>CM057338.1:569432549-570682549 GCA_030015575.1 Agapanthus africanus | reverse complement strand
CGCCAAAACCATTCGTAGCCCTCTGTCATTTCATTTGGGTATTCAGTAGTATTCAAGCTATGTATTTTGACCAAAGCCAAGGCATAGTGTTTGGTAGCTGCTGGGTATTCATTTGTTGCATAGATAGATGAGCTAGTTTGGGCCAGTCGTATTATCATTTGACAAAAGTTAGGGGTACATGTACGGATGGGTTCAAATTAACAAGATAATGATGGGTAGAACTTGACATGTGACTTATGACATTTTGACCAAAGCCACGGTCATAAGAGCATAGGGTAAAAATTTATATCGGGAATTTCTAAAGAAACTGAAATTTGCAAAGAGATGCATACCATTTGGAGTTTGATGAATATTGGTAGGATTCCTTCAGCATTATCACACGATGATATTTGGATCTTGATCCTACTGTGAGTATCCGCTACTCATCAGGAGATTCGTCACTTAACGATCAATGCAATAAACCAAGTAGGTGCCGAGAAAGGTGTCAGCGGGGCTATGCCCCCAGAGAAAAGAGGTTATTTAATTAAGGAACTTCGCGAAAGCGTTGGAAAACCTCCCTCGAAGTACCGACACCGGCCTGGCTGAATGGTTAAGCAAGTATTGTACGGTGAGAATAGTCCTGGCTAGTTCTTCCTTTTTGGTTTGAGGAGGGATTCGAGAAACAGTGGGAGCCATCCAGTTTAGATAAACTAAAAACCACTCTAAACTTGCAAGAGCATCATGCTAAAGTGTTCCCTTTCTCTCTCATTGCAGCGACCTAAAACATGACATGCCTTAAATTACTATTAGAGAAAAATATATTGACAGGGCCAAACTATAAAGATTGGCTGCGGAATGTCAAGATGGCTTTGACTTATGACAAATTAGGGTATGTCCTTACCACTAAGTCACCTGCTGTCCCTGATCCTAAATCCAGTAATGCGGATAAGGAAATCCACAAAACCTGGGAGTTAGATTGTGCGAAGGCCAAATGCATCGTGCTTGCCTCTATGAATAATGAACATCAGAGGAGGCACGAGGATATGGATCTTGAATCCATATTTCTCCATACAAAGGATCTGTATGGAGAGCAATCTCGTATAGCAAGATACGAGACCTCGAAGAACTTGTTTCAGTCGAGGTTGGCCGTCGGATCGTCTGAAGGAGAACATGTCCTAAAGATGATTGGCTATATAGAAGAGCTCGCAGACCTCGGGACGACTTTGGAGAACGAGCTCTATACAGACTTGATTCTCCAGTCCCTTCCTTCCACCTACGCCCAGTTTATTCTGAAATTCAACATTCAAAGAAAAGAAGTTGAACTTCCAGAACTCCTTAACATGTTGAGGAGTGCAGAGGGCACCTTGCAGAAGGCAAGGGAAACACCCGCTATGTTTGTTCGCGGTGCTTCTTCTTCCGGGTCCAAGGCTAGGGCCAAAGGAAGGAAGAATAAAGCCGCTACCAAAACTAGAGGAGGTGTTAGTAAGGTGGGAGTCAAGGGAAAGAAAAAGGTTGCAGTGCCAGTAGTGGCAAAGGACGAGTGCTTCCACTGTCGTAGGAAAGGGAACTGGAAGAAAGATTGCAAAGCTTGGAATGCCAAGAACCAGGAACCGAAGCAAGCTGTGGCTTCGACTTCAGGTGTGTTTGTAATTGAAAAATGTCTGTCAATCAACTCTACTTCCTGGGTATTGGATACTGGATCAGGATCTCATATATGCAATTCATTGCAGGCACTGAGAGACCGTAGAGAGCTGAAGGTTGGTGATATGACCCTCCAGGTTGTTAACGGAGCTAGCGTGGGTGCTGTGTCCGTAGGGGATGATCACCTAGGATTGACGAGTGGACATATTTTGGTTTTGCAAAATTGTTTTTGTGTACCCAGTTTAACGTGTAATATCATATCGGTTTCGTTGTTATCAAAAGAAGGTTATGATTTCACATTTGTAAGCGATGTAGTTAACATCCACCTTAATCATGGATTGATTGGGTCCAGTACACTAGATAACGGTATATATGTCTTAAACCAATTACAGATTTTCAATGTCCAGAACACACTAAAAAAAGTCTCCAGATTTAAATAAGGCTTTCTTATGGCATTGTAGACTGGGTCACATCAATGAGACAAGGTTAACTAAGTTACATAGAGAAGGATATTTGGATTCGTTCGAATATCAAACTTATGCCACTTGTCAATCATGTCTCAAAGGAAAGATGACAAAGACTCCATTCACTGGACATGGAGTAAGAGCGAGCGAGCTCTTAGGACTCATACACAGCGATGTATGTGGTCCAATGTCTACACATGCAAGAGGTGGTTTTTCCTATTTCATTACTTTTACGGATGATTACTCTAGGTACGGATTCATTTTCTTGATGAAACATAAATCCGAGGCTTTTGAGAAATTCCAAGAGTATAAGAATGAAGTAGAAAACCAAACCGGCAAAAGTATCAAGACACTAAGATCTGATCGAGGTGGTGAATACTTAAGTGCCGAGTTCCTAAGTTACCTAAAAGAGAAAGGAATTCTCTCTCAGCTTACTCCTCCATACACTCCACATCATAACGGTGTATCGAAGAGACGGAATCGAACCCTATTGGATATGGTACGTTCCATGATGAGTAATGCTGAGTTACCGTGATCTTTCTGGGGTTATGCGCTAGAATCAGCGACATATCTTTAGAACAGGGCTCCTACCAAGACTGTGCCTACCACGCCATATCAGATGTGGAGTGGGAAAAAACCCTATCTTCAGCATATGAAGATATGGGGATGCCCAGCTTTTGTTAAAAAGCAGCATATGAACAAACTCGAGGCACGATCAGTACAATGTAAGTTTGTGGGATATCCAAAGAACTCCAAGGGGTATTTCTTCTATTACGCAGAGGAACAAAAGGTTTTTGTTTCTCGTCATGCCCATTTTCTAGAACAGCAGTTTATAGAAAAGGAAATAAGTGGGAGCGAAGTAGAACTGAAAGAAATTCCAGAACCACAAACTACTACTGAAAGTTTAGTAGAACCAGTAGTTCAAGAAGAACACGACATTCCCGTACCCCTCCGCAGGAGTAGTAGGCCGTCTCATCCGCCTGAGAGATACTACGGTTTTCTCATAGATGGGGATAGAGAGGATTTCATCATTGATGATGATGAACCTACTAGCTTCCAGCAGGCCATCCAGAGCGGCGACTCGGTACGATGGCTAGATGCAATGCGGACCGAGATGGAGTCCATGTACACCAACAAAGTATGGACTTTGGACTTTGCTCCAGATGGGGTAAAACCCATAGGATGCAAATGGATCTTCTAAAAAAAGATTGGTGTAGATGGACAGGTGGAAACCTATAAGGATAGACTTGTTGCAAAGGGTTTTCGTCAAAGACGTGGTTTGGACTATGTCGAAACTTTTTCTCCAGTTTCTATGCTCAAATCCATTCGGGTCCTTCTTGCTATTGCCTCCTTCCATGATTTTGAGATCTGGCAGATGGACGTAAAGACGGCTTTTCTAAATAGTAATTTGGAAGAGTGCGTCTATATGGATCAGCCAGAAGGCTTCAATCAAAGTGGGAGCAGCGGGAAAATGTGCAAGTTGCTTAAGTCCATTTATGGACTGAAGCAGGCATCGCGGAGTTAGAACATCTGTTTTGATGAAACGGTCAAAGAATATGACTTTATCAAAAATCCAGATGAACCATGTATATATAGTAAAATTATAGCACGAACTGTCGTATTCCTCGTCTTGTACGTGGATGACATTCTATTGATAGGAAATGGCATTCCTATGCTACAATCTGTCAAAGGATTCTTGTCACACAGGTTCTCCATGAAAGACCTGGGTGATGCCTTTTACATTCTAGGGATCCAGATCTATCGTGATAGATCCATGAGGATGTTGGGACTTTCGCAGTCCAGGTATATCAACACTATACTGAAAAGATTCAGTATGGAAGATTCTAAGCGCGGTAATTTACCGGCTTGTCACGGAATCACCATCTCCAAAGAGATGTCTCCCAAGACTGATTTGGAAAGGGATCGCATGTCTATTATACCCTACGCTTATGCGGTAGGCTCTATAATGTATGCGATATTGTGCACCAGACCAGATGTAGCTTACGCACTGAGCGTGCTAAGCAGGTATCAGTCAGACCCAGAGGAGAAGCACTGGATAGCAGTAATGAACATTCTCAAGTACCTGAGAAGAACTAAGGAGATGTTCTTGGTTTACGGCGGAAAAGACCTCAAGATCGAGGCCTTTGCTGATTCCAGCTTCCAGAGTGATAAGGATGACTCCAAGTCCATGCCAGGTTATGTCTTTACCCTCAATGGAGGGGCGGTGGAAGAGTTCCAAGCAGGACACCGTTGCTGACTCGACGATGGAAGCGGAGTATATTGCTGCTTGCGATGCCGCAAAAGAAGCGAACTGGATGGAGAAGTTCCTAACAGAACTTCAGGTGATTCCTACCATTGTTAATCCAATACCGCTGTATTGCGACAACAATGGAGCGATAGCTTTAGCGAAGGAACCCAGGTCCCATCAGAAGTCTAGACACATCTTAAGGCGGTATCACCTGATCAGGGAGATCATAGATCGCTGGGAGATCGAGGTCCGGAGAGTTGCTACAGAGGAGAACACTGCTGATCCATTCACAAAGGCCTTACCTCCGATTCAGTTCGAGAGGCTACTCGAGATGATCGGTCTTCGATACGCCAGTACATGGCCCTAGTGCAAGTGGGAGATTGTTAGTGTATATGCCCTAGGGGACATTATTATATCATACTGGCTTGCATATTACTTAATGGAAGCTTGGGATATTCACAGTTATATTAACAGTCTTACTAAACATGGTAGTATGCTACTTGGTTTATATCTATCTTAATATGTGTGTACGTATTGATAGAGCCCTTAGGATCTTGCTTGACTACCAGCGTTGTGATGGCAGTCACACTAGTGGGGGCTGGGTAGTCTACAAGCACATCCTTTTTCAGGTCCCTAGTCATAGGATTATCGAGACAGGGCATCGATACTCCGGAGTAGACTAGTGTGTACGCTTCTCATCCCAGTTGGGGAGATGGTCTGTCCCACAGCCATCAGTACGTCGTACCGGAGATAGTATACAGGTGCTCATTGGGTTACGGGTACACCGGACAGGACTCGCAGGGAATTGTTGGTTGGTATTATACCTGTCGTCAGTTAACAGTTCCCAGGTGACATGAATACAGCATAGTCCGCAGACTTGACACTGCTGCTTCGCCTCGAGTGTGTTCCCACTGTTCTTAGATTGCTACCCTACCACGGCTCGAAGGAGTAGTGCAAAACAGGTAGCAGTTGGGTGCAGTCCCGAAACACTTGGAGGCAGTGGCGGTTAGACAGGATTCGTCTCTCCCGGTATTGGGAGTTGATATCGCGCTATGTCTGGAGAGCCATTACGCAAAGTCCCTGGCCAGGGCAAGCGAGATTTACTGGTAGGTTTTCCAGTAGTTTCTCAAGGTGTAATGGGCTTCGCTCCGACACGACTTATACCGCTTTTAGGGGATTGACGCTTGCCGCCCCCTAGGCCCAATATGTGATAGTCCTAGACGAACAGACCGGACTGTACGGAGATTATCACATCAGGCTCAGTAGGAGTTCGGATGGGTTTCCTCATCGGCCTTCTTATCGACATCTACCTGGGGACCGTTACGTACAGCTAGTGCCGCTTGCGGTCTGTGGTTAAACCCACTGCCAGCGTAGTAGTTGAGTCTTTAGAGTTCCACACAAAGAGTTTCCCTGCTTCGGGCGAAACGATATAGAGGTGGTATGGTTTTACGACAGGGTTCGGACATGCACGTGCATTTATGCACGTACGATGTTCGCACAGTTTTTACTAGCGGGCTTTGGTTTAAGCCAGATTCTACTATCGGATTATTGGATTTATACAGTCTAAAGTATTTCCGTGTTTTCACGGCTAGGAGGGGCGTTCTCTTAATTTGTCGAGAAGCTTCTAGAAGTTTGATGACATGGAGGCTAAGGTGGCATTTGCATTAATTGGTGTAATGAGTCATGGTGTGATTCATCCATGGAGTTAATGATGCATTAATTATTTAAATGACTCATGAGATGAATCACTATGTGAGTTAATGAAGCATGATGACATATTATTATTTTGTTATTCATTTAATAATATCATATGCTTCATATATTCACAATGATTTCATTATTCCAAAAGGATTCTCACTCTCACCTTCTCTCTCCTCAAGCTCTCTCTCTCTCTTCAAACCCTAACCCTAACCTCTCATGTGTTGAGATCAAGGTTTAGCAAGACTTATTGATCCATAATCCCACTCTATATTCCCTAGGTTGCTTTGATTAGCACTTTGAGTAACCTAGTTACTTCAAGTTAGAGGTCAAGCTTGGAGTAGTAGCTCTCGGGTGGATCTTCTATTATAAAGAGGAGGCCGACGAGGAGGTGGTAATCGAGAAGAAGAAGGACTTGGTTCATTAGGTATAATCTTCTTTCATAGTAGCTAATCCCTTCTATGATGTTGTTAGTTAAGGTTTGGCAAAGATCCGTAAGTTAGTCGATGTTTGTTTTAAATAAAATGATTGTTTTACCTATTCCGCCTCCCCGCAATACGTGGGGTGTCTAACGTCGACTTACACATATTGTACACCATACTTGCGCACATCCTTATTTTACACCATACTAGCGTACATGCATATTGTACACCATTACTTGCGCACATACATATTGTACACCATACTTGCGTATATACACATATGCACCTTTATACGGTATTGCATTCGATTTTGGAGATTTGGGAACCGCATGATATATTATAAAACTGGATTCAGTTAAAAGAGGGATTTTCCCTCGATATGTGCTTATTATTGCTCCATGTTGCATGATATACGGATATGCTTACATTTCTATCATATGTCGCATACATCATGCTTTATGATTTTACGCATTGAGATATGCTATTTTCATGAGATTTTTGGATTTGAGCACCGTGGCTATTTCAAAAGAAAGTATATACTGTTTTTAAAACCCGGTTTCTCTTGATATGATATTTCAGTGCGTCCACCATGTGTTTTCTCGATTCTAAGAGCGACATGTGAAACCCGATTCGAGGAGGCGTATGAGGCCGATTGCGGATACATGGTGGACCCGGTATGGTACCCCGGGGCAAGAATGGGATGTTGTGTATACAGACGGTGAGCCTGGTAAAGGGACTACTACCTACTGGTGATTGGTTGGATCTGGCGGTTATCCGGAGGATACTGACCAGAGATGAGAGATGGATATGGGTTGACCCGTACTGCCGGGGCCGATGGCTGATTTCCGCAGACGGGGCCTGTGGGCCGATCGGGACTGACGGAGCCCGATATATGAGGATTTCCGTGCCGATGCTGGGCACGATTTTCATGATGTTTTCGAGTGTCGATGCTAGGCACTCAGGTTCTATGATTTTGATGTGTCGCGAGGGACACCGTTGATTTATATCCTCATACTTACTTGCATACAGACATTGACTATATGGTTGGACGAGATCCACATGCATACATACATTGATTATGGTTGGATAAGATCCACATGCATACATACACTGATTATCTGGTTGGACGAGGTCCACGTGCATACCTACATTGATTATATTGTTGGATTATATCCGCATACTTATAGGTATTGATTACAATGTTGGCACATATGATGCCCGGTCACCCTAGATATCATAGTATTACCTTTATGATATAGTTGACCTAGGAGTCGTTGTTTATTCGATTTCTATTTGTTGATATTTTTCTACTCACGAGTTGGCAACTCACCCCCGTTGTGCCACAGTTCTTGCAGGTTGACCGCTTGGATCAGTAGCGGCTTCGCTGGCATACAATTGCATTCGGGTGTTTTGCATTGGCAGGTGGGACATTTGTATCGTACCCACTCTTGTATCTATATTTCATATTGTATCTAGTTAACTCCATCAATCAAAATTAGTAAATTGTATAAGTAATGAGACTTAGTGAGATTATGGTTGCGAGACTTAGAGCGAGGGGTTTTCCGCTACTTGTAGTTGATGTCTTGGTTATTTCTTTATATTTTGTGGTGAACTTCGATGTTGGGCGTCGTATACTTATATATATATTGTCTTGCATGGTTGTGATCCTCCGTTTGGCGAAGAGCTAGCTCCCGCTTGGGGATGCCTTTATCATTATCTTGTATACGTGGTTTTGGATCAAAATATACAAAGGAGGTGCTGCCTAAATTTTCAAAAAGACGAAACATGTTTTTAAACTTGCATAATCCACTTGAATCTTCATGTTCCTTTTTATGCACTAAGAAAACTTGATTTCATTATACCTTTATTTCAAAACTTCACCTCCTTTATTTTCTTAAAAAGGTTTAGATTTCTGGGTTTCAGCTTACTTGAATTCCGTTACGCCTTTAGACGTTACGTGATTCAAGTGCTGGTCACGAGCTAATATTTCGCGTCGTGACAAAGTTGGTATCAGAGCGTTATGTTTAACCTTTGTTCCAGTCTATGTTTGACAATGCGGAGTCTAGGGCGGGTATGTATTTCGGAACCTAGGGTTGACCTTACGGAACTTAGACTTGAACGGGGGGATATTAGACCCGAACTTTCGTTTTATAGGCTAACCCTGATTGATGGAGTAGGTAGCTTGAGTAGAGTGACGTACCGTACGTATGTTCCGCGGTATATTTACGATACGATACTCCACTTAAGAAACCATAGGATGTATATATTTTGAGATCTATGATTCTCTTCGTACCCATGATTATACATCCATTTGAGATCCTCGATTCTATCAGTTCAATGATCATATTTTCATTGATGCTGTTCCTTCTTATGATCATATATCCATTCTGGATCTGTCGTTTCCTTTTATGCCGTTGATTTGCTTTCTTTGATACTCGATTGAGATTCCTGTCACCATGTTTGAGCGCAGATTGAGCTGCTGCTAGTGTTGCGGTCAGGGCGAGCTCGTCTGGTACGAGGGCCGACCATTGTGTTTTCTGGTGGCATGGGAACGTCTCAATATAGTGTTGTGTTGTGACCTCCTGTTGAGGTGAGTGTTTGGTTTTGCACCGGATGATCGGGCCTTTGATAGAGCTGCCAGTTGCGATAGGACTGTTGATGTACAGCATACCTCAGAGATTTTGATGTCGCCTACCGTGCAGAAAGATGACCCAGCTGTTGCTGAGATTGATAGGATGTCGCTTCCAGAGCTTACGAACTGAGATCGCCGGAGCTTCCAGGCAGAATGCGACAGATGATGGCTAGTCTACCCCGATTTGAGAGATGAAGGTGATTCGTCAGATTGGTGCGCTGACGCAGGCCCAGATGAGTTGAAGATTTTCAGTGCGGAGAGTCTTACTCAGACCTAGAGCAGACCGATGCAGAGATGACCGTCGATGTATCGCCTTTCTTGGAGGATTGAGGCATTGTTTAGCATGCGGACGAAGGGTATTCACATGTTGTATAGGCGAAGCTAAAAAGTTCGAACGAGTGTCAGAAAACCATTTTTCCCATGTTTAAAGTGTTCGGAGGAACATGCAAGTGATTCTGTGGACCCTCTAGAAGAATGAAACCCTAACTCGACATGATGACCATGGAACCACTTTTGAACCTTAGGGTTTGCAGGAGTTTAGCGGTGCCATCAGTGAGGCTTGGGTTTTCCCTTCTACGGCTAGTCCAGAGGTACTGTGGTATGTACCAGATATTTTTAGACTGTGCTCAGGTGTTGAGCCTTCGAGAAATTTTAGGACCTTGATGACTCGATCGAAAAGTTTAGCGTCGTCCGGATACCATGTGATAAGAGACCAGTAAGCTGACCAACTTCGGATAGAAGACCTCACCCAGATGTGTTGTGAGTTGATCGAGGACGGGTGAGTATTGAGTATTCCTCCGACGGTTGGGACGAGTTCCCGAGGACGTGTTCGGCTAGAGATCTTCTATAGAGTGGTGAAGATATCGATTTCGTGATTTCGAGTCCGTGTGAGAGATTTCGGGTTGACCGTGACCGAGAACAGTTGCAGTGTGCAGATAGCATGACGTGGCGTCAAAGTGGACGATGATAAAGACGAGTGGAACCTGAGGTTCGCGCGAGATGGCGAGCTGTTATTACTCCCCGTCGAGATCAGAGATCTGATACGCATACAGAGGCATTGGTATACGGCCAGTTCCCGAGGAAATGTTGTGGTGAGAACGCAGATGTCCAGAAAGCGAGAAAAGATTATGTGAGAGTACCAGCCTCCGTACAGTTCGGCATAGGCGAGATCGGAAGAGACCTTGAGCAGGATTCCTTCCAGGACACTACTGCAATGAGATTTGCACCCAGGATCAGTTGTTTCACGTGTATTCAGAGGGCCAGAGGCCGACGCCAGTAACGTCTGCCTTACGAGTGGTCATGATGATTGACCGAGAGATGACCAGAGAAGTGCCAGAACGGAATCGTCCCCGTTAGCACACCTGACTGGGCCGATGAGCCGATGGATTGCGAGATTGGTAAATTCACAGAGAAGATAAGGACCCAAAGACAGAGGACGCCAAACTGTGAGCAGAAAGCAAGCGGATGTTCTTGTTTTGCCGGTTTTAGGCGCACCGATTTATTTTTCGACATTGTAGGAGGTGTACCTCAATGTCATTTACTGCGATTTGCGTTATGATCCGGGTATCACGCTTATATCGCTTGGATTTGAGTTTTGATGATTGAGTTTTATGATATTGATTTCGTGCACCATGGCTGCACCTACTGGGTATTTACATTTTGTGCATAGTTATTGCACTTGAGATATGTTTTTATACACCGTTGTATTGGTTTTTGATTTGTGCATATTTATTGCACTTGATATCGGTTTTATGTCTTGGCTGCACATGTTTATGATTTCGTGGATTTTATACAGTTGATTCGATTTTGTGCATATGGTACACACTCGATTTGATTTTGCACTCGGTATAGCTTATATGTGCTTGTAGTGCATTGATATGTATTTTTGCACACAGTTGCACACGTTTATGATTTTATACACCTTGGTGCACTCGGTGTTTCTTTTATACGTATTTGAGTTATGTATTCGTATTTCATGCACTGGATGCACTGTATTTGTATTTCGTGCACTGGATGCACAAGCTTTACACTTCGTGCATTTGTGGCACTAGATTTTCATTTCGTGCGATTGTCGCACCAGATTTATATTTTGTGCATTTGCTGCACCAGATTCGTACTTCGTACATTAGTTGCACTAGATTTGCATTTCCTGCATTTGTTGCACCGGACGGGTATTTGTACATTTGTTGCACTGGATTTATACTCCGTACCTTGGTTACACCCAATTTATTTCCTCGAGCATTCGTTTTACCAAATTTGTATTTTCGTGCGCGTTGGCACTTGCCGTTCATTTTCGTGCATGCAACTGCACTATATACTTTTATGGACCCGACGAGTTTTGGTTGGATTTTTGCGCATATTAGGCGCTTGATTTTGGATTTTTGTGCGCATCGGATGCAACTTGAGTGAGATTTTACTCATGCATGTTGGATGCTCTTGATTTAGATTTCTTTCGTGCATGATAGATGCACTTGATTTGGATTTTTGCACATATTAGGCGCATGATATGAGATGTGGTTTTGTGCACACCGGATGCACTCAATTGGGATTTTCATTCGTGCATGTTAGTTGCACCGGATGCTCTCTAGATGCACTTGATATTGTTGTCGTGCACACCCGTTGCACTGGACAGATGCTTTCGTGCACACCCGTGGCACTTAGTTTTAGTTTTGTGTACATTCGTCGCACTTGTATTTGGATTTAATTTCCGTGCACACCAGACGCACGCGATTATTGGATACGTCTTTTGAGGCTGATTTTGCTTTTGAGCACCTTGTTTTCATGATGGGCACTATGTTATGTAGTAGCCGAGCAGGACTAGTCCGAGGACAGTATCTGAGTACTTTGCATGCATTAAAAGTTTACCAAGAGGTTTTTGAAAAAGAGCTATAGCCTCACTATTTACCACGTGTCCGTGAGCGACACGAACGTTTATAAAGGAAAACCTTTTGGGATATTTTGAAACGACGGAACGTGTATTTAGGAAAACATATATGAACATATATTATTATTTTAAAAAATAATGAGCGTCCGTCACTTATGCCGCGAGTTACGCATTCACGCGGCGATTTAGAAATGATTTTTGGCATGAGTTTTATTTAGAAGTTTTCCAAAGATACGTACTATACACGTATTATAGTATTTGACTAGTGTATATTGGATTTCAGTAGGGGATTTCGAGATTTGTATCTCTATTATAACTCTGAAGATATGCGTGTGAATCCGATGATTTGCGTGACACTTGACGGAGTTCGATATTGAGTTTTGTACTCGTTTTCATGCGCACTTGACGCGCTGTGTGTTTCTGCATCTTCCGTGATTTCGGAGCCCCGTTGATTTGAGCTGATTATTGAAATGTTTTTCGATTTTGGGGGTTAAAATTTAAATTCGGGGACCGAATTTCTTTAAGGGTGGAAGATTGTAACATTTCAGAAAATATAAAATATTATTTTTGGAATTTAATATTAAAATAATATATTTCCCGAAAACTGCCTGATTTGCGAAATTGTGGTTTTCGAAAAAGGGTATAAATATATACCGATAATTGTGAAATAATTGGAAATTAAAATTTTTTATTTAATTAATAATATAACTAAAGGATATGGCATTTTTAAAATTTATTGTATGCAGTTTCGATAAAAACCCGATTAGTGCACTGCTAATCGCGATTAAGCCAAATCTGTATTTCTACAGTTTTCATGGTTATTGCACCATGAAATGTTACATGTTATTTCATTTATGTTGTTTTATGGGTATTATGTGATTTGGTTTTGAAATTTAAAAGAGAAAAGAAAAAGAAATGGCAAAAGGGTAATTTAGTGAAAAGGGTATGATTGGAGAGAGAGAGAGTGTGTGTGTGTGTGTGAATAAGCGAGAAGGAGAGGGGGGCTGCTGCCATACTTTTCCACTATCATTTTATTCTCCCTCTTCATCTTCCTCAAGCCCACTTCCCTCCACTTAAAGCCCTAGATCCATCTGCAAATAATCCCCAAAACCCTAAACCCCTTTCACAAAAGTTGATCTCCTCTTCACCCTCTACACAGTTGACCAAGAAAAGTTGGATCTTGATAACTTTGGACTTCTAGGGTTTTCTCAAGTGACACCCATGAGGTATAGCTTCTTCCATTTTGTTAGTTTTAAGCTTCTTTCTATTCTAGTTTAGTTTAGAAGTCGTTTTAGCGTGGAATTGTGATGTTGGAAAATTCTAGTGAAGGGTTTGGGTGTTGTGAAGAGTTGAGGTGTGTAGTGGCTTTTACAAACCTTAGGGATTGAATTCAAGAGCTGGAATTGAGTGTAGTAACCAAAATACAAACTTTAGAATTGATCCATGTCGGTTTTGTGAAGATATAGGGTGTGCTGGGAAATCTGGAGCAACCCGGGGAAGAGCTTAGCAAACAACTCCAGGGACCAAATTAGGGTACTAGGAGACTACCTTGACGAGATGAACCCCATTAGAGCCTAGGGGACAGAGGGGCCGGTTTTTCTAGTGATGTGGTCGGCCACTTGGTGGAAATTGGTGTCGGGGTTGATCCAGTAGGTCATATACATCATATACAGCACCCTAGACTTGTTTGTGCAACTACTTTTGGCCTGAGTCAAAATCTGGGAGCATTTTAGTGTGGTTTTGGCTATGGTTTACCGTATTTTGTAATGCTAAGTTTTGGTATTTGAATTTGACATTGGTTGTTGGGTGTTCGTACATCAACAACAAGGGGTGTTTGGTTGATTTTGTACGCGTAGGCCATAGGTTCTGACCTATAACTAATGCGCGTACCGTTTTGGATTTCAGAACTTTATTTTAATAGCGTTGCTGTCACGACCCAAAATTAGGCACATGACCGGCCCTTAAACCATGTAACGTCTACAGGCGTACGTAATTTAAGTAAGCCGAAACCCAGAAATCTAAACCACCCCAAAAGGGATAAATGGAGAAAAACATGGTTTAAAACATTCGGAAAATCTTAAGTAAAAATCATTAACTTTAGTTTTCTTTCTTGAAAATTTCGGCAGCACCTCCTTTGTAAAAACTAGCCCCGAAAACGGGTACAACATAGATAATATATAAAGTATCCCAAACGGGAGCAAATCACGCCCAACGGCGGAGACAACCACCACAAGCATATATACGACGCCGAAGCGAAGAAATATAAAAGAAAACTGCATAAAGAAGTAAAACTTTTCAACAAAACCGGCTCCCACGAGCACGGCACCCAAAGTCACCACAAAAAAAAATAACACTGAATCCTCACAAGTCGTCTCTAAGTCATATACAACAGTGGTAGATGGAGAATACTATATCCAACAAAAAGATATACAATGTACAAACAGATAACCGCAACCCACCTAAAAGCAAGGCCTCACAGCCAACCGTAGCGGTATCCGTAAAAGTAGAGATGATAAGACGCCCTGCCGCGAGTACTCAGAGGGTAAGTCCTGCAAAACACAGTGGCACAACGGGGGTGAGTTGCCAACTCGTGAATAGTAAATAACATCATACGGTAATCGCAAGTATGCACGAACAGCGATCTATCTATCACATGTAATCCGATAGCATAAGTATGATAAGTGAATACGCAACAATCATGTAAAGGTACATCATCAAGGTACTACAACTACATGAAACAAGGCATATCAACATAATTCTGAGTGTGGGATGATATAATATAAAATCTCATGCAAAAATCATCAGCATGGAAAAACACCAGTGTCCCTCACTGACACATCAAATCCCAAATCCTCAGGCACCGCATCTTCAGATCGGCCCTCACATCCTATAAGTCTCACGAAAACCTGAGTGTCAAACACCGACACTCGAAACATCATGAAACCCGTGTCTAGCATCGACACGTAAATCCTCATAACTCAGGCGCTGTCACCATGACTGGCCCTGACGATATATCATACCTCACTCCGGTCGGTATCCTCATGATAATCACCGAGTCCAAATACAATCACCGGTAGGTAGTGGTCCCACCGCCAGGCTTATCGTCTACACCACGAAATCACCACTCGCCCCGGGGTACCATACCGGGTCCACCATGTACCCGCAGACGGTGCCTCCCGCTCCTCGAATCGGGTATCACAAGCCAAATCTCAGAACCGAGAAATCACATGGTGGACGCACTGAAATATCATATCAAGAAAAACCGGGTTTTCAAACAATACATAGTTTTCTTGAAAATATCCCCCACGGTCCTCAAATCCATAATCACATGAAATCCATATCTCAATGCGTAAAATTCACGTAAAACTGATATATGCAACATAAAATATCAATATGAGCATATAAAGGGAAAACCGCTCTTTAAATGAATCCAGCTTTTTTTTTAATATATCTTGCGGTTCCCAAAACCTCCGAAAAATAATGCAGCATCATATAAGGTGTATATGTAATTGTAGCAAGGTTTAAGTATCTACATGTAAGCTAGTATGTATGATGCAAGTCATAAGTGCAAGGATCAACAACTCAATATCATATATCAAACAATACTACTTAGGGTACATACAACTATAGCGAAAATATGCGGTGTACATGTCAATATGAGTGCATGATATACATGTTACTATAATAGACTATGTGGGTGTACATGTCAATATGAGTGCATAATATATAATATAGCTATAGTAAGGTATACATGAAATGGAATAAGTGTTACTACCTCAACTATTCCTGCCCAAAGGAATGTCACGTATGTAAGTATCAACAATATCTCATATGCACAATAGGATAAGGGCTACTATCACAACTATCCCTATCCACTACCATATCACGTATGTAGGTGTCAACAATATATATCGGCTTGTGCGTGTCATGGCAATTACTGACGATGTGGGTATAGCATAATATTTAGTGCTCGTGCAACATGAACCGTCAGTAATGTGTTATATCTAAAGGTACGAGTCAAGTACAACAGATAATGCTATGCAATGACATTCATATGAAAGTAAAGAATATGCAAATACTATGCAGCTAACATATTAAATTCGCCCCGACGCATAACGCCATACGGGCGATTTCCCCGTTGATGTTAAATCTACTCACCGATGGTCTCGAGCTAAGAAAATCCGACCACCTGCTTCCCCTTGTCCGCAGCACCAGAAATCCCTGCTTGCGAACCTAAAATTTCATAAATACAACACATAAGCTAAATATCCTATAATGACGAAAAGACAATGAAATGCGATGAAAACGCCCGGAAAATTTCACTGCGCGCTTAGCGCATCTATCGCGCACGATACCGGCCAAAACCCTAATTGGGGTCGCTAAACTACAAAACACCAAGTCTGGACCCCGATCGTCCCGATCGAGCAACACAACACAAAAATTACGAGGAATACACTAGATATAACCTCGCAACGACCAAACGAACCCTACGTCGGAAAAACCCCGAAACCTAGTAAGCAACTTATCGCAATATTTAGCACTAGCTTCAAGCTAACACAAATCAAGCGATTTCAAATATCTTACAATAGCTTAACTAGGCTATCCAAACCACTTCCATATTTTTAAACTTGCTTAATCAAGTTTTAGCAAAAACCTAGTAAGCTAAACCTTTACTAGTCAAATTAGGAATTAGCTACAATTATCATTCTTTCACAAGAACAAGTTTTTCCCAAATCTTCAATTAACATTAAACACTTCAACAAGCTTTTAACCCTAACTAGAATTTCTAAAAAAATTATGATAATGAATTAATCAAGAGTTCAAAGCTATATCAAGCAATTAATTTGCTAGCTAAAAGATTTAAATACCACAATTAAAGATTAGGGTTTGAAATTATACCTCTCAAGAGCACAAACAAGCAACTAGATCCATCATTTTTTTCTCCAAAAATGATGTTTTTCTTGAAGGTATAAGCAAGATTTGTGAAGGATAATGATTGGTTATTGTTTGTTTATGAGTTTTGTGGAATTTTTTAAGGAATTTTGAAGAATTATTGATCTTGGAATGAAGAAATTGAGCAAAGAAAAGCAAGAGAGCAAAACAAGAGGAGAACTCGGCCAAAGAGGAAAGATGGGGGTATTTTTGTGAAGTGTGTGGAGTTTTCTTGCAAAAGAAGTCAATAAATGCACATAAATGCAAACATGACACCTTTTCTCTCTTTTCTTTTCTTTTCTTTTAAAAAAAGAAACCCTTAGTGACCAAAAAAATCTAGATATTTAAAAACAACCTTCTAAAATAATTCTAGTGAAAAAATTTAATTTATTCATAAGAGAAAAATTTTCCCGATTTACGTGCACAAAATGCCGCTTAAAATAATATTTTATTTGGGAAAAATTCTATCTGAACCAAAACCTCCCAAATACTCCCAAAATTCGTGCACAAGCTTTATTTTAGCCAAACTAGGTGTCGGCAAGGTTATACGGACGTTTGATCGAAATCGGGTTAAAACGGGAAAAATCGACAATTTTGCCCTAAAACGGGAAAATTCGCAAAACGATTTCTAAAACGTTACAATCTCCCCTCCTTATAGAAATTCGGTCCCCGAATTAAAATTTCATACTAAGTGTACCTTCAAAAAGATGAGGGAATTTCTTCCGCATCTCGCTCTCGCCCTCCCAAGTGATCTCCTCACTAGTCGGGCTACGCCAAAGAACCTTCACAGATGGCAAGACCTTTTGACCGAAGTTTCTTCACCTGCCGATCCAAAATAAATACCGGCTGCTCGATGAACGAAAGATCGCGCTCAAGCTGAACGGTCTCGTGCTGAATCGTGTGAGAAGGATCATGAAGGTATCTACAAAGCATCGACACATGAAAAACGGGGTGAACATCCGTAAAACTGGGCAGGAGCGCCAAACGATAAGCAACAGAACCCACTCGCTCAAGGATCTCGAAAGGACCTAAAAATCTGGGACTGAGCTTCCCTCTCTTCCCAAATCTCATAACGCCCTTCATCGGAGAAATCCTCAGGAATACATAATCCCCCACTGCGAACTCAAGTCTGCGACGATGACGGTCGGCATAAGACTTCTGCCTGCACTGGGCTGCTCTCATCCTATCCTGAATCAGCTGGATCTTCTCCGTGGTCTCCTGAACTAGCTGGGGTCCCAAAAGCAGACTCTCACTAAGCACGGTCCAACAGACTGGCGATCGACACTTCCTACCATATAAAGCCTCAAAAGGTGCCATCTGAATAGTCTCCTGAAAGCTGTTGTTGTAGGAGAACTCAATCAACGGCAAGTGACGATCCCAACTGCCACCAAAATCAAGCACACATGCACGGAGCATATCCTCCAGAGTCTGAATAGTCCGCTCCGACTGGCCATCGGTCTGTGGATGAAAAGCGGTACTAAAACTCAGCCGGGTACCCAAAGCTTCCTGAAGTTTCTGCCAAAGACGACTAGTAAACTGGGTGCCTCTGTCGGATACTATGCATGTGGGATACCGTGCAAACGCACAATCTCATCTATATACAACTGAGCATACTGAGCATAACCGAAAGTGGTCTTCACTGAAAGAAAGTGAGCCACTTTTGTCAACCGGTCTACAATAACCCAAATGGAGTCATACCCTCGACTGGTCCTGGGTAGACCCACAATGAAGTCCATGGAAATCTGCTCCCATTTCCACTCCGGGACGGGTAAGGGCTAAAACTCTCCAGCCGGTCTCTGATGCTCATCCTTGACTTGCTGACAAGTCAGGCACCTCGAAACGAAGTCCGAAATATCGCGCTTCATCCCTTCCCACCAGTAGAAGACTCTCAAGTCACGGTACATCTTGGTGGAACCTGGATGAACGCTAAAGGCCGACTGATGTGCCTGCTCTAGGATCTCGCGTCTCAACCCATCAACATCGGGTACACACAAGCGAGTCCCGCATCGTAGCACACCCTGGTCATCAACCATGAACTCCGAAACTCTTCCCTGCCGAACAAGCTCAAGAATCTCAGACAAACGGGCATCACTGGGTTGCGCTTCACGGATACAATCAAATAGTAGTAGACGGGCGCGGACATGAGCAAACTGTCCCCCAGCGGAAGTGAACTCGAACTGCACTCTACTATCACACAAGAGCTGCCAATCTGCAGAAGACTGACACTGAACTGCGCTCAACTGGGACAAGCTACCCACGGGCCTACGACTCAAATCATCCGCTACCACATTCGCCTTGCCCGGGTGATAAAGGATCTTACAATCATAATCCTTCACTAGCTCCATCCATCGGCGCTGTCTCAGGTTCAGATCTCGCTGCTGGAAGATATACTTCAAACTCTTGTGATCCGTGAAGATCTGATACGACTCTCCGTACAAGTAGTGTCTCCAAATCTTCAACGCAAAGACTACCGCTGTCATCTCAAGATCGTGAGTGGGGTAATTCTGCTCGTGCTTCTTCAGCTGCCTAGAAGCATATGCAATCACCCTATCATGCTGCATCAAAACACAGCCGAGCCCCACTCGAGAAGCATCACAATAAACAACATAGCCGCCCGATCCAGAAGGTAATGAAAGAACTGGTGCTGTCGTCAACCGAGTCTTCAACTGCTGAAAACTCTGCTCGCACGCATCAGTCCAAAGAAAAGGAATTCCCTTCCGGGTCAGTCCAGTCAGCGGTGCAGCGATACTCGAGAAATCCTGCACAAAACGGCGATAATAACCAGCTAAGCCCAAAAAGCTGCGGACCTCCGTCACCGATACAGGTCTGGGCCAAAACTGTACAGCCTCGATCTTCCTCGGGTCCACAAGAATACCATCACCAGTCACCACATGACCCAGGAAGTCAACTCTATCAAGCCAAAATGCGCACTTTGAGAATTTATCATACAGCTGGTGCTCTCTCAATATCTGCAAAGTAATCCTCAAGTGCTGCTCATACTCCTCTTGACTCCTAGAGTAGACCAGTATGTCATCAATAAACACTATAATGAACTGGTCGAGGAACGGCCTGAAAATCCGGTTCATCAGATCCATGAACGCTGCTGGCGCATTGGTGAGTCCGAACGACATCACCAAAAACTCGTAATGCCCATAGCGCGTACGAAAAGCAGTCTTCGGAATGTCATCATTCCGAACCCACAACTGATGATAACCCGAACGCAAATCAATCTTCGAAAAATGTTTCGCACCGTGGAGCTGATCAAATAAATTGTCAATGCGGGGTAAAGGATATCTGTTCCGCACCGTAACTCGGTTCAACTGACGATAATCCACACATAGCCTTAAACTGCCGTCCTTCTTCTTGACGAACAGAACAGGAGCTCCCCACGGCAAAACACTCGGACGCATAAGTCCCAAATCAAGCAACTCTTGCAATTGATCTTTAAGCTCTCTAAGCTCTGCCGAGCCATCCGATAAGGCGGTATAGAAATAGGCTCCGTACCAGGAATCAGATCAATGCAAAATTCAATATCGCGCTCTGGCGGCAACCCAGGTAACTCATCGGGAAAGACATCGGGAAACTCTCGCACGGTGGAAACCTGGTCCACCAACTCCACTGTGGATCCAGTATCATGAATGGAAGCAAAGAATCCCCGACATCCTCTCCTCAAAAGCCGACTAGCGCACAGAACAGAAATCAAACTGTGAGGGGCAGCACCACGATCCCCCTGCACAACAAACACTGGCTCGCCGGGAAAACAAAATCTAACTGTCTTCTTGCGGCAGTCCACGGACGCATAGCAAGTAGCTAGCCAATCCATGCCCAGCAGAACGTCGAAGTCCAACATCTCAAGAAGGATCAAGTCGACGGACAGATCTCTGTCACCAACATGGACAACACAAGATCGGAACACATGACGCGCAACAAATGACTCTCCCACAGGAGTAGTCACGACCAGCGGCTGATCCAGCAAACACGACTCTCGGCCTAACCTCGGTGCGAAGTGCGTAGAAACATACGAATGCGTAGATCCCGGATCGAAAAGAACATGAGCATCAAAAGAACATAAAGAAAGGGTACCTGAAACCACAGCATTGGACGCTTGAGCGTCCTGGTGAGTCAAGGCAAAAACCCGTGCCTGCCCTCTACCGGCTACTGGCTGCCCTCTGCCTCTGCCTCTGCCACCTCGTCCTCTCGGCACAAAACCACCGCGACCACGACCTCTCTGAGCAGGAGTCTGACGCAGCGCAACAACAGGAATAAGAGGCAACGCTCTCTGAGGCGAAGAAGGTGGTAAGGTAACCTGCGGTACTGCTGGCCCTCTCTGACGCACCACAGTACAATCCCGAACAAGATGATGTAAACTGCCACAACCGAAGCATCCATAAGACGGTCGCTGGCCCTCCTGGGAATAAGAACTGAATAACTGGCCACGTCCCACGTCTCTGCTACTCCCCGAGTCTGAAGGAACTCTGCCTCTGCGGAAAAACCTCGGTCTCCGTGCTGGTACATCCATACAAGTCCTCTTCGGTTCTGGAACAACCGATGACTCAGCTAGACTTTCCTCCACCAATAGGGCTGCATCGACAGCTGCCGCATACGTGTCGCAATGCTGAATGCTGATGGCTAGGAACAACTGGGTAAGCAGGCTTCGAACAAACCTCTTCACCCTCATCTTCTCACTCGCCACCAGGTACGGAGCATACACCGACAGCTCAGTAAACAATACATCATACCCCGACACCGTCATCCCCGGCGTCTGACGTAACGACTCAAATCTGCGCGCTCGCGCATCCCTGGCGCTCGGTGGAAGAAAACGGGCAAGAAACGACGTCACAAACTCAGCCCAGGTCATAGGAGCAAAACCAGCGGCTCTGCCCCTCTCCAACGACTCACACCACTTCTGGGCCATACCCTCCAGCCGGAAACTCGCAAACTCAATCCATCTCTCGTTGGAACATCGGAGTGAGCGACAAATCCTAGCCATCCGGTTGATGAACGACTGCGGATCCTCAGTAACATCTGTGCCAGTAAACACTGGAGGCCTCAGCCTCATGAACACCGTCAGTGACACGGTAATAACCTCCGGAGCAGTAACTGCGACTGCCGGAACTGTAGGTACCATCGTGGTCCCTACAAAGGGTGGAGCAACTGCCTGCCCCTGCGCTCAGATGGCCTCTAACAAAGTCCCCACTATCTGGCGCAAATCCTGCATACCAGCTCCAATCATAGCAATGTGCTCCGGTACCACAGGCGTATCGCCCTGGTCAACCCCCGCCTCAGACGAGTCGACTCTGGCCTTGGCCCTCACGGCCGCTCTCTGTGCCCTCGTAGTCTTCGGCGGCATATAGGCTGGAAATTGAAACAAGATTCGATAAGGAAAAGGAAATCGAATCACAAAGATGTATATCAATCACAGAAGGAATTTCAATCAATAAGTCCTAAGGTCACTTAGGCGGAGTACCGTGTCGTAAGTATGCCGCGGAACATACCCGCGCTACGTCACTCTGCTTAAGCTACCTACTCCATCATACCAAGGTCGTCCTATACTCCGAAAGATAAAAACCTAGTGCTCTGATACCAACTTTGTCACGACCCAAAATTAGGCACATGACCGGCCCTTAAACCACGTAACGTCTACAGACGTACGTAATTTAAGTAAGCCGAAACCCAGAAATCTAAACCACCCCAAAAGGGATAAATGGAGAAAAACATGGTTTAAAACATTCGGAAAATCTTAAGTAAAAATCATTAACTTTAGTTTTCTTTCTTGAAAATTTCGGCAGCACCTCCTTTGTAAGAACTAGCCCCGAAAACGGGTACAACATAGATAATATATAAAGCATCCCAAATGGGAGCAAATCACGCCCAACGGCGGAGACAACCACCACAAGCATATATACGACGCCGAAGCGAAGAAATATAAAAGAAAACTGCATAAAGAAGTAAAACTTTTCAACAAAACCGGCTCCCACGAGCACGGCACCCAAAGTCACCAAAAAAAAAAATAACACTGAATCCTCACAAGTCGTCTCTAAGTCATATACAACAGTAGTAGATGGAGAATACTAGATCCAACAAAAAGATATACAATATACAAACAGATAACCCCAACCCACCTAAAAGCAAGGCCTCACAGCCAACCGTAGCAGTATCCGCAAAAGTAAAGATGATATGATGCCCTGCCGCGACTACTCAGAGGGTAAGTCCTGCAAAACACTGTGGCACAACGGGGGTGAGTTGCCAACTCATGAATAGTAAATAACATCATACGGTAATCGCAAGTATGCACGAACAACGATCTATCTATCACATGTAATCCGATAGCATAAGTATGATAAGTGAATATGCAACAATCATGTAAAGGTACATCATCAGGGTACTACAACTACATGAAACAAGGCATATCAACATAATCCTGAGTGTGGGATAATATAATATAAAATCTCATGCAAAAATCATCAGCATGGAAAAACACCAGTGTCCCTCACTGACACATCAAATCCCAAATCCTCAGGCACCACATCCTCAGATCGGCCCTCACATCCTGTAAGTCTCACGAAAACCTGAGTGTCAAACACCGACACTCGAAACATCATGAAACCCGTGTCTAGCATCGACACGTAAATCCTCATAACTCAGGCGCTGTCACCATGACTGGCCCTGACGATATGTCATGCCTCACTCCGGTCGGTATCCCCATGATAACCGCCGAGTCCAAATACAATCACCGGTAGGTAGTGGTCCCACCGCCAGGCTTATCGTCTACACCACGAAATCACCACTCGCCCCGGGGTACCATACCGGGTCCACCATGTATCCGCAGACGGTGCCTCCCGCTCCTCGAATCGAGTATCACAAGCCAAATCTCAGAACCGAGAAATCACATAGTGGACGCACTGAAATATCATATCAAGAGAAACTGGGTTTTCAAACAATACATAGTTTTCTTGAAAATATCCCCCACGGTCCTCAAATCCATAATCACATGAAATCCATATCTCAATGCGTAAAATTCACGTAAAACTGATATATGCAACATAAAACATCAATATGAGCATATAAAGGGGAAACCGCTTTTTAAATGAATCCAGCTTTTTTTTAATATATCTTGCGGTTCCGAAAACCTCCGAAAAACAATGCAGCATCATATAAGGTGTACATGTAATTGTAGCAAGGTTTAAGTATCTACATGTAAGCTAGTATGTATGATGCAAGTCATAAGTGCAAGGATCAACAACTCAATATCATATATCAAACAATACCACTTGGGGTACATACAACTATAGCGAAAATATGCGGTGTACATGTCAATATGAGTGAATGATATACATGTTACTATAATAGACTATGTGGGTGTACATGTCAATATGAGTGCATGATATACATGTTACTATAATAGACTATGTGGGTGTACATGTCAATATAGCTATAGTAAGGTATACATGAAATGGAATAAGTGTTACTACCTCAACTATTCCTGCCCAAAGCAATGTCACGTATGTAAGTATGAACAATATCTCATATGCACAATGGGATAAGGGCTACTACCACAACTATCCCTATCCACTACCGTATCACGTATGTAGGTGTCAACAATATATATCGGCTTGTGCGTGTCATGGCAATTACTGACGATGTGGGTGTAGCATAATATTTAGTGCTCGTGCAACATGAACCGTCAGTAATGTGTTATATCTAAAGGTACGAGTCAAGTACAACAGATAATGCTATGCAATGACATTCATATGAAAGTAAAGAATATGCAAATACTATGCAGCTAACATATCAAATTCGCCCCGACGCATAACGCCATACGGGCGATTTCCCCGTAGATGTTAAATCTACTCACCGATGGTCTCGAGCTAAAAAAATCCGACCACCTGCTTCGCCTTGTCCGCAGCACCAGAAATCCCTGCTTGCGAACCTAAAATTTCATAAATACAACACATAAGCTAAATATCCAATAATGACGAAAAGACAACGAAACGCGATGAAAACGTCCGGAAAATTTCACTGCACGCTTAGCGCATCTATCGCTCACGATACCGGCCAAAACCCTAATTGGGGTCGCTAAACTACAAAACACCAAGTCTGAACCTCGATCGTCCCGATTGCGCAACACAACACAAAAATTACGAGGAATACACTAGATATAACCTCGCAACGACCAAATGAACCCTACGTCGGAAAAACCCCGAAACCTAGTAAGCAACTTATCGCAATATTTAGCACTAGCTTCAAGCTAACACAAATCTAGCGATTTCAAATATCTTACAATAGTTTAACTAGGCTATCCAAACCACTTCCATATTTTTAAACTTGCTTAATCAAGTTTTAGCAAAAACCTAGTAAGCTAAACCTTTACTAGTCAAATTAGGAATTAGCTACAATTATCATTCTTTCACAAGAACAAGTTTTTCCCAAATCTTCAATTAACATTAAACACTTCAACAAGCTTTTAACCCTAACTAGAATTTCTAAAAATATTATGATAATGAATTAATCAAGAGTTCAAAGCTATATCAAGCAATTAATTAGCTAGCTAAAAGATTTAATACCACAATTAAAGATTAGGGTTTGAAATTATACCTCTCAAGAACACAAACAAGCAACTAGATCCATCATTTTTTTCTCCAAAAATGATGTTTTTCTTGAAGGTATAAACAAGATTTGTGAAGGATAATGATTGGTTATTGTTTGTTTATGAGTTTTGTGGAATTTTTTAAGGAATTTTGAAGAATTATTGATCTTGGAATGAAGAAATTGAGCAAAGAAAAGCAAGAGGGCAGAACAAGAGGAGAGCTCGGCCAAAGAGGAAAGATGGGGGTATTTTTGTGAAGTGTATGGAGTTTTCTAGCAAAAGAAGTCAATAAATGCACATAAATGCAAACATGCCACCTTTTCTCTCTTTTCTTTTCTTTTAAAAAAAGAAACCCTTAGTCACCAAAAAAATCTAGATATTTAAAAAGAACCTTCTAAAATAATTCTAGTGAAAAAATTTAATTTATTCACAAGAGAAAATTTTCCCGATTTACGTGCACAAAGTACCGCTTAAAATAATATTTTATTTGGGAAAAATTCTATCTAAACCAAAACCTCCCAAATACTCTCAAAGTTTGCGCACAAGCTTTATTTTAGCCAAACTAGGTGTCGGTAAGTTTATACAGACGTTTGATTGAAATCGGGTTAAAACGGGAAAAACCGACAGTTTTGCCCTAAAACGTGAAAATTTGCAAAACGATTTCTAAAACGTTACAGTTGCGATATGTGTTGTTATTGTAGGTACCCTCGGATGGATTCCGAGTCGACGGATCATGGCGTCATCGACTTTGGCAAGCGAAGACCATGGTGAGTGGATCTATATCCACGGAGGAAGTCGGGTGGATGGCGTATAGCACACCCGCAAAGTTTTGGTGGAAACCGATTTGTAGCTTATGGTTAAGAAAACCTAGATTTGGAAACTAGGGTTAGAGTTAACTGATAGTTAGTGAAACCATATTAGAAACTAAGGATAGTTAGAAGTGATATAATACGGCTAATATGTGATGACGGGATTTGAGGATGATGTCTGACGATATTGCCATTTAGGATACTATAGGACTAGATAGTCGACGTAGATGTGTCATCCAAACCATACATATTTCTGAACTGAAGAATCATATGCATCTTTTAAACCGATACCTTGAGGGACGTTATGGATTTTCAAATGATATTTTTTCCTTAAAAACACCATAACCCCTATTTTCAACACTACGATTCGCTTCTTTTAAAATCTGCTTGTATGGTTTGGGTGTGTATGTTAGATTAGATACTTATACTTATAGTAGAGATAGAATGTTTATGTAAACTCGACTTGATGTGAGATACAAATGCAATGATAAGAATATAAGACCAATATGATGACCTGATGATATGTTGGTATACGGATGCGAGTCGATTGAGATGATTGATACCTTGTCGGTCCCCTGATATGAGATCGTTATGGATGTGACCTGGGACCTAGGTATATATATATATATAGAATGTTGTGAATCATGGATGATAGGCCGTACGTGATATTAGGTCGTAACCTCATTTGTCTTATAGGATGATATGATCCCTATTGGTTTAATACAGCCGTACGATGATTTTCCGTGCATGATGAGTTTGACTTGATGTTTGATCCATACCCTTGACTAGAGGCTGCCGTACAATGTATAGTACCGTGCGCGTTGTTGTGAGACTTTATGCCGATTGATAGATTCACCGACTCGATCGTGTTGGATACGTATACCCGTCAGCATTTGCATATGATTTACCTTATGCTGCATTCATTTTATTCGCATTGCATTACTTATACCTGTGATAGTACACCTGCACCTTTATCGATGATGCGTATGTTAGACGTACACAGATTGTAGGCTAACACACTTCATCATCGATAATTGCCATGTCACTACACAGTAAGATTGCTGCATCATGATATGACTCTTCGCATAACGTACATATTATACACCATACTTGCACACATACATATTGTACGCCATACTTGCGCACATCCATATTGTACACAATACTTGCATACATGCATATTGTACACCATTACTTGCGCACATACATATTGTACACCATACTTGCGTATATACATATATACACCTTTATACGGTATTGCATTCGATTTTGGAGATTTGGGAACCGCATGATATATTTTAAAACTGGATTCATTTAAAAGAGCGGTTTTCCCTCGATATGTGCATATTATTGCTCCTTGTTGCATGATATACGGATATCCTTACATTTCTATCATATGTCGCATACATCATGCTTTATGATTTTACGCATTGAGATATGCTATTTTCATGAGATTTTTGGATTTGAGAACCGTGGCTATTTCAAAAGAAATTATGTACTATTTTAAAAAACCAGTTTCTCTTGATATGATATTTCAGTGCGTCCACCATGTGTTTTCTCGATTCTGAGAGCGACATGTGAAACCCGATTCGAGGAGGCTGATGAGGCCGATTGCGGGTACATGGTGGACCCGGTATGGTACCCGGGGCAAGAAAGGGATGCTGTGTATACAGACGGTGAGCCTGGCAGAGAGACTACTACCTACCGGTGATTGGTTGGATCTGGCGGTTATCCGGAGGATACTGACCAGAGACGAGAGATGGATATGGGTTGACCCGTACTGCCGGGGCCGAGGGCCGATTTCCGCAGACGGAGTCCGTAGGCCGATCCGGACTGACGGAGCCCGATATATGAGGATTTACGTGCCGATGCTGGGCACGGTTTTCATGATGTTTTCGAGTGTCGATGCTAGGCACTCAAGTTCCATGATTTTGATGTGTCGCGAGGGACAACGCTGATTTATATCCTCATACTTACTTGCATACAGACATTGACTATATGGTTGGACGAGATCCACATGCATACATACATTGATTATGGTTGGATGAGATCCACATGCATACATACACTGATTATCTGGTTGGACGAGGTCCACATGCATACCTACATTGATTATATTATTGGATTATATCCGCATACTTATAGGTATTGATTACATTGTTGGCACATATAATGCCCAGCCACCCTAGATATTATAGTATTACCTTTATGATAGTTGACCTAGGAGTCATTGTTTATTCTATTTCTATCTGTTGATATTTTTCTACTCACGAGTTGGCAACTCACCCCCGTTGTGCCACAGTTCTTGCAGGTTGACCGCTTGGATCAGTAGCGGCTTCGTTGGCACACAGTTGCATTCGGGTGTTTTGCATTGGTAGGTGGGACATTTGTATCGTACCCACTCTTGTATCTATATTTCATATTGTATCTAGTTAACTCCATCAATCAAAATTAGTAAATTGTATAAGTAATGAGACTTAGTGAGATTGTGGTTGCGAGACTTAGAGCGAGGGGTTTTTCGCTACTTGTAGTTGATGTCTTGCTTATTTCTTTATATTTTGTGGTGAACTTCGCCGTTGGGCGTCGTATACTTATATATATATATTGTCTTGCGTGGTTGTGATCCGCCGTTTGGCGAAGAGCTAGCTCCCGCTTGGGGATGCCTTTACCATTATCTTGTATATATGGTTTTGGATCAAAATATACAAAGGAGGTGCTGCCCAAATTTTCAAAATGACGAAACATGTTTTTAAACCTGCATAATCCACTTGCATCTTCATGTTCCTTTTTATGCACTAAGAAAACTTGATTTCATTATACCTTTATTTCAAAACATCACCTCCTTTATTTTCTTAAAAGGGTTTAGATTTCTGGGTTTCAGCTTACTTGAATTCCGTTATGCCTTTAGACGTTGCGTGATTTAAGTGCTGGTCACGAGCTAATATTTCGGGTCGTGAAAGTTGGCCGCGGAAGCGCGGCATACATGTGGACTTTTTGTCTCAAATTTCTTCAGGAGCTCTCTGTGTTGGAAATTTGATTTTTGTGATGTTTAGTTTTAGCCCAGATTCTCTTGAGTGCTGGTTTGCACTTGGGGCTAGACGGAAAATTTAATCGATCAAAATTTTAACTGTGTAATTATCAGTACTTAGTTTAGCATCTGCGACCGTGAATGTCACCCGATCGGTAAATCCGTCTAATTGCTATTTGTTCTTTTAGACGAGTTTACGAACGTGGCATTCACGTTGATATTCTGTGTTGTGCTGTGTTGTGGTTGGAACGTCATGGTGGATAGCCGGTTGTGCAATGATAGTTAGTACTGTTCAGATTCATGTACATTTGTATTGCGGGGAGAGCATCCGACATGTGGACTGTCGTCACTGCCCGTTTGTATATTATTTGTTTGGGGCACGACCGGGTTGAGGTCGATGTCACCCTTGTACATTTTATTTTAATTTCTATACTAGGATTACCCCGCAGTGGAGGGCATGAATAGCCGGGTTCTAGAGGGAAACAGATCCGCATCTCATGGCGTTGAGACGGAGGGGACCTTACTCAAGAATTGGAGGGCTATTCGCCGCACTCGTAAGGGTATAGGTTGACCCACGGAGGGGTGCTCAAGTTACCGGATTCTGTGAAGTGCTGGGTGGCCCATTCACGTTGTTGAAGGGGGTTGCCTCGCTTCTGGTTTTGGCGGGTAACATGCCGCGCTCGTAGGGGTCTAGGTTTCATTGCATAGGCTATCCACACGACAGGGAACGTCGGGTCTTATTTTCGGCTCAAGTGAAACCCGGGGCCCCAAGATTATCCACCATTCTGTGTTGCTTCTGTGATGTTGCTTATATCATGCCTGGAACGATAGTTATATATATATATATATATATACTAGTAGATGTTGTATATGTTTTGCACCCGCGCTAGTCCAGTCCCCGCTCAATCGTTAGTTAAGTAACCTAACGGGTGATGACGGGACCCAGTGGCGAATGCGGATGGCATATACGTACATTATATTTTCGTTCTTTTTTGGTGTGATTACTTGATGGGACTGCATTGATTCTTATCAATGCAAGGATAAAACAAACCTATTTGATGTTGTTGGAACCAATTTTTAAAACTGACATTACAGACGTACGCTTTTGCTTTGCACAACGGTATTCGGTTATGAATATCCAGCACCTCATTCGACGAGGTAAGGGACGAGATCCCTTCATCAGGAGTGACCCCTTGAGTAAAAGTTTGCGTCAACGTAATAACTACACTATAGTCGATTATTTTTTCTTTGCATCGTGGTATTCAGTTTGGAATATCCTGCACCTCATTCGACGAGGAAAGAGCCGAGATCCCTTCATCGGGAGTGACCTCTTTAGCAAAAGTTTTCGTCACTATATATTTGTAAAACCACTTAGATTCCTTCAACGAGATCAAGTTCATTACGTTAAAGGTTTTTCGCCAAAAACCAGCCATAGCCCTCCGTCATTTCAGAAAAGCAACGCCTAGTATTCGTACTATGTTTGTTGGCTTCCGTCAAGGCATAGTGTGCGGTAGCTATGTGTTACTTTTCTGTAGCATGGATATGCATTAATCTAGGACAGTCATGCAGCCATGTTGGCATCCGTCAAGGGCGAGTACGGGTGGGTCTAAATTAATCAGGACAATGACGGGTAGAACTTGAATTGCAACTTATGATTTGTTGGCATCCGTCAAGGTCATAAACTGCTTGGGGTAAAATCACATCGGGAGTTTCAAACATACAGGAAACTTGCCAGGCTTGTGCATACCTTCTGGAGTGTGGTGACTTGAGTGGCTTCCATCAAGTTATCATGCGATGATAGTTGGATCCCGATTCCTACTGATGAGTAGGATTACTCCTCGGGTGATTCTGACTAATTCTCCTTTTGGGTTTGGAGGAGAATTCGAGGAAACAGTGGGAGCCATCCTGATTAGATAAAGTGATTAACCATTCTGATCTAGGTTAGAGTGCACGCAGAGCGTTTCTTCTTTCTCTCTCTCTTTGACAGCGACCATGGCCTGACCCTTGACTAAAACTCATGAACCAAGTTAACCGAACCTTCTTAAAACATTTTGGCTTTTGGAATGTCACGGTGTCGCATATATCATTGCTACTTCTATATCACCTTTGCATTTCTCCAGAACACACCGTATCACTACGAACATCCACTTCCATTAGATAAATCCATCGTATAATTACATACGAACTCGAAGGAACTTTTTCGAGGATGAATTCTGGTTCTGGAGAGAATGAATAGGACTATTCAGTTGTCTTTTCCTTTTACCTTCTTTCAGATTGTGAGGGCTCCTAGGATTAGGAGAGGGTACACCTATTACGCTTATTTGATAGTCTTCTTCCAAACCATAGACAGGTGCCGAAAGGTAGGGAAAGAAGAAAACCAATTAGCCTAAGCTGGGTGTACAGAAGGTAATAAGTAAAGACAAAATAAAGGGATTAGAATGAGGGCAAAGTAAATTGCGACTGCTATCATTCACGACCGAACCGCGTATTTCATTTTCACTCCTACTTCACCTTTGCTTTTCTCCGGTTCAGGAGAAATAGAATAAGGTTTATTCAGTTGTCTTTTATCATCACCTTTTCTCAGGTTGCGAGTACTCTTAGAATTAGGAGAGTACACCTATTACGCTTATTGGATAGTCTTCTTCCAAACCATAGGCTGGTGCCGAACGGTAGGAAAGGAAGAAAACCATTTAGCCTTAGGGGGTGTACAGAAGGTAATGAGTAAGACAAATAAAGGGATTTGGAGAGATGGCAAGGAATATACGGTTGCAGTCATGAATCTGATAATGGAAGAGGTATTACTAGGAATACCCGGATACCCGTACGAAACATTTTAATGTTTCAATTTCACTGTGCGTTGTTAATTGAAAACTGATTTCCCAATTAGGACTTTACTCCAGGGTATGTGTAACATTTCAGAAAAATAAAATATTATTTTTGGGAATTTTTATAATTTAATAATAAAATATTGAATATTTTAATAGAGCGGTATTATTAAATACCGATAAATGGGGAAAATTTGAAAATTTTTAGAAATTACTGAAAAGAAGGTGCTTTATGTGATTCATGCAAATTATGAGAATTTATGTGTTATTTGACACTATTTTAGTGCTAATCGCGATTAAAAATCGTTAATCGGGCTTTAAGCGTGTTTTGTGCACATGTCTTTTTTTTAACACTTGTTGCATTTTTCCTACATGATTTTGGATGTATGGTTTTCTTTGGATTTACTATTGAGGAGAAAAGGAAAAAAAAAAGGAAAAGAAAAGAAAAGGATATGAATAAAGAAATAGGGTATGGGTGAGAGAGAGAAAGGTGAGGGGTTAACATTGACTTTGGGCATTCCTCCTTCATTCCTTCACTCTCATCATCTCTCCCCTCAACTCCCTTGCTACTGCCCTCATTTCCCTCCCCCTCTTCATCCTCTCATACTCCATGAAAAATATCTCAAAACCCAATACCCATTTCAATAAAAAGATGCACAACCTCACTAGCTACACCATGGACCAAGAAAGCTTGCATTTTGGACACTTGGGGCAACTCAAGAATTTTCTTGAGTTGCCAAATGAGGTATTTTCTGAACCATTAGCTTAGTATTCCCATTTCTTTTACATCCATGTTAAATTAGAACTGATATTGTGTGGTTTTGGGAAGTTTGAAAACTTGAGTTGAGGATTAGGGTTTTAGTTGAACCCAAAGGTGAAATTAGGGTTACTAGAAGCTATACAACCCCTGTGGTGATTGATTGGAGACCCAAACCAGATACTAGAACCCCGGAATACGGATTTAGAAACCCGATATCGGAAGAATTTGGAATTCTGTGAATGTATTATGAAATCTGCTAACACCCGGAGCCTCTGAAAATTATTTAGCAAACACAGAGTGATGTACAGGCAACCTAGAGTGTACCACCAAAACCCTAGCCCCTACCCTCTCTTTCAGGATGCAAATTAATTCTTTCTGGCCGCAATTTGCGGCCAGAGCATGTTGGAAATGCTTTGTTTTTGTTTCAGGGCCCTATCTCCAGTAAATTTGACCCTTGGCATGTGCAAAATTGGCTGATTTGACTTATGGTAGAATCTGGGATCATTTTGTTGTGTTGGCGTATTGTTTTACGACTTGTTTTAATATGGATTTTGGTATTTGATATTTCCTTTCTGTCGGGTGGCGTTTGAACGTCAACGACTAAGGTTATTGGTTGTGTTTGCATGCGAGGCTATAGGTTTTTACCTATGAGCGTAGCGTATGCCGTTTTTGGTTTTCCGATGTGATTTTAATACGCATTAGCGATTACGTTATAATGTGTAGGTACCCTCGCGAAGACTTCGAGGCGACAAGCGAGCGCGTGGCGACGTCGGCAACGGCATACGGGAGCAAGGTGAGTAGATATATATCTACGGGGGAAGTCGGGTGGATGGCGTATAGCACCCCCGCAGTTCGTTGTGATGTATACGAATACGTATACACACACATATATATATTATATGTTGATTTGAGTTTATTGATGATAAAGATGGATTCTAGGTGTTCTTGGATTGGTTTAGTGTTAGTTGCGAAACCCTAAAGTAGTGGTTGCACCCACACACGCACACACATACTTGCTTACATTCTTTCTTTTACCTGTGCGTATATGGAGATTTGAATATATATATACACATGGGTATGGAACTATATATATATATATATATATATATATATATATATATATATGCGTATACATATACACGGATTATGAGGATAGTATTTGGAGATTTGAGTTGAGTCGATGAGATTGAGCTTGAGGCCGTGAGATCGGTGATGTGATAGGGTTCGTATTTGAGATACGACATGATGTTTTAGCGGGTCCTTTGACGTGGTGTTTTCATACACACGCATCCATACATAGGTGGTATCGGTATTGTACTAGACGTAGATCGGTACCCCGGATCATGATATTTGATAAAGAGGATACCAGATGAATAGTATGATAGATGTGACATTTGACCCGTACCCAGATTTGGGAGGCCGTACGACGGATTTACCGTACGAGCTTTATATTGATGATAGATCCGCACTCTTGACTTGAGGATGTCATATTATAGATATTGTATCGTATCTGATACTTTTGAGGCGGGATCACCGACTATATATATATATATATATATGTATGTATATATGTATGCATGTATGTATATATGTATGTATGTATGTATGTATCGACTCAGATGTTTGGCGGTTTCCTTACCCTTCGATCAGCCTGTTTAGGTTGGTCCGGTAGTTTACTTGTAAATGATAGATTAGACACGATTCATACCTATTTCAAAACTAACAAATCGTGGGTATTTTAAAAGACAGGCCAATGGATTCTACGGATATTTCAAAGAACGTATCTCTTCTTAAAAACATCGAGCCCTTATTTGCAAAACACCACGATTTGTGTTATTTCAAATGGCACCACTGTACGACTCATTTTATATAAATGCAGATTAGTTATCATTGTGTTTATTATGCAGCTCCCGCATATTATTACTCTTCGCATTGCATTTGCAGGTTATATTGTATTTCCATATACCATTATTGAGATTATGCTGTCAGGACACCAGCACCATTACCGATGATGCGTATGTTCTACATACACTTACTTGCCGGCTCACCCACATCATCATCGGTAATTGCCATGTCACTTACACTTTAGAGGATATTATTTCATTGATATAGCTTGTTAGCTGATAATTTCGACATGATATTAGTGTACATGCTTTATATGCTAGTTTAGACATTGCAGTTATTACTTGCTATTTCATGCATATTTTTATTCACTGTGTACTTGCCATTGATGATTGGATTTCGGATTTTCATGGGATTTCGAATTTCCTGGATTTGGGGGAAAACCGCAAGAATATGTATAAACTTCTTTCTCTTTTTAAAATGAAAAGCGCGGTTTTCCCATGATGTATGAGTCGTCCTCCATGAGTTTTCATGATTGCTGTTGGATTTAGAAACCCGATTCGAGAAGTTGGATGAACCGTCTCGGGTACATGGTGGGCCCGGTAAGGTACCCCGGGGCAAGAAGTTCGAGTTGTATTCGATGAGCCTGGCAGGGGAGCACTACCTACCGGTGATATTATTTGGACTCGTCGGCTATCCGGAGGATACCGGCCGGAGTCATGAGATGGTTATAGGCTGATCTGTTCTGTCGGAGCCTGAGATATTGATATTTGAGGTTTGAGACACTAAGATATTGATATTTGAGATTTGATGATACAGGTTAGTCCGGGCAGCCGGAGCCTGAGATATTGAGATATTGGGATTTATGTTTTGTGTCGATGCTTGACACAGATTTCTCTATTGATTTCATTGAGGATACTCGTTTTATATACATACAGATATCTCTTTAAAAATAAAAGAAAACAGTTGTCTCACTCATTTCATTACATTACTTTCATACCGCATACATATGATACATTGCTACCTGAGGCACTGACACGAGCACTTGGGATTACACTTGTGTATAGATGTTTACCCTTGCCACCTTTTCATGCTTCAGACTTATCTTTTGAGGTTATATTTACTGATCGTATGACCTAGGATTGCGCCATACATACGATTTCTGCTCTGTGATATTTTCTACTCACGAGTTGGCAACTCACCCCCGTTGTGCCACAATTTCTTGCAGGTTTTGCCGTACAGGTTTCGTTACGGCTTTGTTGGTACACAGCTTCCATTCCGGGTGATTTGCTTGGTAGGTGGGTTCACTTGTATCGTGACCACCATTGTACTATATTTATTTTCAGTTTTATCTAGAAACTCTATCAACCAAACATGTATTTATTTCAGACTTCGAGACTAGAGTTGTATATTCTTTCGACCTTAGAGTAGCGCGATGTATTATTGTCGGTTTCTTGCTGATTTGAGTTTCCTTTGAGTTTTGATCCTCGCCCTTTGGCATTGTATATTATATGCTTGCGTGGTTGTGGCCGTCGATTGATGAAGAGCTAGCTCCCGCTTGGGGATGCCTTTTTCATTATATATGCTTTTATCATGTTGTACCCCGTTAGGGGCCAGTTTTTACAATGGAAACTCTGCCGAATTTTTCAGAAAAGACTTGATGTTTTAAAAAATGCATAATTCGGCTTATGCTATTAAACTACTCGTTTCAAAATAAGTTTCTTCTTACCTAAATTGGTTTTAGATTTCTGGGCTTTTGTCTTACTTGAATTAGATGTGGTCCTGTAGACTTCATATGATTCAAGTGCCTGTCACGGGCTATTTCGGGTCATGACAAAGTTGGTATCAGAACGCTAGGTTAACCTTGGTTCGAGTCTAGGTAACTATGCGGAGCCTAGGTCGTTGTATGTATACGGAATCTAGGCTTGACCTTACGGAACATAGACTTAGTCGAGGGGGTATTACACCCGAACTTTCGTCGCATAGGTTGACCTTGGTTGATGGAGTAGGTAGCTTGAGTAGAGTGACGTACCGTACGTATGTTCCGCGGTATATTTACGATACGCTACTCCGCTTAAGAAGCCTTAGGATGTACATTTCTTTGCACAGCATTATATTCATTCATGATCTATCCTCATCGATATCGGTATGTGTTTTGCTGCCACGATTACACGAGCAGAGAGAGCTACGGCTAGAGTTGCGGTCAGCACGAGCACGTCACGAACGAGGACTGACCAGGGCGTGATTCCAGGTACATATGATTGCATAGTGAGGCGTCGTTTTATTGTGTTTTCGCGCCATGAGCGTTTGACGGGTCGCTTTTACGAGATTACTCGGACGTACAGATCAGCACCAGAGGATTGAGCCACTGATGGAGGCCAGCCAGAATGTAATGACCATTGATGTATCGCGTATTCATGATGATCGAGGCACTGTTTAGCGTGCAGACGAATGAGCCAGTTGTTGCTGCTAACGACGAGGTATCGCCCTAGATGTTGGAGCTATTGCAGTACGAGTTATACTCAGAGATATGAAAGATGGTCGCTAGTCATCCGAGGATGAATCACTAGGACAGGTGGTCCATTCGCTTACCCCGATGCGAGGTCATCAGATTAATTGATTTTAGTTTGAGAAGACTTCACACGTATACGTTGGGAGTCGATAGAGACGATCGAATGTCTGAAACCCATTTTCCAAGTTTAAAGTGTTTGAAGAAAACATGCGAGTAACTCTACGGACCCTCTAGAAGAATGAAACCCTAACTCGACGTAATGACCATGGAACGCCTTTGAACCTTAGGGTTTGCGGCAGTTTAGCGGTGCCATTTGTGATGCTTGGGTTTGCCCTTCTACTGTTGGTCCATAAGTGCTGTGGCATGTACTCGATATTATTAAACCGTACCCAAGATGTTGATCTCTTGGGGGATTATGAGGTTTTGACGAGTCGATCGGATGGTTCGACATCTTTCGGAGATCATGTGACGGGATGCATTGCTTGGGAGACTCCAGATACGAGTATAGCCGTTGGAGCACTGTCCATGCAGCCACGAAGAGACGAGTCCGAAGAAGTCGACATTAGGGAAAAGTGGAATAAGAGGTTCGTACGAGATCTTGATAAGATGACGTTCCACTCCGCCGACATCAGAGATGTGACACGCGTACAGAGGCGTTATATATGGATATATCTTCCAGAAGGAGTCGCGATGAGTATGCAGCCGTTCCGGAACAAGAAATAGATTTAGTGAAGGGTGGTGACTTCCGGGCAATTCGGCAGAATCGAGATTTGAGAGAGACTTCGACATGATCTTTCTGGAATAAAGTACGAGAAGACTTAGACCCAGGAGCGGTCACATTGTGCACACCCAGCAGGCTAGAGTTTGGCATCGTCGGCGAGATAGTTGGACAGAGATCTATAGAAGATGTACAAGAGCGGGACTGTTTCCGCCATCATTCTATATTGGGCCGTTGAGCCGGGGAGCTGTATATCTAGCAATGCACAGTGAGAGGCAAGAGCCTAAAAGCACCAGGCGCCAGACCATGAACAGGAGGAAAGTAGATATCTTGCTCTGCTAGTATTGGATGCACCGACACCTTCTCGACCTTGAAGGAAGAAATATCGACGACGGTATTTATGATTTATGATTTGGTGATTCGATTATCACATATCCGTCATCTTGATTTCGGTAGTTTGGGCGATCTATTCGCATGATTGAGTTTCATGATATTTATTTTCGTGCACTATGCTTGCACCTACTGGGTATTTAGGATTTGTGCACAGTTATTGCACTGGATATCGTTTTGTGCCTTGGCTGCACATGTTTATGACTTCATGGATTTCATACGGATAGGTTGGTTTTGTGCTTATGGTACGCACACGATTTGGCTTTTGCACTCGGTATAGTTCACATATGCTTGCAGTGCAGTGATACGTATTTTGTGCACTACAGTTGCACAGAACTTCGATTTGATGATATTTGAGGTATTGATTTTGACTTCATGCCTAGGGCATGCATATGATTTGACTTATGCTTACGGCATAGTTTTCATGCACTTTTAGTGTTTTGATTAGATTTTGTGTGTAGGGTTCCTAGGCACCCCAAGGAGGTCTCACAAGGCATCGAACATGCCATATTAAAATTTTAAGGGTGCCGAGAGACCCGACTACGGATCGTTTGCTAGATGTCTAGGAGAAAAGTAAGCTAGTTAACACTTAACTAAAAGTTTAACGGAAATACAACCTTTGTAGATCCGGTGCTTCACCTCCATAGCTCCGCAACGAGGTCCTCTCCGCTGTCCAAATCAAATCCGGGCTCTAGAGTCGGCTTCGTCGGAGAAAAAGCGAGCTAGGTCGTCGATGTCCATGCCGAAGATGATCTACGTCGAGGCATCGCTAGATCAAGCTCCACCTTCCTCAAGTCGTGAAAACTTCTGAAGGAAACACACTCTACTACTTGGCAAGAGGTAGAGGATGAAGAAATAGGAAGTGGGTAGACTTTAGTTTTGGATTTCTCACTCATTTCCATCACTTGCCATTGATGGGGAAAGATTTCTTCACTTGAAGAAAAATGGAAGAAGAAGAAGATGATATATGATAAGTTAATTAAAAATCAATAGAAAAACAATACTTATCATAATATTAACTCTAGTCAAGTGTAGAGAATGAATCATGGTTAGTGGGAATGGTTAGGGTTAAGAATGAGATAAGAATGGTTGACTTGATCAAAGCTTCATGAAGCTTCAACTAAAGAACAAAATTAGCCACCATTCTTTTCTCTTTTCTTTTATTCATTTATCAAAAATAAAAGGATAATTAAATAAGATAAATGAATAACAAATAATAAACCCTAACCATCATCTTAACCTTTGTTTAATTCTATACACTTAACCAAAAACCATGTATCATCAAACATGATACAAACATGTGCACAAAATCATATCGCATATTTAATGCGCACATCCGAGCGAGAAAATCCATTTAAAGTGAACCGATACTAGTTAATGCAAAGTAATATATCAAATATATAATTATGCATCAAATCATTAAATCAACACTTGATTTAACGATCCGGTCATATCGTATATAACCGACTAGTATGCAATGCATCGGTTTATCGAATCAATACTTGATTCGATACCTAGGTTATATCGCATACAACCATTCGATACAATCATCGCGAGAATAGAATACGGTATCACATACACGCATTATTCTCGGTCCCGCACATATCTCATATGCGCTCCTATTTCGTTTCGCTTGAGCCAGGAAACCTCTGTGTAGGACTCTAAAGACTCGTCAATACGCCGGGAGCAGATGATGATCATATCAAGCATCCACAAGCCGCAAGCGGTCTGCTAAACGTAACGGCCACCCGGGTATTGAGCGATCTGAAGATCGACGAGCAAGCCCGCTCACACTCCAGTGAATCCGACCAGTAACACTACCGTACAGTCCGGTCTGATCTTCTGATATGTCGCATATCTCGCCTAGGGGTGGTAAACGTCAGACCCCAATAGCTCGATAAGTCGTGTCGATATGAGGTCTATAACAATTCGAGAAACTACTGGTAACACTTACAAGTAAATCTCAGCAACCCTGGCCAGGGATTTCCTGTTATAGCCAATCGAACACAGCGCAACATCAACCCCCTATACCGGGAGAGACGAATCCCCTCCTATCGCTCATTGCCTCCATGTGACTCGGGACTGTACCCAAAAACCATCGTTTTGCATGCCCTCTTGGACGTGGTAAGATGGAAATCAAAGCACAGTGGGAACCACACAAGACTCTATGACGATCTCGGGTCAACAGACTACTCTGTACCAGTGTCACCAGAGAACTGCCATCTGACGTGAGGTATAATACCATCTGGGAGTTCTCGGCGAGTCCGTCCAGTGTACCCAGTCTCTACTGAGCACCCGTATATCATCTCTGATGTCAAACACCAATGGATATGGGATCATCCATCGCCCATCTGTATGGGTCGAGAAGGTATACGCTAGTCTACTCTGGTATATCGATGCCCCGTCTCGATATACCCACGACTAGGGACTTTGAAGGATGTACTTATAGACTATCTGTCCCCACTAGTATGATCCGCATCATAGTCCAGGTAGTCAAGCACACATCCTAAGGGCTTTACCAACATGTAACAGAGAGACAATCAGTATACACGTTAAGGTAAAGAGCAACCAGATAGCATACTATCATGTCGAGCAAGAAAGTCCTCCCTATATATGTCCCAGCATCCACTACAGTATACATCCTATGTACTGTAATGGCCTCTAGGGCATACATATAACTGACAATCTCCCACTTGCACTAGGGCCATCTGTAGCAGTGGTTGCAGTATCTCATACTCAACCATCCCATAAAAGTCTCTCTCTGGGAACAGGCCTTTGTGAGTGGATCCGCTGTGTTGTCCTCTGAATCTACTCTCCTAACCTCGATCACCCTGGAGATCAACTATCTCCATGATCAGGTGATACTGCCTTAGAATATGTCTGGATCACTGATGGGACTGGCGTTCCTTGGCATAAGCCACAACTCCATTGTCACACAATGGGAGGAGCATAGTTCATCTCATGAACCAATATACATCCAAACAGCCTCTTTGGTAGCATCTTAAGTAGCGATGTATGCTGCCTTTATCGTCTAGTATGTCACGGTATCTAGCTTGGAACTCTTCCAATATACCGTCCCTCCACTGAGGGTAAAGACAATGCCTGTGACTGACATTCAGTCGTCCTTATCACCCTGGAACCCTTCCAGTGATTCTCCCCAGGATCATGTGATACCATCTCACTACATCTAGTGAGTATCCTAACATCCATTTAGATCTATCTCATAGATCCAAAATCCAGGATTTAGTAGGTATCACTTTAATCCTATATGGAGAATCTTTGTGATAAGCGGAGATTGATCGAGCGTAGCATAGGAAACTCCTTCCCCATCAAGAGTATGTCATCCACGTACTCTACGAGGATCGTCACCATACTCCCTACTACCTTTTTGTTTATACAAGGTTCATCTACCATTTTGATGATGTCAAACTCTTTGACTACTTCATCAAAACAGATGTTCCAACTCCGCGATGCCTGCTTTATCCTATAAAGCATCTTGCACACGTTTCCGCTGCTCCCACTGTCTACGAAGCCCTCTGGCTGTGTACTTATAGACGCTCTCTTCCAAATTATCATTTAGAAAAGCAGTCATGACACCCAACCACCAGATATCGCAGTCATGGTATGTAGCCGTGACAAGTAGGATCTGGATGGACTTAAGCATAGATCCTTAGAAAAGGTTTCATCATAATCCACGCCTGGTCAATGACGAAAACCTTTAACAAGTCTAGCTTTGAAAGTCTCAACTTTTCCATCTACACCAAGTAATCTTCTCAAGATATACTTGCTCCTGATGGGGATTTAACCCTTCAGATATAGCAACCAAAGTCCATACTTTGTTGGTGTATAAGGATTCCATCTCAGATCGCTAAGCATCCAGCCATTCTTACAGAGTCTCACTCCTGATTGCCAGCTCGAAACTAGTTGGGTCATCATCTCATAATGCATTCCTCGCTCCCACTGTCATAGAGAAACCAAAGTATCTCTCAGGTGGGTGAGGAACCCTACTAGATCGGCGGAGAGGCTGAGGTTCGTTGGTAACTATTGAATCATTTGGTTTTACCAAATCATCTGCCGTAGTTTGTATAGCTGGAACCTTTCCAGTTCTACATTACAGACCTTGCCTCGAGCTTGTCCGGATTTGCTTTCAGACATAGGCCGGACAACTCCAAATCTTAACTAACTTAAGACATGGGTTCTTCCTATTCCATATCACATATGGAGTGGTAGGCAACTGATTTGATTCAAACCTATTCAATAGGTGTGCAGCTTCTCAAGTGCATAACCCCTAAAAGGAAATAGGTAACTCAGTAGTACTCATCATAGAGCACACCATTTCAAATAGGGTGTATCTGCTCCGCCCCGACATACCAACGTGCTATGGTATATACGGAGGAGTAATGCTGAGAGAGAATCTCATTCTCCTTTAGAATAGTCCAGGATTTCCGTGCTCAAGTATTCTCCTCCCTGATCTTATCATAGGACATAATACTTATACCCGTATTTTGGTTCTCTACTTCTCGCTTATATTCTGTGAATATCTCAAAAGGTTCGGACTCATGTTTCAACAGGAACATATGACTGAATCTTGAGAGATTATCAGAGAACGTAATGAAGTATAAAGAACCAGTCTTGGCATGTGTAGACAGGGGACCTACATACATCAACATGTATCATCCCAAGAGTTCACTAACTCTTTCTCTGTTTCCAGTAAATGGAGCTATGGTCATCTTATCTTTGTGACATGACTGTCGAGTTTCACAAGATGTAAGTTCAAACTAATTTAAATATGCATCTTTATGTAACTCTAGCCAGTCGGGTCGCATTGATCTGACCTAGTCTACAATACCTCAAGAAGGATTCGTTCATTTCTGAACTCTTCCTCTTGTGTGTGTTCCGTATACTAAGAACTGTTGTTTGATTTAGAACATTAATGCTTTTAGATAACGTGCCTGAACCGATCAACTTTTGATATAGGAAATGTTCAAAACATTATCCAACAATACAAAATTTTACCGTTTCTTTACTAATAAAGAGACAGATATGATTTTGTATATCAGGTTCGGTATCTAATAACATTCGTTCAGAATCAATGTATTAATAATACAGGGTGACAGTGACCGACAGACTTAGCTGCAACTCTTGCCCCGTTTTCTACCTCATGAAACTTATCACCCGTTCTCAGTTCTCTACCTATCTGTAGCCCTATGTAACAGATTACATATCTGGGATCCTGATCTGGTATCACATACCCAGGACGTAGAGGATACAGAGAAACAGTTCTTTGTACTGAACACACCCGAAGATGATGCATCAGCATGCACTCTCTTCGTTTGGGCGGCACGGGAATTCTGGTATTCCCCAATTTCCTGCTCTGTCTTATAACAATTATAAGTTGGAGCGGGACCAACGTTCCCCAGCTCAATATAACAAGCGGGTTCGGTCAATATTCCGTATTATTATCTTGATTAAGGCGTGATATGGTCGCTACCTGGAGAGAGAGAGAAGAAAACACTCAGCGTGCGCTCTGTCAAGAATAGATTGGTTATTATTTTATCTAATCAGGATGGCTCCCACTGCTTTTTATCAAATCTTCCTTCTTACCCTAAAAGGAAAGACTAGCCGGGATTAATTACACACTACAAGTTCGCCAATCTTTCAGCCAGGCCAGTGTCGGTACTTTGAGGGAGGTCCCCCGTGCTTTCGCACGGACCTAATTAATGTAAACCTCGTTTTCCCAGAGGCGTAACCTCGTTGACACCTTTCTAGACACCTACTTGATCGGCTAATTGTAATGTATAAAACTCTTCCAGGAGTAACTCTTACTCGCAGCGGGTATCGGGATCCAACTATCTCATAGAAGGTATGCAATCTCATTGCAAATTTCAACACTTGAAATTCCCGATAACATTTTGCCCCATGCGATCTATGACCTTGACTGAGTCAACAAACCATAGACCGCAAGTAAAGTTCAACCCGTCATTTCTCGATTGAATTAAACCCACCCGCACGACCCTTGACTGAGTCAACAAGGCCGCACGACTACCCTAATCCAATCGCATCATATGCTTTGCAGATAAGCAATAATCAGCTACCGCACACTACGCCTTGACTGAGTCAACAAACGCAGCACGAATACTAACTATTACTTATCTGAAATGACGGAGGGCTACGACAGGTTTTTAAGAAAACCTTTTGCGTAATGAACTTTATATCGTTGTAGAATCAAATGATTTTAAAATGGAGTGCTTTTGAGGCTTTTCTAGTTTTGCTAAAGGAGTCACTCCCGGTGAAGGGATCGTCGGTCCTTTCCTCGTCGAATGAGGTGCGGGATATATCACATATATCACTGTGCAAAGAAAAAACTCTTAAAAGCAATCAAAAGACAAACCGAGTGTGTAGCATCTGCCAGTTATTGCTAAAGGAGTCACTCCCGGTGAAGGGATCTCGGTCCTTTCCTTATCGAATAAGGTGCAGGATATATCATATATACCTCTGTGCAAAGCAAGAACTGTAGCTACCTGTTTTAATTTTGAAATTCGATTCTACAACATCTTAGGTTTCTTTTAATTCATTAATCACATTAATGAAGTCCCATCATTTAAATACCTAAACATCACAGATAAATACGACGTACACTTATGCCATCCGCATTCGCCTCGATGTCCCCTCGTGCACCGTTAGGTTAGGTAACTAACGGCAGAGCGGGGCAGGGCTAGCACGGGTGTAAAACATAAGTAACGTCTATATAATATATCATATATACTATATACTGTATCTATCACAGAACATCACATGATCACATCACAGATATCGCAGCAGAAGAAACATATGAAATATTGGATATACCAGGACGTCCGTGTTTTCAATACGAGCCAGTATAAAACACGGATTCCACGGTCGTGATGAATAGCCAAACCCACACCCCTAGACCCCTACGAGAGCGGCAAGCAACCCTACCAATTCTAGAGTTAGGAGACCCGGACTCGACTCCTCGAGTTGGTCTCCCACTGGACTCCAGAACCCGGTTACTTGTGCTCCCCTCCTTGGGTCTATCCTAGTGCGGAAAAGTAAATAATATACAAACGGTGACAACTTCCGCAACCTGGAAGTGCCCCAATAAAAGAATATTACATACAAGTTTTTACATCAATGAAAATGAAAAACACTCATCTCACATAAAAACCCCCGGCTATTCAAACACGACGATCCAATATAACATATCCAGCAACGCATAACATCACATGTCATCAACGTAAGTAAATATGCGCATCCCAATTGTCATTGGCATATAGCAACGAAACCGGCGATATCACATATTACACTTACGGTCACAGAAAAGAAAGTGTAAAACTACAACAGTTGGAATCCGCAACCTCCTCAGACATCGCATGCCTGACCAAATGAATTCCTTAGACATCGCATGCCTAACAATTATAAACCCCGCATTTTAGTCTCAAAATCGAAAACACTTTTCAATATCAAGTCGGGCAATTCAACAAGATTCCCGACATCCTGATCGAATGCTCGTCGCAAACTTTAGTAGGCGGCCGCACCCCCGATACCGTCGACGAAGTGCACCAAGGCGGAACACCGCTGCCGGGAGCACCCGAACGGATGCTTTCGGCGACGGGGTTCTCCTACAGTCACTTGGTCGGGGCTATGGAGCGAGGCTGTCTATTAAGTTTACCCGGCGAGTATCCGCGTACGCTACGTGATTGCGACGGACTTTTGATCACATCAAAATTCCGTGGCAACCGATCAAGTGAGACTAAACTGCTATGTTTATAACATTCATTTAGTTATCACATAACTACTTGTGAATTCCAATTATTGTATCACATTCCGGATAAATAGAAAATGTTAAACTTTTCGATCAAACAATCGAACACCCAACTTTTCCCGATACAGATCAACACATGAAATAAGTCTAACAACATTCAGTTCGTACCTCAGTACCAACGGTCCAGCCGTAGAAGGGTCAAGCCAACGCCTCACATGTGGCACGCCGTACTGCCCCAAACCCGAAGGTTCAAAGGGCAGTTCAAGACGGTCACATAATCGAGTTAAGGTTTGTTGTCTTCTAGAGGGACCATCGCGTTACATGCACTACTTAGAACATCGTTAAACTTCGGAAAAATCCAACACTTGGAAATTTCCCGACAGGGGAAAAATTGGGTATTTATATCCGGTCGAACTTTTTAACATATTCTAAGATTTATCCGGAAAGCCACACAGACAAAATTTGATAATCCGATCGAACATTCGAATCCCCAAAACAACACAGAAAATTCAACTCTGTAAAAATTATTAAATATTTCCAGAAGACTCAGCAGCACAAAACATGAATTACTGTGCAAGCCACGTGGGGTAACTCAACATTGTAGCCGCGGAACCACCGCTAGTACTATGGTGGGGGCCGCGGATCCGCGCTTCCGTCGTCGAGTTACTGTCACGTGCTTCACAGTAACTCATGCAATTACCTGCTGAATTTTTTGGCAATTTTTAATACACAAAAATCCACATTTTTGCAAAAAGGACAGAGAGCAATATTGGTTCGGGGTTTCGGGTTCGTTCGGACTTCAAATTCCGTCTGGACTTCGCCTAAGGCTCTAGCTAGGCTCTGATACCACTGTAGGGTTCCTAGGCACCCCAAGGAGGTCTCACAAGGTATCGAACATGCCATATTAAAATTTTAAGGGTGCCGAGAGACCCGACTACGGATCGTTTGCTAGATGTCTAGGCGAAAAGTAAGCTAGTTAACACTTAACTAAAAGTTTAAAGGAAATACAACCTTTGTAGATCCGGTGCTTCACCTCCATAGCTCCGCAACGAGGTCCTCTCCGCTGTCCAAATCAAATCCGGCCTCTAGAGTCGGCTTCGTCGGAGAAAAAGCGAGCTAGGTCGTCGATGTCCATGCCGAAGATGATCTACGTCGAGGCATCGCTAGATCAAGCTCCACCTTCCTCAAGTCGTGAAAACTTATGAAGGAAACACACTCTACTACTTGGCAAGAGGTAGAGGATGAAGAAATAGGAAGTGGGTAGACTTTAGTTTTGGATTTCTCACTCATTTCCATCACTTGCCATTGATGGGGCAAGCTTTCTTCACTTGAAGAAAAATGGAAGAAGAAGAAGATGATATATGATAAGTTAATTAAAAATCAATAGAAAAACAATACTTATCATAATATTAACTCTAGTCAAGTGTAGAGAATGAATCATGGTTAGTGGGAATGGTTAGGGTTAAGAATGAGATAAGAATGGTTGACTTGATCAAAGCTTCATGAAGCTTCAACTAAAGAACAAAATTAGCCACCATTCTTTTCTCTTTTCTTTTATTCATTTATCAAAAATAAAAGGATAATTAAATAAGATAAATGAATAACAAATAATAAACCCTAACCATCATCTTAACCTTTGTTTAATTCTATACACTTAACCAAAAACCATGTATCATCAAACATGATACAAACATGTGCACAAAATCATATCGCATATTTAATGCGCACATCCGAGCGAGAAAATCCATTTAAAGTGAACCGATACTAGTTAATGCAAAGTAATATATCAAATATATAATTATGCATCAAATCATTAAATCAACACTTGATTTAGATATCCGGTCATATCGTATATAACCGACTAGTATGCAATGCATCGGTTTATCGAATCAATACTTGATTCGATACCTAGGTTATATCGCATACAACCATTCGATACAATCATCGTGAGAATAGAATACGGTATCACATACACGCATTATTCTCGGTCCCGCACATATCTCATATGCGCTCCTATTTCGTTTCGCTTGAGCCAGGAAACCTCTGTGTAGGACTCTAAAGACTCGTCAATACGCCGGCAGCAGATGATGATCATATCAAGCATCCACAAGCCGCAAGCGGTCTGCTAAACGTAACGGCCACCCGGGTATTGAGCGATCTGAAGATCGACGAGCAAGCCCGCTCACACTCCAGTGAATCCGACCAGTAACACTACCGTACAGTCCGGTCTGATCGTCTGATATGTCGCATATCTCGCCTAGGGGTGGTAAACGTCAGACCCAAATAGCTCGATAAGTCGTGTTGATATGAGGTCTATAAAAATTCGAGAAACTACTGGTAACACTTACAAGTAAATCTCAGCAACCCTGGCCAGGGATTTCCTGTTATAGCCAATCGAACACAGCGCAACATCAACCCCCTATACCGGGAGAGACGAATCCCCTCCTATCGCTCATTGCCTCCATGTGACTCGGGACTGTACCCAAAAACCACCGTTTTGCACGCCCTCTTGGACGTGGTAAGATGGAAATCAAAGCACAGTGGGAACCACACAAGACTCTATGACGATCTTGGGTCAACAGACTACTCTGTACCAGTGTCACCAGAGAACTGCCATCTGACGTGAGGTATAATACCATCTGGGAGTTCTCGGCGAGTCCGTCCAGTGTACCCAGTCTCTACTGAGCACCCGTATATCATCTCTGATGTCAAACACCAATGGATATGGGATCATCCATCGCCCATCTGTATGGGTCGAGAAGGTATACGCTAGTCTACTCTGGTATATCGATGCCCCGTCTCGATATACCCACGACTAGGGACTTTGAAGGATGTACTTATAGACTATCTGTCCCTACTAGTATGATCCGCATCATAGTCCAGGTAGTCAAGCACACATCCTAAGGGCTTTACCAACATGTAACAGAGAGACAATCAGTATACACGTTAAGGTAAAGAGCAACCAGATAGCATACTATCATGTCGAGCAAGAAAGTCCTCCCTATATATGTCCCAGCATCCACTACAGTATACATCCTATGTACAGTAATGGCCTCTAGGGCATACATATAACTAACATTGTGCACGCTGATGCACATGGTTGTGAGATTTGATATCACGGTATACCTGATTTGGATTGGAGATGTGTTGTATACCTTCGATTTCGATAGTGATACTCGATATTTTTTTTGTGCACCTTGTGCACCTGATTGGATTTTCGCGTATGATTCGGCGCTTGATATTGGATTTTGTGATTTCGTGCATGATGGATGCACCTGATTTGGATTTTCGCTCATGTTGGGCGCATGATTTGAGATGTGATTTTGGTGCACACCAGATGCACTAAATCGGATTCTTTGTGCATATCAGATGCACCTGATATTACTGTCAGGCACACCCGTTGCCCTTGACAGATATTTCATGCACACCCGATGCACTTAGATATTGTTTTGTGCACATGTATGGCACATTCATGGATTTTGATTTCCGTACGCACCAAACGCACGTAGCATTCATATGCACATATTGGGATTGATTTCTTATGGAGCAGCACGTTTTTATGATATTTACTATTTGTTTCGTACTGAGCAGGACTAGTCAGAGGACAGTACCTGGATATATTTTTGCATGTATTGATAGATATCGAAGGGATTTCCAAAGAAGGAGCTATAGTCTCAGTGTTTACCTACGTGTCTGAGACGACACGAAACTTTTACAAAAGGAAACCCTCCTTAATTATTTTCAAAACGGCGGGACGTGCATATTAAACAAAGGATATATATAGATATAGTTATTTCTTACGATAGACGTCCGCCACTGTGCAGTGTTATGTGCATCGCATAGCGACTTAAAACGGTTTGGCATGCATTTCCTTCAGGTGTTTATATATATAGCGTTGATGTACATCATATTGGTTTTCGTATTGGATTTAGACATTGATGTCTTCCCCATGACTCCGATGATTGCGAGATGCTTGACAGAGTTTTGATTTTGAGTTATCTGCTCATTGTTCATGCGCATGCATTGCGCTATGATGCGTTTCATGTATTGATGACTTCGGGACCCCGACGACTTAGACTTTTTACTGAAATGTTTTAGTATTTGAGGGGTTTAAATTTAAATTCGGGGACCGAATTTCTTTAAAGGGGGAGATTGTAACATTTCAGAAAAATAAAATATTATTTTTGGGAATTTTTATAATTTAATAATAAAATAATAAATATTTTAATAGGGCGGTATTATTAAAAACCGATAAATGGGGGAAAATTTGAAAATTTGTAGAAATTACTGAAAAAAGAAGGTGCTTTATGTGATTCATGCAAATTATGAGAATTTATGTGTTATTTGACACTATTTTAGTGCTAATTGCGATTAAAAATTGTTAATCGGGCTTTAAGCGTGTTTTGTGCACATGTATTTTTTTAAACACTTGTTGCATTTTTCCTACATGATTTTGGGTGTATGGTTTGCTTTGGGTTTACTATTGAGGAGAAAATAAAAAAAAAGAAAAGGAAAAGAAAAGAAAAGGATATGAATAAAGAAATGGGGTATGGGCGAGTGAGAGAAAGGTGAGGGGTTAACATTGACTTTATGCATTCCTCCTTCATTCCTTCACTCTCATCATCTCTCCCCTCAACTCCCTTGCTGCTGCTGCTGCCCTCATTTCCCTCCTCCTCTTCATCCTCTCATACTCCATAAAAAACATCTCAAAACCCAATACCCATTTCAATTAAAAGATGCACAAGCTCACTAGCTACACCATGGACCAAGAAAGCTTGCATTTTGGACACTTAGGGAAACTCAAGAATTTTCTTGAGTTGCCAAATGAGGTATTTTCTGAACCATTAGCTTAGTATTGCCATTGCTTTTACATCCATGTTAAATTAGAACCGATATTGTGTGGTTTTGGGAAGTTTGAAAACTTGAGTTGAGGATTAGGGTTTTAGTTGAACCCAAAGGTGAAATTAGGGTTACTAGAAGCTATACAACCCCTGTGGTGATTGATTGGAGACCCAAACCAGAGACTAGAACCCCGGAATACTGTAACGTTTCAAAATAATAAAATATGATTTTTGGGAATTTTTATAATTTAATATTATTTTAATGAATATTTTAATATTCTGGTATAATTAAATACAAATAAATGGGGAAAAATTATGGAAAATTCTAAAATAGGGTATTTTATGGAATTATGCCATTTTTTAAGTTTTTATGATTAGTTATATGCTAATTTAGTGCTAATCGCGATTAAAAATTGCTAATCGGATTCTTAGCTTTTTTGTGCAAAAGTGTGCACATATCATTTTCCACACTTGTCACACTTGTTACATGTTTTGGGAATATGGTTGCTTAGGGCTTGCCATTGAGTGAGAAGGAAAGGAGAAAAGAAAAGAAAAGAAAAGGCTTCATGATGAGAGAGAGAGACCAAGTCAACCTTTACCTTTTTGAACCATAATCCCATCATTTCCCTTCTCATTTTCTCGCCCCCCTTCATGAAGAGCTACTGCTGCTCCTGCTCCCTCTTCTTCCTCCTCTCTCTTCAACCCTAGATCCATAATGAAATCCACCCCAAAACCCTATTCCCATTTCACAATAAATGTTCCCGAGCTCACTAGCTACACTTTGAGCCTAGCAAGAATGGATTTGGAGGACTTTGAGCAACTCAAGAATTTTCTTGAGTTGCCAAAGAAGGTAATTTCTGCACCCCTAGTTTAGTATTTCAATTCTTATTGCATCAATTCTAGTTTCATGTCGATATGATGTCGTTTGATGGACTTGTGAACTTCAAGTTAGGGTTTAGGGTTAGACCTGAGATTAAAAGTGAAATTGAGGCTTGTGATGACCCTAGAATCCCTGGTGTGATGATAGATTGGACCAAACATGAAGCTAGAACACAGAATACGGATTGACGGAATCGATATCGGGGAAACTGTGAATCTGTGATCGTATTTAGGAATATGCTATCACCCCGAGACCCCAAAAATAAAACTGAGTTGACAGTGAGATGTGCATGCACCATGGAACCACCACACCAAACCCTAGCCCCCAACTCCAACTCCAGGCCGCCAATTTATTCCAATTGGCCGCAATTTGCGGCCATACCTGTCCCATTTTGCCTCGTTTTGGTTCTGCTGCTCGTACATGTATAGATTAGACCCTTGGTATATATAGATTTGTCTAATTTGACCTAGGGTGATATCTGGAGCATTTTTCCTTAGTTGTTGTTTTGGATTCGTGTTTCCGTATTCCCTATTTTTAAATCTGAATTTGTGTATTGTGTTTTACCTCGACTATTTGGCGTTTATACGATGATATCGAGGGTTGTTGTTGGTTTTGGAAGGCGTTGTCCATAGGTTCTAACCTATAGATCATAGCGTATCGTTTTGGGATTCGTATGCCGTTTTAGTTTGGATTTGGTTTTGATACACATTTGTGATACGTTAAAGTGTAGGTACCCCATGAAGACTTCGGGACGACAAGCAAACACGTGGTGACGTCGACAACGAAGACGCAAGGTGAGTAGATTATATCTACAGGGAGAAGTCGGGTGGATGGCGTATAGCACCCCTGCAGTCCGTAGTTGATATACTATATATATGATAGTTATAGTGTGTCATGGATACTGTGTTAGGTGTATTATGGATAGTTTAGGGTTAAAGGTAACTAGTGTAGTTCATAGTCGCGAACCCTAGAATAAATTTACACCTACACGCACACCCTTGCATATTCATTATACTTGCACTGTGTTTGATGATATTGGATGACATTAGAGATGAGTCGATGATGTTGGGCATTGTGCCGCGAGATCAGTGATTTGATATGATTCGTGTTTGGGATACGACATGCGATCTTTAGCGGGCCTTTGGACGTGTGCTTACACACCAGTGATAGATAGTATCAGTTGTACTAGACTTAGATCAGTACCCCAGATTATGTGATATGATGATGAGGATACCAAATAATTGATGAACTGATTGTGATATTGACCCGTACCCAGCTATTGGGATGACGTACGACGATTTACCGTACGAGCTTTACATTGATGATAGATCCGCACTCATGACTTGAGGATGTCATATGATATACTGTATCGTATGTGATACTATTGAGGCGGGATCACCGACTATTATATTTATATATCGACTCAGATTTAGGTGGTTTCCATACCTCTCCCGATTGACTTGATATTTAGATCTGTAGTTTGTATAGTAGATTCTTCACTGTGGTGTTGATTATTTGATTTCCGCATATTCATGCTATTCACATTGCTTTGGATATGTTTATTGCTATATTATTATCATGCTGTTAGGACACCAGCACCATTATCGATGATGCGTATGTTCCACGTACACTATTTGCCGGCTCACACACTTCATTATCGATAATTGCCATGCCACTACACTGTAGTACTATTGCATTCATGATATGATTCTTGCATGGCATATTATACACTTATACCTGTACACATACATAGATGATTCTGACTTGATTAGAGATTTGGGAACCGCAAGATATTCATCAAAAACTTATTCATTTTAAAAATAGTGGTTTCCCTCGACATGTGCACATTACTATTCCATGCTGCATGACTTACTGATATGCTTACCTTTCTTTACAAGTCGCATACATCATGTTTTGATTATACGCATTGAGATATATTGTTTCCATGATATTTCTGGATTTAGGAACCGTGGGTATTTCAAAAGAGAATATATAATTGTTTTAAAAACCCGGTTACCCTTGATATGATATTTCAGTGCGTCCACCATGTGTTTTCTCGGTGCTGAGAGCGACATGTGAAACCCGATTCGAGGAGGCGGATGGGGCCGATTGCGGGTACGTGGTGGACCTGGTATGGTACCCCGGGGTGAGAACGGTTTCGCTGTGTAGTAGACAGTGAGCCTGGCAGAGGGACTACTACCTACCGGTGATTGTATTTGAGCTCGGCGGATATCTGGAGGATACCGACCGGGGTTGAGAGATGGACATGGGCTGACCCGTACTGCCGGGGCCGAGGGCCGATACCGCAGACGGAGCCCCATATGGACGAGGATTTACGTGCCGATGCTAGGCACAGGTTTCATGATTATCTCCATGATTTTGATTGTATCCTCATATTTGCATGTATGATGCTTATTGTCATTGGGTGACAGGTGGACGGGATCCACATATATACAGACATTGATTACATACAGACTTGGATTACATTGATCACACCTCATTTGTATATATAACAGGGCATGAGGGTGCTGTTATACCAATATTAGTGGTATGTATCCTTACACCAATATTAGTGGAATGGGACGCTAATATATGTGTATTGATATTCATTTTGATATGTCATCATATTTACTTCATGCAGACATACCTTACATTTATGACCTGTTATTACCTAAGGCACTGACACGAATATTTGGCACTACCTACATGTTTAGATGTTACATTGCCACCTTATCATGCTTCAGGATTATTCTTTGAGGTTTATATCTGATTGTTTTGACCTAGGATTATGTCATGCATTCGGTTTCTGCTTGTAGATATTCTCTATTCACGAGTTGGCAACTCACCCCCGTTGTGCCACAGTTCTTGCAGGTTTTGCCGTACAGGTTCCATAGCGGCATTTCTGGCACACTACTTCTTTGCGGGTGAATTACATTTGGTAGGTGGGTTCTTTTGCATCAAGAACCACCATTATACTTGTATTATTCCTTTGTATCTAGAATTCCATCGACCAAAACTTGTATATTATTTCAGACTTAGACACTAGTGATGTATTATTTTCGACCTTAGAGTCGCGTGTAGCAGTATGACGGTTTTCATGTTATTGTGAGTTTTGATCCTCGCCATTCGGCGTTGTATATTATATTGCTTGTGTGGTTGTGACCGTCGATTGACGAAGAGCTAGCTCCCGCTTGGGGATGCCTTTTATCATTGCATATATATTGTTCTTGTTGTACCCCGTTCGGTGCCAGTATTTACAAAGAAACTCTGCCGAAATTTTTAGAAAAGACTTTACATTTTTAAAATGCATATTCGGCTTAGTTATTTAAAATCTTTGATTTCAAAATATGTTTTCTCTACTTATTAAAAACCAGTTTCTTTATTTACTCTTAAAATGGTTTTATATTTTTGGGCTTTTGGTTTACTTGGATCAGATGGAGTCCTATAGACTTTATATGGTTCAAGGGCCAGTCACGTGCTCTTTCGGGTCGTGACAAAGTTGGTATCAGAGCGCTAGGTTAACCTTGGTTCGAGTCTAAGTTTGACTATGTGGAGCCTAGGGCGTCTTTATATATACGGAACTTAGGCTTGACCTTACGGAACTTAGACTTAGTTGAGGGGGTATTAGACCCGAACTTTTGTCGCGTAGGATGACCCTTGGTTGATGGAATAGGTGACTAAAGTAGAGTGACGTACCGTGGGTATGTTCCGCGGCATACTTACGACACGCCACTCCGCTTAAGGAACCTTAGGATGTACATATTTTCGAGATCAGTGATTCTCTTCATATCCATGATTATACATCCATTTGAGATCCTCGATTCTATTAGTTCCATGATCATACTTTCATTGATACTGTTCCTTCTTATGATCATGTATCCATTCTGGATCTGTTGTTTTCTTTCTTGCCTTTGATCTGCTCTCTTCGATACTCGATTGAAGTTTCTGTCGCCATTGTTTGAGCGCAGTTTGGGCTGCTGCTAGGGTTATGGCCAGGGCGAGCTCGTCTGGTACGAGGGCCGACCGTTGTGTTTTATGGTGACATGGGAACGTCTCGAGTTAGTATTGTTGATTGTGACCTCTTGTGGAGGCGAGTGCTTGGTTTTACACCGGATGATCAGGCCACTGTTAGAGCTGCCAGTTTAGAGAGGACTGTTGATGTACAGCATACCTCAGAGATTATGATGTCGCCTACCGTGCAGACAGATGAACCAGCTGTTGCTGAGATTGATAGGATGTCGCTTCCGGAGCTTACGAGCTGAGATCGCCGGAGCTTCCAGGCGCATATGAGATAGATGACAGCTAGTCTACCCGATTTGAGAGACGAAGGTGATTCGTTCGATTATGCGCCGGAGCAGGCCCAGATGAGTTGAAGATTTCCAGTGTGGAGAGTCTTATTCAGATCTAGAGCAGACCGATTTAGAGAGGACCGCCAATGTATCGCCTTTCCTGGAGGATTGGGGCGCTGTTCAGCGTACAGACGAATGAGCCAGTTGCTGCTGCAAACGACGAGATATCGCCAGATGATTGGAGCTACTGCAGCATGAGTATATACTTCGAGATATGATGGTGAGTCGCTAGTCACCGAGGATGAATGACTAGGACATGTGGTTCGTTCGCTTACCCCGATGCGAGGTCATCAGAAAGATTGCTTCCAGCTAGAGACGACTTCACGCGGAGACGTTGAGAGACGGCGGAGACGATCGAATGTCAGGAGCCCATGTTTCAAGTTTAAAGTATACAGAAAGACATGCAGGCGATTCTATGGACCCTCTAGAAGAATGAAACCCTAACTCGACTTAATGACCGTGTGAAAGCCTTTGAACCTTAGGGTTTGCGGCAGTTCTGTGGCGCCATTAGTGAGGCTTGGGTTTGCCCTTCTACGGCTGGACCACCGACGCTGTGGCATGTACTCGATACTATTAAACTGTACTCAAGATGTTGAGCTCTTGGGGCATTATGAGGTTTTGACGAATCGATCGAATGGTTCGACTCCCTTCGGATGCTAGGTGGTCAGATGCATTTCTTGGGAAACTCCAGATACGAGTATAGCCATTGGAGCACAGTCCATGCAGCCACGATGAGACAAATCCAAAGCAGTCGACATTGAAGCAGAGTGAAGTAAAGAGTTCGCAAGAGATTTCGATAAGATGACGTCCCACTCCGCTGACATCAGAGATGCGATACGTACGCAGGGGCGTTGTATATGGATATACCTTCCAAAAGAAGTTGCGACGAGTATGCAGCCGTTCCGGAATAAGAATTAGCTTCAGTAAAGGACGATGACTTCCGGGCAATTCAGCAGAAAAGAGTTATGCGAGAGACTTTGGATGGACCGTAGCCGAGAACGTTGCAGTGCGCAGATAAAGACGTGACGCCGATGTGGACGATGATACAGACAAGCGGGACAAGAGGTTCATGCGAGATGCTGACGAGCTGTCATTACTTCCCGTCGAGACTAGAGACCTGATATGCTTACAGAGGCGTTGGGACGTGACCAATTTCCGAGAAAATGTTGTGCTAAGGACACAGATGTCCATCGAGCGAGAAGAAATTATGCAAGAGTACCAGCCACCGTACAAACCGGCATAGGCAAGATCGGAAGAGATCTTGAGCGGGATTCCTTCCAGGACACTACTGCAATGATGTTTGCACCAAGGATCAGATGTGTGATGTGCATTCAGAGAGCCAGAGGCCGGCGCCAGTGATATGCTGCTTTATGAGCGGTCGTGATGATTGACCGAGAGATGACCAGAGAAGTGCCAGAACAGAATCGTCCCCGTTAGCACACCTGACAGGGCCGATGAGCCGATTGTTTGCGAGATAGGTAATCCGCAGAGAAGATAAGGACCCAGAGGCAGAGGACGCCAGACCGTGACCAAGAGGCAAGTAGATATCTTGCGCTGCTAGTATTGGATGCGCTGACTCCTTCTCGACTTTAACGGAGGGGCTACCGACGACGGTATTTATGATTTGTGATTCGATTATCACGTATCCGTCATTTTGGATTTCGGTATTTTGGGCGTTCTGTTTGCATGATTTAGTTTTGATGACTGAGTTTCATGATATTTGTTTCATACACCCACTGGGTATTTATATTTTGCACATAGTTATTACATTTGAGATATTGATTGTGATTTCACGCCTATCTTATGCAGTGATTTGATTTACACTTCCAGCGTAGTTTTCATGCACCTTTAGTGTTTTGATATACTATTTTGGTGCACGCCAGATGCACCAAATAGGGATTCTTCGTGCATATCAAATGCACCTGATTTTGCTGTCAGGCACACACGTTGCCTATGACAGATGTTTCGTGCACACCCGTTGCACCTAGATGTTGTATTGTGCCCATGTATGGCACGTATATGGATTTTGATTTCCTTGCACACCAGACGCACAGGATATTCTTATATATACCTTTTTAGGATTCATTTGTTATGGAGCAATACTTTTTTTATGATACTCGCTGTGTATTGATGTTTTCGGAGCCCCGACAATTTGGATTTTTACTGAAATGTTTTAGTACTTGGGGGTTTAAATTTAAATTCGGGGACCGAGTTTCTTTAAGGGGGGTAGATTGTAACGTTTCAAAATAATAAAATATGATTTTTGGGAATTTTTATAATTTAATATTATTTTAATGAATATTTTAATATTCTGGTATAATTAAATACAAATAAATAGGGAAAAATTATGGAAAATTCTAAAATAGGGTATTTTATGGAATTATGCCATTTTTTAAGTTTTTATGATTAGTTATATGCTAATTTAGTGCTAGTCGCGATTAAAAATCGCTAATCGGATTCTTAGCTTTTTTGTGCAAAAGTGTGCACATATCATTTTCCACACTTGTCACACTTGTTACATGTTTTGGGAATATGGTTGCATAGGTCTTACCATTGAGTGAGAAGGAAAGGAGAAAAGAAAAGAACAGAAAAGAAAAGAAAAGGCTTCATGATGAGAGAGAGAGAGAGACCAAGTCAACCTTTACCTTTTGAACCATACTCCCATCATTTCCCTTCTCATTTTCTCTCCCCCCTTCATGAAGAGCTGCTGCTGCTCCTGCTCCCTCTTCTTCCTCCTCTCTCTTCAACCCTAGATCCACAATGAAATCCACCCCTAAACCCTATTCCGATTTCACAATAAATGTTCCCGAGCTCACTAGCTACACTTTGAGCCTAGCAAGAATGGATTTGGAGGACTTTGAGCAACTCAAGAATTTTCTTGAGTTGCCAAAGAAGGTAATTTCTGCACCCCTAGTTTAGTATTTCAATTCTTATTGCATCAATTCTAGTTTCATGTCGATATGATATTGTTTGATGGACTTGTGAACTTCAAGTTATGGTTTAGGGTTAGACCTGAGATTAAAAGTGAAATTGAGGCTTGTGATGACCTTAGAACCCCTGGTGTGATGATAGATTGGACCAAACCTGAAGCTAGAACACAGAATACGGATTGACGGAATCGATATCGGGGAAAACTGTGAATCTGTGATCGTATTTAGGAATCTGCTATCACCCCGAGACCCCAAAAATAAAACTGAGTTGACAGTGAGATGTGCAGGCACCATGGAACCACCACACCAAACCCTAGCCCCCAACTCGAACTCCAGGCCGCCAATTTATTCCAATTGGCCGCAATTTGCGGCCATACGTGTCCCATTTTGCTTCGTTTTGGTTCTGCTGCTCATACATGTATAGATTAGACCCCTGGTATATATAGATTTGTCTAATTTGACCTAGGGTGATATCTGGGGCATTTTTCCTTAGTTGCTGTTTTGGATTCGTGTTTCCGTATTCCGTATTTTTAAATCTGAATTTGTGTATTGTGTTTTACCTCGACTATTTGGCGTTTATACGACGATATCGAGGGTTGTTGTTGGTTTTGGAAGGCGTTGTCCATAGGTTCTAACCTATAGATCATAGCGTATCGTTTTGGGATTCGTATGCCGTTTTAGTTTGGATTTGGTTTTGATACACATTTGCGATACGTTAATGTGTAGGTACCCCATGAAGACTTCGGGACGACAAGCAAACACTTGGTGACGTCGACAACGAAGACGCAAGGTGAGTAGATTATATCTACAGGGGGAAGTCGGGTGGATGGCGTATAGCACCCCTGCAGTCCGTAGTTGATATACTATATATATGATAGTTATAGTGTGTCATGGATATTGTGTTAGGTATATTATGAATAGTTTAGGGTTAAAGGTAACTAGTGTAGTTCATAGTCGCGAACCCTAGAATAGATTTACACCTACACGCACACCCTTGCATATTCATTATACTTGCACTGTGTTTGATGATATTGGATGACATTGGAGATGGGTCGATGATGTTGGGCATTGTGCCGCGAGATCGGTGATTTGATATGATTCGTATTTGGGATACGACATGTGATCTTTAGCGGACCTTTGGACGTGTGCTTACACACCAGTGATAGATGGTATCAGTTGTACTAGACTTAGATCAGTACCCCAGATTATGTGATATGATGATGAGGATACCAAATAATTGATGAGCTGATTGTGATATTGACCCATACCCAGCTATTGGGATGCCGTACGACGATTTACGGTACGAGCTTTACATTGATGATAGATCCACACTCATGACTTGAGGATGTCATATGATATACTGTATCGTATGTGATACTATTGAGGCGGGATCACCGACTATTATATCTATATATCGACTCAGATTTAGGTGGTTTCCATACCCCTCCCGATTGACTTGATATTTAGATCTGTAGTTTGTATAGTTGATTCTTCACTGTGGTGTTGATTATTTGATTTCCGCATATTCATGCTATTCACATTGCTTTTGCATATGTTTATTGCTATATTATTATCATGCTGTTAGGACACCAGCACCATTATCGATGATGCGTATGTTCCACGTACACTATTTGCCGGCTCACACACTTCATCATCGATAATTGCCATGCCACTACACTGTAGTACTATTGCATTCATGATATGATTCTTGCATGGCATATTGTACACTTATACCTGTACACATACATAGATGATTCTGAATTGATTAGAGATTTGGGAACCGCAAGATATTCATCAAAAACTAATTCATTTTAAAAAGAGCGGTTTCTCTCGACATGTGCACATTACTATTCCATGCTGCATGACTTACAGATATGCTTACCTTTCTTTACATGTCGCATACATCATGTTTTTGTTAGTTATATGTATGCCCTAGAGGCCATTACTGTACATAGGATGTATATTGTAGTGGAAGCTGGGACATATACAGGGAGGACTTTCTTGCTCGACATGATAGTATGCTATCTGGTTACCCTTTACCTTAACGTGTATGCTGATTGTCTCTCTGTTACATGTTGGTAAAGCCCTTAGGATGTGTGCTTGACTACCTGGACTATGATGCGGATCATACTAGTGGGGACATGGTAGTCCATAAGTACATCCTTCAAAGTCCCTAGTCATGGGTGTATCGAGACAGGGCATCGATATACCAGAGTAGACTAGCGTATACCTTCTCGACCCATACAGATGGGCGATGGATGATCCCATATCCATTGGTGTTTGACATCAGAGATGATATACAGGTGCTCAGTAGAGACTGGGTACACTGGACGGACTCGCCGAGAACTCCCAGATGGTATTATACCTCACGTCAGATGGCAGTTCTCTGGTGACACTGGTACAGAGTAGTCTGTTGACCCGAGATCGTCATAGAGACTTGTGTGGTTCCCACTGTGCTTTGATTTCCATATTACCACGTCCAAGAGGGCATGCAAAACGGTGGTTTTTGGGTACAGTCTCGAGTCACATGGAGGCAATGAGCGATAGGAGGGGATTCGTCTCTCCCGGTATAGGGAGTTGATGTTGCGCTGTGTTCGATTGGCTATAACCGGAAATCCCTGGCCAGGGTTGCTGAGATTTACTGGTAAGTGTTACCAGTAGTTTCTCGAACTGTTATAGACCTCATATCGACACGACTTATCGAGCTATTGGGGTCTGACGTTTACCACCCCTAGGCGAGATATGCGACATATCAGATGATCAGACCGGACTGTACGGTAGTGTTACTGGTTGGATTCACTGGAGTGTGAGCGGGCTTGCTCGTCGATCTTCTGATCGCTCAATACCCGGGTGGCCGTTACGTTTAGCAGACCGCTTGCGGCTTGTGGGTGTTTGATATGATCATCATCTGCTGCCGGCGTATTGACGAGTCTTTAGAGTCCTACACAGAGGTTTCCTGGCTCAAGCAAAACGAAATAGGAGCGCATATGAGATATGTGCGGGACCGAGAATGATACCAGTATGTGATACTGTATTCGATTCTCGCGATATGTGACATTGATCGGTTATATGTGATATAGCCGGGTTATCGGATCAAGTGTTGATTCGATAAGTTGTTACTGTTGATATTAGTCGGTTATATGCGATATGACCGGATCGTTAAATCAAGTGTTGATTTAATGATTTAATGCATAATTATATATTTGATATATTACTTTGCATTAACTAGTATCGGTTCACTTTAAATGGATTTTCTCACTCGGATGTGCACATTGTATATGTGATATATTTTTGTGCACTTGTATGTATCATGTTTGATGATGCATGCTAACTTGTGTTTTGTGTAAAGTTTAAACCATGGTTATGTAATGGTTAGGGTTTTCATTTTCATATCTATTTATTTATTTGTTTGTTTATTCATTTTGGAAAATGATAAGCATAATGCAAAATGGTGGCTTTCTTTGGAAGCTTGTTGAAGCTTCATGAAGACTTTTACCAAGTGACCATTTTGTCTCATGCTTAACCCTAACCATTCCATTTAACCATGATTAACTCTCTACACATTACCATGGTTACATTATGATAAGTATTCTTATTATTTCCTTTTTGATAATAATATATCATAATATTCATCTTCTTCTTCTTCATCTTCTTCACTTGAAGAAGCTTGCTTCATCAATGGTGATTGATGAAAACAAGTGAGAAATCCAATTCTAAAGTCTACCCACTTCCTATTTCTTCATCCTCTACCTCTTGCCAAGTAGTAGAGTGTGTTTTCTTCACAAGTTTCATCACTTGGTGAAGTTGGAGCTTGATCTAGCGATGCCTCGACGTAGATCATCTTCGGCACGAAGCCGACGACCTTGCCCGCTCTTTCTCCGATGAAGCCGACGCTAGAGCCCGGATTTTGATTTGGACAGCGGAGATGACTTCATCACGGAGCCGTGGAGGTGGAGGACCGGATCTACAAAGGTTGTATTTCCGTTTATTTAGTAAAATAGTTTACTAGTTGCATCTTTCGCCTAGACATCTAGCCAACGATCCGTAGTTTAGGGTTTCTCGGCACCGTAAAATTTGAAATTGGCATGGTTGATGCCTTGTGAGACCTCTTGGGAGTGCCTAGGAACCCTACAGTGGTATCAGAGCCTAGCTAGAGCCTTAGGCGAAGTCTAGACGGAATTTGAAGTCCGAACGAACCGAAAACCCAACCCGGAAAATGCTCTCTGTACTTTTTCTAAAAACATGGATTTTTCCAAATTAAAAATTACTAAAAAATTCAGCAAGGAAATCTAAGAATTACGGCGCAAAAAGTTTCTGATGAACAGTACAGCATGCGACGGAACCGCGGCAGAAGCTTGGCTTCTGCGGCGGTTCCGCGGCCAAATGCTGACATCATCAATTACTGTTTGCACAGTAACTCCTATTTTATTATGCTGGATTTTCTGGGAATTTTTAATATTTATTCAAGAGTTGAATTTTCTGGGGTTGTTTTGGGGATTCGGTGTTTCGATCGGGGTATCAGATTTTGTCTATGTGGCTTTCCGGATAAATTTTAGAATATGTTAAAAAGTTCGACTGGATATAAATACCCAATTTTTCCCCTGTCGGGAAATTTCCAAGTGTTGGATTTTCCGTAGTTTAACGACGTTCTAAGTAGTGCAAGTAACTCGATGGACCCTCTAGAAGACAACAAACCTTAACTCGATTATGTGACCGTCTTGAACTGCCCTTTGAACCTTCGGGTTTGGGGCAGTACGGCGTCCCACATGTGAGGCGTTGGCTTGACCCTTCTACGGCTGGACCGTTGGTACTGAGACACGAACTGAATGTTGTTAGACTTGTTTCATGAGTTAATCTGTATCGGGAAAACTTGGGTGTTCGATTGTTCGATCGGAAAGTTTAACATTTTCTATTTATCCGGAATGTGATACAACAATTGGAATTCACAAGAAGTTATGAGATAACTGAATGACTGTTATAAATCTAGCAATTTAGTCTCACTTGATCGGTTGCCATGGAATTTTGATGTGATCAAAAGTCCGTCGCAATCACGTAGCGTACGCGGATACTCGCCGGATAAACTTAATAGACAGCCTCGCCCCATAGCCCCGACCAAGTGACTGTAGGAGAACCCCGTCGCCGAAAGCATCCGTTCGGGTGCTCGCGGTAGCGGTGTTCCGCCTTTGTGCACTTCGTCGACGGCGTCGGGGGTGCGGCCGCCTACTGAAGTTTGCGACGAGCATTCGATCAGGATGTCGGGAATCTTGTTGAATTGCCCGACTTGATATTGAAAAGAGTTTTCGATTATGAGACTAAAATGCGGGGTTTATAATTGTTAGGCATGCGATGTCTAAGTAATTCATTTGGTCAGGCATGCGATGTCTGAGGTGGTTGCGGATTCCAACTGTTATAGTTTTACACTTTCTTTTCTGTGACCGTAAGTGTAATATGTGATATCGCCGGTTTCGTTGCTATATGTCAACGACAATTGGGATGCGCATATTTACTTACGTTGATGACATGTGATGTTATGTGTTGCTGGATATGTTATATTGGATCGTCGTGTTTGAATAGCCGGGGGTTTTTATGTGAGATGAGTGTTTTTCATTTTCATTCATGTAAAAACTTGTATGTAATATTCTTTTATTGGGGCACTTCCAGGTTGCGGAAGATGTCACCCTTTGTATATTATTTACTTTTCCGCACTAGGATAGACCCAAGGAGGAGGGCACAAGTAACTGGGTTCTGGAGTCCAGTGGGAGACCAACTTGAGGAGTCGAGTCCGGGTCTCCTAACTCTAGAATTGGTAGGGTTGCTTGCCGCTCTCGTAGGGGTCTAGGGGTGTGGGTTTGGCTATTCATCACGACCGTGGAATCCGTGTTTTATACTGGCTCGTATTGAAAACACGGACGTCCTAGTATATCCAATATTTCATATGTTTCTTCTGCTGCGATATCTGTGATGTGATCATGTGATGTTCTGTGATAGATACAGTATATAGTATATATGATATATTATATAGACGTTACTTATGTTTTACACCCGCGCTAGCCCTGCCCCGCTCTGCCGTTAGTTACCTAACCTAACGGTGCACGAGGGGACATCGAGGCGAATGCGGATGGCATAAGTGTACGTCGTATTTATCTGTGATGTTTAGGTACTTAAATGATGGGACTTCATTAATGTGATTAATGAAATAAAAGAAACCTAAGATGTTGTAGAATCGAATTTCAAAATAAAACAGGTAGCTACAGTTCTTGCTTTGCACAGCGGTATATGTGATATATCCTGCACCTTATTCGATGAGGAAAGGACCGAGATCCCTTCACCGGGAGTGACTCCTTTAGCAATAACTGGCAGATGCTACACACTTCGGTTTGTCTTTTGATTGCTTTTAAGTGTTTTTGCTTTGCACAGTGATATATATGATATATCCCGCACCTCATTCGACGAGGAAAGGACCGACGATCCCTTCACCGGGAGTGACTCCTTTAGCAAAACTAGAAAAGCCTAAAAAACACTCCATTTTAAAATTCATTCGATCCTACAACGATATCAAGTTCATTACGCAATAGGTTTTCATAAAAAACCTGTCGTAGCCCTCCGTCATTTCAGATAAGTAGTAGTTAGTATTCGTGCTGCGTTTGTTGGCCTTTGTCAAGGCGCAGTGTGCGGTAGCTAACTGGTGCTTATCTGCTTATGCATATGATGCAGATTGAGTTAGGGTAGTCGTGCGACCTTGTTGGCCTTTGTCAAGGGCCCTGCGGGTGGGTTTAATTCAATCAGGAAATGACGGGTTGAACTTGACTAGCATCCTATGGTTTGTTGGCCTTTGTTAAGGTCATAGGAGGTTAGGGGCAAAATATTATCGGGAATTTCAAGTGTTGAAATTTGCAATGAGATTGCATACCTTCTATAAGATAGTTGGATCCCGATACCCGCTGCGAGTAAGAGTTACTCCTGGGAGAGTTTTACACATTACAGTTAGCCGATCAAGTAGGTGTCTAGAAAGGTGTTAACGAGGTTACGCCTCTGGGAAAACGAGGTTTACATTAATTAGGTTCGTGCGAAAGCACGAGGGACCTCCCTCAAAGTACCGACACTGGCCTGGCTGAAAGATTGGCGAACTTGTAGTGTGTAATTAATCCCGGCTAGTCTTTCCTTTTAGGGTTTGAAGGAAGATTTGATAAAAAGCAGTGGGAGCCATCCTGATTAGATAAAATAAAAACCAATCTATTCTTGCAAGAACGCACGCTGAGTGTTTTCTTCTCTCTCTCTCCAGGTAGCGACCATATCACGCCTTAATCAAGATAATAATACGGATTATTGACCGAACCCGCTTGTTATACTGAGCTGGGGAACGTTGGTCCCGCTCCAACTTATAATTGTTATAAGACAGAGCAGGAAATAGGGGATTACCAGAATTCCCGTGCCGCCCAAACGAAGAGAGTGCATGCTGATGCATCATCTTCGGGTGTGTTCATTACAGAGAACTGTTTCTCAGTATCCTTTACGTCCTGGGTATGTGATACCAGATCAGGATCCCAGATATGTAATATGTTACATAGGGCTACAGAAAGGTAGAGAACTGAGAACGGGTGATAAGTTTCATGAGGCAGAAAACGGGGCAAGTGTTGCAGCCAAGTCTGTTGGTCACTGTCACCCTGTATTACCAATACATTGATTCTGAACGAATGTTGTTAGATACCGAACCTGATATACAAAATCATATCAGTCTCTTTATTAGTAAAGAAATGATAAAATTTTGTATTGTTGGATAATGTTTTGAACATTTCCTATATCAAAAGTTGATCGGATCAGGCACGTTATCTAAAAGCGTTGATGTTCTAAATTAAACTACAGTTCTTAGTACACGGAACACACACAAGAGGAAGAGTTCAGAAATGAACAAATTCTTCTTGAGGTATTGTAGACTAGGTCATATCAATGCGACCCGACTAGCTGAAGTAACATATAGATGCATATTTAAATAAGTTTGAATTTACATCTTGTGAAACTTGCCAGTCATGTCACAGAGATAAGATGACCACAGCTCTGTTTATTGGAAACAGAGAAAGAGTTAGTAAACTCTTGGGATGATACATGTTGATGTATGTTAGGTCCCCTGTCTACATATGCCAGGACCGGTTCTTTGTACTTCATTACATTCTCTGATAATCTCTCAAGATTCAGACATATGTTCATGTTGAAACACAAGTCCGAACCTTTTGAGATATTCACAGAATATAAGTTAGAAGTAGAGAACCAATACGGGTATAAGTATTATGTCCTTTGATGAGATCAAGGAGGAGAATACTTGAGCACGGAATTCCTGGACTATTCTAAAGGAGAATGAGATTCTCTCTCGGCATTACTCCTCCGGATACACCATAGCACAATGGTATATCGGGGCGGAGCAATCACACCCTATATGATATGGTGTGCTCTATGATGAGTACTACTGAGTTACCTTTTTCCTATTGGGTGTTATGCACTTGAGAAGTTGCATACCTATTGAATAGGGTTCCAATCAAATCAGTTGCCTACCACTTCATATGTGATATGGAAAAGGAAGAGCCCATTTCTTAAGTTAGTTAAGATTTGGGGTTGTCCGGCCTATGTCTGAAAAGCAAAATCCGGACAAGCTCGAGGCAAGGTCAGTCATGTAGAACTGGAAATGTTCCAGCTATACAAAACTACAGCTGAAGATTTGACAGAACCAAAGGATTCAATAATTACCAATGAACCTCAGCCTCTCCGCCGATCTAGTAGGGTTCCTCACCCACCTAAGAGATACTTCTGTTTCTCTATGACAGTGGGAGCGAGGATTGCATCATGAGATGATGACCCAACTAGTTTCGAGCTGGCCATCGAGAGTAGGGACTCTGTAAGAATGGCTGGATGCTTTGCGATCTGAGATGGAATCCTTATACACCAACAAAGTATGGACTTTGGTTGCTATATCTGAAGGGTTAAATCCCCATCAGGAGCAAGTATATCTTGAGAAGATTACTTGGTGTATATGGAAAGGTTGAGACTTTCAAAGCTAGACTTGTTAAAGGTTTCCGTCATCAACCAAGCGTGGATAATGATGAAACTTTTTCAAGCAACTATGCTTAAGTCCATCCAGATCCTACTTGTCACGGCTACATACCATGACTACGATATTTGGTGGTTGGGTGTCATAACTGCTTTTCTAAATGATGTTTTAGAAGAGTACGTCTATAAGTAAACAGCCAGAGGGCTTCGTAGACAGTGGGAGCAGCGAAAACGTGTGCAAGATGCTTTATAGGATAAAGCAGGCATCGCGGAGTTGGAACATCTGTTTTGATGGATTAGTCAAAGAAGTTGACATCATCAAAATGGTAGATGAACCTTGTATAAACAAAAAGATAGTAGGGAGTATGGTGGTGATCCTCGTAGAGTACGTGGATGACATACTCTTGATAGGGAAGGAGTTTCCTATGCTACGCTCGATCAATCTCCGCTTATCACTATGATTCTCCATATAGGATCAAAGTGATACCTACTAAATCCTGGACTTTGGATCTATGAGATAGATCTAAATGGATGTTAGGCTACTCACTAGCTGTAGTGAGATGGTATCATTCGATCCTGGGGAGAATCACTGGAAGGGTTCCAGGGTGATAAAGACGACTGAATGTCAGTCGCAGGCATTGTCTTTACCCTCAGTAAAGGGACGGTATGTTAGAAGAGTTCCAAGCTAGATACCGTGGCATACTAGACGATTAAGGCTCGATACATCGCTATTTAAGATGCTACCAAAGAGGCAGTCTGGATGTATATTTGTTCATGAGATGAACTTAGTTCCTCCCATTGTGTGACAATGGAATTGTGGCTTATGCCAAGGAACGCCTGTCCCATCAGTGATCCAGACATATTCTAAGGCAGTATCGCCTGATCATGGAGATGATTGATCTCCAAGGTGATCGAAGTGAGGAGAGTAGACTCAGAGGACAACACGGGCGGATCCACTCACAAAAGCCTTTTCCCAGAGAGAGACTTTCATGGGATGGTTGAGTATGAGATACTGCAACCACTGCTACAGATGGCCCTAGTGCAAGTGGGAGATTGTTAGTTATATGTATGCCCTAGAGGCCATTACTGTACATAGGATGTATATTGTAGTGGATGCTGGGACATATATAGGGAGGACTTTCTTGCTCGACATGATAGTATGCTATCTGGTTACCCTTTACCTTAACGTGTATGCTGATTGTCTCTCTGTTACATGTTGGTAAAGCCCTTAGGATGTGTGCTTGACTACCTGGACTATGATGCGGATCATACTAGTGGGGACATGGTAGTCCATAAGTACATCCTTCAAAGTCCCTAGTCGTGGGTGTATCGAGACGGGGTATCGATATACCAGAGTAGACTAGCGTATACCTTCTCGACCCATACAGATAGGCGATGGATGATCCCATATCCATTGGTGTTTGACATCAGAGATGATATACGGGTGCTCAGTAGAGACGGGTACACTGGACGGACTCGCCGAGAACTCCCAGATGGTATTATACCTCACGTCAGATGGCAGTTCTCTGGTGACACTGGTACAGAGTAGTCTGTTGACCCGAGATCGTCATAGAGTCTTGTGTGGTTCCCACTGTGCTTTGATTTCCATCTTACCACGTCCAAGAGGGCGTGCAAAACGGTGGTTTTTGGGTACAGTCCCGAGTCACATGGAGGCAATGAGCGATAGGAGGGGATTCGTCTCTCCCGGTATAGGGAGTTGATGTTGCGCTGTGTTCGATTGGCTATAACCGGAAATCCCTGGCCAGGGTTGCTGAGATTTACTGGTAAGTGTTACCAGTAGTTTCTCGAACTGTTATAGACCTCATATCGACACGACTTATCGAGCTATTGGGGTCTGACGTTTACCACCCCTAGGCGAGATATGCGACATATCAGATGATCAGACCGGACTGTACGGTAGTGTTACTGGTTGGATTCACTGGAGTGTGAGCAGGCTTGCTCGTCGATCTTCTGATCGCTCAATACCCGGGTGGCCGTTACGTTTAGCAGACCGCTTGCGGCTTGTGGGTGTTTGATATGATCATCATCTGCTGCCGGCGTATTGACGAGTCTTTAGAGTCCTACACAGAGGTTTCCTGGCTCAAGCGAAACGAAATAGGAGCGCATATGAGATATGTGCGGGACCGAGAATGATACCAGTATGTGATACTGTATTCGATTCTCGCGATATGTGACATTGATCGGTTATATGTGATATAGCCGGGTTATCGGATCAAGTGTTGATTCGATAAGTTGTTACTGTTGATATTAGTCGGTTATATGCGATATGACCGGATCGTTAAATCAAGTGTTGATTTAATGATTTAATGCATAATTATATATTTGATATATTACTTTGCATTAACTAGTATCGGTTCACTTTAAATGGATTTTCTCACTCGGATGTGCACATTGTATATGTGATATATTTTTGTGCACTTGTATGTATCATGTTTGATGATGCATGCTAACTTGTGTTTTGTGTAAAGTTTAAACCATGGTTATGTAATGGTTAGGGTTTTCATTTTCATATCTATTTATTTATTTGTTTGTTTATTCATTTTGGAAAATGATAAGCATAATGCAAAATGGTGGCTTTCTTTGGAAGCTTGTTGAAGCTTCATGAAGACTTTGACCAAGTGACCATTTTGTCTCATGCTTAACCCTAACCATTCCGTTTAACCATGATTAACTCTCTACACATTACCATGGTTATATTATGATAAGTATTCTTATTATTTCCTTTTTGATAATAATATATCATAATATTCATCTTCTTCTTCTTCATCTTCTTCACTTGAAGAAGCTTGCTTCATCAATGGTGATTGATGAAAACAAGTGAGAAATCCAATTCTAAAGTCTACCCACTTCCTATTTCTTCATCCTCTACCTCTTGCCAAGTAGTAGAGTGTGTTTTCTTCACAAGTTTCATCACTTGGTGAAGTTGGAGCTTGATCTAGCGATGCCTCGATGTAGATCATCTTCGGCACGAAGCCGACGACCTTGCCCGCTCTTTCTCCGATGAAGCCGACGCTAGAGCCCGGATTTTGATTTGGACAGCGGAGATGACTTCATCACGGAGCCGTGGAGGTGGAGGACCGGATCTACAAAGGTTGTATTTCCGTTCCTTTAGTAAAATAGTTTACTAGTTGCATCTTTCGCCTAGATATCTAGCCAACGATCCGTAGTTTAGGGTTTCTCGGCACCGTAAAATTTGAAATTGGCATGGTTGATGCCTTGTGAGACCTCTTGGGAGTGCCTAGGAACCCTACAGTTTTGATTATACGCATTGAGATATATTGTTTCCATGATATTTCTGGATTTGGGAACCGTGGGTATTTCAAAAGAGAATATATAATTGTTTTAAAAACCCGGTTACCCTTGATATGATATTTCAGTGCGTCCACCATGTGTTTTCTCGGTGCTGAGAGCGACATGTGAAACCCGATTCGAGGAGGCGGATGAGGCCGATTGCGGGTACGTGGTGGACCTGGTATGGTACCCCGGGGCGAGAACGGTTTCGCTGTGTAGTAGACGGTGAGCCTGGCAGAGGGACTACTACCTACCGGTGATTGTATTTGAGCTCGGCGGATATCTGGAGGATACCGACCGGAGTTGAGAGATGGACATGGGCTGACCCGTACTGCCGGGGCCGGGGGCCGATATCGCAGACGGAGCCCCATATGGACGAGGATTTACGTGCCGATGCTAGGCACGGGTTTCATGATGATCTCCTTGATTTTGATTGTATCCTCATATTTGCATATATGATGCTTATTGTCATTGGGTGACAGGTGGACGGGATCCATATATATACAGACATTGATTACATACAGACTTGGACTACATTGATCACACCTCATTTGTATATATAACAGGGTATGAGGGCGCTGTTATATATACCCTTACACCAATATTAGTGGAATGGGACGCTAATATATGTGTATTGATATTCATTTTGATACTTCATCATATTTACTTCATGCAGACATACCTTACATTTATGACCTGTTATTACCTGAGGCACTGACACGAATATTTGGCACTACCTACATGTTTAGATATTACATTGCCACCTTATCATGCTTCAGGATTATTCTTTGAGGTTTATATCTGATTGTATTGACCTAGGATTATGTCATGCATTCGGTTTCTGCTTGTAGATATTCTCTATTCATGAGTTGGCAACTCACCCCCGTTGTGCTACAGTTCTTGCAGGTTTTGCCGTACAGGTTCCATAGCGGCATTTTTGGCACACTACTTCTTTGCGGGTGAATTGCATTTGGTAGGTGGGTTCTTTTGCATCAAGAACCACCATTGTACTTGTATTATTCCTTTGTATCTAGAATTCCATCAACCAAAACTTGTATATTGTTTCAGACTTAGACACTAGTGATGTATTATTTTCGACCTTAGAGTCGCGTGTAGCAGTATGACGGTTTTCATGTTATTGTGAGTTTTGATCCTCGCCATTCGGCGTTGTATATTATATTGCTTGTGTGGTTATGACCGTCGATTGACGAAGAGCTAGCTCCTGCTTGGGGATGCCTTTTATCATTGCATATATATTGTTCTTGTTGTATCCCGTTCGGGGCCAGTATTTATAAAGAAACTCTGCCAAAATTTTTAGAAAAGGCTTTACATTTTTAAAATGCATATTCGGCTTAGTTATTTAAAATCTTTGATTTCAAAATATGTTTTCTTTACTTATTAAAAACCAGTTTCTTTATTTACTCTTAAAATGGTTTTAGATTTCTGGGCTTTTGGTTTACTTGGATCAGATGGAGTCCTATAGACTTCATATGGTTCAAGGGCCAGTCACGTGCTCTTTCGGGTCGTAACAAATACGAATTTAGAAACCCGATATCGGAAGAATTTGGAATTCTGTGAATGTATTATGAAATCTTCTTACACCGGAGCCTCTGAAAATTATTTAGCAAACACAGAGTGATGTGCAGGCAACCTGGAGTGTATCACCAAAACCCTATCCCCTACCCTATCTTTTAGGCCGCAAATTAATTCTTTCTGGCCGCAATTTGCGGTCAGAGCAGGTTGGAAATGCTTCGTTTCTGTTTCAGGGCCCTATCTCCAGTAAATTTGACCCTTGGCATGTGCAAAATTGGCTGATTTGACTTAGGGTAGAATCTAGGATCATTTTGTTGTGTTGGCGCATTGTTTTACGACTTGTTTTAACATGGATTTTGGTATTTGATAATTCGTTTCTGTCGGGTGGCGTTTGAACGTTAACGACTAGGGTTATTGGTCGTGTTTGCATGCGAGGCTATAGGTTTTTACCTATGAGCGTAGCGTATGCTGTTTTTGGTTTTCCGATGTGATTTTAATACGCATTTTCGATTACGTTATGATGTGTAGGTACCCTCGCGAAGAGTTCAAGGCGACAAGAGAGCGCGTAGCGACGTCGGCAACGGCATACGGGACCAAGGTGAGTAGATATATATCTACGGGGAAAGTCGGGTGAATGGCGTATAGCACCCCCGCAGTTCGTTGTGATGTATACGAATACGTATACACACATATATATATTATATGTTGATTTGAGTTTATTGATGATAAAGATGGATTCTAGGTGTTCTTGGATTGGTTTAGTGTTAGTTGCGAAACTCTAGAGTAGTGGTTGCACCCACACACGCACACACATACTTGCTTACATTCTTTCTTTTACCTGTGCGTATATGGAGATTTGTATATATATATACACATGGGTATGAGACTATATATATATATATGCGTATACATATACACGGATTATGAGGATAGTATTTGGCGATTTGAGTTGAGTCGATGAGATTGAGCTTGAGGCCGTGAGATCGGTGATGTGATAGGGTTCGTATTTGAGATACGACATGATGTTTTAGCGGGTTCTTTGACGTGGTGTTTTCATACACACGCATGCATACATAGGTGGTATCGGTATTGTACTAGACGTAGATCGGTACCCCGGATCATGATATTTGATAAAGAGGATACCAGATGAATAGTGTGATAGATGAGACATTTGACACTTACCCAGATTTGGGAGGCCGTACGACGGATTTACCGTATGAGCTTTATATTGATGATAGATCCGCACTCTTGACTTGAGGATGTCATATTATAGATATTGTATCGTATGTGATACTATTGAGGCGGGATCACCGGCTATTATATATATGTATCGACTCAGATGTTAGGCGGTTTCCTTACCCTTCGATCAGCCTGTTTAGGTTAGTCCGGTAGTTTACTTATAAATGGTAGATTAGAATAGAGTCATACCTATTTCAAAACTAACGAATCGTGGGTATTTTAAAAGACAGGCCAAGGGATTCTACGGATATTTCAAAGGACGTATCTCTTCTTAAAAACACCGTAGCCCTTATTTGCAAAACACCACGATTTGTGTTATTTCAAATGGCACCACTGTACGACTCATTTTATATAAATGCAGATTAGTTATCATTGTGTTTATTATTCAGCTCCCGCATGTTATTACTCTTCGCATTGCATTTGCAGGTTATATTGTATTTCCATATGCCATTATTGAGATTATGCTATCAGGACACCAGCACCATTACCGATGATGCGTATGTTCCACATACACTTACTTGCCGGCTCACCCACATCATCATCGGTAATTTCCATGTCACTTACACTTTAGAGGATATTATTGCATTGATATAGCTTGTTAGCTGATAATTTCTACATGATATTAGTGTACTTGCTTTATATGCTAGTTTAGACATTGCAGTTATTACTTGCTACTTCATGCATATTTTTATTCACTGTGTACTTGCCATTGATGATTGGATTTCGGATTTTTATGAGATTTCCTGGATTTTGGGGAAAACCGCAAGAATATGTATAAACTTCTTTCTCTTTTTAAAATGAAAAGCGCGGTTTTCCCATGATGTATGAGTCGTCCAGCATGAGTTTTCATGATTGCTGTTGGATTTGGAAACCCGATTCGAGAGTTGGATGAACCGTCTCGGGTACATGGTGGGCCCGGTAAGGTACCCCGAGGCAAGAAGTTCGAGTTGTATTCGATGAGCCTGGCAGGGGAGCACTACCTACCGGTGATATTATTTGGACTCGTCGGCTATCCGGAGGATACCGGCCGGAGTCATGAGATGGTTATAGGCTGATCCGTTCTGTCGGAGCCTGAGATATTGATATTTGAGGTTGAAACACTAAGATATTGATATTTGAGATTTGATGATACAGGTTAGTCCGGGCAGCCGGAGCCTGAGATATTGGGATTTATGTTTTGTGTCGATACTTGACACAGATTTCTCTATTGATTTCATTGAGGATACTCGTTTTATATACATACAGATATCTCTTTAAAAATAAAAGAAAACAGTTGTCTCACTCATTTCATTACATTACTTTCATACCTCATACATATGATACATTGCTACCTGAGACACTGACACGAGCACTTGGGATTACACTTGTGTATAGATGTTTACCCTTGCCACCTTTTCATGCTTCAGATTTATCTTTTGAGGTTATATTTACTGATCGTATGACCTAGGACTGCATCATAGATACAATTTCTGCTCTGTAATGTTTTCTACTCACGAGTTGGCAACTCACCCCTGTTGTGCCACGGTTTCTTGCAGGTTTTTCCGTACAGGTTTCGTTACGGCTTTGTTAGCACACTGCTACCATTCCGGGTGATTTGCTTGGTAGGTGGGTTCACTTGTATCGTGACCACCATTGTAGGTTGTATCTAAAAACTCCATCAACCAAACATGTATTTATTTCAGACTTAGAGACTAGAGTTGTATATTCTTTCGACCTTAGAGTCGCGCGATGTATTATTGTCGGTTTCTTGCTGATTTGAGTTTCCTTTGAATTTTGATCCTCGCCCTTTGGCATTGTATATTATATGCTTGCGTGGTTGTGGCTGTCGATTAACGAAGAGCTAGCTCCCGCTCGGGGATGCCTTTTTCATTATATATGCTTTTATCATGTTGTACCCCGTTCGGGGCCAGTTTTTACAAAGGAAACTCTGCCGAATTTTTCAGAAAAGACTTGATGTTTTAAAAAACGCATAATTCGGCTTATGCTATTAAACTACTCGTTTCAAAATAAGTTTCTTCTTACCTAAAATGGTTTTAGATTTCTGGGCTTTTGAGTTACTTGAATTAGATATGGTCCTGTAGACTTCATATGATTCAAGTGCCAGTCACGGGCTATTTCGGGTCGTGACAGTATGTATTTACCAAGTTTGATTCTTACATCTGTATGGTTTTACTGATGATGAGTCGGAGTAAGTTATTGGGAATTAGGTGATCATCCTCATTATATCGGAATTCGTTGTAATTGATGATATTTGAGGAAATCGCCTGGGTTTTTGCCTGATGGCAAATATTTGGTTTTGAATATACGTTATTATGCACCAATTTCAAACTGATATATCTGTACGTTTATTTTATAAAGTGAGATATAACTTTTTGAAATCATGTCCATGACATTTACCTATATAGTTGATGGTTAGGTAAGGAGCATTAAACAGCGGTGTAATTCTTCATAACAATAGTATGGTTTTCAACCTACGACGCACAGGGTTTGAGTTGTTCAACTCAGGAGACTTATACAAAATATTGTATGTTGTCCAGTGTATATTATGACAAAGGGGTTGGTCTGTAAGTCGATGTACTACACCCCAGAACTTGTGGGGAGGCGGAATTTTCAAAAACGATCTTGTTTAGTGAACGAACATCGACTAACCGCTTGAATCGAAGCTAAACTATAAATAACCAAACACAAAGTGTTTCTAAACTACTGTGTTTAGGGATTATACCTAATGAACCAACTCCTTCGTCTTTACGATCTCCTTGTCCTCCTCGGCCTTCTCTAGGTAGTAGACGATCCACCCGAGAGCAAAACTCCAAGCTAAACCTCTAAACTTGAGGCAACTAACCTTCTTGGATTGCTAATCAAAGAAGCTAGGTGTAATATAGAGATGGTTATGGATTAATTAGTCTTTCTAATCCTTGATCTCAACTCATGAGAGGGGAGGATTAGTCTTTGAAGAGGGAGAGCTTGAGGAGAGAGAAGGTGAGAATGAATATCAAATGAGAATAGTAAATCTATCATAATAAATATGAAGCATTCTTATTTATGAGAAAAAGAATAATACATAATGAATAAGCATGCTTCACAAATATCTAATGGTGATTCATTGTCATGACTCACTAAGCATTTATCATGCATCAATGATATGCATGAATCACCCTCATGACTCACTAAACTCATTTAATGCAAATGACACCTAAACCTCCTTAGTCACCACCTTCTAGAAGCTTCTCGAGTAATTACGAGAACGCCCCTCCGATCCGTAAAAATACGGAAAAATTTTAGACTGTATAAATCCAATAACCGGATACCAGTAACTGGCTTAAACCAAAGCCGGCTGGTAAAAACTGTCCGAAAGTCGTACGCGCGTAAACGCACGTATGCGTCCGAACCCTTTGTCGCAAAACCATGCGACCTCTATATCGTTTTGCCTGGAGTAGGAAACTCTCTGTGTGGGACTCTAGAGACTCGACTACTACGCTGGCAGTGGGTTTAACCACAGACCGCAAGCGGCACTAGCTGTACGTAACGGTCCCCAGGTAATTGTCGATAAGAAGGCCGATGAGGAAACCCATCCAAACTCCTACTGAGTCTGATGTGACAATCTCCATACAGTCCGGTCCGTTCGTCCAAGACTATCGCATATCGGGCCTAGGGGGGCGGCAAGCGTCAGTCCCCTAATAGCGGTATAAGTCATGTCGGAGGGAAGCCCATTACACCCTGAGAAACTACTGGAACCTACCAGCAAATCTCGCTTGCCCTGGCCAGGGACTTTGCGTAATGGCTCTCTGACACAGCACGATATCTACTCCCAATACCGGGAGGGACGAATCCTGTCTAACCGCCACTGCCTCCAAGTGCTCGGGACTGCACCCAACTGCTACCTGTTTCCATGACTCATTTGAGCCGTGGTAGGGTAGCAATCTAAGAACAGTGGGACACACTCGAGGCGAAGTAGCAGTGTCAAGTCTGCGGACTATGCTGTACTCATGTCACCTGGGAACTGCTCACTGACGACTGGTATCAAACCAACCAACAGTTCCCTGTGAGTCCTGTCCGGTGTACCCGTAACCTAACGAGCACCTGCATACTATCTCCAGTACGACGTACTGACGGCTGTGGGACAGACCATCTCCCCAACTGGGATGAGAAGCGTACACACTAGTCTACTCCGGAGTATCGATGCTCTGTCTCGATAATCCAACGACCAGGGACCTGAATAAGGATGTGCTTGTAGACTACCCAGCCCCCACTAGTGTGACTGCCATCACAACGCTGGTAGACAAGCAAGATCCTAAGAGCTCTATCAATACGTACACTCACATATTAAGATAGAAAAACCAAGTAGCATACTACCATGTTTAGCAAGACTGTTATATACATGTGAATATCCCAAGCTTCCATTAAGTAATATACAAACTAGTATGATACAGTAATGGCCTTCTAGGGCATAAACACTAACAATCTCCCACTTGCACTAGGGCCATGTACTGGCATATCGTAGACCGATGATCTCGAGTAGCCTCTCGAACTGAATCTGAGGTAGGGCCTTTGTGAATGGATCAGCAATGTTCTCTTCAGAAGCAACTCTCCGAACCTCGATCTCCTGACAATCAATGATCTCCCTGATCAGGTGATACCGCCTCAAGATGTGTCTGGACTTCTGATGGGACCTTGGTTCCTTCGCTAAAGCTATAGCTCCGTTGTTGTCGCAATACAGAGGTATTGGATCAACTATGGTAGGAACCACCTGAAGTTCTGTTAGGAACTTCTTCATCCAGACTGCTTCTTTTGCGGCATCGCAAGCAGCTATATACTCCGCTTCCATCGTCGAGTCAGCAACGGTGTCCTGCTTGGAGCTCTTCCAGCACACCGCCCCTCCATTGAGGGTAAAGACATATCCCGACATGGACTTGGAATCGTCCTTATCACTCTGGAAGCCGGAATCCGCAAAGGCCTCCAACCTGAGGTCTTTTCCGCCGTAAACCAAGAACATCTCCTTAGTCCTTCTCAGATACTTGAGAATGTTCTTTACTGCTATCCAGTGCTTCTCCCCTGGGTCTGACTGATACCGGCTTACCACGCTCAGTGCGTAAGCTACATCTGGTCTGGTACACAACATCGCATACATTATAGAGCCTACCGCAGAAGCGTAGGGTATAATAGACATGCGTTCCCTTTCCAAATCAGTCTTGGGAGACATCTCTTTGGAGAGGGTGATTCCGTGACAAGCCGGTAGATTATCGCGCTTAGAATCTTCCATACTGAATCTTTTCAGTACAGTGTCGATATACCTGGACTGCGAAAGTCCCAACATCCTTTTGGATCTATCACGATAGATCCGGATCCCCAGAATGTACGAGGCATCACCCAGGTCTTTCATGGAGAACCTGTGTGACAAGAATCCTTTGACAGATTGTAGCATAGGAATGTCATTTCCTATCAATAGAATGTCATCCACGTACAAGACGAGGAATACGACACTTCTTGCTACAACTTTACTATATATGCATGGTTCATCTGGATTTTTGATAAAGTCATATTGTTTGACTGTCTCATCAAAACAGATGTTCCAACTCCGCGATGCCTGCTTCAGTCCATAAATAGACTTAAGCAGCTTGCATACTTTCCCGCTACTCCCACTCTGATTGAAACCCTCTGGCTGATCCATATAGACGCTCTCTTCTAAATTTCCATTCAGAAAAGCCGTCTTTACGTCCATCTGCCAGATTTCATAATCATGGAAGGCAGCAATAGCAAGAAGGACCCAAATGGATTTGAGCATAGCCACTGGAGAAAAAGTTTCGTCATAGTCCAAACCAGGTCTTTGACGAAAACCCTTTGCAACAAGTCTAGCATTATAGGTTTCCACCTGTCCATCTACACCAATCTTTTTCTTGAAGATCCATTTGCATCCTATGGGTTTTACCCCATCTGGAGCAAAGTCCAAAGTCCATACTTTGTTGGTGTACATGGACTCCATTTCGGTCCGCATTGCATCTAGCCATCGTACTGAGTCGCCGCTCTGGATAGCCTGCTGGAAGTCAGTAGGTTCATCATCATCTATGATGCAATCCTCTCTATCCCCATCTATGAGAAAACCGTAGTATCTCTCAGGCGGATGAGACGGCCTACTACTCCTGCGGAGAGGTGCGGGAATGTCCTGTTCTTCTTGAACTCCTGGTTCTACCAAACTTTCAGTAGCAGTTTGTGGTTCTGGAATTTCTTTCAGTTCTATTTCGCTCCCACTTATTTCCTTTTCTAAAAACTGATTTTCCAGAAAATGGGCATTACGAGAAACAAAAACCTTTTGTTCCTCTGCGTAATAGAAATAATATCCCTTGGAGTTCTTTGGATATCCTACAAACATACATTTTACTGATCGTGCCTCGAGCTTGTCCACATACTGCTTTTTAACAAAAGCTGGACATCCCCAAATCTTTATATGTTGAAGATGGGGTTTCTTCCCAGTCCACATCTGATATGGAGTGGTAGGCACAGTCTTGGTAGGAGCCCTGTTCAAAAGATATGCCGCTGATTCTAGCGCATAACCCCAGAAAGATCGCGGTAACTCAGCATTACTCATCATGGATCGTACCATATCCAATAGGGTTCGATTCCGTCTCTCCGATACACCGTTATGCTGTGGAGTGTATGGAGGAGTAAGCTGAGAGAGAATTCCTTTCTCTTTTAGGTAACCTAGGAACTCGGCACTTAAGTATTCTCCACCTCGATCAGATCTTAGTGTCTTAATACTTTTGCCGGTTTGGTTTTCTACTTCATTCTTATACTCTTGGAATTTCTCAAAAGCCTCGGATTTATGTTTCATCAGATAAATGAATCCGTATCTTGAGTAATCATCCGTGAAAGTAATGAAATAGGAAAAACCACCTCTCGCATGTGTAGACATTGGACCGCACACATCGCTGTGTATGAGTCCTAAGAGCTCGCTCGCTCTTACTCCTTGTCCAGTAAATGGAGTCTTTGTCATCTTTCCTTTGAGACGGGATTGACAAGTGTCATAAGTTTGATATTCGAACGTGTCCAAATATCCTTCTCTATGCAACTTAGTCAACCTTCTCTCATTGATGTGACCCAGTCTACAATGCCATAAGAAAGCTTTATTTAAATCTGGAGACTTTCTTTTTAGTGTGTTCTGGACATTGAAAATTTGGAGTTGGTTTAAAACATATATTCCGTTATTTAGAGTACCGGACCCAATCAAACCATGATTAAGGTGGATGTTAACAACATCTCTTACAAACGTGAAATCATAACCTTTATTTGATAACAAGGAAACTGATATGATATTACACGTTAAGCTTGGTACAAAATAACAGTTATGTAAAACCAAAATATGTCCACTCGTCAATCCTAGGTGATAATCCCCGACGGACGCAGCTCCCACGCTAGCTCCGTTAGCAACCCTGAGGATCATATCACCTTCCTTCAGCACTCTACGGTTTCTCAGTGCCTGCAATGAATTGCAAATATGAGATCCTGATCCGGTATCCAATACCCAGGAAGTAGAGTTGATCGACAGACAATTCTTAATTACAAACACACCTGAAGTCGAAGCCACAGCTTGCTTCGGTTCCTGGTTCTTGGCGTTCCACGCGTTGCAATCCTTCTTCCAGTGCCCTTTCCTGTGACAATGGAAGCACTCATCCTGGCCCACTACCGGTGCTGCAAACTTTTTCTTTCCCTTCTTTCCCACCTTACTAACACCTCCTCTAGGTTTGGGTGCGGCCTTCTTCTTCCTTCCTTTGGCCCTAGCCTTGGACCCGGAAGAAGATGCACCGCCAACAAACATAGCGGGTGTTTCCCTTGCCTTCTGCAAGGTGCCCTCTGCACTCCTTAACATGTTCAGGAGTTCCGCAAGTTCAACTTCTTTTCCTTGAAGATTGAAGTTGAGGATAAACTGGGCGTAGGTGGGAGGAAGGGACTGGAGAATAAGGTCTGTATACAGCTCATTATCCAAAGTCGTCCCAAGGTCTGCGAGCTCTTCAATATAGCCGATCATCTGTAGGACATGTTCACCTACCGATGACCCGACAGCCAACCTCGCTCGAAACAAGTTTTTAGAGGTCTCGTATCTTGCTATACGAGATTGCTCTCCATAAAGTTCCTTTGTATGGAGAAATATGCCATCTAGGGACATATCCTCGTGCCTCCTCTGATGTTCATTGTTCATTGAGGCAAGCACGATGCACTTGGCTCTCGCGCAATCTAAATCCCAGGTTTTGCGGATTTCCTTATCCGCATTGCTGGATTTGGGACCAGGGACAGCAGGTGCCGTAGCGGTGAGGATGTACCCCAACTTGTCATAGGTCAAAGCCATTTTGACATTCCGCAACCAATCTTTATAGTTTGGCCCTGTCAGTATATTTTTCTCTAAAAGTAACTTAAGTCCAGTCATTTTCAGGGTCGCTGCAATTAGGAGAGAGAGAAGAAAACTCTTTAGCATGATGCTCTTGCAAGTTTAGAGTGGTTTTTAGTTTATCTAAACTGGATGGCTCCTACTGTTTCTCGAATCCTTCCTCAAACCATAAAAGAAGAATTAGCCAGGACTATTCTCACCGTACAATACTTGCTTAACCGTTCAGCCAGGCCAGTGTCGATACTTCGATGAAGGTTTTCCAACGCTTTCGCGAAGTTCCTTAATTAAATAACCTCTTTTCTCTAGGGGCGTAACCCCGCTGACACCTTTCTGGACACCTACTAGGTTTATAGCATTGATCGTTAAGTGACGAATATCCTGATAAGTAGCATATACTCACAGTAGGATCGGAATCCAAATATCATCGTATGATAATGTTGAAGGAGTGCTACCAACATTCATCAAACTCCAAATGGTATGCATCTCTTTGCAAATTTCAGTTTCTTTAGAAATTCCCGATATAAGTTTTTGCCCCATGCTCTTATGACCTTGGCTTTGGTCAAAATGTCATAAGTCACATGTCAAGTTCTACCCGTCATTATCTTGTCAATTTGAACCCATCCGTATATACCCCTGACTTTGGTCAAATGGTAATACGACTGTCCCAAACCAACTCATCTATCTTATGCAACAAATGAAAACCCAGCAGCTACCAAACACTATGCCTTGACTTTGGCCAAAATGCATAGCTTGAATACTACTGAATACCCAAATGAAATGACGGAGGGCTACGAATGGTTTTGGCGAAACCGTGAACGTAGTGAACTTGATATAACCGAAGGAACCTGATAGCTTTTAAAAGGAGTGGTTAAGTCTCCGCATTTAAAAATATCTGTTTTTAAAATTAACCGAGTGGTTTCTTTTAAACTGTTCCAACGATTTAAACTTTGGTTTGTTTTTGTTTGCATTATAGATAATGTGTCCCATCATTAACCTATCATTGCAGAAAACAACGAAAATACAATGTCCTCTTATGCCATCCGCATTCGCCACGGGGTCCCGTCATCACCCGTTAGGTTACTTAACTAACGACAGAGCGGGGGCTGGGCTAGCGCGGGTGTAAAACATAAGTGACGTCTAAATAGCTATCATATATATAGATATTTTACATTCGTCTGACGTAATGATATACATTCCAGAACACAGATAAACAATATTGGATTTGCAAGCAATCTGTATTTCTTTTGAGCCTGCAAGAAAAGACAGATTACACAGTTGTGATGAATAGCCGTTACCCCACCCTCGACCCCTACGGGTACGGCAAACTACCCGCCCGGCAGTTTGTGTACCCCACCTTGGGTCAGTCCTAGGAGCAAAAACAGTAAAATGAAATAATACAACGGTGGCTACAACCGCAACCTGGATGTGCCCCGCAAAAATAATATTACAACAAATTGCATTTACAACAAATGAATTAAATAATAACCCATTGCTAAACCCCGGCTATACACCACAACAGTCCAATACAGTTCATATGCACAAACAGATATAACCATTACAGAAATGTGCAACCCCCTGCAAACCGACATACTAGCAGTTAGGGGAGGTTTACGAACACATTTATCAATCACAGATACAATCCAACATGCAAATACTGTACAATTTCGATCGATTAAACATCTTTAATATTGCTCCAAAAACTGCTCTGTAAACCGGAAACCTGAGCAAAATTAAAATATTCCAGAAAACCCCAAATACCAGAGAGGACCCACACATGAAAGATGAGTCCATGACTCGGCAACTCGGTCGCGGAACAGCGGCGGATCGGTAGGGATCCGCCGCGCTTCCGCGGCTCTTTAGTCGATTCATGGGCTCAAATTTCATGGGTGTTCTCCTGGACCCTTTTCAAGCTTTCTGAGCAACCCTGAAAAATTTTTAGACTTCATTTTAATTTCGACAGAAACTTGACAGATTTAGGGTTTTCCGGCTTCGTTTTTCCGTTCGAAATTCGTACAAATTTGCAATTAAGTTATTTATTGTTTAGCGAGGCTCTGATACCACTGTAAGTCGATGTACTACACCCCAGAACTTGTGGGGAGGCGGAATTTTCAAAGACGATCTTGTTTAGTGAACGAACATCGACTAACCGCTTGAATCGAAGCTAAACTATAAATAACCAAACACAAAGTGTTTCTAAACTACTGTGTTTAGGGATTATACCTAATGAACCAACTCCTTCGTCTTTACGATCTCCTTGTCCTCCTCGGCCTTCTCTAGGTAGTAGACGATCCACCCGAGAGCAAAACTCCAAGCTAAACCTCTAAACTTGAGGCAACTAACCTTCTTGGATTGCTAATCAAAGAAGCTAGGTGTAATATAGAGATGGTTATGGATTAATTAGTCTTTCTAATCCTTGATCTCAACTCATGAGAAGGGAGGATTAGTCTTTGAAGAGGGAGAGCTTGAGGAGAGAGAAGGTGAGAATGAATATCAAATGAGAATAGTAAATCTATCATAATAAATATGAAGCATTCTTATTTATGAGAAAAAGAATAATACATAATGAATAAGCATGCTTCACAAATATCTAATGGTGATTCATTGTCATGACTCACTAAGCATTTATCATGCATTAATGATATGCATGAATCACCCTCATGACTCACTAAACTCATTTAATGCAAATGACACCTAAACCTCCTTAGGCACCACCTTCTAGAAGCTTCTCGAGTAATTACGAGAACGCCTCTCCGATCCGTAAAAATACGGAAAAACTTTAGACTGTATAAATCCAATAACCGGATACCAGTAACTGGCTTAAACCAAAGCCGACTAGTAAAAACTGTCCGAAAGTCGTACGCGCGTAAACGCACGTATGCGTCCGAACCCTTTGTCGCAAAACCATGCGACCTCTATATCGTTTTGCCTGGAGTAGGAAACTCTCTGTGTGGGACTTTAGAGACTCGACTACTACGCTGGCAGTGGGTTTAACCACAGACCGCAAGCGGCACTAGCTGTACGTAACGGTCCCCAGGTAGTTGTCGATAAGAAGGCCGATGAGGAAACCCATCCGAACTCCTACTGAGTCTGATGTGACAATCTCCATACAGTCCGGTCCGTTCGTCCAAGACTATCGCATATCGGGCCTAGGGGGGCGGCAAGCGTCAGTCCCCTAATAGCGGTATAAGTCGTGTCGGAGGGAAGCCCATTACACCCTGAGAAACTACTGGAACCTACCAGCAAATCTCGCTTGCCCTGGCCAGGGACTTTGCGTAATGGCTCTCTGACACAGCACGATATCTACTCCCAATACCGGGAGGGACGAATCCTGTCTAACCGCCACTGCCTCCAAGTGCTCGGGACTGCACCCAACTGCTACCTGTTTGCACGACTCATTTGAGCCGTGGTAGGGTAGCAATCTAAGAACAGTGGGACACACTCGAGGCGAAGTAGCAGTGTCAAGTCTGCGGACTATGCTGTACTCATGTCACCTGGGAACTGCTCACTGACGACTGGTATCAAACCAACCAACAGTTCCCTGTGAGTCCTGTCCGGTGTACCCGTAACCTAACGAGCACCTGCATACTATCTCCAGTACGACGTACTGACGGCTGTGGGACAGACCATCTCCCCAACTGGGATGAGAAGCGTACACACTAGTCTACTCCGGAGTATCGATGCTCTGTCTCGATAATCCAACGACCAGGGACCTGAATAAGGATGTGCTTGTAGACTACCCAGCCCCCACTAGTGTGACTGCCATCACAACGCTGGTAGACAAGCAAGATCCTAAGAGCTCTATCAATACGTACACTCACATATTAAGATAGAAAAACCAAGTAGCATACTACCATGTTTAGCAAGACTGTTATATACATGTGAATATCCCAAGCTTCCATTAAGTAATATACAAACTAGTATGATACAGTAATGGCCTTCTAGGGCATAAACACTAACATGGTCCTCGTACTATATTCTATTTACTTGTGACTTCTCAAGTTTTAGACATGTGTTTCGTAGAAATACAAGGTCCAGGTTTTGAGAAGTTTTAGGTACAAGAATAAAGTAGAGAACCATGTGTTGCAAGTATCAGGATTCTTCAAGGTGATTGAAGAAGTAGATACTTGTGTTTGGTATTGAGTTGATAGTAATGGTTTTGAGAACTTGCTTCTCTTTCAGGTTACTCATATCTAGATGCACTCCTAGTTGAGTAACGCTGATCAGCCTCTTTCCTTTTGTTTGATATGCACTGGAGACAGCTGCATGATTTTGAATCTGGTTCCAATTAAATTAGTGCTTTTGTGTCTATATTGGATATATATATAATCAATTTATATCTTAACGATGTTAAGGTATAGGGAGTTGTCCGGCTGATGCTTAAAACCAGAATCCGGATAAACTCAAGGCACGTTTCAGTAATGGCCGTTTGTGGGTTATCCCGGGCTTTGACGAGGGTTAACTTTCTACCATCTGGAAGATCAATAGTAATATTGTTCTTGACTCGCCACAGTTTTAGTAAAAATGGATTTTTTTTCAGAAAAACAGAAGTGGGAGTATGGTAGAAATGGAAGTGATTCCATAACCACAAACGATTACTGAAAATTAATAGAACCTAAAGATTCAATTGGATTCGACATTCCATTAGCCACTCCGTAGATTTGGTGGGTAACCTACACCCGAGAGGTACTTCGGTCTTCTCAGAGACGGTGACAGGGAGGTTCTTGTTTACCCAGACTTGTCATAGCTGCAATTCTAGACTATGAGACCCGGCAGGTGTAAGTCCACGTTACCTCTCCCGGTACTTACGGGCTTGCGGAAATGATGAAAAACGATTTTTCAAGAGGTGGTAACATGGACTCAAAATACGGATCTTTGTTAAACAACTGACTAACAAACCTAACAAGAGTTTTACCTACTCGGTTAGGGGGTTATACCTTTCTTGAACTCCTTCATCTTCAACTCTTTGCGGTGTATGGATCGGCCTCACCTCGTCGTCTCCTTGCGCCAAAGATGGATCCACCTGAAAGCTTCTACCTTTGGCTTCTTCTTCGAACTTGAAGAAACTAGAACACTTGGTTTACTAAACCTTATGAACTAGGATGAGTAGAGAAGTGATATGGGTTTTCTTTTATCTCTAAGGCAATGTTTCTCAACTTATGAGAGGGTGTTGCCTTGAGCTAGAGAGATAGCAAGAGGAAGAGCAAGAGGGAGAGCTCAAGCAAGAGAGAGAAATGAAATGAGAGAATGAGTAAGTCTTTTTCCATCCAAGCTCTCATAATCCAAAACCATCATAACAAATAATAGTAATCAAGTATTATGTGATGGTTCAAGTCAAAATGGCTATATCATTTCATGCACTCATTTTGCAAAAAGAAACAAGCAAGCAAAAGTCTTTGCCATGAAATGATAGCCATTGTCATGATGATGGTCAACTAGTCCAACCTAGTCAACCGGTCAACAAAGTCAACAAGTCAACAAAGTCAACCCTCAACAACCATGTCACTATAATACTTAATTAATATTATTGTTAATCATATATCATATTCTCATTAGGGTTGAGCAAAAAGTCAATAGTCAACAGTCAACGGTCAAGAATCCTCTGCCTCTGTCTCTCTGTCAACTGTACATACACACCCGCATCCGCATTTCGAGGAACACGAATACAAACGAGATAAAACCAATCCTAAAACGTACACTAGGATCTGGCTTAAACCAAAGCCCGCTAGTGTTAACTGTCCGGATACTGAACGTGCACAAGTGCACGGATGTGACCGAACCCTGTCGCAAAACCATGCGACCTGTCGCAAAACCATGCGACCTCTACTCTTTTGCCTAAAGGCGAATAGCTTTCTGTGTGGGACTCTAAAGACTCGACACTACGCTGGCAGTGGGTTTAACCACAGACCGCAAGCGGCACTAGCTGTGCGTAACGGTCCCTAGGTAAATGCCGACAAGAAGACTGACGAGGTGAAACCCATCTGAACTCCTACTGAGTCTGGATGTGATAATCTCCGTAAAGTCCAGTCTGTTAGTCTGATAACATCGCATGGCGGGCCTAGGGGCGGTAAACGTCAGTCCCCTAATAGCGGTACAAGTCGTGTCGGAGTGTAGCCTAGAACACCCTGAGATAACACTGGAAACCTACCAGTATATCTCGCTTGCCCTGGCCACGGACTACTCGTGTAATGGCTCTCCTAGACACAGCGCGATGTCAAACCCAATACCGGGAGAGACGAATCCTGTCTAACCGTCACTGCCTCCAAGTGCTTCGGGACTGCACCCAACTACTACCTGTTTGCACGACTCCTTTGAGCCGTGGTAGGGTAGTAATCTAAGTACAGTGGGAACACACTCGAGGCGAAGTGACAGTGTCAAGTCAGCAGACTAAGCTGTACTTATGTCACCTGGGAACTGATAACTGACGATAGGTATAGTACCAACCAACAGTTCCTGACATCGCAATAATTAGCCTTAAGTGCAAGTGGGAGATTGTTGGCTATAGTGCCCTCAAGGCAATTATCGTAGTCGCAGGCAGGTGATTGTGATGATTGAGTGCGGACCTATGCCGGTAGAACAGTCTTACTCGAGATGATAGTATGCTATCTGGTTTGTCTTTATCATCATATACATGTTGATAGAGCCCATAGGATTCTTGCTTGACTACCAGCATTATGATGGCGATCATATACGTGGGAGATGGAGGGTCTATAAGCACATCCTTAAATGTCCCTAGTCGTAGGAGTATCGAGACTGGGCATCGATACTCCAGTGTAGACAGGTGTATACTTATCTAGACCCTGACGAGGGGCGGTGGCCGGTCTCACAAGCCATTGGTGTTAGTTGTTCACCTAAGATGGTATACAGGTGCTCATTGGGTTATGAGTACACTGGACGGACTCGCCGGGAACATGGTAGTTGGTATTATACCTATTGTTAGATAGCAGTTCCCTGGTGACATGTGTACAGGTTAGTTTGTCGACCTGAGATCGTCATTTGTCTCATGTGAGTTCCTACTATGCTTTGATTACTACCCTACCACGGCTCAAAGGAGTCGTGCAAACAGGTTTTAGTTGGGTACTGTCCCGAGCTATATGGAGGCAGTGAGCGGATCGTCGGGGATTCGTCTCTCCCGGTATTGGGGGTTGATGCCGCGCTGTGCACGGGTGGCCATCACCAGAAATCCTCGGCCGGGGTATACGAAAATTACCGATCCAGGATCGATAGTTTCTCAGATGGTGATGGGTTACATACCGACACGAATTATTGCGTTAGTAGGGGTCTGACTTTATCCAACCCCCTAGACTCGATATGCGATACTCTTAGACGAATAGACCGGACTGTACGGATATTGTTACTGTCAGGCTCAGTAGGGGTTTTGATGAGCTTGGTCGTCGGCCTTCCTTTCGCTCAATACCTGGGTAGCCGAACGTTTCTCCAGGATTGGAATAATACATCAATTTATTGCAGCTTGTGCAAAAACAACATCTGGTGTGGTACTTGACATCTCATGATTGACTCAATTGCCTAAGCAAGTGATATGTCAATCATGCACATCCCTCTCCCCTTTAGTCTGTAAGACGCCTTTAGAGTGGGTGACTCTATCACCTGCAGGTACACCAACATGCCAAGAGTCGTCCATTCTAAAACACCTTTAGAATACTGTCTAAGTATCCAGATTGGGAAACTACCCAAATTTAGATGTAAAACTATAGATCTAGTAACCAGAAAATCTGATATTATATCTATGTCCTATGTGGAGAAACAACTGTGTGACAACCACAGTATAATCGTTCGAAGTATAGGAATTTCACTTCCTATAAAGTGCATGTCATCCTAAATACCAGGACATCACATGCTTCTACCTTCTTACCAGATCCATCTCCTATTCTGATGAAGTCAAAGCCTATGACTGTTACATCAAAAATAGATGATCTATTTCCTCTATATCTGCTTTAGTCTATAAATAGACATAAGCTACTTGCCCACTAGGCTTCCGTTGCTCCCACTGACTACAACAACCCTCTGGCTGAGTCATATACACGTGCACTTCTAAAACTAGTTTAGAACGACTCTATACTCATCCTCCTGCCGGGTTTCATAGTCTAGAATAGCAGCAATGACAAGTCTGGATAAACAAGAACCTCCCTGTCACCGTCTCTGAGAAGACCGAAGTACCTCTAGGGTGTCTGAGGTTACCCACCAAATCTACGGCGTAGCTAATGGAATGTCGAATCCAATTGAATTTTTAGGTTTTATTAAATTTTCAGTAATCGTTTGTGGTTATGGAATCACTTCCAGTTCTACCATACTCCCATTTCTGTTTTTTTGAAAAAAAAATCCATTTTTACTAAAACTGAGGCGAGTCAAGAACAATATTACTATTGATCTTCCAGATGGTAGAAAGTTAACCTTCGTCAAAGCCCGGGATAACCCACAAGCGGCCATTACTGAAACGTTCCTTGAGTTTATCCGGATTCTGGTTTTAAGCATCAGCCGAACAACTCCCTATACCTTAACACCGTTAAGATATAAATTGATTCTATATATATCCAATATAGACACAAAAGCACTAATTTAATTGGAACCAGATTCAAAATTATGCAGCTATCTCCAGTGCATATCAAACAAAAGGAAAGAGGCTGATCGGCGTTACTCAACTAGGAGTGCATCTAGATATCAGCAACCTGAAAGAGAAGCAAGTCCTCAAAACTATTACTATCAACTGAATACCAAACACAAGTATCTACTTCTTCAATCATCTTGAAGAATCCTGATACTTGCAACACATGGTTCTCTACTTTATTCTTGTACCTAAAACTTCTCAAAACCTGGACCTTGTGTTTCTACGAAACACATGTCTAAAACTTGAGAAGTCATAAGTAAATAGAATATAGTACGAGGACCAACCCCTTTGTCATAATGGACACTGGACAACATACAATACTTTGTATAAGTCCCCTGAGTTGAACAACTCAAACCCTGTGCGTCGTAGGTTGAAAACCGTACTATTGTTATGAAGAATTACACCGCTGTTTAATGCTCCGTACCTAACCATCAACTGATATATGTAAATGTCATGGACATAATTTAAAAAGGTTATATCTCACTTTATAAAATAAACGTACATATATATCAGTTTGAAATTGGTGCATAATAACGGATATTCAAAACCAAATATTTGCCATCAGGAAAAAACCCAGGCGATTTCCTCAAATATCACCAATTACAACGAATTACGATATAATGAGGATGATCACCTAATTCCTAATAACTTACTCCCACTCATCATCTGTAAAACCATACAGATGTGAGAATCAAACCTGGTAAATACATACCCTGGAGTAAGGACCTAATTGGGAAATCTGTTTTCAATTAACAACGCACAGTGAAATTGAAACATTAAAATATTTCGTAGGGGTATCCGGGTTTTCCTAGTAATGCCTCTTCCATTATCAGATTCATGACTGCAACCGTATATTCCTTGCCATCCCTCCAAATCCCTTTATTTGTCTTTACTCATTACCTTCTATACACCCCTAAGGCTATATGGTTTTCTTCCTTCCCTACCGTTCGGCACCAGCCTATGGTTTGGAAGAAAACTATCCAATAAGCGTAATAGGTGTACTCTCATAATCCTAGGAGTACTCGCAACCTGAGAAGGTGATGATAAAAGACAACTGAATAAATCTTATTCTATTTCTCCTGAACCAGAGAAAAGCAAAGGTGAAGTAGGAGTGAAAATGAACGGTTCGGTCGTGAATGATAGTAGTCGCAATTTACTTTTCCCTCTTTCTAATCCCTTTATATTGTCTTTACTTATTACCTTTTGTACACCCAACTTAGGATAATTGGTTTTCTTCTTTCCCTACCTGCCTATGGTTTGGAAGAAGACTATCTAATAAGCATAATAGGTGTACCCTCTCCTAATCCTAGGAGCCCTCACAACCTGAGAGAAGGTAAAAGGAAAAGACAACTGAATAGTCCTATTCATTCTCTCCAGAACCAGAATCCATCCTCGAAAAAGTTCCTTTGAGTTCGTATGTAATTATACGATGGATTTATCCAATGGAAGTGGATGTTCGTAGTTATACGGGGTGTTATGGAGAAATGCAAAGGTGATATAGAAGTGGCAATGATATATGCGACACCGTGACATTCTAAAAGCCAAAATGTTTTAAGAAGGTTCGGTTAACTTGGTTCATGAGTTTTAGTCAAGGGTCAGGCCATGGTCGCTGTCAAAGAGAGAGAAAAAGAAGAAACACTCTGCGTGCACTCTAACCTAGATCAGAATGGTTAATCACTTTATCTAATCAGGATGGCTCCCACTGTTTCCTCGAATTCTCCTCCAAACCCAAAAGGAGAATTAGTCGGAATCACCCGAGGAGTAATCCTACTCATCAGTGGGAATCGGGATCCAACTATCATCGCATGATAACTTGATGGAAGCCACTCAAGTCACCACACTCCAGAAGGTATGCGCAATCCTCGCAAGTTTCCTGTATGATTGAAACTCTCGATGTGATTTTTACCCTAAGCAGCTTATGACCTTGACGGATGCCAACAAATCATAAGTTGTGTTGGATATATGTATGCCCTAGAGGCCATTATATGATAGTGGATGTATCTGTACATGTATATATATATTCAGTGTACATTCTTGCTCGACATGATAGTATGCTATCTGGTTCTACTTTATCTGACATGTTGATTTGATCATGCTTTTATTCATTCATACATGCTGATATAGCCCTGAGGATATCGGCTTGACTACAGTGATTATGATAGAGATCATACTAGTGGGACATTTGTAGTTTATAAGCATATCCTGAAATGTCCCTAGTCGGAGGTGTATCGAGACGGGGCATCGATATACCAGAGTAGACTAGCATATATGATACTAGACCCATGTGATGGGCGATGGATGTTCCCACATTCATCGATGTTTGACATCAAGATCATATACGGGAACTCCTATAAGGAATTATATCTATCGTCGGATAGCAGTTCTCAGGTGACACTGATACAGGTTAGTCTGTAGATCCGAGATCGTCATAGAGTCTTATATGCTCTCCCACTGTACTTTGATTACCACCCTACCACGGCTCTACTGAGTCGTGCAAACAGGTGGCCGTTGGGTACAGTCCCGAGACACACGAAGGCGATGAGCGATAGGAGGGGTTTCGTCTCTCCCGATATTGGGAGTTGATGCTGTGCTCGACTGGTTATATCAATAAGTCTCTGGCCAGGGCTGCTGAGATTTACTGATAAGTGTTATCAGTAGTTTCTGGATCTGTTATAGACCATTCACCGGCACGACTTATTGAGTTATTGGGGTCGACGTTACCATCCCTAGACTCGATATGCAGCATATCTGACGAAGAGACCGGACTGTACGGTAGTGTTGCCGGTTGGCTCGACGGGAGTTGTAGCAGGTTCGCTTGTTTCCTTCTGATCGCTCGATACCCGGGTGGCCGTTACGTTTAGCTGACCGCTTGCGGCTTGGGGCCAAGGCGCGGCGTGGCCAAGGCGCGGCGTAACCGCGGTCTGGGACCCCCTTGTACAGAAAACAAACCAGCAAATTTTCAGGTGCTGACGTGGCCAAGGCGCGGCGGAACCGCGGTCTGGGACCCCCTTTTGCGGCGGAAACACGGCTGAGTAGTGGGATCAGGTTCTGGAAAAAATTCTGCTGTTCTGTACTTGCAATTCTTCTCTGTTCTTATGTACCAAATTCTGTTTTGCCCTCAGTAAATTTTCAGATCCGCGATTCTTCGCTGTTCTGCAAGATTCAAACAATACACCCTTCAAACAGATCAAAATTGATAATTTTTTTATTTCTTTTTTTTTTTTTCAGATTTTTATAATTTTTAAAATTTATATCAACCCGAAATTACACAGAAAGAAATTTTACGCCATCCCCGGCAACGGCGCTATTTGATTTATATGAAAACTTATATTTACCGCAATCAGAAACGGCGTCGCTTTGCAGCTAGCCGGTGAGTACGGGTCGATCCACAGAGACGGGTAGATTTCTTATTGTGTCTTTACGAGTTGATTCCAATTGTTGTTTGGATTGATTTAATCTAAAATACTAGATCTATCACTAAACTAAATTAATCTAAATTAAAGTCTTGCTAGGGTTAGGTTTAGGGGAAGTTTGGAGATTAAAGGTTTCCTCACCGCTTTCATTGCCTTATTTTAGATCTATTAGATGTTACGATAATTATCAATAAAGTGGATCCGAATCTCTTGGGAAGATGTTTCTTCCTCTAGATTCGTATCCTTCCTTTATCGATAATTACCCTAACCCCCATGGAAAACACGCGCAACCGGCCCTTTATACTACGGTTCATCGTTACCTTGAGGGGTAGGATGCCATAGGGAGAGGTTGTGCGTGCATGCATGAAGTTCTAACTCTTAGGTGTGAAATGGCATGAAAGGGGTGAGAGATCTCATCTCTCAAACCTTTCCCTATGGCTAACCCTAACAAGCGAGGAGATTACTCGCTCATTAGGGGATGAAAAGACATACCAATTAAAAGAATTAAAACAAAGTATTAAAATTAACTTACTAGTTCGATGGCTCCCTCCAAGCAATATAGAACAAATCTGAATAAACTCCCAGCAATTCTGAATTTTATTGATTGAAAAGAGGCATAAGGTTTTACAATTTTCGATTACAATTTATAAGTAAACAGGAGAATTTAGGGTTACAGACTCTCGCAGATGTGCAATTACAGATTTGCCCACTAAAAATCCAAACCCCCGCACCGACGCACCGACACCCGAAATTTGCACCGACGTGCGTACTAGACGGCCGCGGAACCGCGGCAATAGGGCGCTTGGGCCGCGGTTCCGCGGCCCTTTGGTGAGCTTAGCTCACCAAACTTCTGGGCTTGGTTAAGGACTTCTTGGACTTCCTTTTTTTATACTTCTTTTCTCTGTTGGGCTTCTTATTCTTCTCCAGATCTTCAGTGAAAACTTGTGAGAATCTTTTGATCGTTAACTTTGACATTTCGGACTGCATTGCCTTATACAATTGTAAATTGTTCTTCGTGACTAGGATCCGTCTACTTGTTGGTCAAAAGTCCTTTTTCTGTATCAACTTTCGTCTTTTTCACTGTATTTGCTCCAAGAACCTGTATCCTGTAATATGCAACAAACGTGCGTCAAGAGTACCTGTTTATTTATAAAACGGATAAGAATAGGGGGATGAAAAATGCAATATTATGGTCTGAACAAATACCCCCAAACTTATCTTTTGCTCGTCCTCGAGCAAACTTATTTTTATTCACTAAAAACCTAACCGCACTTTCCCAGGGAAACGCGATTGCACTGAGCACGTGCAACAAGCCGTTAAACCTCTAGGTGTCCCTAGTAGGAGGAGTGTTGTCTCCTGAGGGTTTTCAGCGGATTACACCCACAAAATCCTATCAACTTGGCCCATTGACTTTTGTTCTCCAATTAGGTTTTCTAACAAGGAATTCTATTATCATCGACCTGCAAATTATCCACCCATATTCTTCACACTTCCTCATCATCTAACTTAAGATTATATATGTTCTATAGATTTACTTAGCTTTCGGCATCTCTGAAGTCTTCCTTCTAGGGTTTCATCTCCACTTAGGAATTTCTATCAACTTTATTAAAGATACAAGTTTTATCTTTCCTTCCTTTCTCTCATCTAAACTCTAATCGCATATCCCCACGTGTGTGTAAATATCACCCCTACACTTGGAAATTCAAATCAAGCAATCGTACTCTCGTCCATTGTCCAAAGCACTTATTAATTAGTGAATTTTTTTAAATGAAATTTGCTTACACATCCTTCATGCGACCGTTAATACTTCTTGAGGTACCAACAACCGATTACAAGATGCGTTAGCACTTTAAAGCGTAATTCCTAGTTTTTGCAATACCCAAGGTTTTTAGCAGTGACTCCCAAACCAGTTGGTCTAAGGCACTAGGTGATGAAGCACCCTCGCTAAAGATTTTTCTATTTTTACAGCCTTAAGTAATCACAAAAACCAGTGTCCATTTTTTTTTATTCACTTTTTTTATTTTTATTTTCATTGTACTAAGGACTTTTTAGACAAGAGCATTTCAAGGTCTCTTCTACTATTCCAAGTTTCAAGATGCATGATTGTGCAAGTTGTAGGGTATACATTTTCAGAATCTAGATTTAAACTAGGAACTATTTTTCAAACTCATACTCTAATAAGAACATCAATACTCTTCCCTTGTTTCGACTTAGTCCAAGAAGTGAACCCAAAATTTGCTTATTTCTAAATAAACTACAAAGCATATACGTTCTACCGTTAAACTTTAAGGAATGTTATTTTTAGGGTTTTTAATTCACTAAGTCTAAGATCTAGTTGTTCCTAGCCAGTTGACCTATTTGTCAAACCAAAGTCAATTAGCCAAAATTGAATACAAATATTTTTATAATTTTTGAAAATTTTCAATTTTTTATGGGTTTTCAAATAAGTATGCAAATGCAAAAATATGTACAAATGAATGCGAAGGAAGAAGACGTACCGAGCATATCCCCAAACTTGAACTTGACAGTGTCCTCACTGTCATGCTAAACCAAGAGGGTCAAAATACCGGCACTTCCCTGTTTATTTATTTATAATTTTTTTTTATTGTTAAGAAAAACAAATATATACAGAAAAGCCCTCCCCCAAACTTCATTTAAACTATATTAGACATTACTGCCAAACCTTGCATAGACCAAACGTCAACACCAACCAGTTGAAAAATTTATCAGTAAAGAGAATTGGTTGGTGGAAGAATAAGTTGTGGCGATCCATAAAGAATTGGGGAAGATAGAAGTGGTGGTATGGGAGGTATGGAGGTGAATATACAGGAGGTGGTGATGAATCAAAACGAGAATGCGAATGATCAGAAATCAGTGGAATGTTGGCATTCTCGTAGCTTCTTAAAAGAAATGGGGGTGGTTCAACTTCCAAAGGAGAAGGTTGACTAACCACAATACCCCCAAAATGTTCCTGTGGGTCCTCTATTGACTTGGCATCATCCATCAATTGCATATGATATTCAATTATAAGGGAACTGATCTCCTCGATATCCGCCACAGTCCAACCGAAAACTTGCCGCCTATCTTGTAAGACCATCAAAAGGGCGTTCTCTTGCTCAAGGGCTAGAGAAGCTGATATTATAATGGGAACGGTCTCATTTTCACCTATGTAAGCATATTTAAGGTGAGACGGTAAGGACATGAGTTCGAGTTTCGGAGGCGAAAGAATCATTGCAGAATCTACCTTGAACTCAAAGGATTCCAACACAGGTTCGAAATCACTGCAAACAACCGATTTGGATGGTTCAACTAACTCATCCACAAATTCAAAAGACTCATATTCGGGCTGTGAGTCGTCATCATCCGAAAAAGTGAAACATTCATAATCCATATCGGTTGTGTCAACGGTGGTAGGCTCAAGGAGGGACGCACTAGTGGCGTCAAAACTGTTTTCATCAAACAAGAATCTTTCAAGCTCGCAGTCCTCCTGCGTGATTTCGTGAATAGAGCAAACTTCTCGTGTACTAGTTTTAGGCACGGGGGGCAGACTTCCCATCTTATAAATATTGAACTCACTAGACATCTTCCCAAAGGATAGAGTCATGGAGCCATTGCGACAGTTTATTACAGCATTGGAAGTGGCCAAAAATGGTCGACCGAGGATCACTGGAATTTGGTTCCGTGGGTTAGCAACAAGTTGTGTATCCATAACAATAAAATCAACGGGGAATATGAACTCCCCAACTTTGATCAACACATCCTCTAGCTGACCCCTAGGATGGGTGATTGATCGATCAGCCATTTGGAGAGTACAACGAGTGGGTTTCAACTCTCCAATCCCTAATTGTTCGTACACGGAGTAGAGAATCAGGTTAACACTAGACCCAAGATCTAAAAGTGCTCGATTAATTTTCTTATCCCCAATTGTGATTGAGATCGTAGGACAACCGGGGTCCTTTCGTTTTTGGGGTAAGGTTTGATGGTGGTTAATAGCATTGCTCACTGCACTAGCCACTAGCACTTTCTTGGGTACTTGAGATGCCTTTCTCTTTGAGGTGCATAATCCCTTTAAAATTTTCGCGTATGAAGGGACTTGTTGGATTGCATCCAAGAGAGGTAAATTTATGCTAACCTGCTTAAATATCTCCACAATCTTCTCCACTTGTGCAGTTGGTTTATTAGGACTCAACCTGTTTGGGAATGGAGCATTTTGAAAATTCGTTGAGTCAAATGTCTGTGGAGTAGAATGTGGAGTAGGAACGGATCCCGGTGTAGATGTGTTCATGTTGTGAGAAATGGGTCCGTTCGAGCTAGAAGAAGTAGAGCCATTTGAAGGGTGGAGAATAGGCTCTAAAGAAAAAAGTGAAGAAGAAGGTGAAGAAAATGAAGAAGAAGAACCACCGGCGGGGATGTCATCATGAGTTCCCACATTATTTTGCAACTCTCTTCCGGATCTCAACGTGGTCACCGCATTTACATTGTGATTATGATATGCGTTTTGTGTGTGACAGGGATTTGGCAATGGTTGAGATGGAAGATTTCCCTTTTCTCTCTCGCTCAACGCAGCAGTTAATTGTGCAATTTGTGCCTCAATAGATTTGATACTTTGATCGTGTGAGGCATTGTTATGCATCAAAGATTGAACATAATTTTCAAATCTTGCTACGGATTCTGTAGATTGCTTAAGAAATGCATCTAGACTTTTTTCGAGCGAGATAACCTTATCATCATTTGGTTGAACCAAATTGTTCGTTTGATTTGTATAAGGTTGTTGTTGGAAAGGTTGCTGGTTTTGAGTTTGTGGAGGTGCTTGTTGTTGTTGTGGAGGAGGAGGTCTTTGAAAATTGTTATTTCCTTGGACTTGTTGATTTTGGTTCCAAGCGAAATTTGGGTGACTCCTCCACCCCTGATTGTATGTCGAAGAGTACGGATCGTTTTGTTGTCGTTGCTGAAATGCAGCATTGACTTGATCTTGTCCTTGAATAGGTGCATTATAAGGACACTCTTCGGTGAGATGTGATGGGGCCAAACAACAAGCACAAACAGTTCGTGTGGGTAAAGCAGGGGCAGGAGAAGACGATGAGATTTTGGTCTCAATGGCTTCTAGCTTTTTCATAAGTGCGGCCATCTCGGCCTTTATAGCAATCGACATATCTACTTGATGTATGCCTGCCCTAGATTGACCACTAGAAGGTGATGTGGTCTTGGTACTCTCCCACTGAATTGTTTGCTCACTAAGATCCTCAAGAAACTGCCACGCTTCGTCGCTAGACTTGGAAAGAAAATGACCTTGACATATAGTTTCTAGCAACTGCTTCGTTGCCGAGTTCAATCCCTCGTATAATGTTTGGCAAAGTTGCCAACTTTCGATCCTATGATGAGGGCATTGAACGAGTAGGTCTTTAAATCTCTCGAAGCACTTCCAAAATGGTTCGGAAGGAAGCTGTGAAAATTGTATAATCTCGTTACGGATTCTAGCAGTTTTGTGATGAGGATAGAACTTTTTCAGAAAAGCTCTCACAAACTCGTCCCAATTTCTAATGGAATGTGATGCGGTGCTATATAGCCACTTCTCGGCTAGGTCACATAAGGTGAAAGGAATGACCCTTAGCCTTATAGCATCATCACTTAATTGGGTCGTTTTCATCATAGCGCAAACGTTTTGGAATTTATTGATAAAGATATATGCATCTTCGGATTCCAAACCATGAAATTTTGGCAGCATATTGATGAAATGTGGTTTTATTTCAAAGTTGTCCCCATTTGCCAGTGGGGGTGAAAGACATGTAGGTAAAGAAATGCGGACGGGGTAGAAGAGATCCTGGAGCGCAACTCGTGCGGGCGCTACAACAGGCGGAAGATTCGGGTTATTCGCACCTAACTGAGGTGGAATCATTCCCGTCGGTAAGGTATCGTTGGGGTCGTGTCCCGACATACCTTCGAAAGAAGAATTTGAAGGTGGAGGTAAGGAAATGGACGGAATGTCGACGAAGGGTTCGTCGAAGGGTTCGTTGGTCGGTACCAACGAAACACGGACTAATCGGGCGTTAGTATCCCTAGTCCAAAGTGACATACACTAAAGGAGTAGTGTAGTCAGAAAAAAAGAAAAACAGAATGTGGGGGTAAGATAACGTCAATGGAGGGAAGTGATGGAAGTGAGTTGCAAGGTTTCTTAGCGACAAGTTGCAAGTTTTGAAAAGATTTTTCTCTTTTTTTTTTTATTTATGTGAGAGTTTTGCAAAAAGGTTTTTGGAAATGGGACTCGTGACACAAATGTATCAACCACACATGCACAATCAGGCCTAGATCTAGGGTCACCTAGGTCTGCTAGACAGCTCCTAACTAGGGCTAGAAATAGGACCTCAAACCGCCTCTTCACGGACAAGTACGGCCAGGTAAGTGGGAAGGAACCACCACTACAGTGGGCCTAATTAATAACCACTAGCCTAAACACCGCAATGTCAGTTAGGATAAACGGCCGATGCCTATACTAGTCCTTTTTCCTATTGAGCTCGATGTTCTTAGGTCCGAGTCTAGTCTTTTTTTAATTAATTGTGGTCAATGCACATGCTTTAGGTGTTTTCTGGGGTCCTGGGAAGGGTGATGAAATCCCCACCCAATCTGAGTTTGATCAATTAGCCCCTTAAAGTCCGATTAAATTATGCAAAACGGTAAAATTCACTTGCAATCAATTTTTTTTTTGAGCGCGGCGCAAAGAAACCTGCAGAAAATCTGTTATTTAGAAGGGGAGAGAAGATTTTTAGCGCAAAGAATTCCTGCAGAAAATTTTTACAGAAAGATATATGGTAGGTTGCAGAGGGGAGGATGAGAAAACAAACCAGCAAATTTTCAGGTGCTGACGTGGCCAAGGCGCGGCGGAACCGCGGTCTGGGACCCCCTTTTACGGCGGAAACGCGGCTGGGTAGTGGGATCAGGTTCTGGAAAAAATTCTGCTGTTCTGTACTTGCAATTCTTCTCTGTTCTTATGTACCAAATTCTGTTTTGCCCTCAGTAAATTTTCAGATCCGCGATTCTTCGCTGTTCTGCAAGATTCAAACAATACACCCTTCAAACAGATCAAAATTGATAATTTTTTTATTTCTTTTTTTTTTCAGATTTTTATAATTTTTAAAATTTATATCAACCCGAAATTACACAGAAAGAAATTTTACGCCATCCCCGGCAACGGCGCTATTTGATTTATATGAAAACTTATATTTACCGCAATCAGAAACGGCGTCGCTTTGCAGCTAGCCGGTAAGTACGGGTCGATCCACAGAGACGGGTAGATTTCTTATTGTGTCTTTACGAGTTGATTCCAATTGTTGTTTGGATTGATTTAATCTAAAATACTAGATCTATCACTAAACTAAATTAATCTAAATTAAAGTCTTGCTAGGGTTAGGTTTAGGGGAAGTTTGGAGATTAAAGGTTTCCTCACCGCTTTCATTGCCCTATTTTAGATCTATTAGATGTTACGATAATTATCAATAAAGTGGATCCGAATCTCTTGGGAAGATGTTTCTTCCTCTAGATTCGTATCCTTCCTTTATCGATAATTACCCTAACCCCCATGGAAAACACGCGCAACCGGCCCTTTATACTACGGTTCATCGTTACCTTGAGGGGTAGGATGCCATAGGGAGAGGTTGTGCGTGCATGCATGAAGTTCTAACTCTTAGGTGTGAAATGGCATGAAAGGGGTGAGAGATCTCATCTCTCAAACCTTTCCCTATGGCTAACCCTAACAAGCGAGGAGATTACTCGCTCATTAGGGGATGAAAAGACATACCAATTAAAAGAATTAAAACAAAGTATTAAAATTAACTTACTAGTTCGATGGCTCCCTCCAAGCAATATAGAACAGATCTGAATAAACTCCCAGCAATTCTGAATTTTATTGATTGAAAAGAGGCATAGGGTTTTACAATTTTCGATTACAATTAATAAGTAAACAGGAGAATTTAGGGTTACAGACTCTCGTAGATGTGCAATTACAGATTTGCCCACTAAAAATCCAAACCCCCGCACCGACGCACCGACACCCGAAATTTGCACCGACGTGCGTACTAGACGGCCGCGGAACCGCGGCAATAGGGCGCTTGGGCCGCGGTTCCGCGGCCCTTTGGTGAGCTTAGCTCACCAAACTTCTGGGCTTGGTTAAGGACTTCTTGGACTTCCTTTTTTTATACTTCTTTTCTCTGTTGGGCTTCTTATTCTTCTCCAGATCTTCAGTGAAAACTTGTGAGAATCTTTTGATCGTTAACTTTGACATTTCGGACTGCATTGCCTTATACAATTGTAAATTGTTCTTCGTGACTAGGATCCGTCTACTTATTGGTCAAAAGTCCTTTTTCTGTATCAACTTTCGTCTTTTTCACTGTATTTGCTCCAAGAACCTGTATCCTGTAATATGCAACAAACGTGCGTCAAGAGTACCTGTTTATTTATAAAACGGATAAGAATAGGGGGATGAAAAATGCAATATTATGGTGTGAACACTTGGGGGTGCTTGATATGATCATCACCCACTACCGGCGTATTGACGAGTCTTAGAGTCCCACAAAGGAGTTACCTAGTCCAGGCGAAACGTTGTGGTGCGCGTATGCGATATGCGCATGGACCCGGTTAAAATACGCGTATGAGATACCGTATATTAATCGGACGGCTTGCTTTTGGTTGGGTCGTATGTGATATGGCCGGATTGATAAATCAAGTGTTGATTTATCATTTAACCATTATTTTCTCACTAGAAATCCTTTCTTGTATTTTTTATGTATGCATGCATGTATGCATTCTTTCATGATTCATGCACATATGGATGTGCATGCACACATACATACATACATCATCCTTTATGGTTGCATATATATTGAAAATGGTGGCAATATAAGACTCACACCATTGGTTTTTATATGGATTATTATTGCATTTGTGTTAAAACAAAAAGGAAAAGAAAAAGGGTTAATTCATGGATTGTTTCTACACTCTTCTTCATCTTACCATGCTCACCTACTTATTAACCCTTGGTTAATTTTTCTTTGTTGTTTTAAACTCAAATACAATAATATCTTTATCATTAACCATGGTTTGAGATGAGAAGTAGAAAATATATATACATATATTTTTCATTTTCTCATTAGAGTTTATCTTCTCTTCTTCTTAAAAAGCCATCATCTTCTTCAACCTTGCACCTTTTTCTCTCTAGACTTTTCAAGTGAGCAAAATACTAAACAAGATAGGATTTTGAAGTGAGAAAGAGAACCACAACACCATTCTACACAAGTCTTGCCCACTTGTTTAGAGTGTTAGCTTCATTTCATTCTCTTGAAAAAGTGAAGTTGCAAGCTTGGACAAAGGAGCTTCGGGTGGATCGTCGTGGACGCTAGAAGACCTCAAGCTAACCGTTTTCCAACTCTCAAGTGGCCAAGGAGTCAAGAATAGGGAGCTACAAAGGTTGTACTCTCAAAACCCTAGCCTTTGTGACTTGTATTGTTATGAAACCCTAATTTTTCTAGGATAGATCCTTTGTATGCTTACTTAGCACCATAAAAATTTGATCTTTGTGACATGTGATGCTTCCAAACCTCTCATAGGGTGCTATGTAAACCTAACATTGGTATCAGAGCCGACCTAGAACATTAGGCGATACTTTAGCGAAGTAAAAACTCCGATCGAACCGAAATACGGTATTTTAAGACACTCTCTGGACATTTTTTTAAGTCTGTTATTTTTCAGAATTAAAAATACTTAAAAAAACAGCAGGTAAATATAAGACAAACAGTAAAATTCATAGCCATGAACAGTACACTTGACCGCGGAACCGCGGCCCAAGCTTGCTTAGGCCACGGCTCCACGGCCGTACAGATGGCCCATTCCCTAATTTTTGTACAGTGTTTTTCCCTACCTGCTTGTATATATTTTGAGTATGTTTAATCTGAATCTACTGTTGAATGTTCTGGGGGTGGTTTTGAGTTCAATGATTCGATCGGAATTTTAACTTCTTGTCTTTCCGGATAACTAGAAAGTATTGAATTGTTCGAACGAGTGTCGTTTGCTCACTTTTCACGGGGTTTAAATCTTTCAGATATATGTGCAAGTTTTGTGGTGGACCCTCTAGAAGACAACAAACCTTAACTCGATTATGTGACCGTCTTGAACTGCCCTTTGAACCTTAGGGTTTGGGGCAGTACGGTGTGCCACATGTGAGGCGTTGGCTTGACCCTTCTACGGCTGGACCGCTACTACTGTGACACACTCCGGATTTTTTGAACTCCGCTCAAGTGTTGAGCTTTAGGGAATTTTGGGTATTTGAACATTCGGTCGAAAACTTTAATACTGTCTATTTATCTGGAATATAATACAATATGTGGAATTCATATAGTTTAGGCATGAAATACGAAGTATGTGATATTTCGTATTTATGATGTCTAAAGAGAATATGGATTCCAAATATTGTAGTTTTACACTTTCTTTTCTGTGACTGTAAGTGTAGTATGTTCGATATCGCCGGTTTCGTTGCTATACATCAACGACAATTAGGGTACGCATACTTACTTACGTTGATGATACATGATATTATGTGTTGCTGAGATATGATGTGCAGGATTGTCGCGATCGAATAGCCGGGGTTTTTTTATGTGAGATGAGAGTCTTATATTTTCATTCATGTAAATTCAAATGTAATGTAATATTCTTTTATTTGGGGCACTTCCGGGTTGAGGTTGATGTCACCAGTGTTGTATATTATTTACTTTTCTGCATTAGGATAGACCCAAGGAGGGGAGCACAAGTGACCGGGTTCTGGGGTTCAGTGGGAGGCCATCTCGAGGAGTCGAGACCGGGTCTCCTAAACTCCAGGATTGGTAGGGTCGCTTGCCGCTCTCGTAGGGGTCTAGGGGTGTGGGCTTGGCTATTCATCGCGACTGTGGAATCCGTATTTTCTATTATTGGCTAAATACTAAATACGGACGTCCTAGTATATCCCACATTATGTATATGTTTCTGCTGCCTGTGTTCTGAGATATCTGAGGCGAATGATATATTATATATGATATATATAGTAGACGTTGCTTATGTTTTACACCCGCGCTAGTCCCGTCCCGGTATGCCGTTAGTTAAGTAACCTAACGGTGCATAACGGAACATTGTGGCGAATGCGGATGGCATAAGCGTACGTGTTATTTTCGTTTCTTTTCTGTGATTGGCTTAAGGACTTAAATGATGGGATTACATTAATATGATTAATGTAATGAAAATAAACCTAAATAGATGTTGTAGAATCAGATTTGAAAACCACTCGGCTCTTTATGAAAAAACTATATTTCAAAACTGCGGAGCACAAGCCACTCCTTTTGAAAACCATTTGATTCTACGACGATATCAAGTTCAAAGCGTTAAAGATTTTCTTAAAAATCATCCGCAACCCTCCGTCATTTTAGGAAGTAGAGTACTTAGTATTCGTGCTACGTTTGTTGATTTTAGTTAAGGCGTAGTGTACGGTAGCTAAGTGATGTCTTCCTACACTGCATATGATGCAGATTAATTAGGACATTCATGCGACTTTGTTGACCATAGTTAAGGGTCATATGGGTGGGTCTAATTGATCAAGAAATGACGGGTAGAACTTGACTGGTACTTATGATTTGTTGACCATAGTTAAGGTCATAAGTACTAGGGGTAAAAATCACATCGGGAATTTCAAGTGTTAAGATTTGCAATGAGATTGCATACCTTCCATATGATGGTTGGATCCCGATCCCATTGTGGGCAATAGTTGCTCCCAGGAGAGTTTTGCAGTTTACAATTAGCTAACTCATTAGGTGTCTAGAAAGGTGTTAACGGGGCTACGCCTCTGGGAAAACGAGGTTTACTTTAATTAGGTCCGTGCGAAAGCACGGAGAACCTCCCTCAAGTACCGACACTGGCCTGGCTGAACGGTTAGCGAAGTTGTAGACTGTAATTAATCCTGGCTAGTTTTCTTTTTAAGGTTTTAATGAAAAACTTGATTAAAGCAGTGGGAGACATCGATTAGACAAGATAATAACCAATCTGATCTATGCAAGAGCTTTCACTGAGTGTATTCTTTTCTCTCTCTTAATGGCAGATACCAATGACTGGACTCAAGCTTTTACTAGATAAAAACAAACTGAATGGGACCAATTATAAAGACTGGCTGAGGAATCTGAAAATAGCCTTGACTTATAATAAAGTATCGTATGTCCTCACGGCTTCAGCCCCGCCCACCCCAGGTCCAAAATCCTCAGTTGCGGACATTGAAGTCTGCAAGACATGGGACGCTGACTGTGCCACGGCCAAATGCCTCTCGCTTGCATCGATGGATAATACACATCAAAAGCAGCACGAGAATATGGACATTCAAACCATATTCCTCCATACAAAGGAGTTGTATGGAGAGCAATCCCGCGTATTACGATACGAAGTATCAAAGAAATTGTTTCAGATGCGAATGGCCCCTGGCACACCAGTAGGAGACCATGTTCTGAAGATGATAGCTCTTATAGAAGAGCTTGAGGACCAAGGATGGACAATGGACAATGAACAATATACGGATATTATTCTGCAGTCCCTCCCCTCCACCTTTGCTCAGTTCACAGTCAACTTCAACATGCACGGCATGGAGAAGGAGCTACCTGAACTCCTTAATGTGTTAAGGAGTGCAGAGAGCACTATGAAATCAATGAAAACTCCCGTTATGACTATTGGGCAATCTTCTTCTTCTCTCCCAAAAGCTAAGGCCAAAGGAAAGAAAAAGAAGCCTACCAATCCTAAGGGTGGAGTTAAAAAGGTGAAGGGAAAGGAAAAGTCCAAAGCTGGAGACTCGGGGAAAGGTGAATGTTTTCATTGCCACAAGACAGGACATTGGAAGCGCAACTGTACGGAGTACTTGAACCTCAAGAAGAAGCATGGGGATGCTTCCGCTTCAGGTGTGTTTGTGACAGAAAACTGTTTTTCAATAAACTCTGCTTCCTGGGTATTAGATACCGGTTCAGGTTCTCATATTTGCAATTCTATGCAGGGGCTGAGAAATAGCAAAGTTTTGAAGACTGGTGACCATACTCTCCGTGTTGGAAATGGTTCCAATGTACATACAGTCGCAGTGGGAGAGTATCACTTGGGGTTGCCATCTGGGTGTATATTGGTTTTGAACCCATGTTATTTTGTACCAAGTATGCTATGTAATATAATATCTGTTTCTTTGTTAGACAATGAAGGATATAATTTTGTATTGCAGAACAATGTTATGAACATTCACCTAAATCAAATGTTGGTTGGGTATGGTACACTTAATAACGGGATATACGTCCTAAATCAACACACAGTTTTCAGTATACAACACACTAAGAAAAAAAAACTTTCAGAATTAAATGAAGCTTTTTTTTGGCATTGTAGACTTGGTCATATTAACGAAACAAGACTAAACAAGTTACAAAGATGGATATTTAAACCCTTTTGAATATAAATCTTATGCGACTTGCCAGTCTTGTATCAAGGGTAAAATGACCAAAACTCCGTTTACCGGACACGGAGAAAGAGCTACCGAGCTCCTAGGACTCATACATAGTGATGTATGTGGTCCAATGTCTACACAGGCTAGAGGCGGTTTTTCATACTTCATTACGTTCACTGACGATTTCTCAAGATTCGGTCATGTATTTTTATTAAAGCACAAATCCGAAGCTTTCGAGAAATTCATTGAATATAAACAAGAAGTAGAAAAACAAACCGGCTTGAGTATCAAGATGCTTCGATCAGATCGAGGTGGGGAATACCTTAGTACAGAATTTGCAAACTTCCTAAAAGAGAATGGGATTCTCTCTCAGCTCACTCCTCCTTACACACCACAGCACAACGGTGTGTCTGAACGACGGAATAGGACCCTATTAGATATGGTCCGATCCATGATGAGTGATGCTGAGTTACCCATCTCATTTTGGGGGCATGCATTGGAGACTGCAGCGTTTCTACTGAACAGGGTTCCAACCAAAACCGTGTCTACCACGCCATATGAGATATGGCATGGGAAGAGACCATCTCTTAAGGGAATTAAGATTTGGGGTTGCCCGGCCTATGTTAAAAAGCAGAATCCGGACAAACTCGAGACACAGTCAGTCATGTGTAATTTTGTGGGGTATCCAAAGAATTCTTATGGATATCTATTCTACCACAAAGAGGAACAAAAGGTGTTTGTTTCTCAGTATGCCACATTCTTGGAAAAAGAGTTTTTCACAGATAAAGATGATGGCAAAGTGGTGGATCTAGAAGAGGTTCTAGAGACACAAACTACAAATGACGATTTAGTTGAACCGGCTGTTGCAATAGAAACTGAGGAACCTCGGCCACTCCGAAGGTCTGGTAGGGCTTCTCGCCCACTGGAGAGGTACTACGGTTTCCTCATTGATGGTGACGAAGAAGACTGCATCATGGATGATGATGATCCTACCAGTTTTCAGCAAGCTATCACGAGTGGAGACTCTGTGAAGTGGCTGGATGCCATGAGATCCGAAATGGAGTCTATGTACACCAACAAAGTATGGACTTTGGACATTGTACCCCCTGGGGTAAAACCTATGGGATGCAAATGGATCTTTAAAAGAAAGATTGCTGTAGATGGGCAGGTAGAGACCTATAAGGCAAGACTTGTGGCGAAAGGTTTTCGTCAAAGACCAGGTTTGGACTATGACGAAGCTTTTTCGCCCGTAGCCATGCTTAAATCCATTCGGATCCTACTTGCTATTGCTGCTAACTACGACTATGAAATCTGGCAGATGGACGTTAAAACATCATTTCTAAATGGAGATTTAGAAGAATGCATTTATATGGATCAGCCAGAGGGCTTCATTGACAGTGGGAGCAGCGGGAAAGCATGTAGATTGCTTAAATCCATATATGGGTTACAGCAGGCATCTCAGAGTTGGAACATCTGTTTCGATGATGTTATCAAAGAGTTTGATTTCATCAAAAATCCAGATGAACCTTGTGTTTATAAGAAGGCTGTAGGAAGAGCTGTCACATTCCTCGTATTGTACGTGGATGACATTCTTCTGATAGGAAATGATATTCCTATGCAACAGTCGGTCAAATCTTTCTTATCACTAAGGTTCTCCATGAAGGACCTAGGTGATGCCACATACATCCTGGGCATAAGGATCTATAGGGATAGATCCAAAAAGTTATTGGGATTGTCCCAAACCAGGTACATCAACACCATCCTAAAAAGGTTTAGTATGGAAGACTCCAAGCGGGGTACCTTACCCGCTTTCCATGGAGTCACTCTCTCCAAGGATTCTTGTCCAAAGACCGATGAAGAGAGAGCTCGCATGAGCATTATACCCTATGCTTCGGCAGTAGGATCTATAATGTATGCGATGTTATGTACACGCCCAGATGTAGCTTATGCACTTAGTGTTGTAAGCAGGTATCAATCCAACCCAGGGGAGAATCACTGGACAGCTGTGAAGAACATTCTTAAGTACTTGTGAAAGACTAAAGAATTATTCTTGGTGTATGGTAATGCAGATCTCCAAATGGAGGCCTTTACCGATTCAAGCTTACAGAGTGATAAGGACGACAGTAAATCTATCTCAGGGTTTGTATTTACCCTCAATGGAGGGACGGTAAGTTGGAAGAGTTCCAAACAGGATACCGTTGCAGACTCTACGATGGAGGCTGAGTACATTGCTGCAAATGATGCCGCCAAGGAAGCCGTCTGGATGAAGAAGATCGTCTCGGAGCTAGGAGTAGTTCCAACCATTATTGATCCAATACCATTGTATTGTGATAATAATGGGGCTATGGCGTTAGCCAAGGAGCCCAGGTCCCATCAGCGGTCCAGACACATCCTGAGGCGCTTTCATTTGATCCGGAAGATTGTACATCACCACGAGAGCGAGATTAAGAGAGTAGACACAAAGAATAACGCCGCGGATCGACTCACCAAGGCCCTCCCTCAGCCGTAGCATGAGCGACTTTTTGAGATGTTGGGTATGAGATACGCCAATAACTGGCCTTAGTGCAAGTGGGAGATTGTTGGATATATGTATGCCCTAGAGGCCATTATATGATAGTGGATGTATCTGTACATGTATATATATATTCAGTGTACATTCTTGCTCGACATGATAGTATGCTATCTGGTTCTACTTTATCTGACATGTTGATTTGATCATGCTTTTATTCATTCATACATGCTGATATAGCCCTGAGGATATCGGCTTGACTACAGTGATTATGATAGAGATCATACTAGTGGGAAATCTGTAGTTTATAAGCATATCCTGAAATGTCCCTAGTCGGAGGTGTATCGAGACGGGGCATCGATATACCAGAGTAGACTAGCATATATGATACTAGACCCATATGATGGGCGATGGATTTTCCCACATTCATCGATGTTTGACATCAAGATCATATACGGGTGCTCAGTGGTGACTGGGTACACTGGACGGACTCACCGAGAACTCCTATATGGATTTTTATCTATCGTCGGATAGCAGTTCTCAGGTGACACTGATACAGGTTAGTCTGTAGACCCGAGATCGTCATAGAGTCTTGTGTGCTCTCCCACTGTACTTTGATTACCACCCTACCATGGCTCTACTGAGTCGTGCAAACAGGTGGCCGTTGGGTACAGTCCCGAGACACACGAAGGCGATGAGCGATAGGAGGGGTTTCGTCTCTCCCGATATTGGGAGTTGATGTTGTGCTGTGCTCGACTGGTTATATCAGTAAGTCCCTGGCCAGGGCTGCTGAGATTTACTGATAAGTGTTATCAGTAGTTTCTCGATCTGTTATAGACCATTCACCGGCATGACTTATTGAGTTATTGGGGTCGACGTTACCATCCCTAGACTCGATATGCAGCATATCTGACGAAGAGACCGGACTGTACGGTAGTGTTGCCGGTTGGCTCGACGGGAGTTGTAGCAGGTTCGCTTGTTTCCTTCTAATCGCTCGATACCCGGGTGGCCGTTACGTTTAGCTGACCGCTTGCGGCTTGGGGGTGCTTGATATGATCATCACCCACTGCCGGCGTATTGACGAGTCTTAGAGTCCCACAAAGGAGCTACCTAGTCCAGGTGAAACGTTGTGGTGCGCGTATGCGATATGCGCATGGACCCGGTTAAAATACGCGTATGAGATACCGTATATTAATCGGACGGCTTGCTTTTGGTTGGGTCGTATGTGATATGGCCGGATCGATAAATCAAGTGTTGATTTATCATTTAACCATTATTTTCTCACTAGAAATCCTTTCTTGTATTTTTGATGTATGCAGGCATGTATGCATTCTTTCATGATTCATGCACATATGGATGTGCATGCACACATACATACATACATCATCCTTTATGGTTGCATATATATTGAAAATGGTAGCAATATAAGACTCACACCATTGGGTTTTATATGGATTATTATTGCATTAGTGTTAAAACAAAAAGGAAAAGAAAAAGGGTTAATTCATGGATTGTTTCTACACTCTTCTTCATCTTACCATGCTCACCTACTTATTAACCCTTGGTTAATTTTTCTTTGGTGTTTTAAACTCAAATACAATAATATCTTTATCATTAACCATGGTTTGAGATGAGAAGTGGAAAATATATATACATATATTTTTCATTTTCTCATTAGAGTTTATCTTCTCTTCTTCTTAAAAAGTAATCATCTTCTTCAACCTTGCACCTTTTGCTCTCTAGACTTTTCAAGTGAGCAAAATACTCAACTAGATAGGATTTTGAAGTGAGAAAGAGAACCACAACACCATTCTGCACAAGTCTTGCCCACTTGTTTAGAATGTTAGCTTCATTTCATTCTCTTGAAAAAGTGAAGTTGCAAGCTTGGACAAAGGAGCTTCGGGTGGATCGTCGTGGACGCTAGAAGACCTCAAACTAACCGTTTTCCAACTCTCAAGTGGACAAGGAGTCAAGAATAGGGAGCTACAAAGGTTGTACTCTCAAAACCCTAGCCTTTGTGACTTGTATTGTTATGAAACCCTAATTTTTCTAGGATAGATCCTTTGTATGCTTACTTAGCACCATAAAAATTTGATCTTTGTGACATGTGATGCTTCCAAACCTCTCATAGGGTGCTATGTAAACCCAACATTGGTATCAGAGCCGACCTAGAACATTAGGCGATACTTTAGCGAAGTAAAAACTCCGATCGAACCGAAATACGGTATTTTGGGACACTCTCGGGACATTTTTTAAAGTCTGTTATTTTTCAGAATTAAAAATACTTGAAAAATACAGCAGGTAAATATAAGACAAACAGTAAAATTCGTAGCCATGAACAGTACACTTGACCGTGGAACCGCGGCCCCAGCTTGCTTAGGCCGCGGCTCCGCGGCCGTACAGATGGCCCATTCCCTAATTTTTGTACAGTGTTTTTCCCTACCTGCTTGTATATATTTTGAGTATTTTTAATCTGAATCTACTGTTGAATGTTCTGGGGGTGGTTTTGAGTTCAATGATTCGATCGGAATTTTAACTTCTTGTATTTCCGGATAACTAGAAAGTATTGAATTGTTCGAACGAGTGTCGTTTGCTCACTTTTCACGGGGTTTAAATCTTTCGGATATATGTGCAAGTTTTGTGGTGGACCCTCTAGAAGACAACAAACCTTAACTCGATTATGTGACCGTCTTGAACTGCCCTTTGAACCTTAGGGTTTGGGGCAGTACGGTGTGCCACATGTGAGGCGTTGGCTTGACCCTTCTACGGCTGGACCGCTACTACTGTGACACACTCCGGATTTTTTGAACTCTTCTCAAGTGTTGAGTTTTAGGGAATTTTGGGTATTTGAACATTCGGTCGAAAACTTTAATACTGTTTATTTATCTGGAATGTGATACAATATGTGGAATTCATATAGTTTAGGCATGAAATACGAAGTATGTGATATTTCGCATTTATGATGTCTAAAGAGAATGTGGATTCCAAATATTGTAGTTTTACACTTTCTTTTCTGTGACCTTAAGTGTAATATGTTCGATATCGCCGGTGTCGTTGCTATACATCAACGACAATTGGGGTACGCATACTTACTTACGTTGATGATATATGATATTATGTGTTGCTGAGATATGATGTGCAGGATTGTCGCGATCGAATAGCCGGGGTTTTTTTATGTGAGATGAGAGTTTTATATTTTCATTCATGTAAATTCAAATGTAATGTAATATTCTTTTATTTGGGGCACTTCCGGGTTGAGGTTGATGTCACCAGTGTTGTATATTATTTACTCTTCCGCATTAGGATAGACCCAAGGAGGGGAGCACAAGTGACCGGGTTCTGGGGTTCAGTGGGAGGCCATCTCGAGGAGTCGAGACCGGGTCTCCTAAACTCCAGGATTGGTAGGGTCGCTTGCCACTCTCGCAGGGGTCTAGGGGTGTGGGCTTGGCTATTCATCGTGACTGTGGAATCCGTATTTTCTATTATTGGCTAAATATTAAATACGGACGTCCTAGTATATCCCACATTATATATATGTTTCTGCTGCCTGTGTTCTGAGATATCTGAGACGAATGATATATTATATATGAGATATATAGTAGACGTTGCTTATGTTTTACACCCGCGCTAGTCCCGTCCCGGTATGCCGTTAGTTAAGTAACCTAACGGTGCATAACGGAACATTGTGGCGAATGCGGATGGCATAAGCGTACGTGTTATTTTCATTTCTTTTCTGTGATTGGCTTAGGAACTTAAATGATTGGATTACATTAATATGATTAATGTAAAGAAAATAAACTTAAATAGATGTTGTAGAATCAGATTTGAAAACCACTCGGCTCTTTATGAAAAAGCTATATTTCAAAACTGCGGAGCACAAGCCACTCCTTTTGAAAACCATTTGATTCTACGACGATATCAAGTTCAAAGCGTTAAAGATTTTCTTAAAAATCATCCGCAACCCTCCGTCATTTTAGGAAGTAGAGTACTTAGTATTCGTGCTACGTTTGTTGACTTTAGTTAAGGCGTAGTGTACGGTAGCTAAGTGATGTCTTCCTACACTGCATATGATGCAGATTAATTAGGACATTCATGCGACTTTGTTGACCATAGTTAAGGGTCATATGGGTGGGTCTAATTGATCAAGAAATGATGGGTAGAACTTGACTGGTACTTTTGATTTATTGACCATAGTTAAGGTCATAAGTACTAGGGGTAAAAATCACATCGGGAATTTCAAGTGTTAAGATTTGCAATGAGATTGCATACCTTCCATATGATGGTTGGATCCCGATCCCACTGTGGGCAATAGTTGCTCCTAGGAGAGTTTTGCAGTTTACAATTAGCTAACTCATTAGGTGTCTAGAAAGGTGTTAACGGGGCTACGCCTCTTGGAAAACGAGGTTTACTTTAATTAGGTCCGTGCGAAAGCACGGAGAACCTCCCTCAAGTACCGACACTGGCCTGGCTGAACGGCCAACGCGCACATTCCGCCGCGGAAACGCGGCCATATGGTGGATTTAGGCCATTAAATTTCTTGAGGTGCCCTACGTTTGCCTGCACGGATTTTTAAGCTACACAGAAACATTTTTGGAGCACTTTCTGAAATCGACAGAAAATAGGCAAATTGGAAAATTGATTTGGAAATTTTGATCGATCGATGTTCTAACTTCGTGCAACCTAGCTAATAATGGTTTATGGGTGGCTCTGATACCACTGCTAGGTTATACCGGCATCCTGGCCATCAAAAGTGTCCGGTGCGGAACAAAAACGGAGAACAAAAATCTGGCGCCAACGGAACCGAATCCCAAGATCGAACCCATAAACACTATACTAGCTAACAAAGAAGGTGCTAAACTACAAAGTTAGAAAGATTATACCGAATAGAACCAAGTCCTTCGGTCTTCATCTTCCTCCATGGCTCCTTGAGGTGTGTTCGAACGAAGTTGTTCGCCGGTCTTCCTCCATCATAGACGATCCACCCGAGGGATGTAATTACGGCTCTAGCTCCACACCAAGATGCAACTAGGGTCTCTAGGATGCTACCCTAGAGACCCTAGGATGTAGTGTAGAAGGTATACTAAGTGTTAGCTATCTCATATCATGAAGGTGGAAGCAAAATATAAAAGCTAGAGGAGGATGAAGCTAATGGTGAGGGAGGAGCTCAAGAAAAACCCAAGTGCAGAAAACATAGCATGCTTGCAAAAATGAGCTCTCTCTTGTGAAGAAAAAGAAGCATGCATGGTTTTGTTAAAAACAATTTTCCATTTTAAAAATCCTACCATGCTTGAATAGTGAACACAAATTAATTAATAATTCATTTGTGTGCACGATTGCAAGCATGGTTCTCACCATACCTCCTCATGCTATTTTCCACCTCATTATCCATTTTATGAAAATGGTCAAATCCAAAATGAGGTGACACCTTTTAGAATGTTATCCGGTAAAAAATACGGATTACATTCAACTGTATATACATACTTACATTTGTACCGAAATACGAATACCAAAAAAGATAGAATAACACAATGAATATAATACTAGAATATACGTATCGAAATATATATACGTAAATTATTAAATCAATACATGATTTAATAATCCTGCTCAAACCCGAGCTGGCTAGTACTATCAACTGTCCGATCGAAAATCCCGGTTCAAAGTACATCAATCGATCAGAACTCTGTACGTATTCAACACGGCTACTACATCATTTCTCCAAAACCAGGGAAACCCTCTTATGGGACTCTAAAGACTCAACAATACGCTGGTAGTGCGTTTAACCACAAACACGTCAGCGGCACTAGCAGTACGTAACGGCTACCCAAGTATTGAGCGAAAGAAAAGTCGACGAGCAAGCTCATCCAAACCCCTACTGAGCCTGACAGTGACAATATCCGTATAGTCCGGTCTGTTCGTCTAAGAGTATCGCATATCAGGTACAGGGGGTGGATAAAGTCAGACCCCTAGTAACGCGATATTTCATGTCGGTATGAAGCACATCACCCACTGAGAAACTACTGATCCAAATCAGTAATTCTCGTCTACCTTGGCCAAGGATTTCTGGTGATGGCCACCCGTGCACCGTGCGGCATCAGCCCCCAATACCGGGAGAGACGAATCCCCGATGATCCGCTCACTGCCTCCATGTGGCTCGGGACTGTACCTAACTAAAACCTATTTGCACGACTCCTTTGAGCCGTGGTAGGGTAGTAATCAAAGCACAGTGGGAACTCACACGAGACAAATGTTGATCTCAGGTCGACAAACTAACCTGTACACATGTCACCTATATTGACGAGTCTTTAGAGTCCCACACAGAAGGTTTCCCTGGTTCTGGAGAAATAATGTAGTAGCCGTATTGGATACGTGTGGATTTCCGATCGATTGATATACTTTGTACCGGGATTTTCGATCGGACAGTTGATAGTACTAGCCAGCTCGGGTTTGAGCCGGATTATTAAATCAGGTATTGATTTAATAATTTACGTATATGTATTTCGATACATATATTCTAGTTTTATATTCTTTGTGTTATTCTATCTCTTTGGGTATTCGTATTTCGGTACGAATGCAGGTATGTATATACAGTTGAATGTAATCCGTATTTTTTACCGGATAACATTCTAGAAGGTGCCAACTCATTTTGGATTTGACCACTTTCATAACATGGATAATGAGGTGGAAAATAGCATGAGGAGGTATGGTGAGAACCATGCTTGCAATAGTGCACACAAATGAATTATTAATTCATTTGTGTTCACTATTCAAGCATGGTAGGATTTTTAAAATGGAAAATTGTTTTTAACAAAACCATGCATGCTTCTTTTTCTTCACAAGAGATAGCTCATTTTTGCAAGCATGATATGTTTTCTCCACTTGGGTTTTTCTTGAGCTCCTCCCTCACCATTAGCTTCATCCTCCTCTAGCTTTTATATTTTGCTTCCACCTTCATGATATGAGATAGCTAACACTTAGTATACCTTCTACACTACATCCTAGGGTCTCTAGGATAGCATCCTAGAGACCCTAGTTGCTCCATTTGCATCTTGGTGTAGAGCTAGAGCCGGAATTACATCCCTCAGGTGGATCGTCTATGATGGAGGAAGACCGGCGACCAACTTCGTTCGAACACACCTCAAGGAGCCATGGAGGAAGATGAAGACCGAAGGACTTGGTTCTATTCGGTATAATCTTTCTAACTTTGTAGTTTAGCATCCTCTTTGTTAGCCAGTATAGTGTTTATGGGTTCGATCTTGGGATTGGGTTCCGTTGGCTCCAGATTTTTGTTCTCCGTTTTTGTTCCTCACTGGCCACTTTTGATGGCCAGGACGCCGGCATAACCTAGCAGTGGTATCAGAGCCACCCATAAACCATTACTAGCTAGGTTGCACAAAGTTAGAACATCGATCGATCAAAATTTCCAAATCAATTTTCCAATTTGCCTATTTTCTGTCGATTTCAGAAAGTGAGTCCAGAGATCGTGGGTAAATTCCCATGCTTGGATTCTTCCATACTAAACCTCTTTAGTATGGTGTCAATGTACCTGGATTGGGACAATCCCAGTATCTGTTTCGATCTATCTCTATAGATCTTAATTCCCAAGAAGTAGGAGGCATCACCTAGATCTTTCATTGAGAATCTTTATGATAAGAAGAGCTTGACCGAGTGCAGCATAGGAACATCATTTCCTATCATGAGTATGTCATCCACGTACAATACGAGGAAGACAACTTTACTCTCTCTCTGCCACCTTCTTGTATATACAAGATTCATCTACGTTTTTTATGAAGTCAAACTGTTTGACTACCACATCAAAACAAATGTTCCAACTCCGCGATGCCTGCTTTAACCCATAGATCGATTTAAGCAGCCTGCACACCTTTCCGCTGCTCCCACTGTCTACGAAGCCCTCTGGCTGAGTCATGTACACGCTCTCTTCTAAATCACCATTTAGAAAGGTGGTCTTAACATCCATTTGCCAGATTTCGTAGTCATGGTATACAGCAATGGCAAGTAGGATCCGGATGGACTTAACCATAGCCACTGGAGAAAAGGTTTCATCATAATCCATACCTGGTCATTGACGAAAACCTTTTGCAACAAGTCTAGCTTTGAAAGTCTCAACTTTTCCATCTACACAAAGTTTTTTTCTTGAAGATCCACTTGCTCCTGATGGGTTTTGCCCCTTTAGGAGCATCTTCCAAAGTCCATACTTTGTTGGTGTACATGGATTCCATCTCAGACCGCATTGCATCCAGCCATTTCACAGAGTCCCCACTCGTGATGGCCTGCTCGAAGCTAGTCAGGTCATCATCTTCCATGATGCAATCCTCGCTCCCACCATCAATGAGAAAGCCGTAGTATCTCTCAGGTGGATGAGCAACCCTACTAGATCGGCGGAGAGGATGAGGTTCATTGGGAGCTATCGAATCCTCTAGTTCTACCAAATCTTCTGTCATAGTATGTATTGCTGGAACTTCTTCCAGTTCTACCTCTTTGCCACTAATTTCCTTCGCAAGAAATTCCTTTTCTAAAAAGGTGGCATGTCGAGAAACAAACACCTTTTGTTCCTCGGTGTGGTAGAAGATATACCCTTGTGAGTTTTTGGGATATCCTACAAACTTGCACAGAACAGACCTTGCCTCGAGTTTGTTCGGATTGTGCCTTTTGACATAGGGTGGACAACCCCATATCTTAATATAATTAAGACATGGTCTCTTCCCCTTCCATATCTCATATAGAGTGGTAGGCACTGATTTGGTAGGGACCATATTCAATAGGTGTATAGTTGTTTCAAGCGCATACCCACAAAAGGAAATAGGTAACTCAGCGGTGCTCATCATAGAGCGCACCATATCCGGGTGCCATTCTTTCGTTCCAATACACCGTTGTGCGGTGGTGTATACGGAAGAGTAAGATGAGAGGGATTCCCATTCTCTTTTAGATAGTCCAGGAATTCATTGCTCAAGTATTCTCCTCCTCGATCAGATCGAAAGACCTTAATACTTTTACCCGTTTGGTTCTCGACCTCGTGCTTATATTCTTTGAATTTCTCAAAAGCTTCAGGTTTGTGTTTTATCAGGAACACATGTCCGTATCTTGAGAGATTGTCAGTGAATGTAATGAAGTATGAGGAACCATTCCTGGCATGCGTAGACATGGGACCACATACATCACTATGTATCAGTCCCAAGAGTTCCATAACTTTTTCTCCGTGTCCACTAAACGGAGTTTTGGTCATTTTCCCTTTGAGACGTGACTGGCAAGTGTCATAAGATGAAAATTCGAACGAATTCAAATATCCATCCTTATGCAACTTAGCTAGTCGTGTCGCATTGATATGACCTAGTCTATAATGCCACAAGAATGATTCGTTCATTTCTGAACTCTTCCTCTTGTGTGTGTTTTGTACATTAAGAACTGTAGTTTGATTTAGAATGTATATGCCATTATTTAACGAGCCTGATCCAATCAGGAAGATGTTCATAACATCATCCTGTACTACAAAATTATATCCTTCTTTACTTAATAAAGAAACTGATATAAGATTGCATATCAGGGTCGGTATGTAATAGCATTCTTTCAGAATCAATGTATTACCATTTGGCAATACAAGGTGATATTCGACAACTGCTTTGGCTACAACATTTGCACCATTCCCTACTCTTACGGAATGATCACCCATTCCCAATTATCTACCTTTCCTTAGCCCATGCAACATATTGCATATGTGGGATCCTGATCCGGTATCTAATGCCCAGGACGTAGAGTGAATTGAGAAACAGTTCTCGATAACTAACATACCCGAAGATGCATCAACATGCTTATTCTTCGTTTGGGCGGCGTGAGAATCCAGATGTTCTCCTATTTCCTGTTCAGTCTTATAACAATTATAAGAAAGAACGGAACCAACGTTCCCCTGCTCAGTATAACAAGCGGGTTCGGTCAATACATCCATATTATTATCTTGATTAAGGCCTGACAAGGTCGCTACCTGGAGAGAGAGAAAGAAGAAAACACATAGCGTATGCACTTGCAAGATTAGATTGGTTATTATCTTATCTAATCAGGATGTCTCCCACTGTTTTTATCAAATCTTCCTTCAAACCCTAAAAGGTAAGATTAGCCAGGATTAATTAAACCTTACAAGTTCGCCAATCTTTCAGCCAGTCCAGTGTCGGTATTTTGAGGGAGGTTCCCCGTGCTTTCGCACAAACCTAATTAAAATAAACCTCGTTTTCCCAGAGGCATAACCCCGTTGACACCTTTCTAGACACCTACTTGATCGGCTAATTGTCATGTGTAAAACTCTCCCAGGAGTAACTCTTACTCGCAGTGGGTATCGGGATCCAACTATCTCATAGAAGGTATGCAATCTCATTACAAATTTCAACACTTGAAATTCCCGATAATACTTTTGCCCCTAACGTCCTATGACCTTGACGAAAGCCAACAAATCATAGTCCGCTAGTCAAGTTCAACCCGTACATTTCATGATTGAATTAAACCCACCCGCACGACCCTTGGCGGAAGCCAACAAAGCTATACGACTACCCTAATCCAATCGCATTATATGCAGCAGATAAGCAGTAAGTAGCTACCGCACACTACGCCCTGACGAAAGCCAACAAACGTAGCATGAATACTAAATATTACTTATCTGAAATGTCGGAGGGCTACGACAGGTTTTTCTGAAAACCTTTTGAGTAATGAACTTGATATCGTTGTAGAAACAAGTAATTTTGAAAATGTGTGTTTTTGAGGCTTTTACTAGTTCCGCTAAAGTGGTCACTCCCGGTGAAGGGATCTCGGCTCTTTCCTTATCGAATAAGGTGCGGGATATTCCATAAATACCACTATGAAAAGCAAGAACTATAGAAGCAATCAAAAACTAAACTGAGTGAGTTTGTAGTATCTGCTAGTTTCGCTAAAGTGGTCGGGATCTCGGCTCTTTCCTTATCGAATAAGGTGCTGGATATTCTACAAGGAATACCGCTATGCAAAGCAAAAACTAGAGCTACCCTTTTTTGAAAATTTGATTCTACAACATCTTTTAGGTTTCTTTTCTTTCATTAATCACATTAATAAAGTCACATCATTTATGCTTCCTAAGCATCACAGAAGAAACGAAAATACAACTTACGCTTATGCCATCCGCATTCGCCACAGTGTCCCGTTATGCACCGTTAGGTTACTTAACTAACGGCATAGCGGGACGGGACTAGCTCGGGTGTAAAACTTAAGCAACGTTTATTATATATCATATATATAATAATAAAGCATTCGTCTCAGCATATAAAATGATCACATCACAGAATATCAGCAGCAGAAGATAACATATGAAATATTGGATATTTTAGGAGGTCCGTATTTTGTATTTAGCCAACAGTAGAAAATACAGATTCCACGGTCGCAATGAATAGCCAAACCCACATCCCTAGACCCCTCCGAGAGCGGCAAGCAACCCTACCAATTCTAGAGTTAGGAGACCCGGACTCGACTCTTCGAGTTGGTCTCCCACTGGACTCTAGAACCCGGTTACTTGTGCTCCCCACCTTGGGTATATCCTAATGCGGAAAAGTAAATAATATACAACAATGGTGACATCATCCTCAACCCGGAAGTGCCCCAATAAAAGAATATTACATACAATGAATTTTACATGAATGAAAATAAAAACTCTCATCTCATATAAAAACCCCGTCTATTCAAAACACGACGATCCAATATAACATATCGCAACAACACATAACATCACATGACATCAACGTAAGTAAATATGCGTATCCCAATTATCGTTGATGTATAGCAACGAAACCGGTGATACACCACATATTACACTTACGGTCGCAGAAAAGAAAATGTCAAACTACAACATTTGGAATCCACAATTACCTTAGACATCATAAATCCGAAATATCACATACTTCGCATTTCATGCCTAACTGTATAAATTCCACATATTGTATCACATTCTAGAAAAAGCTAAACGATATTAAACATTCCGATCGAATCAACAAACACCCAAAATTACCCAAAAAGCTCAACACTTGAGCGTAGTTTAAAAGTATCCATCACATGCCACAGTACCAATGGACCAGCCGTAGAAGGGTCAACCAATGCCTCACATGTGGCACCGCTGAACTACCACAAACCCTAGGGTTTGGTGGCGGTTCTGACGGTCAAATAATCGAGTTAGGGTTTTGTTCTTCTAGAGGGTCCACCGAATCACTTGCACGATATTTGAATGTTTCAAACTTGGAAAAAATCCAACTCTTGAATAAATTTCCAGCGAGGGTCAAAGTGGGTATCTGATATCCGTTCGAACTTTTTAACACCGTCTAAATAACTCGAAATACTGCTAGAATTACGACTACGAAACACTCTAAGTTGCCTTTATAGTAAATAAACATCTCATGCAAATTTAGCAAAAACAAACAACACCTGAAACACCAAAACCCAGAGACCAGACTACAAAAATATTTTGAACCCTGAATTCCCCAAAGGGGCCGGCCTGCTTGGATTTTGAGCACTTGTGTTCGGCCAAAATCCGGCCGTTTGGGTTTAAACTTCTTCTGTGTTCATATAATGTCCCATACAACATTCTGCAGTTGTTTAAAAAAAATTTAGAGCTCACATAAAAATCGACAGAATGCAGGTTTTGATGTGTCAAGTTTCGGAGTTGTTTCGGTTTCGTAATCCTACGCATTCCGTCTAAATCTCTAATCTGGCTCTGATACCACTGTAGAGTTACTTAGCACAACAACAAGGTTTCGGGGGGCATCGTCCATGCCATTTTCAAAATTTTGCTATGCTAGTTAACCCTAACCCTAGAATCTTAATTAAAGATTTATACAAAAGCTTGTGTAAACAACTTTACATCTAAGTGTTTGCGGAATACAACCTTTGTAGACCGGTCCTTCACTTCACATGCTCCGAGTAGTGGTCCCTTCACTGCGATCCAAGTCCCGGACTCTTGAGAGGCTCCACAAGATGAATGATCCATTCTTGCTAGAAGTCTTCCAAATCCAAGATGATCTACTTCGAGGAAACACGGACTCAAGCTATCTCTTCACTAATGAGCAACTAGTGAAGCTAACACCCAAAAATATATGGCTAGTATAGAGGAGGAGGATGAAGTAGTAATTTTGCTCACTTTAGAAATTAATTTCTCACAATTTTTCCTCTCTTTTCAAAAACCTAGAGAGCCCTCACTTTGGCTTGAGGAAGAAGATGAAGCAAATGAAAATGAGAGTGAGAGTGAGGTTAGAAATGCAACCATGGTGAGTATATGTCATGGCTAACTCATATAGCGAATAAACCATAGTTAAAGGTAATGGTTAGGTTTATAAATATCTAAGGAAAAACAAAAATGGTGGACTAGTCAATTGTTATCCAAAACAACCATGGAAAAATCCATACATTTTTGAATTTCCTAAACAAATAAAAACCTTTTCATTATCTTTTATATGGTGTAATTCTCATACACCCATGTTGCATATATAACCTAGCATGTCACTATAATATATATCACATATATATTATTTATGTAACAAAAGAAAACAATACAATAAACATATATCACATATATGTTAAATGTATCAAAAATGAGAAATGAATACTTAAGTGAGAATATATTAGTTAATGTAATTTAATATATCAAATATATAATTACACATTAAATTATTAAATCAACACTTGATTTAATAACCCGGCTATATCACATATAACCGACTAATATAAAATGTATCATTTCATCGAATCAACACTTGATCCGATGACCCGGCTATATCGCATATAACCGGCCGATATCACATATCACGAGAATGGAATACGGTATCACATACTCGTATTATTCTCGGTCCCGCATATATCTCATATGTGCTCCTACTCCGTTTCGCCTGAGCCAGGAAACCTCTGTGTAGGACTCTAAAGACTCGTCAATATGCCGGCAGTAGGTGATGATCATATCAAACACCCACAAGCTGCAAGCGGTCAGCTAAACGTAACAGCCACCCGAGTATTTAGCGACCAGAAGATCAACAAGCAAGCCTATACACACTCCTGCAAAACCTGTCAGTAACACTACCGTACAGTCCGGTCTCTTCGTCTGATATGTCGCATATCTAGTCTAGGGGTGGTAAACGTCAGACCCCGGTAACCGATAAGTCGTGCCGATGTGAGGCTCATAATGGGTCGAGAAACTACTGATAACACTTACCAGTAGATCTCCATAACATCCCTGGCCAGGGACTTCTAGTTATAGCCTATCGAGCCCAGCACAACATCAACCCCCAATACCGAGAGAGACGAAACCCCTCCTATCGCTCATTTCCTTCATGTGATTCGGGACTGTACCCAAAAGCCACCGTTTTGCACATTCTCTTGAACGTTGTAAGGTATAAATCAAAGCACAGTGGGAATCGCACAAGACTCTATGACAATCTCGGGTCTACAGACTAACCTGTACCAGTGTCACCAGAGAACTGCTATCTGACGATAGGTATAATACCATCTAGGAGTTCTCGGCGAGTCCGTCCAGTGTACCCAGTCTCCACTGAGCACCTGTATACCATCTCTGATGTCATACACCAATGGATATGGGATCATCCATCGCCCATCTACATGGGTCGAGAAGCGACACGCTAGTCTACTCTAGTATATCGATGCCCTATCTCGATACACCTGCGACTAGGAACAATTATAGGATGTACTTGTGGACTACCCTGGCACCACTAGTATGATCTCCATCATAGTCCTGGTAATCAAGTAAACATCCTAAGGGCTTCGTCAACATTTGAGAGCAAGACAGTATCATAATACAAGTCAACATGTTAAGACAAAGAGCAACCAAATAGCATACTATCATGTCGAGCAAGAAAGTCTTCTCTATATATGTCCAAGCATCCACTATAATATACATCATATGTACAATAATGGCCTCTAGGGCATACACATAACTAACAGGTTGTATGTCAACGACGAGGGTTTTATGATTGTTTTTGCATGCGTAGGCTATAGGTTCTAACCTATGAGCACTTCGCGTGTCGTGTCGGTTTTTGAATTGGATTTTTGGTGTGATACGACATTTTCTGATATGTAGGTACCTTCGCACGGACTTCAGGACGACAAGGGAGAACAAAGCATCATCGACTTCGGCAAGCAAGGATCGAGCTGAGAAGATGTATATGTACGGGGGAAGTCGAGTGGATGGCGTATAGCACCCCCACAACCGTAGAATAAGGTATTACTATATTATTATAAGTTTGTATGTGATATTGGATACTTAGAGAATAGGGTATTTAGAAGAGCTTAGGTTAGATTAGGTTGATTTAGGAAGACCTATCCATAGGATTATTACTTTGGTAGCGAATAGTGGGTTATATGTAGTCACACACACACGCACACTTAATTTTGTGTGTGTGTGTAGGTTTATACACACACACACATACACGTGTGATGAGGATAGTATATGATATATGGAGATGAGTCGATATGATCGGGCATGATCCCGTAAGATTGTGACAGATGATTGAGTCGTGATATCATTTATGATATGATGTTATAATGGATCGTTGGGCGATATGTATTCATACATGCGATAATATGTGAATTGATGATATTAGAATGTACGAGACTTTAGAACCGTAACCCTGACCATGATATTGTACGATGATGATACCGTATAAATGATGATATATATATGATATTTGACCCGTACCCTCGATTTTGAGGATGTCATACGATGGATATTACCGTACGAGGTATATATGATGATTGATCCGCACTCTTGATTCGAGGATGACGTACGATAGATATTACCGTATGTGATGATATGAGGCTGGATCGCCGACTACTAGATATATCGACTCGGATACGTATAGTCTTCCACTACTTGACCCAGATTTTAGTTTAGCTTTTAGTTAGTTTCTTAAATTATTAAGTAGATGTTAGAGTATAGTCGAGTCATACCTATTTTTCAAAACCGACGAATCGTAAGCTCTTTCAAAGAATAAAACGAGGGATGCTACGGATTTTCAAAAGATATCTATTTTCTCAAAACACCGTAGTCCCTACTTTTTTAAAAACCACGATTCGTGATATTTCAAAACACAAAAACTGTATGACTCATATATAAATATGTATATTCTCTAATGATGCGTTTACTATTCATTTTTCGTTATATTCATGTTACTCTCATTGCACTTCATATATATACATGTATTTTCTTTAGCTTTTATGATCTCGGCCGTTGGGACATCAGCATCATTACCGATGATGCGTATGTTGCACGTACACTTGCTTGCCGGCTCACACACATCACATCGGTAATTGCCATGTCACGTACACCTTAGAAAACGTTACTTCATTGGTCTAACCTGCTAGCTGGTAGTTTAAACATATTATTAGTATGCTTGGTCTCTTATGCTAGCCTAGATATTGCATTCCTTACTTAAATACCTGATGCATTCATACATTCATTCTGTTATGTACTATTGTGTGGTTTTACGCCGATATTCACTGTTCATTGGCTCGTGATTTTGAGATTTCGGATCTTTCATGAGATTTCTGGATTTGGGAAACCGCTTGTGAAATTTTATAAACTTATGATTATTTTAAAAGAGAAAGATGCGGTTTTCCTTGATATAATATTTCGTGTCCACCATGATTTTTTCTCGGTTCTGAGCTTGGTTTTCGATACCCGATTCGAGGAGTAGGATGAACTTTCTGCGGGTACATGGTGGACCCAGTAAGGTACCCCGAGGCAATAAGCTCGAGTTGTAGACGATGAGCCTGGCAGAGGAGCACTACCTACCGGTGATACTTTGGACCCGACGGTTATCTAGAGGATACCGACCGGAGTCGTGAGATGGATATGAAGGCCGATCAGAGGATGCGGCGCCTGAGATTCAAGAATTTACGTGTCGATGCTGGACACGGGTTTCATGATGTTCGAGTGTCGGTGTCACGACCCGAAATGGCACGTGACCGGCACTTGAATCATATGAAGTCTATAGGACCCCATCTAATTCAAGTAAGCCAAAAGCCCAGAAATCTAAAACCGTTTTAAAGAAGTGTTTTATTAAAATAAGCCGAAATATGCGTTTTTAAAACATCAAGTCTTTTCTGAAAATTTCGGCAGAGTTTCCTTTGTAAATACTGGCCCCAAACGGGTACAACATGAATAATATATGCATAATAATAAAAGGCATCCCTAAGCGGTAGCTAGCTCTTCGTCAATCGACGGTCACAACCACGCAAGCAATATAATATACAACGACGAAGGGAGAGGATCAAAACTCAAAAGGAAACTCAAAATCATCAAGAAAACCCATAATAATACAACGCGCGACTCTAAGGTCAAAATAATACACAACTGGTCTCTAAATCAAATAAATAATACAGTCTGGTTGATGGAGTTTCTAGATACAACTGAATATAAATAAAAGGTACAATGGTGGTCACAAAGCAAGTGAACCCACCTAACAAGGCAATCACTCGAAAAGGAGCAGTGTGCCAGCAAAGCCGCAACGAACCTGTACGGCAAAACCTGTAAGAAACTGTGGCACAACGGGGGTGAGTTGCCAACTCGTGAGTAGAAAACATCACAGAGCAGAAATCGTATGTATGACTCAATCCTAGGTCAATACGATCAGTAAAATGTATCTTCAATATGATATAGTCTGAAGCATCTAAAAAAGGAATGAGTAAACATCTATGCATAAGTGTAATACCGAGTGCTCGTTTCAGTGCCTCAGATAGCAACATATCAAATATAGGATGTATGAAAGCATCAAAATGAAAACAGAATACATCATGACAGGAAAACAGTTTTCATAATATAGTAAGATTTCTGTATATTTAAAACGAGGTATCATCAATGAAATCAACATAAATCAGTGTCTAACATCGACATAAAACATATATCCCAATATCCAATATCTCGGGCTCCGGCTATCCTGACTGACCCATATCATAAAATCTCAAATACCTCAAATCTCAATGTCTAGGGCTCCGGCTATCCGGACTGGCCCCTGGGCTCCGGCTATCCGGACTGGCCCAACTTCGATCGGTATCTTCCGGATATCCGTCGAGTCACTATAAAATCACCGGTCAGTAGTGCTCCCATGTCTCAGGCTCAACGCCAACATCTGCGACCTTCTTTCCCCGAGGTACCGCACCGGATCCACCATGCACCCACATACGGTTCCTCCTCCTCCTCGAATCTTGTTTATGATATCGCTCAAGAGCCGAGAAAACTCATGGTGGACATATCTCAAATCATATCATGAGAAAACCGCAACTTTCATTTTAAAATGATAATCAGTTTATAAAATCCTTGCGGTTTCTCCAAATCCAGAAATCTCATGGAAATCCGAAATCCTAATCTCAAGTATAAATAAACAATGAATTCTAAAATATTGGGCTCCGGCAATCCGGACCGGCCCTAATAATAATGCATGAAAATGAACGTATAAATATGCATGACAATCACAGTAATAAATGCAATATCTAAGCTATCAAAATAATAATATATCGGAACTATTAGCTAACAAGTGATATCAATGAATTAATATTCTCTACAGTGTACGTGGTATGGCAATTACCGATGATGATGTGTGTGAGCCGGCAAGAAGGTATACGTGGAACATAAGCATTATCGGTAAGGTACTGGTGTCCCGACAACATGATTTCAATAATAGCACATGAAAACACAATATAAGCATGCAATGCGATGCGAACAGCAAGAATATGCGGGAGCTGAATAATAAACACAACAATAAATAATCTACATTAATATTTATGAGTCATACAGTCTTGACATTTGAAATAACACGAATCGTGTGTTTAGAAAATAGGGCTACGGTTTTTTTAAGAAAAGGTACGTCCTTTGAAATATTCGTAGAATCTCTTGGCATGTCTTTAAAATACTCACAATTCGTTGGTTTTGAAATAGGTATGACTCGAGTCTAGTCTATCATCTACAAGTAAACTACAGAACTAAACTAACAGGCTAATCGAAAGGGTAAGGAAAACCTGTAACGTTTTAAAAATAATTAAATAAATAATTAAATGAATAAAATTGTTTAAGTGAATTTTATGATTTTCGGTAAAGTAAAATGTATTTTTCGTAAAACTAAACCGTGATTGTTTTTCATTATAATTTCAAAAATACCTATTTTAATTATGTAATTACTAGTAAATGGTGTTTATTTAGCCACTTATAAATTTTTAGTTTAATTAAATATTTTTCCTAAATTAATTATTTTAAATATTAACATAAGCTTTATTTTTACACTAAATTAGTGTAAATTACAAATTTGAATGGTTTTAATTTGTAAAAATGAACCATGGCATATTAGAATTTAGTGTGTATCATGCAAAATTTATTTGCAAATTTTTCCAATTTTCTAGAGTTTTCTTGAGTTGCTATAGTAAAGAAATAAAAAGAAAATAAATAAATCATGAAAAGACATAAGAAGTGAAAGCTTTGGGGGAAACTTCTACATTATTCTTCACTCTCTTCTTTCTCTTCCCCACCTCCTATTTTGGCCGGCCATCACCCCATGGATGCCCCCCCCCCATTTCCACTTCATTTTTTTGTTCAAAATTCATCAAAAATCCTTCAAAAATTCAATTAAAAATCCACAAAATCCTATTTATTTCCTACCCTTTATTCTTTGCTTATTTTTACATGGATTTTGGAGTGGGAAAGCATGCATTTTGGAGGCTCATTTTCATGTTTGGACTTTAGGTTGTGGAGGTATAAATTCTTCTCTTTTGAATTATTTCTATTAGATGTTCTTTTAAAAGCATAATTAGATTTATTATATTAATTCTAGTTGCAAATTTTAAAATTCAAGTTAGGGTTTGAAAATTCAAGTGGTGGTTTTTATTAATTAATTAAGGTTATAATAGCTAGTTTAACATCTTTTAGAGTGGAAAATTCTTGCATGGTTGTGGTATAATAAATTGTTATCCAAAATTGATTTAATTATGCTATTTAGCTAACTAGTTTTTTTATAAATGTATATGTGGGTGAGATAAAATTCTAATTAATGTTTTTATCATTATATTATGGTTTTAATAGGGATATTAACATGTTAGTGGAAAGCAAAACCTAATCTAGTTATTAGTTTCAATTGTTAGTTAATAAAGTATGATAAATATGCTAATTATGCTAGTTTTTGCAAACTAGATTTTGGAAATTCCTAAATAAATAAGATTAAAAATATAATTATGATTTCATTATATCATCATCATCATGAATTGTAGTTTAATACATTAATTCATGCACAATCAAGTTTTGTGGTGGAATTGTGTTATTTTGCTTGAAAGATGTTAAAAATTACTAAAGGTTGCAAACTAGAAATTATGTTAAAATACAAATTTGTGTAATAAAAATATAGTAATGGTTTGTATAGTCTAGTTATGCTATTTAATGAGTTTTATGACCATTGGTTTCAATTAAATGTCAAGTTTTGAAGAAAAACGGTAAATTGGCATTTTCGGGTTTTACGAAATCGGGCGATTTGATGGATTTTAGGGTTTCGATGGATTTAATCATGTTTTATAATATAAGTAATGAGTTTTAAAACTACGAGTTATTTGTTGATATTTATCTCGATCCATCGGAGTTGTACGCCGATATCGAGCGACATTTGGTTCTTTTGCGTGAACGGGACATAGGTTTTAACCTATGCTGGTTCCTTGCGTCGTTTTGACTTTTGTATGTGATTCAGTTTACGATACTATTTATATGTTTATGTTTAGGTACCCTCATGTGGACTGCGGGCGATGAAGAGGAGGATGGCGACACCGTCTTCGGCAGACATGGACCAGGTGAGTAGATGTATATCTACGGGGGGAAGTCGGGTGGATGGCGTTTAGCACCCCCGCAACGTAGAATAGGAATAGTACTTATTGACATTAGGAAACCAGATGTGACCCTAGATTCTTAATGCGTAGGACCCTAGTAATGACCTTAGGCTGGATTAGACTGATTTAGGAAGACCATATCAGAGGATGAATACCTTGGAAGAGGTTCGTAGGTTTCAGGTAGAAACACACACACGCACACACTGAAACTCGACATGGTGTATACGTGCATGTGTATATACATATAGGACTAGGTATAGGTATATATATATATATATACAACACGTATATGGGATACATTGATGTGATATGATATCCGAGGTATGATGAAACAGTATAACTGGGCTTGATGCCGTGATTCTTGGCTATACAGTCGTATTAAGTGTTAGCAGATCATTAAAGAATGAGATAATGAACATGTATACATAAATTATAATGGGTGGTGATGATATTGAGGTACATAGGACTCTAAAATAGTACCCGGACTGTAACTTGTGACTGATCACGATATGATATATGTATGACTTGATTGCGACATCATATAGGTGTGACCTGACGTCGATATCATATAGGCGTGACTTGATGACGATATGATATCAGTATGACTTAATCACAATATGATACATATGACATGATATTTCTGAGGATAAATTAATGATGCATATTATGATGGCAATGATGTATGATTGATGTATGCGATTACAGTTTAGCACCTTGATCATGAGATGTGTTGATGATGACATTATACGAATGATGAGACACCTAGGAGATACTTGACCCGTACCCCGATATTGAGATGCCGTACGATGGATTTTACCGTACGAGGCATAGATATGATGATTGATCCGCACTCTTGATTCGAGGAAGCCGTACTACGTACGTGACGCTATTGAGGCTGGATCGCCGACTATTAGAGATATTGAATCAGACCTTAGGTAGACTCTTGTTTCTTATTGACTAGTTTATTAGGTTTAGTTCCTTAGGAGGTTAGATGGACACTAGTTTAGGATCGATTCATATAGTGGTAGTTGTACTCGTATATGTTGGAGATAGTGCCCTCAGAGTCAATTATTAGGTCACAGGTACGTGATTGTAATGATTGAGGGAGGACCTATCCCGGTAGGACAGTCTTACTCGAGATGATAGTATGCTATCTGGTTTACCTTTATCATCGTGTACTGTTTTAAGTGACCTGACACGTCGCTATTACACGTTGATAGAGCCCCTAGGATTCTTGCTTGACCACCAGCAGTATGAGGGCGATCATATAAGTGGGAGCTGGGGGTCTATAAGCATATCCTTAAAAGGTCCCTAGTCGTGAGAGTTTCGAGACAGGGCATCGATTCTCCTTAGTAGACTAGTGTATACAGTCGAGACCCCGACGAGGGGCGGTGGCCGGTCTCACAAGCCACTGGTGTCAGTTGGATCACCTAAGATGTATACAGGTGCTCATTGGGTTATGAGTACACCGGACAGGACTCGCCGGGAACATGCTAGTTGGTCATATACCAGACGTCAGATGGCAGTTCCCTGGTGACATGTGTGCAGGTTAGTTCATCGACCTGGGGATCGTCATTTGTCTCGTGTGAGTTCCCACTGTACTTTGATTACTACCCTACCACGGCTCAAAGGAGTCGTGCAAACAGGTTTTAGTTGGGTACAGTCCCGAGCCACATGGAGGCAGTGAGCGTATCTTCAGGGGTTCGTCTCTCCCGGTATTGGGGGTGAGGTCGTGCTGTGTCTAGGAGAGCCATTACACAAAGTCCTTGGCCAAGGCAAGGAGATTTACTGGTAGGTATTCCAGTAGTATCTCAGGGTGTTCTGGGCTACACTCCGACACGACTTGTACCGCTTTTGGGGGTCTGACTTTTACCAACCCCCTAGGCCCGCCATGCGATACTCATAGATGAACGGACCGGACTGCACGGATATTGTCACTGACAGGCTCAGTAGGGAGTCAGGCTGAGTTCGCTCACAGACGTCCCTTTTGGTCAATACCTGGTAGCCCGTTATGTATTGGCTTATACCTCTAACGTGGTAGTGGTTAAATCCACAACCAAGGTGTTGACGAGTCTTTAGAGTCCCCCACATTCAGTTACTCAGCTTTCGGGCGAAAGGTTGTAGAGGCCGTATGGAGATATGGCAAGGTCCGATCAGATACGGGCGGTATTGCACGAATCAGGATCGGACAGTTTGTACTATAGGCCGTATGGTTATATGGCAGGGTTCGATCAGATACGTGCGGTATTGCACGGATCAGGATCGAACAGATATTACTAGCCGGTTTTGGTATAAGCCGGATTCTAGTATAGTACAGTGGAGATTTTGTCTCATTGCATTTGTATTTCGGTCGAAATACAGATGCGGGTGTGTATGCACAGTATCGGGGTTTTCCTGTAATTTATTACGGGACCAGTTTTTGGAGTTGCCAGTTTGCTTTCCGTTTCGGCCAATTTCCTTTGTTCCGTTCATTGGCCGATGATTGGTGGAGGAGGGTTTATTTGCATTGTTGCAAATAGGCTTTTATGGAGGGGGGTCTTTGCTTATTGTAGCATCATGATGGTTTTCATGATAGCACCATCCTTTGACTTGATTTCTTCTTGATGGGTTGACTTCATAACCTCATCATGGCTTGACTTATGTATGATGATGGAGGGACATGATGGTTGATGATGATGAGGGGTGAGGTTGGTGGAGTGTTAGTTTACACTTGTGATCATTTCCTTTTTGGATGATAACCTTTCCTCTCTCTCTCTTGTATGGGTATTATTATTGGCCTCTCTCATATTCTTTTGATACAACCTCCTCATTCTCACTCTCCCTCATATGCATGGTCGGCCACTTCCCAAAGGGGGCTGTCCAAATTTGTTCATGTGGGATTTTTGCTCTTTTGCTTTAGGAAAAATCCCACAAGTTCCACCTCTATGAGTTTGTATCATCCCTCCACCAAATGGCAAAGCTCCAAAACCCCAAATGAGACTTGACGACTACATATTCTACAGCGAACCTTGGGCACGTCGAGTAGCCGGCTTCGTGCCCGAGTTGCCTCGGCATTGAGGTGGGAGCCCGTAAAAGAAGAAGGCGATGTGGTGCACTTCCGGCGATGAGGAGGAGACGGGACATTCCGCAGAAGATCGGGACGATGACGAGAAGACCGGAGGACTTGGATCGTCGGTATATCTCTAACCCATCTTATAGTTAGCTAGGACTAGTTAATGGTTCGATCCGGGTAATAGTGCGCGGCGGTTTGCCAGTTCAAGAAAAATTTAAGTTTATCACCGCTTCCGCAATTGGCCGTCGGATTGACGGCCGGGGCGCCGCCGTGCACTTACAATGGTATCAGAGCCTCGCCATTAACTTAGTCTAGCTTGGTGTAGTGTGTTTTTCTGTTTCGATCGATCGAATGTTCCAAAACTACATTTTTGTTAGCATCAGTTTTCTGTTGGAAATTTTTGGTGTCGAAAAATTTTTCAGGTTGTAAAATATTGATGTACTGGAAAATCTAAGAGCTCTGTAAAAATTCGACGAAGTAACTCCACAGTGGGAGCGCGGAACCGCCGCGAAAACCACCTTCCCGCCGCCCTTCCGCCGCGCACTGTGGAGATCACTTCACCAATTTTTTACAGAGGCCTTCTGGGCTTAAAATATGGGTTTTGGAATATTAAAATTGGGCCCAGGATTTCTGTGACTGCTACAGTTTTGTTTTGGGGCCCACTTGTTAATATTCGATCGGTCGGATATTTTAAACACATTTTTCACAGTATTTACATTATATCTGCGACCGTGAATGTCACTCGATCGGTAAATCCGGTCTAACTGCTATAGCCCGGTTAGACGGATTTGCGAACGTGATTTTCACGTTGATGTTTTGTTTTTGCTGTGATGTTGCGGATCGGTCGTGGGGGATAGCCTGGATGCAATGCTAGTATAGTTTTGTTGTATTATGTACATTTGATATTGCGGGGCGAGCGTCCGACATGTGGACTGCCGTCACTGCCTGTTTGTATTATTATTTTGGGGCACGACCTGGTTGCGGTCGATGTACCCGTTGTATGTATATTTTATTTTCTGTACTAGGATTGCCCCGCGGAGGGGTGCACGGATAGCCGGGTTCTGGAGGGCAACAAGCCCGCATCTCATGGCATTGAGACGGAGGGGGCTTCACTCTAGGATTGGCGGGCTATTCGCCGCACTCGTAGGGGGTACAGGTTGACCCAGGAAGGGTGCCAAAGTTACCGGATTCCGTGAAGTGCCGGGTGGTCCATTCACGTTGCTGAAGGGGGCTGCCTCGCTTCAGGTTTTGGCGGGTAACTTGCCGCGCCCGTAGGGGTCTAGGATTTCATTGCACAGGCTATCCACACGACCAGGGGAACGTCGGGTTTCAGTAGTGGCTCTGTGAAACCCGGGGATCCCAGATATCTGTATTGTTTCTGTGATGCTGTTCATTCTCTGTGATGTTGCATTTTATTCACGCCTTGAGCGAAATATAATATATTGGTATATATATTAGTAGATGTAGTATATGTTTTGCATCCGCGCTAGTCCAGTCCCCGCTCTGTCGTTAGTTAGCTAACCTAACGGGTAATGACGGGACCCAGTGGCGAATGCGGATGGCATATACGTACATCAGTATATTTTCGTTCTTTTTGGTGTGATCAATTGATGGGACTGCATTGACTCGGATCAATGCAAGTTAAAAACAAACCTAATCTGATGTTGTTGGAACACTTTTCAAAAAGCTGTTATTGCAAGGACGTTTACTTTTGTTTTGCATCGTGGTATTCATTGGAATATCCTGCTCCTCAGTCGACGAGGCAAGGGCCGAGATCCCTTCACCGGGAGTGACCCCTTGGACAGAAGTTTGCGTCAGGGCATTAACTTCACTATAGCCGATTACTTTTGCTTTGCATCGCGGTATTCATTTGGAATATCCTGCACCCCATTCTACGGGGAAAGAGCCGAGATCCCCTCACAGGGAGTGACCTCTTTAGCAACGGTTTTCGTCACTATATTTTTAAAAGCTATCCGTTCCTTCGACGATATCAAGTTCATTACGTTAAAGGTTTTCGCCAGAAACCATTCGTAGCCCTCTGTCATTTCAGTTAAATATTCGGTAGTATTCAAGCTATGTATTTTGACCTCACGCCAAGGCATAGTGTTTGGTAGCTGCCGGTTATTTATCTGTTGCATAGATAGATGCGTTGGTTTAGGACAGTCGTACTACTATTTTGGCCTACGTCAAGGATATGTACGGGTGGGTTCAAATTAACCTGGATAATGACGGGCAGAACTTGACATGTGACTTATGATATTTTGACCTCACGCCAAGGTCATAAGAGCATGGGGCAGAAATCACATCGGGAGTTTCAAAAGAACTGAAACTTGCCAGATATGCGCATACCTTCTGGAGTGTGATACCGTGAGCGGATTCCGTCACGTTATCATGCGATGATAGTTGGATCCCGATTCCCACTGATGAGTTAGTTTACTCCTCAGGTGACCCCGACTAATTCTTCTTTCAGGTTTGGAGGAGAATTTGAGGTACAGTGGGAGGATTCCAGATTAGATAAATTGGTGACCATTCTGATCTAGGTTAGAGTGCACGCTGAGTGTTTCTTTTCTCTCTCTCTTTGGCAGCGACCATTGACCCGACCCTAAGACTATGACTCAGTGACCAAGTTGACCGAACCTTCTTAAACACCGGCTTTTTGGATTGTCAGAGTTGCAGACCTCATTGCCACTCCTACTTTTACCCTTTTCTCCAGGACACCCCGTATTACTACGAACGTCCACTTCCATTGGACAAAACCATCGTATGGTTAGATACGAACTCGAAAGAATTTATTCGAGGATGGTTTCCGGTTCTGGAGAAAACGGATAGGATTATTCAGTTGTCTTTTCCTTTTACCCTCTCTCAAGTTACGAGTACTCCTTGGTTTAGGGGTAGTACACCTATTACGCAAATTGGATTGTCTTCTTCCAAACCTTAGGCTGGTGCCGACCGATAGGGAATGTAGAAAACCAATTAGCATAACGATGGTGTGCAGAAGGTATTAAGTTCAGACAAAGCAAGGGATTAGTAAGAGGGCAAAGTAAATTGCAACAGATTTTCACGACCAAACCAAATATTTCTTTACCACTCCCACATCACCTTTGTATTTCTCCAGGACACTCCGTATCACTACGAAGATCCACAGTTTATTTGGACACTCCATCGTATGGTTATATACGAACTCGAATGGAACTTGTTCCAGTTCGGGGATGGATTCTGGTTCAGGAGAAATAGGAATAAGGTTTATTCGGTTGTCTTTTATCTTCACCCTCTCTCATTGCGAGTGTTCCTAGGATTGGGACAGTACACCCATTATGCTTATTGGATAGTCTTCTTCCAAACCATAGGCTGGTGCCGAACGGTAGGGAAGGAAGAAAACCATTTGGCCTAAAGGGGTGTGCAGAAGGTAAAGACTAAAGACATATGAAGGGATTTGGGGAGGTGGCAAATAATTACACAGTTACAGTTGTGAATCTGGATAATGGAAGAGGCATTACTAGGAATACCAGAATACCCCATCGGAACATTTCAATGTTTCAGTTTCACTGTGTAATGTTAAAGGAAAACTGATTTCCCGATTAGATACTTACTTCAGGGTATGTATTTACCAGGTACGATTCTCACATCTGTATGGTTTTACAGATGATGAGTGGGAGTAAGTTATTGGGAATTGGGTGATTATCCTCATTATATCGGGATTCGTTGTAATCAGTGACATTTGAGGAAATCACCTGGGCTGTTTGCCGGTCGGCAAATATTTGGTTTTGAATATCCGCTGTTATGCACCAATTTCAAATTGATATATCTGTACATCTATTTTCATAGAGTGAGATATACCTTTCTGAAATTATGTCTACGACATTTACCTATATCAGTGGATGGTTAGGTAAGGAGCATTAAACAGCGGTGTAATTCTTCTTAACCATAAGTACAGTTTTCAACCTACGACACACAGTGAATGAGTTATCAGACTCAAGGGACTTATACAGAGTATTGTATGTTGTCCAGTGTCCATTAGGACAGAGGGGTTGGTCCTCGTACTATATTCGGTTTACTTATGACTTCTCTAGTTTTTAGACAAGTGTTTCGTGGAAACACAGGGTCCGAATTTGGAGAAGTTATAGGTATTTGAATAGAGTAAAGAACCAGGTGTAGCAAGTATCGGGATTCTTCAAAGTGATCGAAGATGTAGATACTTGTATATGGTATTCAGTTGATAGTAGTGATTAAGAGAAATTGCTTCTCTTTCAGGTTACTCATAAATGGAAGCATTCCTAAGTTGAGTAACGCTGATCGGCCTCCTTCCATTTAGTTGACATGCACTGGAGACAGTTGCATGATTTGAATCTGGTTCAATTAAATCAGTGCCTCTGGTTCTATATATGATATAGAACAGTTCATATCTTAACGATGTTAAGGTACGGGGAGTTGTCCGGCTTATGCTTAAAACCAGACACTGGACAACTCAAGGCACGTTTCTGTAATGGCTGTTTGTGGGTTGACCCAGGCTATGACGCGGGTTAATTTTCTACCATCTGGATGAACAATAGCAATATTGTTCTAGACTCGCCACAGTTTTATTAAAAATGGATTTTTTCAGAAAACAGTAGTGGGAGTATGGTAGAACTGGAAGTGATTCCAGAACCGCAAACGATTACTGAAGATTTGATAAGGAACCTAAAGATTCAATTTGGATTGACATTCCATTGGCCACTCCGCAGATAAGGTGGGTAACTTCAGGCACCCGAGAGGCACTACGGTAGCCTCAAGGACGGTGACAGGGAAGTTCTTGTTTACCCACAATTGCCATTGCTGTTGTTCCAGGTTACGAGACCCGGCGGGAGGATGAGTATAGCGTCGTTCTAAACCAGTTTTAGAAGTGTACGTCTATATGACTCTGCCAGAGGGTTGTCGTAGTCAGTGGGAGCAGCGGAAGCATTAGTGGACAGGTAGCTTATGTCTATTTATAGACTAAAGCAGATGTAGCGGAGATAGATCATCTGTTTCTGACGTGACAGTCATGGGTTTGACTTCATCAGAATAAGGGATGGATCTGTTGAGAAGGTAGTAGGGTGTGATATCCTGGTATTTGGATGATATACACAGAGTAGGAAAAGAAACTCCTACACTACGATCGGTTATACTTTGGTCGTCACACAATGGTTTCTCCACATGGGACTTGGATTTTACATCAGACATACTGGTTACTAGATCTATGGTTTTAGATCTAGATTTGGGTGGTTTCCCAATCTGGGTACTTGACAGCATTCTAAGAGTATTTAGGATGGACGACTCCTGGCACGGTAGTGTGCCTGCAGGTAATGGAGTCACCCTCTCCAAAGGTGTCTTACAGACTAAAGGGGAGAGGGATGTGCATGATTGGCAGATCACTTGCTCAGGCAATTGAGTCAATCATGAGATGTCAAGTACCACACCAGATGTTGTTCTTGCACTAGATGCAATAAGTTGACATTAATCCAATCCTGGAGAAACCGTCGGAAGCAGTTTTAGAACATAAGTGAATGTTCTAGGGATATGATAACGACAGCCTCATTCAGGAGACAGTTATCATTCCAGGCTTCCAAGGTGACATGGACGACAAGGAGGTTGTCAGAGTTATAGTTTTCCTTCTGATGAGGGGCAGTATTTTGGACAGGTGGTCCAAGGCAATACTGAGGGTGGCATGGCGCAGGATACTGATTAAGTTCAGTTGACGATACAGTCTAAGAAGTTTGGATTTGGAGTTCATTTATGAGCTATGTCCCATCAGACATCCAGACACATTCTAAGACAGGTATTGCTCATTTCGGGAGATGGGTTTCTCCGCGAACTTGAGATATAGAGAGACATAGAAAGAAACAACTAAGCGGATCCACTCACTGAGGCTATTCCTCGAACGCAATAGTTTCGCAAACGAGCTTTGTGAGACTGACTAGTAGAGGAGTTGGGTGTTCGGTATCACACGGGCTGTGAGTATGCGACATCGCAATAATTAGCCTTGAGTGCAAGTGGGAGATTGTTGGAGATAGTGCCCTCAGAGTCAATTATTAGGTCACAGGTACGTGATTGTAATGATTGAGGGAGGACCTATCCCGGTAGGACAGTCTTACTCGAGATGATAGTATGCTATCTGGTTTACCTTTATCATCGTGTACTGTTTTAAGTGACCTGACACGTCGCTATTACACGTTGATAGAGCCCCTAGGATTCTTGCTTGACCACCAGCAGTATGAGGGCGATCATATAAGTGGGAGCTGGGGGTCTATAAGCATATCCTTAAAAGGTCCCTAGTCGTGAGAGTTTCGAGACAGGGCATCGATTCTCCTTAGTAGACTAGTGTATACAGTCGAGACCCCGACGAGGGGCGGTGGCCGGTCTCACAAGCCACTGGTGTCAGTTGGATCACCTAAGATGTTTACAGGTGCTCATTGGGTTATGAGTACACCGGACAGGACTCGCCGGGAACATGCTAGTTGGTCATATACCAGACGTCAGATGGCAGTTCCCTGGTGACATGTGTGCAGGTTAGTTCATCGACCTGGGGATCGTCATTTGTCTCGTGTGAGTTCCCACTGTACTTTGATTACTACCCTACCACGGCTCAAAGGAGTCGTGCAAACAGGTTTTAGTTGGGTACAGTCCCGAGCCACATGGAGGCAGTGAGCGTATCTTCAGGGGTTCGTCTCTCCCGGTATTGGGGGTGAGGTCGTGCTGTGTCTAGGAGAGCCATTACACAAAGTCCTTGGCCAAGGCAAGGAGATTTACTGGTAGGTATTCCAGTAGTATCTCAGGGTGTTCTGGGCTACACTCCGACACGACTTGTACCGCTTTTGGGGGTCTGACTTTTACCAACCCCCTAGGCCCGCCATGCGATACTCATAGACGAACGGACCGGACTGCACGGATATTGTCACTGACAGGCTCAGTAGGGAGTCAGGCTGAGTTCGCTCACAGACGTCCCTTTTGGTCAATACCTGGTAGCCCGTTATGTATTGGCTTATACCTCTAACGTGCTAGTGGTTAAATCCACAACCAAGGTGTTGACGAGTCTTTAGAGTCCCCCACATTCAGTTACTCAGCTTTCGGGCGAAAGGTTGTAGAGGCCGTATGGAGATATGGCAAGGTCCGATCAGATACGGGCGGTATTGCACGAATCAGGATCGGACAGTTTGTACTATAGGCCGTATGGTTATATGGTAGGGTTCGATCAGATACGTGCGGTATTGCACGGATCAGGATCGAACAGATATTACTAGCCGGTTTTGGTATAAGCCAGATTCTAGTATAGTACAGTGGAGATTTTGTCTCATTGCATTTGTATTTCGGTCGAAATACAGATGCGGGTGTGTATGCACAGTATCGGGGTTTTCCTGTAATTTATTACGGGACCAGTTTTTGGAGTTGCCAGTTTGCTTTCCGTTTCGGCCAATTTCCTTTGTTCCGTTCATTGGCCGATGATTGGTGGAGGAGGGTTTATTTGCATTGTTGCAAATAGGCTTTTGTGGAGGGGGGTCTTTGCTTATTGTAGCATCATGATGGTTTTCATGATAGCACCATCCTTTGACTTGATTTCTTCTTGATGGCTTGACTTCATAACCTCATCATGGCTTGACTTATGTATGATGATGGAGGGACATGATGGTTGATGATGATGAGGGGTGAGGTTGGTGGAGTGTTAGTTTACACTTGTGATCATTTCCTTTTTGGATGATAACCTTTCCTCTCTCTCTCTTGTATGGGTATTATTATTGGCCTCTCTCATATTCTTTTGATACAACCTCCTCATTCTCACTCTCCCTTATATGCATGGTCGGCCACTTCCCAAAGGGGGCTGTCCAAATTTGTTCATGTGGCATTTTTGCTCTTTTGCTTTAGGAAAAATCCCACAAGTTCCACCTCTATGAGTTTGTATCATCCCTCCACCAAATGGCAAAGCTCCAAAACCCCAAATGAGACTTGACGACTACATATTCTACAGCGAACCTTGGGCACGTCGAGTAGCCGGTTTCGTGCCCGAGTTGCCTCGGCATTGAGGTGGGAGCCCGTAAAAGAAGAAGGCGATGTGGTGCACTTCCGGCGACGAGGAGGAGACGGGACATTCCGCAGAAGATCGGGACGATGACGAGAAGACCGGAGACTTGGATCGTCGGTATATCTCTAACCCATCTTATAGTTAGCTAGGACTAGTTAATGGTTCGATCCGGGTAATAGTGCGCGGCGGTTTGCCAGTTCAAGAAAAATTTAAGTTTATCACCGCTTCCGCAATTGGCCGTCGGATTGACGGCCGGGGCGCCGCCGTGCACTTAAAGTATATCGCAGAGGAGTGGATAATGCACATCTGTCTTCACATTCATACTGTAATCATCATGGTGCATGTTCTTACATATGTTGCTATAATCAGTATAAACCTTACCTGTTAGGACACCAGCACCATTACCGATGATGCGCATATCCCAGGCACACTTATTTGCCGGCCCACACACATCATCATCGGTAATTGCTATGTCATGTACACTTTAGATCATATTATCTTTTATTGATAGAATCAGTTAACAACTTGACCGATATAATATTGTGATTACTCTCTGATGTTAGTGTAGACATGATATTTATTACTTAGACATTCATGAATTCATATTTTCATGTTATCATGCAGTATTAGGGGCATATGCTGACACTTATCATATATTTACTCATGATTTTGAGATTTGGGTTTCTATGAGATTTCTGGATTTTTGGGGAAAACCGCAAGAATATATAAAAGCTTCTCTCTCTCTCCTCCTTTTTTTTTTAAAATATAAGATGCGGTTTTCTCGTGATGTATGTGTCGTCCACCATGAGATTTCATGTTTTCTGTTGGATTTCAAGACCCGATTCGAGGAGTGGATGAACCGTCTCGGGTACATGGTGGGCCCGGTATGGTACCCCGGGGCAAGAAGATCGAGTTGTAGACGATGAGCCTGGCAGGGGTAGGCTACCTACCGGTGATGTCTGACGCGGCGGATATCCGAAGGATACCGACCGTTGTCGTGAGATTTGATGATATGGGCCGATCCGGACTGACGGAGCCCGAGGTATTGAGACTATGAGACTTGAGATTTACATGTTTGTGTCGATGCTTGACATGGATTTCCATGGATTTCCTTGTTGAGATTTTAGATTCCTATACACATTTTACTATGATAACAGCTAAAGATTTCTTATACAGATATCTGGATTTCAGGATTGATTATTTTATATTCATGGTGCATGCATATCCATTCATATGATATAGTATTATATGAGGCACTGACACGAGCACGGAGTATCTGCATTTACACGTAGTTTTACCCTGCTATTACTAGATGATTAGGATATAATAGTGTATTATTATGACCTAGGATAGCGTCGTGTATTCGATTTCTTTTCGTAGATGTCTTCTACTCACGAGTTGGCAACTCACCCCCGTTGTGCCAAATTTTATTACAGGTTCGATATACAGGTTTCCCTGGCAGCTTGCTGGCACATCTTTTCTTTCAGGGTGATTTGCATGGGAAGGTTGGTTCACTTGTATCTGAACCACCATTGTATTTTTATTTATTCATTTGTATCTAGTATGCTCCATCAACCATACTTGTATTACTTGATAAGTTTATTGGACCAGTCTTTTATTTCGACCTTAGAGTCGCGCATGTATTATTCTGATCTGGTGGTTTTGTTTTCTTTGAGTTTTGAGCCTCGCCCTTTTGGCGTTGTATACTATTGTGTATTGCTGTGGTTGTTTCCGCCTGTTGGCGTTGAGCTAGCTCCCGTTTGGTGATGCTTTTTATTGTTTATGTATATTATACTTGTTGTACCCGTTTGGGGCCAGTTTTTACAGAGGAGACTCTGCCGAAATTTTTGGGAAAATTTGCTGATGATTTTAAACTTGTTTTCTTTTTCTTCTTCTTCTTCTATGGTTTAGATTTCTGGGTTTCGGCTTACTTAGGTTACGTGCCGCCTCTAGATGCTTCGTAATCTAAGTGCCGGTCATGTTCCGTACTTTCGGGTCGTGACAAAACCACCTAAATCTGAGTCGATATATATATATATATATATATATATATATATATATATATAATAGTCGGTGATCCCGCCTCAATAGTATCACATATGATACAATATATATAATATGACATCCTCAAGTCAAGAGCGCGGATCTATCATCAATATATAGCTCGTACGGTAAATCCATCCTACGGCATCCCAAATCTGGGTACGGGTCAATTATCACATTCATCTCATTATTTATCTGGTATCCTTATCATCATATCCTGAAATAGGGGTACTGATCTAAGTCTAGTACATACTTATACCATATATATATATATGTATGCGTGTGTATGAAACACATCGCCCAAGGACCCGCTATAATATCATGTCGTATCTCATAATACGAACCATGTCTCATCATCGATCTCATGGCATCATGCCCAAACACATCGACTCATCTCCAAATACCATGTACTATCCTCATCATCTATGTATATGTATACGTATATATATACATACATAGTTCCATACCTATGTGTATATATATATACATATCCCCATATACGCACAATTAATAAAATGTATGCAAGTGCGTGTGTGTGCGCGTGTATGTAAACCATAATCTAAGGTTCGCGACTAGGAAATTAACTAACAACACTATCATCCAAAGTCTTCTAAAGCAATTCTAGCTAAGTATACACATCTTATAATACCAAATAAGTATATAACTATATATAACATAACGCATTCGCGTTCTATACTACGAACTGCGGGGGTGCTATACGCCATCCACCTGACTTCCCCCGTAGATATATATCTACTCACTTTGTTCTTCGCTTGCCGATGCTGATGTCGCCACGTGCTTGCTTGTCGTCTCGAAGTCCTCGTGGGTACCTACATATATAACACAATCGAAATGCGTATTAAAATCAAGACGGAAAACAAAAACGGCACACGTTTCGCTCATAGGTCAAAACCTATAGCATCGCATGCAAAACACGATCAATAACCCTAGTCGTTGACGTTCAAACACCACACGACTGAATACAATATCAAATACCAAAACTCAAGTTAAAACGAAGTCGTAAAACAATGCAGCAACTTAAGAAAATGGTCCCGGTTTTTACCCTAGGTGAAATTAGCCAATTTTGCATATGTAAAGGGTCTAGTTTACTGAATAAAAAGCTTGGGACCAAACATGGAGGGGTTCTTCCCCACCCTGGCCGCAAATTGCTGCCAGGAAGATTAAATTTGCGGCCTTGAAGAAGGGTATGGGACTCGGGTTTTCAGGGTAGCTTCTAGGGTGCCTGCTTGCCTCACTGTGTTTGCTAAATAATTTTCTTGGTCCCCGAGTGTTAGCAGATCTCCAATTACCATCACAATTTCCATAAATTCCCGATATCGGGGTTTCTAAGTTCGCTAATTGGGGTTCTAGTCTCTGGTTTAGGTCTTTAATCAATCACCACAGGGGTTGTAAGGCCTCTACTAATCTCAATTTATACTTCTCAATTCAAAGTCCCTTCAAACCTCATCTTGGAATTTTCTAAGTTCACTAAACTTTGCTAAATCGATTCTAAACATGTATGGGTGCTTAAGGAATTGAAATACTATGCTAATGGTGATGAAAGTACCTCATTTGGCAACTCAAGAAAATTCTTGAGTTGCCCCAAGTGCTCAAAATCCATCATTTCTTGGTCCAAAGTGTTTGTAGTGGGCTTGTGCACATTTTTTTGAAATGGAGATGAACTTTTGATGTGTTTTTAGTGGTGAAGTGAGGGGGTAGAGGGGAGAGGGAGAGAGGGCAGCAGCCATGGGAGAGGGAGAGAGAGGAAATGGTGAAGGAAAATGAGGGGGAAAACAATGGAGACTTGGTCAAATGAGACCCCTCACCTCTCACTCTCTTCTCTCTCTTGCCCATACCCAATTTTCTAATATTTTCCTTTTTCTTTTCTTTTATTTTCTTTCCAATTCATTTTAAAACAAATCAAGTCCAAAGAAAATGAAAACCATGGTAGAAAAATGTTAAAATGTGAAATAGGACAAGATGCATGTCATGTGCACAAATCAAGTTTAATGCACGATTAGTGATATTTAATCGCGATTAGCAATAAAATTGTATATAATTAATTATAAGAATTCATAATTTGCCTAAATCACATAAAACATCTTCATTTCAGTAATTTCTATAATTTTCTAAATATTTCCCGATTTATCGGTATTTAATTATACCGCACTAATAAAATATTCATGATATCTATTATTTAATTATATAAATTCCCAAAAATAATATTTTATTTTTCTGAAATGTTACAATCTTCCCCCTTAAAGAAATTCGGTCCCCGAATTTAAATTTAAACCCCTCAAATTGTAGGGTTGCTAGGCACTCTCACAAGGTTCTACAAGGCATCAACCATGCCCGATTTAAATTTTAGACGTGCCGAACAACCCTAACTAAGATCTTAGACTAGATATTAGGTGAAACAAAAAGCAATTAAATAACTTTACTTCTAAGAGTTAGGGATTACAACCTTTGTAGTCCGTTCCTTCACTTCTAAGGCTCCGTGTTGAGGTCCCTTCGCTGCGATCATCGAGTATCCGGACTCTAGAGAGACTCCACAAAATAAAGATGCAAGCTTGCTTCCGAACTTCGATAACTAAGATGATCTACCTTGAAGAAACTAAAATCCAAGCTCTTGCTTTGCTAATCAAGTATTAGCAAAGCAAACACCCTAATCTAAGTGGCAAGAATAGATGAGGATGATGAAGTAGGAATTTAGCTCTCATTTTTTTTTCTATTTCTCACTCATTTTTATCACATCACAAAAAGCTAGAAAGCTTTTTCAAGCAAGAAGAAGGAAGAAGAAGAAGCAATCTCTTTGTGATGAATAATGAAAACTCAAGTGAGGTTAGAAATGCAACCATGGGTTAAGTATGAAGACTTAACCCATGTAGAGAAACAACTATGGTTAAAGGGTTGGGTTGGGTTAAGGAAATATCTATGCAAAATATCAAGGTCAAAGTCAAAACTTCAAGAAGCTTCTTGAAAGCTTCATGAAAGCTTAACCCTAATCCAAACCCTACCTACATTTATTCTCCACAAAATATATTGCATTTATAACCACAACATGTTACAATATTATATATCATATATACAATATTTATTGTAACAAAATAAAATAATACAATTAACATATATCGCATATATATCAATGTATTACCCGAGTGAGAAAAAGAATGTTTTAGTGAGCTAATATTAGTTAATGTAATTTAATATATCAAATATATAATTATACATTAAATTATCGAATCAACACTTGATCCGATAATCCGGCCATTTCACAAGTAACCGACTAATATAATCTGTATCAGTTCATCGAATCAACACTTGATCCGATGGCCCGGCTATATCACATGTACCCGGCCGATATCTCATATTGCGAGAATCTAATACGGTATCACATACACGTATTGTTCTCGGTCCCGCACATATCATATATGTGCTCCTACTCCGTTTTGCCTGAGCCAGGAAACCTCTGTGTAGGACTCTAAAGAATCGTCAATACGCCGGCAGTAGGTGATGATCATATCAAACACCCATAAGCTGCAAGCGGTCAGCTAAACATAACAGCCACCCAGATATTGAGCAATCAAAAGATCAACAAGCAAGCCTGTACATTCTCCTGCGAATCCAATCAGTAACACTCCCTTATAGTCCGGTCTCTTCGTCTGATATGTCGCATATCTCGCCTAGGGGTGGTAAACGTCAGACCCAGTAGCTTGATAAGTCATGTCGATATGAGGTCCATAACAGTTCGAGAAATTACTGATAACACTTACCAGTAAATCTCAGCAACCCTGGCCAGGGATTTCCAGTATAGCCAATCGAACACAGCGCAACATCAACTCCCTATACCGGGAGAGACGAAACCCCTCCTATCGCTCATTGACTCCATGTGATTCGGGACTGTACCCAAAAGCCGCCTTTTTGCACGCCCTCTTGGACGTGGTATGATGGAAATCAAAGCACAGTGGGAATCACACAAGACTCTATGACGATCTCGGGTCTACAGTCTAACCTGTACCAGTGTCACCAGAGAACTGCCATCTGACGTGAGGTATAATACCATCTGGGAGTTCTCGGCGAGTCTGTCCAGTGTACCCAGTCTCCACTGAGCACCCGTATACCTTCTCTGATGTCAAACACCAATGGATATGGGATCATCCATCACCCATCATATGGGTCAAGAAGCGCATACGCTTGTCTACTCTGGTATATCGATGCCTTGTCTCGATACACCTACGACTAGGAACATTTGAAGGATCTACTTGGCGACTACACTGTCCTCACTAGTATGATCTGCATCATAGTCCTGGTAGTCAAGTACTCATCCTAAGGGCTTTATCAACATGTAACATAGAGACAATCAGAGTTCATGTTAAGATAAAGAGCAACCAGATAGCATACTATTATGTCGAGCAAGAAAGTCCTCCCTATATACGTCCAAGCATCTACTACAATATACATCGTATGTATAGTAATGGCCTCAAGGGCATACATATAACTAACAATCTCCCACTTGCACTAGAGCCATCAGTTGTGGTATCGCATACCCAACAATCAGCTGTGGTTGAAGTATCTCATACTCAACCATCCCATAAAAGTCTCTACTGGGAAATAGGCCTTTGTGAGTGGATCCGCGCTGTTTTCCTCTATGTCTACTATCCTAACTTCGATCTCCGTGGAGATCAACCATCTCCATGATCAGGTGATACTGACAAAGAATATGTCTGGATCTCAGATGGGACGGGGGGTTTCTTGGCAAAAGCCACAACTCCATTGTCACACAATGGGAGGAACGAAGTTCATCTCATGAACAAGTGTACATCCAGACTATTTCTTTGGTAGCATCCTTGGTAGTGATTTATCTTGCCTTTAATCGTCTAGTATGTCACGGTATCTAGCTTGGAACTCTTCCAACATACCGTCCCACCACTGAGGGTAAAGACAATGCCTGCGACTGACATTCAGTCGTCCTTATCACTCTGGAACCTTTCCAGTGATTCTCCCCAGGATCGACTGATACCATCTCACTACAATTAGTGAGAATCCTAACATCCAATTAGATCTATCTCATAGATCTATAACCCAGGATTTAGGAGGTATCACCTTGATCCTATATGGAGAATCTTTGTGATAAGAGGAGATTGACCGAGCGTAGCATAGGAAACTCCTTCCGTATCAAGAGTATGTCATCCACGTACTCTACGAGGATCACCACCATACTCTCTACTACCTTTTTTTATATACAAGGTTCATCTACCATTTTGATGAAGTCAAACTCTTTGACTACCACATCAAAACAGATGTTCCAACTCCGCGATGCCTGATTTATCATATAAAACAACTTGCACACGTTTCCGCTGCTCCCACTATTTACGAAGCCCTCTGGCTGTGTACTTATAGACGCTCTCTTCCAAATCAACATTTAGAAAAGAAGTCATGACACCCAACCACCAGATATCGTAGTCATGGTATGTAGCCGTGGCAAGTAGGATCTGGATGGACTTAAGCATAGCTTTGAAAGTCTCAACTTTTCCATGTACACCAAGTAATCTTCTCAAGATATACTTGCTCCTGATGGGAATTTAACCCTTCAGATAAAGCAACCAAAGTCCATACTTTGTTGGTGTATAAGGATTCCATCTCAGATCGCTAAGCATCCAGCCATTCTCATAGAGTCCCACTCCTGATGGCCTGCTCGAAACTAGTTGGGTCATCATCTCATGATGCAATCCTCACTCCCACTGTCATAGAGAAACCGAAGTATCTCTCAGGTGGGTGAGGAACCCTACTAGATCGGCGGAGAGGCTAAGGTTGGTTGGAAACTATTGAATCTTCCGGGTCTACCAAATCATCAGCTGCAGTTTGTATAGCTGGAACTCCTTCCAGTTCTACCTCATGACCACTAATTTCTTCACAAGAAATTCCCTTTCACAAAAGTGGCATGCTGAGAAACAAAAACACCTTTTGTTCCCCAGTTTGGTAGAAGATATTCCCCTGCGAATGCTTGGGATATCCAACAAACTTCCACAGAACTGACCTTGCCTCGAGCTTGTCCAGATTTTGCTTTTAAACATAGGCCGGACAACCCCAAATCTTAACATCTTTAAGAGATGGGCTCTTCCCATACCATATCACATATGGAGTGGCAGGCATCTGATTTGATTGGAACCTTATTCAATAGGTATGCAAATTCACAAGTCCATAACTCCTAAAAGGAAATAGGCAACTCAGTAGTACTCATCATAGAGCACACCATATCACATAGGGTGTGATTGTTCCACCCCGATACACCGACGTGCTGTGGTGTATACGGAGGAGTACAGCTGAGAGAGAATCTCATTCTCCTTTAGAAAAGTCCAGGAATTCCGTGCTCAAGTATTCTCCTCCTTGATCTCATCAAAGCACATAATACTTATACCCGTTTTTGGTTCTCTACTTCTAACTTATATTCTGTGAATATCTCAAAAGCTTCGGACTTGTGTTTTATCAGGAACATATGTCTGAATCTTGCAAGATCATCAGTGAATGTAATGAAGTACAAAGAACCGGTCCTGGCATGTGTAGACAGGGAACTTACATACATCATCATGTATCAATCCCAAGAGTTCACTAACTCTTTCTCTGTTTCCAATAAACAGAGCTATGGTCATCTTATCTTTGTGACATGACCGGCAAGTTTCACAAGATGTAAATTCAAACTAATTTAAATATGCATCTAAATGTAACTTCAGCTAGTCGGGTCACATTGATATGACCTAGTCTATAATACCTCAAGAAGGATTCGTTCATTTCTGAACTCTTTCTCTTGTGTGTGCTCTGTACGTTAAGAACTGTAGTTTGATTTAGAACGTCTATGCTTTTAGATAACGTGCCTGAACCAATCAACTCTTGATACAGGAAATGTTCATAACATTATCCATCAATACAAAATTATATCCTTCTTTACTAATAAAGAGACTTATATGATGTTGTATATCAGGTTCGGTATCTAATAACATTTGTTCAGAATCAATGTATTCTGGTAATACAGGGTGATAACTGCCAACAGACTTGGCTGCAACTCTTGCATCATCTCCAACTCTTGAAACGTATCACCCGTTCTCAGTTCTCTACCTATCTGTAGCCCTTATAACAAATTACATTTGCGGGATCCTAATCCGGTATCTCATACCCAGGACGTAAAGGATACTGAGAAATAGTTCTCGGTAATGAACATACCCGAAGATGATGCATCAACATGCACTTTCTTCGTTTAGGCGGCATGGGAATACTGGTAATCCCCTATTTCCTGCTCTGACTTATAACAATTATAAGTTGGAGCGGGACCAACGTTCCTTAGCGCAGTATAACAAGCGGGTTCGGTCAATACATCCGTATTATTATCTTGATTAAGGCGTGGCATAGTCGCAACCAGGAGAAAGAGAGAAGAAAACACTTAGCGTATGCTCTTGAAAGATTAGATTGGTTATTAATATATCTAATCAGGATGTCTCCCACTGTTTTAGTCAAATCTTCCTTCAAACCCTAAAAGGAAAGACTAGCCGGGATTAATTACACCCTACAAGTTCGCCAATCTTTCAACCAGGCAAGTGCCGGTACTTTGAGGGAGGTTCCCCGTGCTTTCGCACGAAACTAATTAAAGTAAACCACTTTTTCCCAGGGGCGTAACCCCGTTAACACCTTTCTAGACACCTACTTGATCGGCTAATTGTAATGTGTAAAACTCTCCCAGGAGTAACTCTTACTCGCAGTGGGTATCGGGATCCAACTATCTCATAGAAGGTATGCAATCTCATTGCAAATTTCAACACTTGAAATTCCCAATAATATTTTACCCCGAGCGATCTATGACCTTGACAAGGTCAACAAACCATAGACAGCAAGTCAAGTTCAACCCGTCATTTCCTGATATGAATTAAACTCACCCGCACGACCCTTGACAAGGTCAACAAAGTCGCACGACTACCCTAATCCATTCGCATCATATGCTTATACAGATAAGCAGTAATCAGCTACCGTACACTACGCCTTGACAAGGTCAACAAACGCAGCACGAATACTAACTATTACTTATCTGAAATGACGGAGGGCTACGACAGGTTTTTAAGAAAACCCTTTGCGTAATGAACTTGATATCGTCGTAGAATCGAGTAATTTTGAATAGAATGTTTTTGAGGCCTTTTCTAGTTTTGCTAAAGAGGTCACTCCCGGTGAAGGGATCATCGGCTCTTTCCTTATCGAATAAGGTGCAGGATATTTCACAAATACCACTATGCAAAGTAAAAACTATAAAAACAATCAAAAGACAAACCAAGTTTGTAGCATCTGCTAGTTTCTCTAAAGAGGTCACTCCCGGTGAAGGGATCTCGGCTCTTTCCTTATCGAATAGGGTGCAGGATGTTCTACAAGGAACACCGCTATGCAAAGTAAGAACTAGAGCTACCAGTTTTTGAGACAAGTTTCTACAACATCTTTAGGTTTCTTTTAGTTTCATTAATCTCATTAATGAAGACCCATTTTATTATGCTTCACAAGCATCACATTTGAAACGAAATCTGCAATATAACATATATCTCATATATATAATATAAACATTCGTCTCAGGCAGTAATATGATCTCATCACAGAACATTGCAGCAGAAGAATACATATGAAATATTGGATATACTAGGACGTTCGTGTTTTAATACGAGCCTATATAAAACACGGATTCCACGGTCACGATGAATAGCCAAACCCATATCCCTAGACCCCTACGAGAGCGGCAAGCAACTCTGCCAATTCTAGAGTTAGGAGACCCGGTCTCGACTCCTCGAGATGGTCTCCTACTGGACCCTAGAACCCGGTTACTTGTGCTCCCGGCCTTGGGTCTACCTAATGCGGAAAAGTAAATAATATACAATGGTGACATCATCCTCAGCCCGGAAGTGCCCCAATAAAAGAATATTACATACAATGAATTTTACATGAGTGAAAAAGAAAAACTATCATCTCACATAAAACCCCCGGCTATTCAGAACACGACGATCCAATATAACATATCACAGCAACACATAATATCTCATATCATCAACGTAAGTAAATATGCGTACCCCAATTGTCGTTGATGTATAGCAACGAAACTGGTGATACACCACATATTACACTTACGGTCGCAGAAAAGAAAGTGTAAAACTATAACAGTTGGAATCCGCAACCTTCTTAGACATCGCATGCCTAACCAAATGAATTCCTTAGACATCGCATGCCTAACAATTATAAACCCCGCATTTTAGTCTCATTATCGAAAACATTTTTCAATATCTAATCGGGCAATTCAACAAGATTCCCGATATCCTGATCGAATGCTCGTCGAAAACTTTAGTAGACGGCCGCACCCCCGATGCCGTCGACAAAGTGCACTAAGGCGGAACACCGCTGCCGCGAGCACCCGAACGGATGCTTTTAGCGACGGGGTTTTCCTACAGTCACTTAGTCGGGGCTATGGGGCGTGGCTGTCTGTTAAGTTTACCCGGCATGTATCCGCGTACACTACGTGATTGCAACGGACTTTTGATCTCATCAAAATTCCGTGGCAACCGATCATCTGAGACTGAACTTCTAGATTTATAACATTCAAATTAGTTATCTCATAACAACTTGTGGATTCCAAATATTGTATCACATTCCAGATAAATAGACAATGTTAAACTTTCCGATCAAATAAACAAACACCCAAGATTTCCCAAATAGCTCAACATTTGAAATTAGTTTAAAAGCATCCATCACATGCCACAGTACCAATGGTCCAGCCGTAGAAGGGTCAAACCAACGCCTCACATGTGGCAACGCCGTACTGCCCCAAACCCTAAGGTTTAGAGACGTTTCAGACAGTCACATAATCGAGTTAAGGTTTGTGTTCTTCTATAGGGTCCACCGCATTACTTGCACGACTTAGAACGTTCTTAAACTACGGAAAAATCCAACGCTTGGAAATTTTCCGGCAGGGGAAAAAGTGAGTTATTGATATCCGTTCAAACTTTTTAACACGTTCTAAAATTACCCGGAAAAACTTAAACGAAGTTAAACTTTCCGATCGAATCAATGAGTTCCCAATACATCCCAGAAAACTCAACACTTGAGTAGAATTAAAAATTTCCAGAACAATGAAAAAGGACCCAATAATAAATACCTGAAAACGCAGACCCCAATTCAAAATTGTGGCCGCGGAACCGCCGCCAAACCCTAGGTTTGGCTACGGTTCTGCGGTCATGTGAATGAATTGGAGGTCCGTACTTCACAGTATTTCTTAAATTTCCCTGCTTAATTTTCTGAGTATTTTTAATACGAAAAAATCAACATTTTAAAAATATTTCCAGAAACTAGGTTTTATCGGGTATTCGGAGTTCGATTGGACTTTAAACTTCGTCTAGACTTCGCCTAAAGCTCTATCTTGTCTCTGATACCACTGTAGGGTTTCTAGGCACTCTCACAAGGTTCTACAAGGCATCAACCATGCCCGATTTAAATTTTAGACGTGCCGAACAACCCTAACCAAGATCTTAGACTAGAGATTAGGTGAAACAAAAAGCAAGTAAACAACTTTACTTCTAAGAGTTAGGGATTACAACCTTTGTAGTCCGTTCCTTCACTTCTAAGGCTCCGTGTTGAGGTCCCTTCGCTGCGATCATCGAGTATCCGGACTCTAGAGAGGCACCACAAAAGAAAGATGCAAGCTTGCTTCCGAACTTCGATAACTAAGATGATCTACCTTGAAGAAACTCAAACCCAAGCTCTTGCTTTGCTAATAAAGTATTAGCAAAGAAAACAACCTAATCTAAGTGGCAAGAATAGATGAGGATGATGAAGTAGGAATTTAGCTCTCATTTGTTCTCTATTTCTCACTCATTTTTATCACATCACAAAAAGCTAGAAAGCTTTTTCAAGCAAGAAGAAGGAAGAAGAAGAAGCAATCTCTTTGTGATGAATAATGAAAACTCAAGTGAGGTTAGAAATGCAATCATGGGTTAAGTATGAAGGCTTAACCTATATAGAGAAACAACTATGGTTAAAGGGTTGGGTTGGGTTAAGGAAATATCTATGCAAAATATCAAGGTCAAAGTCAAAACTTCAAGAAGCTTCTTGAAAGCTTCATGAAAGCTTAACCCTAATCCAAACCCTAACCACATTTATTCTCCACAAAACATATTGCATTTATAACCACAACATGTTACAATATTATATATCACATATACAATATTTATTGTAACAAAATAAAATAATACAATTAACATATATCGCATATATATCAATGTATTACCCGAGTGAGAAAAAGAATCTTTTAGTGAGCTAATATTAGTTAATGTAATTTAATATATCAAATATATAATTATACATTAAATTATCGAATCAACACTTGATCCGATAATCCTGCCATTTCACAAATAACCGACTAATATAATCTGTATCAGTTCATCGAATCAACACTTCATCCGATGACCCGGCTATATCACATATACCCGGCCGATATCTTATATCGCGAGAATCTAATACGTATCACATACAGGTATTGTTCTCGGTCCCGCACATATCATATATGTGCTCCTACTCCGTTTTGCCTGAGCCAGGAAACCTCTGTGTAGGACTCTAAAAAATCGTCAATACGCCGGCAGTAGGTGATGATCATATCAAACACCCTCAAGCTGCAAGCGGTCAGCTAAACATAACAGCCACCCAGGTATTGAGCGATCAAAAGATCAACAAGCAAGCATTTACATTCTCCTGCGAATCCAATCAGTAACACTCCCGTACAGTCCGGTCTTTTCGTCTGATATGTCGCATATCTCGCCTAGGGGTAGTAAACGTCAGACCCCAGTAGCTTGATAAGTCGTGTCGATATGAGGTCCATAACAGTTCGAGAAACTACTGATAACACTTACTAGTAAATCTCAGCAACCATGGCCAGGGATTTCCAGTTATAGCCAATCGAACACAGCGCAACATCAACTCCCTATACCGGGAGAGACGAAATTCCTCCTATCGCTCATTGCCTCCATGTGATTCGGGACTGTACCCAAAAGCCACCTTTTTGCACGCCCTCTTGGACATGGTATGATGGAAATCAAAGCACAATAGGAATCACACAAGACTCTATGACGATCTCGGGTCTACAGACTAACCTGTACCAGTGTCACCAGAGAACTGCCATCTGACGCGAGGTATAATACCATCTGGGAGTTCTCGGCGAGTCTGTCCAGTGTACCCAGTCTCCACTGAGCACCCGTATACCTTCTCTGATGTCAAACACCAATGGATATGGGATCATCCATCGCCTATCATATGGGTCAAGAAGAGCATACGCTAGTCTACTCTGGTATATCGATGCCCTGTCTTGATACACCTACGACTAGGAACATTTGAAGGATGTACTTGGCGACTACACTGTCCTCACTAGTATGATCTGCATCATAGTCCTAGTAGGAAATTACTCATCCTAAGGGCTTTATCAACATGTAACATAGAGACAATCAGAGTACATGTTAAGATAAAGAGCAACCAGATAGCATACTATCATGTCGAGCAAGAAAGTCCTCCCTATATATGTCCAAGCATCCACTACAATATACATCGTATGTATAGTAATGGCCTCTAGGGCATGCATATAATTAACACAAATACAAAATCATTTCAGTAAAAATACTAAGTCGTCGGGGTCCCGAAATCATAAATACATAAAGCACATCGTAGCGCAATGCATGCGCATGAAAACGAGTGTATAAACCAAAAAACAAAACCCCGTCAAGCATCCCGCAATCATCGGAGTTATGGTGAAGACACCAATGTCAAAAGCCAATACGAAAACCAACATGATATACATCAAAACTATACATGTAAACATCTGAAGGAAATGCATGCCAAACCTTTTTTGCTGTGTGATGCGCATAACACTGCACAGTGGCGGATGTCTATTGTAAGAAAATAACTATATATATATATATCCTTTGTTTAATATAAACGTCTCGCCGTTTTGAGAACAATTTAGATGGGTTTCCTTTGTAAACTGTTTCGTGTCATCTCGGACACGTAGATAAATACTGAGACTATAGCTCTCTTTTTGGAAATCCCTTTGATAACTATCAATGCATGCAAAATATATGCAGGTACTGTCCTCGGACATGTCCTGCTTAGCTACTATACCAAATAGTAAATATCATAAAACATACTGCTCCAACAAAAATCAATCCCAAAATGTGCATAAGAATGCTACGTGTCTGGTGCGCACAGAAATCGAAATCCATGAATGTGACATATGATCAGTCGAAAATAGTGCATTCTCAACACGTTAATTTCCTTACTTTTATCATTCATATATAGGTGCTTATTGTAATTATAACACAGATTACGAATTCATATGGAAAATACCAAATAACCTGTGTTATAGTTATAATCGACATTCTAAAGGGAAATTAAGTGTTTATTACTAATTGCATTGATCTGTATATATCAATCCTTGTCTCGAGATTTTGTGCAGGAAATTCTCCAGGTTAAAAAGCCGGAATCATAAAAGTGCTGATAAAAATACACCAAGTCTAAGACTTGTGATCTGGCAGTATACAAGAAAGTCTAAAAATATTGCAGACATCAGGAAATAACCATGAAGCCAACACAAAGCAGCACAGGAGAATTGATGCACTGAACCCATCAAATGGCCGCGGATCCGCGGCCGAGTCAGGACGATCCGCGGCGGATCCGCGGCCGAGTTGACTCATTGGCGGTGAGAACTTTGTGCAGAAGACTCCTTTTAACGGCCAAGCTTCTCCAAGATGCTTTGAATTGTGTAGATTTCTCCAGAAGCTTCCCTTTTAACAGCCAAGCTTCTCATGCAAGCTAGCCAACTACCTTCATCTAGAAACTTCTCATAACAACCTAGCTTCCAAGGGAAGTGTAGGGTTCCTAGGCATACTAATGAGGTCTCACAAGGCATCAACCATGCCAATTTCAAATTTTAGGGGTGCCGAGAAACCCTAGACTACGGATCGTTAACTAGATGTCTAGGCGAAAGATGCAACTAGTAAACTACTTTACTAAGAGAACGGAAATACAACCTTTGTAGATCCGGTCCTCCACCTCCATAGCTCCGCAATGAAGTCTCCTCGCTGTCCAAATGGAAACCCGGGCTCTAGCGTCGGTTTCATCGGAGAAATGGGCGGGCAAGGTCGTCGGCTTCGTGCCGAAGATGATCTACGTCGAGGCATCACTAGATCAAACTCCACCTTCACCAAGCCATGAAAACTTGTGAAGGAAACACCCTATACTACTTGGCAAGAGGTAGAGGATGAAGAAATAGGAAGTGGGTTCACTTTAGAATTGGATTTCTCACTCATTTCATCAAGTCACCATTGATGAAGTCTAGGTTTTCTTCTTTAAAGAAGATGAAGAAGAAGAAGAAAGAATTATGATAAGTTTTAAAATGAAAAGGAAAATCAATACTTATCATAATACTAACCTTAGTTTAGTGTAGAGAATAGACCATGGTTAGATATGATGGTTAGGGTTAAGCAAGAGACAAGAATGGTGGACTAGGTCAAAGATTCATGAAGCTTCAACTAAACTACAAAAGAAGCCACCATTCTTTCTCTTTATGCTTATCATTTTCAAAATAAATAACTAAATAAGATAAATGAAAAAGAAAACAAAACCCTAGTCATTCATATAACCATGGTTTAGTCTTTACACAAACCCTAGTGAGCATGTATCATCAAACATGATACAAACTTGTGTACAAAAGTATATCACATATACAATGTGCACAATCCAAGTAAGAAAACCATTTAAAAGTGAACCGATACTAGTTAATGCAAAGTAATATATCAAATATATAATTATACATTAAATCATTAAATCAACACTTGATTTAACGATCCGGTCATATCGCATATGACCGACTAATATCCAATGTATCGATCTATCGAATCAATCCTCGATTCGATAACTAGGTTATATCGCATACAACCATTCGACACATTCATCGCGAGAATGAAATACGGTATCACATACACGCATTATTCTCGGTCCCGCACATATCTCATATGCGCTCCTATTTCGTTTTGCTTGAGCCAGGAAACTTCTGTGTAGGACTCTAAAGACTCGTCAATACGCCGGCAGCAGGTGATGATCATATCAAACACCCATAAGCCGCAAGCGGTCTGCTAAACGTAACGGCCACCCGGGTATTGAGCGATCAGAAGATCGACGAGCAAGCCCGCTCATACTCCTGTGAATCCAACCAGTAACACTTACCGTACAGTCCGGTCTGTTCGTCTAATATGTCGCATATCTCGCCTAGGGGTGGTAAACGTCAGACCCCAATAGCTCGATAAGTCGTGTCGATATGAGGTCTATAACAATTCAAGATACTACTGGTAACACTTACCAGTAAATCTCAGCAACCCTGGCCAGGGATTTCCTGTTATAGCCAATCGAACACAGCGCAACATCAACTCCCTATACCGGGAGAGACGAATCCCCTCCTACCGCTCATTGCCTCCATGTGATTCGGGACTGTACCCAAAAACCACCGTTTTGCACGCCCTCTTGGACGTGGTAAGGTGGAAATCAAAGCACAGTGGGAACCACACAAGACTCTATGACGATCTCGGGTCAACAGACTACTCTGTACCAGTGTCACTAGAGAACTGCCATCTGACGTAAGGTATAATACCATCTGGGAGTTCTCGGCGAGTCCGTCCAGTGTACCCAGTCTCCACTGAGCACCCGTATATCATCTCTGATGTCAAACACCAATGGATATGGGATCATCCATCGCCCATCTGTATGGGTCGAGAAGGTATACGCTAGTCTACTCTGGTATATCGATGCCCCGTCTCCATATACCCACAACTAGGAACCTTGAAGGATGTACTTATGGACTACCATGTCCCCACTAGTATGATCCGCATCATAGTCCAGGTAGTCAAGTACACATCCTAAGGGCTTTACCAACATGTAACAGAGAGACAAACAGTATACACGTTAAGGTAAAGAGTAACCAGATAGCGTACTATCATGTCGAGCAAGAAAGTCCTCCCTATATATGTCCCAGCATCCACTACAATATACATCCTATGTATAGTAATGGCCTCTAGGGCATACATATAACTAACAGGAAGCTATACCTAGCATCTAGGGGAAGCTAAAAGGAAAGACTATAAATGGGGAGCTAAACTTAGGGTTTGTGATTGTTCAAGAATTGAGATTCAACAACCAATACAAAATTAGGGTTACACAACTTGAACCAACTCAAGATCCATTGAGAGAAAGATCGAGCGAAGACCGAAGATCCTCTATTTGCAACGCCGTTCGCCATCCGAAAAAAGAGATCCACGACGATCCGCGACTCACGACGATCGAGCCAAGCAATGATCGACGCCAAATTCCTTCTCAATTGAGTGAGCTAGAGCTAGTCTTGTAAACTTGAGTGAGAGATGTAATTTAAAGAAGATCTAAATAAAGGTGAAAATCGCTATTCTCGCTTTCTATTCATTCTCGCATTATAATATTCTTCATTCTTGATTGTGTTATGATGATGCGTGAGTAAATTCTCCGCTTGTGGAGGATCCGAGAGAATTAATAGATCTAGTGATGATAGAATCCTTATACTAATTCTTAATTCTTATGAGATTTGTGAACCTTAGCAAATTGAATCGTTGATGACCTAATTTGGAGCGAAATAACTTCTTGATTATTTCGTTGCAAATTAGGGATCAAATTATCGGTGATTTTCTATGCTAGAGGCTAGATCCGAATGATTATGATTGAAAAGACAAGGGATAGTGAAGGAGAAACCCTAGTTTCTTCAATTGATCCCTAATCTTCAATCATCATCATTAATCTAGCTATAAATATTCAATAGATAAGATTAGGAATCATTAGATTCATCATTAGCTATTAAATCAATCGGATCCTACAAGCCATTCTTCAAATCTTGATAACTCAAACAATTCAGATATTTTCTTGATTTCTACCATTTCTTGATTTTAGATCTAATTCTTGATGATTCTTGAAACTAAACTTCACAATTTTCTTTTATATTTTAATTTCCAACGCAACTAAAACAAGATCGATCAAATCACACTTTCCCTGTGGACGATCCGTATTCATTAACGCACTACACCGACACCGTTAATTGATTGCGGTTTTATAAATTTCTTTGGTTGTGATATATTTTACATTTTCCAAACACGACACGGAAATTATGATCAATCAAATGGCGCCGTTGCCGGGGATCGTGTGCTAATTTCTTCATTTTTGTAATTTGAGTTGGAAAATTTATTATTCTATCAGTTTTTTAGATCAAAATTCATAACAAGCGCTTAACGATTTGTTGTGATTTGTTGCAAGGAGATCTGGACTCTGTTGAGCAAGGGGAAAAATTTTCAGGACATCTAAGAAAGTCCAGAGATGCATTTGGAACATTTGCTGAAATTTTTGTGCAGGGATCTCTTCATCACGCGGCGGAACCGCGGCATTAGAGCCTTATTGCGGCGGAAGCGTGGCGAAGTTAGGGTTTCAATGCACAAAAATTCTCAGGTATACTTCTGTCTTTCTTATCTCCTCTCTGATCTGCTCCATTAACCAATTTTTGCTGGTTTCTTTGCAAAAATTCGCAGCGCCGCGAAAAGAAAAATTGTTGTGTGTTTGATCTTAATTGTTTGCATTTTTAACACGGAAAATAAGGGGCATGACAAAAATTCAGATTAGGTCGGGATTTCATTACCCGTCTTAAGCCCCAAAAATCACAAACTTACATCCGTGTCACCCTCATTAACTAAAAAATATCTAGACAAGACTCTAAGGACTGTCGCGCTCAATTAGGACAGAAGGAGGTCGTGGGTAATCTATTGCTTATCCGCGTTTCTATTGTGGTGTCTAAGACAAGTTTGTCTAAGGCAAGTGGTTACTTAATTAGGCCCACTACTTACGTAGTGGAGAACCTCCCACTTACCTGACACTTACCTGGCCACAGAAGGGGCAAAGAGGCAGTAGAGGATCTATCTTGCGACTTGTCTTCTGGAAGTCTAGGAGCGGTTTGGAGCCTTGACCTAGGTGACCACTAGATTTAGGGTTGTTTGTGCATTGTTTGTGTGAATTTTTCAAAATTCGTATTTTTCAAAGCAAACACCAATCCAATTTTCCTTAATTATCACAACGCTGCCACTTGTGCTATACCATTTAGTGCATGCTCGGCTGGACACGGGATTCTAGTGCCCGTCTTGTCCGCGTTCCTCCTATCGACTCCGAAGTTGGTATTTCTACATCTACTTTTTCTACACCCCCCACCACACCCACTTCGATGGACGATTCTCCATCGAACTTCTTTAACACTACTCTGCCACCGTCAGCAGGTGCGTAGAATCCGCCCCGCATCTCTCTCCAAGAGAGATGTTACCCTATGCGAGGTCCTTTTTCGACCTGTCTCACCATTCCACCAGCCAATGGGGACAATTTTGAAATAAAACCCCAATACATCAATCTTCTACCCAAATATCACGGCCTCGAGTCTGAAGACGCATATGTCTTTATTACCAAATTTGAAAATGTATGCGCAATGATGGGTACTTCACAGCTTTCTTTGGATGCTATGCGTTTATGTCTTCTCCCATTTACCTTGTGCGATATAGCCGAGAAGTGTCTTTATAGCACAGCCGCACATTCCATTTCGAACTGGGAGAATTCGTAACAGCATTCCTTAAGAAATTCTACCCTAATCATAAAACAGCTCGAGTCCGTAGCGAAATAAATCAATTTACCCAACTTCCCAATGAACCATTCTCGAAGTGTTTTGAACGCTAGAGAGAAAGGGAAACTTCCGTCTCAACCCCTACCGAATCCTGGGCATTCACAACACTACAATGTGAATGCCATCACAACGTTGAGATCTGGAAGAGTGCTGAATAATCAAGTTGGGGAAGAGATTGATAATCATGAAGAATTAATCAATAATACCCCGGCTGAGATTTTTCCTTCCACACACACTTCTACTTCTACACCAACTTTATCTACCCCACCACCTTCTTGCGAGCCTATTCTTCGTTTTCCTCAAGGCTCGACATCTCAGCATACCTATTCTACTCCACCAAAGACGATCCCCACTTCTATTCTGGGATCTGTTCCACACACACCACCTTCTCTAATGTTGGACCCAGCTATTATTGCTAAAGCTCCTTACCCGAATCGGTTAAGGGGTAACAAATCTAGTCCACATATAGAGAAGATTATGGAAATTTTGAAACAGGTTAACATCAACATCCCTCTTCTAGATGCGATTCAACAAGTCCCCGCTTATGCGAAAATTCTCAAAGACTTGTGCACTAGGAAGAGGAAGACTCAAGTGCCTAAAAAGGTTTTCATGACTAATAATGTTAGCGCTGCTTTTACCCCACAGTTACCAAAAAAACGTAAGGACCCAGGATGTCCTATGATATCGATTTCTATTGGGGGTAAAAACATCAATCGTGCTTTACTTGACCTAGGCGTAAGTGTTAACCTGCTTCCATACTCTGTTTACGAGTAGTTAGGGATTGAAGAGTTGAAACCAGCTCATTGCACTCTCCAAATGGCAGACCGATCAATCACCAAATCTAGGGGTGAACTGGAGGATGTGTTAATAAAAGTCGGGGAATTTATATTCCCTGTGGACTTTATTGTTCTAGATACACAGCATGTAGCAAACCCACAGAACCAAATTCCGGTGATTTTGGGTCGACCATTCCTTGCCACTTCCAATGCTGTCATTAATTGTCGAAACGGTTCAATGAACCTATCTTTTGGAAAAATGGCAATTGAACTGAACATCTATAAAATTGGAAGTCAGCCGTCTGAAACCTCTGCTCATATACTTGATGTATGTTCTGTCCACGAGATTGCTACCGAAAGTTGCGAAGTTGATGAACTTTGCTTTGAAGATCTCGACGACACTAGCACATCAATGTTTGATCTGTCACATCTTAGTGAGGACACATTTTCCACGCTTGAGTCTAAAACTCTTGACTCTTCACCTTCCGAGTCTGTATCCTATGCAGGCTACGAGCTTCTCCTTGACTCCGAATATCATTCGATGACCCCACCTTCTATAGTTTCTCCGCCCGCATTAGATCTCAAACTTTTACCTTCTTACCTTAAATATGCATATTTATGTGAGAATGAATCTTTACCGGTGATCATATCAGCTTCTCTAGCCTCAGAGCAAGAGAACGCTCTTTTGACGGTATTGAGATCTAATAGGCAGGCGTTTGGTTGGACTATAGCTAACATCAAAGGGATTAGTCACTTGATTGTTGAACATCATATACATCTGATGGATGAAGCCAAGCCAACCCGAGAACCACAGAGACGGTTGAACCCCGTCATGAAGGATGCGGTGAAGAAAGAGATCGTCAAATGCCTTGATAATGGTATCATTTACCCAATCTCCGATAGCCAATGGGTAAGTCCAATTCATGTCGTCCCTAAGAAATCTGGCATTACGGTCATAACAAATGAGGCAAATGAGTTAATCCAGACACGCACTCAAACTGGGTGGCGTGTATGTATTGATTATAGAAAACTCAATGCCGCAACGAGGAAAGACCACTTTCCTCTACCTTTTATTGACCAGATGCTGGAATCCTTAGCTGGACGTGAATATTATTGTTTTATGGACGGATACTCTGGCTATAACCATGTCCTTATTGCCAAAAAGGATCAAAATAAAACCACATTCACTTGTCCTTTTAGTACTTTTGCTTATAGACGCATGCCCTTTGGGTTGTGCAATGCTCCCGCTACATTTCAGCGGTGTATGATGGGGATATTCTCGGACATGGTCGAGAATTTTCTGGAGATTTTCATGGACGATTTCTCAATATTCGGAGATTCTTTTGCTGACTGCCTATCACATCTTGAAGCGGTTCTTACTCGTTGTAAAGAGAAGAACTTAACCTTGAATTGGGAAAAATGCCATTTCATGGTCCAAGAGGGAATTGTTCTTGGACATGTGATTTCACGAAAAAGCATTGAGGTTGACAAAGCTAAAATAGATGTCATTCAAAACCTTCCTCATCCCAAATGCGTCAAGGATATACGATCTTTTCTTGGCCATGCAGGCTTTTACAGGAGATTCATTAAGGATTTTAGCAAAATTGCTAGACCCTTAACTCTTCTCTTGGCCAAGGACACAATCTTTCACTTTGACTCGGATTGTGAGGCAGCATTCAACTCACTCAAACACTCTCTCACTACAGCCCCCATTTTATCATCTCCAGGATCACCCTTTTGAGCTTATGTGTGATGCATCAGATTTTGCAGTTGGTGCAGTTTTAGGACAGCACATTGAAAAGATGCCACACGTGATCTATTATGCAAGTAAGACCCTGAACGATGCTCAAAATAACTATACAACTACTGAAAAAGAACTTTTGGCAGTTGTATTTGCATTAGAAAAATTCAAGCCTTACTTGATTAGCTCACCAATTGTTGTGTACACTGACCACTCCGCTTTAAAACATCTTTTGGCAAAGAAGGATGCTAAAGGTAGGCTAATACGTTGGATCCTTCTATTACAAGAATTTGATCTTGTTATTAAAGATAAGAAAGGATGTGAAAACGTTGTAGCCGACCATCTATCACGCATTTCTTCTTCACCTGTGACCCTGCCAATCAATGATTCTTTTCCAGACGAACAACTCTTGAATGTATTCACTAAACCTTGGTTCGGGGATATTGTGAATTATCTTGCTACGGGACTTATCCCCCTTGAATGGTCGAAATAGAACAAACATCGATTTCTATCCCAAGTAAAACATTTTTACTGGGATGAACCGTATCTGTTTAAGTATTGTCCTGACCAGATCATTCGCCGGTATGTCCCTAATGATGAATTCAAGAGTGTTCTATCTTTTTGTCATGATCAGGCATGTGGGGGTCATTTTGGTTCTCAAAAGACGGCGGAGAAGATTTTGCAATGCGGTTTTTATTGGCCGACTTTGTTCAAAGACTCATTTGATCATTGCAAAACCTGTATACAGTGTCAACACACGGGTAGGATTTCCCGGAGAAATGAGATGCCACTTCAACCCATCTTGGTGGTTGAAATTTTTGACGTTTGGGGTATAAACTTTATGGGTCCTTATCCCAACTCTTTCGGGAATCTGTACATATTTCTTGCGGTTGATTACGTCTCGAAATGGGTTGAAGCTATCCCTTGTCGCACTAATGAGAAAAAGGTTGTCATTAAGTTCTTAAAATAAAACATCTTTTCGCGATTTGGACACCCACGCGCTATCATTAGCGATAACGGGACGCATTTCTGCAATCGGTATTTTGACACTTTGATGCGGAAATATGCAATCAACCACAAACTTTCTATACCCTATCATCCCCAAACGAGCGGGCAAGCTGAGATTTCAAAGAGACAAATCAAACAAATTTTGGAGAAAACTATTTCTAAAAATCGAAAAGATTGGTCGACCAAATTGACGGATGCTCTTTGGGCATTCCGTACTGCATATAAAACCGATCTAGGTATGTCTCCTTACAGACTAGTGTTTGGAAAGGTTTGTCACCTTCCGGTCGAGATTGAGCACAAAGCAATGTGGGCCATTAGAAAACTTAACATTGATTTAAATCAAGCCTGCAACTTTCGGAAGCTGCAATTAAACGAGCTAAGCGAACTCCGCGATGAAGCTTACGATAATGCTGTAATTGTAAAGAATCGGACTAAGGTATTTTACGAAAAAAACATTTTGAGAAAAACTTTTACATAAGGTCAAAAAGTCCTTCTTTATGATTCACGACTCCATCTTCATGCGGGTAAGCTAAATCTCGGTGGAAAGGACCTTTTGTTAAGCGGTATGTATACCCGCACGGGGCAGTTGAGGTAGAAAATGTTGAAAACGGTACAATTTTTAAAGTAAATGGTCATAGACTAAAACCGTATTTTTCCACTGACCCCTCGGAGGAGCTCCTGTTTTTACAGGAGCCGCTTTATAATGATTAATTTTCCTCCACCTCACCTCCATGACTTGGTAATTTTGTTACATCTTTAGAATGGAGGTGAGTCAATTTGTAAATAAATTTTAGAAAAATATATAAAAAAAATAAAACAAAATCATAAAAAGTTTTTGTACATGAATAAGAAATAAGTTTGGGGGAAAATTTCCACAATCATATTACATGTCCCCTTTAACAAATTTCCTCCCAAGCTTACAGGTTTCTGGGCTTTACCAGATAGCAACAGTGAGGACACTGTTGAAAACAAGTTTGGGGGAGGTTTGTGCTTATTTTCGCATCATTTGCATCATACTTTGCATAAGCACAAAACTTTTAAAACATATAAAAAATTTAAAATTTTAAAAGATAAAAATATTTAATATTTAATTATAATAAAATATTAGATAGTTAAAAATTACATCCAAATGATTAGAATAGTTTAAGAAAACCAAGAAAGTTAGAAGTTTTCTTAAACGAAACTAATAATAAGTAGTTATGAGTCGTTGTCCGAAGGGTTAGTAAGATGAAAGAATTCACTAATCTGCGGATAAAAATAAGTCTGAAAAATAATTCCTATTCTAGAAGCCATACATTTGAATGTTGATACCCTACTATTCGCACTTACACACGTCTTGAAACTCGGGATGGTAGAGGATACCTTGAAAATGCTCTTGTCTAAAAACCAAAGTATGAAGAAAATAATAAATGGAAAATAAAAGAAAAAAATGGTGAAGAAAAATGAACACTGGTTTTGTTATCACCAAGGCAGCAATAAAAAAATATAGCAAGGGTGCTTCATCACCTAGTGCCTTAGACCAACTGGTTTTAGAGTCACTGCAAAGTCTTAGGTGTTGCAAGACGAGGAAAATGCTACTTACGCCTAATTAGCAAGCACATGAGTAATCGGTTGGTTAGTACCTCATGAAGTATTAACGGTCGCATGAAAAATGTGTGAGCAAATTCCATCTAAATATCAATTAAAAAGTACTGAGGTAGATGGACAAGAGTATGATAGCTTGAATTGAATTCTCCGAGTGTAGGGATGTCTTTTACACACACGTAGCGGTATATGATTGATGTTTGGAAGAAAAGTAGGAATGAAGAATAAAGACGATGTTTTATTGAGGGATGACATGATTTCTAACATTTTTTCATGACTATTAAGATAGGACTCATGACAACCGAAAAGCTAGTATTAGTTGGAAACTCTGATTTTCAAAGTCTTTTTTTACAGTTCTTAACTTTCACAGTCTTCCTTTTATTATGAGATTTTGTGGGTGCAATCCGCTGAAAACCCTCAGGAGACAACACTTCTCCTACTTGGGACACCTAGAGGTTTAAAGGCTTGTTGCACGTGCTCAGTGCAATCGTGTTGCCTACGAAAGTATGCTAGTTAGTTTTTCTCTTTCTTTATTTTCTCCTTCTTTTTAAATAAAAGATGTTTGCTCGAGACGACCAAAATTAAGTTTGGGGGAATTTGATCAGTCGAAAATAGTGCATTCTCAACACGTTAATTTCCTTACTTTTATCATTCATATATAGGTGCTTATTGTAATTATAACACAGATTACAAATTCATATGGAAAATACCAAATAACCTGTGTTATAGTTATAATCGACATTCTAAAGGGAAATTAAGTGTTTATTACTAATTGCATTAATCTTTATATATCAATCCTTGTCTCGAGATTTTGTGCAGGAAATTCTCCAGGTTAAAAAGCCGGAATCATAAAAGTGCTGATAAAAATACACCAAGTCCAAAACATGTGATCTGGCAGTATACAAGAAAGTCTAAAAATATTCCAGACATCAGGAAATAACCATGAAGCCAACACAAAGCAGCACAGGAGAATTGATGCACTGAACCCATCAAACGGTCGCTGATCCGCGGCCGAGTCAGGCCGATCCGCGGCGGATCCGCGGCCGAGTTGACTCATCGGCGGTGAGAACTTTTTGCATAAAACTCCTTTTAACGGCCAAGCTTCTCCAAGACGCTTTGAATTGTGTAGATTTCTCCAGAAGCTTCCCTTCTAACAGCCAAGCTTCTCATGCAAGAAAGCCAACTACCTTCATCTAGAAACTTCTCATAACCACCTAGCTTCCAAGGGAAGCTATACCTAGCTTCTATGGGAAGCTAAAGGGAAAGACAATAAAAGGGGAGCTAAACTTAGGGTTTGGGGTTGTTCAAGAATTGAGATTCAACAACCAATACAAAATTAGGGTTACACAACTTGAACCAACTCAAGATCCATTGAGAGAAAGATCGAGCGAAGACCGAAGATCCTCTATTTGCAATACCGTTCACCATCCGAGCAAGAGATCCGCGACTCACGACGATCAAGCCAAGCAAAGATCGACGCCAAATTCCTTCTCAATTGAGTGAGCTAAAGCTAGTCTTGAAAACTTGAGTGAGAGATGTAATTTGAAGAAGATCTAAATAAAAGTGAAAATCACTATTCTCGCTTCCTATTCATTCTCGCATTATGATATTCTTCATTCTTAATTGTTTTATGATGATGCGTGAGTAAATTCTCCGCTTGTGGAGGATCCGAGAGAATTGATAGATCTAGTGATGATCGAATCCTTATACTAATTCTTAATTCTTATGAGATTTGTGAACCTTAGTAAATTGAATCGTTGATGACCTAATTTGGAGCGAAATAACTTCTTGATTATTTCGTTGCAAATTAGGGATCGAATTATTGGTGATTTTCTATGCTAGAGGCTAGATCCGAATGATTATGATTGAAAAGACAAAGGATAGTGAAGGAGAAACCCTACTTTCTTCAATTGATCCCTAATCTTTAATCATCATCATTAATCTAGCTACAAATATTCAATAGATAAGATTAGGAATCATTAGATTCATCATTAGCTATTAAATCAATCGGATCCTACAAGTCATTCTTCAAATCTTGATAATTCAAACAATTCGGATATTTTCTTGATTTCTACCATTTCTTGATTTTAGATCTAATTCTTGATGATTCTTGAAACTAAACTTCACAATTTTCTTTTATATTTTAATTTCCAACGCAACTAAAACAAGATCGATCAAATCACACTTTCCCTGTAGACAATCCGTATTCATTAACGCACTACACCGACAACGTTAATTGATTGCGGTTTTATAAATTTCTTTGGTTGTGATATATTTTACATTTTCCAAACACGACACGGAATTTAATATCAATCAATATACATGTGCACAGAAATAGAATCTAAGTGCAACGGGTGTGCACGAAACACCTATCAAAAGCAACGTGTGTGCCTGACATCAATATCAGGTGCATCTGATATGCACGAAGAATCTCGATTTAGTGCATCTGGTGTGCACCAAAATCGCATCAAGCGCGTCAATTATGCGCAAGAATCCAAATCCAATGCACAAGGTGCATGAAAACAAGTATCGAATATCACAATTGAAATCGACGGTATACAACACATTTCAATCCAAATCTAAATCAGGTATACCGTGGTATATAATCTCACAACCATGTGCATCAGCGTACACAAAATCAAATCAAAATACTAAAAGTGCATGAAAACTATGTCGAAAGCATAAGTCAAATCACATGCATACCATAGGCATGGAATCAAAATCAATATCTCAAATGACTTCAAACCGAAGTCAAGTGCAACCGTGGTGCACAAAATCCAAATCGTGCAAATAAATTGTCCAAAATACTGAAATCAAAGATGGCGGAAACAGTCCCGCTGTAGCATATCCTCTAAAGATCTCTGGCCAACTGTCATGGTCACTCATAACATGTCTCGTCGACGATGCCGAACTCTGGCCTACTGGGTGTGCGTAATATGACCGATCCTGTGTCCAAGTCTTCTCGTATAGCATTCTAGAAAGGTCCTGTCGAGATCTCTCCCAAATCGCGTTTCTGCCGAATTTCCCGGAAGTCATCATCCTTTACTAAATCGATTTCTTGTTCCGGAACGGCTGCATATTCATCACGACTCCTTCTGGAAGATATATCCATATATAACGCCTCTGCATGTGTATCACGTCTCTGATGTCGGTGGAGGGGAACATCATCTCGAAATCTCGTACAAACCTCTTACTCCACTTTTCTCTAATGTCGACTGATTTGGACTAGTATCTTCATGGCTGCATGGACTGCGCTCCAACGGCTATGCTCATATCTGGAGTCTCCCAAGCAATGTATCCCATCACATGATATCCGAATGAAGTCGAACCTTTCGATCAATTCGTCAAAGTTCCATAATCCCCCAAGAGCTCAACATCTTGAGTACAGTTTAATAATATCCAGTACCTGCCACAGTACCTGCGGACCAGCCGTAGAAGTGCAAACCCAAGCCTCATTAATGGCACCGCTGAACTGCTGCAAACCCTAAGGTTTCAGAGCGTTCTCATGGTCATTATATCGAGTTAGGCTTTCATTCTTCTAGAGGGTCCATATGATTACTTGCATGTTTTTCGAATACTTTAAACTTGGAAATGGGCTTCTGACATTCGATCGTTTTCTTTCAACTCTCAACGTATCTGCGTGAAGTCTTCTCTAGCTGGAATCAATCAATCTGATGACCTCGCATCGGGGTGTGTAAACGAATCACATGTCCTAGTCATTCATCCTTAGTGACTAGAGATCTTCTATCATATCTCTAAGTACAACTCGTGCTGTAACAGCTCCAAACAACTGGGGCGATATCTTGTCATTTGCAGCAGCAACTGGCTCATTCGTCCGCACGCTGAACAGTGCCTCAATCCTCAAGAATAGGCGATACATCAATGGTCATCACATTCTGGCTGGCCTCTAGCAGTGGCCTAATCCTATGGTGCTGATCTGCACATTCGAGAAATCTCGTAAAAGCAATCCATCAAACGCTCATGGCGCGAAAGCACAATAAAACGACGCCTCTATGCAATCGTATGTCCCTGGAATCTCGCCCTGGTCAGTCCTCGTCCGTGACAAGCTCGTGCTGACCGCAACTCTAGCCGTAGCTCTCTGCCCATGTAATTGTGGCAGCAAAACCATAACTGATATCGATGAGGATAGATCATAGGAATGAATATAATACCAACTCGTGCCATTCTTAAGCGGAGTAGCGTATCGTAAGTATGACGCGGAACATACACACGGTACGTCACTCTCCTTAAGTCACCTACTCCATAAACCAAGGTCAACCTACGCGACGAAAGTTCGGGTCTAGTACCCACTCGACTAAGTCTAAGTTCCGTAAGGTCAAGCCTAGGTTCCGTATATATACAAACGCCCTAGGCTCCGCATAATCAAACATAGACTCGAACCAAGGTTAACCTAGCGCTCTGATACCAACTTTGTCACGACCCGAAATGGCACGTGACTGGCACTTGAATCATATGAAGTCTATAGGACCCCATCTAATTCAAGTAAGCCAAAAGCCCATAAATCTAAAACCATTTTAAAGAAGTGTTTTATTAAAATAGGTCGAAATATGCGTTTTTAAAACATCAAGTCTTTTCTGAAAATTTCGGCAGAGTTTCTTTTGTAAATACTGGCCCCAAACGTGTACAACATGAATAATATATGCATAATGATAAAAGGCATCCCCAAACGGGAGCTAGCTCTTCGTCAATCGACGGTCACGACCACACAAGCAATATAATATACAATGCCGAAGGGCGAGGATAAAAACTCAAAAGGAAACTCAAAATCATCAAGAAAACCCATAATAATACAACGCGCGACTCTAAGGTCGAAATAATACACAACTGGTCTCTAAGTCCAATAAATAATACAGTCTGGTAGATGGAGTTTCTAGATACAACTGAATATAAATAAAAGGTATAATGGTGGTCACGATGCAAGTGAACCCACCTACCAAGGCAATCAGCCGAAAAGGAGCAGTGTGCCAGCAAAGCCGTAACAAATCTGTACGGCAAAACCTGTAAGAAACTGTGGCACAACGGGGGGTGAGTTGCCAACTCGTGAGTAGAAAACATCACAGAGCAGAAATCATATGTATGACTCAATCTTAGGTCAATACGATCAGTAAAATGTATCCTCAATATGATATAGTCTGAAGCATCTAAAAAAGGCATGGGTAAACATCTATGCATAAGTGTAATACCGAGTGCTCGTGTCAATGCCTCAGATAGCAACATATCAAAAATATAGGATGTATGAATGCATCAAAATGAAAAAAGAATACATGATGACAAGAAAACTGTTTTCATAATATAGTAAGATTTATGTATATTTAAAACGAGGTATCATCAATGAAATCAACATAAATCAGTGTCTAACATCGACACAAAACATATATCCCAATATCCAATATCTCGGGCTCCGGCTATCCGGACTGACCCATATCATAAAATCTCAAATACCTCAAATCTCAATGTCTAGGGCTCGGCTATCCGGACTGGCCCCTGAGCTCCGGCTATCCGGACTGGCCCAACTCCGATCGGTATCCTCCCGATATCCGTCGAGTCATAATAAAATCACCGGTCAGTAGTGCTCCCCTGTCTCACGCTCAACGCCATCATCTGCGACCTTCTTGCCCCGGGGTACCGCACCGGGTCCACCATGCACCCACAGACGGTTCCTCCTCCTACTTGAATCTGGTGTATGATATCGCTCAAGAGCCGAGAAAACTCATGGTGGACATATCTCAAATTATATCATGAGAAAACCGCAACTTTCATTTTAAAATGATAATCAGTTTATAAAATCCTTGCGGTTTCTCCAAATCCAGAAATCTCATGGAAATCCGAAATCCCAATCTCAAGTATAAATAAACAATGAATTCTAAAATATTGGGCTCCGGCAATCCGGATTGGCCCTAATAATAATGCATGAAAATGAACGTATAAATATGCATGACAATCACAGTAATAAATGCATTGTCTAAGCTATCACAATAATAATATATCGGAACAATCAGCTAACAAGCGATATCAATGAATTAATATTCTCTACAGTGTACGTGGCATGGCAATTACCGATGATGATGTGTGTGAGACGGCAAGCAGGTGTACGTTGAACATATGCATCATCGGTAATGGTGCCGGTGTCCTGACAGCATGATTTCAATAATAGTACATGAAAACACAAAATAAGCATGCAATGCGATGCGAACAGCAAGAATATGCAGGAGTTGAATAATAAACACAACAATAAATAATCTACATTAATATTTATGAGTCATACAGTCTTGACATTTGAAATCACACGAATCGTGTGATTAGAAAATAAGGCTACAGTGTTTTTAAGAAAAAGTACGTCCTTTGAAATATCCGTAGAATCCCTTAGCATGTCTTTAAAATACTCACGATTCGTTAGTTTTGAAATAGGTATGGCTCGAGTCTAGTCTATCATCTACAAGTAAACTACAGGACTAAACTAACAGGCTAATCGAAAGGGTAAGGAAAACCATCTAAATCTGAGTCGATATATATATATATATATATATATATATATATATATATAATAGTCGGTGATCCCGCCTCAATAGTATCACATACGATACAATATATATAATATGACATCCTCAAGTCAAAAGTGCGGATCTATCATCAATATATAGCTTGTACGGTAAATCCATCATACGGCATCCCAAATCTGGGTACGGGTCAATTATCACATTCATCTCATTATTTATCTGGTATCTTTATCATCATATCCCGTAATAGGGGTACTGATCTAAGTCTAGTACATACTGATACCATCTATATATATGTATGCGTGTGTATGAAGCACATCGCCCAAGGACCCGCTATAATATCATGTCGTATCTCATAATACGAACCATGTCTCATCACCGATCTCATGGCATCATGCCCAAACACATCGACTCATCTCCAAATACCATGTACTATCCTCATCATCCATGTATATGTATACGTATATATATATATATATATATACATAGTCCCATACCTATGCGTATATATATATATATACATATCCTCATATACGCACAAGTAATAAAATGTATGCAAGTGTGTGTGCGCGCGCGTGTATGTAAACCATAATCTAAGGTTCGCAACTAGGAAATTAACTAACAACATGTTCATATCAGAATTTTGCATTATTATATCGCCCATTCTTAATCACATTACATATAAATAGGTGCTTTTGATCCATGTCTGCTAAGTAGTTGCAGGTTACAGGTTCTCAGATCGTTACAGTGAAATTCATGAAAAATCGCTACAAATTTGAGACTACGACCAACAATAGATGAATCTGTATGATGTCGCCTACCAGTTCAAGGAACAAATGGAAAATCATTAGACAGTTCAATGCACAAAGCACAAGGGCAGCACAAGATTCAAGACTTTAACGCGAAGCTCAAGGCAACAGTCCACATCATTCTTCACTGTTGAAAATCTGGAAGGAAATAGAAGAGATTCTGAGAAACCAAGTAAAGAAAACAGAAGATAAAAGCAACACTGATAAACCCTAAAGAGATGAGCCAAAGATCCCACCAATTGGCCGCGGAACCGCGGCCAAACAAGCTATTCTGCCGCGGAACCGTGGCCGTGCAATGCACGTGTCGGTGGGGTGTCGGTGATTTGACTCGGTTTTTGGGGTTGTTTTGTAATTTCATGTATGGATCAGAATGTAAACCTAAGGTTTTCCTATCTATAAATAGGAAGGCTCAAAGACAAATAAAGTGTGCCTCTTTTAGGGTGCCTCTTTTGAGATGCCTCTCTCTTTTTATTTCTAGATCTAGAATTTAATTCTCCATTGTAATGAGCTTTTAAGAGGTATCAATAAAAAGTAAGTTCCTTTATTTTGCTCACATTTTCTTATCGTATTTTATTATCTGCAATTATTATTTGTTAATATAGTTGTAGAATTTAATCTGCATTTTTCTTATCTTGAATTTTATTGTTATCTTCCTAATGAGTGAGTAATTCCTCACTTGTTAGCGGTAGGATAGGGAAGGTTTGAGAGAAGGAAATCTCTCTCACTCCTTTCTTTACCCAAATAATTTTAAATACGGACTCCCTTTAAATCAACCATAATCCGCTTACTACGGCACCCTATCCTACATGATAGCGGTGATTCTCTAGTTAGACTGGTTGTGGTTGAATTAACTGGAGGTTAGGGCTAAGAGCCAAGAACGGATGGACAAGGACCAAAAGAAAGAAACTAAGTTTCTTCCCAGCCGTGCTAATCCCCGTTGTTGTCGATTACCCTAACACCTTTATTGACAACTAAGGCATTGAAAGAAGTGAGAAGATCCCTATTTCGAACCTAATCCTAACCCTAGCAAGCCTTTAAATCAATTTAATCTCATTCGTAGATCTTAAAACAAACCACCAACTTTTTGGACTTAACTCGTTAGAACATAAAGAAAAGGACACCATCTCCCTATGGATCGACCCATACTCAACCGGCTAGCTACCAAGCGACACCGTCTTGATTGCGGTATTCTTAAATTTAAAACGCACACAAAATCTGCAAACAATCAAATAGCGCCGTTGCCGGGAAGACGGTAATCTCTTTTTTTGTGTAATTTCGGGTTAATAAAAACAAATTATAAAATTATAAAAATTGAAAAATTTTAAAACAAAAAAATAATAATAAAAATAAAAATCATCTTGTTATTTTTGAAAGGTTTTTGTGCGAATTGTGCAGGAAAGGAAGACGGACTGATTCAGATCTGGAGCAAGCTCAGTGAACAAATCCAGAAACAGAGGATCTGAACAGACAGAGGAGAACCAAATCAGCACAGAGAAATTTTTTGAAGATCTGAACCTACTGATCCACCGCGGAACCGCGGCAGAAGTAGGCATTTGACCGCGGAACCGCGGTCAAAAGGTGACGTCAGCAACTGAAAATCTTTGTAAGTATCTTTTTTCTTCTCTTCCACCCTCTAAGCTCCACTGAAAAAAATTCCTGCAGGGTTCTTTGCACAGAATCTTTCTCCTATCTAATAAATTGTTTTTCTGCAGGATTCTTTGCGCTGCCAGATAAAAAAATTTTTGCAAGTGTTTTAGATTTTTGGTGTGTTAACTGCTTTGCATAATTAATATGGAATCTAAGGGGCTATAACACCAATCAAGATTGGGTAGGGAATTCATCACCCTTCCTAAGACCCCAAAAATCACTAAAAGCATATGCATCACCCTTGAGTTAATTAAAAAATATCTAGACTCAGCCAACTAAGAACTGTCGTGCTCATTAGGACAGAGGAAGGTTGTGGGCATTCATTCATTTATCTAAACCTGACTTTGTGGTGCCTAGGCTAGACAAGTGAGAAAGGTAACTTTAAAAGGCCCGTCTCACGGTGATTCATGAGCGGAACCCTCCTTTCTTCATTTTGTGCTTACCTGGCCACAATTGGCGGTGAAGAGGCGATTTGAGGGATATCTCACAACTTATCACTTTGGAACAGTTAGGAGCAGTCTAGTGGACTTAGAAGACCATAGCAATAGGTTTGATTGTGCATGTTTTAACTGTGATTGTTTGAAGTAAGTCCGTATACATTCTTGCAAAACTCTTTCTAGAAAAATACACTTTCAAAAATTTCAAAACTCCAAAAACAAACAATTTTTTTTAAAAAATAAATAAATATATATATATATATATAAAATCATATTCTTTTTATTCTCCTTTCTCTCATCACAACATGGGTACCCCACCTCGCAAAACTCTTGCTGAACTTTGGTACCCTCAACCAGACATTACTTCTTACACTTCTTATTTTGGTCGAATTTCGAACAACCCCTCCATGCCCAAAATTTCTTTGAAAGATGGAATAGACGCGTCTAGGACAACCAATTGGACTCCGCAATCCACATTGTATCAACCATTTCAACCCTCACCACCTTCTTACGTTGATACTCCTTTTTCGAGTCCTGTTGTAACTCCGAAACCCATGTCTATTGCTGAACATATTGAACAATCTCGTAACCGATCTTTCACTCCTTTCACCACTGCGAATTCTTTAGATCAACAATTCCATTCACCTTCTTATCCGTATGTTGATCATACCCCTGTCCAACCATTCTATTCCTATCCATCCTACCCTACTTTTGCACCTTCCCTGAAAATTGCTTCTACACAGCCATTTGGGAGTTTTCAGTATCGAAACAAATTTGAATCTTTTACTGAAAATCCTTCAAAACCCATGTCTAGTCTGGAACAGTCGTTGGAAGATTTTATGGTAGCGTCAAGCCAACAGATGATGGATTTGAATACGTCTATGGCCACCCTCATACAACCTAACGAACCTGCAGCTAGTTTCCAACTAGCTCCACATTTTCCAATGTATGATGAGGCGGTTGGACAGATTGAGAATTTGAGTGATGAGAGTGAGCTGTACACCCTTCCAAATCAAACCTACCTGTCCCCAATTGAATCCCACAACTCCAGTTTTGAATGTTTATCAAGTTTACAAATGATTCACCAGTTGAAAATAGAACGTTTAATGAGTTGTGCGACTTTGTACTGTTTGATTTACCTGATTGTGAAGGGTCCCTTTCGAGTGAAACCATCACCAATCATTTTGACCTCTACACCTCCACTCTAGAACCTGAATTGATTGATATCCATGCTTTTGATGAGGTGTCTGAGAAATTTAATTTTCACTTGATCGAGGATATTGACGCTGGGAATATTTTGGATGATGAACCCACAGATTTGGATGAGTTTCTCTCTCCAATTCATAATCCCGAGTCGTTAACTGTTTTTCCCGAACTTCATATGCGTCTGGATTTTGATGATAATTACATGGAAGAGATAACTTTTGAGGGGAATTATGAGGATTGTATTGAGGATAAACTAGTTTTGTTTGATGAGTCGGATTTTCCGATTCATAATGTCCCTTCCACTAACTGTGTACACCCTCCTGAACCTTTAAAAGTTGCCCTTCCTAAATCACTCCCATTCATCCTTTCCATTGTTCCGACCTTGCAAGAAACCGTTACACTTTCATTTTCAATGTCCTGTTTACCAAGTTCGACGTACCCATGTTTTCTCACAAATCTTGAGGGATTTGACCTCATTTCTCAGTGGGTTGATAGATTAGCACAATCGCTTTTTACACATCGGTCATTACAAATTGTACTAATTTATACACTCCATTTCCACCCTCAAGTTCGTATTCAACTTCTTTCTCCCACTTTCTCTGGTTCTTCTTCTAATCTTCCTTTAATGATAGTGAGTGTTAATGAATCACAATTCGATATTTTGAGTTCGATAATTCTAGAAAAAAAATTTGATTTAGACTCTTTTGAGAATAAGGTAGATGAGTTTTACGAGTCTCCTACCTCCATAATTTTTGAAAAATCAAGTATGTTGAATTCTGGCGCGACACTTATTGACATTGAAACGTTCAATCGGACCATCGATGAAAGTTTCGAAGATATTTTCGCCGACGAACTCGCATTCCTAAACGACACGGATTTTGTGATTAATCAACCTCCACCTGAAGAAGTCGAACCACCACCATTTCTTCTTATCCCATACGAGAATGTGATCATTCTTCCCATTCCTAATCATCCACATTCTCGTTCACCATTATTGTTTTGTCTCTACAAATCGAGACGTAAATCTTTTCTTTTACACCACTTATCTCTTCCCCACTTCTTCCTGGCTCCATAAAACATGTTCTTTCACCAACCACACCATTATAACGATAAAATTTTTGAATGGTTGGTGCTAACCTTTGGCCTGTGTAAGGCCTTGTATAGCTTGATACTGTGTTTTTCTCCACCCTAACTCTGAACTTTAACGCTTAAACAGTGGAAATGCTGTTTCACTTAAGTTTGGGGGGATCTTTTTGTGCATATATATTTTGTTTTTCTGTTAATAAGGAAAAAAAATTTAAATAAAAAAAAATTAAACAAACAGGGGAGTGCCGACAATTTTGACCTTCTTAGTGTAGCCTGACAGTGAGGGCACTGTCAAGTTTAAGTTTGGGGGTGTGCTCGGTAAGCCTTATTCCTTCGCATTCATGTGTATATTTGTGCATTTGCATACTTATTTTAAAACCCATAAAAATCAAAAATTGAAAAAAAAAAATTGAAAAAATCAATTTTGGCCATATTTGACTTAAGTTCAACAAGACGGTTGACTAGTTAGGAAAAACTAGATCCTAAACTTGGTAAATTAAAAATCCTAAAATTAACCTTTTTTAAAGTTTAACTAGAGAAAATATATGTCATTGCAGTTTATTTAGAAATAGGCAAATTTTGAGTTCAGTTCTAGGGCTAAGTCAAAATAAGGGAAGAGTATTGAAATTTTTATTTGAAGTGTAAGTCTGAAAAATAATTCTGAACCTTGAGTCTAATTTCTGAAAATATATACCCTACAACTTGCACATACACGCACCTTGAAACTTAGAATAGTAGAGGATACCTTGAAATGCTCTTGTCTAAAAACCTTAGTATGAAGGAAAATAAAATAAAGTATAAATGGTGAATAAAGAGATAAAAAAATGAACACTGGTTTTGTAATGCTTAAGGCAGCATAAATAAAAAATATAGCGAGGGTGCTTTATCACCTAGTGCCTTAGACCAACTGGTTTGGGAGTCACTGCTAAGCCTTAGGTATTGCAAGACGGGGAATTACGCCTAAATGCGCAAGCACATTTTGTAATCGGTCGTTTAGTACCCCAATAAGTATTAACGGTCACATGAAGAATGTGTGAGCAATTTTTATCACCAACTAAAAAGTACTTTGGACGATGGACAAGAGTATGATAGCTTGAATTGAATTTCCAAGTGTAGGCGTGATAATTACACACACGTAGGGGTATATAATTGGGGTTTGGATGAGAGATAGGAATGAAAGATAGGCCTTATATCTTCAGTAAAGATGATAAAAATTCCTGAGTTAAGACTGCACCTTAGAAGGAAAATTCAAAAGATACTGAAAGCTTAATAAATTTGCAAAACATATAAGATCTTAAGTTAAATGATAAGTGAGTATGAAAAATACGGGTTGATGATTTCTAAGTTAAAGATAATAGAATTTCTTGCTAGAATACTGAATTGAAGAATTATAGTCAATGGCCAAATTGATCGGATTTTGTGGGTAGTATTCGCTAAAACCCCTCAGGAGACAACACTCCTCCTACTAGGGACACCTAGAGCTTTAACGGCTTGTTGCACGAGCTCAGTGCAATCGCGTTCCCTGCGAAAGTGAGGTTAGGTTTTTTCGAGAATAAAATTGGCTTTGCTCGGGACGAGCAAAAGATAAGTTTGGGGGTATTTGTTCATATCAGAATTTTGCATTATTATATCACCCATTTTTAATCACATTACATATAAATAGGTGCTTTTGATCCATGTCTGCTAAATAGTTGAAGGTTACGGGTTCTCAGATCGTTACAGTGAAATTCATGAAAAGTCGCTACAAATGTGAGACTACGACCCACAATAGATGAATCCGTATGATGCCGCCTACCAGTTCAAGGAACAAATGGAAAATCATTAGACAGTTCAATGCACAAAGCACAAAGGCATCACAAGATTCAAGACTTTAACGCGAAGCTCAAGGCAACAGTCCACATCATTCTTCACTGTTGAAAATCTAGAAGGAAATAGAAGAGATTCTGAGAAACCAAGTAAAGAAAACAGAAGATAAATGCAACACAGAGAAAACCTGAAGAGATGAGCCAAAGATCTCACCAATTGGTCGTGGAACCGCGGCCAAACAGGCTATTCTGCCGCGGAACCGCAGCCGTGCAATGCACATGTCGGTGGGGTGTCGGTGCTTTGACTCGTTTTTTGGGGTTGTTTTGTAATTTCATGTATGGATCAGAGTAAACCTAGGGTTTTCCTATCTATAAATAGGAAGGTTCAAAGCCAAATAAAGTGTGCCTCTTTTAGGGTGCCTCTTTTGAGATGCCTCTCTCTTTTTATTTCTAGATCTAGAATTTAATTCTCCATTGTAATTTGTTTTTAAGAGGTATCAATAAAAAGTAAGTTCCTTTATTTTTCTCGCATTTTTCTTATCGTATTTTATTATCTGCAATTATTATTTGTTAATCTAGTTGTAGAATTTAATTTGCATTTTTCTTATCTTGAATTTTATTGTTATCTTCCTAATGAGTGAGTAATTGCTCACTTGTTAGGTGTAGGATAGGGAAGGTTTGAGAGAAGGAAATCTCTCTCACTCCTTTCTTTACCCAAATAATTTTAAATACGGACTCCCTTTAAATCAACCATAATCCGCTCACTACGGCACCCTATCCTACATGATAGCGGTGATTCCCTAGTTAGACCAGTTGTGGTTGAATTAACCGGAGATTAGGGCTTGGTTGAAGTGAGAAAGGATTAAGATATATTATTCTTTTCTCATTTCAATTATTCACTCTCTCATATCATTTTCTTGTGAGAAAAAGCTTAGCCACCATCTTCTTCTTCCTCTCTTGATAATTTCCTTTAAGTGAGGTTGATAAAAGAAAGAGTTTTGATTATAGAAAACAAACCACATCATTATACTACACACATCTAGCCCATTTATGTAGGGTGTTTGCTCTACTTCAATCACATATCGAGTAAAGCAAGGAGCTTTGGGCAAAGGAGCTTCGGGTGGATCGTCGTGGACTTATAAGACCTCAAGCGAACCTTTTTCGAACCCTCAAGTAGCCAAGGAGTCTAGCGTAGGGAGCTACAAAGGTTGTACTCGCAAAACCCTAGCCTTTATTGCATGTGATGCTGTCTTTGTAATGAAACCCTAATTTTTCTAGTGATGATTCTTTGTATGTTCACTTAGCACCTTAAAAATTTGATTTTGAGACATGTGATGCTTCCAAATCCTTCATGAGGTGCTAGGTAAACCTAACATTGGTATCAGAGCCGACCTAGAAATTTAGGCGACACTTTAGCGAAGTTAAAACTCCAATCGAACAAAAAAAATACGGATTTTCAACCCTCTCTGGACATTTTTTGAAACTGTGTTATTTTCAGAATTAAAAATACGTAAAAAATTCTGCAGGCAAATCCAAGCAATACTGTAAAAGATGAAGCAATGAACAGTACATCCCACCGTGGAACCGCGGCCAGAGCTTGCTTGGGCCGCGGCTCCGCGGCCGTACAGAGGAATCATTGGCTCGTGTTTATACAGTAATGTTCCTACTTTCTTGTATACATTTTTGGGTATGTTTAATCTGATTCAAGTCTAGAATGTTCTGGGGATGGCTTTGGATTCGGTGATTCGATCGGAATTTTAATTTCGTGCCTTTTTCGGATAATTTAGAAAGTATTAAAAAGTTCGAACGGATATCATTAACTCACTTTTTCCCGGCACGAAAAATTTTCAACTGTTGATTTTTTCTCGGGTTTAAATCTTTCGGAAATAGTGCAAGTTAAGTGGTGGACCCTCTAGAAGACAACAAACCTTAACTCGATTATGTGACCGTCTTGAACTGCCTTTTGAACCTTAGGGCTTGGGGCAGTACGACGTGCCACATGTGAGGCGTTGGCTTGACCCTTCTACGGCTGGACTGCTACTACTGTGACACATTCCGGGTTTTTTGAACTCCGCTCTGTTGGAGATAATGCCCTCAGAGTCAATTATTAGGTCACAGGTACGTGATTGCAATGATTGATGGAGGACCTATCCCGGTAGGACAGTCTTACTCGAGATGATAGTATGCTATCTGGTTTACCTTTATCATCGTGTACTGTTTTAGGTGACCTGACAAGTCGCTATTACACGTTGGTAGAGCCCCTAGGATTCTTGCTTGACCACCAGCAGTATGAGGGCGATCATATACGTGGGAGCTGGCAGTCTATAAGCATATCCTTAAAAGGTCCCTAGTCGTGTGAGTTTCGAGACAGGGCATCGATACTCCAGAGTAGACTAGTGTATACAGTCGAGACCCCGACGAGGGGCGGTGGCCGGTCTCACAAGCCACTGGTGTCAGTTGGATCACCTAAGATGTATACAGGTGCTCATTGGGTTATGAGTACACCGGACAGGACTCGCCGGGAACATGCTAGTTGGTCATATACCAGACGTCAGATGGCAGTTCCCTGGTGATATGTGTACAGGTTAGTTCATCGACCTGGGGATCGTCATTTGTCTCGTGTGAGTTCCCACTGTACTTTGATTACTACCCTACCACGGCTCAAAGGAGTCGTGCAAACAGGTTTTAGTTGGGTACAGTCCCGAGCCACATGGAGGCAGTGAGCGTATCTTCAGGGGTTCGTCTCTCCCGGTATTGGGGGTGAGGTCGTGCTGTGTCTAGGAGAGCCATTACACGAAGCCCTCGGCCGAGGCAAGGAGATTTACTGGTAGGTATTCCAGTAGTATCTCAGGGTGTTCTGGGCTACACTCCGACACGACTTGTACCGCTTTTGGGGGTCTGAATTTTACCAACCCCCCTAGGCCCGCCATGCGATGCTCATAGACGAACGGACCGGACTGTACGGATATTGTCACTGACAGGCTCAGTAGGGTTGTCAGGCTGAGTTCGCTCACAGATGTCCCTTTTAGTCAATACCTGGTAGCCCGTTACGTATTGGCTTATACCTCTGATGTGCTAGTGGTTAAATCCACAACCAAGGTGTTGACGAGTCTTTAGAGTCCCCCACATTCAGTTACTCAGCTTTCGGGCGAAAGGTTGTAGAGGCCGTATGGAGATATGGCAAGGTCCGATCAGATACGTGCGGTATTGCACGGATCAGGATCGGACAGTTTGTACTACAGGCCGTATGATTATATGGCAGGGTTCGATCAGATACGTGCGGCATTGCACGGATCAGGATCGAACAGATATTACTAGCCGGCTTTGGTTTAAGCCGGATCCTAGTATAGTACAGTGTAGATTTTGTCTCATTGCATTTGTATTTCGGTCGGAATATAAATGCGGGTGTGTATGCACAGTATCGGGGTTTTCCTGTAATTTATTACGGGACCAGTTTTCTGGAGTTGCCAGTTTGCTTTCCGTTTCGGCCGATTTCCATTGTTCCGTTCGTTGGCCGAAGATTGGTGGAGGAGGGCTTATTTGCATTGTTGCAAATAAGTTTTTGTGGAGGGGTCCTTTGCATATTTTTGTATCATGATAGCTTTTCCTTGACCTTGACTTCTAGCTTTATCATGATGGCTTGACTTTGTTGACAATCATGGTTGTTGATGATTGTTGGTGGAGTGTGGGTTTGGGTTTGTAATCATCTCTTGATATCATGACCTTTCTCTCTCTCCCTTGCATTATGGTTGTGGCTATCCTCTTTCTTTTTGAGCACTCACTCCATTCTCTCCTCTCACCAATCCATGGCCGGCCACTCTCTTGGTGGGGCTGTCCAAACATTTTGGTGTGGGATTTTGCTTCATTTCATGTTGCAAAAATCCCACAAGATCAATCCCAAAAGCTCCAAGTATCATTCCTCCACCAAATGGCAATTCCATAACCCCAAAGTGAGACTTGAGGACTACATATTCTACAGCGAACCTTGGGCACGTCGAGTAGCCGGCTTCGTGCCCGAGTTGCCTCGGCATTGAGGTGGGAGCCCGTAAAAGAAGTAGGCGATGTGGTGCACTTCCGGCGACGAGGAGGAGACGGGACATTCCGCAGGAGATCGGGACGATGACGAGAAGACCGGAGGACTTGGATCGTCGGTATATCTCTATTCCCTTTCTTGTAGTTAGCTAGGACTAATTAATGGTTCGATCCGGGTATTAGTGCGCGGCGGTTTGCCAGTTCAAGAAAATTAAAGTTTATCACCGCTTCCGCATTTGGCCGTCGGATTGACGGCCGGGGCGCCGCCGTGCACTTACACGCTCAAGTGTTGAGCTTTAGGAAATTTTGGGTATTTGATTATTCGATCGAAAAGTTTAACACTGTCTATTTATCTGGAATGTGATACAATATGTGGAATTCATATAGTTGGCATGAAATGCGAAGTATGTGATATTTCGGATTTACGATGTCTAAAGAGAATGTGGATTCCAAATATTGTAGTTTTACACTTTCTTTTCTGTGACCGTAAGTGTAGTATGTCGCTTATCGCCGGTTTCGTTGCTATACATCAACGACAATCGGGGTACGTATACTTACTTACGTTGATGATATATGATATTATGTGTTGCTGAGATATGATGTGCAGGATTGCCGCGATTGAATAGCCGGGGGGTTTTATGTGAGATGAGAGTTTTATTTTCATTCATGTAAAATTCAAATGTAATGTAATATTCTTTTATTTGGGGCACTTCCGGGTTGAGGATGATGTCACCAGTGTTGTATATTATTTACTTTTCCGCATTAGGATAAACCCAAGGAGAGGAGAACAAGTGACCGGGTTCTGGGGTTCAGTGGGAGGCCATCTCAAGGAGTCGAGACCGGGTCTCCTAAACTCCAGGATTGGTAAGGTCGCTTGCCGCTCTCGTAGGGGTCTAAGGGTGTGGCCTTGGCTATTCATCGCGACTGTGGAATCCGTATTTTCTATTGTTGGCTAAATACTAAATACGGACGTCCTAGTATATCCCACATTATATCTGTGTTTCTGCTGCCTGTGTTCTGTGATATCTAAGACGAATGATATATTATATATGAGATATATAGTAGACGTTGCTTATGTTTTACACCCGCGCTAGTCCCGTCTTGGTATGCCGTTAGTTAAGTAACCTAACGGTGCATAACGGAACATTGCGGCGAATGCGGATGGCATAAGCGTACGTTGTATTTTCGTTTCTTTTCTGTGATTGGCTTAAGGACTTAAATGATGGGACTACATTAATATGATTAATGTAAAGAAAATAAACCTAAAAAGAAGTTGTAGAATCGAATTTGAAAACCACTCGGCTCTTTATGGAAAAGCTATATTTCAAAACTGCAGAGCTCAAGCCACTCCTTTTGAAAACCATTTGATTCTACAACGATATTAAGTTCAAAGCGTTAAAGATTTTCTTAAAAATCATCCGCAACCCTCCGTCATTTTAGGAAGTAGAGTACTTAGTATTCGTGCTACGTTTGTTGACCTTAGCCAAGGCGTAGTGTACGGTAGCTAAGTGATGTCTTTCTACAATGCATATGATGCAGACTAATTAGGACGGGCATATGACTTTGTTGACCTTAGCCAAGGGTCATATAAACGGGTCTGATTAATCAAGAAATGACGGGTTGAACTTGACTACTGCTTGTGATTTGTTGACCATAACCAAGGTCATGAGTACTAGGGGTAAAAACCACATCGGGAATTTCAAATGTTGAGATTTGCAATGAGATTGCATACCTTCCATATGATGGTTGGATCTCGATCCTACTGTGGTCAATAGTTGCTCCCAGGAGAGTTTTGCAGTTTACAATTAGCTAACTCATTAGGTGTCTAGAAAGGTGTTAACGGGGCTACGCCTCTGGGAAAACGAGGTTTACTTTAATTAGGTCCGTGCGAAAGCACGGGGAACCTCCCTCAAGTACCGACACTGGCCTGGCTGAACGGTTAGCGAAGTTGTAGACAGTAATTAATCTTGGCTAGTTTTCTTTTTAAGGTTTGAAAGAAAAACTTGATTAAAGCAGTAGGAGACATCGATTAGACAAGATAATAACCAATCCGATCTTTGCAAGAGCTTTCGCTGAGTGTATTCTTTTCTCTCTCTTAATGGCAGATACCAATGACTGGACTCAAGCTTCTACTAGATAAAAATAAACTGAATGGGACCAACTATAAAGACTGGCTGAGGAATCTGAAAATAGCCTTGACTTATGATAAAGTATCATATGTCCTCACGGCTTCAGCCCCACCCGTCCCAGGTCCAAAATCCTCAATTGCGGACAAAGAAGTCCGCAAGACATGGGACGCTGACTGTGCTACGGCCAAATGCCTCGCGCTTGCATCGATGGACAACACACATCAAAAGCAGCACAAGAATATGGACATTCAAGCCATATTCCTCCATACAAAGGAGTTGTATGGAGAGCAATCCCGCGTATTACGATACGAAGCATCAAAGAAATTGTTTCAGATGCGAATGGCCCCTGGCACACCAGTAGGAGACCATGTTCTGAAGATGATAGCTCTCATAGAAGAGCTTGAGGACCTTGGATGGACGATGGACAATGAACAATATACGGATATTATTCCGCAGTCCCTCCCCTCCACCTTTGCTCAATTCATAGTTAACTTCAACATGCACAACATGGAGAGGGAACTACCCGAACTCCTTAATATGTTAAGGAGTGCAGAGAGCACACTAAAATCAGTGAAAACTCCCGTTTTGACTGTTGGACAATCTTCCTCTTCTCGCCCAAAAGCTAAGGCTAAGGGAAAGAAAAAGAAGAAGCCTACCAATCCTAAGGGTGGAGTTAAAAAGGTTAAGGGGAAAGAAAAGTCCAAAGCTGGAGAATCGGGGAAAGGGGAATGTTTTCATTGCCACAAAACAGGACATTGGAAGCGCAACTGTATCGAGTACTTAAATCTCAAGAAGAAGCATGGGGATGCTTCCGCTTCAGGTGTGTTTGTGACAGAAAACTGTTTTTCAATAAACACTGCTTCCTGGGTATTAGATACCAGTTCAGGTTCTCACATTTGCAATTCTATACAGGGGCTGAGAAATAGCAAGGTTTTGAAGACAGGTAACCATACTCTCCGCGTTGGAAATGGTTCCAATGTACATACAGTCGCAATGGGAGAGTATCACTTGGGGTTGCCATCTGGATGTATATTGGTTTTGAACCCATGTTATTTTGTACCAAGTATACTTTGTAATATAATATCAGTTTCTTTGTTAGACAATGAAGGATATATTTTGTATTGCAGAACAATGTTATGAACATTCACCTGAATCAAATGTTGGTTGGGTATGGTACGCTTAATAACGGGATATACGTCCTAAATCAACACACAGTTTTCAGCATACAACACACTAATAAAAGAAAACTTTCAGAAATAAATGAAGCTTTTCTTTGGCACTGTAGACTTGGTCATATTAACGAAACAAAACTAAACAAGTTACACAAAGATGGATATTTAAACCCTTTTGAATATAAATCTTATGCGACTTGCCAGTCTTGTATCAAGGGTAAAATGACCAAAACTCCATTTACCGGACACGGAGAAAGAGCTACCGAGCTCCTAGGACTCATACATAGTGATGTATGTGGGCCAATGTCTACACAGGCTAGAGGCGGTTTTTCTTACTTCATTACTTTCACTGACAATTTCTCAAGATTCGGTCATGTATTTTTATTAAAGCACAAATCCGAAGCTTTCAAGAAATTCACTGAATATAAACAAGAAGTAGAAAAACAAACCGGCTTGAGTATCAAGATACTTCGATCAGATCGAGGTGGGGAGTACCTCAGTACAGAATTTGCAAACTTCCTAAAAGAGGATGGGATTCTCTCTCAGCTCACTCCTCCTTACACACCACAGCACAACGGTGTGTCTAAACGACGGAATAGGACCCTATTAGATATGGTCTGATCCATGATGAGTGATGCTGAGTTACCTGTCTCATTTTGGGGGCATGCATTGGAGACTGCAGCATTTCTACTGAACAGGGTCCCAACAAAAACCGTGTCTACCACACCATATGAGATATGGCATGGGAAGAGACCATCTCTTAAGTGAATTAAGATTTGGGGTTTCCCGGCCTATGTTAAAAAGCAGAATCCGGACAAACTCGAGACACGGTCGGTCATGTGTATCTTTGTAGGATATCCAAGGAACTCTTATGGATATCTATTCTACCACAAGGAGGAACAAAAGGTATTTGTTTCTCAGCATGCCACATTCTTGGAAAAAGAGTTTTTCACAGATAAAGATGATGGCAATGTGGTGGATCTAGAAGAGGTTCTAGAGACACAAACTACAAATGACGACTTGGTTGAACCGGATGTTGCAATAGAAACTGAGGAACCTCGGCTACTCCGTAGGTCTGGTAGGACTTCTCGCCCACCGGAGAGGTACTACGGTTTCCTCATTGATGGTGACAGAGAAGACTGCATCATGGAGGATGATGATCCTACCAGTTTTCAGCAAGCTATCACGAGTGGAGACTCTGTGAAGTGACTGGATGCCATGAGATCCGAAATGGAGTCTATGTACACCAACAAAGTATGGACTTTGGACGTTGTACCCCCTGGGGTAAAACCTGTGGGGCGCAAATGGATCTTTAAAATAAAGATTGGTGTAGATGGGCAGGTGGAGACCTATAAGGCACGACTTGTGGCGAAGGGTTTTCGTCAAAGACCAGGTTTGGACTATGACGAGACTTTTTCGCCCGTAGCCATGCTTAAATCCATTCGGATCCTACTTGCTATTGTTGATCACTACGACTATGAAATCTGGCAGATGGACGTTAAAACGGCATTTCTAAATGGTGATTTAGAAGAATGCGTTTATATGGATCAGCCGGAGGGCTTCATTGACAGTGGGAGCAGCGGGAAAGCATGTAGATTGCTTAAATCCATATATGGGTTAAAGCAGGCATCACGGAGTTGGAACATCTGTTTCGATGATGTTATCAAAGAGTTTGATTTCATCAAAAATCCAGATGAATCTTGTGTTTATAAGAAGGCTGTAGGGAGAGCTGTCACATTCCTCATATTGTACGTGGATGACATTCTTCTGATAGGAAATGATATTCCTATGCTACAGTCGGTCAAATCTTTCTTATCACTAAGGTTCTCCATGAAGGACCTGGGTGATGCCACATACATTTTGAGCATAAGGATCTATAGAGATAGATCCAAAAGGTTATTGGGATTGTCCCAAACCAGGTACATCAACACCATCCTAAAAAGATTTAGTATGGAAGACTCCAAGCGAGGTGCCTTACCCGCTTGCCATGGGGTCACTCTCTCCAAGGACTCTTGCCCAAAGACCGATGAAGAGAGAGCTCGCATGAGCATTATACCCTATGCTTCGGCAGTAGGATCTATAATGTATGCGATGTTATGTACATGCCCAGATGTAGCTTATGCACTTAGTGTAGTAAGCAGGTATCAATCCAACCCAGGGGAGAATCACTGGATAGCTGTAAAGAACATTCTTAAGTACTTACGAAGGACTAAAGAATTGTTCTTGGTGTATGGTAATGGAGATCTCCAAATGGAGGCCTTTACCGATTCGAGCTTCCAGAGCGATAAGGACGACAGCAAATCTATCTCAGGGTTTGTATTTACCCTCAATGGAGGGGCGGTAAGTTGGAAGAGTTCCAAACATGATACCGTTGCAGACTCTACGATGGAGGCTGAGTACATTGCTGCAAATGATGCCGCCAAGGAAGCCGTCTGGATGAGGAAGTTCGTCTCGGAGCTAGGAGTAGTTCCAACCATTATTGATCCAATACCATTATATTGTGATAATAATGGGGCTATGGCGTTAGCCAAGGAGCCCAGGTCCCATCAGCGATCCAGACACATCTTGAGGCGCTTTCATTTGATCCGGGAGATTGTAGATCGCCGCGAGATCGAGATTAAGAAAGTAGACACAAAGAATAACGCCGCGGATCCACTCACCAAGGCCCTCCCTCAGCCGCAACATGAGCGACTTTTTGAGATGTTGGGTATGAGATACGCCAATAACTGGCCTTAGTGCAAGTGGGAGATTGTTGGATATATGTATGCCCTAGAGGCCATTATATGATAGTGGATGTATTTATACATGTATATATATATATATATATATATATTCAGTGTACATTCTTGCTCGACATGATAGTATGCTATCTGGTTCTTCTTTATCTGACATGTTGATTTGATCATGATTTTATTCGTTCATACATGTTGATAAAGCCCTGAGGATATAGGCTTGACTACTGTGATTATGATGAAGATCATACTAGTGGGACGTCAGTAGTTTATAAGCATATCCTGGAATGTCCCTAGTCGTAGGTGTATCGAGACGGGGCATCGATATACCAGTGTAGACTAGCGTATATGATACTAGACCCATATGATGGGCGATGGATGTTCCCACATTCATCGATGTTTGACATCGAGATCGTATACAGGTGCTCAGTGGTGACTGGGTACACTGGACGGACTCATCGAGAACTCCTATATGGAATTATATCTATCGTCGGATAGCAGTTCTCAGGTGACACTGGTGCAGGTTAGTCTGTAGACCCAAGATCGTCATAGAGTCTTGTGTGTTCTCCCAATGTACTTTGATTACCACCCTACCACGGCTCTACTGAGTCATGCAAACAGGTGGCCGTTGGGTACAGTCCCGAGACACACGAAGGCGATGAGCGATAGGAGGGGTTTCGTCTCTCCCGGTATTGGGAGTTGATGCTGTGCTGTGCTCGATTTGCTATATCAGTAAGTCCCTGGCCAAGGCTGTTGAGATTTGCTGATAAGTGTTATCAGTAGTTTCTCGATCTGTTATAGACCATTCATCGGCACGACTTATTGAGTTATTGGGGTCGACGTTACCATCCCTAGACTCGATATGCAGCATATCTGACGAAGAGACCGGACTGTACGGTAGTGTTGCCGGTTGGCTCGACGGGAGTTGTAACAGGTTCGCTTGTTTTCTTTTGATCGCTCAATACCCGGGTGGCTGTTACGTTTAGCTGACCACTTGCGGCTTGTAGGTATTTGATATGATCATTACCTACTGCCGGCGTATTGACGAGTCTTAGAGTCCCACAATGAAGTTTCCTAGCTAAGGCGAAAAGATGTGGTGTGCATATGAGATATGCGCGGGGACCCGATTAAATACGGATATGTGATACCGTATATTAATCGGGCATTTTCTATTGGTCGGGTCGTATGTGATATGACCGGTTTGCAAAATCAAGTGTTGATTTAACAAATGACTTTTAGATTAATTCTTTAATCAAACTCTTTTTCTATTTTTGTATGCATGCATGTATGCACATGATGATGTGCATGGATACATACATACATACATACATACATACATACATTGTATCATGGTTGTTGATACATGTTTGGTGGCAATGCAAGACTCACATTGTAGAATTATCTATTTTATTTATCATTTAGAAAAAGAAAAAGGATAATTCACATAAGGTTTATACTTATCATCTTTGACCATGCTTCAACCACTATTTAACCTTGAGTTAATTATCCTTTCATCTTTAACCCATTTGATAAAAATATAGATGATTCTAACCATAGTTGAAGTGAGAAAGGATTAAGATATATTATTCTTTTCTCGTTTCAATTATTCACTCTCTCATATCATTTTCTTGTGAGAAAAAGCTTAGCCACCATCTTCTTCTTCCTCTCTTGATAATTTCCTTTAAGTGAGGTTGATAAAAGAAAGAGTTTTGATTATAGAAAACAAACCACATCATCATAATACACACATCTAGCCCATTTGTGTAGGGTGTTTGCTCTACTTCAATCACATATCGAGTAAAGCAAGGAGTTTTGGGCAAAGGAGCTTCGGGTGGATCGTCGTGGACTTAGAAGACCTCAAGCGAACCTTTTTCCAACTCTCAAGTAGCCAAGGAGTCTAGCGTAGGGAGCTACAAAGGTTGTACTCTCAAAACCCTAGCCTTTATTGCATGTGATGTTGTCTTTGTAATGAAACCCTAATTTTTCTAGTGATGATTCTTTGTATGTTCACTTAGCACCTTAAAATTTTGATTTTGAGACATGTGATGCTTCCAAACCCTTCATGAGGTGCTAGGTAAACCTAACAGACTTCCCCCTCACGACAGTCCACGGATGCATAACACGTGGCTAACCACTCCATGCTCAAAAGGACTTCGAAGTCAAACATATCGGAAAGAATCAAATTGACAAAAGAATCTTTATATCCGATGCAAAAAAATCATGAACGAACAACATATCGAGCAACCAAAAGATTAGCCTGTCACGACGGCGTCTATCTAACCGCCTCTGGGCTGGCATACTGGTACGAATCCGCTTTGGTCCAGAAACGACCGAAGTCTCATAAATGCGCTCCTCAAGCAGTAAGGTTGTATCCATCGCGGCTGCATAAGTGTCAAAATGCTGGGTGCCTATAGCAAGCAGTAAAATTTCAGAAAATATATAATATTATTTTTGGAATTTAATATTAAAATAATATATTTCCCGAAAATTGCCCGATTTGCGAAATTGGGGTTTTCGAAAAGAGGTATAAATATATACCAATATTTGTGAAATAATTGGAAATTAAGATGATTTATTCATTTAAAAATATATTTAAAGAATTTGGCATTTTTAAAATCAATTATATGCAGTTTAAATGAAAACCCGATTAGTGCACTGCTAATCGCGATTAGGCCAAATCCGTGATTCTACAGTTTTTCATGGTTAGTACACCATGACATGTTTCATTTGGTTACTTGTTCATTTGTGTTGTTTTAGTTATGGTTGGTGTTATTTTGGTGAGAAAAGAAAGAAATGAAAGGAATGATTGAGGGGAGGGAGAGAGGGGACATAATGATGAAGGGTAAGCATGCTTGGAGAGAGAGAGAATGAGAATAAGTGAGAGAGTGGGGGGGCCGCCTCATTTCTCTTTCCCCCACCATTTTACATATCTTTCTTCATCCTCCTCAAGCTCACTTCCCTCCACCTTCAACCCCAAATATCATCTCCAAATCTCCACCAAAACCCTATACCCCTTTCACAAAAAATGATCACCTTCTCACCCTCATCACATTGAACCAAGAAAAGTAGGATTTTGATGACTTTGAGGAGCTAGAGTTTTCCTCGAGTTGCTTAAATGAGGTATAACTTCTTCCATTTAGTTAGTTTTAAGTTTCTTGGTTACCTACTCTAGTTAGAAGTTGATTTGGTTGAGTCTTGTGATGTATGGAAAATTCAAGAGAAAGGTTTGAGTGCTTGTTTCGAATTGGTGATGAGTAGTGGCTGCCTACAAACCTTAGTGTCGACATTACTAGCCAATACCCGGATTTGAAAACAAAACACGAACTTAGAATTTCCCCGACATCGAATATTTGACAGTTGTGATAGTATTACGGAATCCGGTATCACCCGAGAGCTTCATAAAATAAGTTCCCATGACAGTGAGACGTGCAGGCCACCTAGATTTTTCTCCCAAGACCCGAGATCCCACAGCCCCTTTCAGGCCGCAGATTTAATCCTCCAGGCCGCAAATTGCGGCCTGGTCTTGATGAATTGGTTTGGTGTTCATCCCATAGCTTCCTTATCTGATATCTTGAGCAACCCAATATGCAAAATGTGCTAGTTTGGCCTAGGGTGAAATCTGGGAGTGGTTTTCCTATATTGTTGTTTTCGTGTTTTCCGTATTTTGAATGCTTGGTTTTGGTAATTGGTATTGTATTTGGTTGTTGGGCGTTTGTACGTCAACAACAAGGGTTGTTTGATTGTTTTTGCACGCGTAGGCTATAGGTTCTAACCTATGAGCGCACTGTGTGCCGTATCGGTTTTCCGGATTCGATTCTAATAGCGATTGCGATTGTATATTATTGTAGGTACCTTCGCATGAATTTCGAGGCGACGGAGCATGGCGTCATCGACTTCGGCAAGCAAGGATCAAGGTGAGTAGATCTATATCTATGGGGGAAGTCGGGTGGATGGCGTATAGCACCCCTGCAAACTTTAATGGAAACCAATTTATATATAGAATATAGTTAATGGAACCTTTAATAGAAAACTATGGATAGAGTTAAAAGATAGTTAGAGAAACCATATTAGAAACTAAAGGATAGTTAGAAGTGTTTTGATACGATTAATATATGATGACGGGCTTTGAGGATGTTGTTTGATGATATTGTCGTTTAGGGTACTATAAGACTAGATAGCTGACATAAATGTGTCATCCGAACCATACCTATTTCCAAACTGAAGAATCGTATGCATCTTTTAAACAAATACCTTGAAGGGCGTTACGGATTTTCAAATGATATCTTTTCCTTAAAAACACCGTAGCCCCTACTTTCAAAACTACGATTCGCACCATTTAAAAACTGATTGTATGGTTCGGGTGTGTATGTTAGATTAGAGACGGATGATTATAGTAAAGGTAGAATGTATATGTAAAATTGACTTGATGTGGGATATAAAAGCGATGAAAAGAATGTAAGACGTGATATGATGATTTGATGATATGTTGGTATACGGATGCGAGTCGATTGAGATGATTGATGCCTTGCCGGTCCCCTGATATGAGATTGTTATGGATGTGACCTGGGACATAGGTATATAGATATATATAGAATGTTGTGAATCTTGAGTGATTTGTCTTGCGAGATCTTAGGTCCGTACCCTCATTGTCATATAGGCTGATAGGATCCCTATTTGTTTAATGTCGCCGTACGATGATTTTCCGTACGTGATGAGTTGACTTGATGATTGATCCATACCCTTGACTAGAAGATGTCGTACGATGGATTATACCGTACGTGATGTTGTGAGGCTGGATGTCGATTGATAGATTCACCGACTCGGTCAAGTAGACACGTATACCTTATAGCTTTTAGCTGATGATTTACCTTATGCTGCATTCATATTATTCTCATTGCATTGCTTATACCTGTGCTAGTACACCTGCACCATTATCGATGATGCGTATGTTACACTTACACAGATTTTCCAGCTCACACACTTCATCATTGAAAATTGCCATGTCACTACATAGTAGAATTGCTGCATCATGATATGACTCCTTGCATGATTTATTTGCTATGTTCACATCATTACGATATGACGTGGTATACTGATATTGTCACATCACTGTTCCATGTTGCATGATACACGAATATGCTTACATTTCTATCATATGTCGCATACATCATGCTTTATGATTTTACGCATTGAGATATGCTGTTTTCATGAGATTTCTGGATTTGAGAACCGTGGCTATTTCAAAAGAAAGTATGTACTGTTTTAAAAACCCGGTTTCTCTTGATATGATATTTCAGTGCGTCCACCATGCGTTTTCTCGGTTCTGAGACGTGTGACATGTGAAACCCGATTCGAGGAGCTGGATGAGGCCGATTGCGGGTACATGGTGGACCCGGTATGGTACCCCGGAACAAGAAAGGATTGCTGTGCACTAGACGGTGATCCTGGCAGAGGGACTACTACCTACCGGTGATGGTTTTTGGGCTCGGCGAATATCCGGAGGATACCGACCGGAGTCGAGAGATGATATGGGTCGATCCGGACTGACGGAGCCCGTGGGCCGATCCGGACTGACGGAGCCCGATATATGAGGATTTACGTGTCGATGCTGGACACGGGTTTCATGATGTTTTCGAGTGTCGATGTTGGACACTCAGGTTCCATGATTTTGATGTGTCGCGAGGGACACCCGTTGATTTATATCCTCATAGTTTCATGCATATGCTTTTAGGATATTTTCATGCATGATGTTGTTGTGTCATCGGTTGACACGTGGACGAGATACATATGCATACAGGCATTGATTATTTGGTTGGATGATATCCACATGCTGTTAGGCGTTTATTTACATTGTTGGCACACATACAGATATGGTCACCCTAGATATCATAGTATTACCTTTATGATATAGTTGACCTAGGAGTCGTTGTTTATTCGATTTCTACTTGTTGATGTTTTTCTACTCACGAGTTGGAAACTCACCCCCGTTGTGCCACAGTTCTTGCAGGTTGACCGCATGGATCAGTAGCGGCATCGCTGGCACACAGTTGCATTCGGGTGTTTTGCTTGGTAGGTGGGACATTAGTATCGTACCCACTCTTGTATTTATATTTCATATTGTATCTAGTCAACTCCATCAATCAAACTAGTATTTGTATAAGTAATGAGACTTAGTAAGACTATTAGTGCGAGACTTGAGCGATGGGTTTTATGTTCGCTTTTGGGGATTTATGTCTTGCTTATTTCTTTATCTTTTGTGGTGATCTTCGCCGTTGGGCGTCGTATACTTATATATACTGTCTTGCGTGGTTGTGATCCGCCGGTTGGCGAAGAGCTAGCTCCCGCTTGGGGATGCCTTTTATATTATCTTGTATATGTGGTTTTGGATCAAAATATACAAAGGAGGTGCTGCCCAAATTTATAAAAGACGAAACATGTTTTAAAACTTGCATAATCCACTTGCATTTTTTATGTTCCATTATCTATGCATTAAGGAAACCTTTGATTTCATTATACCTTTATTTCAAAACTTCACCTCTTTTTATTTTCTTAAAAAGGTTTAGATTTCTGGGTTTCGGCTTACTTGAGTTACGTTGCGCCTTTTGACGTCGCGTGATTTAAGTGCCGGTCACGAGCTAAATTTCGGGTCGTGACATAAGCAATACCTGTATGTCCAATCTCCACACGAACCTCGTTATCCATTTCTCTTCAGTGTCCTTCAGGTGAGGAGCACATCGAACCACCATGAAATCTGAATGTAATACTCGGACACTGCCATCCCTGAAGTCTTACGCAGAGACTCGAAACTACGAGCTCAGACATTTCGAACGCTCTCCGGAAGGAAATGAGCAAGAATACAGCTGTAAATTTATCCCAAGTCATAGGAGGTAGATTTGAAGCTCGGCCTCTCTCTCGACTGACTTGCACCACGTCTGAGCAAGACCTCCTAAACGAAAACTCGCAAGCTCGACCTATCTCTCGTCAGAACATCTCTATGATCGACAAATCCTTGCCATCCCGTCGAGGATTGTCTACGGATCCTCCACTGCATCTGTGCCGGTAGAAACAAACTGGAGGCCTTAGCCTCAAACTCTTATAAGGATACGGAAATAAATTTGGTAATAACAGAAACAGCTGCCTGTGCGGCAGTTACAAACACAGTCCCTGAAATAGGAGGGGCCTCATCGGCTCTCGGAGCTCAGCTAACTATCGGTAACAATCTAAACATCTGTTACACATCCTGAATACTCGACTCCACCCTGGCCATCTGTCCTGGAAAAGGCGGACCACTCTGTCCCTGAGGGGTAGGCGTACCGCCCTGATCGGTCCTCATCTCAAACGAGCCCACTCTAACATCATCTTCGGCAGCAGCCCTCTTGCCCTCGTAGTCTCCGACGGCATAGTGGATGGAACGAGGAACAAGATCGATAGGAACATTGCAATCTAATCAAAGGATTTCCGGAATCAAGGAGGGAAATACAAGCAAATATATATCCTAAGGTCACTTAGGCGGAGTACCGTATTGTAAGTATCCGCGGAACATACCCACGCTATGTCACTCTGCTTAAGTCACCTACTCCATCTACCAAGGGTCATCCTACACTCAGAAAGGTAAAACCACGCTCTGATACCAACTTTGTCATGACCCAAAAGTACGGAACGTGACTGGCACTTAAATTATGAACGTTTCAAGGCGTACGTAATCTAAGTAAGCCAAAGCCCAGCAATCTAAACCAAAAATGAAATATAATGAAGAAAGACTTATTTAAGAAAGTGATTTTAACAAACTAAGTCGCATTAAACATTTAAGAAAAACATTAAAATTTCCCGAAAATTTCGGCAAAGCCTCCTTTGTAAATATTGGCCCCGAAACAGGTACAAAACAAGAAAATACATAAAAAGAATAAAGGCATCCCTAAGCAGGAGCTAGCTCTTCGCCAAAGGTGGAGTCACAACCACATACAATATATATATATATATATATATATATATATCATCAAATGCGAAAACAAGTATATAAAAGCATGAAAGTAAGAAAACAACACGTCGGCTCAAGTGAGCATCGACACCAAACCACAAATACAAGTCTCAAATCTCATCGTCTAGTCCAATATACAAAGGTAGATGGAGTTTACTAGATACAAATAAGAATACATGGTGGGAGCAAAACAATCCTCCAAAAACCCACCTATGAGCAAGCTGCAAGCCGAAGCAAAAGAAGCAGAATAGGAGTACGCCCGCCACTACTGTGCTGACGAGTCATACCTGCAAGATACTGTGGCACAACGGGGGTGAGTTGCCAACTCGTGAGTAGTAAGTAACATCTAGTAAAGCTATCGTAAGCATGCACGCAAATGCGTCACAACCTACATATTCCGATATTATACAATGCACTAGTATGTATGCAATATGAATGCATAATCAACATGAAACCTGAATATGTTTGGTATGAGAAAATCCTTATTTTCATTTTAGAAAAATTCCTGTGAAATACTGAGGTATTATCAATGAAATCAACAAAAATCCGTGTCAAGCATCGACACTAAACATGTATATCTCAATGTCTCAATGTCTCAATATCTCGGGCTCCGTCAGTCCGGATCGGCCCATATCATCAAATCTCACGACAACGGTCGGTATCCTCCGGATATCCGCCGCGCCAGACATCACCGGTAGGTAGTCCATACCCCTGCCAGGCTCATCGTCATCCCCACGAAAACTATCTCGCCCTGGGGTACCATCCGGGCCCACCATGTACCCGAGAAGGTTCCTCCACTCCTCGAATCGGGTCTCGAAATCCAACAGAAAACATGAAAACTCATGGTGAATGACCCATACATCACGAGAAAACAGCAACTTGCATTTTAAAATAATAATAAGTTTTATAAAATTCTTGTGGTTTCCCTCAAAATCCAGAAATCTCATAAATACTGAAATCCTCGAGAAGAATCACAATATATAAATATGCTGGTGATGATGGAAATCTATGATACGGTAGTATATACCATGCGAAGTACGGCCAGAAGCTATGCATGAATCATGATGTAATGAGGCATGTATATGTTAGTTATATGTATGCCCTAGAGGCCATTACTATACATAGGATGTATATTGTAGTGGATGCTGGGACATATATAGGGAGGACTTTCTTGCTCGACATGATAGTATGCTATCTGGTTTCTCTTTACCTTAACGTGTATGCTGATTGTCTCTCTGTTACATGTTGGTAAAGCCCTTAGGATGTGTACTTGACTACCTGGACTATGATGCGGATCATACTAGTGGGGACATGGTAGTCCATAAGTACATCCTTCAAAGTCCCTAGTCGTGGGTGTATCGAGACGAGGCATCGATATACCAGAGTAGACTAGCGTATACCTTCTTGACCCATACAGATGGGCGATGGATGATCCCATATCCATTGGTGTTTGAAATCAGAGATGATACACGGGTGCTCAGTAGAGACTGGGTACACTGGACGGACTCGCCGAGAACTCCCAGATGGTATTATACCTCACGTCAGATGGCAGTTCTCTGGTGACACTGGTACAGAGTAGTCTGTTGACCCAAGATCGTCATAGAGTCTTGTGTGGTTCCCACTGTGCTTTGATTTCCATCTTACCACGTCCAAGAGGGCGTGCAAAACGGTGGTTTTTGGGTACAGTCCCGAGTCACATGGAGGCAATGAGCGATAGGAGGGGATTCGTCTCTCCCGGTATAGGGAGTTGATGTTGCGCAGTGTTCGATTGGCTATAACAGGAAATCCCTGGCCAGGGTTGCTGAGATTTACTGGTAAGTGTTACCAGTAGTTTCTCGAATTGTTATAGACTTCATATCGACACGACTTATCGAGCTATTGGGGTCTGACGTTTACCACCCCTAGGCGAGATATGCGACATATCAGACGATCAGACCGGACTGTACGGTAGTGTTACTGGTTGGATTCACTGGAGTGTGAGCGGGCTTGCTCGTCGATCTTCAGATCGCTCAATACCCGGGTGGCCGTTACGTTTAGCAGACCGCTTGCGGCTTGTGGGTGTTTGATATGATCATCACCTGCTGCCGGCGTATTGACGAGTCTTTAGAGTCCTACACAGAGGTTTCCTGGCTCAAGCGAAACGAAATAGGAGCGCATATGAGATATGTGCGGGACCGAGAATAATACGAGTATGTGATACTGTATTCAATTCTCGCGATGTGACATTGATCGGTTATATGCGATATAGCCGGGTTATCGGATCAAGTGTTGATTCGATAAGATGTTACTAATGATACCAGTCGGTTATGTGCGTCATGACCGGATCGTTAAATCAAGTGTTGATTTAATGATTTAATGCATAATTATATATTTGATATATTACTTTGCATTAACTAGTATCGGTTCACTTTAAATGGATTTTCTCGCTCGGTTGTGCGCATTGCATATGCGATATGATTTTGTGCACTTGTTTGTATCATATTTGATGATACATGCAAATTAGGGTTTGTGTAAAGAATTAAACCTTGGTTAAAGAAATGGTTAGGGTTTTTATTTGATTATTCATTTATTCATTTTTTTTTTATTTTTGGAAAATAAATTGCATAAAATAGAATGGTGGCTTTCTTTTGTTTTCTTTCATGAAGCTTCATGAACTTTTGACTTAGTCACCATTTTGTCTCATGCTTAACCCTAACCAATTCAATTAACTCAAGTTAATTCTCTACACCTAACCATGGTGAGAATTATGATAAGATTGGATTTTTATTAATGCTTATCATATTCTTATAATAATGAGCTTCTTCTTCTTCTTCTTCAAGAAGAGAAACTAAGCTCCATCAATGGTGATTGATGGAATTGAGTGAGAAATCCAATTCTAAAGTCTACCCACTTCCTATTTCTTCATCCTCTACCTCTTGCCAAGTAGTAGAGTGTGTTTCCTTCACAAGTTTTCTTGGCTTGGTGAAGGTGGAGCTTGATCTAGCGATGCTTCGACGTAGATCATCTTCGGCACGTTGTCGACGACCTAGCCCGTCCATTCTCCGATGAAGCCGACGCTAGAGCCCGGGACTTGTTATGGACAGCGAAGAGACTTCATTGCGGAGCTATGAAGGTGGAGAACCGGATCTACAAAGGTTGTATTTCCGTATCTCTTAGTTAAGTGTTAACTAGATTATTGTTTCGCCTAGATTTCTAGCCAACGGTCCGTTGTCGGGTTTCTCGGCACCTAGATTTTTTGAAATTGGCATGGTTGATACCTTGTGAGACCTCATAAGGATGCCTAGGAACCCTACAGTGGTATCAGAGCCTAGCTAGAGCCTTAGGCGAAGTCTAGACGGAATTTGAAGTCCGAACGAACCGAAACCGCAAAATTTCCATGCTCTCTGTCCTTTTTTCAAAAACTAAGATTTTTCCAAATTAAAAATGCTTAAAAAATTCAGCAGGGAATTTTAAGAATTATGACGCAAAAATTTACTGATGAACAGTACAAACCGCGGCGGAAGCCTGGCTTCTGCGGCGGTTCCGCGGCGGAATGATGACGTCATCGTACACTGTTTGCACAGTAACTCCTATTATATTATGCTGGATTTTCTGGGTATTTTTAAAATTTATTCAAGAGTTGAATTTTCTGGAGTTGTTTTGGGGATTCGGTGTTTCGATCGGGGTATCAAATTTTGTCTATTTGGCTTTCCGGATAAATTTTAGAATATGTTAAAAAGTTCGACCGGATATAAATACCCAATTTTTCCCCTGTCGGGAAATTTCCAAGTGTTGGATTTTTCCGTAGTTTAACGACGTTCTAAGTAGTGCAAGTAACACGATGGACCCTCTAGAAGACAACAAACCTTAACTCGATTATGTGACCGTCTTGAACTGCCCTTTGAACCTTCGGGTTTGGGGCAGTACGGCGTGCCACATGTGAGGCGTTGGCTTGACCCTTCTACGGCTGGACCGTTGGTACTGAGGCACGAACTGAATGCTGTTAGACTTATTTCATGTGTTGAGTCGTATCGGGAAAACTTTGGTGTTCGAATGTTCGATCGGAAAGTTTAACATTTTCTGTTTATCCGGAATGTGATACAATAATTGGAATTCACAAGTAGTTATGAGATAACGGAATGAATGTTATAAACATAGCAGTTTAGTCTCACTTGATCGGTTGCCACGGAATTTTGATGTGATCAAAAGTCCGTCGCAATCACGTAGCGTACGCGGATACTCGCCGGGTAAACTTAATAGACAGCCTCACCCCATAGCCCCGACCAAGTGACTGTAGGAGAACCCCGTCGCCGAAAGCATCCGTTCGGGTGCTCGCGGTAGCGGTGTTCTGCCTTGGTGCACTTCGTCGACGGTATCGGGGGTGCGGCCGTCTACTGAAGTTTGCGACGAGTATTCGATTAGGATGTCGGGAATCTTGTTGAATTGCCCGACTTGATATTGAAAAGTGTTTTCGATTTTGAGACTAAAATGCGGGGTTTATAATTGTTAGGCATGCGATGTCTAAAGAATTCATTTGATTAGGTATGCGATGTCTATGCAAGTTGCGGATTCCAACTGTTGTAGTTTTACACTTTCTTTTCTGTGACCGTAAGTGTAATATGTGATATCGCCGGTTTCGTTGCTATATGTCAACGACAATTGGGATGCGCATATTTACTTACGTTGATGACATGTGATGTTATGTATTGCTGGATATGTTATATTGGATCGTCGTGTTTGAATAGCCGGGGGTTTTTATGTGAGATGAGTGTTTTTCATTTTCATTCATGTAAAAACTTGTATGTAATATTCTTTTTTTGGGGCACTTCCAGGTTGCGGAAGATGTCACCCTTTGTATATTATTTACTTTTCCGCACTAGGATAGACCCAAGGAGGGGAGCACAAGTAACCGGGTTCTGGAGTCCAGTGGGAGACCAACTCGAGGAGTCGAGTCAGGGTCTCCTAACTCTAGAATTGGTAGGGTTGCTTGCCGCTCTCGTAAGGGTCTAGGGGTGTGGGTTTGGCTATTCATCGCGACCGTGGAATCCGTGTTTTATACTGGCTCGTATTGAAAACACGGACGTCCTAGTATATCCAATATTTCATATGTTTCTTCTGCTGCGATATTTGTGATGTGATCATGTGATGTTCTTTGATAGATACAGTATATAGTATATATGATATATTATATAGGCGTTACTTATATTTTACACCCGCGCTAGCCCTGCCCCGCTCTGCCGTTAGTTACCTAACCTAACGGTGCACGAGGGAACATCGAGGCGAATGCGGAAGGCATAAGTGTACGTCGTATTTATCAGTGATGTTTAGGTACTTAAATGATGGGACTTCATTAATATGATTAATGAAAGTAAAAGAAACCTAAGATGTTGTAGAATCGAATTTCAAAATAAAACAGGTAGCTACAGTTCTTGCTTTGCACAGCGGTATATGTGATATATCCTGCACCTTATTCGATGAGGAAAGGACCGAGATCCCTTCACCGGGAGTGACTCCTTTAGCAATAACTGGCAGATGCTACACATTCGGTTTGTCTTTAGATTTCTTTTAAGAGTTTTTGCTTTGCACAGTGATATATATGATATATCCCGCACCTCATTCGACGAGGAAAGGACCGACGATCCCTTCACCGGGAGTGACTCCTTTAGCAAAACTAGAAAAGCCTCAAAAGCACTCCATTTTAAAAATCATTTGATTCTACAACGATATCAAGTTCATTACGCAATAGGTTTTCATAAAAACCTGTCGTAGCCCTCCATCATTTCAGATAAGTGCTAATTAGTATTCGTGCTACGTTTGTTGGCCTGCGTCAAGGCGTAGTGTGCGGTAGCTAACTAGTATTTATCTGCTTATGCATATGATGCAGATTGGATTAGGGTAGTCGTGCGACTTTGTTGGCCTGCGTCAAGGGTCGTGCGAGTGGGTTTAATTCAATCAGGAAATGACGGGTTGAACTTGACTAGCGCACTATAGTTTGTTGGCCTGCGTCAAGGTCATAGGACGCTAGGGGCAAAATATTATCGGGAATTTCAAGTGTTGAAATTTGCAATGAGATTGCATACCTTCTATGAGATAGTTGGATCCCGATACCCGCTGCGAGTAATTATTACTCCTGGGAGAGTTTTATACATTACAATTAGCCGATCAAGTAGGTGTCAACGGGGTTACGCCTCTGGGAAGACGAGGTTTACATTAATTAGGTTCGTGCGAAAGCACGGGGGATCTCCCTCAAAGTACCGACACTGGCCTGGCTGAAAGATTGGCGAACTTGTAGTGTGTAATTAATCCCGGCTAGTCTTTCCTTTTAGGGTTTGAAGGAAGATTTGATAAAAAGCAGTGGAAGCCATCCTGATTAGATAAAATAATAACCAATCTATTCTTGCAAGAGCGCACGCTGAGTATTTTCTTCTCTCTCTCTCCTGGTAGCGACCATATCACGCCTTAATCAAGATAATAATACGGAATATTGACCGAACCCGCTTGTTATACTGAGCTGGGGAACGTTGGTCCCGCTCCAACTTATAATTGTTATAAGACAGAGCAGGAAATTGGGGATTACCAGATTTCCCGTGCCGCCCAAACGAAGAGAATGCATGCTGATGCATCATCTTCGGGTGTGTTCATTACAAAGAACTGTTTCTCAGTATCCTCCGCGTCCTGGGTATGTGATACCAGATCAGGATCCCAGATATGTAATCTGTTACATAGGGCTACAGAAAGGTAGAGAACTGAGAACGGGTGATAAGTTTCATGAGGCAGAAAACGGGGCAAGTGTTGCAGCCAAGTCTGTTGGTCACTGTCACCCTGTATTACGAATACATTGATTCTGAACAAATGTTATTAGATACCGAACCTGATATACAAAATCATATCTGTCTCTTTATTAGTAAAGAAACGATAAAATTTTGTATTGTTGGACAATGTTTTGAACATTTCCTATATTAAAAGTTGATCGGTTCAGGCACGTTATCTAAAAGCGTTGATGTTCTAAATCAAAGTACAGTTCTTTAGTATACTGAACACACAAAAGAGGAAGAGTTCAGATATGAACGGATCCTTCTTGAGGCATTGTAGACTAGGTCATATCAATGCGACCCGACTAGCTGAAGTTACATGTAGATGCATATTTAAATTAGTTTGAATTTACATCTTATGAAACTCGCCAGTCATGTCACAAAGATAAAATGACCATAGCCCTGTTTATTGGAAACAGAGAAAGAGTTATGTAAACTCTTGGGATGATACATGTTGATGTATGTAAGGTCCCCTGTCTACACATGCCAAGACCGGTTCTTTGTACTTCATTACATTCTCTGATAATCTCTCAAGATTCAGACATATGTTCCTGTTGAAACACAAGTCTGAACCTCTTGAGATATTCACAGAATATAAGTTAGAAGTAGAGAACCGATACAGGTATAAGTATTATGTCCTTTGATGAGATCAAGGAGGAGAATACTTGAGCACGGAATTCCTGGACTATTTTAAAGGAGAATGGGATTCTCTCTCAGCATTACTCCTCCGAATACACCATAGCACGATGGTATATCGGGGCGGAGCAATCACACCCTATATGATAAGGTGTGCTCTATGATGAGTACTACTGAGTTACCTATTTCCTTTTGGGAGTTATGCACTTGAGAAGCTGCATACCTATTGAATAGGGTTCGAATCAAATCAGTTGCCAACCATTTCATATGTGATATGGAAAGGGAAGAGCCAATGTCTTAAGTTAGTTAAGATTTGGGGTTGTCCGGGCTATGTCTGAAAAGCAAAATCCGGACAAGCTCGAGGCAAGGTCAGTTATGTAGAACTGGAAATGTTCCAGCTATACAAAACTGCAGCTGAAGATTTGACAGAACCAAGGGATTCAATAGTTACCAACGAATCTCAGCCTCTCCGCCGATCTAGTGAGGTTCCTCACCCGCCTGAGAGATACTTCGGTTACTCTATGACAGTGGGAGCGAGGATTGCATCATGAGATGATGACCCAACTAGCTTCGAGCAGGCCATCGAGAGTAAGACTCTGTAAGAATGGCTGGATGTTTATCGATCTGAGATGGAATCCTTATACACCAACAAAGTATGGACTTTGGTTGCTATATCTGAAGGGTTAAATCCCCATCAGGAGCAAGTATATCTTGAGAAGATTACTTGGTGTACATGGAAAAGTTGAGACTTTCAAAGCTAGACTTGTTAAGGGTTTTCGTCATCGACCAGGCGTGGATAATGATGAAACCTTTTCCAGTGGCTATGCTTAAGTCCATTCAGATCCTACTTGCCACGGCTACATACCATGACTACGATATCTGGCGGTTGGGTGTCTTGACTGCTTTTCTAAATGATGATTTAGAAGAGAGCGTCTATAAGTACACAGCCAGAGGGCTTCGTAGACAGTGGGAGCAGCGGAAATGTATGCAAGATGCTTTATAGGATAAAGCAGGCATCGCGGAGTTGGATCGTCTGTTTTGATGGAGTAGTCAAAGAGTTTGACATCATCAAAATGGTAGATGAACCTTGTATAAACAAAAGGGTAATAGGGAGTATGGTGACGATCCTCGTAGAGTACGTGGATGACATACTCTTGATAGGGAAGGAGTTTCCTATGCTACGCTCGATCAATCTCCGCTTATCACAATGATTCTCCATAATAGGATCAAAGTGATACCTCCTAAATCCTAGATTTTGGATCTATGCGATAGATCTAATTGGATGTTAGGATTCTCACTAGTTGTAGTGAGATGGTATCAACCGATCCTGGGAGAATCACTGGAAGGGTTCCAGGGTGATAAAGACGACTGAATGTCAGTCACAGGCATTGTCTTTACCCTCAGTAAAGGGACGGTATATTGGAAGAGTTCCAAGCTAGATACCGTGGCATACTGGACGATAAAGGCAGGATACATCGCTACTTAAAATGCTACCAAAGAGGCTGTTTGGGTGTATATAGGTTCATAAGATGAACTTGGTTCCTACCATTGTGTGACAATGGAAGTTTGGCTTTGGCCAGGGAACCCCTGTCCCATCAGTGATCCAGACATATTCTAAGGCAGTATCACCTGATCGTGGAGATGGTTGATCTCCATGGTGATCAAGGTTTGGAGAGTAGACTTAGAGGACAAACACAGCGGATCCACCCACAAAGGCCTGTTCCCAGAGAGAGATTTTTATGGGATGGTTGAGTATGAGATACTACAACCACTGCTATCAGATGGCCCTAGTGCAAGTGGGAGATTGTTAGTTATATGTATGCCCTAGAGGCCATTACTATACATAGGATGTATATTGTAGTGGATGCTGGGACATATATAGGGAGGACTTTCTTGCTCGACATGATAGTATGCTATCTGGTTTCTCTTTACCTTAACGTGTATGCTGATTCTCTCTCTGTTACATGTTGGTAAAGCCCTTAGGATGTGTACTTGACTACCTGGACTATGATGCGGATCATACTAGTGGGGACATGGTAGTCCATAAGTACATCCTTCAAAGTCCCTAGTCGTGGGTGTATCGAGACGGGGCATCGATATACCAGAGTAGACTAGCGTATACCTTCTCGACCCATACAGATGGGCGATGGATGATCCCATATCCATTGGTGTTTGACATCAGAGATGATACACGGGTGCTCAGTAGAGACTGGGTACACTGGACGGACTCGCCGAGAACTCCCAGATGGTATTATACCTCACGTCAGATGGCAGTTCTCTGGTGACACTGGTACAGAGTAGTCTGTTGACCCAAGATCGTCATAGAGTCTTGTGTGGTTCCCACTGTGCTTTGATTTCCATCTTACCACGTCCAAGAGGGCGTGCAAAACGGTGGTTTTTGGGTACAGTCCCGAGTCACATGGAGGCAATGAGCGATAGGAGGGGATTCGTCTCTCCCGGTATAGGGAGTTGATGTTGCGCAGTGTTCGATTGGCTATAACAGGAAATCCCTGGCCAGGGTTGCTGAGATTTACTGGTAAGTGTTACCAGTAGTTTCTCGAATTGTTATAGACCTCATATCGACACGACTTATCGAGCTATTGGGGTCTGACGTTTACCACCCCTAGGCAAGATATGCGACATATCAGACGATCAGACCGGACTGTACGGTAGTGTTACTGGTTGGATTCACTGGAGTGTGAGCGGGCTTGCTCGTCGATCTTCAGATCGCTCAATACCCGGGTGGCCGTTACGTTTAGCAGACCGCTTGCGGCTTGTGGGTGTTTGATATGATCATCACCTGCTGCCGGCGTATTGACGAGTCTTTAGAGTCCTACACAGAGGTTTCCTGGCTCAAGCGAAACGAAATAGGAGCGCATATGAGATATGTGCGGGACCGAGAATAATACGAGTATGTGATACTGTATTCAATTCTCGCGATGTGACATTGATCGGTTATATGCGATATAGCCGGGTTATCGGATCAAGTGTTGATTCGATAAGATGTTACTAATGATACCAGTCGGTTATGTGCGTCATGACCGGATCGTTAAATCAAGTGTTGATTTAATGATTTAATGCATAATTATATATTTGATATATTACTTTGCATTAACTAGTATCGGTTCACTTTAAATGGATTTTCTCGCTCAGTTGTGCGCATTGCATATGCGATATGATTTTGTGCACTTGTTTGTATCATATTTGATGATACATGCAAATTAGGGTTTGTGTAAAGAATTAAACCTTGGTTAAAGAAATGGTTAGGGTTTTTATTTGATTATTCATTTATTCATTTTTTTTTATTTTTGGAAAATAAATTGCATAAAATAGAATGGTGGCTTTCTTTTGTTTTCTTTCATGAAGCTTCATGAACTTTTGACTTAGTCACCATTTTGTCTCATGCTTAACCCTAACCAATTCAATTAACTCAAGTTAATTCTCTACACCTAACCATGGTGAGAATTATGATAAGATTGGAATTTTATTAATGCTTATCATATTCTTATAATAATGAGCTTCTTCTTCTTCTTCTTCTTCTTCAAGAAGAGAAACTAAGCTCCATCAATGGTGATTGATGGAATTGAGTGAGAAATCCAATTCTAAAGTCTACCCACTTCCTATTTCTTCATCCTCTACCTCTTGCCAAGTAGTAGAATGTGTTTCCTTCACAAGTTTTCTTGGCTTGGTGAAGGTGGAGCTTGATCTAGCGATGCTTCGACGTAGATCATCTTCGGCACGTTGTCGACGACCTAGCCCATCCATTCTCCAATGAAGCCGACGCTAGAGCCCGGGACTTGTTATGGACAGCGAAGAGACTTCATTGCAGAGCTATGGAGGTGGAGAACCGGATCTACAAAGGTTGTATTTCCGTATCTCTTAGTTAAGTGTTAACTAGATTATTGTTTCGCCTAGATTTCTAGCCAACGGTCCGTTGTCGGGTTTCTCGGCACCTAGATTTTTTGAAATTGGCATGGTTGATGCCTTGTGAGACCTCATTAGGATGCCTAGGAACCTTACAGTATATATGACGAATAATCCTACGTATCCATTTTTATGAGATGAATATACGGTATAAATCTACGGATCATATACGATGCAGTTGCGCTAATACCAATTCTAAGCAAGTTCTATAGTGTTCGTGACATAGCAATTACCAATGGCGTGTGTGTTCGCATAAATAGTGCACGTGTTGAATAAACCAATGGTAATGGTGCAAGTGTCCTATGAGATGATATCACACACATACATACATACATACATATATATATATATATATAATGATGCGATGCGATGAGACGGCTAACTAGGAAACTACGCATATAATGAAAATACTATAAGTAATACTAAACCATCGGGCGCCTCGCGCCATCAAGACGATCCCCCCATAGATGTATACATCTACTCACCGGGACGCCTCGGCAAAACCGATCCGATCTCCGTATGTCTTTCCGCGCCGCGTCCTACACCTTTGCACCCGAGCCTAGCATCGCACACAAGCAATAAAAGGATAAATATACGAATAGTCGTGGGACAAACGACACAATTTAGTCGCGCACAAACTCGACGCGCGCACACTTGGTGCACAGAACGCGCCCGCGACAACGCCATAAACTACAACTAGGGTCGCTAAACGTGATAACTACCGGGTCTAAAACTCAATCGTACCAATTATGCATTCACAATTCACAAGATATTATATGAAATGGGTTATAAATCATCAAAATCTCAAACTCAACTAAAAGCTATTTATTTCGGAAACCTAGTAAGCATCGATTTCCATTTTGGTTCAAATCTTGATATTTTTAACAATTTTAGTGGCCACATTGTTCACATAATATCTTAACTAAAACACCCAAACCATTACTTAAATTTTATATCACCAATTTAGTAAATCCTAAAAATCTAGTTTGTAAAATATTCTAATTTTAACAATTTTAAAGTAACACTTTACAATTTAACAACTTGACTAGAATTTGCATAACCTAAGATGTTAAACTACATATTATAACCCTACTCAAATAATAAAAACCCTAACTTTATTTGAAACTCTTGTCTTGAATTTTTCTAACTTGCAATCTAAAACCACAATTAATCACCTAACAAGCTAGATTGAAGTAATTAGAAACTAATTAAACATGGAGTTAGGATTTATACCTTTAAAATTTGAGATCACACTTGCAACTTTGCCTCCAAAAGAATGGTTTCATGCTCCAATATCTATGCTAAAATAGGCTAAGGAGCATTTGCTTTGAATTTGTGAACATTTGTTGATTTTTGATGGATTATTGATGAAATTGAGATGGAAATGAGTGGGGATTTTTTTGTTGGGGTTCACTGCAGTGATGAGCTTGGCGTGGGGGAATTGGGTGTGTGAGTGAGAAATGTGTAGAATTTTCTAGTGAAGAAAGTCTCTCCAAGCTCATTAAATGCATTCACACTACTATTCTATATTAAACCCTTTTTAAACTTTTCTTTTCCTAATCAAGTTGTAACATTTTGAAAATTTAGAAATAAATAAAATTAATTAATTAAATAATTAAATGATAAATCAAAAGGTTATTAGAACCAAATAAGACATTTTCATAAATAGTAGGTAAAACAAATTAAAGTAAAAATTAAATATGTAACATAAATAAATTATAAGGGTTTTTATGTAAATTTTAGCTTCATTTTAATAAAAATGGTGTTATATAAAAACATAAGTTGTGAAGGGTTTCTAGGAAAAGTTTAGGATTTTGTGCAAATGGGAATTGATTAAGGGTGTAAATGAAAAAGGTGTAGAAAACATTTTAGCTCAGAATTTTATTACAATTAAAACAAAATTGATGAGATAATGCATTGCCACCACCTTCTTGCATGCACAACCCACACCCCCACAACTCCTCCTTGCATGAGAATGGCACATCTAGGTCTTTGACACCTCCTCCTACCACCTCACTCTTCCTATCACCACATATAAACCATGTTCAGATCATTTAGCTAAGGAAAATCTGAAATTTTAAAGAAAGAAAAAGAAACCAAGAATAAATATAGAAGAACAAGAGAAAGGAGAAGAGCTAAGTCTAGAACTTCCTCACTATCAAGCTAGGACAAGGAGCTTGTGCATCTTGGGGGGGGGGGTCAACCAGCAAGTTACTTGTAGGTAAATCCTTAATCACAGTAGGAATTTAATAATGTTAGTAGTTTAACTTTGAAATCAAATGGTCTCAAATATCGTATTTTAGTCAAAACGATGCTCTGTTTGAATCTTCTTTAGTTTAGATAAAAATCAACTTAACACAACAGTGCCAAAATGTTGTATGTTGGACCAAGAACAACTCATAGGAATACGAGCAGGGGAGCTCGGATTTTGGCCGGCGACCATAAAGAGAATTCCGGCGTCGCCGGATTTGTAGGGAGCTAGGGAGTTTTGGCTTGTTGGGTAGGTTTCTGTGTAGAATTTTGGTCATTTTCGTATTGTTTAAACAAGTTAGTTTAACTGTATATAAAATCTGAAAGCTAATATCGGAAAAGGTATCTAAAAACCCAAAATACGACACGGTTAAAACGTATCGCAATCTGTTTTCTGTCGCGATGCAAAGTCGGGTTAAATTCCAGTAAGGTTAAGTGTTAGATAGCTTGAAATAGTCGTATACTATATAACTAGTACCTAGGAACGTATGTTTTCATATTCGCCATGTCGGAGTAGCTGTTTCCTTATACAAGTTAATTTTCGATGTTAGATTCAAAAACGGGTACTTCGGAGGCAGCAAGGAAAGGAAAAGGATTGGCGATTCCTGAATAGATACGACTTTTTTCCGGTGAGTAGACTAAACATCTACCGGGGAATTTTGTAAAGATGGCGTGTTACGCCCGTAGTTAGATTTAGATTCAAGTTTTGTTTTTGTATATTAACTTTATCATATGCATGCTAAATTCTACATATATATCTCCAGTACTAATATTGTTAGAACACTGCACCATTATCGACGAGTTATGCTGCACATGCACATATCTACATTTTACACTACACCTCGTCGGTATTAACATGTCACTTTTACACTAAATATTCATCTTGTTAAAAATGATTCCTATCATACTAAAATAATCAACAATAGTGGTAACTTGCATAAATGACATCATGTTTATCATCCGAGTATTCTAAGTTGATATAAGAAGCTTTGTTTTATTGAGAAGTTATGGTTTGGTTTTTCTTGTACTATTACATAAAGCCAGTGATTTCATGATTGATGTGACATGTCCACCATGAGATGTTTTATGATTTGGTTTTATTCCGGACCGAGTGGGGGAGCTATACGGTCGCGGATTTATACGTTATCCAGACTGAGTGGGGGAGATATACAGCTGGATACATGGTGGACCCGGTCAAGACCGAGGGGCAGGATAGCCGCATTTGAGGCGGGGAGTCTAGCGAGGTTACTCGATACCGGAGATAGTGGTGAAATACGGCGGATATCTAGAGGATACCGACCGGTATTATTGATTTAAGGATCATTCGAGGAATGATGCTTGGAGGAGAAGGAAGTTTTGTGTCGATGACGGACACGGAAAGATGAATTTTATTGAGAATAAATGATGAGATTTCATTTTTGGTTATCTGATTTGTAGTACAGATTCATGCTTTCCATATACTATAGTATATCATACCTGCTCTCATTTCGGTTAGATATGATCGTCATATTTACATTATTAACCGCTATATGTTAGTTATATTCACTGAGTTGGCAAATCACACCCGTTGTTCCACAGTTCCTTGCAGGGGTAGAGTGGACGGTTAGCAGCAGTGCAGATCAACTTTTCCGCTTTTATCGCATCTTTTGCTAGGTGGGTTACATATGTAGTAACCTTCTCTTTTGGTATTGTATTTTGTATTTAGAAAATCTCCATCAGACCTTGTACTATTACTTAGCATGAGAGATGATTATATGTATATTATTTGATGGGAAAGATCGTTGTTATGTTAGAGGATATTTCTTTTATCCATATCTATGATTCCATTGGTTTCATATAAGTTGTAAATGTTATTCCGCTGTTGTTATTGTTGATCCTCACTAGGGATGCAACCAAACTTGACACCTTATGCTTTTTTTATATTTTAATTACAAAAACTGTGATTTTTACTAAAAAAAACTAAATTTTTAGAAGAAAATTCCGCAAGGGTTTTTGATCTTGGTGTTTGGCTTACTCGGGTTGTGTAGATATCTTTAGATATTATACAATCTAAGTGTCGGTCACATCCAAACTTTGGGTTGTGACAAATTTGGTATCAGAGCTTAGGATTAACCTTACAGAGTCGAATAGGGAGTTAAGATAAGTCGACTTGAGTTCGTTACGTAGGACGACCTTTGGTTTGATGGAGTAGGTGAATTAGGATGAGTGCAGTACCGTACGTATGTTCCGCGGCATATTTACGTTACCATACTCAGCCTAACTAACCTTAGGATCTATATCTTGATCTATTCTTCTTTTGACTCTCTGTTATTGATTGTTCCTATTCGTAAGCCTTATCAACTCTCGTTTCTTGTTCCAGTTGCTATGGCTACGCGAGCTAGGCGAGCCGCAGCCAGAGATGCAGCTAGGGCGAGTCCACCTGTGACAGCGACTGGTACACCAGACGTTCTGGCGGTGCATGAGCATGTTGATCCTCCTCCTCCAGATCGTATGACTAGGATAGAGGAGGGCATGTTAGGATTGCAGCGAGTGGTAGGACAGTTAGCTGAGGCCACCCGAGTACTGAGACAGGATCCGGCACCCACCGTGGCAGAGTCCGAGGTACAGCCCGCGCAGACGGTAGCACTTATAGATACGAGAGTGATGGAGGTATCGCTTTCAGTGTTTATGAGGTTGAGACCTCCAGTTTTTACAGGGACCGATATAGCGGAGGATCCTCAATCCTTTCTTGATAGGATGGCGAGGATTGGCAGATCATTGCGATGTTCTGATGCGAGGTCAGTTGAGCTGACTAGCTTTCGTTTGGAGGGACTTGCACAGGAGTGGTGTGAGTCGATGGAGAGAGGGCGAGCTACGGGTTTTTCTCCGATGTCGTGGACCGAGTTTTCCGAGGTCTTTCTTGCCAGATTTCTTCCACAGAGTGTGAGGGACACTAGAGCTAGCAGTTTTGAAGCATTGCGGAAATCGGCAAGTATGTCAGTGGCAGATTATGATTTACGATTCACTCAGCTGTCGCACTATGCCCCATACTTAGTACCTATGGAGGAGCTTCGGGTGAAGAGGTTCCTAAGGAGTCTGGAAACGTAGTTGTATCTGGCTATAGGCTCCCAGAATTTTGATACGTATGCGCAGGCCATGGATGCAGCGATACGAGTGGAGGAGCGTTTGAGCGAGGCAGCAGTTGTTCCAGAGCCAAAGAGGAGTAGACTGATCGAGCAAATGACTAGACAGTTTGGCAGAGGTAGAGGCAGATATACTCCAGGCCGCAGCTTCGGACGAGGTTGGACCCAAGGCCAGATGTTCAGTTCATATCCTGAGGATCAGAGGACCCCATCTACATGTTTTAGTTGCGGACTTCCAGGACATTTTGCGCGGGATTGTAGATCCCAGGGAGGGACCGTTGTTCCAGAGGCTGCATTACTCCCTCCACCTTCTACGTCGATGGCTTTACTTCCTCCCCCAGTTGGCACTACAAGCCAGGCAGTTGCACCACGAGGTCGAGGCTTTGCAGGACGCTCTTAGAGAGGTCGAGAAGATAGAGGTAGAGGACGACAGGATGCGGGCATGGGCCAGGCATGGGTTTTTGCGCTGACTCCACAGGATGCCCAGGCATCAAATGCAGTTGTGACAGGTACTCTTGTAGTATGTTCCTTAGAAGCCCATATCTTATTTGATCCCGGTTCTACACATTCTTACGTATCTTCACGCTTTGCACTTTCTTTGGGAAAAGAGTCGTCGTTGTTAAAGTTACCGTTGGTCGTAATTACTCCGGTGGGAGATTCTTTTATAGCTCGACACGTATTCAGGTCATGTTCTGTACGTATTGGTGATAGAGATTCGCTCGTTGATTTGATTCTCCTGGATATGTTAGATTCGATATACTTCTCGGTATAGATTGGTTGGCCTCTTGTCATGCCTATATAGATTGTCGGGGGAAAGCGGTAAGATTTTGTTTTCCAGGTGAACCGGTTTTCGTTGTGCAGGGAGATTGTAATATAACACCTGCCAATATGATTTCTGCCCTTTGTGTGGGACGACTTTTGAAGAAGGGTTGTCATAGGTTCTTGGCATTTGTTCAGAACTTAGGAGTCGTTGAGATTCCATTGGACCAGGTTTCGATCGCACGAGAATTTCCGGATGTGTTTCCTACTGAGTTACCAGGATTACCGCCCGATTGTGATATTGAATTTTGCATCGACTTGATTCCAGGTGCTGGGCCTATTTCTATACCACCCTATCGGATGGCCCCGACGGAGTTGAAGGAACTCCAAAGCTAGTTGCAAGAGTTGTTAGATAGAGGACTCGTGCGTCCCAGTGTATCACCGTGGGGAGCTCCTGTGTTATTTGTAAAGAAGAAGGACGGTAGTATGAGACTGTGGATCGACTACCGACAGCTGAATCGCGTCACTGTGCGAAATAGGTATCCCTTACCTCGTATCGATGACTTGTTCGATCAATTGCAGGGAGCTGGCTACTTCTCGAAGATTGATCTGCGATCAGGGTACCACCAGTTGAGAGTTCGGAAAGATGACATTCCGAAGACTGCATTTCGTACCCGATATGGGCACTATGAATTTCTGGTGATGTCGTTCGGACTCACCAATGCCCCAGCAGCATTTATGGATATGATGAACCGCATTTTCAGGCCTTTCCTTGATCAGTTTATCATTGTATTCATAGATGATATCCTTGTTTATTCCCAAAGTCGGGAGGAGCACGAGTACGTTGCAGACCTTGAAGGAGCATCAGCTGTTTGCAAAGTTCTCCCAGTGTGCTTTCTGGCTAGATAGTGTGGATTTCTTGGGTCACGTGGTTACGAGAGATGGTATACGTGTGGACCCAAAGAAGATCGAAGCAGTGCAGCACTGGCCCAGACCGGTGTCAGTTACAGAGATTCGCAGTTTCGTAGGTCTGGCAGGTTATTACCGACGCTTTGTACAGGATTTATCTCGGATCGCTGCACCGCTGACCGGGATGACTAGGAAGGAGGTTCCATTTCTGTGGACAGATGCATGTGAGCAGAGTTTCCAGCAGTTGAAGACTCGCTTGACGACTGCACCTGTATTATCGTTACCTTCTGGGTCAGGTGGCTTTGTTGTGTATTGTGATGCCTCTAGAGTGAGTTTAGGCTGTGTGTTGATGCAGCACGGCAGGGCTGTAGCTTATGCTTCTCGACAGTTGAAGAGGCACGAGCAGAACTACCCCACTCATGATTTGGAGATAGCTACTGTAGTTTTCGCACTGAAGATTTGGAGACATTACTTGTATGGAGAGTCATGCCAAATCTTCACAGATCATAAAAGCTTAAAGTATATTTTTCAGCAGAGGGATCTGAACCTAAGGCAGTGTAGATGGATGGAACTGGTAAAAGATTACGATTGTGAGATCTTGTATCATCCAGGCAAAGCAAATGTTGTAGCAGATGCTTTGAGTCGGAGACCTGGAGGTAGCTTACCTCATTTACACACCTTGCAGAGACAGTCTTCTATAGACTGGCAGATTTTATGTGATGGTCGTATACAGTTTGAGTTCACCTCGACAGGAGGACAGTTAGCACATGTTCGCACCCTACCTCAGTTATTGGATCGTATTCGAGAGACGCAGCCCGCAGATGCTCGTATGACAGAGATCATGGATCGGGTTAGGCAGGGCAGAGGGTCGGAGTTTGTGATAGATGTGTTAGTTCTATGTATGCCCTAGAGGCCATTACTGTACATGAGATGTATATAATAGTGGATGCTAGGACATATATAGATAGGACTTTCTTGCTCGACATGATAGTACGCTATCTGGTTGCTCTTTATCTTAACATGTATACTTTCTGTCTTTCTGTTACATGTTGATAAAGCCCTTAGGATATGTGCTCGACTTCCAGGACTATGATGCAGATCATACTAGTGGGGCCTGGGTAGTCCATGAGTACGTCCTTCAATGTTCCTAGTCATGGGAATATCGAGACGGGGCATCGATATTCCAGAGTAGACTAGCGTATATCTTCTCGACCTATGTGATGGGCGATGGATGATCCCATATCCATTGGTGTTTGACATCAGAGATGGTATGCGGGTGCTCAGTGATGACTGGGTACACTGAACGGACTCGCCGAGAACTCCCAGATGGTATTATACCTCACGTCAGATGGCAGTTCTCTGGTGACACTGGTACAGTAGTCTGTTGACCCGAGATCGTCATAGAGTCTTGTGTGTCTCCCACTGTGCTTTTATTTCCACCCTACCACGTCTCTATTGAGTCGTGCAAACAGGTGGTTTTTGGGTACAGTCCCGATTCACATGGAGGCAATGAGCGATAGGAGGGGATTCGTCTCTCCCGGTATTGGGGGTTGATGTTGCGCTATGCTCGACTGGCCATAACTGGAAATCCCTGGCCAGGGTTGCACTGATTTACTGGTAAGTGTTATCAGTAGTTTCATGCTTGTTATGGACCTTACATCGGCATGACTTATCAAGCTACTGGGATCTGACGTTTACCACCCCTAGGCGAGATATGCGACATATCAGACGAACAGACCGGACTGTGCGGTAAGTGTTACTGGTTGGATTCACAGGAGTGTGAGCGGGCTTGCTCGTTGATCTTCTGATCGCTCAATACCCGGGTGGCCGTTACGTTTAGTAGACCGCTTGCGGCTTGTGGGTGTTTGATATGATCATCACATACTGCCGGCGTATTGACGAGTCTTTAGAGTCCTATACAGGGGTTTCCTGGCTCAAGCGAAACGAAATAAGAGCGCATATGAGATATGTGCTGGACCGAGAATAATACCAGTATGTGATACTGAATTCTATTCTCGCGATTAGTATCATCGAACGGTTATATAAGATATAGCCGGGTTACCGAATCAAATGTTGATTCGATATATTGATACACTTGATATTAGTCGGTTATATACAATATGACCGGATCGTTAAATCAAGTGTTGATTTAACGATTTAATGTATAATTATATATTTGATATATTACTTTACATTAACTAGTATTGGTTCACTTAAGATTGATTTTCTCACTAGATTATGCACATTGTTTATATGTGATATATGCAAGTGTACATGTTTGTATCATGTTTGATGATACATACAAAATGTGTGTATGAGACTTATACCAAGATTAAGTTTAAGATTAGGGTTATTGATTTATCTTAAGATTTAACAAAAGAATTAAACTTGGTCAAAGTTGTCAAGCTTGAAGAAGCTTGGAGAAACTTTGACAAAGTCCACTCTTTTGTCATTTCTTTTGATAATCCTTTAACCTAACCCTTAACCTAATGCCTTGGTCAATTCTCTACATGAGTTAAGCATGAGGGCTTAACTCAACCATGGTGCCATAATTAAAAGGATAAGTTTCATTCTTTATTCATTATTCTTATCATTATTCTTTCTTCTTCTTCTTCTTCAAGAAGAATAAAGCTTGCTACCTCTAATGGTGCCATGAGATTTAGAGTGAGAAATCCAAATCCAAAGTGAACCCACCTCCTATTTCTTCATCCTCTACCACTTGCCATATTGTATAGGGTGTTCTCTTCACAAAGTTTTTGACCAAGTGAAGGAATAGCTTGAGTTTGAGTCTCCCCGACGTAGATCATCTTCGGCCTCGAAGTCAACGACCTAGCCCGCTCATTTCTCCGATGAAACCAACGCTAGAGTCCGGGATCCCGATGATCGCAGCGGAGGGACGTCAACACGGAGCAAAAGAAGTGGAGGACCGGATCTACAAAGGTTGTAGTCCCTTTCACTTGTAGTTAAAGTAGTTAACTTGCTTGCTTTCGCCTTACCTCTAGTAACGATCTTGCATTAGGGTTTCTCGGCACATGCATAAATTTGATTTTGGCATGGTTGATGCCTTGTGGAACCTCATGAGTGTGCCTAGGAACCCTACAAGATGATCGTGGAGTATTGCGTTTTGGGACTCGTCTTTATGTACCAGATTCGGATGGACTGAAACGTGAGATCTTAGAGGAGGCCCATCGTTTAGCATACAGTATTCATCCTGGTTCCACCAAGATGTATCACGACTTGAGGGATGTTTATTGGTGGGAAGGAATGAAGAGAGAGGTTGTAGAGTTTGTTTCAAGATGCTTGACTTGTCAGCAAGTCAAGGCCGAGCACCAGAGGCCGGCAGGAGAGTTGCAGCCCTTGCCCATTCCGGAGTGGAAATGGGAACAGATTTCTATGGATTTTGTTGTGGGTCTACCCAGGACTAGCAGAGGGTATGATTCCATTTGGGTGATTGTAGATAGATTAACAAAGGCAGCTCACTTTCTTCCGGTGAAGACGACGTATGGGTTTGCACAGTATGCTCAGATTTATATCGACGAGATTGTACGATTGCATAGGGTTCCGACGTGCATAGTATCCGATAGGGGTACTCAGTTTACCAGCAGGCTATGGCAGAAACTTCAAGAAGCTCTTGGCACACGATTGAGTTTTAGCACGGCCTTTCACCCACAGACAGATGGTCAGTCGGAGCGGACCATTCAGACACTAGAAGATATGCTTCGGGCTTGTAGCCTTGATTTCGGTGGCAGTTGGGATCTTCACTTACCTTTGATAGAATTCTCGTACAACAACAGTTTTCAGGAGACGATCCATATGGCACCTTTTGAAGCTTTGTATGGAAGAAAATGTCGATCACCCGTTTGCTGGACGGAACTGAGCGAGAGTAGCATCTTGGGACCGCAGATAGTGTAGGGTTACTAGGCACACGCACAAGGGTCTATAAGGAATCAACCATGCCCGATTTAAAACTTAGCCGTGCCGAACAACCCTAAACCAAGATCTTAGACTAGAGATTAGGCGAAACAAAGCATGTTAAACACTTTAACACTAAGAGTTTGGGATTACAACCTTTGTAGTCCGGTCCTTCACTTCTAAAGCTCCATGTTGAGGTCCCTTCGCTGCGATCATCATGTACCCGGACTCTAGAGAGGCTCCACGAAGAGAATGATGCAAACTTGCTTCCGATCTTCGATAACTAAGATGATCTACCTTGAAGTTTCTCAAACACAAGCTCTCACTCACAAATGAAGTGAACACCCTAATCTAAATGGCTAGGATAGATTAGGATGATGAAGTAGGAATTTAGCTCTATTTTATTTTCATTAACTCACTAATTTTCATCACTTCATAAAAAGCTAGAAAGCTTTTCATGAAAAGAGAAGGAAGAAGAAGATGAATAATCATTTGTGATGAATAATGAAATGTTGTGTTAATTCCTTATGCAACCATAGTTGCTAATAAAATAATAGCTAACCTTTGCAGAGAGTTAACTTGAGTTAAGGGTGTGGTTTGGGTTACAAAATATCATACAAAATATCTTAGCTTATGACAAAAAGAAAAGCTTCTAGAATCTTCAAGAATGAGCTAACCCAAATCAAACCCTAACCTTGTTTAATCTCCACTAATCATGTTGCATTAGTAATTATAACATGTTACAATATTATATATCACATATACAATATTTATTGTAACAAAATAAAATAATACAATTAACATATATCGCATATATATCAATGTATTACCCGAGTGAGAAAAAGAATCTTTCAGTGAGCTTATATTAGTTAATGTAATTTAATATATCATATATATTATTATACATTAAATCATCGAATCAACACTTGATCCGACAATCCGGCTATATCGCATATAACCGACTAATATATCATTTACCGATTCATCGAATCAACACTTGATCCGATGACCCGGCTGATATCAAATATCGCGAGAATAGAATACGGTATCTCATATCGCATTATCCTCGGTCCTGCACATATCACATATGTGCCCCTACTCCGTTTTGCCTGAGTTAAGAAACCTCTGTGTAGGACTCTAAACAATCGTCAATACGCCGGCAGTAGGTGATGATCATATCAAACACCCACAAGCTGCAAGCGGTCAGCTAAACGTAACAGCCACCCAGGTATTGAGCGCTCAGAAGATCAACAAGAAAGCCTGTACATTCTCCTGTGAATCTAGTCAGTAACACTCCCGTACAGTCCGGTCTCTTCGTCTGATATGTCGCATATCTCGCCTAGGGGTGGTAAACGCCAGACCCCAGTAGCTTGATATGTCGTGTCGATATGAGGTATATAACAGTTCGAGAAACTATTGGTAACACTTACCAGTAAATCTCAGCAACCCTGGCCAGGGATTTCCAGTTATAGCCAATCGAACACAGCGCAACATCAACTCCCTATACCGGGAGAGACAAATCCCCTCCTATCGCTCATTGCCTCCATGTGATTCGGGACTGTACCCAAAAGCCACCTTTTTGCACGCCTTCTTGGACGTGGTATGATGGAAATCAAAGCATGGTGGGATCACACAAGACTCTATGACGATCTCGGGTCTACAGACTACTCTGTACCAGTGTCACCAGAGAACTGCCATTTGACGTGAGGTATAATACCATCTGGGAGTTCTCGGCAAGTCCGTCCAGTGTACTCAGTCTCCACTAAGCACCCGTACACCATCCTTGATGTCAAATACCGATGGATATGGGATCATCCATCGCCCATCATATGGGTCAAGATGCGTATACGCTAGTCTACTCTGGAGTATCGATGCCCTGTCTCGACACTCCCACGACTAGGAACATTTGAAGGATGTACTTGGCGACTACACTGTCCCCACTAGTATGATCCGCATCATAGTCCTTGTAGTCAGGTACTCATCTTAAGGGCTTTATCAACATGTAACATAGAGACAATCAGAGTACATGTTAAGATAAAGAGCAACCAGATAGCGTACTATCATGTCGAGCAAGAAAGTCCTCCCTATATATGTCCAAGCATCCACTACAATATACATCGTATGTACAGTAATGGCCTCTAGGGCATACATATAATTAACAATCTCCCACTTTCACTAGGGCCATCTGTTGTGGTATCGCATACCCAACAATTAGCTGTGGTTGAAGTATCTCATACTCAACCATCCCATAAAAGTCTCTACTGGGAAATATGCCTTTGTGAGTTGATCCGCGCTGTTGTCCTCTGTGTCTACTCTCCTAACCTCGATCTTCCTGGAGATCAACCATCTCCATGATCAGGTGATACTGCCTAAGAATTATATCTGGATTTCTGATGGGATGGGGGGTTCCTTGGCATAAGCCACAACTCCATTGTCACACAATGGTTGGAACGAAGTTCATCTCATGAACTAAAATATATCCAGACTGTCTCTTTGGTAGCATCCTTGGTAACGATGTGTCTAGCCTTTAATCGTCTAGTAAGTCACGGTGTCTAGCTTGGAACTCTTCCAACATACCGTCCCTCCACTGAGGGTAAAGACAATGCCTGCGACTGACATTTAGTCGTCTTATCACCCTGGAACCTTTCCAGTGATTCTCCCCAGGATCGATTGATACCATCTCACTACAACTAGTGAGATTCCTAACATCCAATTAGATCTATCTCATAGATCCATAACCCAGGATTTTGGAGGTATCACCTTGATCCTATATTGAGAATCATTATGATAAGAAGAGATTGACTGAGCGTAGCATAGAAAACTCCTTCCCTATCAAGAGTATATCATCCACGTACTCTACGAGGATCACCACCATACTCCCTACTATCTTTTTGTATATACAAGGTTCATCTACCATTTTGATGAAGTCAAACTCTTTGACTACCACATCAAAACAGATGTTCCAACTCCACGATGCCTGATCTATCACATAAAACATCTTGCTCGCGTTTCCGCTGCTCCCACTGTCTACGAAGCCCTCTGGCTGTGTACTTATAGACGCTCTCTTCCAAATCATCATTTAGAAAAGCAGTCATGATACCCAACCACCAGATATCGTAGTCATGGTATGTAGCTGTGGCAAGTAGGATCTGGATGGACTTAAGCATAGCTTTGAAAGTCTCAACTTTTCCATGTACACCAAGTAATCTTCTCAAGATATACTTGCTCCTGATGGGGATTTAACCCTTCAGATAAAGCAACCAAAGTCCATACTTTATTGGTGTATAAGGATTCCATCTCAGATCGCTAAGCATCCAGTCATTCTTACAGAGTCCCACTCCTGATGGCCTGCTCGAAACTAGTTGGGTCATCATCTCATGATGCAATCATTTCTCCCACTGTCATAGAGAAACCGAAGTATCTCTCAGGTGGGTGAGGAACCCTACTAGATCGGTGGAGAGGCTGAGGTTTGTTAGAAACTATTGAATCCTTTGGTTCTACCAAATCATCAGCTGCAGTTTGTATAGCTGGAACTCTTTCCAGTTCTACCTCATGACCATTAATTTCTTCACAAGAAATTCCCTTTCACAAAGGTGGAGTGTTGAGAAACAAAACATCTTTTGTTCCTTGGTTCGGTAGAAGATATTCCCTTGCGAATGCTTGGGATATCCAACAAACTTCCACAGAATTGACTTTGCCTCGAGCTTGTCCGGATTTTGCTTTTAGACATAGGCTGGACAACCCCAAATCTTAACATACTTAAGATATGGGCTCTTCCCATTCCATATCACATATGAAGTGGTAGGCAACTGATTTGATTGGAACCCTATTCAATAGGTATGCAGCTTCTCAAGTGCATAACTCCCAAAAGGAAATAAGAAACTCAGTAGTACTCATCATAGAGCACACCATATCACATAGGGTGTGATTGCTCCGCCCCGATACACCGACCTGCTGTGGTGTATACGGAGGAGTAATGCTGAGAGAGAATCTCATTCTCCTTTAGAATAGTCCAGGAATCCCGTGCTCAAGTATTCTGCTCCTTGATCTCATCAAAGGACATAATACATATACCCGTTTTTGGTTCTCTACTTCTAACTTATATTCTGTGATTATCTCAAAAGTTTCGGACTTGTGTTTCAACAGGAACATATGTTTGAATCTTGAGAGATTATCAGTGAATGTAATGATGTACAAAGAACCGGTCTTGGCATCTGTAGACAGGGGACCTTCATACATCAGCATGTATTAATCCCAAGAGTTCACTAACTCTTTCTCTGTTTCCAATAAACGGAGCTGTGGTCATCTTATCTTTGTGACATGACCGGTAAGTTTCACAAGATGTAAATTCAAACTAATTTAAATATGGATCTATATGTAACTTTAGCTAGTCGGGTCGCATTGATATGACCTAGTCTACATTACCTCAAGAAGGATTCATTTATTTCTGAACTCTTCCTCTTGTGTGTGTTATGTATACTAAGAACTGTTGTTTGATTTAGAACGTCTATGCTTTTAGATAACGTACATGAACCGATCAACTCTTGATATAGGAAATGTTCAAAACATTATCGAACAATACAAAATTATATCCTTCTTTACTAATAAAGAGACTGATATGATGCTGTATATCAGGTTCGGTATCTAATAACATTCGTTCAGAATCAATGTATTTGTTAATACAGGGTGATAACTACCAACAGACTTGGCTGCAACACTCGCACCGTTTCTATCTCATGAAACTTATCACCCGTTCTCAGTTCTCTACCTATCTGTAGCCCATGTAACAAATTACATATGTGGGATCCTGATCCGGTATCTCATACCCAGGACGTAAAGGATACTGAGAAACAGTTCTTTGTAATGAACACACCCGAAGAAGATGCATCAGCATGCACTTTCTTCGTTTGGGCGGCACGGGAATTCTGGTAATCCCCTATTTCCTGCTCTGTCATATAATAATTATAAGTTGGAGCGGGACCAACGTTCCTTAGCGCAGTATAACAAGCGGGTTTGGTCAATACATCCGTATTATTATCTTGATTAAGGTGTGATATGGTCGCTACCAGGAGAGAGAGAGAGAAGAAAACACTCAGCGTGTGCTTTTATAAGATTAGATTGGTTATCAATTTATCTAATCAGGATGTCTCCCACTGTTTTAGTCAAATCTTCCTTCAAACCCTAAAAGGAAAGACTAACCGGGATTAATTACACCCTACAAGTTCGCCAATCTTTCAGCCAGGCCAGTGCCGGTACTTTGAGGGAGGTTCCCTGTGCTTTCGCACGAACCTAATTAAAGTAAACCTCATTTTCCCAGGGGCGTAACCCCGTTAACACCTTTCTAGACACCTACTTGATCGGCTAATTGTAATGTATAAAACTCTCCTAGGAGTAACTCTTACTCGCAGCGGGTATCGGGATCCAACTATCTCATAGAAAGTATGCAATCTCATTGCAAATTTCAACACTTGAAATTCCCAATAATATTTTACCCATAGCGTCCTATGACCTTGACGGAGGCCAAACTACCCATAGTCCGCTAGTCATGTTCAACCCGTCATTTCTTAATTAAATAGACCTACCCACATGACCCTTAACTAAGGTCAACAAAGTCACATGACTGTCCTAACTAATCGCATCATTTGCTATATAGGAAGACATCACTTAGCAACCGTACACTGTGCCTTAACTAAGGTCAACAAACACAGCACGAATACTAAGTACCCTACTTCCTAAAATGACGGAGGGTTACTACAGGTTTTTAAGAAAACCTTTGCGTAATGAACTTGATATCGTTGTAGAATCGAGTGATTTTGAATGGAATGTTTTTGAGGCCTTTTCTAGTTTTGCTAAAGAGGTCACTCCCGGTGAAGGGATCGTCGGCTCTTTCCTTATCGAATAAGGTGCAGGATATTTCACAAATATCACTATGCAAAGCAAAAACTATAGAAACAATCAAAAGACAAACCGAGTTTGTAGCATCTGCTAGTTTCGTTAAAGAGGTCATTCCCGGTGAAGGGATCTCGGCTATTTCCTTATCGAATAAGGTGCTGGATGTTCTACAAGGAACACCGCTATGCAAAGCAAGAACTAGAGCTACCAGTTTTAAAACAAGTTTCTACAACATCTTTAGGTTTCTTTTAGTTTCATTAATCTCATTAATGAAGTCCCATTTTATTATGCTTCACAAGCATCACATTTGAAACGAAATCTGCAATATAACATATATCTCATATATATAATATAAACATTCGTCTCAGGCAGTAATATGATCTCATCAGAGAACATTGCAGCAGAAGATAACATATGAAATATTGGATATACTAGGAGATCCGTGTTTTTAATACGAGCCTGTATAAAACACGGATTCTACGGTCGTGATGAATAGCCAAACCCACATCCCTAGACCCCTACGAGAGCGGCAAGCAACACTGCCAATTCTAGGGTTAGGAGACCCGGTCTCGACTCCTCGTGATGGTCTCCCACTGGACCCTAGAACCCGGTTACTTGTGCTCCCCGCCTTGGGTCTACCTAATGCGGAAAAGTAAATAATATACAATGGTGACATCATCCTCAGCCCGGAAGTGCCCCAATAAAAGAATATTACATACAAATGAATTTTACATGAATGAAAAAGAAAAACTCTCATCTCACATAAAACCCCCGGCTATTCAGAACGCGACGATCCAATATAACATATCACAGCAACACATAATATCTAATATCATCAACGTAAGTAAATATGCGTATCCCAATTGTCGTTGATGTATAGCAACGAAACCGCGATACACCACATATTACACTTACGGTCACAGAAAAGAAAGTGTAAAACTACAACAGTTGGAATCCGCAACCTCCTTAGACATCGCATGCCTAAAAATTATAAACCCCGCATTTTAGTCTCATTATCGAAAACTCTTTTCAATATCAAGTCGGGCAATTCAACAAGATTCCCGACATCCTGATCGAATGCTCGTCGCAAACTTTAGTAGACGGACGCACCCCCGGATGCCGTCGACGAAGTGCACTAAGGCGGAACACCGCTGCCGCGAGCACCTGAACGGATGCTTTTGGCGACGAGGTTCTCCTACAATCCCTTGGCCGGGGTTTTGGGGCGTGGTTGTCTATTAAGTTTACCCGGCGAGTATCCGCGTACGCTACGTGATTGCGACGGACTTTTGATCATATCAAAATTCCGTGGCAACCGATCATGTGAGACTGAACTGCTAGATTTATAACATTCAAATTAGTTATCTCATAACTACTTGTGGATTCTAAATATTGTATCACATTCCAGATAAAAAGACAGTGTTAAACTTTCCGATCGAATAATCAAACACCCAATATTTCCCAAATAGCTCAACACTTGAGCAGAGTTCAAAAAATATCCATCACATGCTACAGTACCAATGGTCCAGCCGGAGAAGGGTCAAGCCAACGCCTCACATGTGGAAACGTCGTACTGCCACAAACCCTAAGGTTTAGAGGCGGTTCAGACGGTCACATAATCGAGTTAAGGTTTGTGTTCTTCTAGAGGGTCCACCGCGTTACTTGCATGATTTTTCGGAAGTTTCAAACTCGAGAAAAAATCCAACTTTTGAAAAAAATTCCGACAGGGGAAAAAGTGAGTTATTGATATCCGTTCGAACTTTTTAACAGTTTCTAAAATTATCCAGAAAAAAAACTTAAACGAAATTAAATTATCCTATCGAATCAACGAGTCCCCAATACAACCCAGAAAACTCAACACTTGAGTATAAATTAAAAAAATCCCAGAAGCATCAGGAAATTGGTACGGAAATTACTGTGAAAAAGAAAACCCTAATCGCACTGTACGGCCGCGGAACCGCCTTCGGAAGCAAGGGTATTGCCGCAATTCCACGGCGCATTGAAGGAATTATGGGCTCGATTTTCATAGAAATTCTTATAATTCCCTGCCGATTTTTTTGAGTATTTTTAATATGAAAAATGTCAAGTTTTGAAAAATTTCCAGAGAAGGGGTTCGTGTCGGGGTTTCGAGGTTCGATCGGACTTTAAACTTCGCCTAGACTTCGCCTAATGTTCTAGCTTGGCTCTGATACCACTGTAGGGTTACTAGGCACACACACAAGGGTCTATAAGGCATCAACCATGCCCGATTTAAAACTTAGCCGTGCCGAACAACCCTAAACCAAGATCTTAGACTAGAGATTAGGCGAAACAAAGCATGTTAAACACTTTAACACTAAGAGTTTGGGATTACAACCTTTGTAGTCCGGTCCTTCACTTCTAAAGCTCGGTGTTGAGGTCCCTTCGCTGCGATCATCATGTACCCGGACTCTAGAGAGGCTCCACGAAGAGAATAATGTAAACTTGCTTTCGATCTTCGATAACTAAGATGATCTACCTTGAAGTTTCTCAAACACAAGCTCTCACTCACAAATGAAGTGAACACCCTAATCTAAATGGCTAAGATAGATTAGGATGATGAAGTAGGAATTTAGCTCTATTTTATTTTCATTAACTCACTCATTTTCATCACTTCATAAAAAGCTAGAAAGCTTTTCATGAAAAGAGAAGGAAGAAGAAGATGAATAATCATTTGTGATGAATAATGAAATGTTGTGTTAATTCCTTATGCAACCATGGTGGCTAATAAAATAATATCTAACCTTTGTAGAGAGTTAACTTGAGTTAAGGGTGTGGTTTGGGTTACAATATATCTTAGCTTATGACAAAAAGAAAAGCTTCTAGAAGCTTCAAGAATGAGCTAACCCAAATCAAACCCAAACCTTGTTTAATCTCCACTAATCATGTTGCATTAGTAATTATAACATGTTACAATATTATATATCACATATACAATATTTATTGTAACAAAATAAAATAATATAATTAACATATATCGCATATATATCAATGTATTACCCGAGTGAGAAAAAGAATCTTTTAGTGAGCTTATATTAGTTAATGTAATTTAATATATCATATATATTATTATACATTAAATCATGGAATCAACACTTGATCCGACAATCCGGTTATATCGCATATAACCGACTAATATATCATTTACCGATTCATCGAATCAACACTTGATCCGATGACCCGGCTGATATCAAATATCGCGAGAATAGAATACGGTATCTCATATCGCATTATCCTCAGTCCTGCACATATCACATATGTTCCCCTATTCCGTTTTGCCTGAGTCAAGAAGCCTTTGTGTAGGACTCTAAAAAATCGTCAATACGCCGGCAGTAGGTGATGATCATATGAAACACCCACAAGCTGCAAGCGGCCAGCTAAACGTAACAGCCACCCAGGTATTGAGCGCTCAGAAGATCAACAAGCAAGCCTGTACATTCTCCTGTGAATCCAGTCAGTAACACTCCCGTACAGTCCGGTCTCTTCGTATGATATGTCGTATATCTCGCCTAGGGGTGGTAAATGCCAGACCCCAGTAGCTTGATAAGTCGTGTCAATATGAGGTCTATAACAGTTCGAGAAACTACTGGTAACACTTACCAGTAAATCTCAGCAACCCTGGCCAGGGATTTCCAGTTATAGCCAATCGAACACAGCGCAACATCAACTCCCTATACCGGGAGAGACGAATCCCCTCCTATCGCTCATTGCCTCCATGTGATTCGGGACTGTACCGAAAAGCCACCTTTTTGCACGCCCTCTTGGACGTGGTATGATGGAAATCAAAGCACAGTGGGAATCACACAAGACTCTATGACGATCTCGGGTCTACAGACTACTCTGTACCAGTGTCACCAGAGAACTGCCATTTGACGTGAGATATAATACCATCTGGGAGTTCTCGGCGAGTCCGTCCAGTGTACCCAGTCTCCACTGAGCACCCGTACACCATCCTTGATGTCAAACACCGATGGATATGGGATCATCCATCGCCCGTCATATGGGTCAAGGTGCGTATACGCTAGTCTACTCTGGAGTATCGATGCCCTGTCTCGGCACTTCCACGACTAGGAACATTTGAAGGATGTACTTGGCGACTACACTATCCCCACTAGTATGATCCGCATCATAGTCCTGGTAGTCAAGTACTCATCTTAAGGGCTTTATCAACATGTAACATAGAGACAATCAGAGTACATGTTAAGATAAAGAGCAACCAGATAGCGTACTATCATGTCGAGCAAGAAAGTCCTCCCTATATATGTCCAAGCATCCACTACAATATACATCGTATGTACAGTAATGGCCTCTAGGGCATACATATAACTAACAGATAGTACATGAGACTACAGAGAAGATTCAATTGATACGGGATAGAATGAGGGCAGCCCAGTGCAGACAGAAATCGTATGCAGATCGACGACGTCGTAAACTCGAGTTTTAGGTGGGAGATCATCTGTTCCTTCGTGTATCTCCGATGAAAGGTGTGATGAATTTCGGGAAGAAGGGGAAGCTCAGCCCCAGATATGTCGGACCTTACGAGATTCTGGAGAGAGTGGGTGCTGTAGCTTATCGTTTAGCACTTCCACCGAGTTTTCCCGATGTGCATTCGGTGTTTCACGTTTCGATGCTTCGCAAGTATCTTCACGATTCTTCTCACGCGATCCAGTATCAGACCTTACAGCTTGAGCCGGATTTATCCTATACAGTGCAGCCAGTCGCTATTCTAGACAGGCGGGCAAAGAAACTAATATCGAGGGTACTTCCATCTGTAAAGGTTCTTTGGCAAGGAAAGAATCGCAAGGAGATTACCTGGGAGGCCGAGGATGCGATGCGGATGAAATTTCCACATCTTTTTGAAGGTATGTCTAGTTAAGTTTTAAATTCAGGGACCGAATTTTCTTAAGGGAGGAATATTGTAACATTCTGAAAATTTAGAAATAAATAAAATTAATTAATTAAATCAAAAAATGATAAATCAAAAAGTTAATAGAACCAAATAAGACATTTTCATAAATAGTAGGTAAAACAAATTAAAGTAAAAATTAAATATGTAACATAAATAAATTACAAGGGTTTTTATGTAAATTTTAGCTTCATTTTAATAAAAAGGGTGTTATATAAAAACATAAGTTGTGAAGGGTTTCTAAGAAAAGTTTAGGATTTTGTGCAAATGGGAATTGATTAAGGGTGTAAATGAAAAATGGGTAGAAAACATTTTAGCTCAGAATTTTATTACAATTAAAACAAAATTGATGAGATAATGCATTGCCACCACCTTCTTGCATGCACAACCCACACCCTACACCTTCTCCTTGCATGAGAATGGCACATCTAGGTCTTTGACACCTCCTCCTACCACCTCACTCATCCTATCACCACATATAAACCATGTTCAGATCATTTAGCTAATGAAAATCTGAAATTTTAAAGAAAGAAAAAAGAAACCAACAACAAATATAGAAGAACAAGAGAAAGGAGAAGAGCTAAGTCTAGAACTTCCTCACTATCAAGCTAGGACAAGGAGCTTGTGCATCTTTGGGGGGGTGTTCTACCAGCAAGTTACTTGTAGGTAAATCCTTAATCACAGTAGGAATTTAATTCTGTTAGTAATTTAACTTTGAAATCAAATTGTCTCAAATATCGTATTTTAGTCAAAACGAGGCTCTGTTTGAATCTGCTTTAGTTTAGATAAAAATCAACTTACCACAACAGTGCCAAAATGTTGTATGTTGGACCTAGAACAACTCATAGGATTACGAGCAGGGGATCTCGGATTTTGGCCGGCGACCTTAAAGAGAATTCCGGCGTCGCTGGATTTGTAGGGAGCTAGGGAGTTTTGGCTTGTTGGGTAGGTTTCTGTATAGAATTTTGGTCATTTTGGTATTGTTTAAACAAGTTAGTTTAACTGTATATAAAATCTGAAAGCTAATATCGGAAAAGGTATCTAAAAACCCAAAATACGACACGGTTAAAACATATCGCGATTTGTTTTCTGTCGCGATGCAGAGTCGGGTTAAATTCCAGTAAGGTTAAGTGTTAGATAGCTTGAAATAGTCGTATACTATATAACTAGTATGTAGGAATGTGTTTTTTCATATTCGCCGTGTCGGAGTAGCCGTTTCCTTATACAAGTTAATTTTCGATGTTAGATTCAAAAACGGGAACTTCGGATGAAGCAAGGAAAGGAAAAGGATTGGCGATTCCTGAATAGATACGACGTTTTTCCGGTGAGTAGACTAAATATCTACCGGGGAATTTTGTAAAGATGGCGTGTTACGCCCGTAGTTAGATTTAGATTCAATTTTTGTTTTTGTATGTTAACTTTATCATATGCATGCTAAATTCTACATATATATCTCCAGTACTAATATTGTTAGAACACTGCACCATTATCGACGAGTTATGCTGCACATGCACATATCTACATGTTACACTACACCTCGTCGGTATTAACATGTCACTTTTACACTAAATATTCATCTTGTTAAAAATGATTCCTATCATACCAAAATAATCAACAATAGTGGTAACTTGCATAAATGACATCATGTTTATCATCCGAGTATTCTAAGTTGATATAAGAAGCTTTGTTTTATTGAGAAGTTATGGTTTGGTTTTTCTTGTACTATTACATAAAGCCAGTGATTTCATGATTGATGTGACATGTCCACCATAAGATGTTTTATGATTTGGTTTTATTCCGGACCGAGTGGGGGAGCTATACGGTCGCGAATTTATACGTTATCCAGACTGAGTGGGGGAGATATACAGCTGGATACATGGTGGACCCGGTCGAGACCGAGGGACAGGATATCCGCATTTGAGGCGGGGGAGCCTAGTGAGGTTACTCGATACCGGAGATAGTGGTGAAATACGACGGATATGTAGAGGATACCGACCGGTATTATTGATTTAAGGATCATTCGAGAAATGATGCCTGAAAGAGAAGGAAATATTGTGTCGATGATGGACACGGAAAGATGAATTTTATTGAGAATAGATGATGAGATTTCATTTTTAGTTATCCGATTTGTAGTACAGATTCATACTTTCCATATACTATCGTATATCATACCTGCTCTCATTTCGGTTAGATATGATCTTCATATTTACATTATTAACCGCTATATGTTAGTTATATTCACTGAGTTGGCAACTCACCCCCGTTGTGCCACAGTTCCTTGCAGGGGTAGAGTGGATGGTTAGCAGCAGTGCAGATCCACTTTTCCGCTTTTATCGCATCTTTTGCTAGGTGGGTTACATATGTAGTAACCTTCTCTTTTGGTATTGTATTTTGTATCTAGAAAATCTCCATCAGACTTTGTACTATGACTTAGCATGAGAGATGATTATATGTATAATATTTGACATGAGAGATCGTTGTTATGTTAGAGGATATTTCTTTTATCCATATCTGTGATTCTATTGGTTTCATATAAGTTGTAAATGTTATTCCGCTGTTGTTATTGTTGATCCCCACTAGGGATGCAACCAAACTTGACACCTTATGCTTGTTTTATATTTTAATTACAAAAACTGTGATTTTTACTAAAAGAAACTAAATTTTTAGAAGAAAAATCCGCAAAAAGGGTTTTTGATCTTGGTGTTTGGCTTACTCGGGTTGTGTAGATATCTTTAGATATTATACAATTTAGGTGCCGGTCACATCCAAACTTTGGGTCGTGACACAAGTGGGAAAATTAGGGGGGTCTTCCTGCAGTCTCGGCCAAAGTGGGGGAAATTGGATTTGCGTGGGTGTGTTTTTTGTAGAAACTTCCTTACTTGCTACCTCTTTTAATACCTTTTCTTAATTATTCAAATTTTATTTTTTTTTATTTAAGACCTAGACTTCTCTAGAACTTGGAGTCACATCTCTAAAAAAACGCATGTTACAAGTTAAGTGTGTGTGTTGTCATGGTTCACATTGTATAATTAACCCATTCCAATTTTTAGTTATTACTAATTGAATGTATAATTGAAAGTTCAAAAATATTATTTAAAATGATTAATTAAGGAAAATATTTAAGTAAACTAACAATTTATAAGTGACTAAATAAAAACCAATTACTAGTAATTGCATAGTTAAAATAGGCGTATTTAAGTCTATGATGAAAAATAATTATAGTTAAGTTTTACGGAAAATTCGGTTTATTTTACCGATTATCAGAAAATTCACCTAAAGGATTTTATTTATTTAATTATTTATTTATTTATTTTTAAAACGTTACACTTCATCCCTTCTAAACTAGAATAGAGGTTAAGGAAACACAATTACTAAACTAATGGTGTAGGAAATACCTCATTTGGCAAACCCTAGAATCCCCTAGAGCTCAAAATCCAATTTTTCTTGGTCTCCCATACTTGTAGTGAGCTTGTGCACATTTTTTGTGAAGAGGGTGCATGGTTTTGATGTGTTTTGGGGGGTGAGGTAAGGTGGTGTAAGTGGTGGAGGGAGAGGGCAGCCATGGAGATGAAGGAGGATGAAGAAGAATGAAGGTAATGAAATGGAGAAATGGGACCATGGTCAAAGGTCAAGAAGGTTCTAAGGTCCTCTCTATCATTTCTTTTCCCTTTTTCTCTTTTCTTTTCTTTTCTTTTCTTTTCTTTATCTTTATCTTTTAAACAAAAACAAAAACCCCAAATATAAAAAGGAAATCAAGATGCCATGCACACTTAAGGATTTAATTCAAGTTTTTAAAATGTAACAAGTGTTAGCAAATACGACATAGTGCATGTCACATGCACAAAACAAAATCAATGCGTAATTAAGTACTAATCGAGTTTAGTAATACTAACTTATACACAAATCATTGTATACTACATTGTAAAATTCCCAATTTTCATAAATAATATTTTATTTTTTATAAAATATTACAGTCTCCCCGCTTAAATAAATTCGGTCCCCGAATTTAAATTAAAACTCCCCCAAATATTAAAACATTTCAGTAAAACACTCAAGTCATCGGTGCCCCGAAATCATCAATACTTAAAACACCTCTTAGCGCAATGCATGCGCATGAAAAACGAGTACATAACTAAAAATCAAAACTCCATCAAGCCTCACGCAATCATCGGAGTTATAGCGAAAATCCTGTGCCAAATTCCAATACGAAAACTAACTTAAAATGATAATACGCATGTAGTACGCATCGTTCGTATAAACATCAAAACATCCAAATAGAGATGCATGCAAAGCCCTTTTCCAAATCACCGTGCGATGCGCGTATCACGGCACAAGTAGCGAACGTTCATTTAAGGAAAATAACTATACATATATACCTTTGTTTAACATACACGTCCCGCCATTTTGAAAATAATTTAGAAGGGTTTTCCTTTATAATGTTGCGTGTCACCACGGATACATAAGAAAATATTGAGACTATAGCTCATTTTTGGAATTCCCTTCGATAACTATCAATGCATGCAAAAACACCTAGGTACTGTTCTCTGAACGGTCCTGCTGGTTTACTAAACCGTATAACATGTAGGTCATGAAAACATGGTGCTCAAAATAAAATCAATCTCGAATACAGCATACAAAAATACTACGTGCGTCCGGTGCGCACGGAAATCGAAACCAAATACTGGTGCCACGAAAGTGAACAGAAACAAAACTGAGTGCAATGGGTGTGTACCAAAAACATCTGTCAAGTGCAACGGGTGTGCCTGACAACAATAACCGGTGCATCTGATATGCACGAAATATCCCGATTTAGTGCATCTGGTGTGCATAAAATCGCATCAAGTGCGCCAAATATGCGCAAGAATCTCAATCAAGTGCACACGGTGCACGAAAACAAATATTGAATATTACAATCAAAATCGACGGTATACAATATACATCAATCCAAACTCAAGTATACCAGAGTGCATAAACTCATAAACGTATGCATTAGCATGCACAAAACCAAATCTAGGTACTAAAAGTACATGAAAACTGTACTGAAAGCATTAATCAAAAGCATGCATAACCCATATGCACGAAATCAAATCAATATCTCAGAATATATAAAAACCAAAATCAAGTGCACTGGGTATGCAAGAAACGAACATCAATACAACTGACACATGGAACTAGAATCGAGTGCAATGAATGTGCATATAGGAAACACCAATCATAAAACGAAATCATCAAAATTCCAGAATCCAAACAACGGAAATGTGATATTCGAATCACCAAATCGCAAATCGTAATACTGACGTCGATGTGCCCCTCCTTCCAAGTCGAGAAGGTATCGGTGCATCCAAAGCTAGCAGAGCAAGATATCTCCTTGCTTCCTGTTCATGGTCTGGCGCCTTGTGCCCTTAGGCTCTTGTCTTTCACTGTAGATTGCCAGTTACATAACTCCTCGGCCCTACGGCCCGTTATGGAAATGATGACGGAAACAGTTCCGCTCTGGCAGATCCTCTAAAAGATCTCTGGCCAACTATAATGGTCACTCATAACATGTCCTGTCGATGATGCCGAACTCTAGCCTACTGGGTGTGCGTGCTACGACCGATCTTAGGTCCAAATCTTCTCGTGTAGTATTCCAGAAAGATTCTGTCGGGGTCTCTCCCAAATCTCGTTTCTGCCGAACTACCCGGAAGTTATCACCCTTTACTAAATCCATTTCTTGTTCTGGAATAGCTGCATGCTCATCGCGACTTCTTCTGGAAGATATATCCATATTCAAATCCTTTGCATGCGTATCACTTCTATGATGTCCACGGAGTGGAACGCCATCTCGTCAAAATCCCGTACGAACCTCTTACTCCACTTTTCTCTGGTGTCGACTGATTCAGACTCGTCTCTTCTTAGCTATATGAACGGCGCTACAAACGGCTATACTCATATCTAAAGTCCCCCTTTCTGAGACTACGAACATCGATAGCTCAAATCTTGTGGATTCCAAGTATTGTATCCTATCGCATGATATCCGGAAGAAGTTAAACTTTTCGATCGATTCATCAAAGTCCCATAATTCCCCGAGAGCTCAACACTTGAGCACAGTTTAATAATACTCAATACATGCCACATTACCTATGGACCAGCCGTAGAAGGGCAAACCCAAGCCTCATTAATGGCACCGCGGAACTGCCGCAAACCCTAAGGTTCAAAGGCATTTTCATGATCATTATGTCGAGTTAAGGGGTCCACAGAATTACTTGCATGTTTTTCTGAATACCTTAAACTTGGAAAAATGGGTTTCCGACATTCGATCGAACTTTTTAACTTCGCCTAGACGACATGTGAATACCCTTCGTCCGCACGCTAAACAATGCCTCGATCCTCAAGAATAGACGATACATTAACGGTCATCATATTCTAGCCGGCCTCTAGCAGTGGCCCGATCATCTGGTGTAGATATCAAACGCTTGCTTCAACGAGAAAACATAGTAAAGGACATATCGAAACGCTCATGTCACCGAAAGACACAATAAAACGACACATCTATACAATCGTGTGTCACCGGAAATGCCCTGGTCAGTCCTCGTCCAAGACAAGCTCATGCTGACCGCAACTCTAGCCGCAACTCTCTCTGCCCGTGCAGCCGTGGTAGCAAAAACCACCATCCGACATCGATGAATATAGATCAATTGACCGAATAGAATACGGTTCAAAGAAATATACATCCTAAGGCTTCATAAGAGGAGTAGCGTATCGTAAGTATGCCGCGGAACATGTAAGTCTATGGTAGCGCCCCGGCCGTCAATCCGAGGCCAAATGCGGAAACAAAAACATTTTAGGAAACTGGCGCTATCTTAGTCTTTCACCCGGATCGAACCATTAACGCTAAACTAGCTAACTACAAAGAAGTGAGAGTGGCTATACCGATCGATCCGTGTCCTTCGGTCTTTGGCCACCATCCCAAGCTCCTCGCGGCATCTTCGATCTCCGGTCTCCTCGTCGGAAGGGCACCACATCAATGAGTCTTTTTAAGGGCTCCCGCTTCATCCGAAGCAACTCGAACATGAAGTATGCTAGCCGACATGTCCAAGACAATGTAGAGAATGTGTGTGATAACTTTGTCTCAAGCATCCATTGATTCTCAACACATGAGAGTGTATGGATGGAGGTTGAAGATGGTGCCATTGGTGGAAGTTATGAGCTAGAGGAAGAAGAAGATGATGAAGAGCTTTTTCTTTTCTTGTGTTAGATGAAAAATGATAGAGGCTTAGAATGATAATCACAAGAGCAAACCCATATACATGGTTGCCCTCTCTCTCTCCATCTTTCATTTCACACTCTTAATCAATCCAAAATGAGACATATGCATAAATAAAGAGACAATGAGTCATCACTTATGCATGTGTCACAATTAATGCTCCTCATGATGAAAAACCACTCACAATTTCCACCAAAATAAACATTAATCCAAATGTTTATGACAATAAAAAGAACAGCATCATCTAAAGTAAACTCGTGACGGATCACAAGAATACCCCTCACCTGTATATACATACCTGCATCCGCATTCCGACTAAATGCGAATGTGATGAGACGAAAGCAATCCAACAAATCTAATACTAGGATCCGGCTTAAACCAAAACCCACTAGTATGATCCGTCCGATCATGATCCGTGCACGAGTGCACATATATGATCGAACCCTGCCATAATATCATACGGCCTCTACAACGTTTCGCCCGAAACTTGGGAAACTGTCTGTGGGGGACTCTAAAGACTCTTCAATACATTGGCTGCGGATTTAACCACTAGCACGCCATTGGCACTAGCTGTACGTAACGGCTACCCATGTATCGACAAAAAGGGAAGCCAATGAGCGAACTCATCCTGGAACCCTACTGAACCTGTCAGTGACAATATCCGTACAGTCCGGTTCGTTCGTCTATGAGTATCGCATGTCGGGCCTAGGGGGTTGGTAAAAGTCAGACCCCCAAAAGCGGTACAAGTCATGTCGGAGTGTAGCCCAGAACACCCTGAGATACTACTAGAATACCTACCAGTAAATCTCCTGCCTTGGCCAAGAACTTCGTGTATTGGCTCTCCTAGACACAACGCGATCTCACCCCCAATACCGGGAGAGACGTAACCCCTGCCGATCCGCTCACTGCCTCCATGTGGCTCGGGACTGTACCCAACTAAAATCTGTTTGCACGACTCCTTTGAGCCGTGGTAGGGTAGCAATAAAAGCACAGTGGGAACTCACACGAGACAAATGACGATCTCAGGTCGATGAACTAATTTGTACACATGTCACTAGTGAACTGCTATCTGACGCTAGGTATAATACCAACTAGCATATTCCCGGCGAGTCTTGTCCGGTGTACTCATAACCCTGTATACGTCTTAGGTGAACCAACTGACACCAATGGCTTGTGAGACCAGCCACTGGCCTTTGTCGGGGTCTCGATTGTATACACTAGTCTACTCATGGAGTATCGATGCCCAGTCTCGAAACGACCTAAGGGTTGAAAAAAACCAGTTTCTTCCTACGACTAGGGACCTTTTAAGGATGTGCTTATAGACCCCAGCTCCCATGTATATGATCGCCATCATACTGCTGGAAGTCAAGAAAGAATCCTATGGGCTCTATCAACGTGTAATAGTGATCTGTAATGTCACCTAAAGCTTGTACACGATGATAAAGACAAACCAGATAGTATACAATCCTCTCGAGTAAGACTGTCCTATCGGTATAGGTCCTCCCTTAATCATTGTAATCACGTGCCTGCGATCCAATAATTGACTTTGAGGGCACTATATCCAACAATCTCCCACTTGCACTCAAGGCTAATAATTGCGATGTCGTATACTCGCAGCCCGTGTGATACCGAACACCCAACTCCTCTACTAATCAGTTTCACAAAGCTCGTTTGCAAAACTATTGTGTTCGAGAAATAGCCTCAGTGAGTGGATCCGCCCTGATGTTTCTTTCTATGTCTCTCTTAATCTCAAGTTCGCGGAGAAAACCATCTCCCGAATTGAGTAATACTTGTCTTAGAATATTTCTGGATATCTGATGGGACTTAGTTCACAAATGAACTCCAAATCCAAACTTCTTAGACTGTATCGTCAACTGAACTTAATCAGTATCCTGCACCATGCCTCCCTCAGTATCCGCTTGGATCACCTGTCCAAACTACTGCCCCTCGTCAGAGGGAGAACTATAACTCTGACAGTCACTCTGTCAACTAGGTCACCTTGGAAGCCTGGAATGATAACTGTCTCCCGAAGGAGGCTGTCGTTATCAAATCCCTAGAACATCCACCTATGTTCTAAAACTGCTTCCGAACGTTTCTCCAGGATTGGATTAATATATCAACTGATTGCATCTGGTGCAAAAACAACATCTGGTGCGGTTCTTTGACATCTCATAATTGACTCAATTGCTTAAGCAAGTGATATGTCAATCATGCACATCCCTCTCACCTTTAGTCTGTAAGACACCTTCAGAGAGGGTGACTCCATCACCTGCAGGTATACTACCATGCCAGGAGTCGTCTATTCTAAAACACCTTTAGAATACTGTCTAAGTACCCAGATTGGGAAACCACCCAAATCTAGATCTAAAAACCATAGATCTAGTAACCAGAATGCCTGATATTTTATCCATATCCTATGTGGAGAAACTACTGTGTGACAACCACAGTATAACCGATCGTAGTATAGGAATTTCACTTCCTACTCTGTGTATGTCATCCAAATACCAGGACATCACACCCTACTTCTTTCTTAACAGATCCATCCCTTATTCTGATGAAGTCAAAGCCCATGACTATCACATCAGAAATAGATGATCTTTCTCCGCTATATCTGCTTTAGTCTATAAATAGACAGAAGCAACTTGTCCACTATGCTTCCGCTGCTCCCACTGACAATGCAACCCTATGGCAGAGTCATATACATGTGCACTTCTAAAGCTAATTTAGAACGACTCTATACTCATCCTCCTGCCGGGGTCTCATGGTCTGGAACATCGGTAATGGCAAGTCTGGGTAAACAAGAACCTCCCCGTCACCGTCCTTGAGGCTACCGGAATACCTCTCGGGTGCCTGAGGTTACCCACCATATCTGCGGAGTGGTTAATGGAATGTCAATTCTGATTGAATCTTTAGGTCCTATTAAATTTTCAGTAATCGTTTGCGGTTCTGAAATCACTTCCAGTTCTACCATACTCCCACTACTGTTTTATGAAAAAATCAATTTTACTAAAACTGTGGCGAGTCAAGAACAATATCACTATTGATCTTCCAGATGGTAGAAAGTCAACCCTCGTCATAGCCCGGGTTAACCCACAAACAGCCATTACAGAAACGTGCCATGAGTTATCCTAAGTCTGGTTTTAAGCATAAGCCGGACAACTCCCCGTACCTTAACATCGTTAAAATATGAACCGTTCTATATCCAATATAGAAACAGAGGCACTGATTTAATTGGAACCATATTCAAATCATGCAGCTATCTCCAGTGCATGTAAACTAAATGGAGAGAGGCCGTTCAGTATTACTCAACTTAGGAGTGCATCCAATTATGAGTAACCTGAAAGAGAAGCTAGTTCTCAAAACCATTACTATCAACTGAATACCCAACACAAGTATCTACATCTTCGATCACCTTGAAGAATCCCGATACTTGCAACACATAGTTCTCTACATTATTCTTGTACCTATAACTTCTCAAAACTTGGACCTTGTATTTCTACGAAACACTTGTCTAAAAACTAGAGAAGTCACAAGTAAACAGAATATAGTACGAGGACCAACCCTTCTGTCCTAATAGACACTGGACAATATACAATACTTTGTATAAGTCTCCTGAGTTGAATAACTCAAACCCTGTGCATTGTAGGTTGAAAACTGTACTATGGTTATGAAGAATTACACCGCTGTTGAATGCTCCTTACCTAACCATCAACTGATATAGGTAAATGTCATGGACATAATTTCAAAAGGTTATATCTCACTTTATAAAATAAACATCCAGATATATCAATTTGAAATTGGTGCATAACAACGGTTATTCAAAACCAAATATTTACCGTCCGGCAAACAACCCAGGCGATTTCCTCAAATATCACCAATTACAACGAATCCCGATATAATGAGGATGATCACCCAATTCCCAATAACTTGCTCCCACTCATCATCTGTAAAACCATACAGATGTGAGAATCATACCTGGTAAATACATACCCTGGAGTAAGTACTAATTGTGAAATCAGTTTTCTATTAACAATACACAGTGAAACAGAAACATGAAAATGTTTCGAAGGGGTATTCGGGTATTCCTAGTAATGTCTCTTCCATTATCAGATTCATGACTATAATCGTATATTTCTTTGCCATCTCTCCAAATCCCTTTATTTGTCTTTAGTCGTTACCTTCTGTACACCACCGTTAGGCTAAATGGTTTTCTTCCTTCCCTACCGTTCGGCACCAGCCTATGGTTTGGAAGAAGACTATCCAATAAGCGTAATAGGTATGATATCCTAATCTTAGGAGCACTCGCAACCTGAGAGAAGGTAAAGATAAAAGACAACTGAATAAACCTTATTCTTATTTCTCCTGAACCAGAATCCATCCCCGAATTGGAACAAGTTCCTTCGAGTTCGTATATAACCATACGATGGATTTATCCAATGGAATTGGATGTTCGTAGTGATACGGGGTGTTCTGGAGAAATACAAAGGTGAAATAGGAGTGGCGATGAGATACTCGGTTTGGTCGTGAATGATAGCAGTCACAATTTACTTTCCCCTCTTTCTAATCCCTTTATTTGTCTTTACTTATTACCTTCTGTACACCTCACTTAGGCTAATCGGTTTTCTTCATTCCCTACCTTTCGGCATCTGCCTATGGTTTGGAAGAAGACTATCCAATTAGCGTAATGGGTGTACTCTCTCCCAATCCTAGGAGCCCTCACAACCTGAGAGAAGGTCAAAGAAAAATACAACTGAATAATCCTATTCAATCTCTCCAGAACCAGAATCCATCCTCGAATCTGGAACAAGTTCCTTCGAGTTCGTATATAACCATACGATGGATTTATCCAATGGAAGTGGATGTTCGTAGTAATACGGGGTGTTCTGGAAAAATGCAAAGGGTAAAAGAAGGAGTGGCAATGATGTATGCAACTCAGACAATTCAAAAGCCAGTGTTTTAAGAAGGTTCGGTCAACTTGGTCACTAAGTCATAGTCTAGGGTCGGGTCGGGTCATGGTCGCTGTCAAGAGAGAGAGAGAGAAACACTTTGCATGCATTCTAACCTAGATCAGAATGGTTAATCACTTTATCTAATCAGGATGTCTCCCACTGTATCCTCAAATTCTCCTCCAAACCTGAAAGAAGAATTAGTCAGGATCATCTAAAATCACCCGAGGAGTAAACCAACTCATCAGTGAGAATCGGGATCCAACTATCATGGCATGATAACGTGACGGAATCCACTCACGTTATCACACTCCAGAAGGTATGCGCATGCCTGGCAAGTATCAGTTTCTTTAGAAACTCCCAATGTGTGTTTTACCCCCAAGTGGTTTATGACCTTGACTAGGTCAACAAACCATAAACCGCTAGTCAAGTTCAACCCGTCAATATCCTGGATTGCATTAAACCCACCCGCACGTGCCCTTGACTAGGTCAACAAGGCCGCACGACTGTCCTAACCTATCCCATTAAAAATGCAACAAACAAGCACCACTTAGCTACCGAACACTACATCTTGACTAGGTCAACAAACGCAGCACGAATACTAAATAATACTCGTAAGAAATGACGGAGGGCTACGACTGGTTTTTGGCGAAAAACCTTTAACGTAATGAACTTGATATCGTTGAAGGAACCGCATAACTTTTTATAAATATATAGTAGCGAAAACCTTTGCTAAAGAGGTCACTCCCGGTGAAGGGATCTCGGCTCTTTCCCCGTAGAATGAGGTGCAGGATATTCCAACTGAATACCGCGATGCAAAGCAAGAAATAATCGACTATAGTGAAGTTATTACCCTGACGCAAACCTCTGCCCAAGGGGTCACTCCCGATGAAGGGATCTCGGCCCTTGCCTCGTCGAATGAGGTGCTGGATATTCTAAACTGAATACCACTGTGCAAAGCAAATGAAAACGTTCTTGTAATAACAGCTCTTTTAAAAAATGTTCCAACAACATCGAATAGGTTTGTTTTCCTTGCATTGATCCGAATCAACGCAGTCCCATCAATTAATCACACCAGAAAAGAACGAAAATTATACGTATATCCCATCCGCATTCGCCACTGAGTCCCGTCATCACCCGTTAGGTTACTTAACTAACGACAGAGCGGGGACTGGACTAGCGCGGGTGTAAAACATATACAACATCTACTAGTATATATATATCAATATACAATAATCGCTCCAGGCGTGATAAAAAGCAACATCATAGAAAAGTAATAAGTATCACAAAACAATACAGATATCTGGGAGCCCCGGGTTTCAATGAGCCGCAAGTGAAACCCGACGTACCCCTGGTCGTGTGGATAGCCTGTGTAATGAAAACCTAGACCCCTACAGGTGCGGCAAGTTACCCGCCAAAACCAGAAGAGAGGCAACCCCCATCATTAAAGTGAATGGACCACCTTACACTTCACAGAATCCGGTAACTTGAGCACCCCACCTTGGGTCAACCTGTACCCCCTACGAGTGCGGCGAATAGCGCGCCAATTCTAGAGTGAAGCCCCCTCCATCTCAAAGCCATGAGATGCGGGCCCGTTGCCATCTAGAACCCGGCTATCCGTTCACTCCACCGCGGGGTAATCCTAGTACAGAAAATAAAATATGTACAACGGGTACATCGACCTCAACCCGGTCGTGCCCCAAAAGAATAATATACAAACAGGCAGTGACAGCAGTCCACATGTCGGACGCTAGCCCCGCAATATCAAATGTACAAATAAAACTAAACAGTACTAACATTGCACCAAGCTATCCACTACGACAAATCCGCAACATCACAACACAACACAGAACATCAACGTGAATGTCACGTTCGCAAACTCGTCTAAAAGGACATATAGCAATTAGACGAGTTATACCGCTCTAATGACATTCACGGTCGCAGATATAATGTAAGTACTGTAAACTAACGTATTTAAAATTCCGATCGACAAAACTTCCCGATGTGGGCCCCAAGTGAAAATCCAGCACTCAAATGAATCTGGGACAAAACTATATATCGCAAAAATAATATTTCCATGAACTAAATCCCCAGGAAAAATTTGGAGCACTGTAGCCCAAAAAGGGCCGCGTAAAGGCCGCCAAATGCGACATTTCGCGGCGGCTCCGCGGTGGAATTTTGGAGTTAGGTCTCCAAACTTTTTCTGTAGCTTTAGTTATGCCTGCATGTATTTTTAAGATGCCTAAAATATTTTTTTGACCAACTTTGAAAATCGACAGCAAGCACACTGAAATGAAAATACGATTCGGAAATTTCAATCGATCGATGTTTTAAATGCATTAGAACAAGCTAGTAAAGGTTAATGGCATGGCTTTGATACCATGTAAGTCTACGGTAGCCCCCCGGCCGTCAATCCGAGGCCAAATGCGGAAACAAAAACTTTTTATGAAACTGGCGCTATCGTAGTCTTTCACCCGGATCGAACCATTAACGCTAAACTAGCTAACTACAAAGAAGTGAGAGTGGCTATACCGATCGATCTGTGTCCTTCGGTCTTTGACCACCATCCCAAGCTCCTCGCGGCATCTCTGATCTCCGGTCTCCTCGTCGGAAGGGCACCACATCAATGAGTCTTTTTACGGGCTCCCGCTTCATCCGAAGCAACTCGAACATGAAGTATGCTAGCCGACATGTCCAAGAAGATGTAGAGAATGTGTGTGATAACTTTGTCTCAAGAATCCATTGATTCTCAACATATGAGAGTGTATGGATGGAGGTTGAAGATGATGCCATTGGTGGAAGTTATGAGCTAGAGGAAGAAGAAGATGAAGAGCTTTTTCTTTTCTTATGTGAGATGAAAAATGATAAAGGCTTAGAATGATAATCACAAGAGCTAACCCATGTACATGGCTTCCCTCTCTCTCTCCATCTTTCATTTCACACTCTTAATCAATCCAAAATGAGACATATGCACAAATAAAGATACCATGAGTCATCACTTATGCATGTGTCACAATTAATGCTCCTCATGATGAAAAACCACTCACAATTTCCACCAAAATAAACATTAACCCAAATGTTTATGAAAATAAAAAGAACAGCATCATCTAAAGTAAACTCATGACGGATCACAAGAATACCCCTCACCTGTATATACATACCTGCATCCGCATTCCGACTGAATGCGAATGCGATGAGACGAAAGCAATCCAACAAATCTAATACTAGGATCCAGCTTAAACCAAAGCCCACTAGTATGATCCATCCGATCATGATCCGTGCACGAGTGCACGTATATGATCGAACCCTGCCATAATATCATACGGCCTCTACAACGTTTCACCCGAAACTTGGGAAACTGTCTGTGGGGGACTCTAAAGACTCGTCAATATATTGGCTGCAGATTTAACCACTAGCACGTCAGTGGCACTAGCTGTACGTAACGGCTACCCATGTATCGAAAAAAGGGAAGCCGATGAGCGAACTCATCCTGGAACCCTACTGAGCCTGTCAGTGACAATATCCGTACAGTCCGGTCCGTTCGTCTATGAGTATCGCATGTCGGGCCTAGGGGGTTGGTAAAAGTCAAACCCCCAAAAGCGGTACAAGTCGTGTCGGAGTATAGCCCAGAACACCCTGAGATACTACTGGAATACCTACCAGTAAATCTCCTGCCTTGGCCAAGGACTTCGTGTAATGGCTCTCCTAGACACAGCGCGATCTCACCCCCAATACCGAGAGAGACGTAACCCCTGCCGATCCGCTCACTGCCTCCATGTGGCTCGGGACTGTACCCAACTAAAACCTGTTTGCACAACTCCTTTGAGCCGTGGTAGGGTAGTAATCAAAACAAAGTGGGAACTCACACGAGACAAATGACGATCTCAGGTCGATGAACTAACCTGTACACATGTCACCAGGGAACTGCTATCTGACGCTAGGTATAATACCAACTAGCATGTTCCCGGCGAGTCCTGTGCGGTGTACTTATAACCCAATGAGCACATGTATACGTCTTAAGTGAACCAACTGACACCAATAACTTGTGAGACCCGCCACCGCCCTTCATCGGGGTCTCGATTGTATACACTAGTCTACTCATGGAGTATCGATGCCCAGTCTCGAAACTCCTATGACTAGGGACCTTTTAAGGATGTACTTATAGACCCCAGCTCCCACGTATATGATCGCCATCATACTGCTGGCAGTCAAGCAAGAATCCTATGGGCTCTATCAACGTGTAATAGTGATCTGTAATGTCACCTAAAGCTTGTACACGATGATAAAGACAAACCAGATATTATACAATCCTCTCGAGTAAGACTGTCCTACCGGTATAGGTCCCCCCTCAATCATTGCAATCCCGTGCCTGCAATCCAATAATTGACTTTGAGGGCACTTATCCAACATAACATACACACGGTACGTCACTCTACTTAAGCCACCTACTCATTCAACCAAGGTCAACCTAGACTCGAACTAAGGTTAAACCTAGCGCTCTGATACCAACTTTGTCACGACCCGAAGGTACGGAACGTGATCGATACTTAAATTACAAAACATCTAGAGGCGTAACGTAATCTAAGTAAGCCTAAGCCCAGAAATCTAAACCATTTAAGAAAAGAAAGTGAAGGAAAACTTGTTTAAAAGTTTGCATATAAATCACTTTGAAAGTTGTAGTAAACGTTTTTAAAACATCAAGTTTTTCCAAAAATTTCGGCAGAGTTTCTCTTGTAAATACTGGCGCCAAACGGGTACAAACAAGAATATATACATAAGCAATAATAAAAAGACATTCCCAAGCGGGAGCTAGCTCTTCGCCAATTGGCGGACACAACCACGCAAGCAGTAATATACAACGCCGAAGGGCGAGGATCAAAACTCAAAAAGAACCCAACATCCTCAAGAAAACCAGAGAAGAATCATAAAAATACAATCACGCGACTCTGAGGTCTAAAGAATATAAAACCGGTCTTCTAAGTCTATCAAATAATACAAGTCTGGTTGATGGAGCTTACTAGATACAACTGAATAAATAACTTTACAACGGTGGTCACGATGCAAGTGAAACCACCTACCAAGCAATTCATATAGTAATATACCCAAATAACATAACGCTAGAAATCTAGTAGGGACAAGGTAATAATCTATGCATAAGTGTAATACTTAGTGCCTGTGTCAGTGTCACTAAACAGTAATAAGTCATATATCTGATGTATGAATGCATCATGAATAAGAAATCAACCACGAAATCTGAATAATCTGATATAAGAAAACCCGTGTTTTTATCTTAGTAAAACTTGTATAATAAAGCTGAAACATCATCAGTGAAATCGACAGAATTATGTGTCAAGCATCGACACAATATCACAATATCTCAAGTCTCAATATCTCAATGTCTCAATGTCTCAATATCTCAATATCTCGGGCTCCGTCAGTACGGATCGGCCCATAACATCAAATCTCACGACCACGGTCGGTATCCTCCGGATATCCGCCGCGTCAAAATAACAATAATAACAAAAATAATAATAATCGGCCGGTAGTGCTCCTCTGCCGGGCTCAACGCCATCTGTGAGATCTTCTTGCCCGAGGTACCGCACCGGGTCCACCATGTACCCACAGACGGTGCATCCCCCTCCTCGAATCAGGTATATGATACAGCTCAAGAACCGAGAAAACTCATGGTGGGCACCATACACATCATATCACGAGAAAACCGCAACTTGCATTTTTAAAAAGAAAATGAGTTTATAAAAGTCTTGCGGTTTCCCCCCAAAATCCAGAAATCTCATAGAGAATCCGAAATCCCAAAATCAATGGTTAATAAGCCATGAATACCGGCATAAAGTCCACAATATTGTATAACCGAATGAATATATGAATGCATGAAGTATCTAAGTAAAGAATGCAATATCTAAGCTAGCACATGAGAGCAATCACACTAATATTATGTTGGAACTGTTAGTGATATGTATGCCCTAGAGACCATTACTGTACATACGATGTATATTGTAGTGGATGCTTGGACATATATATAGTGGACTTTCTTGCTCGACATGATAGTATGCTATTTGGTTGCTCTTTATCTTAACATGTACTCTGATTGTCTCTATGTTACATGTTGATAAAGCCCTTAGGATGAGTACTTGACTACCAGGATTATGATGCAGATCATACTAGTGGGGACAGAGTAGTCGCTAAGTACATCCTTCAAATGTTCCTAGTCGTAGGTGTTTCGAGACAGGGCATCGATATACCAGAGTAGACGAGCGTATAGCTTCTCGACCCATGTAGATGGGCGATGGATGATCCCATATCCATTGGTGTTTGACATCAGAGATAGTATACGGGTGCTCAGTGAAGACTGGGTACACTAGATGGACTCGCCGAGAACTTCCAGATGGTATTATACCTCACGTCAGATGGCAGTTCTCTGGTGACACTGGTACAGGTTAGTCTGTAGACCCGAGATCGTCATAGTGTCTTATGTGGTTCCCACTGTGCTTTGATTTCCACCTTACCACATTCAAGAGAACGTGCAAAACGGTGGCTTTTGGGTACAGTCCCGAATCACATGGAGGCAATGAGCGATAGGAGGGGTTTCGTCTCTCCCGGTATTGGGAGTTGATGTTGCGCTGTGCTCGATTGGGTATAACAGGAAGTCCTTGGCCAAGGCAGCTTCAGAGATATACTGGTAAGTGTTATCGACACGGCTTATCGGGTTACTGGGGTCTGACGTTTACGACCCCTAGACGAGATATGCGACATATCAGACGAAGAGACCGGACTGTACGGTAGTGTTACTGATTGGATTCGCAGGAGTGTGAGTAGGCTTGCTTGTTGATCTTCTGATCGCTCAATACTCGGGTAGCCGTTACGTTTAGCAGACCGCTTGCGGCTTGTGGGTGTTTGATATGATCATCACCTGTTGCCGGCGTATTGACGAGTCTTTAGAGTTCTACACAGGGGTTTCCTGGCTCAAGCGAAACGGAGTAGGAGCACATATGTGATATGTGTTAGACCGAGATTGATACGATATAAGATACCGTATTCTATTCTCGCGATTCGTGACATTGATCGGTTGTATGCGATATAGCCGGGTTATCGGATCAAGTGTTGATTCGATAAGTTGTTACACATGATATTAGTCGATTATAGCCGGATTATTAAATCAAGAGTTGATTTAATAATTTAATGTATAATTATATATTCGATATATTATATTACATTAACTAGTATTAGCTCACTTATGATTTCTTTTCTCACTTGGTGTGCACATTGTACATATGTGATATGTATATTTGTGTACATGTATTGTGTCATGCTTGATGATACATGCAAGATGGGTGTGTAAGTCCATGCTACCCTTCCCCGGTTCTTACGGGGTTGTGGAAGTGGTGAAAAACGATTTTCAAGAGGGTGGTAACATGGACTACCAATACGGATCTTTGTTAAACTATTAACTAACAACCTAACATGAGTTTACCTACTCGGTTAGGGGGCTATACCTTTCTTGAACTCCTTCGTCTTTGACTCCTCCCGGTGTACGGATCGGCCTCACCTCGTCGTCTCCTTGTGCCGAAGATGGATCCACCCGAAAGCTTCTACCTTTGGCTTCTTCTTCGAACTTTGAAGAAACTAGATCACTTGGCTTGCTAGGCCTTGTGAACTAGAATGAGTAGAGGAATATTTTGGTGTCTTTTTATCTCTAAGGCAATGAGTCTCAACACATGAGAATGGTTTTCCTTGAGGTAGAGAGAGGAAGAGGAAGAGGGAGAGCTTGAGAATGAGAGAGCTCAAGAGAGAGAAAGCAAAATGATAGAATGAACCATACTCTTCTCATTCTCACCTCTCATAATCCAAAAGCCATCACAACAAAAATAGTAATCAAGTATTGTGTAATGGTTTAAGTCAAAATGGCTATATCATTTCATGCACTCATTTTGCATAAATAAACAAGCAAGCAAAAGTCTTTGCCATGGAATGATAGCCATTGTCATGATAATGGTCAACTAGTCCAACCTAGTCAACCGGTCAACAAAGTCAACAAGTCAACAAAGTCAACCCCTCAACAACCATGTCACTGTAATACTTAATTAATATTAATGTTAATCATATATCTTATTCTCATTAGGGTTAAGCAAAAGTCAATGGTCAACAGTCAACTGTCAACAGTCAATCAGTCAACAAACCCCAATGAGAATACTCTGCCTCTGTCTCTCTGTCAACTGTGCATACACACCCGCATCCGCGTTCCGAGGAACACGAATACAAACGAGATAAAAGCAATCCTAAAACGTACACTAGGATCTGGCTTAAACCAAAGCCCGCTAGTGTTAACTGTCCGGACACTGTACGTGCACAAGTGCATGGATGTGACCGAACCCTGTCGCAAAACCATGCGACCTGTCGCAAAACCATGCGACCTCTACTCTTTTGCCTAAAGGCGAATAGCTTTCTGTGTGGGACTCTAAAGACTCGACACTACGCTGGCAGTGGGTTTAACCACAGACCGCAAGCGGCACTAGCTGTGCGTAACGGTCCCCAGGTAGATGCCGACAAGAAGACTAACGAGGTGAAACCCATCTGAACTCCTACTGAGTCTGAATGTGACAATCTCTCTGTACAATCCGGTCTATTCGTCTGATACATCGCATGGCGGGCCTAGGGGCGGTAAACGTCAGTCCCCTAATAGCGGTACAAGTCGTGTCGGAGTGAAGCTCAGAACACCCTGAGATAACACTGGAAACCTACCAGTATATCTCGCTTGCCCTGGCCAGGGACTACTCGTGTAATGGCTCTCCTAGACACAGCGCGATGTCAACTCCCAATACCAGGAGAGACGAATCCTGTCTAACCGTCACTGCCTCCAAATGCTTCGGGACTGCACCCAACTACTACATGTTTGCACGACTCCTTTGAGCCGTGGTAGGGTAGTAATCTAAGTACAGTAGGAACACACTCGAGGCGAAGTGACAGTGTCAAGTCAGCGGATTAAGCTGTACTCATGTCACCTGGGAACTGATAACTGACGATAGGTATAGTACCAACCAACAGTTCCCGACGAGTCCTGTCCAGTGTACTCGTAACCCAACGAGCACCCGCATACTATCTCCAGTACGACGTACTGATGGCTGTGGGACAGACCATCTCCCACACTGGGATGAGAAGCGCATACGCTAGTCTACTCCGGAGTATCGATGCCCTGTCTCGATAGTCCTGCGACTAGGGACCTGCATAAGGATGTGCTTATAGATTACCCTGGCCCCACTAGTGTGACTGCCATCACAACGCTGGTAATCAAGCAAAGATCCTAAGGGCTCCACTAATGTGTATAGGTGATATACTAAAATAAACACATGTACACATTGAAGTTGAAACAAACCAAGTAGCATACTACTATATTGAGCAAGATTGTTTATACAAGGTGAATATCCCAAGCTTCCATTAAGTAATATACAAACTAGTATGATACAGTAATGGCCTCTAGGGCATATACACTAACAATCTCCCACTTGCACTAAGGACATGTACTGGCGTATCGAAGACCTATCATCTCGATCAGCCGCTCGAACTGAGTCTGGGGTAAGGCCTTTGTGAGTGGATCAGCAGTGTTATCTTCCGTAGAAACTCTCCGAACGTCGATCTCCCGGCGACCCACGATCTCCCTGATCAGGTGATACCGCCTCAAGATGTGTCTGGACTTTTTATGGGACCTTGGTTCCTTTGCTAAAGCTATAGCCCCGTTGTTGTCGCAATACAGAGGTATTGGATCAACAATGGACGGAACCACCTGAAGTTCAGTTAAGAACTTCCTTACCCAGACAGCTTCTTTTGCGGCATCTGCAGCAGCGATATATTCCGCTTCCATCGTCGAGTCAGCAACGGTTTCCTGTTTGGAACTCTTCCAACACACCGCCCCTCCATTGAAGGTAAAGACATAACCCGACATGGACTTGGAATCATCCTTGTCACTTTGGAAGCTGGAGTCAGCAAAGGCCTCGATCTGGAGGTCTTTTCCGCCATACACCAAGAACATCTCCTTAGTCCTTCTCAGGTACTTGAGAATGTTCTTTACTGCTATCCAGTGTTTCTCCCCAGGGTTTGACTGATACCGGCTTACCACACTCAGTGCATAAGCTACATCTGGTCTGGTACACAACATCGCATACATTATAGAGCCTACCGCAGAAGCGTAGGGTATAATAGACATGCGATCCCTTTCCAAATCAGTCTTGGGAGACATCTCTTTGGAGAGGGTGATCCCGTGACAAGCTGGTAGTTTACCGCGCTTGGAATCTTCCATACTGATTCTTTTCAGTATGGTGTCGATGTACCTGAACTGTGAGAGTACTAGTATCCTCTTGGATCTGTCACGATAGATCCGGATCCCCAGAATGTATGAGGCATCACCCAGGTCTTTCATGGAGAACCTGTGTGACAAGAACCCCTTGACAGATTGTAGCATAGGGATGTCATTTCCTATTAAGAGAATGTCATCCACGTATAAAACGAGCAATACTACAGTTCTCGCTACAAATCTACTATAGATGCATGGTTCATCTGGATTTTTGATAAAGCCAAATTCCTTGACTGTCTCATCAAAACAGATGTTCCAACTCCGTAATGCCTGCTTTAGTCCATAGATGGACTTAAGCAACTTGCACACCTTTCCGCTGCTCCCACTCTGAATGAAACCCTCTGGCTGGTCCATATAAACACACTCCTCTAAATTTCCATTTAGAAAAGCGGTCTTTACGTCCATCTGCCAAATCTCATAATCGTGGAAGGCAGCAATGGCAAGAAGGATCCGAATGGATTTCAGCATAGCTACTGGAGAAAAGGTCTCGTCATAGTCCAAACCAGGTCTTTGACGAAAACCCTTTGCAACCAATCTAGCTTTATAGGTCTCAGCCTGTCCATCTACACCAATCTTCCTTTTGAAGATCCACTTGCATCCTACGGGTTTTACCCCATCTGGAGCAACGTCCAACGTCCATACTTTGTTGGTGTACATGGACTCCATTTCGGTCCGCATTGCATCCAGCCATTTTACCGAGTCAACGCTCTGAATGGCCTGCTGGAAGCAAGTCGGCTCATCATAATCTATGATGCAATCCTCTCTATCCCCGTCTATGAGAAAACTGTAGTATCTCTCGGGCGGATGAGACTGCCTACTACTCCTGCGGAGCGGCGCAGGAATGTCATGATCTTCCGAACCCTCTGGTTCTACTAAGCTTTCAGTAATAGCTCGTGGCTCTGGAATTTCTTCCAGTTCTATTGCACTCCCACTTATCTGATTCTCCAAAAACTGAGTTTCTAAGAAGTGGGCATACCGAGAAACAAAAACCTTTTGTTCCTCTTCGCAATAGAAGAAATATCCCTTGGAGTTCTTTGGATATCCCATAAACTTGCACTGTACTGAGCGTGCCTCGAGCTTGTCCGCATGCTGCTTTTTGACAAAAGCTGGACTTCCCCATGTCTTAATGTGATTAAGATAGGGTCTCTTCCCACACCACATCTCATATGGTGTAGTAGGCACAGTCTTAGTTGGAACTCGGTTCAAAAGGTATGCAGCTGATTCTAGTGCATATCCCCAGAATGATCGCGGTAACTCAGCGTTACTCATCATGGACCATACCATATCCAATAGGGTCCGGTTCCGTCTCTCCGATACACCGTTATGTTGCGGAGTGTATGGAGGAGTAAGCTGAGAGAGAATTCCGTTCTCTTTTAAATAGTTCAGGAACTTGGCACTCAAGTATTCACCACCTCGATCCGATCTTAGTGTCTTGATACTTTTGCCGGTTTGTTTTTCTACTTCATTCTTATATTCCTGGAATTTTCCATAGGCTTCGGATTTATGTTTCATTAAGAAGACATAACCGTACCTTGAAAAGTCATCCGTAAAAGTAATGAAGTAAGAATAACCGCTTCGCGCATGTGTAGACATTGGACCGCACACGTCGCTGTGTATGAGTCCCAAGAGCTCGCTCTCTCTTACTCCGTGTCCGGTGAATGGAGTCTTTGTCATCTTTCCTTTGAGACAGGATTGACAAGTGGCATATGATTGATATTCGAACGGATTCAAATATCCTTCTGTATGTAACTTCGTCAACCTTCTCTCATTGATGTGACCCGGTCTACAATGCCATAAGTAAGTCTGATTTATTTCCGGAGACTTTCTTTTGTGTGTATTCTGGACATTGAAAATCTGTGGTTGGTTTAATACGTATATACCATTGCTTAATGTACCTGACCCAATCAGAACTTGATTAAGGTGAATGTTTACAATATTACTTACAAACGCAAATTCATAACCTTCTTTAGAAATCAAAGATACAGAAATGATATTACAAGTTGCGTTGGGTACAAAAAAGCAATTACGCAAAACCAAAACGTGTCCATCTGACAACCCCAGGTGATAGTCCCCCACGGCCTTAGCATCCATGCTAGCTCCGTTTGCAACTTTGAGGGTCATGTCACCTGCCTTCAAAACCCTACGGTTTCTCAACGCCTGCAAAGAATTACAGATATGAGATCCTCCGGTATCCAATACCCAGGAAGTAGAGTTTATTGATAGACGGTTTTCAATAACATACACACCTGAAGCTGAAGCCGCAACTTGCTTCAGTTCCTGTGTCCTGGCTTTCCAAGCCCTGTAATCTTTCTTCCAGTGACCACTCTTATGACAGAAAAAGCACTCTTCCTTCCCTATAAGCTTCCCCGCTATCTTTGTTGCTTTTGCTTTTCCCTTCGTATCCACTTTACTAACACCGCCCCTTGGTTTGGCGGAGGGTTTCTTCTTCTTTCCCTTAGCTTTCGCCTTGGACCTAGAAGATGAAGATCCTCCTACAAACAAAGTGGATGTTTCCCTACCTTTCTGTAGGGTGCCCTCTGCACTCCTCAGCATGTTGAGGAGCTCTGAAAGTTCAACTTCTTTTTCTTGTAAGTTGAAGTTCAGTATAAACTGGGCGTAAGTGGAAGGAAGGGACTGGAGAATCAAATCCGTATAGAGCTCGTTCTCTAACGTGGTCCCAAGTTCCGCGAGCTCCTCAATGAAGCCAATCATCTTAAGCACGTGTTCCGCTACCAATGATCCGATGGCCAACCTTTCCGAAAATAACTTCTTCGACACTTCGTATCTTGCGATACGAGATTGCACTCCATACAGTTCTTTTGTATGGAGAAATATGGATTCAAGGTCCATATTCTCGTGCCTTCTCTGATGTTTGTCGTCTATAGAGGCAAGCACGAGGCACTTGGCCTTCGCACAATCGATCTCCCAAGTCTTATGGATTTCCTTATCCGCGACGCTGGAGGTGGGACCTGGGACAGGGGGAGCTTTGGTGGTAAGGAGATACCCCAACTTGTCATAAGTGATTGCCATTTTGACATTCCTGAGCCAATCTTTGTAGTTTGGCCCTGTCAGTATGTTTTTATCGAGTAATAACTTAAGTCCGGTCATGATGATTGGTCGCTGCAATTAGGAGAGAGAGAAGAAACACTTTAGCATGATGCTCTTGCAAGTTTAGAGTGGTTTTTAATTTGTCTAAACAGGATGGCTCCCACTGTTTCTCGAATCCCTCCTCAAACTAAAAAGGAAGAATTAGTCAGGATCAATCTCACCGTACAATACTTGCTTAACCGTTCGGTCAGGCTGGTGTCGGTACTTCGAGGGAGGTTTTCCAACGCTTTCGCGAAGTTCCTTAATTTAAGAACCTCTTTTTCCTGGGGGCGTAGCCCCGCTAACACCTTTCTAGACACCTACTTGGTTTATAGCATTGATCGTTAAGTGAGAAATTTCCCGAGGAGTAGCATATACTCACAGTAGGATCAGGATCCAAATATCATTGCGTGACAAAACTGAAGGAATCCTACCAGAATCATCACACTCCAAATGGTATGCAACACTAGCAAGTTTCAGTTCTTTTGAAACTCCCGATGTGGATTTTTGCCCCATGCTCTTATGACTTTGACTTTGGCCAAAATATCATAAGTCACATGTCAAGTTCTACCCGTCATTCTCCAGGTTAATTTGAGCCAATCCGCACATACCCTTGACTTTGGCCAAAATGGTAGTACGACTGCCCCAAACCAACACATCTATCTATGCTGCACATGAATACCTAATAGCTACCAATCACTATGCCTTGACTTTGGCCAACATACATAGCTTGAATACTATTGACCATCTATGTGAAACGACGGAGGGCTACGAATGGTTTTGGCGAAACCGTGAACGTAGTGAACTTGATATAATCGATGGAACGAGATTGCTTTTAAAAGGAGTGGCTTAAGCTCCGAGTTTAAAAGTTATTTTGAAAAGAAACCGAGTGGTTTTTGAAAGTATTCCAACAACTTTTACTTGGTTTATTTTTCTTTGCATTAGTTCTTTTAATGCGTATTTTTCTTGCATTAGTTCTTTTAATGCGTCCCATCATTTAATCCTACCATTGCAGAAAACAACCAAAATATGATTTACGCTTATGCCATTCGCATTCGCCACGGGGCCCCGTCATTACCCGTTAGGTTACTTAACTAACGACAGAGCGGGGGCTGGGCTAGCGCGGCTGCAAAACATAAGCAACGCCTAAATAATATCATATATAGATATATTGCAATGATAGCCATTTCAGATCACAGATGAATACATTGGATATACTAGGAATCCGCAATTCGTACGAACCTGTAACGAAAAGCGGATTACACGGTCGCGATGAATAGCCAATACCCCACCCTAGACCCCTACGGGTGCGGCAAACTACCCGCCAAATATCCGAAGTGGAGCAACCTCCCTCATCGACGTGAGTAGGCCACTCGGCACTTCGAGATACCCGGTAGTTTGTGCACCCCACCTTGGGTCTATCCTAGGAGCAAAAACAGTAAAAAGAAATTATACAATGACGGCTACAACCCCGACCCGGTTGTGCGGCCAAAAATAATATTACATCAATTTACATATTACATGAATTGAAAGATAAAAGGAAAAACTCTCATCTCACAACCCCCGGCTATTCATCCGTGACAATCCAAAGAATTCATATACACATACCATCAACATTACAGATCATAGATATGTATAACCCCCCCACTAATCGACGTATAGCGATTAGCGGACGTTCAATACATATAACACATCACAGATATTTACCCGTTAGCCTTAGTCTTTAGAAGTTCGATAAAAATACGGAATTTCAAGCCCCAAAAACTAATTTTTCTTTCTGGAAAATCTAGGCAGAAAAGACATATCCCAAAAATCCCAAAACAACCCCAGAAGCACTCTGCAAGAAACTTTTTCCCCGACCAAGTCAACTCGGCCGCGGAACCGCGGTGGGAGCATGCTCCCGCCGCGTTTCCGCGGTGCTTTGACCAATTCAGTGGACGAAATTTCTTGGGTGCTTAACAAAAAGCCTGAGCCGATTTTAAGATAAGATTTATCAATTTTTGGACAGAATAAAAATTCGGCAGAAACTTCATTTTCCGGGTTCGTTTCGCGACTTTTTCTCCGATCGAACTTCTACTTACTTAGCAAACATGTTAGATAGTGTTTAACTAGGCTCTGATACCACTGTAAGTCCATGCTACCCTTCCCCGGTTCTTACGGGGTTGCGGAAGTGGTGAAAAACGATTTTCAAGAGGGTGGTAACATGGACTACCAATACGGATCTTTGTTAAACTACTAACTAACAACCTAACATGAGTTTACCTACTCGGTTAGGGGGCTATACTTTTCTTGAACTCCTTCGTCTTCGACTTCTCCCGGTGTACGGATCGGCCTCACCTCGTCGTCTCCTTGCGCCGAAGATGGATCCGCCCGAAAGCTTCTACCTTTGGCTTCTTCTTCGAACTTTGAAGAAACTAGATCACTTGGCTTGCTAGGCCTTGTGAACTAGAATGAGTAGAGGAATGTTTTGGTGTCTTTTTATCTCTAAGGCAATGAGTCTCAACACATGAGAATGGTTTGCCTTGAGGTAGAGAGAGCAAGAGGAAGAGGGAGAGCTTGAGAATGAGAGAGCTCAAGAGAGAGAAAGCAAAATGATAGAATGAACCATACTCTTCTCATTCTCACCTCTCATAATCCAAAAGCCATCATAACAAAAATAGTAATCAAGTATTGTGTAATGGTTTAAGTCAAAATGGCTATATCATTTCATGCACTCATTTTGCATAAATAAACAAGCAAGCAAAAGTCTTTGCCATGGAATGATAGCTATTGTCATGATGATGGTCAACTAGTCCAACCTAGTCAACCGGTCAACAAAGTCAACAAGTCAACAAAGTCAACCCCTCAACAACCATGTCACTATAATACTTAATTAATATTAATGTTAATCATATATCTTATTCTCATTAGGGTTAAGCAAAAGTCAATGGTCAACAGTCAACTGTCAACAGTCAATCAGTCAACAAACCCCAATGAGAATACTCTGCCTCTGTCTCTCTGTCAACTGTGCATACACACCCGCATCCGCGTTCCGAGGAACACGAATACAAACGAGATAAAAGAAATCCCAAAACGTACACTAGGATCTGGCTTAAACCAAACCCCGCTAGTGTTAACTGTCCGGGCACTGTACGTGCACAAGTGCACGGATGTGACCGAACCCTGTCGCAAAACCATGCGACCTGTCGCAAAACCATGCGACCTCTACTCTTTTACCTAAAGGCGAATAGCTTTCTGTGTGGGACTCTAAAGACTCGACACTACGCTGGCAGTGGGTTTAACCACAGACCGCAAGCGGCACTAGCTGTGCATAACGGTCCCCAGGTAGATGCCGACAAGAAGACCGACGAGGTGAAACCCATCTGAACTCCTACTGAGTCTGAATGTGACAATCTCTCTGTACAGTCCGGTCTGTTCGTCTGATACATCGCATGGCGAGCCTAGGGGGCGGTAAACGTCAGTCCCCTAATAGCGGTACAAGTCGTGTCGGAGTGAAGCCCAGAACACCCTGAGATAACACTGGAAACCTACCAGTATATCTCGCTTGCCCTGGCCATGGACTACTCGTGTAATGGCTCTCCTAGACACAGCGCGATGTCAACCCCCAATACCGGGAGAGACGAATCCTGTCTAACCGTCACTGCCTCCAAATGCTTCGAGACTGCACCCAACTACTACCTGTTTGCACGACTCCTTTGAGCCGTGGTAGGGTAGTAATCTAAGTACAGTGGGAACACACTCGAGGCGAAGTGACAGTGTTAAGTCAGCGGACTAAGCTGTACTCATGTCACCTGGGAACTGATAACAGACGATAGGTATAGTACCAACCAACAGTTCCCGACGAGTCCTGTCCAGTGTACTCGTAACCCAACGAGCACCCGCATACTATCTCCAGTACGACGTACTGATGGCTGTGGGACAGACCATCTCCCACACTGGGATGAGAAGCGCATACGCTAGTCTACTCCGGAGTATCGATGCCCTGTCTCGATAGTCCTGCGACTAGGGACCTGCATAAGGATGTGCTTATAGATTACCCAGGCCCCACTAGTGTGACTGCCATCACAATGCTGGTAATCAAGCAAAGATCCTAAGGGCTCCACTAATGTGTATAGGTGATATACTAAAATAAACACATGTACACATTGAAGTTGAAACAAACCAAGTAGCATACTACTATATTGAGCAAGATTGTTTATACAAGGTGAATATCCCAAGCTTCCATTAAGTAATATACAAACTAGTATGATACAGTAATGGCCTCTAGGGCATATACACTTACAGGGTGTATGAGACTTATACCATTCTAGGGTTAAATTAGGGTTTTGTTTATTTCTTAAGATTTAACAAAAGAGAGAAAGACTTGGTTAATGTTGTTTGGAAGAAGCTTGTAGAAACATTGACAAAGTCCACTCTTTTGTCATTCCTTAGGATATTAGTTAACCCAACCCTTAACCTTACACCTTGGTTAATTCTCTACATGAGTTAGGCATGAGGGCATAACTCACCCATGGTTGCAATAATTCATGAGGATAAGTTTTTCATATGAGTTCTTCATTCTTCTTCTTCTTCCTCAAAGCTTTCTAGCTTCAATGGAGATGTGAGAAAATGAGTGAGAAAATGAAATATAAAGTGAGCCCACTTCCTACTTCATCATCCTCTATTACTTTCCATTTAGTATAGGGTGTTCTCTTCACAAAGTTCTTGACCTAGTGAAGAAATAGCTTGGGTTAGTGTCTCCTCGACGTAGATCATCTTCGGCCTCGAAGACATCGAAGCAAGCGTGTTTGTTTCTTCATGGGAGCCTCTCTAGAGTCTGGAGTTCACGATCGCAGCGAAGGGACTACTACACGGAGCTATTGAAGTGAAGGACCGGTCTACAAAGGTTGTATTCCTTGCTCACTTCTTATTGCAAAGTGTTTGCATTTGAGTTTCTGTCGATTTCTAGTTAACGATTCTTAGTTAGGGTTAGCTAATACGGAAAATTTTTGAATTTGGAATCGACGATGCCTCCTGAAACCTTGCTGCCGTCTTAGGTAATCCTGCGGTGGTATCAGAGCCATGCTAGAAATTTAGATGGATTTTGTTAGGTTTACGAAACCGAAATACTCCGAAACTTGAAACGGAAAATTGAAGTTTCTGTTGATTTTAAAAGTTTGTCAAAAAAAATTTAAAACAAGTACAGAGTGCTATATATGATATAACATGAACACTGACAAAATTTGAGGCAATTTGGTGAAAATTTGGCCTAGCCCCATATGCTTGATCTCGACCAAATCCGAGCCCCCCCCCGAAATTTTTTATGTGTTCTAGTGTCTTGGTTTTGGTATTTCAGGCGTTGTTTATTTTTGCTAATTTTGCATGTGATGTAATCTTAACTATAAGCAATTCGGAGTGTTTCGTATTCATAGTTTTAACATTATTTCGGGTTATTCGCATGTTGTCTAGGCGAAGTTAAAAAGTTCGAACGATTGTCAAAAACCCATTTTTCCAAGTTTAACGTATTCGGAAAAATATGCAAGTGATTCTGTGGACCCTCTAGTAGAACGAAACCTTAACTCGATTATGTGGCCGTCAGAACCGCCTCTAAACCTTAGGGTTTGTGGTAGTTCAGCGTTGCCACATGTGAGGCGTTGGTTTGACCCTTCTACGGCTGGTTCATAGGTACTGTGGCATCTTCTGGGTATTATTGAACTGTGCTCAAGTGTTGAGCTGTCGGGAAATTGTGGGACTTTGATGAATCGATCGAATAGTTTAATATCGTCCGGGTATCATGTGATGGGATACAATATTTGGAATCCACAAGTAGTTATGAGATAACTAATTTGATTGTTATAACTCTAGCACTTTAGTCTCAGATGATCGGTTGCCACGGGATTTTGATGAGATCAAAAGTCCGGCGCAATCACGTAGCGTACGCAGATACTTGCCGGGTAACATTATTAGATAGCCACGCCCCATAGCCCCAACCAAGTGACTGTAGGAGAACCCTATCGCCAAAATCATCCGTTCGGGTGCTCGCGGCAGCGATGTTCCGCCTTAGTTCACTTCGTCGACGGCATCGGGGGGTGCGGCCGTCTACTAAAGTTTCCGACGAGCATTCGATCAGGATGTCGGGAATCTTGTTGAATTGCTCAACTTGATATTGAAAAGTGTTTTCGAGATCGAGACTAAAATGCGGGGTTTATAATTGTTAGGCATGCGATTTCTAAGGAATTCATTTGGTTAGGCATGTGATGTTTAAGGTGGTTGCGGATTCCAACTATTGTAGTTTTTCACTTTCTTTTCTGCGACCGTAAGTGTAATATATGGTGTATCACCGATTTCGTTGCTATATGTCAACGACAATTGGGATACGCATATTTACTTACGTTGATGACATGTGATGTTATGTGTTGCTGGGATATATTATATTGGATCGTCGGGTCTTGAATAGCCGGGGGTTTTATGTGAGATGAGAGTTTTTCATTTTCATTCATGTAAAATTCATTGTATGTAATACTCTTTTATTGGGGTACTTCCGGGTTGAGGATGATATCACCATTGTATATTATTTACTTTTCCGCATTAGGATAGACCCAAGGCGGGGAGCACAAGTAACCGGGTTCTAGGGTCAAGTGGGAGACCATCTCGAGGAGTCGCGGCCGGGTCTCCTAACTATAGAATTGGTAGGGTTTCTTGATGCTCTCGTAGGGTTCTAGGGGCGTGGGATTGGCTATTCATCACGACCGTGGAATCCGTGTTTTATACAGGCTTAAAATAAAACCCGGAAATCCTAGTATATCCAATATTTCATATGTTGTTTTCTGCTGCGATATTTGTGATGTGATCATTTGATATGTTGAGATGGATACAGGATATAGTATATGTGATATATTATATAGACGTTGCTTATGTTTTACACCCGCGCTAGCACTGGCCCGCTCTGCCGTTAGTTACCTAACCTAACGGTGCACGAGGGGAAATCAAGGCGAATGCGGATGGCATAAGCGTACGTTGTATTTATCTATGATGTTTAGGTAACTTAAAAAGATGGGACTTCATTAATGAGATTAATGAAAGAAAAAAAACCTAAAGATGTCGTGGAATCGAATTTTCAAAAACAAGTAGCTCTAGTTGTTGCTTTGCATAGCGGTGTTCCTTGTAGAACATCCAGCATCTTATTCGATAAGGAAAGAGCCGAGATCCCTTCACCGGGAGTGACCTCTTTAGCAATAACTGGCAGATGCTACAACCATCGGTTTTGTCTTTTGATTGCTTCTATAGTTTTTGCTTTGCATAGTGGTATTTGTGAAATATCCTGCACCATATTCGATAAGGAAAGAGCCGACGATCCCTTCACCGGGAGTGACCTCTTTAGCAAAACTAGTAAAAGCCTCAAAAAACACTCCATTTTAAATCATTTGATTCTACAACGATATCAAGTTCATTACGCAAAAGGTTTTCTTAAAAACCTATCGTAGCCCTCCGTCATTTCAGATAAGTACTTCATACTATTCATGCTACGTTTGTTGGCCTCCGTCAAGGCGTAGTGTGCGGTAGCTATTTATGCTTATCTGCATAAGCATATGATGCGATTGAGTTAGGAAAGTCGTGCGACTTTGTTGGCCTCCGTCAAGGGTCGTGCAGGTCGGTTTAATTCAATCAGGAAATGTATGGGTTGAACTTGACTAGTGGACTATGCTTTGTTGGCCTCCGTCAAGGTCATAGGACACTAGGGGTAAAATATTATCGAGAATTTCAAGTGTTGAAATTTGCAATGAGATTTCATACCTCCTATGAGATAGTTGGATCCCGATACCCACTGCGAGTAAGAGTTACTCCTGGGAGAGTTTTACACATTACAATTAGCCGATCAAGTAGGTGTCTAGAAAGGTGTCAACGGGGTTACGCCTCTGGGAAAATGAGGTTTATTTTAATTAGGTCCGTGCGAAAGCACGGGGAACCTCCCTCAAAGTACCAGCACTGTCCTGGCTGAAAGATTGGCGAACTTGTAGGGTGTAATTAATCCCGGCTAGTCTTTCGTTTTAAGGTTTGAAGGAAGATTTGACTAAAACAGTGGGAGCCACCCCGATTAGATAAATTATTAACCAATCTAATCTTGCAAGAGCATACACTGAGTGTTTTCTTCTCTCTCTCTCTCTCCAGGTAGCGACCATGTCACGCCTTAATCAAGATAATAATACGGATGTATTAACCAAACCCGCTTGTTATACTGTGCTAGGGAACGTTGGTCCCACTCCAACTTATAATTGTTATAAGACCGAGCAGAAAATAGGGGATTACCAGAATTTCCGTGCTGCCCAAATGAAGAAAGTACATGATGATGCATCTTCTTCGGGTGTGTTCATTACAGAGAACTGTTTCTCAGTATCCTTTACGTCCTGGGTATGAGATACCGGATCAGGATCCCATATATCTAATATGTTACATGGGCTACAGATAGGTAGGGAACTGAGAACGGGTGATAAAATTTTAAGAGTTAGAAATGGTGCAATTATTGCAGCCAAGTTGTTGGAAGTTATCACCCTATATTACCAAATACATTGATTCTGAATGAATGTTACTAGATACTGAACCTGATATACAACATCATATCAGTCTCTTTATTTAGTAAAGAAGGATATAATTTTGTATTGTTGGATAATATTTTGAATGTTTCCTATATCAAGAGTTGATCAGTTCAGGCACGTTATCTAAAAGCATATACGTTCTAAATCAAACTACAGTTCTTAACGTACAGAACACACACAAGAGGAAGAGTTCAGAAATGAACGAATCCTTCTTGAGGCATTGTAGACTAGGTCATATCAATGCAACCCGACTAGCTAAGTTATATATAGATGCATATTTAAATCAGTTTGAATTTACATCTTGTGAAACTTTCCAGTCATGTCATAAAGATAAGATGACCATAGCTCCGTTTATTAGAAACAGAGAAAGAGTTAGTGAACTCTTGGGATTGATACATGATGATGTATGTAAGTCCCCTGTCTACACATGTCAGGACTGATTCTTTGTACTTCAATTACATTCAATGATGATCTCTCAAGATTCGGACATATGTTTCTGTTGAAACACAAGTCTAAAGCTTTTGAGAAATTCAAAGAATATAAGTCAGAAGTAGAGAACCAAAACAGGTCTAAGTATTATGTCTTTTGATGTGATCAGGGAGGAGAATACTTAAGCACGGAATTCCTGGACTATTCTAAAGGAGAATGAGATTCTCTCTCAACATTACTCCTCCGTATACACCACAGCACGTCAGTATATCGGGGCGGAGCAATCGCACCCTATGTGATATGGTGTGCTCTATAATGAGTACTACTGAGTTGCCTATTTCCTTTTGGGGTTATGCACTTAAGAAGCTGCATACCTATTGAATAGGGTTCCAACCAAATTAGGTGCCTACCACTCCATATGTGATATGGTATGGGAAGGGCCCATCTCTTAAGGATGTTAAGATTTGGGGTTGTCCGGCCTATGTCGAAAGCAAAATCCGGACAAACTCGGGGCAAGGTCAGTTCTGTGGAAGTTTGTTGGATATCCCTGTAGGGTTCCTAGGCACTCTCAAGAGGTCTCACAAGGCATCAACCATGCCAATTTCAAATTTTACGGGTGCCGAGAAACCCTAATACGGATCGTTAACTAGAAATTTAGGCGAAAGATGCAACTAGTAAACTATTTTACTAAGAGAACGGAAATACAACCTTTGTAGATCCGGTTCTCCACCTCCATAGCTCCGCAATGAAGTCTCCTCACTGTCCAAATGGAATCCCGGGCTCTAGCGTCGGCTTCATCGGAGAAATGGGCGGGCAAGGTCGTCGGCTTCGTGCCGAAGATGATCTACGTCGAAGCATCACAAGATCAAGCTCCCACTTCACCAAGTCATGAAACTTGTGAAGAAAACACACTCTACTACTTGGAAAGAGGTAGAGAATGATGAAATAGGAAGTGGGTTCACTTTAGAATTGGATTTCTCACTCATTTTCATCAATCACCATTGATGAAGTCAAGGTTTCTTCAAGTAGAAGATGAAGAAGAAGAAGGAGATGATATGATGAGTATTATAATAAGAATAATAAAATCATTCTTATCATAATCATGAACCATGGTCAAGTGTAGAGAACTAACTAAGGTTTAAGTGAATGGTTAGGGTTAAGCATGAGACAAAATGGTCACTTTAGTCAAAGCTTCATGAAGCTTCAAAGATAAAACAAAACTAGCAACCATTTTCCCTTTTTGTTTCCAAAATAAATAAATAAATAAATAAGAAAGAAAAAGCAAAACCCTAATCATCAACTTAACCATGGTTTAATTCTATACACTTAACCAAATAAGTATGTATCATCAAACATGATACAATCATGTGCATGAAAGTATATCACATAGACAACTTGCACAATTCAAGTGAGAAAATCCATTTAAAGTGAACCAATACCAGTTAATGCAAAGTAATATATCAAATATATAATTATACATTAAATCATTAAATCAACACTTGATTTAACGATCCGGTCATATCGCATATAACCGACTAGTATCCTATGTATCGGCTTATCGAATCAATACTTGATTCGATAACTAGGTTATATCGCATATAACCAATCGATACATTTATCGCGAGAATGAAATACGGTATCACATACACGCATGATTCTCGGTCCCGCACATATCTCATATGCGCTCCTATTTCGTTTCGCTTGAGCCAGGAAACCTCTGTGTAGGACTCTAAAGACTCGTCAATACGCCGGCAGCGGATGATGATCATATCAAACATCCACAAGCCACAAGCGGTCTGCTAAACGTAACGGCCACCCGGGTATTGAACGATCAGAAGATCGACGAGCAAGCCCGCTCACACTCCTGTGAATCCAACCAGTAACACTTACCGTACAGTCCGGTCTGATCGTCTGATATGTCGCATATCTCGCCTAGGGGTGGTAAACGTCAGACCCCAATAGCTCGATAAGTCGTGTCGATATGAGGTCTATAACAATTCGAGAAACTACTGGTAACACTTACCAGTAAATCTCAGCAACCCTGGCCAGGGATTTCTGGTTATAGCCAATCGAACACAGCGCAACATCAACTCCCTATACCGGGAGAGACGAATCCCCTCCTATCGCTCATTGCCTTCATGTGATTCGGGACTGTACCCAAAAACCACCGTTTTGCACGCCCTCTTGGACGTGGTAAGATGGAAATCAAAGCACAGTGGGAACCACACAAGACTCTATGACGATCTCGGGTCAACAGACTACTCTGTACCAGTGTCACCAGAGAACTGCCATCTGACGTAAGGTATAATACCATATGGGAGTTCTCGGCGAGTCCGTCCAGTGTACCCAGTCTCTACTGAGCACCCGTATATCATCTCCGATGTCAAACACCAATGGATATGGGATCATCCATCGCCCATCTGTATGGGTCGAGAAGGTATACGCTAGTCTACTCTGGTATATCGATGCCCCGTCTCGATACACCCACGACTAGGGACTTTGAAGGATGTACTTATGGACTACCATGTCCCCACTAGTATGATCCGCATCATAGTCCAGATAGTCAAGTATGCATCCTAAGGGCTTTACCAACATGTAACAGAGAGACAATCAGTATACACGTTAAGGTAAAGAGTAACCAGATAGCATACTATCATGTCGAGCAAGAAAGTCCTCCCTATATATGTCCCAGCATCCACTACAATATACATCCAATGTACAGTAATGGCCTCTAGGGCATACATATAACTAACAATCTTCCACTTGCACTAGGGCCATCTGATAGCAATGGTTGTAGTATCTCATACTCAACCATCCCATAAAAATCTCTCTCTGGGAACAGGCGTTTGTGAGTGGATCCGCTGTGTTGTCCTCTGAGTCTACTCTCCTAACCTCGATCCCTTGGAGATCAAGCATCTCCATAATCAGGTGACACTGCCTTAGAATATGTCTGGATCACTGATGGGACCGGCGTTCCTTGGCATAAGCCACAACTCCATTGTCACACAATGGGAGGAACTAAGTTCATCTCATGAACAAATATACACCCAGACAACCTCTTTGGTAGCATCTTAAGTAGTGATGTATCCAGCCTTTATCGTCTAGTATGTCACGGTATCTAGCTTGGAACTCTTCCAACATACCGTCCCTTTACTGAGGGTAAAGACAATGCCTGCGACTGACACTCAGTCGTCATTATCACCCTGGAACCATTCCAGTGATTCTCCCCAGGGTCGATTGATACCGTCTCACTACATACTAGTGAGAATCCTAACACCCAATTAGATCTATCTCATAGATCCAAAACCCAGAATTTAGGAGGTATCACTTTGATCCTTCATGGAGAATCATTGTGATAAGCGGAGATTGACCGAGCGTAGCATAGGAAACTCCTTCCCTATCAAGAGTATGTCATCCACGTACTCTACGAGGATCGTCACCATACTCACTACTACCTTTTTGTTTATACAAGGTTCATCTACCATTTTGATAATGTCAACTTCTTTGACTAATCCATCAAAACAGATGTTCCAACTCCGCGATGCCTGCTTTATCCTATAAAGCATCTTGCACACGTTTCCGCTGCTCCCACTGTCTACGAGGCCCTCTGGCTGTGTACTTATAGACTGCCTTTTCTAAAACATCATTTAGAAAAGCTGTCATGACACCCAACCACCAGATATCGTAGTCATGGTATGTAGCCGTGGCAAGTAGAATCTGGATGGACTTAAGCATAGATACTGGAAAAAGGTTTCATCATTATCCACGCCTGGTCAATGACGAAAACCTTTAACAAGTCTAGCTTTGAAAGTCTCAACTTTTCCACCTACACCAAGTAATCTTCTCAAGATATACTTGCTCCTGATGGGGATTTAACCCTTCAGATATAGCAACCAAAGTCCATACTTTGTTGGTGTATAAGGATTCCATTTCAGATCACTAAGCATCCAGCCATTCTTATAGAGTCTTACTCCTGATGGCCAGCTCGAAACTAGTTGGGTCATCATCTCATGATGCAATCCTCGCTCCTACTGTCATAGAGAAACCGAAGTATCTCTCAGGTGGGTGAGGAACCCTACTAGATCGGCGGAGAGGCTGAGGTTCGTTGGTAACTATTGAATCCTTTGGTTCTTTCAAATCATCAGCTGCAGTTTGTATAGCTGGAACATTTCCAGTTCTACATAACAGATCATGCCTCGAGCTTGTCCGGATTTTTCTTTTCAGACATAGGCTGGACAACCCCAAATCTCAACTAACTTGAGAGATGGGCTCTTCCCTTATCATATCAAATATGAAGTGGTAGGCAACTGATTTGATTCGAACCCTATTCAATAGGTATGCAGCTTCTCAAGTGCATAACTCCCCAAAAGGAAAAAGGTAACTCAGCAGTACTCATCATAGAGCACACCATATCAAATAGGGTGTATCTGCTCCGCCCCGATATACCATCGTGCTATGGTGTATACGGAGGAGTAATGCTGAGAGAGAATCTCATTCTCCTTTAGAATAGTCCAGGAATTCCGTGCTCAAGTATTCTCCTCCCTGATCACATCAAAGGACATAATACTTGTACCCTTATTGGTTCTCTACTTCCAACTTATATTCTGTGAATATCTCAAAAGGTTCAGACTTGTGTTTCAACAGGAACATATGTCTGAATCTTGAGAGATTATCAGAGAACGTAATGAAGTATAAAGAACCGGTCCTGGCATGTGTAGACAAGGGACCTTACATACATCAACATGTATCAATCCCAAGAGTTCACTAACTCTTTCTCTGTTTCCATTAAGCAGAGCTCTGGTCATCTTATCTTTGTGACATGACTGGCAAGTTTCACAAGATGTAAATTCAAACTAATTTAAATATGCATCTTTATGTAACTTCAGCTAGTCGGGTCACATTGATATGACCTAGTCTACAATGCCTCAAGAAGGATTCGTTCATTTCTGTACTCTTCCTCTTGTGTGTGTTCCATATACTAAGAACTGTAGTTTGATTTAGAACATCAACGCTTTTAGATAACGTGCCTGATACGATCAACTTTTGATATAGGAAATGTTCAAAACATTATCCAACAATACAAAATTATATCCTTTCTTTACTAATAAAGAGACTGATATGATTTTGTATATCAAGTTCGGTATCTAATAACATTTGTTCAGAATCAATGTATTGGTAATACAGGGTGACAGTGACCAACAGACTTGGCTGCAACTCTTGCCCCGTTTTCTGCCTCATGAAACTTATCACCCGTTCTCAGTACTCTACCTTTCTGTAGCCCTATGTAACAGATTACATATCTGGGATCCTGATCTGGTATCACATACCTAGGACGTAAAGGATACTGAGAAACAGTTCTCTGTAATGAACACACCCGAAGATGATGCATCATATGCACTTTCTTCGTTTGGGCGGCATAGGAATTCTGGTATTCCCCAATTTCCTACTCTGTCTTATAACAATTATAAGTTGGAGCGGGACCAACGTTCCCCAGCTCAGTATAACAAGCGGGTTCGGTCAATACTTCCGTATTATTATCTTGATTAAGGCGTGATATGGTCGCTACCAGGAGAGAGAGAGAAGAAAACACTCGGCGTGCGCTCTTGCAAGAATAGATTGGTTATTATTTTATCTAATCAGGATGGCTCCCACTGCTTTTTATCAAATCTTCCTTCAAACCCTAAAAGGAAAGACTAGCCGGAATTAATTACACACTACAAGTTCGCCAATCTTTCAGCCAGGCCAGTGTCGGTACTTTGAGGGAGGTCCCTCGTGCTTTCGCACGAACCTAATTAATGTAAACCTCGTTTTCCCAGAGGCGTAACCTCGTTGACACCTTTCTAGACACCTACTTGATCGGTTAATTGTAATGTGTAAAACTCTCCCAGGAATAACAATTACTCGCAGCGGGTATCGGGATCCAACTATCTCATAGAAGGTATGCAATCTCATTGCAAATTTCAACACTTGAAATTCCCGATAATTTTGCCCTTAGTGTTCTATGACCTTGACGAATGCCAAACAACCCATAGTCCACTTGTCAAGTTCAACCCGTACATTTCTTGATCGAATTAAACCCACCCGCACGACCCTTGACGAATGCCAAACAACGCCGTACGAATACCCTAATCCAATCGCATCATATGCTCAAGCAGATAAATACTAGTTAGCTACCGCACACTACGCCTTGACGAATGCCAAACTACCGCAGCACGAATACTAACTAGTACTTATCTGAAATGACGGAGGGCTACGACAGGTTTTTCTGAAAACCTATTGCGTAATGAACTTGATATCGTTGTAGGATCGAATGAATTTTGAAATGGAGTGCTTTGGAGGCTTTTCTAGTTTTGCTAAAGGAGTCATTCCCGGTGAAGGGATCGTCGGTCCTTTCCTCGTCGAATGAGGTGCGGGATATATCATATATATCACTGTGCAAAGCAAAAACTCTTAAAAGCAATCAAAAGACAAACCAGGTGTGTAGCATCTGCCAGTTATTGCTAAAGGAGTCACTCCCGGTGAAGGGATCTCGGTCCTTTCCTCATCGAATAAGGTGCAGGGTATATCATATATATCGCTGTGCAAAGCAAGAACTGTAGCTACCTGTTTTATTTTGAAATTCGATTCTACAACATCTTAGGTTTCTTTTATTTCATTAATCACATTAATGAAGTCCCATCATTTAAATACCTAAACATCACAGATAAATACGACGTACACTTATGCCATCCGCATTCGCCTCGATGTCCCCTCGTGCACCGTTAGGTTAGGTAACTAACGGCAGAGCAGGGCAGGGCTAGCGCGGGTGTAAAACATAAGTAACGTCTATATAATATAGCATATATACTATATACAGTATTTATCACAGAACATCACATGATCACATCACAGATATCGCAGCAGAAGAAACATATGAAATATTGGATATACTAGGACGTCCGTGTTTTCAATACGAGCCAGTATAAAACACGGATTCCACGGTCGCGATGAATAGCCAAACCCACACCCCTAGACCCCTACGAGAGCGGCAAGCAACCCTACCAATTCTAGAGTTAGGAGACCCGGACTCGACTCCTCGAGTTGGTCTCCCACTAGACTCCAGAACCCGGTTACTTGTGCTCCCCTCCTTGGGTCTATCCTAGTGCGGAAAAGTAAATAATATACAAACGGTGACATCTTCCGCAACCTGGAAGCGCCCCAATAAAAGAATATTACATACAAGTTTTTACATGAATGAAAATGAAAAAACACTCATCTCACATAAAAAAAACCCGGCTATTCAAACACGACGATCCAATATAACATATCCAGCAACACATAACATCACATGTCATCAACGTAAGTAAATATACGCATCCCAATTATCGTTGACATATAGCAACGAAACCGGCGATATCACATATTACACTTACGGTCACAGAAAAGAAAGTGTAAAACTACAACAGTTGGAATCCGCAACCACTTTAGACATCGCATGCCTAATCAAATGAATTACTTAGACATCGCATGCCTAACAATTATAAACCCCGCATTTTTGTCTCAAAATCGAAAACACTTTTCAATACCAAGTCGGGAAATTCAACAAGATTCCCGACATCCTGATCGAATGCTCGTCGCAAACTTCAGTAGACGGCCGCACCCCCGATACCGTCGACGAAGTGCACCAAGGCGGAACACCGCTGCCACGAGCACCCGAACGGATGCTTTCGGCGACGGGGTTCTCCTACAGTCACTTGGTCGGGGCTATGGAGTGAGGCTGTCTATTAAGTTTACCCGGCGAGTATCCGCGTACGCTACGTGATTGCGACGGAGTTTTGATCACATCAAAATTCCGTGGCAACCGATCAAGTGAGACTAAACTGCTATGTTTATAACATTCATTCAGTTATCTTATAACTGCTTGTGAATTCCAATTATTGTATCACATTCCAGATAATTAGAAAATGTTAAACTTTCCGATCGAACATTCAAACACCCATGTTTTCCCGATACAGATCAACACATGAAACAAGTCTAAAACATTCAGTTCGTGCCTCAGTACCAACGGTCCAGCCGTAGAAGGGTCAAGCCAACGCCTCACATGTGGCACGCCGTACTGTCCCAAACCCGAAGGTTCAAAGGGCAGTTCAAGACGGTCACATAATCGAGTTAAGGTTTGTTGTCTTCTAGAGGGTCCATTGCATTACTTGCACTACTTAGAACGTCGTTAAACTACGGAAAGATCCAACACTTGGAAATTTGCCGACAGGGGAAAAGTTGGGTATTTATATCCGGTCGAACTTTTTAACATATCCAAAAATTATCCGGAAGCCACACAGACAAGATTTGATAATCCGATCGAACATTCGAATCCCCAAAACAACCCAGAAAATTCAACTCTTGAATAAATATTAAAAATTCCCATAAAACTCAGCACTGTGAAATAGGAATTACTGTGCAAAATAGGAAAGGTGACGTCATCAAACGGCCGCGGAACCGCCGCAGAAGCCCGGAACCGCCGCAGAAGCCAGGCTTCTGCCGCGGTTCTGCCGCACTTTTGACGAATTAGCCCCACGAATTTCACAGTAATTCTAATAGGACCCTGCTGAATTTTTTAGAAATTTTTAATCTGGAAAAAACCGAGTTTTTAGAAAAAATCCAGAGAGCACTTTGATGTTAGGGTTTCGGGTCGATCGGGTTTCAAACTTCGTCTACGCGTCGCCTAAGGCTCTAGCTAGGCTCTGATACCACTGTAGGGTTCCTAGGCACTCTCAAGAGGTCTCACAAGGTATCAACCATGCCAATTTCAAATTTTACGGGTGCCGAGAAACCCTAATACGGATCGTTAACTAGAAATTTAGGCGAAAGATGCAACTAGTAAACTATTTTACTAAGAGAACGGAAATACAACCTTTGTAGATCCGGTCCTCCACCTCCATAGCTCCGCAATGAAGTCTCCTCGCTGTCCAAATGGAATCCCGGGCTCTAGCGTCGGCTTCATCGGAGAAATGGGCGGGCAAGGTCGTCGGCTTCGTGCCGAAGATGATCTACGTCGAAGCATCACAAGATCAAGCTCCCACTTCACCAAGTCATGAAACTTGTGAAGAAAACACACTCTACTACTTGGCAAGAGGTAGAGAATGAAGAAATAGAAAGTGGGTTCACTTTAGAATTGAATTTCTCACTCATTTTCATCAATCACCATTGATGAAGTCAAGGTTTCTTCAAGTAGAAGATGAAGAAGAAGAAGAAGATGATATGATGAGTATTATAATAAGAATAATAAAATCATTCTTATCATAATCATGAACCATGGTCAAGTGTAGAGAACTAACTAAGGTTTAAGTGAACGTTTAGGGTTAAGCATGAGACAAAATGGTCACTTTAGTCAAAGCTTCATGAAGCTTCAAAGATAAAACAAAACTAGCAACCATTTTCCCTTTTTCTTTCCAAAATAAATAAATAAATAAATAAGAAAGAAAAAGAAAAACCCTAATCATCAACTTAACCATGGTTTAATTCTATACACTTAACCAAATAAGTATGTATCATCAAACATGATACAATCATGTGCATGAAAGTATATCACATACACAACTTGCACAATTCAAGTGAGAAAATCCATTTAAAGTGAACCAATACCAGTTAATGCAAAGTAATATATCAAATATATAATTATACATTAAATCATTAAATCAACACTTGATTTAACGATCCGGTCATATCGCATATAACCGACTAGTATCCTATGTATCGGCTTATCGAATCAATACTTGATTCGATAACTAGGTTATATCGCATATAACCAATCGATACATTTATCGCGAGAATGAAATACGGTATCACATACACGCATGATTCTCGGTCCCACACATATCTCATATGCGCTCCTATTTCGTTTCGCTTGAGCCAGGAAACCTCTGTGTAGGACTCTAAAGACTCGTCAATACGCCGGCAGCGGATGATGATCATATCAAACATCCACAAGCCGCAAGCGGTCTGCTAAACGTAACGGCCACCCGGGTATTGAGCGATCAGAAGATCGACGAGCAAGCCCGCTCACACTCCTGTGAATCCAACCAGTAACACTTACCGTACAGTCCGGTCTGATCGTCTGATATGTCGCATATCTCGCCTAGGGGTGGTAAACGTCAGACCCCAATAGCTCGATAAGTCGTGTCGATATGAGGTCTATAACAATTCGAGAAACTACTGGTAACACTTACCAGTAAATCTCAGCAACCCTGGCCAGGGATTTCTGGTTATAGCCAATCGAACACAGCGCAACATCAACTCCCTATACCGGGAGAGACGAATCCCCTCCTATCGCTCATTGCCTTCATGTGATTCGGGACTGTACCCAAAAACCACCGTTTTGCACGCCCTCTTGGACGTGGTAAGATGGAAATCAAAGCACAGTGGGAACCACACAAGACTCTATGACGATCTCGGGTCAACAGACTACTCTGTACCAGTGTCACCAGAGAACTGCCATCTGACGTAAGGTATAATACCATCTGGGAGTTCTCGGCGAGTCCGTCCAGTGTACCCAGTCTCTACTGAGCACCCGTATATCATCTCCGATGTCAAACACCAATGGATATGGGATCATCCATCGCCCATCTGTATGGGTCGAGAAGGTATACGCTAGTCTACTCTGGTATATCGATGCCCTGTCTCGATACACCCACGACTAGGGACTTTGAAGGATGTACTTATGGACTACCATGTCCCCACTAGTATGATCCGCATCATAGTCCAGATAGTCAAGTACACATCCTAAGGGCTTTACCAACATGTAACAGAGAGACAATCAGTATACACGTTAAGGTAAAGTAGGATACTATCATGTCGAGCAAGAAAGTCCTCCCTATATATGTCCCAGCATCCACTACAATATACATCCAATGTACAGTAATGGCCTCTAGGGCATACATATAACTAACAATCCCAAGCATTCGCAAGGGAATATCTTCTTCCACACTGAGGAGCAAAAGGTGTTTTGTTTCTCAGCATGCCACCTTTTGAGAAAGGGAATTTCTTATGAAGAAATTAGTGGTCATGAGGTAGAACTGGAAGGAGTTCCAGCTATACAAACTGCAGCTGATGATTTGGTAGAACCAGAGGATTCAATAGCTTCCGACGAACCTCAGCCTCTCCGCCGATCTGGTAGGGTTACTCATCTACCTGAGAGATACTTTGGTTTCTCTATGACAGTGGGAGCGAGGATTGCATCATGAGATGATGACCCAACTAGTTTCAAGCAGGCCATCAAGAGTGGTGACTCTATAAGAATGGTTGGATGCTAAGCGATTTGAGATGGAATCCATATACACCAACAAAGTATGGACTTTGGTTGCTTTATCTGAAGGGTTAAATCCCCATCAGGAGCAAGTATATCTTGAGAACATTACTAGGTGTACATGGAAAAGTTCAGACTTTCAAAGCTAAGACTAGTTGAAAAAGGTTTTCGTCATCGATCAAATGTGGATTATGATGAAACCTTTTCTAGTGAATATGCTTAAGTCCATCCGGATCCTACTTGTCACTGCTACATTCCATGAGTACGATATCTGGCGGTTGGGTGTCATGACTGCTATTCTAAATGATGATTTAGAAGAGAGCGTCTATAAGTACACAGCCAGAGGGCTTCGTAGACAGTTGGAGCAGCGAAAACGTGTGCAAGTTGCTTTATGGGTTAAAGCAGGCATCGCGGAGTTGGAACATCTGTTTTGATGTGGTAGTCAAAGAGTTTGACTTCATCGAAATAGTAGATGAACCTTGTATATACAAAAAGGTAGTAGGAAGTATGGTGATGATCCTCGTATTGTACGTGGATGACATACTCTTGATAGGAAAGGAGTTTCCTATGCTACACTCTGTCAATCTCCTCTTATCACAAGGATTCTCCATATAGGATCAAGGTGATACCTCCTAAATCCTGGGTTTTGGATCTATGAGATAGATCTAAATGGATGTTAGGATTCTTACTAGGTGTAGTGAGATGGTATCAATCGATCCTAGGGAGAATCACTGGATAGCTTCCAGGGTGATAAGCTCAACTGAATGTCAGTCACAGGCATTGTCTTTACCCTCAGTGGAAGGATGGTATGTTGGAAGAGTTCCAAGCTAGATACCGTGACACGCTAAACGATTAAAGGCTGGATACATCGCTGCCTACGATGTTACCAAAGAAGCGGTCTGGGTATATATAAGTTCATGAGATGAACTTCGTTCCTATCATTGTGTGACAATGGAGTTATGGCTTTGGCCTAGGAACCACCGCCCATCAATGATCCAGACATATTCTTAGGCAGCATCACCTGATCATGGAGATGGATGATCTCCAGAGAGATCGAGGATAGGAGAGTAGACACAGAGGACTACAGCGCGGATCCACTAACAAAGGCCTATTTCCCAGTAGAGACTTTTATGGGATGGTTGAGTATGAGATACTTCAACCACTACTGATTGTTGGGTATGAGATGTTAGTTATATGTATGCCCTAGAGGCCATTACTATACATACGATGTATATTGTAGTGGATGCTTGGACATATATAGGGAGGACTTTCTTGCTTGACATGATAGTACGCTATCTGGTTGCTCTTTATCTTAACATGTACTCTGATTGTCTCTAAGTTACATGTTGATAAAGCCCTTAGGATGAGTACTTGACTACCAGGACTATGATGCAGATCATACTAGTGGGGACGGTGTAGTCGCCAAGTACATCCTTCAAATGTTCCTAGTCTTAGGTGTATCGAGAAAGGGCATCGATATACCAGAGTAGACTAGCGTATGCGCTTCTTGACCCATATGATGGGCGATGGATGATCCCATATCCATTGGTGTTTGACATCAGAGAAGGTATACGGGTGCTCAGTGGAGACTGGGTACACTGGACGGACTCGCCGAGAACTCCCAGATGGTATTATACCTCACGTCAGATGGCAGTTCTCTGGTGACACTGGTACAGGTTAGTCTGTAGACCCGAGATCGTCATAGAGTCTTGTGTGATTCCCACTGTGCTTTGATTTCCATCATACCACGTCCAAGAGGGCGTGCTAAAAGGTGGCTTTTGGGTACATTCCCGAATCACATGGAGGCAATGAGCGATAGGAGGGGTTTCGTCTCTCCCGGTATAGGGAGTTGATGTTGCGCTGTGTTCGATTCGCTATAACTGGAAATCCCTGGTCAGGGTTGCGGAGATTTACCGGTAAGTGTTATCAGTAGTTTCTCGAACTATTATGGACCTCATATCGACACGACTTATCAAGCTACTGGGGTCTGACGTTTACCACCCCTAGGCGAGATATGCGATATATCAGACGAAGAGACCGGACTGTACGGGAGTGTTACTGATTGGATTCGCAGGAGAATGTACAGGCTTGCTTGTTGATCTTCTGATCGCTCAATACCTGGGTGGTTGTTACGTTTAGCTGACCGCTTGGAGCTTGTGGGTGTTTGATATGATCATCACCTACTACCGGCGTATTGACGATTCTTTAGAGTCCTACACAGAGGTTTCCTGGCTCAGGAAAAACGGAGTAGGAGCACATATGTGATATGTACGGGACCGAGAACAATACGTGTATGTGATACCGTACTAGATTCTCGCGATATGAGATATCGGCCGGGTATATGTGATATAGCCGGGTCATCGGATCAAGTGTTGATTCGATGAACTGATACAGGTTATATTAGTCGGTTGTTTATGAAATAGCCGGATTATCGGATCAAGTGTTGATTTGATAATTTAATGTTTAATTATATATTTGATATATTAAATTACATTAACTAATATAAACTCACTAAAAAATTCTTTTTCTCACTCGGGTAATACATTGATATATATGCGATATATGTTAATTGTATTATTTTATATTGTTACAATAAATATTGTATATGTGATATATAATATTGTAATATGTTATGGTTATAAATGCAACATGTTTTGTGGAGTTTAAATGTGGTTAAGGTTTGGATTAGGGTTAAGCTTGCATGAAGCTTTCAAGAAGCTTCTTGAAGCTTTGATTTTGACTTGGATATTTTGTGATATTTTGCAAGATACTTCCTTAACCCAACCCAACCCTTTAACCATAGTTCAATCTCTACAAGGGTTAGTTCTTCTCACTTATACCATGGTTGCATTTCTAACCTCACACATGAGTTATTCATTATTCATCACAAAAGAGTTAGCTTCTTCTTCTTCCTTCTTGCTTGAAAAGCTTTCTAGCTTTTTGAGAGGTGATGAAAATGAGTGAGATTAAGAAAACAAATGAGAGCATAAATCCTACTTCATCATCCTAATTTATTCTTGCCATTTAGATTAGGGTGTTCACTTCATTAGTGAGTGAGAGCTTGTGTTAAACAAACTTCAAGGTAGATCATCTTTGTTATCGAAGATCGGAAGCAAGCTTGCATCTTTCTCTTCGTGGAGCCTCTCTAGAGTCCGGGTACTCGATGGTCGCAGCGAAGGGACCTCAACACGGAGCTTATGAAGCGAAGGACCGGACTACAAAGGTTGTAATCCCAAACTCTAAGATGTTAAAGTGTTTAACATGCTTTGTTTCGCCTAGTCTCTAGTTTAAAGATCTTGGTTAGGGTTGTTCGGCACGTCTAAATTTTAAATCGGGCATGGTTGATCCTTGTAGACCCTTATGAGAGTGCCTAGTAACCCTACAGTGGTATCAGAGCCAAGCTAGAGTTTTAGGCGAAGTGTAGGCAAAGTTTAAAGTCCGATCGAACTCCGAATACCCGTAAAACCCTAGTTTCTGGAAAAAATTTCAAAAGTTGACATTTTTCATTTTAAAAATGCTCAGAAAAATAAGCAGGGAATTCTAAGGATAACAGTAGAAAACGAGACCCTAATACCCTCATACCGCTGCGGAACCGCGGCAGGACCATGTCTTGCGCGGCGGTTCCGCAAACGTTCATGGGTGTTAGGATTTTTTTTTCTACAGTAATATCTGTAGGTGTCTCTACAAGCTTCTAGGAATTTTTAATTCTTACTCAAGTGTTGAGTTTTCTGGGATGTATTGGGAACTCGTTGATTTGATCGGAAAGTTTAACTTCGTTTAAGTGTTTGTCCGGATTATTTAGAACGTGTTAAAAAGTTCGAACGGATATCAATAACTCATTTTTCCCCTGCCGGAAAATTCCCAAGTGTTGGATTTTTCCGTAGTTTAAGAACGTTCTAAGTCGTGCAAGTAACGCGGTGGACCCTCTAGAAAACAACAAACCTTAACTCGATTATGTGACCGTTTGAACCGCCTCTAAACCTTAGGGTTTGTGGCAATACGGCGCAGCCACATGTGAGGCGTTGGCTTGACCCTTCTACGGCTGGACCATTGGTACTGTGGCATGTGATGGATGTTTTTAAACTAATTTCAAGTGTTGAGAACTATTTGGGAAATCTTGGGTGTTTGTTTATGTAGGGTTCCTAGGCACCCTAATGAGGTCTCACAAGGCATCAACCATGCCAATTTCAACAAGTTTTAACGGTGCCGAGAAACCCTAATACGGATCGTTGGCTAGAAATCTAGGCGAAAAAGCAACTAGTTAACTACTTTAACTAAGAGTACGGAAATACAACCTTTGTAGATCCGGTCCTCCACCTCCACGGCTCCGTGATGAAGTCCTCTCCGCTGTCCAAATCAAATCCCGGACTCTAGCGTCGGCTTCATCGGAGAAAGAGCGGGCTAGGTCATCGACGACGTGCCGAAGATGATCTACGTCGAGGCATCGCTAGATCAAGCTCCAACTTCACCAAGTCTAGAAAACTTGTGAAGGAAACACACTCTACTACTTGGCAAGAGGTAGAGGATGAAGAAATAGGAAGTGGGTTCACTTTAGAATTGGATTTCTCACTCTTTTTCATCAATCACCATTGATGAAGAAAGGTTTTCTTCAAGTGAAGAAGAAGAAGAAGATGAAGATAGAATATCATAAGTATATCCAAAAATGAATAATGATATGAATACTTATCATATCCTAACCTTGGTTAGGTGTAGAGAATAGACTAGGGTTAAATGGAGTGGTTAGGGTTAAGCATGAGACAAAATGGTCACTTTGGTCAAATGTTCAAGAAGCTTCAACTAGAAAACAAACAAAGCCACCATTTTCCTTTTATGCTTATCATTTTCAAAATGAATAACTAAATAAGATAAATCAAAAAGAAAACAAAACCCTAACCATTCATATAACCATGGTTTAGTCTTTACACAAACCCAAGTTAGCATGCATCATCAAACATGATACAAACTTGTGTACAAAAGTATATCACATATACAATGTGCACAATCCAAGTGAGAAAATCCATTTAAAGTGAACCAATACTAGTTAATGCAAAGTAATATATCAAATATATAATTATACATTAAATCATTAAATCAACACTTGATTTAACGATCCGGTCATATCGCATATAACCGACTAGTATCTTATGTATCGTCTCATCGAATCAACGCTTGAATCGATAACTAGGTTATATCGCATACAACCAATCGATACATTCATCGCGAGAATGTAATACGGTATCACATACACGCATTATTCTCGGTCCCGCACATATCTCATATGCGCTCCTATTTCGTTTCGCTTGAGCCAGGAAACCTCTGTGTAGGACTCTAAAGACTCGTCAATACGCCGGCAGCAGGTGATGATCATATCAAACACCCACAATCCGCAAGCGGTCTGCTAAACGTAACGGCCACCCGGGTATTGAGCGATCAGAAGATCAACGAGCAAGCCCGCTCACACTCCAGTGAATCCAACCAGTAACACTACCGTACAGTCCGGTCTGTTCGTCTGATATGTCGCATATCTAGCCTAGGGGTGGTAAACGTCAGACCCCAATAGCTCGATAAGTCGTGTCGATATGAGGCTCATAACGGGTCGAGAAACTACTGGTAACACTTACCAGCAATTCTCTGATCAGCCCTGGCCAGGGACTTCCTGTTATAGCCAATCGAACACTGTGCAACATCAACTCCCTATACCGGGAGAGACGAATCCCCTCCTATCGCTCATTGCCTCCATGTGACTCGGGACTGTACCCAAAAACCACCGTTTTGCACGCCCTCTTGGACGTGGTAAGATGGAAATCAAAGCACAGTGGGAACCACACAAGACTCTATGACGATCTCGGGTCAACAGACTACTATGTACCAGTGTCACCAGAGAACTGCCATCTGACGTAAGGTATAATACCATCTGGGAGTTCTCGGCGAGTCCGTCCAGTGTACCCAGTCTCCACTGAGCACCCGTATATCATCTCTGATGTCAAACACCAATGGATATGGGATCATCCATCGCCCAACTGTATGGGTCGAGAAGGTATACGCTAGTCTACTCTGGTATATCGATGCCCCGTCTCGATACACCCACGACTAGGGACTTTGAAGGATGTACTTATGGACTACCATGTCCCCACTAGTATGATCCGCATCATAGTCCAGGTAGTCAAGTACACATCCTAAGGGCTTTACCAACATATAACAGAGAGACAATTAGTGTACACGTTAAGGTAAAGAGCAACCAGATAGCATACTATCATGTCGAGCAAGAAAGTCCTCCCTATATATATCCCAGCATCCACTACATTATACATCCTATATACAGTAATGGCCTCTAGGGCATACATATAACTAACAATCTCCCACTTGCACTAGGGCCATCTGTAGCAGTGGTTGTAGTATCTCATACTCAACCATCCCATAAAAATCTCTCTCTGGGAATAGGCCTTTGTGAGTGGATCCGCTGTGTTGTCCTCTGAGTCTACTCTCCTGTCCTCGATCCCCTGGAGATCAACCATCTCCATGATCAGGTGATACTGCCTTAGAATATGTCTGGATCACTGATGGGACCTGCGTTCCTTGGCATAAGCCACAACTCCATTGTCTCACAATGGTAGGAACGTAGTTCATCTCATGAACCAATATACACCCAAACAGTCTCTTTGGTAGCATCTTAAGTAGCGATGTATCCTTCCTTTATCGTCTAATATGCCACGGTATTTAGCTTGGAACTCTTCCAACATACCGTCCATTTACTGAGGGTAAAGACAATGCCTGTGACTGACTTTCAGTCGTCCTTATCACCCTGGAACCCTTCCAGTGATTCTCCCCAGAATCAATTGATACCATCTCACTACAACTAGTGAGAATCCTAACATCCATTTAGATCTATCTCATAGATCCAAAATCCAGGATTTAGTAGGTATCACTTTGATCCTATATGGAGAATCTTAGTGATAAGCGGAGATTGATCGAGCGTAGCATAGGAAACTCCTTCCCTATCAAGAGTATGTCATCCACGTACTCTACGAGGATCGTCACCATACTCCTTACTACCTTTTTGTTTATACAAGGTTCATCTACCATTTTGATGATGTCAACTTCTTTGACTAATCCATCAAAACAGATGTTCCAACTCCGCGATGCCTGCTTTATCCTATAAAGCATCTTGCACACGTTTCCGCTGCTCCCACTGTCTACGAAGCCCTCTGGCTGTGTACTTATAGACGCACTCTTCTAAAACATCATTTAGAAAAGCAGTCATGACACCCAACCACCAGATATCGTAGTCATGGTATGTAGCCGTGACAAGTAGGATCTGGATGGACTTAAGCACAGCTACTTGAAAAGGTTTCATCATTATCCACACCTGGTCAATGATGCAAACTTTTAACAAGTCTGGCTTTGAAAGTCTCAACTTTTCCATCTACACCAAGTAATCTTCTCAAGATATACTTGCTCCTGATGGGGATTTAACCCTTCAGATATAGCAACCAAAGTCCATACTTTGTTGGTGCATAAGGATTCCATCTCAGATCACTAAGCATCCAGCCATTCTTACAGAGTCTTACTCCTGATAACCAGCTCGAAACTAGTTGGGTCATCATCTCATGATGCAATTCTCGCTCCCACTGTCATAGAGAAACCGAAGTATCTCTCAGGTGGGTGAGGAACCCTACTAGATCGGCGGAGAGGTTGAGGTTCGTTGGTTACTATTGAAACCTTTGGTTCTTTCAAATTATCAGCTGTAGTTTGTATAGCTGGAACATTTCCAGTTCTACATAACTGACCTTGCCTCGAGCTTGTCCAGATTTTGCTTTTCAGACATAGGCTGGACAACCCCAAATCTTAACTAACTTAAGAGATGGGCTCTTCCCTTATCATATCAAATATGAAGTGGTAGGCAACTGATTTGATTTGAACCCTATTCAATAGGTATGCAGCTTCTCAAGTGCATAACTCCCAAAAGGAAATAGGTAACTCAGTAGTACTCATCATAGAGCACACCTTATCACATAGGGTGTTATTGCTCCGCCCCGATATACCAACGTGCTATGGTGTATACGGAGGAGTAATGCTGAGAGAGAATCTCATTCTCCTTTAGAATAATCCAGGATTTCCGTGCTTAAGTATTCTCCTCCTTGATCACATCAAAGAACATAATACTTATACCCGTTTTGGTTCTCTACTTCTCACTTATATTCTGTGAATATTTCAAAAGGTTCGGACTTGTGTTTCAACAAGAACATATGTCTGAATCTAAAGAGATTATCAGATAATGTAATGAAGTACAAGGAACCGGTCTTGGCATGTGTAGACAGGGGACCTTACATACATCAACATGTATCATCCCAAGAGTTCACTAACTCTTTCTCTGTTTCCAGTAAACGGAGCTATGGTCATCTTATCTCTGTGACATGACTGCCAAGTTTCACAAGATGTAAATTCAAACTGATTTAAATATGCATCTTCATGTAACTTCAGCTAGTCGGGTCGCATTGATATGACCTAGTCTACAATGCCTCAAGTAGGATTCGTTCATTTCTGAACTCTTCCTCTTGTGTGTGTTCCGTATACTAAGAACTGTAGTTTGATTTAGAACATCAATGCTTTTAGATAACGTGCCTGAACCGATCAACTTTTGATATAGGAAATGTTCAAAACATTATCCAACAATACAAAATTTTATCATTTCTTTAGTAATAAAGAGACTGATATGATTTTGTATATCAGGTTCGGTATCTAATAACATTCGTTCAGAATCAATGTATTTGGGATACAGGGTGACAGTGACCAACAGACTTGGCTGCAACACTTGCCCCGTTTTCTGCCTCATGAAACTTATCACCCGTTCTCAGTTCTCCACCTTTCTGTAGCCCTATGTAACGGATTACATTTGCGGGATCCTGATCCGGTATCTAATACCCAGGACGTAGAGGATACTGAGAAATAGTTCTTTGTAATGAACACACCCGAAGATGATGCATCAGCATGCACTCTCTTCGTTTGGGCGGCACGGGAATTCTGGTATTCCCCAATTTCCTGCTCTGTCTTATAACAATTATAAGTTGGAGCGGGACCAACGTTCCCCAGCTCAGTATAACAAGTGGGTTCGGTCAATATTCCGTATTATTATCTTGATTAAGGCGTGATATAGTCGCTACCTGGAGAGAGAGAGAGAAGAAAACACTCAGCGTGCGCTCTTGCAAGAATAGATTGGTTATTATTTTATCTAATCAGGATGGCTCCCACTGCTTTTTATCAAATCTTCCTTCAAACTCTAAAAGGAAAGACTAGCCGGGATTAATTACACACTACAAGTTCGCCAATCTTTCAGCCAGGCCAGTGTCGGTACTTTGAGGGAGGTCCCCCGTGCTTTCGCACGAACCTAATTAATGTAAACCTCGTTTTCCCAGAGGCGTAACCTCGTTAACACCTTTCTAGACACCTACTTGATCGGCTAATTGTAATGTATAAAACTCTCCCAGGAGTAACTCTTACTCGCAGCGGGTATCAGGATCCAACTATCTCATAGAAGGTATGCAATCTCATTGCAAATTTCAACACTTGAAATTCCCGATAATTTTGCCCCTAGCGTCCTATGACCTTGACGCAGGCCAACAAACCATAGTGCGCTAGTCAAGTTCTACCCGTCATTTCCTGATTGAATTAAACCCACCCGCACGACCCTTGACGCAGGCCAACAAAGTCGCACGACTACCCTAATCCAATCTGCATCATATGCATAAGCAGATAAATACTAGTTAGCTACCGCACACTACGCCTTGACGCAGGCCAACAAACGTAGCACGAATACTAACTACTACTTATCTGAAATGACGGAGGGCTACGACAGGTTTTTCTGAAAACCTATTGCGTAATGAACTTGATATCGTTGTAGAATCAAATGATTTTAAAATGGAGTGTTATTGAGGCTTTTCTAGTTTTGCTAAAGGAGTCACTCCCGGTGAAGGGATCGTCGGTCCTTTCCTCGTCGAATGAAGTGCGGGATATATCATATATATCACTGTGCAAAGCAAAAACTCTTAAAAGCAATCAAAAGACAAACCGAGTGTGTAGCATCTGCCAGTTATTGCTAAAGGAGTCACTCCCGGTGAAGGGATCTCGGTCCTTTCCTCATCGAATAAGGTGCAGGATATATCATATATACCGCTGTGCAAAGCAAGAACTGTAGCTACCTGTTTTATTTTGAAATTCGATTCTACAACATCTTAGGTTTCTTTTATTTCATTAATCACATTAATGAAGTCCCATCATTTAAATACCTAAACATCACAGATAAATACGACGTACACTTATGCCATCCGCATTCGCCTCGATGTCCCCTCATGCACCGTTAGGTTAGGTAACTAACGGCAGAGCGGGGCAGGGCTAGCGCGGGTATAAAACATAAGTAACGTCTATATAATATATCATATATACTATATACAGTATCTATCACAGAACATCACATGATCACATCACAGATATCGCAGCAGAAGAATCATATGAAATATTGGATATACTAGGACGTCCGTGTTTTCAATACGAGCCAGTATAAAACACGGATTCCACGGTCGCGATGAATAGCCAAACCCACACCCCTAGACCCCTACGAGAGCGGCAAGCAACCCTACCAATTCTAGAGTTAGGAGACCCGGACTCGACTCCTCGAGTTGGTCTCCCACTGGACTCCAGAACCCGGTTACTTGTGCTCCCCTCCTTGGGTCTATCCTAGTGCGGAAAAGTAAATAATATACAAACGGTGACATCTTCCGCAACCTGAAAGTGCCCCAATAAAAGAATATTACATACAAGTTTTTACATGAATGAAAATGAAAAATACTCATCTCACATAAAAACCCCCGGCTATTCAAACACGACGATCCAATATAACATATCCAGCAACACATAACATCACATGTCATCAACGTAAGTAAATATGCGCATCCCAATTGTCGTTGACATATAGCTACGAAACCGGCGATATCACATATTACACTTACGGTCACAGAAAAGAAAGTGTAAAACTACAACAGTTGGAATCCGCAATCATCTCAGACATCGCATGCCTGACCAAATGAATTACTTAGACATCGCATGCCTAACAATTATAAACCCCGCATTTTAGTCTCAAAATCGAAAACTCTTTTCAATATCAAGTCGGGCAATTCAATAAGATTCCCGACATCCTGATCGAATGCTCGTCGCAAACTTTAGTAGACGGCCGCACCCCTGACGCCGTCGACGAAGTGCACCAAGGCGAAACACCGCTACCGCGAGCACCCGGACGGATGCTTTCGGCGACGGGGTTCTCCTACAGTCACTTGGTCGGGGCAATGGAGTGAGGCTGTCTATTAAGTTTACCCGGCGAGTATCCGCGTACACTACGTGATTGCGACGGACTTTTGATCACATCAAAATTCCGTGGCAACCGATCAAGTGAGACTAAACTGCTATGTTTATAACATTCATTCAGTTATCTCATAACTTATTGTGAATTCCAATTATTGTATCACATTCCGAATAAAATGTTAAACTTTCCGATCGAACATCCAAACTCCCAAGTTTTCCCGATACAGTCCAACACATGAAATAAGTCTAACAACATTCAGTTCGTGCCTCAGTACCAACGGTCCAGCCGTAGAAGGGTCAAGCCAACGCCTCACATGTGGCACGCCGTACTGCCCCAAACCCGAAGGTTCAAAGGGCAGTTCAAGACGGTCACATAATCGAGTTAAGGTTTGTTGTCTTCTAGAGGGTCCATCGCGTTACTTGCACTACCTCGAACGTCGTTAAACTACGGAAAAATCCAACACTTGGAAATTTCCCGACAGGGGAAAAATTGGGTATTTATATCCGGTCGAACTTTTTAACATATTCTAAAATTTATCCGGAAAGCCACATAGACAAAATCTGATACTCCGATCGAAACACCGAATCCCCAAAACAACCCCAGAAAATTCAACTCTTGAATAAATATTAAAAAATCCCAGAAAATCCAGCATCAGAAATCATGAATTACTGTACAAAAATTATAGGACGATCTAATGATGTGGCCGCGGAACCGCCACATAAGCTGGGCTTATGCCGCGGTTCCGCCGCACTTTGGAGGCTTCACTAGAAAAATTTTGCATCGTAATTCATAGAATTCCCTGTTGAATTTTTTAAGAATTTTTAATCTGGAAAAATCCACGTTTTCAGAAAAAGTCCAGAGAGCGTGGAAAAATGGGGTTTCGGGTTCGATCGGACTTCAAACTCCGTCTAAACTTCGCCTAAGGCTCTAGCTAGGCTCTGATACCACTGTAGGGTTCCTAGGAACCCTAATGAGGTCTCACAAGGCATCAACCATGCCAATTTCAACAAGTTTTAACGGTGCCGAGAAACCCTAATACGGATCGTTGGCTAGAAATCTAGGCGAAAAAGCAACTAGTTAACTACTTTAACTAAGAGTACGGAAATACAACCTTTGTAGATCCGGTCCTCCACCTCCACGGCTCCGTGATGAAGTCCTCTCCGCTGTCCAAATCAAATCCCGGGCTCTAGCGTCGGCTTCATCGGAGAAAGAGCGGGCTAGGTCATCGACGACGTGCCGAAGATGATCTACGTCGAGGCATCGCTAGATCAAGCTCCAACTTCACCAAGTCTAGAAAACTTGTGAAGGAAACACACTCTACTACTTGGCAAGAGGTAGAGGATGAAGAAATAGGAAGTGGGTTCACTTTAGAATTGGATTTCTCACTCTTTTTCATCAATCACCATTGATGAAGAAAGGTTTTCTTCAAGTGAAGAAGAAGAAGAAGATGAAGATAGAATATCATAAGTATATCCAAAAATGAATAATGATATGAATACTTATCATATCCTAACCTTGGTTAGGTGTAGAGAATAGACTAGGGTTAAATGGAGTGGTTAGGGTTAAGCATGAGACAAAATGGTCACTTTGGTCAAATGTTCAAGAAGCTTCAACTAGAAAACAAACAAAGCCACCATTTTCCTTTTATGCTTATCATTTTAAAAATGAATAACTAAATAAGATAAATCAAAAAGAAAACAAAACCCTAACCATTCATATAACCATGGTTTAGTCTTTACACAAACCCAAGTTAGCATGCATCATCAAACATGATACAAACTTGTGTACAAAAGTATATCACATATACAATGTGCACAATCCAAGTGAGAAAATCCATTTAAAGTGAACCAATACTAGTTAATGCAAAGTAATATATCAAATATATAATTATACATTAAATCATTAAATCAACACTTGATTTAACGATCCGGTCATATCGCATATAACCGACTAGTATCTTATGTATCGTCTCATCGAATCAACGCTTGAATCGATAACTAGGTTATATCGCATACAACCAATCGATACATTCATCGCGAGAATGTAATATGGTATCACATACACGCATTATTCTCGATCCCGCACATATCTCATATGCGCTCCTATTTCGTTTCGCTTGAGCCAGGAAACCTCTGTGTAGGACTCTAAAGACTCGTCAATACGCCGGCAGCAGGTGATGATCATATCAAACACCCACAAGCCGCAAGCGGTCTGCTAAACGTAACGGCCACCCGGGTATTGAGCGATCAGAAGATCGACGAGCAAGCCCGCTCACACTCCAGTGAATCCAACCAGTAACACTACCGTACAGTCCGGTCTGTTCGTCTGATATGTCGCATATCTAGCCTAGGGGTGGTAAACGTCAGACCCCAATAGCTCGATAAGTCGTGTCGATATGAGGCTCATAACGGGTCGAGAAACTACTGGTAACACTTACCAGCAATTCTCTGATCAGCCCTGGCTAGGGACTTCCTGTTATAGCCAATCGAACACTGTGCAACATCAACTCCCTATACCGGGAGAGACGAATCCCCTCCTATCGCTTATTGCCTCCATGTGACTCGGGACTGTACCCAAAAACCACCGTTTTGCACGCCCTCTTGGACGTGGTAAGATGGAAATCAAAGCACAGTGGGAACCACACAAGACTCTATGACGATCTCGGGTCAACAGACTACTCTGTACCAGTGTCACCAGAGAACTGCCATCTGACGTAAGGTATAATACCATCTGGGAGTTCTCGGCGAGTCCGTCCAGTGTACCCAGTCTCCACTGAGCACCCGTATATCATCTCTGATGTCAAACACCAATGGATATGGGATCATCCATCGCCCAACTGTATGGGTCGAGAAGGTATACGCTAGTCTACTCTGGTATATCGATGCCCCGTCTCGATACACCCACGACTAGGGACTTTGAAGGATGTACTTATGGACTACCATGTCCCCACTAGTATGATCCGCATCATAGTCCAGGTAGTCAAGTACACATCCTAAGGGCTTTACCAACATGTAACAGAGAGACAATTAGTGTACACGTTAAGGTAAAGAGCAACCAGATAGCATACTATCATGTCGAGCAAGAAAGTCCTCCCTATATATGTCCCAGCATCCACTACATTATACATCCTATGTACAGTAATGGCCTCTAGGGCATACATATAACTAACAGTTTATTCGATCGGAAAGTTTAACATTGTCTATTTATCTGGAATGTGATACAATATTTGGAATCCACAAGTAGTTATGAGATAACTAATTTGAATGTTATAAATCTAGCAATTTAATCTCAGATGATCGGTTGCCACGGAATTTTGATGCGATCAGAAGTCCGTCGCAATCACGTAGCGTACGCGGATACTCGCTGGGTAAACTTAATAGATAGCCACGCCCCATAGCCCTGACCAAGTGACTGTAGGAGAACCCCGTCGCCAAAAGCATCCGGTCGGGTGCTCGCGGCAGCGGTGTTCCACCTTAGTGCACTTCGTCGACGGCATCCGGGGGTGCGGCCGTCTACTAAAGTTTGCGATGAGCATTCGATCAGGATGTCGGGAATCTTGTTGAATTGCCCGACTAGATTTTGAAAAGTGTTTTCGAGATTGAGACTAAAATGCGGAGTTTATAATTGTTAGGCATGCGATGCCTAAAGAATTCATTTGGTTAGGCATACGATGTCTAAGGAGGTTGCGGATTCCAACTGTTGTAGTTTTACACTTTCTTTTCTGCGACCGTAAGTGTAATATGTGGTGTATCGTCGGTTTTGTTGCTATACATCAACGACAATTGGGATACGCATATTTACTCACGTTGATGATATGTGATATTATGTGTTGCTGTGATATGTTATATTGGATCGTCGTGTTTTGAATATGTTAGTTATGTATATGCCCTAGAGGCCATTGTTGTACATTTGATGTATATTATAATGGATGCTTGGATATATACAGAGAAGACTTTCTTGCTCGTCATCATAGTATGCTATTTGGTTTCACTTTATCTTAACATGTTGACTTGTATTTGTTTACTGTCTTTCTCTCACATGTTGATAAAGCCCTTAGGATCTGTACTCGACTACTGGGATTATGATGAGATCATACTAGTGGGGCCACGGTAGTCGATGAGTACATCCTATAAATGTTCCTAGTCGAGGGTATATCGAGACGGGGCATCGATACACCAGAGTAGACTAGCGTATACGCATCTTGACCCATATGATGGGCGATGGTTGATCCCATATCCATCGGTGTTTGACATCAAGGATGGTGTACGGGTGCTCAGTGGAGACTGGGTACACTGGACGGACTCGCCAAGAACTCCCAGATGGTGATATACCACACGTCAGATGGCAGTTCTCCGGTGACACTGGTACAGGGTAGTCTGTAGACCCGAGATCGTCATAGAGTCTTGTGTAATTCCCACTGTGCTTTGATTTCCATCTTACCATGTCCAAGAGGGCGTACAAAACGGTGGCTTTTGGGTACAGTCCCGAATCACATGGAGGCAATGAGCGATAGGAGGGGATTCGTCTCTCCCGGTATAGGGAGTTGATGTTGTGCTGTGTTCGATTGGCTATAACTGGAAGTCCCTGGCCAGGGCTGATATAGAGATATACTGGTAAGTGTTACCGGTAGTTTCTCGACCTGTTATGAGCCTCACATCGACACGACTTATCGGTTACTGGGGTCTGACGTATACCACCCCTAGACTTGATATGCGACATATCAGACGAACAGACCGGACTGTACGGGAGTGTTACTGATTGGATTCATAGGAGAACGGACAGGCTAGCTTGTTGATCTTCTGATCGCTCAATACCTGGGTGGCTGTTACGTTTAGCTGACCGCTTGCAGCTTGTGGGTGTTTGATATGATCATCACCTTCTACCGGCGTATTGACGATTCTTTAGAGTCCTACACAGAGGTTACTTGGCTCAGGCAAAATGGAGTAGAGGCACATATGTGATATGTGCAGGACCGAGGATAATGCGATATGAGATACCGTATTATATTCTCGCAATATTTAGATATGAACCGGGTCATCGGATCAAGTGTTGATTCGATGAATCGGTACATGATATATTAGTCGGTTATATTCGATATAGCCGGATCGTCAGATCAAGTGTTGATTCAATGATTTAATGTATAATGATATATATGATATATTGTATTACATTATCTAATATTGGCTCGCTTTATTATTTCATTTTCTTACCGGATTAATACATTGATATATATGCGATATATGTTAATTGTATTATTTTCTTTTGTTGCAAATATATAATATATATGTGATATATATTATTGTGACATGATATGATTTATTATGAAACATGTTTAAGGATGATAAAAAGGGATTAGGGTTTGATTAGGGTTAGCTCCTTCTTGTTCATTCTAGAAGGATTCTCTTTTGTCTTGGTTAAGATATTATGGTTGATACTTATCCTTGACTCATACTTTAACCTAACCAAACCCTAGCTCTAGTTTATTCTCTACAAAGGTTTAGCCTCTCATCCTTGACCATGGTTCCATAATCAATCATATACTCTTATCTACTATTCATCACAAAATGATTATTCTCATTATTCTTCATCTTCTTCTCTCTTGAGTTTGAGAGAGAGTTCACTTGTGATTTCTTTTGTGATGGGTTCTTGTGAGAAAATGATATAAAAAGAAAGCATAAATACTACTCCATCATCCTCATCTAATCTAGCCCTTTAGATTAAGGTGTTCACCTCATTAGAGTGAGAAAGCTTGGGTTATAGCAACTTCGACGTAGATCATCGGAGAAGTGGAACACTTCAAGCTAGCATAGATCGTTCGAGTCGTGGAGCCTCTCTTGAGTCCGGGAGATCGTGGATCGCGGTGAAGGGACTTCTACTCGGAGCTTGTGAAGCGAAGGAGCGGACTACAAAGGTTGTAATCCCTCACACTTAGGTTTAAAGATGTTATCTTGCATGTTAAACCCTAATAATCTAGCAAAGATCCCGTCTTTGGGTTGTTCGGCACATCTAAAATTTTATTCGGGCATGTTTGATGCTTTATGAACCTTCACAAGAGTGCCTAGGAACCCTACAGAATAGCCGGGGGTTTTATGTGAGATGGGAGTTTTTCTTTTTCATTCATGTAAAATTCAATTGTATGTAATATTTTTTTATTGGGGCACTTCCGGGCTGAGGATGATGTCACCATTGTATATTATTTACTTTTCCGCATTAGGTAGACCCAAGGCGGGGAGCACAAGTAACCGGGTTCTAGGGTCCAGTGGGAGACCATCTCGAGGAGTCGAGACCGGGTCTCCTAACCGTAGAATTGGCAGGCTTACTTGCCGCTCTCGTAAGGGTCTAGGGACATGGGTTTGGCTATTCATTGCGACCGTGGAATCCGTGTTTTATAAAGGCTCGTATTAAAACACGGACGTCCTAATATATCCAATATTTCATATATGTTCTTCTGCTGTAATGTTCTGTGATGAGATCATATTACTGCCTGAGACGAAAGTTTATATTATATATATGAGATATATGTTATATTGCAGATTTCGTTTCAAATGTGATACTTGTGAAGCATAATAAATATGGGACTTCATTAATGAGATTAATGAAATAAAAGAAACCTAAAGATGTTGTAGAAATTAAAAAACCGGTAGCTCTAGTTCTTGCTTTGCATAGCGGTATACCTTGTAGAATATCCAGCACCTTATTCGATAAGGAAAGAGCCGAGATCCCTTCACCGGGAGTGACCTCTTTAGCGAAACTAGCAGATGCTACAAACTCGGTTTGTCTTTTGATTGTTTCTATAGTTTTTTGCTTTGCATAGTGATATTTGTGAAATATCCTGCACCTTATTCGATAAGGAAAGAGCCGACGATCCCTTCACCGGGAGTGACCTCTTTAGCAAAACAAGAAAAGGCCTCAAAAACATTCCAATCAAAATCACTCGATTCTACAACGGTATCAAGTTCATTACGCAAAGGGTTTTCTTAAAAACCTGTCGTAGCCCTCCTTCATTTCAGATAAGTAATAGTTAGTATTTGTACTACGTTTGTTGACCTCTGTCAAGGCGTAGTGTGCGGTAGCTGATTAGTGCTTATCTGTATAAACATATGATGTAATTGATTTAAGGTAGTCGTGCGACCTTGTTGACCTCTGTGAAGGGTCGTGCGGGTGGGTTTACTTCAATCAGGAAATGACGGGTTGAACTTGACTAGCAACCTATGGTTTGTTGATCTTTGTCAAGGTCATAGGACGCTTAGTGTAAAATATTATTGGGAATTTCAAGTGTTGAAATTTGCAGTGAGATTGCATACCTTCTATGAGATAGTTGGATCCCGATACCCACTGCGAGTAAGAGTTACTCCTAGGAGAGTTTTACACATTACAATTAGCCGATCAAGTAGGTGTCTAGAAAGGTGTTGACGGGGTTAAGCCCCTGGGAAAACGATGTTTATTTTAATTAGGTCTGTGTGAAAGCACGGGGAACCTCCCTCAAAGTACCGACACTGGCCTGGCTGAAAGATTGGCGAACTTATAGAGTGTAATTAATCCCGGCTAGTCTTTCCTTTTAAGGTTTGAAGGAAGATTTGACTAAAACAGTGGGAGCCATACTGATTAGATAAATTGATAACCAATCTAATCTTGTAAAAGCGCACGCTGAGTGTTTTCTTCTCTCTCTCTCCAGGTAGCGACCATGTCACGCCTTAATCAGGATAATAATACGGATGTATTGACCAAACCCGCTTGTTATACTGTGCTAGGGACCGTTGGTCCCGCTCCAACTTATAATTGTTATAAGACCGAGCAGGAAATAAGGGATTACCAGAATTCCCGTGCTACCCAAACGAAGAAAGTGCATGCTGATGCATCTTCTTCGGGTGTGTTCATTACCGAGAACTGTTTCTCAGTATCCTTTACGTCCTGGGTTTTGGATACCAGATCAGGATCCTGCAAATGTAATTTGTTACATGGGCTAAAGATAGGTAGAGAACTGAGAACGGGTGATAAGTTTCAAGAGTTGGAAATGATGCAACTGTTGTAGCCAAGTCTGTTGGCAGTTATCACCCTGTATTACTAGAATACATTGATTCTGAACGAATGTTATTAGATACCGAACCTGATATACAACATCATATCAGTCTCTTTATTAGTAAAGAAGGATATAATTTTGTATTGTTGGATAATGTTTTGAACATTTCCTATATCAAGAGGTGATCGGTTCAGACACGTTATCTAAAAGCATAGACGTTCTAAATCAAACTACAGTTCTTAATGTATAGAACACACACAAGAGGAAGAGTTCAGAAATGAACGAATCTTTCTTGAGGTATTATAGACTAGGTCATATCAATGTGACCCGACTAGCTGAAGTTACATTTAGATGCATATTTAAATTAGTTTGAATTTACATCTTGTGAAACTTGCCGGTCATGTCACAAAGATAAAATGACCACAGCTCTGTTTATTGGAAACAGAGAAAGAGTTAGTGAACTCTTAGGATTGATACATGATGATGTATGTAAGGTCCCCTGTCTATACATACCAGGACAGGTTCTTTATGTTAGTGTATATGCCCTAGAGGCCATTACTGTATCATACTGGTTTGTATATTACTTAATGGATGCTTGGGATATTCACCCTGTATATACAATCTTGCTCAAAATAGTAGTATGCTACTTGGTTTGTTTCTACTTCAATGTGTACATGTGTTTATTTTTGTATATCGCCTATACACATTAGTGGAGCCCTTAGGATCTTTGCTTGATTACCAGCGATGTGATGGCCGTCACACTAGTGGGGCTGGGTAATCTATAAGCACATCCTTATGCAGGTCCCTGGTCGCAGGACTATCGAGACAGGGCATCGATACTCCGGAGTAGACCAGCGCATGCGCTTCTCATCCCAGTGTGGGAGACGGTCTGTCCCACAGCCGTCAGTACGTCGTACTTGAGATAGTATGCGGGTGCTCGTTAGGTTACGGGTACACTGGACAGGACTCGTCGTGAACTGACTAGTTGGTATTATGCCTATCGTCAGTTATCAGTTCCCAGGTGACATGAGTACAGCTTAGTCCGCTGACTTGACACTGTCACTTCGCCTCGAGTGTGTTCCCACTGTACTTTGATCACTACCCTACCACGGCTCAAAGGAGTCGTGCAAACAGGTAGTGGTTGGGTGCAGTCCCGAAGCACTTGGAGGCAGTGACGGTTAGACAGGATTCGTCTCTCCCGGTATTGGGGGTTGACATCGCGCTGTGTCTAGGAGAGCCATTACACGAGTAGTCCCTGGCCAGGGCAAACGAGATATACTGGTAGGCTTCCAGTGTTATCTCAGGGTGTTTTGGGCTTCGCTCCGGCACGACTTGTACCGCTATTGGGGGACTGACGTTTACCGCCCCCTAGGCCCGCCATGCGATGTATCAGACGAACAGACCGGACTGTACGGAGAATGTCACACTCAGGCTCAGTAGGAGTTCAGATGGGTTTCGCCTCGTCGGTCTTCTTGTCGGCACTACCTGGGGACCGTTACGCACAGCTAGTGCCGCTTGCGGTCTGTGGTTAAACCCACTGCCAGCGTAGTGTCGAGTCTTTAGAGTCCCACACAGAAAGCTTTTCGCCTTTAGGCAAAAGAGTAGAGGTCGCATGGTATTGCGACAGGTCGCATGGTTTTGCGACAGGGTTCGGTCACATCCGTGCACTTGTGCACGTACAGTGTCCGGACAGTTTACACTAGCGGGCTTTGGTTTAAGCCAGATCCTAGTGTACCTTTTGGGATTGGATTTATCCAGTGTGCATTCGTGTTCCTCGGAACGCGGATGCGGGTGTGTATGCACAGTTGACAGGGAGGCGGAGGCAGCGGATTCTCATTAGGGTTGTTGACAGTTGACCGTTGACTATTTGACTTTTTGCTCAACCCTAATGAGAATATGATATGTGATTAACTATTATATTAATTAAGTATTATGGTGACATGGTTGTTGACTTTTGTTGACTTTGTTGACTTGTTGACTTTTGTTGACTTGTTGACTTTGTTGACCGGTTGACTGGGCTTGACTAGTTGACCATCATGATAACCATAGCCATCATTTCATGGCAAAGACTTTTGTTTGCTTGCTCATTTGTGTAAAATGAGTGCATGAAATGATATGGTTATGGTTGCTTCAACCATCACATAAGACTTTTTTTGGTATGATGAGTTATCATGACTTTGGATTATGAGAGGGTGAGAGACAAAAGACTTGCTCATTCTTTCTTGCTCATTCTCTCTCTTGTTCTTGAGCTCTCTTGTTTTGCTCTCACCCTCAACCTCTTGCTCCCTCTCTTGATTCTATGGTTCTCTTGTCTCATGAGTTGAGAATCAAGAACCATAGATAAAATCCCATACAAACTCTTCTCTACTCATTCTATTTCACTAGGTTTAGCAAACTAAGTGAACTAGTTTCTTCAAAGAACGAAGAAGGAGCTAAAGGTTGGAGCTTTCAGGTGGATCTATCTTCGGCGTACGGAGACGACGGGAAGAAGCCAATCCGGACCACCATCGGAGTTTGAAGACGAAGGAGTTCAAGACAAGCAAGGTATAACCCCCTAACCAAGTAGCTAGAAACTCATAGTTAGGATGCTAGATAGATGTTTAACCAAGATCCGGGTTTTAGGTCCATGTTACCACCTCCGTAAAAATCGTTTTTTACCAAATTCCGCATTCCCGAAAGTACCGGGAGAGGTAGCATGGATTTACAGTGGTATCAGAGCCTAGTTAAACTCTATCTAACATGTTAGCAAGTAACTAGAAGATCGATCAAAGAAAAAGTCCCGAAAACAAAACCCCAAAAATTCGAGTTTCTGTCGATTTTTATACTGTTCAAAAGTTGATTATTTTCACACCTAAAATCGGCTCAGGCTTTTCTGTGAATAACCACCAAAAATGGTCCAACGATCGAGTCAAAGCGCCGCGGAAACGCGGCGGGAGCACGCTCCCGCCGCGGATCCGCGGCCGAGTTGACTCGGCCGAGGTCAATTTTTGGTGCAGTGTTATTCTGGGGGTATTTTGGGATTTTTGGAATATATATTTTCAACCCAGATTTTCCAGAACGAAAAATTTACTTTGGGGTCCTGAAAATCCGTATTTTTGATCGAACTTCTAAAAGACTTTAGCTAACGGGTTTTTCTGTATTGTGATATTTGTATTGAACGTCTACTAATCGCTATATGTCGATTAGTGGGGGTTATACAAATCTGTGATCTGTAATGTTGCTGGAATGTGGATATGAATATGTTGGATTGTTGCGGGTGAATAGCCGGGGGGTTATGAGACGAGAGTTTTCTTATCTTTCAATTCATGTAAATTTGTAAATTGATGTGATAATTATTTGTATGGCCGCACAACCGGGTCGGGGTTGTAGCCGTCATTGTATAATTTCTTTTTACTGTTTTTGCTCCTAGGATAGACCCATGGAGGGGGTGCACAAACTACCGGGTATGCCGAAGTGTCGAGTGGCCTACTCATGGAGATGAGGGAGGTTGCTACGCTTCGGGTACTTGGCGGGTAGTTTGCCGCACCCGTAGGGGTCTTGGGTGGGGTATTGGCTATTCACCGCGACCGTGTAATCTGTTTGTCGTTACAGGCTCGTGCGAATTACAGATTCCTAGTATATCCAATGTATTCATCTGTGATCTGAAATGTTTATCATTGCAGTATATCTATATATGATATTATTTAGGCGTTGCTTATGTTTTACAGCCGCGCTAGCCCAGCCCCCGCTCTGTCGTTAGTTAAGTAACCTAACGGGTAATGACGGGGCCCCGTGGCGAATGCGAATGGCATAAGCGTACGTCATATTTTGGTTGTTTTCTGCAATGGTAGGATTAAATGATGGGACGCATTAAAAGAACTAATGCAAGAATATCACGCATTAAAAGAACTAATGCAAGATAATAAACCAAGTTAAAGTCGTTGGAACACTTTCGAAAAACCACTCGGTTCTTTTCAAAACCAACTTTTAAATGCGGAGCTTGAGCCACTCCTTTTAAAAGCTATCTCGTTCCATCGACCAAATCAAGTTCACTACGTTCACGGTTTTGCCAAAACCATCCGTAGCCCTCCGTCGTTTCACATGAATAGTCAATAGTATTCAAGCTGTGTTTGTTGGCCAAAGTCAAGGCACAGTGATTGGTAGCTATTGGGTATTCATGTGCAGCATAGATAGATGCGTTGGTTTGGAACAGTCGTACTGCCTTGTTGGCCAAAGTCAAGGGTAGGTGCGGGTGGATTCAAATTAACCTGGAGAACGACGGGCAGAACTTGACATGTGACTTATGATTTGTTGGCCAAAGTCAAGGTCATAAGAGCATGGGGCAAAAATCCACATCGGGAGTTTCATAAGCACTGAAACTTGCTAGATTTGCATACCATTTGGAGTGTGATGATTCTGGTAGGATTCCTTCAGTTTCGTCACGCAATGATATTTGGATCCCGATCCTACTGTGAGTATATGCTACTCCTCGGGAAATTTCTCACTAATCGATCAATGCTATAAACCTAGTAGGTGCCTAGAAAGGTGTTAGCGGGGCTACGCCCCCAGGGAAAAGAGGTTCTCTAATTAAGGAACTTCGCGAAAGCGTTGGAAAACCTCCCTCGAAGTACCGACACCGGCCTGGCTGAACGGTTAAGCAAGTATTGTGCGGTGGGATTGATCCCGACTAATTCTTCCTTTATGGTTTGAGGAGGGATTCGAGAAACAGTGGGAGCCATCCTGTTTAGACAAACTAAAAACCACTCTAAACTTGCAAGAGCATCATGCTGAGTGTTTCTTCTTCTCTCTCCTAATTGCAGCGACCAATCGACATGACTGGACTTAAGTTACTCCTAGATAAAAACAAACTGACAGGGCCAAACTACAAAGATTGGCTCAGGAATGTCAAGATAGCAATCACTTACGACAAGCTGGGGTATCTTCTTACCACCAAAGCTCCCCCTGCCCCTGGTCCCACTTCCAGCGTCGCGGATAAGGAAATCCGTAAGACTTGGGAGATTGATAGCGCGAAGGCCAAATGCCTCGTACTTGCCTCTATGGACAATGAACATCAGAGGAGGCACGAGAATATGGACTTGGAATCCATATTGCTTCATACAAAAGAACTGTATGGAGAGCAATCTCGTATCGCAAGATACGAAGCGTCGAAAAAGTTATTTTCGACAAGAATGGCCGTCGGATCATCAGTAGCCGAGCACGTGCTAAAGATGATCGGCTACATTGAGGAGCTCGCGGACCAAGGGATCACATTGGAGAGTGAACTATATACGGATATAGTTCTCCAGTCCCTTCCTTCCACTTACGCCCAGTTTATACTGAACTTCAACTTACAAGAAAAAGAGGTTGAACTTTCAAAGCTCCTCAACATGCTGAGGAGCGCAGAGGGCATCCTACAGAAAGGTAGGGAAACATCCACTTTGTTTGTAGGAGGATCATCTTCTTCTAGGTCCAAGGCGAAAGCCAAGGAAAAGAAGAAGAAAGCCCCCGCCAAACCAAGGGGCGGTGTTAGTAAAGTGGATACGAAGGGAAAAGCTAAAGCAACAAAGATAGCGGGGAAGCTTGTGGATAAGGAAGAATGCTTCTATTGTCATAAGAAAGGTCACTGGAAGAATGATTGCAGGGCCTGGAAGGCCAGAACACAGGAATTGAAGCAGGTTGCAGCTTCAGCTTCAGGTGTGTATGTTATTGAAAACTGTCTTTCAATAAACTCTACTTCCTGGGTATTGGATACCGGATCAGGATCTCATATCTGTAATTCTTTGCAGGCGTTGAGAAACCGTAGGGTTTTGAAGGCAGGTGACATGACCCTCAGAGTTGCGAACGGAGCTAGCATGGATGCTAAAGTCGTGGGGGACTATCACCTGGGAATGTCAGATGGACATGTTTTGGTTTTGCGTAATTGCTTTTTTTGTACCCAACGCAACTTGTAATATCATTTCTGTATCTTTAGTTTCTAAAGAAGGTTATGAATTTGCGTTTGTAAGTAATGTTGTAAACATTCGCCTTAATCAAGTTTTGATTGGGTCAGGTACATTGAGTAATGGTATATACGTATTGAACCAACCACAGATTTTCAATGTCCAGAATACACACAAAAGAAAGTCTCCAGAAATAAATCAGACTTTCTTGTGGTATTGTAGACTGGGTCACATCAATGAGAGAAGGTTGACTAAGTTACATACAGAAGAATATTTGAATGCGTTCGAATATCAATCATATGCCACTTGTCAATCTTGTCTCAAAGGAAAGATGACAAAGACTCCGTTTACTGGACATGGAGTAAGAGCGAGCGAGCTCTTGGGACTCGTACACAGTGACGTGTGCGGTCCAATGTCTACACATGCGTGAAGCGGTTATTCTTACTTCATTACTTTTACGGATGACTTCTCAAGGTACGGTTATGTCTTCTTAATGAAACATAAGTCCGAAGCCTTTGGAAAATTCCAGGAGTATAAGAATGAAGTAGAGAAACAGACCGGCAAAAGTATTAAGATTCTAAGATCGGATCGAGGTGGAGAATACTTAAGTGCCGAGTTCCTGGACTATTTAAAAGAGAACGGAATTCTCTCTCAGCTTACTCCTCCATACACCCCGCAACATAACGGTGTATCGGAGAGACGGAACCGCACCCTATTGGATATGGTGCGGTCCATGATGGGTAACGCTGAGTTACCGCGATCATTCTGGGGATATGCGCTAGAATCAGCCGCATATCTTTTGAACCGAGTTCCTACTAAGACTGTGCCTACTACGCCATATGAGATGTGGTGTGGGAAGAGACCCTATCTTAAGCACATTAAGACATGGGGATGTCCAGCTTTTGTCAAAAAGCAGCATGCGGACAAGCTCGAGGCACGCTCAGTACAGTGCAAGTTTGTGGGATATCCAAAGAATTCCGAAGGATATTTCTTCTACTGTGAAGAGGAACAAAAAGTTCTTATTTCTCGTCATGCCTACTTCTTGGAAACTGAGTTTTTGGAAAACCAGATAAGTGGGAGCGCAGTAGAACTGGAAGAAATTCCAGAGCCACGGACTATTACTGAAAGTTTAGTGGAACCAGAGGGTTCGGAAGAACAGGACGTTGGACATTGCTCCAGACGGGGTAAAACCCGTAGGATGCAAGTGGATCTTCAAAAGGAAGATTGGTGTAGATGGACAGGTTGAGACCTATAAAGCTAGGCTGGTAGCAAAGGGTTTTCGTCAAAGACCTGGCTTGGACTATGACGAAACCTTTTCTCCAGTAGCCATGCTGAAATCCATTCGGATCCTTCTTGCTATTGCTGCCTTCCACGATTATGAGATCTGGCAAATGGACGTAAAGACAGCTTTTCTAAATGGAAATTTAGAGGAGTGTGTCTATATGGACCAGCCAGAGGGTTTCATTCAGAGTGGGAGCAGCGGAAAGGTGTGCAAGTTGCTTAAGTCCATCTATGGACTAAAGCAGGCATCGCGGAGTTGGAACATCTGCTTTGATGAGACGGTCAAAGAATTTGGCTTTATCAAAAATCCAGATGAACCATGCATCTATAGTAGATTTGTAGCGAGAACTGTAGTTTTCCTCGTTTTATACGTGGATGACATTCTCTTAATAGGAAATGACATTCCTATGCTACAATCTGTCAAGGGGTTCTTGTCACACAGGTTCTCCATGAAAGACCTGGGTGATGCCTCATACATTCTGGGTATCCGGATCTACCGTGACAGATCCAAGAGGATATTAGGACTTTCTCAGTCCAGGTACATCGACACCATACTGAAAAGATTCAGTATGGAAGATTCCAAGCGCGGTAACCTACCGGCTTGTCACGGGATCACCCTCTCTAAAGAGATGTCTCCCAAGACTGATTTGGAGAGGGATCGCATGTCTATTATACCCTACGCTTCTGCGGTAGGCTCTATAATGTATGCGATGTCGCGTACCAGACCGGATGTAGCTTATGCACTGAGTGTGGTAAGCCGGTATCAGTCAAACCCTGGGGAGAAACACTGGATAGCGGTAAAGAACATTCTCAAGTACCTGAGAAGGACTAAGGAGATGTTCTTGGTGTATGGCGGAAAAGACCTCCAGATCGAGGCTTTTGCTGACTCCAGCTTCCAGAGTGACAAGGATGATTCCAAGTCCATGTCGGGTTTTGTCTTTACCCTCAATGGAGGGGCGGTGTGTTGGAAGAGTTCCAAACAAGAAACCGTTGTAGACTCGACGATGGAAGCGGAATACATCGCTGCATCTGATGCCGCAAAAGAAGCTGTCTGGATGAGGAAGTTCTTGAAAGAACTTCAGGTGGTTCCGTCCATTGTTGATCCAATACCTCTGTATTGCGACAACAACGGGGCTATAGCTTTAGCGAAGGAACCCAGGTCCCATCAGAGATCCAGGCACATCTTGAGGCGGTATCACCTGATCAGGAAGATCGTGGATCGCCAGGAGATCGAGGTTCGGAGAGTCGCTTCAGACTCAGTTCGAGCGGCTGATCGAGATGATAGGTCTTCGATACGCCAGTACATGGCCTTAGTGCAAGTGGGAGATTGTTAGTGTATATGCCCTAGAGGCCATTACTGTATCATACTGGTTTGTATATTACTTAATGGATGCTTGGGATATTCACCCTGTATATACAATCTTGCTCAAAATAGTAGTATGCTACTTGGTTTGTTTCTACTTCAATGTGTACATGTGTTTATTTTTGTATATCGCCTATACACATTAGTGGAGCCCTTAGGATCTTTGCTTGATTACCAGCGATGTGATGGCCGTCACACTAGTGGGGCTGGGTAATCTATAAGCACATCCTTATGCAGGTCCCTGGTCGCAGGACTATCGAGACAGGGCATCGATACTCCGGAGTAGACCAGCGCATGCGCTTCTCATCCCAGTGTGGGAGACGGTCTGTCCCACAGCCGTCAGTACGTCGTACTTGAGATAGTATGCGGGTGCTCGTTAGGTTACGGGTACACTGGACAGGACTCGTCGGGAACTGACTAGTTGGTATTATGCCTATCGTCAGTTATCAGTTCCTAGGTAACATGAGTACAGCTTAGTCCGCTGACTTGACACTGTCACTTCGCCTCGAGTGTGTTCCCACTGTACTTTGATCACTACCCTACCACGGCTCAAAGGAGTCGTGCAAACAGGTAGTGGTTGGGTGCAGTCCCGAAGCACTTGGAGGCAGTGACGGTTAGACAGGATTCGTCTCTCCCGGTATTGGGGGTTGACATCGCGCTGTGTCTAGGAGAGCCATTACACGAGTAGTCCCTGGCCAGGGCAAACGAGATATACTGGTAGGCTTCCAGTGTTATCTCAGGGTGTTTTGGGCTTCGCTCCTGCACGACTTGTACCGCTATTGGGAGACTGACGTTTACCGCCCCCTAGGCCCGCCATGCGATGTATCAGACGAACAGACCGGACTGTACGGAGAATGTCACACTCAGGCTCAGTAGGAGTTCAGATGGGTTTCGCCTCGTTGGTCTTCTTGTCGGCACTACCTGGGGACCGTTACGCACAGCTAGTGCCGCTTGCGGTCTGTGGTTAAACCCACTGCCAGCGGAGTGTCGATTCTTTAGAGTCCCACACAGAAAGCTTTTCGCCTTTAGGCAAAAGAGTAGAGGTCGCATGGTATTGCAACAGGTCGCATGGTTTTGCGACAGGGTTCGGTCACATCCGTGCACTTGTGCACGTACAGTGTCCGGACAGTTTACACTAGCGGGCTTTGGTTTAAGCCAGATCCTAGTGTACCTTTTGGGATTGGATTTATCCAGTGTGCATTCGTGTTCCTCGGAACGCGGATGCGGGTGTGTATGCATAGTTGACAGGGAGGCAGAGGCAGCGGATTCTCATTAGGGTTGTTGACAGTTGACCGTTGACTATTTGACTTTTTGCTCAACCCTAATGAGAATATGATATATCATTAACTATTATATTAATTAAGTATTATGGTGACATGGTTGTTGACTTTTGTTGACTTTGTTGACTTGTTGACTTTTGTTGACTTGTTGACTTTGTTGACCGGTTGACTGGGCTTGACTAGTTGACCATCATGATAACCATAGCCATCATTTCATGGCAAAGACTTTTGTTTGCTTGCTCATTTGTGTAAAATGAGTGCATGAAATGATATGGTTATGGTTGCTTCAACCATCACATAAGACTTTTTTTGGTATGATGAGTTATCATGACTTTGGATTATGAGAGGGTGAGAGACAAAAGACTTGCTCATTCTTTCTTGCTCATTCTCTCTCTTGTTCTTGAGCTCTCTTGTTTTGCTCTCACCCTCAACCTCTTGCTCCCTCTCTTGATTCTATGGTTCTCTTGTCTCATGAGTTGAGAATCAAGAACCATAGATAAAATCCCATACAAACTCTTCTCTACTCATTCTAGTTCACTAGGTTTTGCAAACCAAGTGAACTAGTTTCTTCAAAGAATGAAGAAGGAGCTAAAGGTTGGAGCTTTCAGGTGGATCTATCTTCGGCGTACGGAGACGACGGGAAGAAGCCAATCCGGACCACCATCGGAGTTTGAAGACGAAGGAGTTCAAGACAAGCAAGGTATAACCCCCTAACCGAGTAGCTAGAAACTCGTAGTTAGGATGCTAGATAGATGTTTAACCAAGATCCGGGTTTTAGGTCCATGTTACCACCTCCGTAAAAATCGTTTTTACCAAATTCCGCATTCCCGAAAGTACCGGGAGAGGTAGCATGGACTTACACTTTATACTTCATTATATTCACTGATGGTCTCTCAAGATTCGCACATGTGTTCCTGTTGAAACACAAGTCTGAACCTTTTGAGAAATTCAGTGAATATGAGTTAGAAGTAGAGAACCAAAACGGGTAAAAGTATTATGTCCTTTGATGAGATCAAGGAGGAGAATACTTGAGCACGGGATTCCTGGACTATTCTAAAGGAGAATGAGATTCTCTCTCAGCATTACTCCTCCGTATACACCACAGCACGTCGGTGTATCGGGGCGGAGCAAAAACACCCTATTTGATATGGTGCGCTCTATGATGAGTACTACTGAGTTTCCTATTTCCTTTTGGGAGTTATGTACTTGAGAAGCTGCATACATATTGAATAGGGTTCTAATCAAATCAGATGCCTACCACTTCATATGTGATATGGAATGGGAAGAGCCCATATCTTAAGTAAGTTAAGATTTGGGGTTGTCCGGCCTATGTCTAAAAGCATAATCCAGACAAGCTCAAGGCAATGTCAGTTCTGTGGAAGTTTGTTGGATATCCCAAGCATTCGCAAGGGAATATCTTCTACCAAACCGAGGAACAAAAGATATTTTATTTCTCAGCATGCCACCTTTGTGAAAAGGAATTTCTTGTGAAGAAATTAGTGGTCATGAGGTAGAACTGGAAAGAGTTCCAGCAATACAAAACTGCAGCAGATGATTTGGTAGAACCAAAGGATTCAATAGTTTCCAACGAACCTCAGCCTCTCCGCCGATCTAGTAAGGTTCCTCACCCACCTGAGAGATACTTTGGTTTTCTCTATGACAGTGGGAGCGAGGATTGCATCATGAGATGATGACCCAACTAGTTTCGAGCTGGCCATCAGGAGTGGGACTCTGTAAGAATGGCTGGATGCTTAGCTATCTGAGATGGAATCCTTATACACCAACAAAGTATGGACTTTGGTTGCTTTATCTAAAGGGTTAAATCCCCATCAGGAGCAAGTATATCTTGAGAAGATTACTTGGTGTACATGGAAAAGTTGAGACTTTCAAAGCTATGCTTAAGTACATCCAGATCCTACTTGCCACTGCTACATACCATGACTACGATATCTAGTGGTTGGGTGTCATGACTGCTTTTCTAAATGATGTTTTGGAAGAAAGCGTCTATAAGTACACAGCCAGAGGGCTTCGTAGACAGTGGGAGCAGCGGAAACGTATGCAAGATGTTTTTATGTGATAAAGCAGGCATCGCGGAGTTGGAACGTCTGTTTTGATGTGGTAGTCAAAGAGTTTGACTTCATCAAAATGGTAGATGAACCTAGTATATACAAAAAGGTAGTAGGGAGTATGGTGGTGATCCTCGTAGAGTACGTGGATGACATACTCTTGATAGGGAAGGAGTTTCTTATGCTACGCTCGGTCAATCTCCGCTTATCACAAGGATTCTCCATATAGGATCAAAACGATACCTCCTAAATCCTGGGTTTTGGATCTATGAGATAGATCTAATTGGATGTTAGGATTCTCACTAGGTGTAGTGAGATGGTATCAATTGATCCTGGGGAGAATCGCTGGAATAGTTCCAGGGTGGTAAGGTAGACTGAATGTCAGTCATAGGCATTGTCTTTACCCTCAGTGGAGGGACGGTATGTTGGAAGAGTTCCAAGCTAGATACCGTGACATATTAGACGATAAAGGCAGGATAAATCACTACCAAGGATGCTACCAAAGAGGCAGTCTGGATATATATAAGTTCATGAGATGAACTTCGTTCCTGCCATTGTGTGACAATGGAGTTGTGGCGTATGCCTAGAAACCCCCGTCCCATCAGAGATCCAGACATATTCTTAGGCAATATCATCTGATCATGGAAATGGTTGATCTCCAGGGAGATCGAGGTTAGGCGAGTAGACACAGAGGACAATAGCGCGGATCCACTCACAAAGGCCTGTTTCCCAGTAGAGACTTTTATGGGATGGTTGAGTACGAGATACTTCAACCACAGCTGATTGTTGGGTATGCGATACCACAACAGATGGTTTTAGTGCAAGTGGTGTAAGTCCATGCTACCCTTCCCCGGTGCTTACGGGGTTGCGAAAGTGGTAAAAAACGATTTTCAAGAGGGTGGTAACATGGACTACCAATACGGATCTTTGCTAAACAACTAGCTAACAACCTAACTTGAGTTTACCTACTCAGTTAGGGGGCTATACCTTTCTTGAACTCCTTCGTCTTCAACTCCTCCCGGTGTACGGATCGGCCTCACCTCGTCTTCCCCTTGCGCCGAAGATGGATCCACCCGAAAGCTTCTACCTTTGGCTTCTTCTTCGATCTTTGAAGAAACTAGAACACTTGGCTTGCTAGGCCTTGTGAACTAGAATGAGTAGAGGATTGTTTTGGTGTCTTTTTTTCTCTAAGGCAATGAGTCTCAACACATGAGAATGGTTTGCCTTGAGCTAGAGAGAGCAAGAGGAAGAGGGAGAGCTTGAGAATGAGAGAGCTCAAGAGAGAGAAAGCAAATGAAAGAATGAGCCACTCTTTTCTCATCCAACCTCTCATAATCCAAAAGCCATCATAACAAAAATAGTAATCAAGTATTGTGTGATGGTTTAAGTCAAAATGGCTATATCATTTCATGCACTCATTTTGCATAAATAAATAAGCAAGCAAAAGTCTTTGCCATGGAATGATAGCCATTGTCATGATGATGGTCAACTAGTCCAACCTAGTCAACCGGTCAACAAAGTCAGCAAGTCAACAAAGTCAACCCCTCAACAACCATGTCACTATAATACTTAATTAATATTATTGTTAATCATATTTCTTATTCTCATTAGGGTTAAGCAAATTCAATGGTCAACAGTCAGCAGTCAACAACCCCAATGAGAATCCTCTGCCTCTGTCTCTCTGTCAACTGTGCATACACACCCGCATCCGCGTTCCGAGGAACAGGAATACAAACGAGATAAAACCAATCCCAAAACGTACACTAGGATCTGGCTTAAACCAAAGCCCGCTAGTGTTAACTGTCCGGACACTGTACGTGCACAAGTGCACGAATGTGACCGAACCCTGTCGCAATACCATGCGACCTGTCGCAAAACCATTCGACCTCTACTCTTTTGCCTAAAGGCGAATAGCTTTCTGTGTGGGACTCTAAAGACTCGACACTACGCTAGCAGTGGGTTTAACCACAGACCAGAACACCCTGAGATAACACTGGAAACCTACCAGTATATCTCGCTTGCCCTGGCCAGGGACTACTCGTGTAATGGCTCTCCTGGACACAGCGCGATATCAACCCCCAATACCGGGAGAGACGAATCCTGTCTAACCGTCCACTGCCTCCAAGTGCTTCGGGACTGCACCCAACTACTACCTGTTTGCACGACTCCTTTGAGCCGTGGTAGGGTAGTAATCTAAGTACAGTGGGAACACACTCGAGGCGAAGTGATAGTGTCAAGTCAGCAGACTAAGCTGTACTCATGTCACCTGGGAACTGATAACTAACGATAGGTATAATACCAACCAACAGTTCCCGACGAGTCCTGTCCAGTGTACTCGTAACCCAACGAGCACCCGCATACTATCTCAAGTACGACGTACTGACGGCTGTGGGACAGACCGTCTCCCACACTGGGATGAAAGCGCATACGCTAGTCTACTCCGGAGTATCGATGCCCTGTCTCGATAGTCCTGCGACTAGGGACCTGCATAAGGATGTGCTTATAGATTATCCAGCCCCTACTAGTGTGACTGCCATCACAACGCTGGTAATCAAGAAAAGATCCTAAGGGCTCCACTAATGTGTAAAAGTGATGTCCAAAAAATAAACACATGTACACATTGAAGCAGAAACAAACCAAGTAGCATACTACTATATTGAGCAAGATTGTCTATACAAGGTGAAAATCCCAAGCTTCCATTAAGTAATATACAAACTAGTATGATACAGTAATGGCCTCTAGGGCATATACACTAACAATCTCCCACTTGCACTATGGCCATGTACTGGCGTATCGAAGACCTATCATCTCGATCAACCGCTCGAACTGAGTCTGGGGTAAGGCCTTTGTGAGTGGATCAGCAGTGTTATCTTCCATAGAAACTCTACGAACCTCGATCTCCTGGCGACCCATGATCTCCCTGATAAGGTGATACCGTCTCAAGATGTGTCTGGACTTCTTATAGGACCTGGGTTCCTTCGCTAAAGCTATAGCCTCGTTGTTGTCGCAATACAGCGGTATTGGATCAACAATGGACGGAACCACCTGAAGTTCAGTTAAGAACTTCCTTATCCAGACAGCTTCTTTTGCGGCATTTGCAGCAGCGATATATTCCGCTTCCATCGTCGAGTCAGCAACGGTTTCCTGTTTGGAACTCTTCCAACACACCGCCCCTCCAATGAGGGTAAAGACATAACCCGACATGGACGTATAAAACGAGGAATACTACAGTTCTCGCTACAAATCTACTATAGATGCATGGTTCATCTGGATTTTTGATAAAGCCAAATTCTTTGACCGTCTCATCAAAACAGATGTTCCAACTCCGCGATGCCTGCTTTAGTCCGTAGATGGACTTAAGCAACTTGCACACCTTTCCGCTGCTCCCACTCTGAATGAAACCCTCTGGCTGGTCCATATAAACACACTCCTCTAAATTTCCATTTAGAAAAGCGGTCTTAACGTCCATCTGCCAAATCTCATAATCGTGGAAGGCAGCAATGGCAAGAAGGATCCGAATGGATTTCAGCATAGCTACTGGAGAAAAGGTCTCGTCATAGTCCAAACTAGGTCTTTGACGAAAACCCTTTGCAACAAGTCTAGCTTTATAGGTCTCAACCTGTCCATCTACACCAATCTTTCTTTTGAAGATCCACTTGCATCCTACAGGTTTTACCCCATCTGGAGCAACGTCCAACGTCCATACTTTGTTGGTGTACATGGACTCCATTTCGGTCCGCATTGCATCCAGCCATTTTACCGAGTCAACGCTCTGAATGGCCTGCTGGAAGATAGTCGGCTCATCATAATCTATGATGCAATCCTCTCTATCCCCGTCTATGAGAAAACCGTAGTATCTCTCGGGCGGATGAGACTGCCTACTACTCCTGCGGAGCGGCGTAGGAATGTCATGATCTTTCGAACCCTCTGGTTCTACTAAGCATTCAGTAATAGCTCGTGGCTCTGGAATTTCTTCCAGTTCTATTGCGCTCCCACTTATCTGATTTTCCAAAAACTCAGTTTCCATGAAATGGGCATGACGAGAAACATAAATCTTTTGTTCCTTTTCGAAATAGAAGAAATATCCCTTAGAGTTCTTTGGATATCCCACAAACTTGCACTGTACTGAGCGTGCCTCGAGCTTGTCCGCATGCTGCTTTTTGACAAAAGCTGGACATCCCCATGTCTTAATGTGATTAAGATAGGGTCTCTTCCCACACCACATCTGATATGGTGTAGTAGGCACAGTCTTAGTTGGAACTCGGTTCAAAAGGTATGCAGCTGATTCTAGTGCATATTCCCAGAATGATCGCGGTAACTCAGCGTTACTCATCATGGACCGTACCATATCCAATAGGGTTTGGTTCCGTCTTTCCGATACACCGTTATGTTGCGGAGTGTTTGGAGGAGTAAGCTGAGAAAGAATTCCATTCTCTTTTAAATAGTCCAGGAACTCGGCACTTAAGTATTCACCACCTCGATCCGATCTTAATGTCTTGATACTTTTGCCGGTTTGTTTTTCTACTTCATTCTTATATTCCTGGAATTTTCCAAAGGCTTCGGACTTATGTTTCATTAAGAAGACATAACCGTACCTTGAAAAGTCATCCGTAAAAGTAATGAAGTAAGAATAACCGCTTCGCGAATGTGTAAACATTGGACCGCACACGTCGCTGTGTACGAGTCCCAAGAGCTCGCTCGCTCTTACTCCGTGTCCAGTGAACGGAGTCTTTGTCATCTTTCCTTTGAGACAGGTATGACAAGTGACATACGATTGATATTCGAACGGATCCAAATATTCTTCTGTATGTAACTTCGTCAACCTTCTCTCATTGATGTGACCCAGTCTACAATGCCATAAGAAAGTCTGATTTATTTCCGGAGACTTTCTTTTGTGTGTATTCTGGACATTGAAAATCTGTGGTTGGTTTAATACGTATATACCATTGCTTAATGTACCTGACCCAATCAGAACTTGATTACGGTGAATGTTTACAGCATTACTTACAAACGCAAATTCATAACCTTCTTTAGAAATCAAAGATACAGAAATGATATTACAAGTTGCGTTGGGTACAAAAAAGCAATTACGTAAAACCAAAACATGTCCATCTGACATTCCCAGGTGATAGTCCCCCACGGCCTTAGCATCCATACTAGCTCCGTTTGAAACTTTGAGGGTCATGTCACCTGCGTTCAAAACCCTACGGTTTCTCAACGCCTGCAAAGAATTATAGATATGAGATCCTGATCCGGTATCCAATACCCAGGAAGTAGAGTTTATTGATAGACAGTTTTCAATAACATACACACCTGAAGCTGAAGCCGCAACATGCTTCAGATCCTGTGTTCTGGCTATCCAAGCCCTGCAATCTTTCTTCCAGTGTCCACTCTTGTGACAGTAAAAGCATTCTTCCTTATCTACAAACTTTCCCGCTACCTTTGTTGCTTTTGTCTTTCCCTTCGTATCCACTTTACTAACACCGCCCCTTGGTTTGGCGGGGGCTTTCTTCTTCTTTCCCTTGGCTTTCGCCTTGGATCTAGAAGAGGAAGATCCTCCTACAAACAAAGTGGATGTTTCCCTACCTTTCTGTAGGGTGCCCTCTGCACTCCTCAGCATGTTGAGGAGTGCTGAAAGTTCAACTTCTTTTTCTTGTAAGTTGAAGTTCAGGATAAACTGGGCGTAAGTGGAAGGAAGGGACTGGAGAATCAAGTCCGTATAGAGCTCATTCTCTAACATGGTCCCAAGGTCCGCGAGCTCCTCAATGAAGCCAATCATCTTAAGCACGTGTTCCGCTACCGATGATCCGATGGCCAACCTTGCCGAAAATAACTTCTTCGACACTTCGTATCTTGCGATACGAGATTGCTCTCCATACAGTTCTTTTGTATGGAGAAATATGGATTCGAGGTCCACATTCTCGTGCCTCCTCTGATGTTCGTTGTCCATAGAGGCAAGCACGAGGCACCTGGCCTTCGCACAATCGATCTCCCAAGTCTTACGGATTTCCTTATCCGCGACGCTGGAGGTGGGACCTGGGACAGGGGGAGCTTTAGTGGTAAGGAGATACCCCAACTTGTCATAAGTGATTGCCATTTTGACATTCCTGAGCTAATCTTTGTAGTTTGACCCTGTCAGTATGTTTTTATCTAGTAATAACTTAAGTCCGGTCATGATGATTGGTCGCTGCAATTAGGAGAGAGAGAAGAAACACTTTAGCATGATGCTCTTGCAAGTTTAGACTGGTTTTTAATTTGTCTAAACAGGATGGCTCCCACTGTCTCTCGAATCCCTCCTCAAACCAAAAAGGAAGAATTAGTCAGGATCAATCTCACCGTGCAATACTTGCTTAACCGTTCGGCCAGGCTGGTGTCGGTACTTCGAGGGAGGTTTTCCAACGCTTTCGCGAAGTTCCTTAATTTAAGAACCTCTTTTCCCTGGGGGCGTAGCCCCGCTAACACCTTTCTAGACACCTACTAGGTTTATAGCATTGATCGTTTAGTGAGAAATTTTCCGAGGAGTAACATATACTCACAGTAGGATTGGGATCCAAATATCATTGCGTGACAAAACTGAAGGAATCCTACCAGAATCATCACACTCCAAATGGTATGCAGCGCTAGCAAGTTTCAGTTCTTTTGAAACTCCCGATGTGGATTTTTGCCCCATGCTCTTATGACCTTGACTTTGGCCAACAAATCATAAGTCACATGTCAAGTTCTTCCAGTCATTCTCCAGGTTAATTTGAGCCCACCCGCACATACCCTTGACTTTGGCCAACAAGGTAGAACGACTGCCCCAAACCAACACATCTATCTATGCAGCACATGAATACCCAATAGCTACCAATCACTATGCCTTGACTTTGGCCAACAAACATAGCTTGAATACTATTGACCATCCATGTGAAACGACGGAGGGCTATGAATGGTTTTGGCGAAACCGTGAACATAGTGAACTTGATATAGTCGATGGAACGAGATAGCTTTTAAAAGGAGTGGCTTAAGCTCCGCGTTTAAAAGTTATTTTGAAAAGAAACCGAGTGGTTTTGAAAGTATTCCAATGACTTTTACTTAGTTTATTTTTCTTTCATTAGTTCTTTGAATGCGTCCCATCATTTAATCCTACCATTGCAGAAAACAACCAAAATATGACGTACGCTTATGCCATTCGCATTCGCCACGGGGCCCCGTCATTACCCGTTAGGTTACTTAACTAACGACAGAGCGGGGGCTGGGCTAGCGCGGCTGCAAAACATAAGCAACGCCTAAATAATATCATATATAGATATCTTGCAATGATAGCCATTTCAGATCACAGATGAACACATTGGATATACTAGGAATCCGCAATTCGTACGAGCCTGTAACGAAAGGCGGATTACACGGTCGCGATGAATAGCCAATACCCCACCCTAGACCCCTACGGGTGCGGCAAACTACCCTCCAAATATCCGAAGTGGAGCAACCTCCCTCAACGACGTGAGTAGGCCACTCGGCACTTCGAAATACCCGGTAGTTTGTGCACCCCACCTTGGGTCTATCCTAGGAGCAAAAACAGTAAAAAGAAATTATACAATGACGACTACAACCCCGACCCGGTTGTGCGGCCAAAAATAATATTACATCAATTTACATATTACATGAATTGAAAGATAAAAGGAAAAACTCTCATCTCACAACCCCCGGCTATTCATCCGCGACAATCCAATGAATTCATATACACATACCATCAATCATTACAGATCACAGATATGTACAACCCCCACTAATCGACGTATAGCGATTAACGGACGTTCAATACATATAACACATCACAGATATATACCCGTCAGCTTAAGTCTTTAGAAGTTCGATCAAAATACGGATTTTCAAGCCCCAAAAACTAATTTTTCTTTCTGGAAAATCTGGGCAGAAAAGACATATTCCAAAATCCCAAAACAACCCCAGAAACACTCTGCAAGAAACATTTTCCTCGACCGAGTCAACTCGGCCGCGGAACCGCGGTGGGAGCATGCTCCCGCCGCGTTTCCGCGGCGCTTTGACCGATTCGATGGACCAAATTTCTTGGGTGTTTAAACAAAAGCCTGAGCCGATTTTTAAGATAAGATTTATCAATTTTTGGACAGAAAAAAAAATTCGGCAGAAACTTGATTTTCCGGGTTCGTTTCGCGACTTTTTCTTCGATCGAATTTCTAGTTACTTTGCTAACATGTTAGATAGTGTTTAACTAGGCTCTGATACCACTGTAAGTCCATGCTACCCTTCTCCAGTGCTTACGGGGTTGCGGAAGTGGTTAAAAACGATTTTCAAGAGGGTGGTAACATGGACTACAAATACGGATCTTTGCTAAACAACTAACTAACAACCTAACTTGAGTTTACCTACTCGGTTAGGGGCCTATACCTTTCTTGAACTCCTTCATCTTCAACTCCTCCCGGTGTACGGATCGGCCTCACCTTGTCGTCCCCTTGCGCCAAAGATGAATCCACCCGAAAGCTTCTACCTTTGGCTTCTTCTTCGATCTTTGAAGAAACTAGAACACTTGGCTTGCTAGGCCTTGTGAACTAGAATGAGTAGAGAATTGTTTTGGTGTCTTTTTATCTCTAAGGCAATGAGTCTCAACACATAAGAATGGTTTGCCTTGAGCTAGAGAGAGCAAGAGGAAGAGGGAGAGCTTGAGAATGAGAGAGCTCAAGAAAGAGAAAGCAAATGAAAGAATGAGCCACTCTTTTCTCATCCAACCTCTCATAATCCAAAAGCCATCATAACAAAAATAGTAATCAAGTATTGTGTGATGGTTTAAGTCAAAATGGCTATATCATTTCATGCACTCATTTTGTATAATAAACAAGCAAGCAAAAGTCTTTGTCATGGAATGATAGCCATTGCCATGATGATGGTCAACTAGTCCAACCTAGTCAACCGGTCAACAAAGTCAACAAGTCAACAAAGTCAACCCCTCAACAACCATGTCACTATAATACTTAATTAATATTATTGTTAATCATATTTCTTATTCTCATTAGGGTTAAGCAAAAGTCAATGGTCAACAGTCAACAGTCAACAACCCCAATGAGAATGCTCTGCCTCTGTCTCTCTGTCAACTGTGCATACACACCCGCATCCGCGTTCCGAGGAACACGAATACAAACGAGATAAAACCAATCCCAAAACGTACACTAGAATCTGGCTTAAACCAAAGCCCGCTAGTGTTAACTGTCCGGACACTGTACGTGCACAAGTGCACGGATGTGACCGAACCCTGTCGCAATACCATGCGACCTGTCGCAAAACCAAGCGACCTCTACTCTTTTGCCTAAAGGCGAATAGCTTTCTGTGTGGGACTCTAAAGACTCGACACTACGCTGGCAGTGGGTTTAACCACAGACCGCAAGCGGCACTAGCTGTGCGTAACGGTCCCCAGGTAGATGCCGACAAGAAGACCGACAAGGTGAAACCCATCTGAACTCCTACTGAGTCTGAATGTGACAATCTCTATACAGTCCTGTCTGTTCGTCTGATACATCGCATGGCGGGCCTAAGGGGCGGTAAACGTCAGTCCCCTAAGAGCGGTACAAGTCATGTCGAAGTGAAGCCCAGAACATCCTGAGATAACACTGGAAACCTACCAGTATATCTCGCTTGCCCTGGCCAGGGACTACTCGTGTAATGGCTCTCCTGGACACAGCGCGATGTCAACCCCCAATACCGGGAGAGACGAATCATGTCTAACCGTCACTGCCTCCAAGTGCTTCGGGACTGCACCCAACTACTACCTGTTTGCACGACTCCTTTGAGCCGTGGTAGGGTAGTAATCTAAGTACAGTGGGAACACACTCGAGGCGAAGTGACAGTGTCAAGTCAGCGGACTAAGCTGTACTCATGTCACCTGGTAACTGATAACTGACGATAGGTATAATACCAACCAACAGTTCCCGACGAGTCCTGTCCAGTGAACTCGTAACCCAACGAGCACCCGCATACTATCTCAAGTACGACGTACTGACGGCTGTGGGACAGACCGTCTCCCACACTGGGATGAGAAGCGCATACGCTAGTCTACTCCGGAGTATCGATGCCCTGTCTCGATAGTCCTGCGACTAGGGACCTGCATAAGGATGTGCTTATAGATTACCCAGCCCCCACTAGTGTGACTACCATCACAACGCTGGTAATCAAGCAAAGATCCTAAGGGCTCCACTAATGTGTAAAGGTGATGTCCAAAAAATAAACACATGTACATATTGAAGCAGAAACAAACCAAGTAGCATACTACTATATTGAGCAAGATTGTCTATACAAGGTGAATATCCCAAGCTTCCATTAAGTAATATACAAACTAGTATGATACAGTAATGGCCTCTAGGGCATATACACTAACAATCTCCCACTTGCACTAAGTCCATGTACTGGCGTATCGAAGACCTATCATCTCGATCAACCGCTCGAACTGAGTCTGGGGAAAAGCCTTTGTGAGTGGATCAGCAGTGTTATCTTCCGTAGAAACTCTACGAACCTCGATCTCCTGGCGACCCACGATCTCCCTGATCAGGTGATACCGTCTCAAGATGTGTCTGGACTTCTTATGGGACCTGGGTTCCTTCGCTAAAGCTATAGCCCCGTTGTTGTCGCAATACAGCGGTATTGGATCAACAATGGACGGAACCACCTGAAGTTCAGTTAAGAACTTCCTTATCCAGACAGCTTCTTTTGCGGCATCTGCAGCAGCGATATATTCCGCTTCCATCGTCGAGTCAGCAACGGTTTCCTGTTTGGAACTCTTCCAACACACCGCCCCTCCAATGAGGGTAAAGACATAACCCGACATGGACTTGGAATCATCCTTGTCACTCTGGAAGCTGGAGTCAGCAAAGGCCTCGATCTGGAGGTCTTTTCCGCCATACACCAAGAACATCTCCTTAGTCCTTCTTAGGTACTTGAGAATGTTCTTTACCGCTATCCAGTATTTCTCCCCAGGGTTTGACTGATACCGGCTTACCACACTCAGTGCATAAGCTACGTCTGGTCTGGTACACAACATCGCATACATTATAGAGCTTACCGCAGAAGCGTAGGGTATAATAGACATGTGATCCCTTTCCAAATCAGTCTTGGGAGACATTTCTTTGGAAAGGGTGATCCCGTGACAAGCCGGTAAATTACCGCGCTTGGAATCTTCCATACTGAATCTTTTCAGTATGGTGTCGATGTACCTGGACTGTGAGAGTCCCAGTATCCTCTTGGATCTGTCACGATAGATCCGGATCCCCAGAATGTATGAGGCATCACCCAGGTCTTTCATGGAGAACCTGTGTGAGAAGAACCCCTTGACAGATTGTTGCATAGGAATGTTATTTCCTATTAAGAGAATGCCATCCACGTATAAAACGAGGAATACTACAGTTCTCGCTACAAATCTACTATAGATGCATGGTTCATCTGGATTTTTGATAAAGCCAAATTCTTTGACCGTCTCATCAAAACAGATGTTCCAACTCCGCGATGCCTGCTTTAGTCCGTAGATGGACTTAAGCAACTTGCACACCTTTCCGCTGCTCCCACTCCGAATGAAACCCTCTGGCTGGTCCATATAAACACACTCCTCTAAATTTCCATTTAGAAAAGCGGTCTTAACGTCCATCTGCCAAATCTCATAATCGTGGAAGGCAGCAATGGCAAGAAGGATCCGAATGGATTTCAGCATAGCTACTGGAGAAAAGGTCTCGTCATAGTCCAAACCAGATCTTTGACGAAAACCCTTTGCAACCAGTCTAGCTTTATAGGTCTCAACCTGTCCATCTACACCAATCTTCCTTTTGAAGATCCACTTGCATCCTACGGGTTTTACCCCATCTGGAGCAACGTCCAACGTCCAACGTCCATACTTTGTTGGTGTATATAGACTCCATTTCGGTCCGCATTGCATCCAGCCATTTTACCGAGTCAACACTCTGAATGGCCTGCTGGAAGCTAGTCGGCTCATCATAATCTATGATGCAATCCTCTCTATCCCCGTCTATGAGAAAACCGTAGTATCTCTCGGGCGGATGAGACTGCCTACTACTCCTGCGGAGCGGCGTAGGAATGTCATGATCTTTCGAACCCTCTGGTTCTACTAAGCTTTCAGTAATAGCCCGTGGCTTTGGAATTTCTTCCAGTTCTATTGCGCTCCCACTTATCTGATTTTCCAAAAACTCAGTTTCCAAGAAATGGGCATCACGAGAAACATAAATCTTTTGTTCCTCTTCGCAATAGAAGAAATATCCCTTAGAGTTCTTTGGATATCCCACAAACTTGCACTGTACTGAGCGTGCCTCGAGCTTGTCCGCATGCTGCTTTTTGACATAAGCTGGACATCTCCATGTCTTAATGTGATTAAGATAGGGTCTCTTCCCACACCACATCTGATATGGTGTAGTAGGCACAGTCTTAGTTGGAACTCGGTTCAAAAGGTATGCAGCTGATTCTAGTGCATATCCCCAGAATTATCGCGGTAACTCAGCGTTACTCATCATGGACCGTATCATATCCAATAGGGTTCGGTTCCGTCTTTCCGATACACCGTTATGTTGCGGAGTGTATGGAGGAGTAAGCTGAGAGAGAATTCCATTCTCTTTTAAATAGTCCAGGAACTCAGCACTTAAGTATTCACCACCTCGATCCGATCTTAGTGTCTTGATACTTTTGCCGGTTTGTTTTTCTACTTCATTCTTATATTCCTGGAATTTTCCAAAGGCTTCGGACTTATGTTTCATTAAGAAGACATAACCGTACCTTGAAAAGTCATCCGTAAAAGTAATGAAGTAAGAATAACCGCTTCGCGCATGTATAGACATTGGACCGCACACGTCGCTGTGTACGAGTCCCAAGAGCTCGCTCGCTCTTACTCCGTGTCCAGTGAACGGAGACGTTGTCATCTTTCCTTTGAGACAGGATTGACAAGTGGCATACGATTGATATTCGAACGGATCCAAATATCTTTCTGTATGTAACTTCGTCAACCTTCTCTCATTGATGTGACCCAGTCTACAATGCCATAAGAAAGCCTGATTTATTTCCGGAGACTTTCTTTTATGTGTATTCTGGACATTGAAAATCTGCGGTTGGTTTAATACGTATATACCATTGCTTAATGTACCTGACCCAATCAGAACTTGATTAAGGTGAATGTTTACAACATTACTTACAAACGCAAATTCATAACCTTCTTTAGAAATCAAAGATACAGAAATGATATTACAAGTTGTGTTGGGTACAAAAAAGCAATTACGTAAAACCAAAACATGTCCATCTGACATTCCCAGGTGATAGTCCCCCACGGCCTTAGCATCCATGCTAGCTCCGTTTGCAACTTTGAGGGTCATGTCACCTGCTTTCAAAACCCTACGGTTTATCAACGCCTGCAAAGAATTACAGATATGAGATCCTGATCCGGTATCGAATACCCAGGAAGTAGTGTTTATTGATAGACAGTTTTCAATAACATACACACCTGAAGCTGAAGCCGCAACATGCTTCAGGTCCTGTGTTCTGGTTATCCAAGCCCTGCAATCTTTCTTCCAGTGTCCACTCTTGTGACAGTAAAAGCATTCTTCCTTATCTACAAGCTTTCCCGCTATCTTTGTTGCTTTTGTCTTTCCCTTCGTATCCACTTTACTAACACCGCCCCTTGGTTTGGCGGGGGCTTTCTTCTTCTTTCCCTTGGCTTTCTCCTTGGATCTAGAAGAGGAAGATCCTCCTACAAACAAAGTGGATGTTTCCCTACCTTTCTGTAGGGTGCCCTCTGCACTCCTCAGCATGTTGAGGAGTTCTGAAAGTTCAACTTCTTTTTCTTGTAAGTTGAAGTTCAGGATAAACTGGGCGTAAGTGGAAGGAAGGGACTGGAGAATCAAGTCCGTATAGAGCTCGTTCTCTAACATGGTCCCAAGGTCCGCGAGCTCCTCAATGAAGCCAATCATCTTAAGCACGTGTTCCGCTACCGATGATCCGATGGCCAACCATGCCGAAAATAACTTCTTCGACACTTCGTATCTTGCGATACGAGATTGCTCTCCATAAAGTTCTTTTGTATGGAGAAATATGGATTCGAGGTCCATATTCTCGTGCCTCCTCTGATGTTCGTTGTCCATAGAGGCAAGCACGAGGCACTTGGCCTTCGCGCTATCAATCTTCCAGGTCTTACGGATTTCCTTATCCGGGACGCTAGTCTACTCCGGAGTATCGATGCCCTGTCTCGATAGTCCTATGACTAGGGACCTGCATAAGGATGTGCTTATAGATTACCCAGCCCCCACTAGTGTGACTGCCATCACAACGCTGGTAATCAAGCAAAGATCCTAAGGGCTCCACTAATGTGTAAAGGTGATGTCCAAAAAATAAACACATGTACACATTGAAGCAGAAACAAACCAAGTAGCATACTACTATATTAAGCAAGATTGTCTATACAAGGTGAATATCCCAAGCTTCCATTAAGTAATATACAAACTAGTATGATACAGTAATGGCCTCTAGGACATATACACTAACAAGTGGGAGATTGTTAGTTATATGTTTGCCCTAGAGGCCATTACTATACATACGATGTATATTGTAGTGGATGCTTGGACATATATAGGGAGGAATTTCTTGCTTGACATGATAGTACGCTATCTGGTTGCTCTTTATCTTAACTTGTACTCTGATTGTCTCTAAGTTACATGTTGATAATGCCCTTAGGATGAATACTTGACTACCAGGACTATGATGCGGATCATACTAGTGGGGACAGTGTAGTCGCCAAGTACATCCTTCAAATGTTCCTAGTCGTAGGTGTATTGAGACAGGGCATCGATATACCAGAGTAGACTAGCGTATGCGCTTCTTGACCCATATGATGGGCGATGGATGATCCCATATCCATTGGTGTTTGACTTCAGAGAAGGTATACGGGTGCTCGGTGGAGACTGGGTACACTGGACGGACTCGCCGAGAACTCCCAGATGGTATTATACCTCACGTCAGATGGCAGTTCTCTGGTGACACTGGTACAGGTTAGTCTGTAGACCCGAGATCGTCATAGAGTCTTTTGTGATTCCCACTGTGCTTTGATTTCCTTCATACCACGTCCAAGAGGGCTTGCAAAAAGGTGGCTTTTGGGTACAGTCCCGAATCACATGGAGGCAATGAGCGATAGGAGGGGTTTCGTCTCTCCCAGTATAGGGAGTTGATGTTGCGCTGTGTTCGATTGGCTATAACTGGAAATTCCTGGCCAAGATTGCTGGGATTTACTTGTAAGTGTTATCAATAGTTTCTCAACTATTATGGACCTCATATCGACACGACTTATCAAGCTACTGGGGTCTGACGTTTACCACCCCTAGACGAGATATGTGACATATCAGACGAAGAGACCGGACTGTACGGAAGTGTTACTGATTGGATTCACAAAAGAATGTACAGGCTTTCTTGTTGATCTTCTGATCGCTTAATACCTGGGTGGCTGTTACGTTTAGCTGACTGCTTGCAGCTTGTGGGTATTTGATATGATCTTCACCTACTGCTGGCGTATTGACGATTCTTTAGAGTCCTACACAGAGGTTTCCTGGATCAGGCAAAACGGAGTAGGAGCATATATGTGATATGTGCGGGACCGATAACAATACGTGTATGTGATACCGTACTAGATTCTCGCGATATGAGATATCGGCCGGGTATATGTGATATAGCCGGGTCATCGGATCAAGTGTTGATTCGATGAACTGATACAGATTATATTAGTCGGTTGTTTATGAAATAGATGGATTATCGGATCAAGTGTTGATTTGATAATTTAATGTTTAATTATTTATTTGATATATTAAATTACATTAACTAATATAAGCTCACTAAAAGATTCTTTTTCTCACTCGGGTAATACATTGATATATATGCGATATATGTTAATTGTATTATTTTATATTGTTACAATAAATATTGTATATGTGATATATAATATTGTAACATGTTTTATGGAGTTTAAATGTGGTTAAGGTTTGGATTAGGGTTAAGCTTGCATGAAGCTTCTTGAAGCTTTGACTTTGACATGGATATTTTGTGATATTTTGCAAGATATTTCCTTAACCCAACCCAACCCATTAACCATAGTTCAATCTCTACAAGGGTTAGTTCTTCTCACTTAAACCATGGTTGCATTTCTAACCTTACACATGAGTTATTCATTATTCATCACAAAAGAGTTGGCTTCTTCTTCTTCTTCCTTCTTGCTTGAAAAGCTTTCTAGCTTTTTGAGAGGTGATGAAAATGAGTGAGATTAAGAAAACAAATGAGAGCATAAATCCTACTTCATCATCCTAATCTATTCTTGCCATTTAGATTAGGGTGTTCACTTTATTAGTGAGTGAGAGCTTGTGTTAAAGAAACTTCAAGGTAGATCATCTTTGTTATCGAAGATCGGAAGCAAGCTTGCATCTTTCTCTTCGTGGAGCCTCTCTAGAGTCCGGGTACTCGATGGTCGCAGCGAAGGGACCTCAACACGAAGCTTATGAAGCGAAGGACCGGACTACAAAGGTTGTAATCCCAAACTCTTAGATGTTAAAGTGTTTAACATGCTTTGTTTCGCCTAATCTCTAGTTTAAAGATCCTGGTTAGGGTTGTTCGGCACGTCTAAATTTTAAATCGGGCATGGTTGATGCCTTGTAGACCCTTGTGAGAGTGCCTAGTAACCCTACATGAGATACTACAACAGAAGGCCCTAGTGCAAGTGGGAGATTGTTAGTGATATGTATGCCCAAGAGGCCATTACTGTACATACGATGTATATTGTAATGGATGCTTGGACATATATATGGAGGACTTTCTTGCTCGACATGATAGTATGCTATTTGGTTGCTCTTTATCTTAACATGTACTCTGATTGTCTATATGTTACATGTTGATAAAGCCCTTAGGATGAGTACTTGAATACCAGGATTATGATGCAGATCATACTAGTGGGGACAGAGTAGTCGCTAAGTACATCCTTCAAATGTTCCTAGTCGTAGGTGTATCGAGACAGGGCTTCGATATACTAGAGTAGACTAGCGTATAGCTTCTCAACCCATGTAGATGGGCGATGGATGATCCCATATCCATTGGTGTTTGACATCAGAGATAGTATACGGGTGCTCAGTGAAGACTGGGTACACTGGACGGACTCGCCGAGAACTCCCATATTGTATTATACCTCACGTCAGATGGCAGTTCTCAGGTGACACTGGTACAAGTTAGTCTGTAGACCCGAGATCGTCATAGAGTCTTGTGTGGTTCCCACTGTGCTTTGATTTCCACCTTACCACGTTCAAGAGAACGTGCAAAACGGTGGCTTTTGGGTACAGTCCCGAATCACATGGAGGCAATGAGCGATAGGAGGGGTTTCGTCTCTCCCGGTATTGGGAGTTGATGTTGCGCTGTGCTCGATTGGCTATAACAGGAAGTCCTTGGCCAAGGCTGCTTCAGAGATATACTGGTAAGTGTTATCAGTATTTTCTCGACCCGTTATGAGCCCCATATCGACACGACTTATCGAGTTACTGGGGTCTGACGTTTACCACCCCTAGACGAGATATGCGACATATCGAACGAAGAGACCGGACTGTACGGTAGTGTTACTGATTGGATTCGCAGGAGTGTGAGCAGGCTTGCTTGTTGATCTTCTGATCGCTCAATACCCGGGTGGCCGTTACGTTTAGCAGACCGCTTGTGGCTTGTGGGTGTTTGATATGATCATCACCAGTTGCCGGTGTATTGACGAGTCTTTAGAGTCCTACACAGGGGTTTCCTGGCTCAAGATAAACGCAGTAAGAGTACATATGTGATATGTGCGGGACCGAGATTGATACGATATGAGATACTGTATTCTATTCTCGCGATTCGTGACATTGATCGGTTGTATGCGATATAGCCGTGTTATCGGATCAAGTGTTGATTCGATAAGTTGTTACACATGATATTAGTCGGTTATAACCGGATTATTAAATCAAGAGTTGATTTAATAATTTAATGTCTAATTATATATTTGATATATTACATTACATTAACTTGTATTAGCTCACTTATGATTTCTTTTCTCACTTGGTGTGCACATTGTACATATGTGATATGTATATTTGTATACATATATTGTGTCATGCTTGATGATACATGCAAGATGGGTGTATGAGACTTATACCATGCTAAGGTTAAATTAGGGTTTTGTTTATTTCTTAAGATTTAACAAGAGAGAGAAAGACTTGGTCAATGTTGTCAAGCTTGGAAGAAGCTTGTAGAAATATTGACAAAGTCCACTCTTTTGTCATTCCTTAAGATATTAATTAACCCAACCCTTAACCTTACACCTTAGTTAATTCTCTACATGAGTTGGGCATGAGGGCTTAACTCACCCATGGTTGCAATAATTCATGAGGATAAGTTTTTCATATGAGTTCTTCATTCTTCTTCTTCTTCCTCAAAGCTTTCTAGCTTCAATGGAGATGTGAGAAAATGAGTGAGAAAATGAAATCTAAAGTGAGTCCACTTCCTACTTCATCATCATCTACTACTTGCCATTTAGTATAGGGTGTTCTCTTCACAAAGTTCTTGACCTAGTGAAGAAATAGCTTGGGTTAGTGTCTCCTCGACGTAGATCATCTTCGGCCTCGAAGACATCGAAGCAAGCATGTTCGTTTCTTCATGGGAGCCTCTCTAGAGTCCGGAGTTCACGATCGCAGCAAAGGGACTACTACACGGAGCTATTGAAGTGAAGGACCGGTCTACAAAGGTTGTATTCCTTGCTCATTTCTTATTGCAAAGTGTTTGCATTTGAGTTTCCGTCGATTTCTAGTTAACGATTCTTAGTTAGGGTTAGCTAATACGGCAAATTTTTGAATTTGGCATGGACGATGCCTCCTGAAACCTTGCTGCCGTCTTAGGTAACCCTGCAGGAACTAGCAGTTAGCTGGTTATACCCATGAAGCAATATGTTCTAGAGTGTACGTGACATGGAAATTACCGATGATGTGTGTGTGAGCCGGCAAGCAAGTGTATGTGAAACATGTGCATCATCGGTAATGGTGCTGGTGTCCTATCAGGCAGGGTTCATAATTACTAAAGAAAACACATGTATAAACATTGAATGCGATGAGAGTAGCATAAATATAACGGTAAATGTGTAGTAAACGCACATTACAATATACATATCTAATTACGAGTGATACAGTTTGTCGTTTGAAAAAGCACGAATCGTGGTTTTTAGAAAAGTAAGGGATACGGGGTTTTTGAGAAAAGATACGTCCTTTGAAAAATCCGCAGTATCCCTCGGCTGTCTTTAAAAATAAGCATGACTCGTTAGTTTTTAAAAATAAGTATGACTCGAGCCTAGTCTAACATTTTCCTAATCAACTAAGGGACTAAACTAAAGAGCTGGCCGAAAGGGTAAGAATAATCCACCAAGTCCGAGTCGATATCTCTAGTAGTCGGCGATCCATCCTTAATAGCGTCACGCACATAGTACGACTTCCTAAAGTCAGGTGTGCGGATCAATCATCATATTTATACCTCGTACGGTAAAATCCATCATACGGCATCCCAAAATCGGGGTACGGGTCAACTATCATATATACATCATCATTCATATGGTATCATCATCAAACAATATCATGATCTGGGTATTGTTCTGAAGTCTCGTACATTCCAACATTATCAACACATTTTATCGTATATATAATTACACGTCGCCCAACGATCCATTATAATATCATATCATATCTCATATCATAACTCGATCACATATCAAAAGTCTCACGGCATCATGCCCGGTCATATCGACTCATCTCCACATATCACATAATATCCTCATCACCCGTGTATATGTATGTATATATATATATACATACTCACATACATATATATATATATGTATACACACATATGCACACAAGAAGACAAGTGTGTGTGTGCGCGTGTGTGTATGTCCACATAAAACCTACAATCCATCACCAAAGCAGTCATCCTACGGATAGGTCTCCCAAGATTCATCTAATCTAACCTAGGGTTTTCTAAATACCCAACTCGCCAAGTATCCAAAGCACATCCCAACTCATAATAGTAATACGGTAATAATCATATTCTACGATTGCGGGGGTGCTATACGCCATCCACCCGACTTCCCCTGTAGATATACATCTACTCACCTTGGTCCTTGCTTGCCGAAGTCGATGTCGCCAAGTTCCCACTTGTCGTCCCAAAGTTCACGCAGAGGTACCTACATGTCACAACATATCGTATCGCATTAAAATCCGATTCAAAACCAAGACGACCCGCGAGGTGCCTATAGGTTAGAACCTATAGCCTATGCAAGCAAAAATAGCCAAATAACCCTCGTCGTCGGCGTACAAACGTCCGACGACCAAATCCACATTCAAATACCTAAAACCAAGTCATGAAAACCATGAAACAAAAAACAGCAACTCAGAAATCTTGCTCCAGATTTTGGTTCAGGTAAAAATTAGTTAACCAAACAGTACTGGGGTGTTATATAAGAAGTAAGTGAGCTACACTACCAATTCCAACACCAAAACTCACCAAGATGCCGGCCACATTGGCCCAAATTCCGGCCACATTGGCCCAAATTCCGGCCAGCTCGGCCAGGTTGCCTCCGTTTGTCCTCGTACTCTCAGGGTGGTCTCCTAGTGGTCTATCTAGGCTAGGGGTGTTGCTACTTTTTCCAATAAAGTTCTCAGGGTATTCCAGATTCCCTATAGGCACACAAGTTCACAAAACCGATATTGAAACGTCTAATTAAATTGTATGGTCTAGGCTCTATTTGATTTGGTTTATAAACACTAAGGGGGTTTGTAGTCACCAATTTCACTTCAATTGCATCATCACAACTCAAGAATCCCTCAAACCTCATCTAGGAATTTTCAAAGCTCACAAAATCTCACTTCATCCCTTCTAAGCTAGAATAGAGTTTAAGGAAACACAATTACTAAACAAATGGTGTAGGAAATACCTCATTTGGCAAACCCTAGAATCCCCTGGAGCTCAAAATCCAATTTTTCTTGGTCTCCCATTCTTGTAGTGAGCTTGTGCACATTTTTTGTGAAGAGGGTGCATGGTTTTGATGTGTTTTGGGGGGTGAGGTGAGGTGGTGTGAGTAGTGGAGGGAGAGGGCAGCCATGGAGATGAAGGAGGATGAAGAAGAATGAAGGTAATGAAGTGGAGAAATGGGACAAAGGTCAAGAAGGTTCTAGGGCCCTCTCTCTCTCTCATTTCTTTTCCCTCTTTTCTTTTCTTTTCTTTTCTTTTCTTTATCTTTTAAACAAAAAGAAAAACCCCAAATATAAAAAGGAAAACAAGATGCCGTGCACACTTAAGGATTTAAGTCAAGTTTTCAAAATGTAACAAGTGTTAACAAATACAACATGGTGCATGTCACATGCACAAAACAAAATCAATGCGTAATTAAGTACTAATCGAGTTTAGTAATACTAACTTATACACAAATCATTGTATACTACATTGTAAAATTCCCAATTTTCATAAATAATATTTTATTTTTTCTGAAATGTTACAGAGGCCCGGAGGTAGCTTGTCTTGTTTGAGTGCAGTTCAGAGACAGTCGACGGCAGATTGGCAGATTCTAATTGACATCCGAGTATAGTTCGAGCTTACTTTGACCGGGGGACAGCTTGCTCGTGTCCGTGCACGTCTACAGTTACTTGACCGTATCCATGAGGCACAGTCCGGCGATGCCCATTTGTCAGAGATCATGGAGCAGGTTCGATAGGGCAGAGATTCAGAGTTCTTGATCTTTGATCAGGGAGTACTGCGATTTGGGACTCGACTGTGTGTGCCAGATTTCGAGGGGCTGAGATGCGAGATTTTAGAGCAGGCGCATCGGTCAGTATATAGTGTTCATCCGGATTCTACCAAGATGTACCATGACTTGAGAGATGTTTACTGGTGGGAATGGATGAAGAGAGATGTCACGGATTTTTTTTCGAGATGCCTGACTTGTCAGCAAGTCAAGGCCGAGCATCAGAGGCCATCAAGAGAATTACAGCCCTTGCCCATTCCGGAGTGGAAGTGGGAGAAGATCTCTATGGATTTTATTATTGGTCTACCTAGGACCAGTCGAGGGTATACTCTATTTGGGTGATCGTAGACCGATTGACAAAAGCAGCACACTTTCTTCCAGTCAAGACCACTTTCGGATTCGTTCAGTATACTCAGATATATGTTGATGAGATTGTGCGACTACAGGGCGTACCGAATTGCACTATGTCGCACCCAGTTCACCAGCCGACTATGGTAGAAACTTCAAGAGGCGTTGGACACCCAATTGAGTTTTGGCACAGCTTTCCATCCGCAGATCGACGGTCAGTCAGAGCGGACTATTCAGATTCTTGAGGACATACTCCGAGCTTGCGTTCTAGATTTCGGTGGTAGCTGGGATCGTCATTTGCCCTTGATGGAGTTCTCCTACAATAATAGCTTCCAGGAGACGATTCAGATGGCAACATTCGAGGCTCTATATGGGAGGAGATGTCGATCACTAGTTTGTTGGACAGATCTCAATAAGAGCAGTGTTTTGGGACCGCAGATTGTGCAGGAGACGACCGAGAAGATCCGGTTGATTCGGGATAGGATGAGAGCGGCCCAGAGCAGGCAGAAATCTTATGCGGATAGACGTCGTCGCAGACTGGAATTCGATGTAGGTGATCATGTTTTCTTGCGGGTTTCTCCAATGAAGGGCGTGATGAGATTCGGAAGGAAAGGGAAGCTTAATCCCAGATATGTAGGTCCCTTCGAGATTCTCGATCGTGCCGGTACAGTTGCTTATCGTTTGGCTCTTCCACCCAGCATCACAGTTTTTCACCCCGTGTTCTACGTATCGATACTCTGCAAGTACCTTCATGACCCCTCTCACGCGATTCAGCATCAGATGATCCAGCTGGGGCGTGATCTTTCATTCACCGAAGAGCCGATAGTCATTCTGGATCTGCAGATGAAGAAACTGAGGTCTAAGATCATACCGTCCGTAAAGGTTCTTTGGCGTGGCCCAAACAGCGAAGAGGTCACTTGGGAAGCCGAGGACGAGATGCGGAAGAAATTTCCCCATCTCTTCGAAGGTACGCGTAGTTAAATTTTAAATTCGGAGACCGAATTTGTTTAAGGGGGAAGATTGTAACATTTTGAAAATTCATTTAGGTTGATTTTGTGTTAATTAGTGATAATACGTGTTTTCCGTAAAAACCAAGATATAATTATTTTTCCACATAGACTTAAATATACCTATTTTAACTATGTAATTGCTTGCATAAGTGCTTGACTAGTTACTTATTTAATTGCTAGTTGCTTAAATATTTTTCGTAATTATTTATTTTTAATTATTATTTTAATCATACACTTATACACTAAATTAGTGATAATTACAAATTAGAATGGGTTAATACATTTTTGTGCACCATGACACAACTAAAACCTTTTTTGCAACATGTTCACTTTCTAAAATCTAGATGATTCTAGTCTTGTTTTCTTTTATATAGAAAAGATAAATAGTTAATAAAAGAAAAGTAAAAAAAAATAGAATGAAAACAAAAGAGGTATGGTGCATGTATAATTGAGGAATGGTGTGTGTGTTGTGGGGGTAAGGTTACCTCTCTTTCTCTCTTTCTCCCCCTCCTCCAAATTCGGCAGCAGCTTCCCCCTGTAAGTCTATGTAGCACACCCCACGTGTTCGTAGGGAGGCGGAATACATCAAAAACGATTTTTTACACATCAAAAGATCATGTTTGGCTATGCAACAGACTTTTTCCACTTTAGGATCTTGATTAAACTTAACTAGCATAAACTAAACTACAAGAAGATGTTAACTACTCGGTTAAAGTATTATACCCCCGTGTCAACTCCTTCGGGTCTTTAAGTGGTTCTTTGCTCTTTGGATCGAGCTTCAAGTTTGAAATCCTTTCTTTGGCTCCTCCGAAGCTTCCAACGAACTCGGTTGCCGGTCTCCTTTAAGTAATACAAGATCCACCCGAGGGCCTATGGTCAAGCTCCAATCTCAAGTGAGGTAACTTAGTGATCTAATGTGCTAGATGAGATTACTAAGTAGATGTAGAGAGTGATCTATGGATTATTTAGTCTCAAAGCTCAATGGATCAGAACACATGTGAAGGGATGAGCTTGAGGTAGAAGGAGAGAAAAACCTAGGAGAGAGAATAAGAATGTGATAATGATGTAGAGAATGAGATGAGAGAATGGCTAAGTATTGTGACAATAATTCAAGCATGGATTATTTTATTCTCAAAATAATCAACCATGCTTGAATAGGAACTCCAAATGAATAAACAATTAACAAAGCCATGCTTTCAACCCATTCCTCAAGTGTCTCCTAATTTCCACCTCATTAATCATTTATCAAATAAGGATAAATCAATAATGAGGTGTCTCCTTCTAGAAGCTCATTCTTGTGAAATTACAAGAATGCCCTCACCGTATATACATACCTGTATCCGTATTACAAAAAATACGGATACACAGAGATAAGTATAATCCAATAGTATAATACTAGGATCCGGCTTAAACCAAAGCCCACTAGTATTATCCGTCTGAACATCATTCGTGTAGCCAGTACACGTATGCGATCGAAACCCTGCCGTAAGACCATACGGCCTCTACATCGTCTTTCCTGATCTAGGAAAACCCTATGTATGTGTAACATTTCAGAAAATATAAAATATTATTTTTGGAATTTAATATTAAAATAATATATTTCCCGAAAACTGCCCGATTTGCGAAATTGTGGTTTTCGAAAAAGGGTATAAATATATACCGATAATTGTGAAATAATTAGAAATTAAAATGATTTATTTAATTAATAATATAACTAAAGGATTTGGCATTTTTAAAATTTATTATATGCAGTTTCGATAAAAAAAAACCGATTAGTGCACTGCTAATCACGATTAAGCCAAATCCGTGTTTCTACAGTTTTCATGGTTAGTGCACCATGACATGTTACATGTTATTTCATTTGTGTTGTTTTTATTAGGGTGTATGTGTTATTGGTGAGAAAAGAACGGAAAAAGGTGTAATGATGACTTGGAGAGAGAGGGGGGACACAATGATGAGAATAAGCATGCTAGGAGAGAGAATGAGAGTGAGAAAGTGAGAGAGAGGGAGAGAGTGCTGCCTCATTGTTCCTCCACCATTTCCTCCTTCTTCTTCTTCCTCATCTCCCTCCATCTTCTACCCTCTTGACCCACCCCAAAAACCTTGCCAAAACCCTATACCCCTTTCACAAAAGTTGATCTCCTCTTCACCCTCTACACATTGGACCAAGCAAAATGGGATTTTGACAACTTTGGGAAGCTAGGGCTGTCTAGAGTGGCCTAAATGAGGTATAGCTTCTTCCATTTTGTTAGTTTTAAGCTTCTATCTATTCTAGTTTAGTTTAGAAGTCGTTTTAGCGTGGAATTGTGATGTTGGAAAATTCCAGTGAAGGGTTTGGGTGTTTGTGTAGATTTGAGGGGTGTAGTGGCTGTTACAAATCTTAGGGATTGAATTCAAGAGCTGGAATTGAGTGTAGTAACCAAAATACAAACTTTATAACTGACCCATGTCGGTTTTGTGAGGATATAGGGTGTGCAGGGAAATCTGGAGCGACCCGGGAAATTTCTGAGCTTAGCAAACAACTCCAGGGACCAAATTAAGGTACTAGGAGACTACCTTGATGAGATGAACCCCATTGGAGACTAGGGGGCAGAGGAGGCCGGTTTTTCTAGTGATGTGGTCGGCCACTTGGTGGAAATTGGTGTCGGGGTTGATCCAGTAGGTCATATACATCATATACAGCACCCTAGACTTGTTTGTGCAACTATTTTTTGCCTGAGTCAAAATATGGGAGCATTTTAGTATGATTTTGGCTATGGTTTTCCGTATTTTGTAATGTTAAATTTTGATATTTGAATATGACATTGGTTTTTGGGTGTTCGTACATCAACAACAAGGGGTGTTTGGTTGATTTTGTACGCGTAGGCCATAGGTTCTGACCTATGAGCAATGCGTGTACCGTTTTGGATTTCAGAACTTGATTTTAATAGCGTTGCGATATGTGTTGTTATTGTAGGTACCCTCGTGTGGATTCCGAGGCGACGGATCATGGCGTCATCGACTTCGGCAAGCGAAGACCAAGGTGGGTAGATCTATATCTACCGGGGAAGTCGGGTGGATGGTGTATAGCACCCCCGCAAAGTTTTGATGGAAACTGATTTATAGAATATGGTTAAGGAAATCTAGATTTGGAAACTAGGGTTAGAGTTAAATGATAGTTAGTGAAACCATATTAGAAACTAAGGATAGTTAGAAGTGATATAATACGGCTAATATGTGATGACGGTATTTGAGGATGATGTTTGACGATATTGCCGGTTAGGATACTATAGGACTAGATAGTCGACGTAGATGTGTCATCCGAACCATACATATTTCTAAACTGAAGAATCGTATGCATCTTTTAAACAGATAACTTGAGGGACGTTACGGAATTTCAAATGATATCTTTTCCTTAAAAACACCGTAACTCCTATTTTCAAAACTATGATTCGCTTCTTTAAAAATCTGATTGTATGGTTCGGGTGTGTATGTTAGATTAGATACTTATACTTATATTAGAAATAGAATGTTTATGTAAACTCGACTTGATGTGAGATATAAATGCGATGACAAGAATATAAGACGAATATGATGATCTGATGATATGTTGGTATACGGATGCGAGTCGATTGAGATGATGGATACCTTGTCGGTCCTCTAATATGAGATCGTTATGGATGTGACCTGGGACATAGGTATATAGATATATATATATATATAGAATGTTGTGAATCATGGATGATAGGCCGTACGTGATATTAGGCCGTTCCCTCATTGTCTTATAGGTTGATAGGATCCTTATTAGCTTAATGTCGTTGTACGATGATTTTCCGTACGTGATGAGTTTGACTTGAGGTTTGATCCATACCCTTGACTAGAGAATGCCGTACGATGGATTATACCGTACGTGATATTGTGAGGCTAGATGCCGATTGATTGATTCACCGACTCGGTCATGTTAGATACGTATACCCGTCAGCATTTGCATATGATTTACCTTATGCTGCATTCATGTAATTCGCATCGCATTACTTATACTTGTGCTAGTACACCTGCACCATTATCGATGATGCATATGTTGCACTTACACAGATTTGCCGGCCCACACACTTCATCATCGATAATTGCCATGTCACTACATAGTAGGATTGCTGCATCATGATATAACTCTTCGCATAACATACTTGTGTATATATATCTTTGTGCATTCATGCCTACATACATACTTATTGCACATACATAGACAATGTTGCATTTGACTTTGGAGAAATTGGGGACCGCGGGATATATTTAAAAACTGGAATCATTTTAAAGGAGCGGTTTTCCCTTAATATGTCATATTACTGTCCCATGTTGCATGATATACGGAGATGCTTACATTTCTATCATATGTCGCATACATCATTCTTGATTTTACGCATTGAGATATGCTGTTTTCATGAGATTTCTGGATTTAAGAACCGTGGAGATTTCAAAAGAAAACATGTACTGTTTTAAAAACCCGGTTTCTCTTGATATGATATTTCAGTGCGTCCACTATGTGTTTTCTCGGTTCTGAGAGTGACATGTGAAACCCGATTCGAGGAAGCGGATGAGGCCGATTGCGGGTACATGGTGGACCCGGTAAGGTATCCCAGGGCAAGAAGCTCGAGATGTAGACGATGAGCCTGGTAGGGGAGCACTACCACCCGGTGATTGTATTTGTACTCAGCGGTTATCCAGAGGATACCGACCAGAGTACAGAGATGGATATGAGGGCCGACCAGGGTGTGCAGCGCCTGAGACATATGAGGATTTACGTGTCGATGCTGGACACGAGTTTCATGATGTTTTCGAGTGTCGAGGTTGGACACTCCAGTTCCATGATTTTGATATGTCGCAAGGGACACACATTGATTTATATCCTCATATTTTCATGCATATGTTTTTATGATATTTACATGCATGATTTGTTGTGTCATTGGTTGGCACGTGGACGAGATCCACATGCATACATACATTGATCATATGGTTGGACGAGATCCACATACATACAGACATTGATTATCTGATTGGATGATATTAGCATACTTATAGACTTGAGTTAGTGTTGGCACATATACGACCCGGTCACCCTAGATATCATAGTATTACCTTCATGATATAGTTGACCTAGGAGTCGTTGTTTATTCGATTTCTACTTGTTGATATATTTCTATTCACGAGTTGGCAACTCACCCCCGTTGTGCCACAGTTCTTACAGGTAGACCGCATGGATCGGTAGCGGCTTCGCTGGCACACAGTTGCATTCGGGTGTTTTGCATTGGTAGGTGGGACATTTGTATCGTACCCACTCTTGTATTTTCTAATTCATATTGTATCTAGTCAACTCGATCAATCAAAATTAGTAAATTTTATAAGTAATGAGACTTAGTGGGATTGTGGTTGCGAGACTTAGGGCGAAGGGTTTTCTGCTACTTGTGGTTTTTATGTCTTCCTTTTCTTTATCTTTTGTGTTAATCTTCATCGTTGGACGTCGTATACTTCTTTATATTGTCTTGTGTGGTCGTGATCCGCCGTTTGGCGAAGAGCTAGCTCCCGCTTGGGGATTCCTTTATCATTATCTTGTATATGTGGTTTTGGATCAAAATATACAAAGGAGGTGTTGCCCAAATTTTTAAAAGACGAAACATGTTTTCAAACTAGTAAATTCCACTTGCATTTTCATGTCCCTTGTCTATGCATTTTAAGAAAACTTGATCTCATTATACCTTTATTTCAAAACTTCACCTCCTTTATTTTCTTAAAAAAGTTTAGATTTCTGGGCTTCAGCTTACTTGAATTACGTTACGCCTTTAGACGTTGCGTGATTTAAGTGCTGCTCACGAGCTAATATTTTGGGTCGTGACAAAGTTGGAATCAGAGCGCTAGGTTTAACCTTGGTTCGAGTCTATGTTTGACTATGCGGAGTCTAGGGCGGGTATGTATTTCGGAACCTAGGCTTGACCTTACGGAACTTAGACTTGAACGGGGGGTTATTAGACCCGAACTTTCATTCCATAGGTTGACCCTGATTGATGGAGTAGGTAGCTTGAGTAGAGTGACGTACCGTACGTATGTTCCGCGGCATATTTACGATACGATACTCCACTTAAGAAACCTTAAGATGTACATATTTTTGAGATCTATGATTCTCTTCATACCCATGATTATACATCCATTTGAGATCCTTGATTCTATTCATTTCCATGATCATACTCTCATTGATGTTGTTCCTTCTTATGATCATGTATCCATTCTGGATCTGTCGTTTCCTTTCATGCCGTTGATCTGCTTCTTCGATACACGATTGAGGTTCCTGTCACCATGGTTTGAGCGCAGATTGAGCTATTGCTAGTGATGCGGTCAGGGCGAGCTCGTCTAGTACGAGGACCGATCATCGTGTTTTCTGGTGACACTGGAACTTCTCGAGTTAGTTTTTATGTTGTGACCTCTCGAATGAGGCGAGTGTTTGGCGTTGCACCGGATAATCGGGCCATTGATAGAGCTGCCAGTTGCTAGAAGACTGTTGATGTACAGCGTACCTCAGAGATTGTGATGTCGCCTACCATGCAGACAGATGACCCGGCTGTTGCTGAGATTGATAGGATGTCGCTTCTAGAGCTTACGAGCTGAGATCGCCGGAGCTTCCAGGCAGAGATGCGACAGATGATAGCTAGTCTATCCCGAGTTGAGAGACGAAGGTGATACGTCAGATTGATGCGCCGACGCAGGCCCAGTTGAGTTGAAGATTTTCAGTGTAGAGAGTCTTACTCAGATCTAGAGCAGACCGATCCAGAGATGACCGTTAATGTATCGTCTTTCCTGGAGGATTGAGGCATTATTTAGCATGAGGACGAAGGGTATTCGCATGTTGCCTAGACGAAGTTAAAAAGTTCGAACGAGTGTCAGAAACCCATTTTTTCCCAAGTTTCAAGTGTTCGGAGGAACATGCAGGTAATTCTGTGGACCCTCTAGAAGAATGAAACCCTAACTCTACATGATGACCATGGAACCGCTTTTGAACCTTAGGGTTTGCGGCAGTTTAGCGGTGTCATCAGTGAGACTTGGGTTTGCCCTTCTACGGCCGGTCCAGAGGTACTGTGGTATGTACCAGATATTTTAGACTGTGCTCAAGTGTTGAGCTTTCGGGAAATTTTGGGACCTTGATGACTCGATCGAAAAGTTTGACGTCGTCCGGATATCATGTGATAAGAGACCAGTAAGCTGACCAGCTTCGGATAGAAAACCTCACCCAGATGCATTGTGAGTTGATCAAGGACGGACGAGTATTGAGTATTCCTCCGATGGTTGGGACGAGTTCCCGAGGACATGTTCGGCCAGATATCTTCTATAGAGTGATGAAGATACCGAGTTCATGACTTCGAGTCCGTGTGAGAGACTCCGGATTGACCGTAGCAGAGGACAGTTGCAGCGCGTAGATAGCATAACGTGACGTCAAGATGGACGATGATAAAGGTAAGCGGAACTAGAGTTTTGTGTGAGATAATGGCTAGCTTTTGTTACTCCCCGTTGATGTCGGAGGATCTGATATACATACAGAGGCGTTGGGATGCGGACAATTCTCGAGAAAATGTTGTGGTGAGGACACAGATGTACAGAGAATGAGGAAGGATTATGTAAGGGTACCAACCTCCAAACAGTTCGGCATAGGAGAGATCGGAAGAGACCTTGAGCAGGATTCCTTCCAGGATACTGCTGCAATGAGATTTGCACCCTGGATCAGTTGTGTCGTGAGTATTCAGAGGGCCAGAGGCCGACGCCAGTGACGTGCTGCCTTACGAGTGGTCGTGATGATTGACCGAGAGATGACCAGAGAAGTGCCAGAATGGAATCGTCCCCGTTAGCACACCCGACTGGGCCGATGAGTTGCGGGATTGGTAAATCCACAGAGGAATGAAGACCCAGAGACAGAAGACGCCAGACCGTGAACAGGAGGCAAGCGGATATTCTTGTTCAGTCGATTTTAGGCGCACCGATTTATTCTTCGACATTGTAGGAGGTGTACCTCGATATCATTTGTTGCGATTTGCATTTGTGATCCGAGTATCACGCTTATATCGCTTGGGTTTGAGTTTTGATGATTGAGTTTCATGATTTTTTTTCGTGCGCGGTGGCACTGGCCGTTCGTTTTCATGCATGCTACTGCACTATATGCTTTTACGGACCGATGCGCTTTGGTTGGATTTTTGCGCATATTAGGCGCATGATATGAGATGTGGTTTTGTGCACACCGGATGCACTTAATTGGGATTTTCATTCGTGCATGTTAGTTGCCCGGATGCACTCTAGATGCACTTGATATCGTTGTCGTGCACACCCGTTGCACTGGACAGATGTTTTCGTGCACACCCATTGCACTGAGTTTTGCTTTTGTGAATATTGTGGCATTTGTATTTGGATTTGATTTCCGTGCGCACCAGACGTACGTGATTGCTGGATACGCCTTTTGAGCCTGATTTTGCTTTTGAGCACCTTGTTTTCATGTTGGGCACTATAGTGTGTAGTAGCCAAACATGACTGATCTGAGGACAGTACCTGAGTACTTTGCATGCATTAAAAGATTACCAATAGGGTTTTCAAAAGGAGCTATAGTCTCGCTATTTCCTACGTGTCCGTGAGCGACACGAACGTTTATAAAGGAAAACCTTTTGGGATATTTTGAAAACGGCGGGACGTGTATTTAGGAAAACATATATGGACATATATTATTATTTTAAAATGAGCGTTCGTCACTTATGCCGTGAGTTACGCATTCACGCGACGATTTAGAAAAGATTTTTGCATGAGTTTTATTTAGTTCTTGAAAGTTTTCCAAAGATGCGTACTATACACGTATTATAGTATTTGACTAGTGTATATTAGATTTCAGTAGTGGATTTTGAGATCTGTATCTCTATTGTAACTCCGAGGATATACGTGTGAATCCGATGATTTGCGTGACGCTTGACGGAGTTCAATTTTGAGTTTTGTACTCGTTTTCATGCGCACATGACGCGCTGTGTGTTTCTGCATCTTCCGTGATTTCGAAGCCCCGTTGATTTGAGCTGATTATTGAAATGTTTTCGATTTTGGGGGTTTAAATTTAAATTTGGGGACCGAATTTCTTTAAGGGGGGGAAGATTGTAACATTTCAAAAAAAAAATATTATTTTTGGAATTTAATATTAAAATAATATATTTCCCGAAAACTGCCCGATTTGCGAAATTGTGGTTTTCGAAAAAGGGTATAAATATATACTGATAATTATGAAATAATTGGAAATTAAAATGATTTATTTAATTAATAATATAACTAAAGGATTTGGTATTTTTAAAATTTATTATATGCAGTTTCGATAAAAACCCGATTGGTGCACTACTAATCGCGATTAAGCCAAATCCGTGTTTCTACAGTTTTCATGGTTAGTGCACCATGACATGTCACATGTTATTTCATTTGTGTTGTTTTTATTAGGGTGTATGTGTTTTTGGTGAGAAAAGAACGGAAAAAGGTGTAATGATGGCTTGGAAAGAGAGGGGACACAATGATGAGAATAAGCATGCTAGGAGAGAGAATGAGAGTGAGAGAGAGGGAGAGAGTGCTGCCTCATTGTTCCTCCACCATTTCCTCCATCTTCTTCTTCCTCATCTCCCTCCATCTTCTACCCTCTTGACCCACCCCAAAAACCTTGCCAAAACCCTAAACTATTTTCACAAAAGTTGATCTCCTCTTCACCCTCTACACATTGGACCAAGCAAAATGGGATTTTGACAATTTTGGGAAGCTAGGGCTGTCTAGAGTGGCCTAAATGAGGTATAGCTTCTTCCATTTTGTTAGTTTTAAGCTCCTAACTATTCTAGTTTAGTTTAGAAGTCGTTTTAGCGTGGAATTGTGATGTTGGAAAATTCCAGTGAAGGGTTTAGGTGTTTGTGTAGATTTGAGGTGTGTAGTGGCTGTTACAAACCTTGGGGATTGAATTCAAGAGCTGGAATTGAGTGTAGTAACAAAAATACAAACTTTAGAATTGACCCATGTCGGTTTTGTGAGGATATAGGGTGTGCAGGGAAATCTGGAGCGACCCGGGGAATTTCTGAGCTTAGCAAACAACTCCAAGGACCAAATTAGGGTACTAGGAGACTACCTTCTTGACGAGATGAACCCCATTGGAGCCTAGGGGGCATAGGAGGCCAGTTTTTCTAGTGATGTGGACGGCCACTTGGTGGAAATTAGTGTCGGGGTTGATCCAGTAGGTCATATACATCATATTCAGCACCCTAGACTTGTTTGTGCAACTATTTTTGGCCTGAGTCAAAATCTGGGAGCATTTTAGTGTGATTTTGGCTATGGTTTTCCGTATTTTGTAATGCTAAGTTTTGATATTTTAATTTGACATTGGTTGTTGGGTGTTCATACATCAACAACAAGGGGTGTTTGGTTGATTTTGTACGCGTAGGCCATAGGTTCTGACCTATGAGCAATGCGCGTACCGTTTTGGATTTCAGAACTTGATTTTAATAGCGTTGCGATATGTGTTGTTATTGTAGGTACCCTCGCGTGGATTCCGAGGCGACGGATCATGGCATCATCGACTTCTGCAAGCGAAGACCAAGGTGAGTAGATTTATATCTACCGGGGAAGTCGGGTAGATGGTGTATAGCACCCCCGCAAAGTTTTGATGGAAACTGATTTATAGAATATGGTTAAGGAAACCTAGATTTGGAAACTAGGGTTAGAGTTAAATGATAGTTAGTGAAACCATATTAGAAACTAAGGATAGTTAGAAGTGATATAATACGTCTAATATGTAATGACGGTATTTGAGGATGATGTTTGACGATATTGCCGGTTAGGATACTATAGGACTAGATAGTCGACGTAGATGTGTCATCCGAACCATACATATTTCTAAACTGAATAATCGTATGCATCTTTTAAACAGATAACTTGAGGGACATTACGGAATTTCAAATGATATCTTTTCCTTAAAAACACCGTAACCCCTATTTTCAAAACTACGATTCGCTTCTTTAAAAATCTGATTGTATGGTTCGGGTGTTTATGTTAGATTAGATACTTATACTTATAGTAGAGATAGAATGTTTATGTAAACTCGACTTGATGTGAGATATAAATGCGATGACAAGAATATAAGACGAATATGATGATCTGATGATATGTTGGTATACGGATGCGAGTCGATTGAGATAATGAATACCTTGTCGGTCCCCTGATATGTGATCTTATGGATGTGACCTGGGACATAGGTATATAGATATATATATATATAGAATGTTGTGAATCATGGATGATAGGTCGTACATGATATTAGGCCGTACCCTCATTGTCTTATAGGTTGATAGGATCCCTATTAGCTTAATGCCGTCGTACGATGATTTTCCGTACGTGATGAGTTTGAGTTGAGGTTTGATCCATACCCTTGACTAAAGGATGCCGTACGATGGATTATACCGTACGTAATATTGTGAGGCTAGATGCCGATTGATAGAATCATCGACTCGGTCATGTTAGGTACGTATACCCGTCAGCATTTGCATATGATTTACTTTATGCTGCATTCATGTAATTCGCATCGCGTTACTTATACTTGTGCTAGTACACCTGCACCATTATCGATGATGCATATGTTACACTTACACAGATTTGCCGGCCCACACACTTCATCATCGATAATTGCCATGTCACTACACAGTAGGATTGCTGCATCATGATATGACTCTTCGTATAACATACTTGTGTGTATATATCTTTGTGCATTCATGCCTACATACATACTTATTGCACATACATAGACGATGTTGCATTTGACTTTGGAGAAATTGGGAACCGCGGGATATATTTAAAAATTGGAATCATTTTAAAGGAGCGGTTTTCCCTTAATATGTCATATTACTGTCCCATGTTGCATGATATACGGAGATGCTTACATTTCTATCATATGTCGCATACATCATGCTTTATGATTTTACGCATTGAGATATGCTGTTTTCATGAGATTTCTGAATTTAAGAACCGTGGCGATTTCAAAAGAAAGCATGCACTGTTTTAAAACCCCGGTTTCTCTTGATATGATATTTCAGTGCGTCCACCATGTGTTTTCTCGGTTCTGAGAGCGACATGTGAAACCCGATTTGAGGAGGCGGATGAGGCCGATTGTGGGTACATGGTGGACCCGGTAAGGTACCCCGGGGCAAGAAGCTCGAGGTGTAGACGATGAGCCTTGCACGGGAGCACTACCTACCGGTGATTGTATTTGTATTCGGCGGTTATCCGGAGGATACCGACCGGAGTACAGAGATGGATATGATGGCCGACCAGGGTGTGAGACGCCTGAGACATATAAAGATTTACGTGTCGATACTGGACACGGGTTTCATGATGTTTTCGAGTGTTGAGGTTGGACACTCCAGTTTCATGATTTTGATGTGTCGCGAGGGACACATGTTGATTTATATCCTCATATTTTCATGCATATGTTTTTATGATAATTACATGCATGATATTATTGTGTCATTGGTTGACATGTTGTAACGTTTCTGAAATCATTATACGAATTTTTCCGTTTTAGGGTAAAATAGTCGGTATTTTCCGTTTCAACCGATTTTGATCAAACTTCCGTATAAACTTGCCGGCACCTAGTTTAGCTAAAATAAAGCTAGTGCGCGAGCTTTGGGGGTATATGGGAAGTTTTGGTTCACATGGAATTTTTCCCTAATTAAAATATTATTTTAATTAATGAGTGATGTTTGTGCATATTTCTTTGGCCATATTTCCCTCATCCATTTGTCATGGCCGAATTCTATTTCTAGTGGGCTTCATTTATTTTTTGGATGAGTCATGATTTAATCATTCTAGAAGTATGAGGTGTTTTAGTGACTCATGGTTTTCATTAATTACTTTTGTTCATGCTGGGATATTTTCATTGATCTTCTGTGTGTGATTTTTCCTTAGCCTCACCATCTTTTTCCTTGTGCTCACCCTCTCCATTCTCAGTGATGTGGCCTGCCCCACTTGTTTGTTGTATGAAAACATTCACAATGAGCATTTTAGAAATTGGCAAAACACATTTTGGGGGGTTGATTTTTTTTGGCCGAGCCCATTTGATGTCTGAGGTAATTTGTTTCCTTTGTAAAAATCCATTGCTCACTTCATCTCTTATCCAAGGCAACTTTATTTACCTTCACCCCAATGGCTTGGGTTCCTTAAGACAAAATATTCTACACTCTCTCTAATTCAATCTTGGACATGTCGGTTAACAAATTTCATGTCCGAGTTGCTTCAGTTTGAAGCGATAGCCCGTATAAAGATTCGTTGACATGGTGCCACTACGACGAGGAGATCGGAGAGGCCGCGAGGAACGTGGAATGATAGCTAAAGACCGAAGGACACGGATCGATCGGTATAATTTCTTATACCACTTTACAGTTATCTAGTTAGGGTTTTGTATGGTTAAAGTGGTTGATCTTGAAGCTTAGATTTGGAAAAGTGAAGTATTTTATGAAAATGATAATTGTTATTTTTCCTAATCGCCTATTAAGCTTAATCGCAAACTAGGTTTTTCTAACTCATTTTTGGGAAAGATTAAAAATATGAAAGTGGTTTAGATAGCTTAGTTAAGCTATTATATGATGTTTGAAATCGCTAGAATTATTAAATTTCTAGACTTGTGCTAAATTGAGAGAAAATGATATAAACTGCTTACTAGCTTTTCGGTAAAATTTGGCATGGGTTTTAAATGAAATTGGAGATGACGTAAATATTAATACCTACGATATTTATTGTGTTTGTAAATGCGTATTGGTATTATTGGGTTTTAATGTGGCAGTTTTCATGTATAGCGACCCTATTTAGGGTTTCGGCTACGTTTGCCGATATTTGGATTACTGGTTTTGAGTTTTGGATGCTGTATTTGGTCGTTGGATGTTTGTACGTCAACGACAAGGGTAGTTGATTGTTTAGCATGTGTAGACTATAGGATCTAACCTATGAGTGCACCGTGTGCCGTATTTTGGATTTCGGAATTTGATGTTAATAGCTTTGCGAATTCGTATTGATTGTAGGTACCTTCGCATGGATTCCGAGACGACGAAGCGCATCGACTACGGCTAAGCGAGGAGTTTAGCAGGTGAGTAGATTTATATCTACCGGGGAAGTCGGGTGGATAGCGTACAGCACCCCCGCAAATATTGGATTGAAAGATCGTTTGATTATTGTAAGTCTACGGTAGCACCCCGGCCGTCTAACAGACGCCAAATGCGGAACAAAAACTTTTACAACTGGCGCTATCGCGTACTATAACCCGGATCTGCCATTAAAGCTAAACTAACAAACTACAAAGAGGGTAGAAAGGTTATACCGAACGATCCGAGTCCTTCGTTCTTTAACCATCATCCCACGCTCCGTTGCGGCTGCTCCGATCTAGTCGATCTCCGATCTTCTCGTCCACGTGGCTCCACGTCATCGGATCTTTAAACGGGCTCCCGCCTCTGACCCGAGGCAACTCGGTCATCAAGTTTGCTAAAAGAGATGACCAAGATTGATGTAGAGAATGAGTAGAACACTTTGTCTCACTTCGTCCAAAGCCATGGACGAACGGTTAATGAAGTTGCCATTTGGAATGATATGAAATGAGAAATGAGCTATGAAATTTCCATACACCAAATCACATAAACTTTTTAATCAACAACCATATCTTTTTTCTACCAAGTGAGTGAGTGAAGAGGAGGGGAGGGGCCGGCCATATATAGAGGTGGGGGGTGAGTGTAGGAGCAAGGGGGTGACCACAAGCAAAGCTTCTCACAAAAGATCTTAGCAAGAACAAGAATCATTAATGCAAAAGAATGAGTCACTAATACACCTCATCAACTCATTAAAGCAAACAATGAGTCACTAACCTAGTCACCTCTTCTAGAACCTTCCACACTCAAGACTCACCTCATGACTCACCCAAAAGAAGAAAAGATAAATCCGCATTAAACCGAATGTTTAATACGGGTGATAGAAAACTGGAAACTGGCAACTTCCAAAAGCGATCCCGAAACGAATTTCAGGATAACCCCGTAACTGTATAAATATACCCGCATTTATATTACGGCCGAATACAAATGCAACTGAGACAAAGATATTATATCTACAAAGTATAATACATGGATCCGGCTTAAACCAAAGCCCACCAGTATTATCTGCCCGAAATATGACACGTGCGTAAACGCACGTGCATTTTCCGAACCCTTCCATAAAACCATACGGCCTCTACAACGTTTCGCCCGAACTTTGGAAACTATCTGTGGGGGACTCTAATGACTCGTCAGTACCCTGGCAGTGGGTTTAACCACAAGCCGTCAGCGGCACTAGCTGTGCGTAACGGCTGCCCATGTACTGACCTCAAGGGAGACCGATGAGCGAACTCATCCGGAAACCCTACTGAGCCTAACAGTGATAATGTATATACAGTCCGGTCCGTTTGTCTATGAGTATCGCATATCCGGCCTAGGGGGCTAGTAACGTCAGACCCCCAATAGCGATATAAGTCGTGTCGGAGACAAGCCCTGAACACCCTGAGAAACTACCGGAGTACCTACCAGTAATTCTCACCTGCCTTGGCCAAGGACTTGGTGTAATGGCTTTCCTAGACACAGCGCGATCTCCACCCCCAATACCGGGAGAGACGAATCCCCTGCCGATCCGCTCACGTGCCTCCATATGGCTCGGGACTGTACCCAAAAACTACCTGTTTGCACGACTCCTTTGAGCCGTGGTAGGGTAGAAATCAAAGCACAGTGGGAACTCACACGAGACAAATGACAACCTCAGGTCGATGAACTAACCTGTACACATGTCACCAGGGAACTGCTATCTGACGATATGTATAATACCAACTAGCAGATTCCCGGCGAGTCCTGTCCGGTGTACTCATAACCCAATGAGCACCTGTATACATCTTAGGTGATCCAACTGACACCAGTGGCTTGTGAGACCGGCCACCGCCCCTCGTCGGGGTCTCGACTTTATACACTAGTCTACTCCGGAGTATCGATGCCCTGTCTCGAAACTCCCACGACTAGGGACCACTATTAAGGATGTGCTTATGGACTACCCAACTCTCACGTATATGATCGCCCTCATACTGTTGGTAGTCAAGCAAGATCCTAAGGGCTCTATCAACGTGTAACATGTAATCAGTCACCTGAACATGTACACGACTGATAAAGGCAAACCAGATAGCATACTATCATCTCGAGTAAGACTGTCCTACCGGCATAGGTCCTCCTCAATCATTGCAATCATGTGCCTGCGATCCAATAATTGACTTTGAGGGCACTATATCCAACAATTATTATATCCTGATAAATGATAGGCGGCTGATATGATTTTAGGACTTGCAAAAGATAATATGATAGAGATGGATATTAGTGAACATATTGGTTTAGGAGAATACGAAATGATAAGTAAATCATGATAAGTAAGATTTGAAAGAGAACAAGTGTGATGTTTATATTAATGTGTTTCGAGATATTAGTGAAATGAACGGGTATACGATGTGATATGATGACTTAGTGTGATATGTCGAGTCGATATGTGATTGTTGATACCATTGTAGGTTCCCTGATACGAGATTGACATGGATGTGACCTGAGAGATAGGTATATATATTTTTATGGATTATGATTGCATAATGAGTGATATGCCGTACGAGACTTAGATCCGTACCCCAATATTGTATAGGTTGATAGAATCCCTATTCGTTAATGCCGCTGTACGTTAGATTACCGTACGCGATGACTTTTTTACCCTTGATTAGAGGATGTCGTACGATGGATTATACCGTACGTGATATTGTGAGGCTGGATGCCGATTAATAGATTCACCGACTCGGTCTTGTTGATATGTATACCCCATAGCATTTGATTCATTATATGCATTATGCTACATTCATGCTATTCTCATTGCATTTCTTATACCTGTACTAGTACACTACACCATTATCGATGATGCGTATGTTACACTTACACAGATTGCCGGCGCACACACTTCTTCATCGATAATTGCTATGTCACTTACACAGTAGAATTGCCACATCATGCTATGATGTACTGCCATGTTCACATCGCTATGCTAGGTTGCATGATATACTGACATGTACACCCACATACTCTGCTACAGCTACATGTACATCATGCCTACATATTGACATGTGATATCGAGACATTGCTTATTGTGCTTAGGAGATGCATCAGACATACATTGTTACATGTAGATACTTATACCTTGCTACAGTTACATGTACACCTCATATGATGCTGCACTTGTTTTCGGAGGATTTGGGAACCGCAAGATATATTTTTAAAGCTGGATTCATTTAAAAGAGAGGTTTTCCCTTTATATGCTCATATTGATGTTTTATGTTGCATATATCAGTTTTATATGGATTTTACGCATTGAGATATGGATTTCATGTGACTTATGGATTTGAGAACCGTGGGGGTATTTTTAAGAAACTATGTATTGTTTGAAAACCTGGTTTCTCTTGATATGATATTTTGATACGTCCACCATGTGATTTCTCGGTTCTGAGATTGGCATCTGAAACCCGATTCGAGGAGCGGGAGGCACCGTCTGCGGGTACATGGTGGACCCGGTATGGTACCCCGGGGCGAGAGGTGATTTCGTGGTGTAGACGATAAGCCTGACAGAGGGACCACTACCTAACGGTGATAGTATTTGGACTCGGCGGTTATCATGGGGATACCGACCGGAGTGATGTACGGACATGATATCAGGGCCAGTCGTGGTGACAGCGCCTGAGTTATGAGGATTTACGTGTCGATGCTAGACACGGGTATTCATGATGTTTTCGGGTGTCGGTGGTAGACACCCAGGTTTCCATGATTGTTATGTGGCATTGATGGACACACATTCTTTGATATCCTCATATTTACCTGCATATGCTTTTATGATATTTACATGCAGGAGTTGTTGTGTCAGTGGTTGACGCGTGGACGAGATCCACTGCATACATGCATTGATTTTATTGTTGGACGAGATCCACCTGCATACATGCATTGATTTGATTGTTGGACGAGATCCACCTGCATACATGCATTGATTCATTGTTGGATGATATACACTTACTGTTAGGCATTTATTATGTGTTGGCACATATACAGTTTTGGTCACCCTAGATATCATAGTATTACCTTTATGATATAGTTGACCTAGGAATCGTTGTTTATTTCTGTAAGTCGATGTACTATACCCCAATACTTGTGGGGAGGCGGAATTTTCAAAAACGAACTTGTTTAGTGAACGAACATCGACTAACCGCTTGAATCGAAGCTAAACGATAACTAACCAAACATATAGTTGTTCTAAACTACTATGCTTAGGGATTATACCTATCGAACCAAGTCCTTCGTCTTTACGATCTCCTCGTCCTCCTCGGCCTTCTCTTTGTAGTAGACGATCCACCCGAGAGCAAAACTCCAAGCTTAGCCTCTAAACTTGAGGCAACTAATCCTCTTGGATTGCTAATCAAAGAAGATAGAATGAAATAGAGTGATGGTTATGGATTGTTTAGTCTAACTAATCCTAGATCTCAACACATGAGGGTGAGGATTAGTCTTTTGAAGAGAGAGAGCTTGAGGAGAGAGAATTTGAATAATATTATGTTGAATAAGTTATGAGTATCATAATATATATGAAGCATTATCTAATAAGAAGAAAAGAATAAAGAGTGATGAATAATCATGCTTCATAAAATATCTAGTGGTGATTCATTAGCATGAGTCATTAAGCAATAAATGTGCATTAATGAGATGAATGAATCACCACCATGACTCATATAACTCATTCAATGAATATGACACATAACCCTCCTTAGTCACCATCTTCTAGAAGCTTCTCGTACAATTACGAGAACGCCCCTCCGATCCGCAAAAATACGGAAAAACTTTAGACTGTAAAAATCCAATAACCGGATACCAGTAACTGGCTTAAACCAAAGCCGACTGGTAAAAACTGTCCGAAAGTCGTACGCGCGTAAACGCACGTATACGTCCGAACCCTTTGTCGCAAAACCATGCGACCTCTATATCGTTTCGCCTGGAGTAGGAAACTCTCTGTGTGGGACTCTAGAGACTCGACTACTACGCTGGCAGTGGGTTTAACCACAGACCGCAAGCGGCACTAGCTGTACGTAACGGTCCCCAGGTAGTTGTCGATAAGAAGGCCGATAAGGAAACCCATCCGAACTCCTACTGAGTCTGATGTGACAATCTCCATACAGTCCGGTCCGTTCGTCCAAGACTATCGCATATCGGGCCTAGGGGGCGGCAAGCGTCAGTCCCCTAATAGCGGTATAAGTCGTGTCGGAGCGAAGCCCATTACACCCTGAGAAACTACTGGAACCTACCAGCAAATCTCGCTTGCCCTGGCCAGGGACTTTGCATAATGGCTCTCTGACACAGCACGATATCTACTCCCAATACCGGGAGGGACGAATCCTGTCTAACCGCCACTGCCTCCAAGTGCTCGGGACTGCACCCAACTGCTACCTGTTTGCACGACTCCTTTGAGCCGTGGTAGGGTAGCAATCTAAGAACAGTGGGACACACTCGAGGCGAAGTAGCAGTGTCAAGTCTGCGGACTATGCTGTACTCATGTCACCTGGGAACTGCTCACTGACGACTGGTATCAAACCAACCAACAGTTCCCTGTGAGTCCTGTCCGGTGTACCCGTAACCTAACGAGCACCTGCATACTATCTCCAGTACGACGTACTGACGGCTGTGGGACAGACCATCTCCCCAACTGGGATGAGAAGCGTACACACCAGTCTACTCCGGAGTATCGATGCTCTGTCTCGATAATCCAACGACCAGGGACCTGAAAAAGGATGTGCTTGTAGACTACCCAGCCCCCACTAGTGTGACTGCCGTCACAACGCTGGTAGACAAGCAAGATCCCAAGAGCTCTATCAATACGTACACTCACATATTAAGATAGAAAAACCAAGTAGCATACTACCATGTTTAGCAAGACTGTTATATACATGTGAATATCCCAAGCTTCCATTAAGTAATATACAAACTAGTATAATACAGTAATGGCCTTCTAGGGCATAAACACTAACAATCTCCCACTTGCACTAGGGCCATGTACTGGCATATCGTAGACCGATGATCTCGAGTAGCCTCTCGAACTGAATCTGAGGTAGGGCCTTCGTGAATGGATCAGCAATGTTCTCTTCAGAAGCAACTCTCCGAACCTCGATCTCCTGACGATCAATGATCTCCCTGATCAGGTGATACCGCCTTAAGATGTGTCTGGACTTCTGATGGGACCTTGGTTCCTTCGCTAAAGCTATAGCTCCGTTGTTGTCGTAATATAGAGGTATTGGATCAACTATGGTAGGAACCACCTGAAGTTCTGTTAGGAACTTCTTCATCCAGACTGCTTCTTTTGCGGCATCGCAAGCAGCTATATACTCCGCTTCCATCGTTGAGTCAGCAACGGTTTCCTGCTTGGAGCTCTTCCAGCACACCGCCCCTCCATTGAGGGTAAAGACATAACCCGACATGGACTTGGAATCGTCCTTATCACTCTGGAAGCCGGAATCAGCAAAGGCCTCCAACCTGAGGTCTTTTCCGCCGTAAACCAAGAACATCTCCTTAGTCCTCCTCAGGTACTTGAGAATATTCTTTACTGCTATCCAGTGTTTCTCCCCTGGGTCTGACTGATACCGGCTTACCACGCTCAGTGCGTAAGCTACATCTGGTCTGGTGCACAACATCGCATACATTATAGAGCCTACCGCAGAAGCGTAGGGTATAATAGACATGCGTTCCCTTTCTAAATCAGTCTTGGGAGACATCTCTTTGGAGAGGGTGATTCCGTGACAAGCCGGTAGATTACCGCGCTTAGAATCTTCCATACTGAATCTTTTCAGTACAGTGTCGATATACCTGGACTGCGAAAGTCCCAACATCCTCTTGGATCTATCACGATAGATCCGGATCCCCAGAATGTACGAGGCATCACCCAGGTCTTTCATGGAGAACCTGTGTGACAAGAATCCTTTGACAGATTGTAGCATAGGAATGTCATTTCCTATTAATAGAATGTCATCCACGTACAAGACGAGGAATACGACACTTCTGGCTACAACTTTACTATATATGCACGGTTCATCTGGATTTTTGATAAAGTCATATTCTTTGACTGTCTCATCAAAACAGATGTTCCAACTCCGCGATGCCTGCTTTAGTCCATAAATGGACTTAAGCAGCTTGCATACTTTCCCGCTGCTCCCACTCTGATTGAAACCCTCTGGCTGATCCATATAGACGCTCTCTTCTAAATTTCCATTCAGAAAAGCCGTCTTTACGTCCATCTGCCAGATTTCATAATCATGGAAGGCAGCAATAGCAAGAAGGACCCGAATGGATTTGAGCATAGCCACTGGAGAAAAAGTTTCGTCATAGTCCAAACCAGGTCTTTGACGAAAACCCTTTGCAACAAGTCTAGCCTTATAGGTTTCCACCTGTCCATCTACACCAATCTTTTTCTTGAAGATCCATTTGCATCCTATGGGTTTTATCCCATCTGGAGCAAAGTCCAAAGTCCATACTTTGTTGGTGTACATGGACTCCATTTCGGTCCGCATTGCATCTAGCCATCGTACCGAGTCGCCGCTCTGGATGGCCTGCTGGAAGTCAGTAGGTTCATCATCATCTATGATGCAATCCTCTCTATCCCCGTCTATGAGAAAACCGTAGTATCTCTCAGGCGGATGAGACGGCCTACTACTCCTGCGGAGAGGTGCAGGAATGTCCTGTTCTTCTTAAACTCCTGGTTCTACCAAACTTTCAGCAGCAGTTTGTGGTTCTGGAATTTCTTCCAGTTCTATTTCGCTCCCACTTATTTCCTTTTCTAAAAACTGATTTTCCAGAAAATGGGCATTACGAGAAACAAATACCTTTTGTTCCTCTGCGCAATAGAAATAATATCCCTTGGAGTTCTTTGGATATCCCACAAACAAACATTTTACTGATCGTGCCTCGAGCTTGTCCACATGCTGCTTTTTTACAAAAGCTGGACATCCCCAAATCTTTATATGTTGAAGATGGGGTTTCTTCCCAGTCCACATCTGATATGGAGTGGTAGGCACAGTCTTGGTAGGAGCCCTGTTCAAAAGATATGCCGCTTGTTCTAGCGCATAACCCCAGAAAGATCGCGGTAACTCAGCATTACTCACCATGGATCGTACCATATCCAATAGGGTTCGATTCCGTCTTTCCGATACACCGTTATGCTGTGGAGTGTATGGAGGAGTAAGCTGAGAGAGAATTCCTTTCTCTTTTAGGTAACCTAGGAACTCGGCACTTAAGTATTCTCCACCTCGATCAGATCTTAGTGTCTTAATACTTTTGCCGGTTTGGTTTTCTACTTCATTCTTATACTCTTGGAATTTCTCAAAAGCCTCGGATTTATGTTTCATCAGATAAATGAATCCGTATCTTGAGTAATCATCCGTGAAAGTAATGAAATAGGAAAAACCACCTCTCGCATGTGTAGACATTGGACCGCATACATCGCTGTGTATGAGTCCTAAGAGCTCGCTCGCTCTTACTCCTTGTCCAGTAAATGGAGTATTTGTCATCTTTCCTTTGAGACAAGATTGACAAGTGTCATAAGTTTGATATTCGAACGAGTCCAAATATCCTTCTTTATGCAACTTAGTCAACCTTCTCTCATTGATGTGACCCAGTCTACAATGCCATAAGAAAGCTTTATTTAAATCTGGAGACTTTCTTTTTAGTGTGTTCTGGACATTGAAAATTTGGAGTTGGTTTAAAACATATATGCCGTTATTTAGAGTACCGGACCCAATCAAACCATGATTAAGGTGGATGTTAACAACATCTCTTACAAACGTGAAATCATAACCTTTATTTGATAACAAGGAAACTGATATGATATTACACGTTAAGCTTGGTACAAAATAACAGTTATGCAAAACCAAAATATGTCCACTCGTCAATCCTAGGTGATAATCCCCGACGGACGCAGCTCCCACGCTAGCTCCGTTAGCAACCCTGAGGATCATATCACCTTCCTTCAGCACTCTACGGTTTCTCAGTGCCTGCAATGAATTGCAAATATGAGATCCTGATCCGGTATCCAATACCCAGGAAGTAGAGTTGATCGACAGACAATTCTCAATTACAAACACACCTGAAGTCGAAGCCACAGCTTGCTTCGTTTCCTGGTTCTTGGCGATCCACGCCTTGCAATCCTTCTTCCAGTGCCCTTTCCTGTGACAATGGAAGCACTCATCCTGGCCAACTATCGGTACTGCTATCTTTTTCTTTCCCTTCTTTCCCACCTTACTAACACCTCCTCTAGGTTTGGGTGCGGCCTTCTTCTTCCTTCCTTTGGCCCTAGCCTTGGACCCGGAAGAAGATGCACCGCCAACAAACATAGCGGGTGTTTCCCTTGCCTTCTGCAAGGTGCCCTCTGCACTCCTTAACATGTTCAGGAGTTCCGCAAGTTCAACTTCTTTTCCTTGAAGATTGAAGTTGAGGATAAACTGGGCGTAGGTGGGAGGAAGGGACTGGAGAATAAGGTCTGTATAGAGCTCATTATCCAAAGTCGTCCTAAGGTCTGCGAGCTCTTCAATATAGCCGATCATCTGTAGGACATGTTCACCTACCGATGACCCGACAGCCAACCTCGCTCGAAACAATTTCTTAGAGGTCTCGTATCTTGCTATACGAGATTGCTCTCCATAAAGTTCCTTTGTATGGAGAAATATGCCATCTAGGGACATATCCTCGTGCCTCCTCTGATGTTCATTGTTCATAGAGGCAAGCACGATGCACTTGGCTCTCGCGCAATCTAAATCCCAGGTTTTGCGGATTTCCTTATCCGCATTGCTGGATTTGGGACCAGGGACAGCAGGTGCCGTAGCGGTGAGGACGTACCCCAATTTGTCATAGGTCAAAGCTTTGACATTCCGCAGCCAATCTTTATAGTTTGGCCCTGTCAGTATATTTTTCTCTAAAAGTAACTTAAGTCCATGTAAGTGCACGGCGGCGCCCCGGCCGTCAATCCGACGCCGGAATGCGGAAGCGGTGAATAACTAAAATTTTGCGGACTTTGCAAACCGGCACCACCGCGCACTAAACTCCGGATCGAACCATTAACTAGTCTAGGCTATCTACAAGAATGGGAATAGAGATATACCGACGATCCAAGTCCTCCGGTCTTCTCGTCATGCTCCCGATCTCCTGCGGAAAAGTCCCGTCTCCTCCTCGTCGCCGGAAGTGCACCACATCGCCTTCTTCGTTTACGGGCTCCCACCTCAATGCCGAGGCAACTCGGGCACGAAGCCGGCTACTCGACGTGCCCAAGGTTCGTTGTAGAATGTGTAGTAGAAGAAGTCTCATTTGGGGTTATGGAGTTGTGCCATTTTGTGGAGGAAAAGAGAGGAACTTTTGGAGAGGGTTCTTGTGTGATTTTTGGAGAATGAAGAGAACCAAAAATTGCCCCACCAAAAACAATCACCCCCCTCCTTAAGAATGGCCGGCCCTCTTGTGAATGGGGAGAGAGTGTGAGTGAGGAGAGAGCCAAGGATTAATCAATCACCACCAAAATGCAAGGGAGAGAGAAAAGCTCATGATATCAAGAAATGATCACAAGCAAAACCAACACTCATCCAACCATCATCACCAAACTCATCATCAACAACCATGATGATCACTAAAAGTCAAGCAATCATGAAGCTAGAAGTCAAGGTCAATGAGAGGCTATCATGATAAAACAAAGATGCAAAGACCCCCTCCACAAATGCCTATTTGCAACAATGCAAATAAGCCCTCCTCCACCAATCTTCGGCCAATGAACGGAACAATGGAAATTGGCCGAAACGGAAAGCAAACTGGCAACTCCAGAAAACTGGTCCCGTAATAAATTACAGGAAAACCCCGATACTGTGCATACACACCCGCATTTGTATTCCGACCGAAATACAAATGCAATGAGACAAAATCTCCACTGTACTATACTAGGATCCGGCTTATACCAAAACCGGCTAGTAATATCTGTTCGATCCTGATCCGTGCAATACCGCACGTATCTGATCGAACCCTGCCATATATGCATACGGCCTATAGTACAGACTGTCCGATCCTGATCCGTGCAATACCGCACGTATCTGATCGGACCTTGCCATATCTCCATACGGCCTCTACAACCTTTCGCCCGAAAGCTGAGTAACTGTAAATGTGGTGGACTCTAAAGACTCGTCAATACTATGGCTGTGGATTTAACCACTAGCACGTCAGAGGTATATGCCAATACGTGACGGGCCACCAGCTATTGACCAAAAGGGACGTCGATGAGGAAGCTCACCCCGACACCCAACTGAGCCTGTCAGTGACAATATCCGTGCAGTCCGGTCCGTTCGTCTATGAGTATCGCATGGCGGGCCTAGGGGGTTGGTAAAAGTCAGACCCCCAAAAGCGGTACAAGTCGTGTCGGAGTGTAGCCCAGAACACCCTGAGATACTACTGGAATACCTACCAGTAAATCTCCTTGCCTTGGCCAAGGACTTTGTGTAATGGCTCTCCTAGACACAGCACGACCTCACCCCCAATACCGGGAGAGACGAACCCCTGAAGATACGCTCACTGCCTCCATGTGGCTCGGGACTGTACCCAACTAAAACCTGTTTGCACGACTCCTTTGAGCCGTGGTAGGGTAGTAATCAAAGTACAGTGGGAACTCACACGAGACAAATGACGATCCCCAGGTCGATGAACTAACCTGCACACATGTCACCAGGGAACTGCCATCTGACGTCTGGTATATGACCAACTAGCATGTTCCCGGCGAGTCCTGTCCGGTGTACTCATAACCCAATGAGCACCTGTATACATCTTAGGTGATCCAACTGACACCAGTGGCTTGTGAGACCGGCCACCGCCCCTCGTCGGGGTCTCGACTGTATACACTAGTCTACTAATGGAGTATCGATGCCCAGTCTCGAAACTCCCACGACTAGGGACCTTTTAAGGATAAGCTTATAGACCCCCAGCTCCCACTTATATGATCGCCCTCATACTGCTGGTGGTCAAGCAAGAATCCTAGGGGCTCTATCAACGTGTAATAGCGACGTGTCATGTCACCTAAAGCAGTACATGATGATAAAGGTAAACCAGATAGCATACTATCATCTCGAGTAAGACTGTCCTACCGGGATAGGTCCTCCCTCAATCATTACAATCACGTACCTGTGACCTAATAATTGACTCTGAGGGCACTATCTCCAACAATCTCCCACTTGCACTCAAGGCTAATTATTGCGATGTCGCATACTCACAGCCCGTGTGATACCGAACATCCAACTCCTTTACTAGTCAGTCTCACAAAGCTCGTTTGTGGAACTATTGCGTTCGAGGAATAGCCTCAGTGAGTGGATCCGCTTAGTTGTTTCTTTCTATGTCTCTCTATATCTTAAGTTCGCGGAGAAACCCATCTCCCGAAAAGAGCAATATCAGTCTTAGAATATGTCTGGATGTCTGATGGGATGTAGCTCATAAATGAACTCCAAATCCAAACTTCTTAGACTGTATCGTCAACTGAACTTAATCAGTATCCTGCGCCATGCCACCCTCAGTATTGCCTTGGACCACCTGTCCAAAATACTGCCCCTCATCAGAAGGAAAACTATAACTCTGACAACCTTCTTGTCGTCCATGTCACCTTGGAAGCCTGGAATGATAACTGTCTCCTGAATGAGGCTGTCGTTATCATCTCCCTAGAACATCCACTTATGTTCTAAAACTGCTTCCGACTGTTTCTCCAGGATTGGATTAATGTCAACTTATTGCATCTAGTGCAAGAACAACATCTGGTGTGGTACTTGACATCTCACGATTGACTCAATTGCCTGAGCAAGTGATCTGCCAATCATGCCCGTCCCTCTCCCCTTTAGTCTGTAAGACACCTTTGGAAAGGGTGACTCCATTACCTGCAGGTACACTACCGTGCCAGGAGTCGTCCATCCTAAATAGTCTTAGAACGCTGTCAAGTACCCTGATTGGGAAACCACCCAAATCTAGATCTAAGACCATAGATCTAGTAACCAGTATGTCTGATATAAAATCCATTTCCTTTGTGGAGAAACAACTGTGTGACGACCAAAGTATAACCGATTGTAGTATAGGAGTTTCCTTTCCTATTCTGTGTATGTCATCCAGATACCAGGACATCACACCCTACTACCTTCTCAACAGATCCATCCCCTATTCTGATGAAGTCAAACCTATGACTGTCACGTCAGAAATAGATGATCTATCTCCGCTACATCTGCTTTAGTCTATAAATAGACATAAGCTACCTGTCCACCAATGCTTCCGCTGCTCCCACTGACTACGACAACCCTCTGGCAGAGTCATATAGACGTACACTTCTAAAACTGGTTTAGAACGACGCTATACTCATCCTCCCGCCGGGTCTCGCACCCTGGAACAACAGCAATGGTAATTGTGGGTAAACAAGAACTTCCCTGTCACCGTCCTTGAGGCCACCGTAGTACCTCTCGGGTGCCTGAAGTTACCCACCTTATCTGCGGAGTGGCCAATGGAATGTCAATCCAGATTGAATCTTTAGGTTCCTTATCAAATCTTCAGTAATCGTTTGTGGTTCTGGAATCACTTCCAGTTCTACCATACTCCCACTACTGTTTTCTGAAAAAATCCATTTTTAATAAAACTGTGGCGAGTCTAGAACAATATTGCTATTGTTCATCCAGATGGTAGAAAGTCAACCCGCGTCATAGCCTGGGTCAACCCACAAACAGCCATTACAGAAACGTGCCTTGAGTTGTCCAGTGTCTGGTTTTAAGCATAAACCGGACAACTCCCCGTACCTTAACAATGTTAAGATATGAACTGTTCTATATCCAATATAGAAACAGAGGCACTGATTTAATTGAACCAGATCCAAATCATGCAACTGTCTCCAGTGCATGTCAACTAAATGGAAGGAGGCCGATCAGCGTTACTCAACTTAGGAAGCATTTCCAATTATGAGTAACCTGAAAGAGAAGCAAGTTCTCTTAATCATTACTATCAACTGAACACCATACACAAGTATCTACATCTTCGATCACTTTGAAGAATCCCGATAATTGTGACACCTGGTTCTCCACTCTATTCAAATACCAATAACTTCTCCAAATTCGGACCCTGTGTTTCCACGAAACACCTGTCTAAAAACTAGAGAAGTCATAAGTAAACTGAATGTAGTACGAGGACCAACCCCTCTGTCCTGATGGACCCTGGACAACATACAATACTCTGTATAAGTCCCTTGAGTCTGATAACTCATTCACTGTGTGTCGTAGGTGGAAAACTGTACTTATGGTTAAGAAGAATTACACCGCTGTTTAATGCTCCTTACCTAACCATCCACTGATATAGGTAAATGTCGTAGACATAATTTCAGAAAGGTATATCTCACTCTATGAAAATAGACGTACAGATATATCAATTTGAAATTGGTGCATAACAGCGGATATTCAAAACCAAATATTTGCCGACCGGCAAACAGCCCAGGTGATTTCCTCAAATATCACCGATTACAACGAATCCCGATATAATGAGGATAATCACCCAATTCCCAATAACTTACTCCCACTCATCATCTGTAAAACCATACAGATGTGAGAATCGTATCTGGTAAATACATACCCTGGAGTAAGTATCTAATCGGGAAATCAGTTTTCTATTAACAGTACACAGTGAAACTGAAACATTGAAATGTTTCGATGGGGTATCCTGGTATTCCTAGTAATGCCTCTTCCAGATTCACGACTGTAACCGTATAGTTCTTTGCCACCTCTCCAAATCCCTTCATATGTCTTTAGTCTTTACCTTCTGCACACCCCTTTAGGCCAAATGGTTTTCTTCCTTCCCTACCGTTCGGCACCAGCCTATGGTTTGGAAGAAGACTATCCAATAAGCATAATGGGTGTACTGTCCCAATCCTAGGAACACTCGCAACACGAGAGAAGGTGAAGATAAAAGACACCTGAATGTACTTTATTCCTATTTCTCCTGAACCAGGATCCATCCCCGAACTGGAACAAGTTCCTTTCGAGTTCGTATATAACCATACGATGGAATATCCAAATAAACTGTGGATCTTCGTAGTGATACGGAGTGTCCTGGAGAAATACAAAGGTGATGTGGGAGTGGTAACGAAATATTTGGTTTGGTCGTGAATATCTGTTGCAATTTACTTTGCCCTCCTACTAATCCCTTGCTTTGTCTGAACTTAATACCTTCTGCACACCATCGTTATGCTAATTGGTTTTCTTCATTCCCTACCGGTCGGCACCAGCCTAAGGTTTGGAAGAAGACTATCCAATTTGCGCAATAGGTGTACTACTCCTAAACCAAGGAGTACTCGCAACCTGAGAGAGGGTGAAAAGAAAAGACAACTGAATAATCCTATCCGTTTTCTCCAGAACCGGAAACCATCCTCGAATAAATTCTTTCGAGTTCGTATATAACCATACGATGGTTTTGTCCAATGGAAGTGGACGTTCGTAGTAATACGGGGTGCCCTGGAGAAAAGGGTAAAAGTAGGAGTGGCAATGAGGTTTGCAACTCTGACAATCCAAAAGCCGGTGTTTAAGAAGGTTCGGTCAACTTGGTCACTGAGTCAAAGTCTTAGGGTCGGGTCAATGGTCGCTGCCAAAGAGAGAGAGAAAAGAAACACTCAGCGTGCACTCTAACCTAGATCAGAATGGTTACCAATTTATCTAATCTGGAATCCTCCCACTGTACCTCAAATTCTCCTCCAAACCTGAAAGAAGAATTAGTCGGGGTCACCCGAGGAGTAAACTAACTCATCAGTGGGAATCGGGATCCAACTCTCATCGCATGAAAACGTGACGGAATCCGCTCACGGTATCACACTCCAGAAGGTATGCGCATATCTGGCAAGTTTCAGTACTTTTGAAACTCCCGATGTGATTTTTACCCCATGCTCTTATGACCTTGACTAAGGCCAACAAATCATAAGTCACATGTCAAGTTCTACCCGTCATTATCCAGGTTAATTTGAATCCACCCGTACAAGCCCTTGACTAGGGCCAACAAGGCTATACGACTGTCCCAAACCAACGCATCTATCTATGCAGCATATGAATACCCAATAGCTACCAAACACTGTGCCTTGACTAAGGCCAACAAACACAGCTTGAATACTATTGACTACCCATATGAAACGACGGAGGGCTACGAATGGTTTCTGGCGAAAACCTTTAACGTAATGAACTTGATATCGTCGAAGGAACGGATAGCTTTTTGAAAATATAGTGACGAAAACCGTTGCTAAAGAGGTCACTCCCTGTGAAGGGATCTCGGCTCTTTCCCCGTAGAATGGGGTGCAGGATATTCCAAATGAATACCGCGATGCAAAGCAAAAGTAATCGGCTATAGTGAAGTTAATGCCCTGACGCAAACTTCTGTCCAAGGGGTCACTCCCGGTGAAGGGATCTCGGCCCTTGCCTCGTCGACTGAGGAGCAGGATATTCCAATGAATACCACGATGCAAAACAAAAGTAAACGTCCTTGCAATAACAGCTTTTTGAAAAGTGTTCCAACAACATCAGATTAGGTTTGTTTTTAACTTGCATTGATCCGAATCAACGCAGTCCCATCAATTGATCACACCAAAAAGAACGAAAATATACTGATGTACGTATATGCCATCCGCATTCGCCACTGGGTCCCGTCATTACCCGTTAGGTTAGCTTACTAACGACAGAGCGGGGACTGGACTAGCGCGGATGCAAAACATATACGACATCTACTAATATATATACCAATATATTATATTCGCTCAAGGCGTGAATAAAAATGCAACATCACAGAAAATGTACAGCATCACAGAAACTATACAGATATCTGGGATCCCCGGGTTTCACAGAGCCGCTGAAACCCGACGTTCCCCTGGTCGTGTGGATAGCCTGTGCAATGAAATCCTAGACCCCTACGGGCGCGGCAAGTCACCCGCCAAAACCTGAAGCGAGGCAGTCCCCTTCAGCGCCGTGAATGGACCACCCAGCACTTCACGGAATCCGGCAACTTGGGCACCCCTCCTGGGTCAACCTGTACCCCCTACGAGTGCGGCGAATAGCCCGCCAATCCTAGAGTGAAGCCGCCTCCGTCTCAATGCCATGAGATGCGGGCTTGTTGCCCTCCAGAACCCGGCTATCCGTGCACCCCTCCGCGGGGCAATCCTAGTACAGAAAGTAAAATATACATACAACGGGTACATCGACCGCAACCAGGTCGTGCCCCAAAATAATAATACAAACAGGCAGCGACGGCAGTCCACATGTCGGACGCTCGCCCCGCAATACCAAATGTACATAATACAACAAAACTGTACTAGCATTGCATCCAGGCTATCCCCCACGACCGATCCGCAACATCACAGCAAATACATAGAACATCAACGTGAAAGTCACGTTCGCAAATCCGTCTAACCGGGCTATAGCAGTTAGACCGGATTTACCGATCGAGTGACATTCACGGTCGCAGATATAATGTAAATACTGTGAAAAATGTGTTTAAAATATCCGATTGATCAAACTTTAACAAGTGGGCCCACAAAGAATACTGTAGCAGTCACAGAAATAATTGGCCCAATTTTAATTTTCCAAAACCCATACTTTAAGCCCAGAAAACTACTGAAGAAATTTGATGCAGGGATCAGAACAGTAAGCGGCGGAAGGGCGGCGCTTAAGGAAGGTCAGGCCGCGCTTCCGCGCTTGTACTGTTGACTGACACTCTCGAATTTTCTCAGTAGCCTTGAAATCTCCAGTACATTAATATTTTACAACCTGAAAAAATTTTCGAGACCAAAAATTTTCAACAGAAAACTGATGCGACAAAATACGGGTTTTTGGACTTTTTGATCGATCGGAAATGCAAACACATTACACAAAGCTAGACTAAGTTAATGGCGAGGCTCTGATACCACTGTAAGTGCACGGCGGTGCCCCGGCCGTCAATCCGACGCCGGAATGCGGAAGCGGTGAATAACTAAAATTTTGCGGACTTTGCAAACCGGCACCACCGCGCACTAAACTCCGGATCGAACCATTAACTAGTCTAGGCTATCTACAAGAATGGGAATAGAGATATACCGACGATCCAAGTCCTCCGGTCTTCTCGTCATGCTCCCGATCTCCTGCGGAAAAGTCCCGTCTCCTCCTCGTCGCCGGAAGTGCACCACATCGCCTTCTTCGTTTACGGGCTCCCACCTCAATGCCGAGGCAACTCGGGCACGAAGCCGGCTACTCGACGTGCCCAAGGTTCGTTGTAGAATGTGTAGTAGAAGAAGTCTCATTTGGGGTTATGGAGTTGTGCCATTTTGTGGAGGAAAAGAGAGGAACTTTTGGAGAGGGTTCTTGTGTGATTTTTGGAGAATGAAGAGAACCAAAAATTGCCCCACCAAAAACAATCACCCCCCTCCTTAAGAATGGCCGGCCCTCTTGTGAATGGGGAGAGAGTGTGAGTGAGGAGAGAGCCAAGGATTAATCAATCACCACCAAAATGCAAGGGAGAGAGAAAAGCTCATGATATCAAGAAATGATCACAAGCAAAACCAACACTCATCCAACCATCATCACCAAACTCATCATCAACAACCATGATGATCACTAAAAGTCAAGCAATCATGAAGCTAGAAGTCAAGGTCAATGAGAGGCTATCATGATAAAACAAAGATGCAAAGACCCCCTCCATAAATGCCTATTTGCAACAATGCAAATAAGCCCTCCTCCACCAATCTTCGGCCAATGAACGGAACAATGGAAATTGGCCGAAACGGAAAGCAAACTGGCAACTCCAGAAAACTGGTCCCGTAATAAATTACAGGAAAACCCCGATACTGTGCATACACACCCGCATTTGTATTCCGACCGAAATACAAATGCAATGAGACAAAATCTCCACTGTACTATACTAGGATCCGGCTTATACCAAAACCGGCTAGTAATATCTGTTCGATCCTGATCCGTGCAATACCGCACGTATCTGATCGAACCCTGCCATATATGCATACGGCCTATAGTACAGACTGTCCGATCCTGATCCGTGCAATACCGCACGTATCTGATCGGACCTTGCCATATCTCCATACGGCCTCTACAACCTTTCGCCCGAAAGCTGAGTAACTGTAAATGTGGTGGACTCTAAAGACTCGTCAATACTATGGCTGTGGATTTAACCACTAGCACGTCAGAGGTATATGCCAATACGTGACGGGCCACCAGCTATTGACCAAAAGGGACGTCGATGAGGAAGCTCACCCCGACACCCAACTGAGCCTGTCAGTGACAATATCCGTGCAGTCCGGTCCGTTCGTCTATGAGTATCGCATGGCGGGCCTAGGGGGTTGGTAAAAGTCAGACCCCCAAAAGCGGTACAAGTCGTGTCGGAGTGTAGCCCAGAACACCCTGAGATACTACTGGAATACCTACCAGTAAATCTCCTTGCCTTGGCCAAGGACTTTGTGTAATGGCTCTCCTAGACACAGCACGACCTCACCCCCAATACCGGGAGAGACGAACCCCTGAAGATACGCTCACTGCCTCCATGTGGCTCGGGACTGTACCCAACTAAAACCTGTTTGCACGACTCCTTTGAGCCGTGGTAGGGTAGTAATCAAAGTACAGTAGGAACTCACACGAGACAAATGACGATCCCCAGGTCGATGAACTAACCTGCACACATGTCACCAGGGAACTGCCATCTGACGTCTGGTATATGACCAACTAGCATGTTCCCGGCGAGTCCTGTCCGGTGTACTCATAACCCAATGAGCACCTGTATACATCTTAGGTGATCCAACTGACACCAGTGGCTTGTGAGACCGGCCACCGCCCCTCGTCAGGGTCTCGACTGTATACACTAGTCTACTAATGGAGTATCGATGCCCAGTCTCGAAACTCCCACGACTAGGGACCTTTTAAGGATAAGCTTATAGACCCCCAGCTCCCACTTATATGATCGCCCTCATACTGCTGGTGGTCAAGCAAGAATCCTAGGGGCTCTATCAACGTGTAATAGCGACGTGTCATGTCACCTAAAGCAGTACACGATGATAAAGGTAAACCAGATAGCATACTATCATCTCGAGTAAGACTGTCCTACCGGGATAGGTCCTCCCTCAATCATTACAATCACGTACCTGTGACCTAATAATTGACTCTGAGGGCACTATCTCCAACAGTCCAGTCATTTTCAGGGTCGCTGCAATTAGGAGAGAGAGAAGAAAAACTCTTTAGCATGATGCTCTTGCAAGTTTAGAGTGGTTTTTAGTTTATCTAAACTGGATGGCTCCCACTGTTTCTCGAATCTTTCCTCAAACCATAAAAGAAGAATTAGCCAGGACTATTCTCACCGTACAATACTTGCTTAACCGTTCAGCCAGGCCAGTGTCGATACTTCGAGGGAGGTTTTCCAACGCTTTCGCGAAGTTCCTTAATTAAATAACCTCTTTTCTCTGGGGGCGTAACCCCGCTGACACCTTTCTGGACACCTACTAGGTTTATAGCATTGATCGTTAAGTGACGAATATCCTGATAAGTAGCATATACTCACAGTAGGATCGGGATCCAAATATCATCGTATGATAATGTTGAAGGAATCCTACCAACATTCTTCAAACTCCAAATGGTATGCATCTCTTTGCAAATTTCAGTTTCTTTAGAAATTCCCGATATAAGTTTTTGCCCCATGCTCTTATGACCTTGGCTTTGGTCAAAATGTCATAAGTCACATGTCAAGTTCTACCCGTCATTATCTTGTCAATTTGAACCCATCCGTATATACCCCTGACTTTGGTCAAATGGTAATACGACTGTCCCAAACCAACTCATCTATCTTATGCAACAAATGAAAACCCAGCAGCTACCAAACACTATGCCTTGGCGTTGGTCAAAATACATAGCTTGAATACTACTGAATACCCAGATGAAATGACGGAGGGCTACGACTGGTTTTGGCGAAACTGTGAACGTAGTGAACTTGATATAACCGAAGGAACCTGATAGCTTTTAAAAGGAGTGGTTAAAGCTCCGCATTTAAAAATATCTGTTTTTAAAATTAACCGAGTGGTTTCATTTAAATTGTTCCAACGATTTAAACTTGGTTTATTTTCTTTGCATTATAGATAATGCGTCCCATCATTAACCTATCATTGCAGAAAACAACGAAAATACAACGTCCTCTTATGCCATCCGCATTTGCCACGGGGTCCCGTCATCACCCGTTAGGTTACTTAACTAACGACAGAGCGGGGGCTGGGCTAGCGCGGGTGTAAAACATAAGTGACGTCTAAATAGCTATCATATATATAGATATTTTACATTCGTCTGACGCAATGATATACATTCCAGAACACAGATAAACAATATTGGATTTGCAAGCAATCTGTATTTCTTTTGAGCCTGCAAGAAAAGACAGATTACACAGTTGTGATGAATAGCCGTTACCCCACCCTCGACCCCTACGGGTACGGCAAACTACCCACCCGGCAGTTTGTGTACCCCACCTTGGGTCAGTCCTAGGAGCAAAAACAGTAAAATGAAATAATACAACGGTGGCTACAACCGCAACCTGGATGTGCCCCGCAAAAATAATATTACAACAAATTACATTTACAACAAATGAATTAAACAATAACCCATTGCAAACCCCGGCTATACACCACAACAGTCCAATACAGTTTATATGCACAAACAGATATAACCATTACAGAAATGTGCAACCCCCTGCCAACCGACATACTAGCAGTTAGGGGAGGTTTACGAACACATTAAACAATCACAGATATAATCCAATATGCAAATACTGTACAATTTCGATCGATTAAACATCTTTAATATTGCTCCAAAAACTGCTCTGTAAACTGGAAACCTGAGCAAAATTAAAATATACCAGAAAACACCAAATACAAGAGAGGACCCACACATGAAAAATGAGTCCATGACTCGGCAACTAGGCCGCGGAACAGCGGCGGCTCAGTAGGGAACCGCCGCGCTTCCGCGGCTCTTTAGCCGATTCATGGGCTCAAATTTCATGGGTGTTCTCCTGGACCCTTTTCAAGCTTTCTAAGTGACCCTGAAAAATTTTTAGACTTCATTTTAAACTCGACAGAAACTTGACAGTTTTAGGGTTTTCCGGCTTCGTTTTTCCGTTCGAAATTCATACAAATTTGCAATTAAGTTATTTATTGTTTAGCGAGGCTCTGATACCACTGTAAGTCGATGTACTATACCCCAATACTTGTGGGGAGGCGGAATTTTCAAAAACGAACTTGTTTAGTGAACGAACATCGACTAACCGCTTGAATCGAAGCTAAACGATAACTAACCAAACATATAGTTGTTCTAAACTACTATGCTTAGGGATTATACCTATCGAACCAAGTCCTTTGTCTTTACGATCTCCTCGTCCTCCTCGGCCTTCTCTTTGTAGTAGACGATCCACCCGAGAGCAAAACTCCAAGCTTAGCCTCTAAACTTGAGGCAACTAACCCTCTTGGATTGCTCATCAAAGAAGATAGAATGAAATAGAGTGATGGTTATGGATTGTTTAGTCTAACTAATCCTAGATCTCAACACATGAGGGTGAGGATTAGTCTTTTGAAGAGAGAGAGCTTGAGGAGAGAGAATGTGAATAATATTATGTTGAATAAGTTATGAGTATCATAATATATATGAAGCATTATCTAATAAGAAGAAAAGAATAAAGAGTGATGAATAATCATGCTTCATAAAATATCTAGTGGTGATTCATTAGCATGAGTCATTAAGCAATAAATGTGCATTAATGAGATGAATGAATCACCACCATGACTCATATAACTCATTCAATGAATATGACACATAACCCTCCTTAGTCACCATCTTCTAGAAGCTTCTCGTACAATTACGAGAATGCCCCTCCGATCCGCAAAAATACGGAAAAACTTTAGACTGTAAAAATCCAATAACCGGATACCAGTAACTGGCTTAAACCAAAGCCGACTGGTAAAAACTGTCCGAAAGTCGTACGCGCGTAAACGCACGTATGCGTCCGAACCCTTTGTCGCAAAACCATGCGACCTCTATATCGTTTCGCCTGGAGTAGGAAACTCTCTGTGTGGGACTCTAGAGACTCGACTACTACGCTGGCAGTGGGTTTAACCACAGACCGCAAGCGGCACTAGCTGTACGTAACGGTCCCCTGGTAGTTGTCGATAAGAAGGCCGATGAGGAAACCCATCCGAACTCCTACTGAGTCTGATGTGACAATCTCCATACAGTCCGGTCCGTTCGTCCAAGACTATCGCATATCGGGCCTAGGGGGGCGGCAAGCGTCAGTCCCCTAATAGCGGTATAAGTCGTGTCGGAGCGAAGCCCATTACACCCTGAGAAACTACTGGAACCTACCAGCAAATCTCGCTTGCCCTGGCCAGGGACTTTGCGTAATGGCTCTCTGACACAGCACGATATCTACTCCCAATACCGGGAGGGACGAATCCTGTCTAACCGCCACTGCCTCCAAGTGCTCGGGACTGCACCCAACTGCTACCTGTTTGTACGACTCCTTTGAGCCGTGGTAGGGTAGCAATCTAAGAACAGTGGGACACACTCGAGGCGAAGTAGCAGTGTCAAGTCTGCGGACTATGCTGTACTCATGTCACCTGGGAACTGCTCACTGACGACTGGTATCAAACCAACCAACAGTTCCCTGTGAGTCCTGTCCGGTGTACCCGTAACCTAACGAGCACCTGCATACTATCTCCAGTACGACGTACTGACGGCTGTGGGACAGACCATCTCCCCAACTGGGATGAGAAGCGTACACACCAGTCTACTCCGGAGTATCGATGCTCTGTCTCGATAATCCAACGACCAGGGACCTGAAAAAGGATGTGCTTGTAGACTACCCAGCCCCCACTAGTGTGACTGCCGTCACAACGCTGGTAGACAAGCAAGATCCCAAGAGCTCTATTAATACGTACACTCACATATTAAGATAGAAAAACCAAGTAGCATACTACCATGTTTAGCAAGACTGTTATATACATGTGAATATCCCAAGCTTCCATTAAGTAATATACAAACTAGTATGATACAGTAATGGCCTTCTAGGGCATAAACACTAACAATTTCGATTTCTACCTGTTAATGTTTTCTACTCATGAGTTGGCAACTCACCCCCGTTGTGCCTCAGTCTTGCAGGTTGTCCGCTCGGATCAGTAGCGGCATTGCTGGCACACGGCTTGCTTTCGGGTGTTTTGCTTTGGTAGGTGGTATATGTTGGATCGTGACCCTCTTGTACTTGTTATTCATATTGTATCTAGTCACTCGATCAAATCAGAAACTAGAAATTGTATATGTTGCAGACTTAGAAGACTTGTAGTTGCGAGACTTGAGCGATGGGTTTTTATTTCGCTTTTGGGGTTGATGTCTTGCTTTACTTTATTTCCTTATATGGATCTTCGCCGTTGGGCGTCGTATACTTGTTATTTATACTTGTGGTGTTGTTTCCGCTGTTGGGCGTGTTTTGCTCCCGTTTGGGATGCTTTCTATATATTCCTTGTTGTACCCGTTTACGGGGCTAGTTTTTACAAAGGAGATGCTTCCGAAATTTTTATAAAAACCAAGGAAAAGAGTTAAAATAGTTTTAAGGATTTTTACTTAAAGTTTCTAAATGTTGTAAATGTTTTCTTTACTTGCTTCAGTTGTAAGGTTTAGATTTCTGGGTTTCGGCTTACTTAGGTTACGTTACGCCTGTAGACGTTGCGTAATTTAAGTGCCAGTCACGAGCTGCTATTTTGGGTCGTGACACACGTGGACGAGATCCACATGCATACATACATTGATCATATGGTTGGACGAGATCCACATACATACATACATTGATTATCTGATTGGATGATATTAGCATACTTATAGACTTGAGTTAGTGTTGGCACATATACGACCCAGTCACCCTAGATATCATAGTATTACCTTCATGATATAGTTGACCTAGGAGTCGTTGTTTATTCGATTTTTACTTGTTGATATATTTCTATTCACGAGTTGGCAACTCACCCCCGTTGTGCCACAGTTCTTGCAGGTAGACCGCATGGATCAGTAGCGGCTTCGCTGGCACATAGTTGCATTCGGGTGTTTTGCATTGGTAGGTGGGGCATTTGTATCGTACCCACTCTTGTATTTTCTATTTCATATTGTATCTAGTCAACTCCATCAATCAAAATTAGTAAATTGTATAAGTAATAAGACTTGGTGGGATTGTGGTTGCGAGACTTAGGGCGAGGGGTTTTCCGCTACTTATGGTTTTTTTGTCTTCCTTTTCTTTATCTTTTGTGTTGATCTTCGCCGTTGGGCGTCGTATACTTATTTATATTGTCTTGCGTGGTCGTGATCCATCGTTTGGCGAAGAGCTAGCTCCCGCTTGGGGATGCCTTTATCATTATCTTGTATATGTGGTTTTGGATCAAAATATACAAAGGAGGTGTTGCCCAAATTTTTAAAAGACGAAACATGTTTTCAAACTAGTAAATTCCACTTGCATTTTCATGTCCATTTTCTATGCATTTTAAGAAAACTTGATCTCATTATACCTTTATTTCAAAACTTCAACTCCTTTATTTTCTGAAAAAGGTTTAGATTTCTGGGTTTCAGCTTACTTGAATTACGTTACGCCTTTAGACATTGCGTGATTTAAGTGCTGGTCACGAGCTAATATTTTGGGTCGTGACAGCATGGGACTCTAAAGACTCGACAGTACGCAGGCAGTGGGTTTAACCACAAGTTCGTTAATGGCACTAGCTGTACATAACGGCAACCCAGGTACATGTCGAAAAGGAGGCCGACGAGCGAACTCATCCGAAACCCCTGAGCCTATCCATGACAATCTACGTGAAGTCCGGTCTGTTTGTCTGAAAGCATCGCATGTAAGGTCTTGAAGGGCGGAAAACGTCAGACCCCTAATAACCAGACAAGTCGTGTCAGTGTGGCCTAAGACCATCCGAGAATCTACTGGTTCGACCACCAGTAATTCTCAATCAGCCCTGGCCAGGGACTTATGGTAATGACCAACCGATCAAAGCGCGATATCGACTCCCTATACCGCAAGAGAGGAATCCCCAACAGTCGCTCACTACCTCCATGTGGCTCAGGACTGTACCCAACTAAAACCTGTTTGCACGACTCCTTTGAGCCGTGGTAGGGTAGTAATCAAAGTACAGTGGGAACTCACACGAGACAAATAACGACCTCAGGTCGACAGACTATCTGCATTCATGTCACCAGAGAACTGCTATCTGACCATAGGTATAATCCCAACTAGTCAGTTCTCGACGAGTCCTGTCCGGTGTACTCACACCCAGTGAGCACCTGTATACAATCTTAGGTACACCTCACCAATGGTTGCAGGACCAATCCATCGCCCCTTGTCAGGGTCTAGATATGTGTACACTAGTCTACTATGGAGTAATGATGCCCAGTCTCGATACTCCTACGACTAGGGACGCTTTTAAGGATGTGCTTTTTGACTACCCAGCTCCCACAAGTATGATCGCCATCACAACGCAGGTAGTCAGGAAAAGATCATACGGGCTTTATCAACATATATATAAGATATGAAATACAAAGTAAAACACATCACATGTTAAGATAAAGAAAAACCAAATTGCATACTATCATATCAAGTAAGATTGTCCTGTACATTTATATCCGTAGCATCCTGTACAATGAAGGCCTCTAGGGCATGTTAGGTCCACGTTACCCACCCCGGTTCTTTCGTGGAGGCGGAATAGGTAAAAATCAAATTTTTCTCACAAGGTAACATGGACCAACCATGAAGGATCTTTGCTAAACAAAACTAACATACTAACAACAAGTTCTAGCTACTATGTTGAATGGTTATACCTAGATCTTGAACTCCTTCTCTTCATGTAGTGGTCCTCCTCCTTGCTTGCTCCTTGGAGTGATGTAGACGGCTCCTCCTCGTCGTCTTCTCTTTGCCAAAGAAAGATCCACCCGAAGGCCTCTACCTTAAGCTTCTACCTCAACCAAGAGGTAACTAGAGTGCTTGGCTTGCTAAACCTAGAACCCTAGAATGAGTAGAGAGAAGTCTTGATGGTTTTATCTCACAAGCTCATGGTTCTCAACACATGAGAGATAAGAGCTTTGAGAGGAAGAGGAAGAGCTCAAAAACATGAGAGAGAAAGAGCAAGAGAGAATGCGGATCATTTTGCAACCATACTCTCATATGAGAGAATTATGAAATAATAATAATAATTAAAGAAATTGTGATGGTTCATTTGGAATGACCATTATCATTTCACATTAAATGAAATTTGCAAGAATCAAAAAGCATCTTTCATACGAAATGATGATGGTCAAAATGTCAACAAAAGTCAATCGGTCAACCAAAGTCAAAAAGCCAACAAAAGTCAAATGGTCAACCTAACCATGGCACAATTATCCTTAATTAATATCATTAATCATATCTCTCATTCTCATTAGGGTTTGGAAAAAGTCAACGGTCAACAACCCTAATGAGAATCCTCTGCCTCTGTCAACTGTGCATACACACCCGCATCCGTGTTCCGAGGAACACGAATACAATGAGACAAAACCAATCCCAAAACAAATACTAGGATCTGGCTTAAACCAAAGCCCACTAGTAATAACTGCCCGGACACCAAACGTGCACAAGTGCGCGGATGTGAACGAACCCCATCGCAAAACCATGCGACCTCTACTCTGTTTTTCCCAAAGGCGAATAATCCTCTGTGTGGGACTCTAAAGGCTCGACACTACGCTGGAAGTGTGTTTAACCATAGGCCGCAAGCGGTACTAGCTGTACGTAACGGTCCCCAGGTAGATGCCGATAAGAAGACCGACGAGGTGAACCCATCCGAACTCCTATTGAGCCTGAACGTGACAATCTCTGTACAGTCCGGTCTGTTCGTCTGAGAGTATCGCATGGCGGGCCTAGGGGGCGGTAAACGTCAGTCCCCTAATAGTGGTATAAGTCATGTCGGAGTGTAGCCCAGAACACCCTGAGAAACTACTGGAAACACTGCCAGTAATTCGCGCTTGCCACGGCCAGGGACGACTATGTGTAATGGCTCTCCTAGACACAGCGCGATATCGACTCCCAATACCGGGAGAGACGAATCCTGTCTAACCGTCACTGCCTCCAAGCGCTTCGGGACTGCACCCAACTACTGCCTGTTTGCACGACTCAATAGAGCCGTGGTAGGGTAGTAATCTAAGAACAGTGGGAACACACTCGAGGCGAAGTGACAGTGTCAAGTTAACGGACTAAGCTGTACTCATGTCACCTGGGAACTGTTAACTGACGATAGGTATAATACCAACCAACAGTTCCCGATGAGTCCTGTCCAGTGTACTCGTAACCTAACGAGCACCTGCATACTATCTCCAGTACGACGTACTGATGGCTGTTGGACAGACCATCTCCCCTGCTGGGACGAGAAGCGTATGCACCAGTCTACTCTGGAGTATCGATGCCATGTCTCGATAATCCTACGACTAGGGACCAAAATAAGGATGTGCTTATAGACTACCCAGCCCCCACTAGTGTGATCGCCATCATAATGCCGACAGTCAAGCAAAGATCCTAAGGGCCCCATCAATATGTATTAGCGATATGTTAAAAGAAACATATACACATATTAAGATAGAAACAAACCAAGTAGCATACTACTATATCGAGCAAGACTGTCGTAAAATCCGTGTATATATCCCAAGCTTCCAAAATGTATTATACAAACTAGTACTATACAATAATGGCCTCTAGGGCATACATATCCAACAATCTCCCACTTGCACTAAAGGCCAGTAATTGGTGTACCGCATACCCAACGTCTGCACTAAGGACAGCTACTGGCGTACCGCATACCCAATATCTCAAAAAGTCGCTCGAACTGTGTTTGAGGGAGGGCCTTTGTGAATGGATCCACCGTGTTGTCTTTTGTGTCCACTCTCCATACCTCGATCTCCTAGCGATCAATGATCTCCCTGATCAGGTGATACCGCCTTAAGATGTGTCTAGATTTCTGATGAGACCTTGGTTCCTTTGCTAAAGTTATAGCCTCATTGTTATCGCAATACAAAGGTATTGGGTCAACAATGGACGGAACCACCTGAAGTTCACCAATGAACTTCTTCATCCAGACCGCCTCTTTTGCGGCATCGCTTGCAGCAATGTATTCAGCCTCCATCGTTGAGTCTGCGACGGTATCCTGTTTGGAACTCCTCCAACACACCGCCCCTCCGTTGAAGGTAAACACAAAACCCGAGACAGACTTGTTGTCGTCTTTGTCACTCTGGAAGCTTGAATCGGTAAAGGACTCAACCCTAAGGTCTCCATTACCGTAAACCGGGAACATCTCCTTAGTCCTTATCAGGTACTTGAGAATATTCTTCACTGCCGTCCACTGGTTCTCACCTGGGTCTGACTGATACCGGCTCACCACGCTCAGCGCGTAAGCTTCATCTGGTATTGTACATAGCATCGCAAACATTATAGATCCTACCGCCGAAGCGTAGGGTATAGTGCTCAAGCGAACCCTCTCCTCGTCAGTCTTAGGAGACATCTTCTTGGAGAGGGTGATTCCGTGCAATGCGGGTATATTACCGCGCTTGGAATCTTCCATACTAAATCTTTTTAGTACGGTCTCTATGTACCTGGACTGTGAAAGTCTCAGTAATCTCTTGGATCTATCTCTGTAGATCTTGATCCCCAGAATGTACGAGGCATCACCCAGGTCCTTTATAGAGAACCGTTGTGATAAGATTAGCTTGACCGATTGTATCATAGGAATGTCATTTCCTATCAAAAGAATGCCGTCCACGTACAAGACTAGGAACACGACAGTTCATCCTACAATCTTCTTATAGATAAAAGGTTCATCTTCGTTCTTGATGAAATCAAATTCCTTGATTGCCTCATCAAAACAGATGTTCCAGCTCCGCGATGCCTGCTTTAATCCATAAATGGATTTGAGAAATTTGCACACCTTCCCGCTGCTCCCACTGTCTACAAAACCTTCTGGCTGATCCAAGTAAACGCACTCTTCTAAACTGCCGTTTAGAAAAGCCGTTTTTACGTCCATCTGCCAGATTTCATAGTCATGGAAGGCAACAATGGCAAGTAGGATCCGGATGGTTTTGAGCATAGCCACTGGAGAAAAAGTTTCGTCATAGTCCACACCAGGTCTTTGACGAAAACCTTTTCCAACGAGTCTAGCCTTATAGGTTTCCACCTGCCCATCTACACCAAGTTTTCTTTTGTAGATCCATTTGCATCCAACGGGTTTTACCCCAGGTGGAGCAATATCCAAGGTCCACACTTTATTAGTGTACATGGACTCCATTTCGGATCGCATAGCATCCAGCCACTTATCAGAGTCCCTACTGATAATGGCCTGCCCGAAACTGGTAGGGTCATCTTCTTCCAAGATGCAATCCTCTCGATCCCCGTCTATGAGAAAACCGTAGTATCTCTCGGGCGGATGAGAAATCCTACCAGATCTGCGGAGTGGCTGACGTTCGTCTGGGGTTATTGAATCCCGAGGTTCTGTCAAATCTTCAGTTTCATTTTGTCGTCGCTGAATTTCTTCCAGTTCTACCGAACTCCTACTAGTTTCTTTTGCAAGAAATTGCCACTCTAAAAAAGTGGCGTGGCGAGATACAAACACCTTCTGTTCCTCGGTGTGGTAGAACAGATATCCTATAGAGTTCTTAGGATATCCCACAAATTTACATAGAACTGAACGTGCCTGAAGTTTGTCCGAATTTTGTACTTTTACATAGGCCGGACAACCCCATATCTTAATGCGCTTAAGATACGGCCTTTTACCATTCCATATCTCGAATGGTGTCTTAGGCACTGATTTAGACGGAACATCATTCAATATATATGCCGCTGTCAAAAGCGCATGTCCCCAAAATGAAAGAGGCAATTCGGCACTACTCATCATGGAGCGAACCATATCCAATAGGGTACGATTCCTCCGCTCCGATACACCATTGTGCTGTGGTGTATAAGGAGGAGTAAGCTGAGAGAGAATACCATTCTCTTTTAAGTAATCTAGGAATTCCGTGCTTAAGTACTCCCTTCCCCTATCCGATCGGAGGATCTTGATACTTTTGCCAGTCTGGTTCTCTACTTCGTTTCTGAATTCTTTGAATTTCTCAAAAGCTTCAGATTTGTGTTTCATAAGATACATATATCTGAATCTAGAGAGATTGTCAGTGAATGTAATGAAGTACAAGAACCCACCCCTTGCATGTATAGACATCGGACCACATACATCACTGTGTATGAGTCCCAAGAGCTCTGTTTCTCTTTCTCCATGGCCGGTGAACGGAGATTTGGTCATCTTTCCTTTGAGACAAGACTGACAAGTTTCATAAGATGTCCACTAAATGGAGATTTGGTCATCTTTCCTCATCTTATGACACTTACCAGTCATGTCTCAAAGGCAAGATGACCAAAACTCCGTTTAGTGGACACGGAGAAAGAGGTACAGAACTCTTGGGACTGATACATGGTGATGTATGTGGTCCCATGTCTACACATGCCAGGAACGGTTTTTCCTACTTCATTACATTCACTGACAATCTCTCGAGATACGGACATGTGTTCCTGTTGAAATACAAGTTTGAAGCTTTTGAGAAATTCAGAGAATATAAGAACGAAGTGGAGAACCAAACGGGCAAAAGTATTAAGATCCTTCGATCTGATCGAGGAGAATACTTGAGCAATGATTTTCTGAACTATCTAAAAGAGAATGGGATTCTCTCTCAGCTTACTCCTCCCTATACACCATAGCACAACGGTGTATCGGAGCGGAGGAATCGCACCCTATTAGATATGGTGCGCTCTATGATGAGTACTGCTGAGTTACCAATTTCCTTTTGGGGACATACGCTTGAGACAACAGCATACCTATTGAATCAAGTTCCGTCTAAATCTGTACCTACCACACCATATAAGATATGGAGTGGGAAGAGACCATGTTTTAAACGTGTTAAGATATAGGGTTGTCCGGCCTATGTCAAAACACAAAATCCGGACAAACTTGAGGCACGGTAAGTTCTTTGTAAGTTTGTGGGATATCCTAAACATTCACATGGATATCATTTCTACCACAGCGAGGAACAAAAGGTGTTTGTTTCTCGACATGCCACCTTTTTAGAAAAGAAATTTCTTGTAAAAGAAATTAGTGGCGAAGCGGTAGAGCTGGAAGAAGTTCCAGCACCACAAACTACAACTGAAAATTTAGTAGAACCAGATGATTCGGTAGTTCCCAACGAACCCCAGCCTCTCCGCCGATCTAGTAAGGTTCATCATCCACCTGAGAGATACTACGGTTTTCTCATTGACGGTGGAAGCGAGGATTGCATCATGGAAGATGATGACCCGACTAGCTTCGAGCAGGCCATCACGAGTGGGGACTCTGTGAAATGGCAGGATGCAATACGATCTGAGATGGAATCCATGTACACCAACAAAGTATGGACTTTGGAAGTTGCTCCTGAAGGGGTAAAACCCATTGGAAGCAAGTGGATCTTTAAGAAGAAATTTGGTGTGGATGGAAAAGTGGAGACTTTCAAAGCTAGACTTGTTGCAAAGGGTTTTCGTCAACGACCAGGTGTGGATTATGACGAAACCTTTTCTCCAGTGGCTATGCTTAAATCCATCCGGATCCTACTTTCCATTGCTGCATATCATGACTACGAAATCTGGCAAATGGATGTTAAGACCGCCTTTCTAAATGGTGATTTAGAGGAGTGCGTGTACATGACTCAGCCAGTGGGCTTCGTAGAGAGTGGGAGCAGCGGAAAGGTTTGCAAGCTTCTTAAATCCATCTACGGGTTAAAGCAGGCATCGCGGAGTTGGAACATCTGTTTTGATGTTGTAGTCAAAGAGTTTGACTTCATCAAAAACGTACATGAACCTTGTATATACAAGAAGGTTGCAGAGAGTAAGGTCGTCTTCCTTGTATTGTACGTGGATGACATACTCTTGATAGGAAATGATGTTCCTATGCTGCACTCGGTCAAGCTCTTCTTATCACATAGATTCTCAATGAAAGATCTAGGTGATGCCTCCTGCATTTTGAGAATTAAGATCTATAGAGATAGATCTAAACGGATACTGGGATTGTCCCAATTCAGGTACATTGACACCAAACTAAAGAGGTTTAGTATGGAAGAATCCAAGAATGGAAACCAACCCATGATCTCTGGACTCACTCTCTCCAAAGAGATGTCTCCTAAGACTGATTTGGAGAGAGCTCGCATGCAAGGGATACCCTATGCTTCGGCAGTAGGCTCTATCATGTATGCGATGCTATGTACCAGACCCGATGTAGCATACTCACTAAGTGTAATGAGTAGGTATCAAGCAGATCCAGGAGAGAATCACTGGACAGCTGTGAAGAACATTCTCAAGTACTTGAGAAGGACTAAAGAGATGTTCTTGGTGTATGGTAACGGAGAACTCCAGGTGGAGTCCTTTACCGATTCAAGCTTCCAAAGTGATAAGGACGACTCTAAGTCGCACTCGGGGTTTGTCTTTACCCTAAATGGAGGGGCGGTTTGTTGGAAGAGTTCCAAGCAAGAAACCGTGGCAGACTCGACGATGGAGGCTGAATACATCGCTGCCAAAGAGGCTGCCAAAGAGGCTGTCTGGATGAAGAAGTTCATCACTGAACTTGGTGTGGTTCCTTCCATTGAGCATCCAATACCTTTGTATTGTGATAACAATGGAGCTGTGGCTTTGGACAAGGAACCCAGGTCCCATCAGAAGTCCAGACATATTCTGAGGCGGTATCACCTGATCCGGGAGATAGTTGATGGCCGCGAGATCGAGGTCAGGAGAGTTGACACGAAGGAAAACACTGCGGATCCACTCACGAAGGCCGTTCCCCAGATACAATTTGAGAGACTCTTTGGGATGCTGGGTATGAGATACTACAACAGCTGGCCTTAGTGCAAGTGGGAGATTGTTAGCTATATATATGCCCTACAGGCCATTGTTGTACATATGATGTATATTATAATGGATGCTTGGATATATATAGAGAGGACTTTCTTGCTCGACATGATAGTATGCTATTTGGTTTCACTTTGTCTTAACATGTTGACTTGTATTAGTTTACTGTCTTACTCTCACATGTTGATAAAGCTCTTAGGATATGTACTCGACTACTAGGACTATGATGCAGATCATACTAGTGGGGCCAGGGTAGTCCAAGAGTACATCCTATAACTGTTCCTAGTCGAGGGAGTGTCGAGACAGGGCATCGATACTCCAGAGTAGACTGGCGTATACGCATCTTGACCCATATGATGGGCGATGGATGATCCCATATCCATCGGTATTTGACATCAAAGATGGTGTACGGGTGCTCAGTGGAGACTGGGTACACTGAACGAACTCGCCGAGAACTCCTAGATGGTATTATACCTATCGTCAGATAGCAGTTCTCCGATGACACTGGTACAGGTTAGTCTGTAGACCCGAGATCGTCATAGAGTCTTGTGTGATTCCCACTGTGCTTTGATTTCCATCATACCACATCTAAGAGGGCATGCAGAAAGGTGGCTTTTGGGTACAGTCCGGAATCACATGGAGGCAATGAGCGATAGGAGGGGTTTCGTCTCTCCCGGTATAGGGAGTTGATGTTGTGCTGTGTTCGATTGGCTATAACTGGAAGTCCCTGGCCAGGGCTGATATGGAGTGCTACTGGTAAGAGTTATCAGTAGTTTCTCGACCTGTTATGAGCCTCACATCGACACGACTTATCGGTTACTGGGGTCTGACATTTACCACCACTAGACTGGATATGCGACATATCAGACGAAGAGACCGGACTGTACGGTAGTGTTACTGATTGGATTCACAGGAGAATGTACAGCCTTGCTTGTTGATCTTCTGATCGCTCAATACCTGGGTGGCTGTTGCGTTTAGCTGACCGCTTGCAGCTTGTAGGTGTTTGATATGATTATCACCTACTGCCGGCGTATTGACGATTCTTTAGAGTCCTACACAGAGGTTTCCTGGCTCAGGCAAAATGGAGTAGGAGCACATATGTGATATGTGCGGAACCGAGAATAATACGATATGAGATACCGTATTCTATTCTCGCGATATGAGATATCGGCCGGGTATATGTGATATAGCCGAGTTATTGGATCAAGTGTTGATTCGATGAATTGGTACATGTTATATTAGTCGGTTATATGTATTATAGCCGGATTATCGGATCAAGTGTTGATTCGATAATTTAATGTATAATTATATATGTGATATATTACATTACGTTAACTAATATAAGCTCGTTTTATTGATTCATTTTCTCACGGGATAATACATTGATGTATATGCGATATATGTTAATTATATTATTTTCTTTTGTTACAAAATATATTGTATATGTGATATATAGTATTGTAACATGTTAGGGTTACAAATGTAACCAAGGTTTAAACCATGATTAGGGTTAAGGTTGGGTTTACATTTATTTATATATATTGATAATTCATTTTGGATGGATTATTTTTGGATGAAGCTTTCATGAAGCTTCCATGAAGCTTCATGAAGTGTTGACTTTGGTCATCCTTCTTTGTTTCTTTGTGTAGATATTTGTTAACCCAACCCAAGCCCTTTACCCTAGTTTATTCTCTACAAGGGTTAAATCTATCATACTTAACCCATGGTTGTATTTGTAACCATAACAATAATTCATTATTCATCACAAAAGGATTATCTTCTTCTTCTTCATCTTCTTGCTCTTGAAAAAAGCTTGCTAGGTTTTTAATTTGTGATGAATAAGTGTGAGAATTTGAAAACAAAAGAGAGCAAAATTCCTACTTCATCATCCCCATCTATTCTAGCCACTTAGATTAGGGTGTTCACTTCTCTAATACGTTGTTTAGTGAAGTGTAAGCTTGGGTTAGAGATTCTTCAAGGTAGATTATCTTAGATCATGAAGACTACAAGCAAGGTGTCTCATTTACCTCATGGAGCCACTCGAGAGTCGGAGTTCATGTTGATCGCAGCGAAGGGACCTCAACACGGAGCTTATGAAGTGAAGGAACGGACTACAAAGGTTGTAATCCCTATCTCTTTACTTCTTTGTATGTGATACTATTTTTGTCACCCTAGAAATTCTAGCAAGATTCAAGGTTAGTTAGCTTTGCACCTCTCTAATTTTTAAAATGGCACGAGTGATGCTACCAAACCCTAGACTAGGTGCAGGGGTAACCCAACAGGGTTTTCCATTCTATGGTTGGTCCACAGATGTTGTGGCGTGTCCTGAATATTATTAAACTGTACTCAAGAGTTGAGCTCTTGGGGGGATTATGGAACTTTGATGAATCGATCAAAAGGTTCGACGTCATTCGGATATCATGTGATGGGATACATTGCTTGGGAGACTCTAGATATGAGTATAGCCGTTGGAGCGCAGTCCATGCAGCCACGAAGAGACGAGTCCGAATCAGTCGACATTAGAGAAAAGTGGAGTAAGAGGTTCGTACGAGATTTCGACGAGATAACGTTCCACTCTGCTGACATCAGAGATGTGATACGCATGCAGAGGCGTCGCATATGGATTTATCTTCCAGAAGGAGTCATGATGAGTATGCAGCCGTTCCGGAACAAGAAATAGATTTAGTAAAGATGATAACTTTTGGGCAGTTCGGCAGAAATGAGATTGGGGAAAGACTTCGACGGGACCTTTCTGGAATACTAAACGAGAAGACTTGGACCCAGGTCGGTCATATTATGCACACCCAGCAGGCCAGATTTCGGCATCTTCGACGAGACATGTTACGAGTGACCATGACAGTTGGCCAGAGATCTTTAGAGGATGTGCTAAAGCGGGACTGTTTCCGCCATTTTTTATTTCGGTATTTTGGACGATTTATTTGCTTGATTGAGATTTTGTGAACCACAGTTGCACTTGACTTCGGTTTGATGTCATTTGAGATATTGATTTTGATTCCATGCCTATGGTATGCATGTGATTTGACTTATGCTTTCGGCATAGTTTTCATGCACTTTTAGTATTGTGATTTGATTTTGTGCAAGCTGATGCACATGATTGTGAGATTATATACCATGGTATACCTGATTTGGATTTGGATTGAAAGGTGTTGTATATCGTCGATTTCGATTGTGATATTCGATATTTGTTTTCATGCACCTTGTGCACTGGATTTGGATTCTTGCGCATACTTGACGCGCTTGATGCGATTTTGGTGCACGCCAGATGCACTAAATCGAGATTCTTCGTGCATATCAGATGCGCCTGATATTGCTGTCAGGCACACCCGTTGCCTTTGACAGATGTTTCGTACACACCCGTTGCACTTAGATTTTGTTTCTGTGCACATGTATGGCACATTCATGGATTTCTATTTCCGTGCGTACCAGACGCACATGGCATTCATATATACATTTTGGGACTGATTTTGGAGCAGTATGTTTTATGATATTTACGATTTGGTATAGTGACTGAGCAGGACTAGTCCGAGAACGGTACCTGAGTATATTTTTGCATGCATTGATAGATATCGAAGGGATTTCCAAAAAGGAGCTATAGTCCCATGTATTTACCTACGTGTCCGAGATGACACGAAACATTTTATAAAGGAAGCCCTTCTAAATGATTTTCAAAATGGCGGGGCGTATATATCAAACAAAGGGTATATATATATAGTTATTTTCTTACAATAGACGTCCGCCACTGTGCAGTAATACGCGCATCGCACAGCGACTTAAAAAGGTTTGGCATGCATTTTCTTTAGATGTTTACATGTATAGTTTGGATGTTATATGTATAGTTTTGATGTATATCATGTTGGTTCTCGTATTGGACTTAGACGTTGGTGTCTTCACCATAACTCCAATGATTGCGGGATGCTTGACGGAGTTTTGATTTTGGTTTATATACTCGTTTTTTATGTGCATGCATTGCGCTGCGATGTGTTTTATGTGTATAATGATTTCGGAGCCCCGACGACTTGGACTTTTTACTGAAATGTTTTAGTATTTGGGTGGTTTAAATTTTAAATTCGAGGACCGAATTTCTTTAAGGGGGGAAGATTATGACATTTCAGAAAAATAAAATATTATTTTTGGGAATTTTTATAATTAAATAATAAATATTATGAATATTTTAATAATGCGGTATAATTAAATACCGATAAATTGGGAAATATTTGGAAATTATGTTAAATATTGAATTTGAAAGAGATTACAAGATTTGAGCATTTATAGATTGTTATACAATTAATTATATTCAATTTTAATACTAATCGCGATTAAAAATCATTAATCGTGCATTAAGCTTAATTTGTGCACATGACATGCACCATGTCACATTTTCAAGAAATACTTGTTTCATTTTAACCATGACATCTTGTTATTTTTATGTATATGATTTCATTTGTTTTGGGTTTTAATTTGAATAAGGAAAAACAAATAAGAAATAGAAAAGAAAAGATAAAGAAATAGGTATGGGCAAGAGAGAGAGGTGAGGGGTCAACTTGACCATGGCCATTTGTGTTCCCTCCATTTTTCCCTTCATCATTCTCTCTCCCTCTCAAACCCATGGCAGCCCTCTCTCCTCCACCACCTTCACCACCTCAAAACACACTCAAAACTCCATCTCCATTTCATTAAAATTGTGCACAAGCCCACTACAAACACTTTGGACCAAGAAAAATCCGATTTTGAGAACTTGGGGCAACTCAAGAAAATTCTTGAGTTGCCAAATGAGGTATTTCCTTCACCATTAGAATTGTATTTCATTTCCTTTTTCATCTATTTAAGTTTAGAATCGATCTTTGCATAGTTTTGTGAGCTTAGAAAATTCCTAGATGAGGTTAGGATTTTGGTTGAGTTGTGATGGTGTAATTGAGATTAGTAAAGACCCTACAACCCATCTAGTGCTAGAATTCTGGGCAAAACCAGAGAATTTAAACCCCAATTCACAAACTTAGAAACCTCGATATCGGAAAATTGTGAGAATTGTGAGGTTGTTTTGATATCTGCTATCACCCGGGGACCCTAGGATTTATTTAGCAAACACAGTGATACATGCAGGTGACCTAGATGCTAACCCCAAGACCCGGGACCCCCGCTCCCTCACTTGGCCGCAAATATAAGCTTTCTGGCCGCAAATTGCGGCCAGAGCAGGAGCTTTGGGGGTGGTGTTTGGTTCATGGCTCTTTCATCTGTAAACTAGACCCTTAACATATGCAAAATTGGCTAATTTCACCTGGGATAAAATCTGGAAGTAATTTTCATGATTTCTGATTTCAAATTGTGAATTCTGTGAACTTGGATTTTAGTATTTGTGTCTGCCTCGATCATTTGACGTTTGTACGACGATATCGAGAGTTGTTTGATTGTTCTTGCATGTGTAAACTATAGGTTTTAACCTATCTGTGATACGCGTGCCGATTTGGTTTTCGTATGAGATTTCGGTTTACGATACTATGTGTGATATGTAGGTACCCTCACGTGGACATGGGACGATGAAGATGAGGATGGAGACATCGACATCGGCATGCAAGAATCGAGGTGAGTAGATATATATCTACGGGGGAAGTCGGGTGGATGGCGTATAGCACCCCCGCAGTTCGTACTGTAGTATACGAATACGTATACATATTTATTTATAATTATATGTATTGTGGGGTTAATGACTATCTAGATAGGCTTATGTGTTCACGGGTTAGCTTAGTGTAATTAGAAGTAACTTAGTTTAGCTTCTTAGTCGTGAACCCTATAGTAAGGATTACACCCACACGCACACACCCACACACTTACATTGTTTTATTTGTGCGTATATGGGGATATATATATATATACACACACACATAGGTATGGGACTATGTATATATATGTGTATATGTATATGTATATATATATATACATGGATAATGAGGAAAGTATATGGTATTTGGAGATGAGTCGATTTGATTGGGCATGACTCCATGAGACCGGTGATGAGACATGGTTCGTATTATGAGATACGACATGAGGTTATAGCGGGTCCTTAGGCGATGTGTTTTCATACACACGCATATATATATATGTAGATGGTATCAGTATTTACTAGACATATATCAGTACCCCCAGATCATGATATATGATGAAAAGGATACCAGATGAATAATGAGATAAATGTCATATTTGACCCGTACCCAGATTTGGGATGCCGTACGACGGATTTACCGTACGAGCTATATATTTATGATCGATCCGCACTCTTGACTCGAGGATGTCATATTATATATATTGTATCGTATGCGATACTATTGAGGCGAGATAACCGACTATTATATATATATGTATATCGACTCAGACTTAGGTGGTTTTCCTTACCTTTTCGATTAGTCTGTTAGTTTAAACCTGTAGTTTACTTATAAATGTTAGACTAGACCCGAGTCATACATATTTCAAACTAATGAATCGTGAATATTTTAAAGACAGGCCAAGGGGTACTACGGATATTTCAAAGGATGTACCTTTTCTTAAAAATACCGTAGCCCTATTTTCTCAACACCACGATTCGTACTAATTCAAATGCCAAAACTGTATGACTCGTTATATAAATGTATATTACTTATTGCTGTGTTTACTATTCATTTTCTGCATGTTCTTACTATTCGCAACGCATCACATGCATTACTGTGTTTCGTAATCATTATGAAACTCATGCTGTCCGGACACCAGCACCATTACCGATGATGCGTATGCTCCACGTACACTTGCTTGCCGGCTCACACACCTCATCATCGGTAATTGCCATGTCACGTATACTTTAGAGAATATTATTTTATTGATATCACTTGTTAGCTTATAGTTTCGACATATCATTACTGTGCTAGTTTAGATATTGCATTCATTATTGTGATACTTCATGCATATTTATTATTCATTGTCATGCATTATTATTTAGGGCCAGTCCGGATTGCAGGAGCCCAATACATTTAATTCATTGTTTATTTATTCTCGAGATTCGGATTTTTCATGAGATTTATGGATTTGGAGAAACCGCAAGATTTTATAAACTAATTATCATTTTAAAATGAAAGTGGCGGTTTTCTCATGATATGATTTGAGATATGTCCACCATGAGTTTTCTCGGCTCTTGAGCGATATCATACACCCGATTCGAGGAGGAGGAGGAACCTTCTGTGGGTGCATGGTGGACCCGGTGCGGTACCCTGGGGCGAGAAGGTCGCAGATGAAGGCGTTGAGCCTGGCAGGGGAACACTACCGACCGGTGACTTCATTGTGACTCGTCGGATATCCGGAGGATACCGATCGGAGTTTGGGCCAGTCCGGATAGCCGTGTAAGTCCATGCTACCTCTCCCGGTACTTACGGGCTTGCGGAATTTGGTGAAAAACGATTTTCTTAGAGGTGGTAACATGGACTCAAAACCCGGATCTTTGTTAAACTGCTAACTAACAACCTAACAAGAGTTTACCTACTCTGTTAGGGGGCTATACCTTTCTTGAACTCCTTCGTCTTCAACTCGTCCCGGAGTTCGGATCGGCCTCACCTCGTCGTCTCCTTGCGTCGAAGATGGATCCACCCGAAAGCTTCTACCTTTGGCTTGTTCTTCGGACTTTGAAGAAACTAGATCACTTGGCTTGCTAGGCCTTGTGAGCTAGAATGAGTAGAGAAGAGTATGTTGGGATTTTTCTCTATGGTTCTTGCTTCTCAACACATGAGACAAGTGAACCATAGACTAAAAAAGAGAGAGCAAGAGGAAGAGGGTGAGAGCAAGAGCATGAGAGCTCAAAAACAAGAGAGAGAAAGGTCAAGCAAGAATGAGCCTCTCTTTTGTCTTTCACCCTCTCATAATCCAAAAGCATCATTAGCCAAAATGTCAACCAAGTATTATGTGATGGTTCATATCATGATAAAGGCAATATCATTTCCATGCACTCATTTTGCAAACTACAACAAGCAAGCAAAAGTCTTTGCATGAAAATGACAACCATTGTGATGATGATGGTCAACTAGTCCAACCTAGTCAACCGGTCAACAAAGTCAACAAAGTCAACCCTTCAACAACCATGTCACTATAATATTTAATTAATATTATTGCTAAATATATATATATATATCATATTCTCATTAGGGTTGAGCAAAAAGTCAATAGTCAACAGTCAACGGTCAACAACCCTAATGAGAATCCTCTGCCTCTGTCTCTCCGTCAACTGTGCATACACACCCGCATCCGCGTTCCGAGGAACACGGATGCAAACTGGATAAAACCAATCCCAATACGTACACTAGGATCTGGCTTAAACCAAAGCCCGCTAGTGTAAACTGTCCGGACACTAAACGTGCACGAGTGCACGGATGTGACTGAACCCTGTCGCAAAACCATGCGACCTGTCGCAAAACCATGCGACCTCTACTCTTTTGCCTAAAGGCGAATAGCTTTCTGTGTGGGACTCTAAAGACTCGACACTACGCTGGCAGTGGGTTTAACCACAGACCGCAAGCGGCACTAGCTGTGCGTAACGGTCCCCAGGTAGATGCCAACAAGAAGACTGACGAGGCGAAACCCATCTGAACTCCTATTGAGCCTGAATGTGACATTCTCCGTACAGTCCGGTCTGTTCGTCTGATACATCGCATGGCGGGCCTAGGGGGCGGTAAACGTCAGTCCCCCAATAGCGGTACAAGTCATGTCGGAGTGAAGCCCAAAACACCCTGAGATAACACTGGAAGCCTACCAGTATATCTCGTTTGCCCTGGCCAGGGACTACTCGTGTAATGGCTCTCCTAGACTTAGCGCGATGTCAACCCCCAATATTGGGAGAGACAAATCCTGTCTAACCGTCACTGCCTCCAAGTGCTTCGGGACTGCACCCAACTACCACCTGTTTGCACGACTCCTTTGAGCCGTGGTAGGGTAGTAATCAAAGTACAGTGGGAACACACTCGAGGTGAAGTGACAGTGTCAAGTCAGCGGACTAAGCTGTACTCATGTCATCTGGGAACTGATAACTGACGATAGGCATAATACCAACTAGTCAGTTCCCGACGAGTCCTGTCCAGTGTACTCGTAACCCAACGAGCACCCGCATACTATCTCAAGTACGATGTACCGACGGCTGTGGGACAGACCGTCTCCCACACTGGGATGAGAAGCGCATGCGCTAGTCTACTCCGGAGTATCGATGCCCTGTCTCGATAGTCCTGCGACCAGGGACCTGCATAAGGATGTGCTTATAGATTACCCAGCCCCACTAGTGTGACCGCCATCACAACGCTGGTAATCAAGCAAAGATCCTAAGGGCTCCACTAATGTGTATAGGCGATATACTAAAATAAACACATGTACACATTGAAGTAGAAACAAACCAAGTAGCATACTACCATTTTGAGCAAGATTGTCAATACAAGGTGAATATCCCAAGCTTCCATTAAGTAATATACATACTAGTATGATACAGTAATGGCCTCTAGGGCATATACATTAACAATCTCCCACTTGCACTAAGGCCATATACTGGCGTATCGAAGACCTATCATCTCGATCAGCCGCTCGAACTGAGTGTGGGGTAAGGCCTTCGTGAGTGGATCAGCAGTGTTATCTTCCGTATTTACTCTCTTCACCTCGATCTCCCGGCGATCAACGATCTCCCTGATCAGGTGGTACCGCCTCAAAATATGCCTGGACTTCTGATGGGACCTGGGTTCCTTCGCTAATGCTATAGCGCCGTTGTTGTCACAATACAGCGGTATTGGATCAACACTGGTAGGAACCACCTGAAGTTCCGTGAGGAACTTCTTCATCCAGACAGCTTCCTTTGCGGCATCGCAAGCAGCTATGTACTCCGCTTCCATAGTTGAGTCAGCAACGGTTTCCTGCTTGGCACTCTTCCAGCAAACCGCCCCTCCATTGAGGTTAAAGACATAACCCGACATGGACTTGGAGTCATCCTTATTACTCTGGAAGCTGGAGTCAGCAAAGGCCTCAATCTGGAGGTCTTTTCCGCCATACACCAAGAACATCTCCTTAGTCCTTCTCAGGTACTTGAGAATGTTCTTTACTGCTATCCAGTGTTTCTCCCCTGGGTTCGACTGATACCGGCTTACAACGCTCAATGCGTATGCTACATCTGGTCTGGTACACAACATCGCATACATAATAGAGCCTACCGCAGATGCGTAGGGTATTGATGACATGCGAGCCCTTTCCAAATCAGTCTTGGGAGATATCTCTTTGGAGAGGGTGATTCCGTGACAAGCCGGTAGATTACCGCGCTTGGAATCTTCCATACTGAATCGTTTCAATATGGTGTCGATGTACCTTGACTGTGAAAGTCCCAACATCCTCTTAGATCTATCACGATAGATCTGGATCCCCAGAATGTAGTTGGCATCGCCCAGGTCCTTCATGGAGAACCTGTGCGACAAGAATCCTTTGACTGACTGTAGCATAGGAATATCATTTCCTATTAGGAGAATGTCATCGACGTACAAGACGAGGAATACCACATTTCTCCCTACAATCTTACTGTAAATGCATGGTTCATCTAGGTTTTTGACAAAGTCGAATTCTTTGACAGTATCATCAAAGCAGATGTTCCAACTCCGCGATGCCTGCTTGAGTCCATAGATGGACTTGAGCAATTTGCACACTTTACCGCTGCTCCCACTCTGATTGAATCCCTCTGGCTGATCCATATAGACGCACTCTTCCAAATTTTTCCATTTAGAAAAGCCGTCTTTACGTCCATCTGCCAGATTTCATAATCGTGGAAGGCAGCAATGGCAAGAAGGATCCGAATGGATTTAAGCATGGCCACCGGAGAAAAGGTCTCGTCATAGTCCAAACCAGGTCTTTGACGAAAACCCTTTGCAACGAGCCTAGCTTTATAGGTTTCAACATGCCCATCTACACCAATCTTCTTTCTGAAGATCCATTTGCAGCCTACGGGTTTTACCCCTTCTGGAGCAAAGTCCAAAGTCCAAACTTTGTTGGTGTACATGGACTCCATCTCGGTCCGCATTGCATCCAGCCATTTTACCGAGTCACCGCTCTGAATGGCTTGCTGGAAGCTAGTAGGCTCACCATAATCCATGGTGCAATCCTCTCTATCCCCGTCTATGAGAAAACCGTAGTATCTCTCGGGCGGATGAGACTGCCTACTACTCTTGCGGAGTGGCGTAGGAATGTCCGGTTCCCCTGAACCTTCTGGTTCTACTAAGGTTTCAGTAATAGCTTGTGGTTCTGGAATTCTTCCAGTTCTATTGCGCTCCCACTTATCTGATTTTCTAAAAACTCAGTTTCCAAGAAGCGGGCATGACGAGAGACAAGGACTTTTTGCTCCTCTGCGTAATAGAAAAGATACCCCTTGGAGTTCTTTGGGTATCCCACAAACTTGCATTGTACTGAGCGTGCCTCGAGCTTGTCCGCATGCTGCTTTTTTACAAAAGCTGGACATCCCCATGTCTTAAAGGATTTAAGACAGGGTTTCTTCCCACTCCACATCTGATATGGTGTGGTAGGCACTGTTTTAGTAGGAACTTGGTTCAAGAGATGTGCAGCTGTTTCTAGTGCATAACCCCAGAAAGATCGCGGTAACTCAGCATTACTCATCATGAAACGAACCATATCTAATAGGGTTCGATTCCTCCTTTCCGATACACCGTTGTGTTGTGGTGTGTATGGAGGAGTAAGTTGAGAGAGAATTCCATTCTCTTTTAAGTAGCCCAGAAACTCGGCACTCAAGTATTCTCCACCTCGATCCGATCTTAGAATCTTGATACTTTTGCCGGTTTGTTTTTCAACTTCATTCTTGTATTCTTGAAATTTCCCAAAGGCCTCGGATTTGTGCTTCATTAAGAAGACATGTCCATACCTAGAGAAATCATCTGTGAAAGTAATGAAGTATGAATAACCACTTCGCGCATGTGTAGACATTGGACCACACACGTCACTGTGTATGAGTCCCAAGAGCTCGCTCGCTCTTACTCCGTGTCCAGTGAACGGAGTCTTTGTCATCTTTCCCATGAGACAAGATTCACAAGTGGCATAAGATTGGTACTCGAACGGATCCAAGTATCCTTCTTTATGTAACTTAGTCAACCGTGTCTCATTGATGTGACCCAGTCTACAATGCCATAAGAAAGCCTGATTTAATTCTGGAGACTTTCTTTTAAGTGTGTTCTGGACACTGAATATCTGAGCTTGATTCAATACGTATATACCGTTATTTAATGTACCTGACCCAATCAGTACTTGATTTAGGTGGATGTTTACTACATCGCTTACAAAAGCAAAATCATATCCTTCCTTAGAAAGTAAGGATACAGATATGATATTACAAATCGCACCTGGTACATACAAACAGTTACGCAGAATCAATATCTGCCCAGTTGTCAGTCCTAGGTGATATTCCCCTACGGATACAGCATCCATGCTCATTCCGTTAGCAACCCTGAGAGTCATATCACCTTTCCTAATAACCCTACGGTTTCTCAGAGCCTGTAACGAATTACAGATGTGAGATCCTGATCCGGTATCCAATACCCAGGAAGTAGGGTTAACTGACAAACAGTTCTCTATTACAAACACACTGGAAGCCGAAGCCACAACATGCTTCGAATTCTGGCTACTGGCTTTGCAAGCCCTGCAATCTTTCTGCCACTGTTCATTCCCGTTACAATAGGAACGTCCCTCTTTTACTATATCCAGTCCTGAAACTTTTGCCCTTGCTTTTCCTTTTTCTTCCCTGGTTTCTTTCAGGGTATAAGCAGAGGGCAGGAACTGTAGAATTAAGTCAGTACTTGACCCATTCTTCAACGTGGTCTCCAGGTCCGTGAGCTTAAAATAGCTGGTCTCTGTAAGGACGTTGTCCCTTATAGATGACCCGACAGCCAACCTCGCTTGAAGCAATTCGTTCGAGGTCTCATATCTTGCGATACGAGATTGCTCTCCATATAAATTTTTGTTATGGAGGAAGATAGAAACTGAGTCCATCTTCTCGTGCTGCCCCTGGTTCGCACCATCAACTGAGGCTAACACGAGGCACTTGGTTTTCGCACAATCCTCTTCCGATGTCCTTTGGATGTAAACATCCGTGACAGGGGAAACTGGACCTGAGACGGCAGGGGTTTGATTAGTTAAGAGGTGTCCCAGCTTGTCATGGGTAATAGACATCTGGACAGACCTTTGCCAGTCATAACAGTCAGATTCAGTCATTTTTATTATCTAGATGTAACCTAGGTGCGGTCACTTGGTCGCTGCAATTAAGAGAGAGAGAAGAAAACACTCAGCATGATGCTCTTGCAAGTTTAGAGTGGTTTTTAATTTGTCTAAACAGGATGGCTCCCACTGTCTCTCGAATCCCTTCTCAAAACCAAAAAGGAAGAATTAGTCAGGATCAATCTTACCGTACAATTCTTGCTTAACCGTTCAGCCAGGCCAGTGTCAGTGCTTCGAGGGAGGTTTTCCAACGCTTTCGCGAAGTTCCTTAATTCAAGAACCTCTTTTCCCTGGGGGCGTAGCCCCGCTAACACCTTTCTAGGCACCTACTTGGTTTATAGCATTGATCGTTAAGTGAGAAATTTCCTGAGAAGTAGCATATACTCACAGTAGGATCGGGATCCAAATATCATCGTGTGACGAAACTGAAGGAATCCTACCAGGATCATCATACTCCAAATGGTATGAAACACTAGCAAGTTTCAGTACTTTTGAAACTCCCGATGTGGATTTTTGCCCCATGCTCTTATGACCTTGCCAACAAATCATAAGTCACATGTCAAGTTCTACCCGTCGTTGTCCAGGTTGATTTGAACCCACCCGTATATACCCTTGACTATGGCCAACAAAGTAATACGACTGTCCCAAACCAACGCATTCTATCTATGCAACATATGAATACCCACCAACTACCAAACACTGTGCCTTGACTAAGGCCAACAAACACAGCTTGAATACTGTTGATTATTCATATGAAACGACGGAGGGCTACGAATGGTTTTGGCGAAACCTTGAACGTAGTGAACTTGATATAATCGAAGGAACGAAATAGCTTTTAAAAGAAGTGGCTCAAGCTCCGCATTTAAAAGTTAGTTTTGAAAAGAACCGAGTGGTTTTCAAAGTGTTCCAACGACTTGTACTTGGTTTATTTTCTCGCATTAGTTCTTTTAATGCGTGATATTCTTGCATTAGTTCTTTTAATGCGTCCCATCATATAATCCTACCATTGCAGAAAACAACCAAAATATGACGTACGCTTATACCATTCGCATTCGCCACGGGGCCCCGTCATTACCCGTTAGGTTACTTAACTAACGACAGAGCGGGGGCTGGGCTAGCGCGGCTGTAAAACATAAGCAACGCCTAAATAATATCATATATAGATATACTGCAATGATAGCCATTTCAGATCACAGATGAACACATTGGATATACTAGGAATCCGCAATTCGTACGAGCCTGTAACGAAAAGTAGATTACATGGTCGCGGTGAATAGCCAAAACCCCACCCAAGACCCCTACGGGTGCGGCAAACTACCCGCCAAGTACCCGAAGCGAAGCAACCTCCCTCAACTCCGTGAGTAGGCCACTCGGCACTTCGGCATACCCGGTAGTTTGTGCACCCCCTCCATGGGTCTATCCTAGGAGCAAAAACAGTAAAAAGAAATTATACAATGACGGCTACAACCCCGACCCGGTTGTGCGGCCATACAAATAATTATTACATCAATTTACAAATTTACATGAATTGAAAGAAAAGAAAACTCTCGTCTCACAACCCCCGGCTATTCACCCGCGACAATCCAATGAATTCAAATACACATTCCAATAACATTACAGATCACAGATTTGTATAACCCCCACTAATCGACATATAGCGATTAGCAGACGTTCAATACAAATATCACATTACAGAAAAACCCGTCAGCTTAAGTCTTTTAGAAGTTCGATCAAAAATACGGATTTTTAGGACCCCAAAAATAAAATTTTCGTTCTGGAAAATCTGGGATGAAAATACATATTCCAAAAATCCCAAAACAACCCCAGAAAAACACTGCACCAAACTTGGACCTCGGCCGAGTCAACTCGGCCACGGAACTGCGGCGGGAGCGTGCTCCCGTCGCGTTTCCGCGGCGCTTTGACCCGATCATTGGACCAAATTTGGTGGGTGATCACACAAAAGCCTGAGCCGATTTTTAAGATAAAATTTATCAATTTTTGAACTGAAAAAAAATCGGCAGAAACTTGGCATATCGGCTTCGTTTTGTGACTTTTTCTTTGATCGATCTTCTAGCTACTTTGCTAACATGTTAGATAGAGTTTAACTAAGCTCTGATACCACTGTAAGTCCATGCTACCTCTCCCGGTACTTACGGGCTTGCGGAATTTGGTGAAAAACGATTTTCTTAGAGGTGGTAACATGGACTCAAAACCCGGATCTTTGTTAAACTGCTAACTAACAACCTAACAAGAGTTTACCTACTCGGTTAGGGGGCTATACCTTTCTTGAACTCCTTCGTCTTCAACTCGTCCTGGAGTTCGGATCGGCCTCACCTCGTCGTCTCCTTGCGTCGAAGATGGATCCACCCGAAAGCTTCTACCTTTGGCTTGTTCTTCGGACTTTGAAGAAACTAGATCACTTGGCTTGCTAGGCCTTGTGAGCTAGAATGAGTAGAGAAGAGTATGTTGGGATTTTTCTCTATGGTTCTTGCTTCTCAACACATGAGACAAGTGAACCATAGACTAAAAAAGAGAGAGCAAGAGGAAGAGGGTGAGAGCAAGAGCATGAGAGCTCAAAAACAAGAGAGAGAAAGGTCAAGCAAGAATGAGCCTCTCTTTTGTCTTTCACCCTCTCATAATCCAAAAGCATCATTAGCCATAATGTCAACCAAGTATTATGTGATGGTTCATATCATGATAAAGGCAATATCATTTCCATGCACTCATTTTGCAAACTACAACAAGCAAGCAAAAGTCTTTGCATGAAAATGACAACCATTGTGATGATGATGGTCAACTAGTCCAACCTAGTCAACCGGTCAACAAAGTCAACAAGTCAACAAAGTCAACCCTCCAACAACCATGTCACTATAATACTTAATTAATATTATTGCTAAATATATATATATATATAATATTCTCATTAGGGTTGAGCAAAAAGTCAATAGTCAACAGTCAACGGTCAACAACCCTAATGAGAATCCTCTGCCTCTGTCTCTCCGTCAACTGTGCATACACACCCGCATCCGCGTTCCGAGGAACACGGATGCAAACTGGATAAAACCAATCCCAATACGTACACTAGGATCTGGCTTAAACCAAAGCCCGCTAGTGTAAACTGTCCAGACACTAAACGTGCACAAGTGCACGGATGTGACTGAACCCTGTCGCAAAACCATGCGACCTGTCGCAAAACCATGCGACCTCTACTCTTTTGCCTAAAGGCGAATAGCTTTCTGTGTGGGACTCTAAAGACTCGACACTACGCTGGCAGTGGGTTTAACCACAGACCGCAAGCGGCACTAGCTGTGCGTAACGGTCCCCAGGTAGATGTCGACAAGAAGACTGACGAGGCGAAACCCATCTGAACTCCTACTGAGCCTGAATGTGACATTCTCCGTACAGTCCGGTCTGTTCGTCTGATACATCGCATGGCGGGCCTAGGGGGCGGTAAACGTCAGTCCCCCAATAGCGGTACAAGTCGTGTCGGAGTGAAGCCCAAAACACCCTGAGATAACACTGGAAGCCTACCAGTATATCTCGTTTGCCCTAGCCAGGGACTACTCGTGTAATGGCTCTCCTAGACACAGCGCGATGTCAACCCCCAATACCGGGAGAGACGAATCCTGTCTAACCGTCACTGCCTCCAAGTGCTTCGGGACTGCACCCAACTACCACCTGTTTGCACGACTCCTTTGAGCCGTGGTAGGGTAGTAATCAAAGTACAGTGGGAACACACTCGAGGCGAAGTGACAGTGTCAAGTCAGCGGACTAAGCTGTACTCATGTCACCTGGGAACTGATAACTGACGATAGGCATAATACCAACTAGTCAGTTCCCGACGAGTCCTGTCCAGTGTACTCGTAACCCAACGAGCACCCGCATACTATCTCAAGTACGACGTACCGACGGCTGTGGGACAGACCGTCTCCCACACTGGGATGAGAAGCGCATGCGCTAGTCTACTCCGGAGTATCGATGCCCTGTCTCGATAGTCCTGCGACCAGGGACCTGCATAAGGATGTGCTTATAGATTACCCAGCCCCACTAGTGTGACCGCCATCACAATGCTGGTAATCAAGCAAAGATCCTAAGGGCTCCACTAATGTGTATAAGCGGTATACTAAAATAAACACATGTACACATTGAAGTAGAAACAAACCAAGTAGCATACTACCATTTTGAGCAAGATTGTCAATACAAGGTGAATATCCCAAGCTTCCATTAAGTAATATACATACTAGTATGATACAGTAATGGCCTCTAAGGCATATACACTAACAAGCCGGAGCCAAGGGGCCAGTCCGAATAGCCGGAGCCCTAGATATTGAGACAGTGAGATATATATTTCTTGTGTCGATGCTAGACACTGTTTTATGTTGATTTCATTGATGATATCTCGATTTTATATACATAAATCTCACTGAGATATGGAAACAGTTTTCTCATTTACATGTATTCTGTTTTCATGCATTCATACATCATTTATATGATATGTTGCTACCTGAAGCACTGACACGAGCACTTGGTATTACACTTATGTATAGATGTTTACCCTTACCACCTTTTCATGCTTCAGACCTTTTCATATTGAGTACATATATATTACTGATCGTTTTGACCTAGGATTGAGTCATACATACGATTTCTGCTCTGTGATGTTTTCTACTCACGAGTTGGCAACTCACCCCCGTTGTGCCACAGTTTCTTGCAGGTTTTGCCGTACAGGTTTCGTTGCGGCTTTGCTGGCACACTGCTTCCATTCTGGGTGATTGTTTTGGTAGGTGGGTTCAATTGCATCGTAACCACCATTGTATTTTATTTTATTCAGCTGTATCTAGTAAACTCCATCAACCAGACTTGTATTTTATTTACCCTAGAAGACCAGTTGTATATTATTTCGACCTTAGAGTCGCACGTCGTATTATTATGGTTTTCATATTGATTTTGAGTTTCCTTTTGAGTTTTGATCCTAGCCCTTCGGCGTTGTATATTATTTTGCTTGCGTGGCTGTGACCGTCGATTGACGAAGAGCTAGCTCCCGCTTGGAGATGCCTGTTATCATTATGCATATATTATTCATGTTGTACCCCTTTTTGGGGCCAGTATTTACAAAGGAAACTCTGCCGAAATTTTCAGAAAAGACTTGAGATTTTAAAAATGTATACTTCGGCTTTGTTATTAAAACACTTGCTTTAAAATAATTTTCTTCACTTCTTCTTTAAAATGGTTTAGATTTCTTGGATTTTTGGCTTACTTGAATTAGATGGGGTCCTATAGACTTCATATGATTCAAGTGCCAGTTACGTGTCATTTCGGGTCGTGACAACAGTTTTTCTCATTCAAGATGTATTCTGTTTTCATGCATTCATACATCATATATGTGATATGTTGCTAGCTGAGGCACTGACACGAGCACTTGGTATTACACTTATGTTTAGATGTTTACCCTGGCCATTATTAGATGCTTCGGGTTATATATATATTGAGAATATATTATGGTATGACCTAAGATAAAGTCATACATGCAATTTCTGCTCGGTGATGTTTTCTACTCACGAGTTGGCAACTCACCTCCGTTGTACCACAGTTTCTTGCAGGTTTTGCCGTACAGGTTTTCTTGGCGGCTTTGCTGGCACACTGCTTCTTTTCGGGCGGTTGCTTTGGTAGGTGGGTTCACTTGTATCGTGACCACCGTAGTATTTGTATTTACATTCAGTTGTATCTAGTAACTCCATCAACCAGACTTGTATTAATTTATAGACTTAGAAGACCGGTTGTATATTTTTTCGACCTTAGAGTCGCGCGCTTGTATTATTATGATTCTTCTCTGATTTTCTTGAGGATGTTGGTTTTCTTCTGAGATTTTGATCCTCGCCCTTTGGCGTTGTATATTATATTGCTTGTGTGGTGGTTTCCGTCATTTGGCGTAGAGCTAGCTCCCGCTTGGGGATGCCTTTATTCATTATTATGTGTTTCTTGTGTTGTACCCGTTTGGGGGCCAGTATTTACAAGGGAGACTCTGCCTAAATTTTCGGGAAAATATGATGTGTAGGGTTACTAGGCACACGCACAAGGGTCTATAAGGCATCAACCATGCCCGATTTAAAATTTAGCCGTGCCTAACAACCCTAAACCAAGATCTTAGACTAGAGATTAGGCGAAACAAAGCATGTTAAACACTTTAACATCTAAGAGTTTGGGATTATAACCTTTGTAGTCCGGTCCTTCACTTCATAAGCTCCGTGTTGTGGTCCCTTCGCTGCGATCATCAAGTTCCGGACTCTCGAGAGGCTCCACGAAGAGAAAGACGCAAGCTTGCTTCCGATCTTCGATAACAAAGATAATCTACCTTGAAGTTTCATTAACACAAGCTCTCACTCACTAAATGAAGTGAACACCCTAATCTAAATGGCTAGGATAGATTAGGATGATGAAGTAGGATTTTAGCTCTCATTTATTTTCATTAACTCACTCATTTTCATCACTTCATAAAAAGCTAGAAAGCTTTTCATGCAAGGAAGAAGAAGGAAAAAGATGAAGTAATCCTTTTGTGATGAATAATGAAAACCATAGTGAGGTTAGAAATGCAACCATGGGTTAAGAATGAAGTCTTAATCCATGTAGAGAGTTAACTATGGTGAAGAGTTGGGTTGGGTTAAGCAAATATCTACACAAAATATCCAAAGTCAAAGTCAAAGCTTCAAGAAGCTTCTTGAAAGCTTCATGCATGCTTAACCCTAATCCAAACCCTAACCACAATTAAACTCCACAAAACATGTTGCATTTATAACCCTAACATGTTACAATATTATATATCACATATACAATATTTATTGTAACAAAATAAAATAATACAATTAACATATATCGCATATATATCAATGTATTACCCGAGTGAGAAAAAGAATCTTTTAGTGAGCTTATATTAGTTAATGCAATTTAATATATCAAATATATAATTATACATTAAATTATCGAATCAACACTTGATCCGATAATCCGGCTATTTCACAAATAACCGACTAATATAATCTGTATCAGTTCATCGAATCAACACTTGATCCGATGACCCGGCTATATCACATATACCCGGCCGATATCATATATCGTGAGAATCTAATACGGTATCTCATACACGTATTATTCTCGGTCCCGCACATATCATATATGTGCTCCTACTCCGTTTTGCCTGAGCCAGGAAACCTCTGTGTAGGACTCTAAAGAATCGTCAATACGCCGGTAGTAGGTGATGATCATATCAAACACCCACAAGCTGCAAGCGGTCAGCTAAACATAACAGCCATCCAGGTATTGAGCAATCAGAAGATCAACAAGCAAGCATGTACATTCTCCTGCGAATCCAATCAGTAACACTCCCGTACAGTCCGGTCTCTTCGTCTGATATGTCGCATATATCGCCTAGGGATGGTAAACGTCAGACCCCCAGTAGTTTGATAAGTCATGTCGATATGAGGTCTATAACAGTTCGAAAAACTACTGATAACACTTACCAGTAAATCTCAGCAACCCTGACCAGGGATTTCCAGTTATAGCCAATCGAACACAGCGCAACATCAACTCCCTATACCGGGAGAGACGAATCCCCTCCTATCGCTCATTTCCTCCATGCAATTCGGGACTGTACCCCAAAGCCACCGTTTTGCACGCCCTCTTGGACGTGGTATGATGGAAATCAAAGCACAGTGGGAATCACACAAGTATCTATTAAGATCTCGGGTCTACAGACTACTCTATAGCAGTGTCACCAGAGAACTGCCATCTGACGTGAGGTATAATACCATCTGGAAGTTCTCGGCGAGTCCGTCCAGTGTACCCAGTCTCCACTGAGCACCCGTATACCTTCTCTGATTTCAAACACCAATGGATATGTGATCATCCATCGCCCATCATATGGGTCAAGAAGCGCATACGCTAGTCTACTCTGGTATATCGATGCCCTGTCTCGATACACCTACGACTAGGAACATTTGAAGGATGTACTTGACGACTACACTGTCCCTACTAGTATGATCCGCATCATAGTTTTGGTAATCAAGTACTCATCCTAAGGTCTTTATCAACATGTAACATAGAGACAATCAGAGTACATGTTAAGATAAATTGCAACCAGATAGCGTACTATCATGTCGAGCAAGAAAGTCCTCCCTATATATATCCAAGCATCCACTACAATATACATCGTATGTACGGTAATGGCCTCTAGGGCATACATATAACTAACATGATGTTGCATTTAAAATGTTTAATGCCTTATTTTGTTAAAACTACTTGCTTTAAAACAAGTTTTCCTTCACTCATTTCTTTAAAATGGTTTAGATTTCTGGGCTTTTGGCTTACTTGAATTAGGTGGGGTCCTATAGACTTCACATGATTCAAGTGCCAGTCATGTGCCATTTCGGGTCGTGACAAAGTTGGTATCAGAGCGCTAGGTTTAACCTTGGTTCGAGTCTAGGTTTGACTATGCGGAGTCTAGGGCGTATATATATATTCGAAACCTAGGCTTGACCTTACGGAACTTAGACTTGGTCGAGGGGGTATTAGACCCGAACTTTCGTCGCATAAGTTAACCTTGGTTGATGGAGCCAGAGCCAGCAGTTTCGAGGCGTTACGAAAATCTGCAGATATGCCGGTGGCAGAGTATGACTTGCAGTTCACCCAGCTATCATGCTATGCTCTATACTTAGTTCCTACGGAGGAGCTCCGGGTGAAGAGGTTTGTGAGGAGTCTGGATACACAGCTATTCCTTGCTATAGGCTCCCAGCATTTCGATACTTATACGCAGGCCATGGACGCAGCTATGCGAGTATAAGAGCGTCTGAGCGAGACAACGATTGTTCCGGAGCCAAAGAGGACCAGACCTATTGGGTCAGTTACCATGCAGTTTGGGAAAGGTGGAGGCAGACACACTCCAGGCCATAGTGTTAGTCGAGGCTGGGCTCAGAGCCAGATGTTCAGTTCGTATCCCATGGAGCAGAGGCCCCCGTTTACATGTTTTAGTTGCGGACTTCCAGGGCATTTGGCTAGAGAGTGTAGACGCCATGGAGGTACTATTGTTCCGCAGACTGCTTTACCCCCTCCACCTTCTACTCTGATGGCACTACTTCCTCCTCCAGTTAGCACTATGCGCCAGGCCGTAGTACCGCGAGGTCGGGGTTTTGCAGGACGTTTTCAGAGAGGACGGGGAGACCGAGGGAGAGGACGTCAGGATGCTGGTAGGGACCAGGCTCAGGTTTTTGCCTTGACTCCACAGGATGCCCAGGCATCCAATGCAGTTGTGACGGGTACTCTTTCAGTATGTTCTTTAGATGCACACATTTTATTTAATCCCGGTTCTACGCACTCTTACGTGTCTGCACACTTTGCACTTTCTCTGGGGAGAGAGTCGTCATTGTTAGAGTACCGCTAGTTGTGATTACTCCTGTGGGAGATTCTTTTGTAGCCCGACACGTATTCAGGTCCTGTTCAGTACGTATTGGTGATAGGGATTCGTTAGTCAATTTGATTCTACTGGATATGCTAGATTTTGATATACTTCTTGGTATGGATTGGCTGGCCGCTTGTCATGCTTACGTTGATTGTCGGGGAAAGGCGGTCAGATTCTGTTTTCCAGGCGAACCGATTTTTGTTGTGCAGGGAGACCGCAGTATAAATCCTGCCAACCTGATTTCTGCTCTTTGTGCAGGACGGCACTTGAAGAAGGGTCGTCGTGGGTTCTTAGCGTTTGTTCAGGACGTAGGAGCCGCTGATGTCCCGTTGGACCAGGTTCCGATCGTACGAGAATTTCCAGATGTGTTCCCTGCTGAAATACCAGGATTGTCGCCTGATCGCGATATCGAATTTTGCATTGACTTGATTCCGGGTGCGGGGCCTATTTCTATACTGCCTTATCGGATGGTCCCGATGGAGTTGAAGGAGCTCAAAGGTCAGTTGCAAGGGTTGCTGGATAGGGGGCTTGTTCGTCTGAGTGTATCACCGTGGGGAGCTCTTGTCTTGTTCGTTAAAAAGAAGGACGGCAGCATGAGGTTGTGCATCGACTACAGGCAGCTGAATCGAGTTACGGTGCGAAATAGGTATCCATTACCTCGTATTGATGAATTATTCGATCAGTTGCAGGGAGATGGCTATTTCTCAAAGATCAATTTGCGGTCAGGGTATCACCAATTGAGAGTTCGGAAGGATGACATTCCGAAGACTGCTTTTCACACACGGTACGGGCATTATGAGTTTTTGGTCGGGCTCACCAATGCCCCAGCAGCTTTCATGGATATGATGAACCGGATTTTCAGGCCATTTCTTGATCAGTTCATTGTATTCATTGATGATAATCTTGTATACTCCCGTAGTCGAGAGGAGCATGAGCAGCACTTGCGAATTACATTGAAAATTTTGAGGGAACACCAGTTGTTCGCTAAATTCTCCAAATGTGCTTTCTGGCTGGATAGTGTGGATTTCTTGGGTCACATAGTTACGAGAGACAGAATACGTGTGGACCCAAAGAAGATCGAGGTAGTACAGCACTGGTCTAGACCTGTATCAGTTACGGAGATTCGCAGCTTCTTGGGTTTGGCCGGTTACTACCGACGTTTTGTGCAGGATTTTTCTCGTATCGCTGCACCGCTGACCGGGTTGACCAAGAAGGAAGTTCCATTTCTTTGTACAGAGGCATGAGAGCAGAGTTTCCAGCAGTTGAAGACTCGCTTGACGACTGCACCAGTCTTATCTTTACCTTCTGGGTCAGGTGGTTTTGTTGTCTATTGTGACGCCTCTCGAGTGGGTTTAGGCTGTGTGTTGATGTAGCACGGCAGGGTCGTCACTTATGCTTCTCGGTAGTTGAAGAAGCACGAGCAGAACTATCCCACTTATGACTTAGAGATGGTCGCGGTGGTCTTCGCACTCAAGATTTGGAGGCATTACTTATACGGTGAGTCGTGCCAGATATTCACAGACCACAAGAGCTTAAAGTATATCTTTCAGCAGTGAGATCTGAACTTGAGGCAGCGTTGTTGGATTGAACTTGTAAAGGACTGTGACTGCGAGATTCTCTATAATCCGGGCAAGGCAAATGTGGTGGCAGATGCCTTGAGTCGGAGGCCAGGAAGTAGCTTATCTTATTTGAGCACAGTGCACATGCAGTCTTCCGCAGATTAGCAGGTTCTATGTGACACCCGAGTACAGTTTGAATTTACGTCGATCGGAGAACAGCTTGCTCATATCCGCACCCATCCACAGTTACTTGATCGCATCCGAGAGGCACAGCCCGCCGATACTCGCTTGTCCGAGATCATAGAGCAGGTTAGACAGGGTAGAGATTCTGAGTTTGTGATCGATGACCATGGAGTGTTACGGTTTGGGACTCGTCTTTGTGTGCTAGATTCTAAGGGGCTGAGACGCGAGATCTTAGAGGAGGCGCATCGGTCAGCATATAATATTCATCCGGGTTCCACCAAGATATATCATGATTTGAGAGATATCTACTGGTGGGAAGGGATGAAGAGGGATGTCACGGATTTCGTTTCGAGATGCTTGACTTGTCAGCAAGTCAAGGCCGAGCACCAGAGGCCTGCAGGAGAGTTACAGCCCTTACCCATTCCGGAGTGGAAATGGGAGCAGATCTCTATGGATTTCGTGGTGGGTCTACCCAGATCCAGTAGAGGGTATGATTCCATCTGGGTGATTGTTGATCGATTGACGAAAGCAGCTCATTTTCTTCCGGTGAAGACTACTTATGGATATGCGCAGTATGCCCAGATCTACGTTGACGAGCTTGTGCGATTACATGGAGTTCCGACTTGCATTGTGTCCGATAGGGGCATACAGCTCACCAGCCGATTATGGCAGAAACTTCGGCTTTAGGCACCCGATTGAGTTTCAGTACAGCTTTCCACCCGCAGACCCACGGTTAGTCAGAGCGGACCATACAGACTCTTGAGGATATGCTCCGAGCCTACAATATAGATTTCGGGGGCAGTTTGGATCGTCACTTACTGTAACGTTTTGAAAATCGTTTCGGTGAGATTTCGAAAAAACGGTAAAATAAGGGGGTTTTCTGTAAAAAGTCAAAATGCAAATATCTTTATTATAAAATTAAATATACATATTCTAGCTATGTAATTGCTAGTATTTGGTGTTTATTGAGCCACTGCTGAAATTTCAAATTTTCTAAAATTTTTTCCGAAATTAATTATTTTAATATTATTTTAAGCCGGTAAGAAAATACATTAAATTAGCGATAAATACAAATTTAAATGGGCTAGTTTTAATCTTTAAAATCATGTTAATTAAAATCTAGTTGTAATATAATTTTTTAGTATTTTATTTCAAGTTTTAATTGATTTATTTTATGGAAAATAAAAATATAGTTATTTTGAACTAAAATTTGCAAATATGGTATTGTGGGGGGTCTTTTTGCATAGAATTTTTTTGTAAAGTCTCTCACACTCACCCTCACTCCCCTTGGCCGGCCCCACACTATTGTAGCAGCCCAAGAATTTTATTTCCCTCTTTTTGACCTTAAATCATGTGAGAAATGGGTTAAAATAAGGTTTTTATATATAGTAAAGTAGGTGGGGGTATTATGGTAATTTGGGAGGGGTTTTGACTTGGATTCTTTTCCACAACTCCCCCACACCTCTCCCCACTCCCTCCTCAGCCGAAATTCCTGCAATAAACAGCCCCAAAATTTCCCCTCTCATTTTTCTTCTAAACTCATCAAAATTCCATTTAAACTTCACAATTTCAAGCCCATCCTTCATCCATTCTTCTTAACCTTTCTTGCATGGATTTTGGATGCTAGGAGGCCATCTTTGGAGTCAAAATTTCTTGCTAGATCTCTAGATCTAGAGGTATAATTCTTACCCATTTAAATTCTTATGGTTAGATTTCTTTAAATGAGTTGTTTTAGTGTTAATATTGGTGCTATTTTCATCTAGGATCTTCAAGAGAATGGTTTAAGTTAAATTAGGGTTTTTAGCACACCATTATTAAGTTAATTATTCTATTTTGCTATCTAGTGTTTTATACAAACCAAATCTAAGAGTTTAACTTGCTTTTTGGGCTTCAAATTAGTGCTAATTTAGTGTTTCATGTATAGTTTGGGTTGGATTTTGTTAGTTATAAAATTCAAGAAAGGGTTTGAATGCAAGTTAGGGTTTTGTAAAATTGGTGTATGGTTGTGTAATGTATTAGGCTCTTATGGCTTGTTAAAACAAAGTTAGTAGCTAGTTGTTAATTGTTAGTTTAAAAATTATGATAATTACGCTAATTTGCTAACTAGCTATTTAAAATTGGTTAAATAATTGGGTTAAAAATGTAATTATATTTTTATGACATCATTAACATTATTATGAGTGGTTTAATATCTTAGGTTATGCAAAACCAAGCTTAATTGTTGAATTGTGAATTTTGCTTTAAAAGGTGTTAAAAATTGATATTTTTGTAAACTAGGATTTTGGAATTTATGCAAATTAATGAGAATAAATTATAGGAATGGTTTATATGACTTTGTTATGATATTTAGTGAATATTGTGGATGCTAGGTTCGTTTATACATCGAGTTTTGTACTAAAACGGTGATTTGTGCTTGCTAGATTTTCGGAAAAATGACTTTTTAAGTGAAATTGGGGTTTTTGTGAATTTTAAGCTATTTTATATTATAATTAGTGCTTGTAATTGTACAAATGAGTGTGTTAGGAGTTTTCTCGATGGTTTGGCGTTTGTACGCTGACGTCGAGGGTTTTTGGGTCGATTTGTGAAAGCAGCCATAGGTTTTGATCCATGTGGGATTCGTGCGTCGTTTTGGTCATGAGTCGGATTTTAATGCGGTATGGTGCGTTATGATATGTAGGTACCCCATGTGGACTTCGAGACGACAAGCAAGCACGTGGCGACGTCGGCACCGGCGAACGAGGACCAGATGAGTAGATTTATATCTACGGGGAGAAGTCGGGTGGATGGCGTATAGCACCCCCGCAGTCCGTGGTGGTGTATACGGATGCGTATACACACTAACAATTTATTATATGTTATTTGGGATTAATAACGATGTTTAGGATGGATATTGGTGTGTTGGATTATTTTAGTGTTGCGAACCCTAGGGTAGTGTTGCACTACACATACACACCTACATACTTGCATACATTCCTATTTATATGTGCTCATGGGATTCTTTATAGTTATGTGATCACATGGGTATGGGACTATGTGTTCACATACGGATTTGAGGATGATACTTGGGATTGAGCTGAGTCGATGAGATTTGTTTTGTGGTTGTGATATCGGTGATATGGCAGGATTCGTACTTAAGGTACGCCCTGGTGTTGTAGCGGATCTTGGGACGGCGATACGGGTGAATAGTGTTATAAATAAAATGGTCGACATGTGATCGTGATATGAGGCATGATATGCTAGGATATTGATATTAGGCCGTATCGGGCGATGTATACCCTTGATGATGCTATGTGCTGACGGTATCGGTTTGTACGAGATTGTCGATCTGTAGTCAGATCATGAGTATATTGAGGATATTAGTATTGTACTAGACATAGGTCAGTACCCTAGACTATGATCTTGAATAAAGAGGATACCAGAGGAATGGTGTGAGGAATATGATATTGACCCGTACCCAGATTTGGGGATGCCGTGCGACGGATTTACGTACGAGCTATATCTTGATGATTGATCCGCACTCTTGACTTGGGATGGCTGATTGTAGATATGGTATCGGATATGATATTATTAAGGCGGGATCACCGACTAATATATATACAGGTATGTATATGGATCGACTCAGATGTTAGGCGGTTTCCTTACCTGTAGTCCAGCTTGTTAGCTTAGCCCTTTAGTTTAGTTTAGTTGTTAGATTAGATTCGATTCTTACCTATTTCAAAAACTAACGAATCGTGGGTATTTTAAAAGACAGCCCAAGAGATCCTACGGATATTTCAAAAGACGTATCTTTTCATAAAAACACCGTAGCCCCTATTTTCAAAACCCCATGATTCGTGTTATTTCAAAAGGCACCATTTGTAGGACTTATATTAGATTAATGCAGGTTAGTTACAGTTGCGTCTAGTATTCAGCTCCAGCTTATTATTGTGGTTCGCTTCGCATCGCATACTTATGTTATAATTTCTTATTGCAATGTTGATATCATATTGTTAGGACACCAGCACCATTACCGATGATGCGTATGTACCACGTACACTTACTTGCCGGCTCACACACATCTTCATCGGTAATTGCCATGTCACGTACACCTTAGAAAATATTATTGCTTGACTTAGCTTGTTAGTTAGTAATTTGACATGATATTAGTGTGCCTGCCTTATATGCCAGCTTAACATTGTAGTTATTACTTGTCACTTCATGCATACTGTTATTCATTGTTATGCCTATATTCATGGTTTTTACATGCTATTGATGATTTGGATTCGGATTTCCATGAAATTTTCTGGATTTGGGGGGGGGGGGAAACCGCAAAACTTATATAAACTGATTTCTCTCTTTTTAAATAAAAAGTGCGGTTTTTCCCATGATGTATGAGTCGTCCACCATGAGTTTGCTGATGGATTTCGAGACCCGATTCGAGGAGACGGATGAACCGTTTCGGGTACATGGTGGACCCGGTAAGGTACCCCGGGGCAAGAAGCGCGTGATGATGACGATGTGAGCCTGGCAGGGGAGCACTACCTACCGGTGATTTTACCCGACGCGTCGAATATCCGGAGGATACCGTCGTGGTCTTGAGATGGATGGTAGGGGCCGGTCTGGACTGACGGCACCCTAGATATTGTGATTGAGACATTGAGATTTCGAGATATTGAGGTACAGAGACTGTGATACAGAGATATCGAGATATTGGGATTACGTTTTGTGCCGATGCTAGGCACTGTTTTATGCTGATTTCATTATGATACCTCATTTTAAAAATACTAAGGAAATCTCACTAAATTATGAAAACGGTTCTTCATTTACATGTATTCTGTTTTCATGCATTCATACCTCATTCATATGATATATTGCTACCTGAGGCACTGACACGGGCACATGAGATTACATTCGGGTTAGATATTTACCCTAGCCTTGTTATAGGCTACGTGTTATTCATATATTTGAGGATATATTATGATCATTGACCTAGATTGCGTTATTTATGCGATTTCTGTGCGTAGATATTTTTCTATTCACGAGTTGGTAACTCACCCCCGTTGTGCCCCAGTTTCTTGCAGGTTTGCCGTACAGGTTTCTTTACGGCTTGCGGGCATAGTTTCCTTCGGGTGATTTGCTAGTAGGTGGGTTTACTTGTATCGTACCCCCATTTTATATCTTGTATATTATATTTCTGTTGTATCTAGAAGTTCCATCAACCAAACATGTATTTATTTGAGATAGAGACCAGTGATGTTTATTCTTTCGACCTTAGAGTCGCGCGTTGTATTTCTATGGTTTTATTGTGGTTTTTGAGTTTCCTTTTGAATTTTGATCCTCGCCCTTGGCGTTGTATATTATATTGCTTGTGTGGTTGTGACCGTCGATTGACGAAGAGCTAGCTCCCGTTTGGGGATGCGTTTTTATTGATTTCGTATACTATTCATGTTGTATCCCATTTGGGGGCCAGTATTTACAAAGGAGACTCTGCCGGAATTTTCGGGAAATTTTTGATGTTTTTAAAACCGCCTAATTCGGCTTATGCTATTGAAACTACTTGCTTTAAGTTGGTTTTTCCTGCACTCTACATCTTTCTTGGTTTGGATTTCTAGGTTTTCGGTTTACTTAGATTACGTACGCCTCGAGACGTTCGTAGTTTAAGTGCCGGTCATGTTCCGTACATTCGGGTCGTGACAAAGTTGGTATCAGAGCGTTAGGTTTTACCTTCGGAGTGTAGGATGACCCTTGGTTGATGGAATAGATGACTAAAGTAGAGTGACGTACCGTGGGTATGTTCCGCGGCATATTTACGATACGCTACTCCACTTAAGAAGCCTTAGGATGTACATTTCTTTGCTCAGTATTATATTCATTCCGATCTAGCCTCATCAGTACCAGTTATGGTTTTGCTGCCACGATTACGGGCAGGGAGAGCTACGGCTAGAGTTGCGGTCAGCACGAGCTCGTCACGAACGAGGACTGACCAGGGCGAAATTCCGGCGACACTCGATTGCGGAGATGTGTCTTTTTACTGTGTTTCCGCGCCACGAGCGTTTGGCGGATCGCCTTTATGAGATTTCTCGGACGTGCCGATCAGTATCAGAGGATTGGGCCACTGACAGAGGCCAGCCAGATTTTGATGACCGTTGGTGTGTTGCTTATTCATGATGGTCGAGGCACTGTTCAGCGTGCAGACGAGCGAGCCAGTTATTGCTGCGAACGACGAGATATTGCCCCAGATGCTGGTGTTAGTGCAGAACGAGTTGTACTAAGAGATGATAGAAGGTCGCTAGTCATCGAGGATGAATGACTAGGACATGTGGATCGTTCGCCTACCCCGATGCGAGGTCATCAGATAGATTGATTCCAGCTAGAGACGACTTCACGCGGAGACGTTGGGAGTCGACAGAGACGATCGAATGTCAGAAACCTATTATTCCAAGTTTAAAGTAGTCGGAAAGACATGCAGACAATTCTATGATCCCTCTAGAAGAATGAAAGCCTAACTCGACTTAATGACCGTGTGAAAGCCTTTGAACCTTCGGGTTTGCGGCAGTTCTACGGCGCCATTAGTGAGGCTTGGGTTTGCCCTTCTACGGCTGGACCACCGATGCTGTGGTATGTACTCGATACTATTAAACTGTGCCCAAGATGTTGAGCTCTTGGGGGATTATGAGGTTTTGACAACTCGATCGGATGGCTCGACTTAATTCGGATGCTAGGTGGTGAGATGCATTTCTTGGGAGACTCCAGATACGAGGATAGCCGTTGGAGCTCAGTCCATGCAGCCACGACGAGACGAGTCCAAAGAAGAAGACATTAGAGGAAAGTGAAGTAAGAGGTTCATACCAGATCTAGATGAGATGACGTTCCACTCCGCCGACATCAGAGATGCGATGCGCATGCCGAGGCATGGTACTTGGATTTACCTTCCAGAAGGAGTCGTGATGAGTATGCAGCCATTCTGGAACGAGAACAGATCTAGTAAGGAACGATGACTTTCGGACAGTTCGGCAGAGGCGAGATTTGGGAGAGACTTCGACAGGACCTTTCCGGGATAAATTACCAGAAGACTTGGACCCAGGAGTGGTCGTGTTACGCACACCAGCAGGCCAGAGTTCATGATCATCGACGAGACGTCCCACTAGTGACCGCGACAGTTGGTCCGAGATTCTTAGAGGATGCACTTGAGCGGTACTATTCCGCCATTATTGATTTCGATGTTTTAGGTGATTGATTCGCATGATTTGATTTTGATGATTGAGGATTTACGATCTTTGCACAGTGTTGCACTTGATATCGTTTTCGTGCTTGGTTCCACATGTTTGCGATTTTACGGTTTTAGACATTTGAGTTGATTTTGTGCGTATATACGCACACGATTCGGTTTTTGCACGCGGTATAGTTCATATATGCTTGCAGTGCAGTGTTACGTATGTTGTGCATTTAGATGCCCTGGACTTTGATTTCGATGGTGATGTTCGATATTTGTTTTGTGCACCTTGTGCACCTGATTTGATTTTGCGCATGTTCGGCACTTGATATTGGATTTCATGATTTCGTGCACGATGGATGCACCTGATTTGGATTTTCGCACATGTTGGGCGCATGTTTTGAAGTGTGATTTTGGTGCACACCAGATGCACTAAATCGAGATTTTTCGTGCATGTCAGATGCACCTGATTTTGCTGTCAGGCACACATGTTGCCTATGACAGATGTTTCGTGCACACCCGATGCACTTAGATGTTGTTTCTGTGCATATGTATGGCACATATTTGGATTTTGATTTCCGTGCGCACAAGACGCACTTAGTATTCATACGCGTATTTTGGGGATTGATTTTTCTTATAGAGCAGTACGTTTTTATGATATTGCTATGTGTTTTCGTACTGAGCAGGACTAGTCAGAGGACAGTACCTGAATATATTTTACATGTATAGTTTCGAGTTATATCATATTGGTTTTGCTTTGGATTTTGTATTGATGTCATCCCCATGACTCCGATGATTGCGGGATGCTTGACGGAGTTCTAATTTGAGTTATATGCTCATTTTTCATGCGCATGCATTGCGCTACGATTTGTTTTATGTATTTATGATTTCGGAGCCCCGGCGATTTGATGGTTTTGGCTGAAATATTTTAGTATTTGGGGGAAGTTTTAATTTGAATTCGGGGACCGAATTTCTTTAAGGGGGGAAGATTGTAATGTTTTGAAAATCGTTTCGGTGAAATTTCGAAAAAACGGTAAAATAAGAGGGTTTTCTGTAAAAAGTCAAAATGCAAATATCTTTATTATAAAATTAAATATACATATTCTTGCTATGTAATTGCTAGTATTTGGTGTTTATTGAGCCACTGCTGAAATTTCAAATTTTCTGAAATTTTTTCCGAAATTAATTATTTTAATATTATTTTAAGCCGGTAAGAAAATACATTAAATTAGCGATAAATACAAATTTAAATGGGCTAATTTTAATCTTTAAAATCATGTTAATTAAAATCTAGTTGTAATATAATTTTTTAGTATTTTATTTCAAGTTTTAATTGATTTATTTTATGGAAAACAAAAATATAGTTATTTTGAACTAAAATTTGCAAATATGGTATTGTGGAGGGTCTTTTTGCGTAGATTTTTTTTGTAAAGTCTCTCACACTCACCCTCACTCCCCTTGGCCGGCCCCACACTATTGTAGTAGCCCAAGAATTTTATTTCCCTCTTTTTGACCTTAAATCATGTGAGAAATGGGTTAAAATAAGGTTTTTATATATAGTAAAGTAGGTGGGGGTATTATGGTAATTTGGGAGGGGCTTTGACTTGGATTCTTTTCCACAACTCCCCCACACCTCTCCCCACTCCCTCCTCAGCCGAAATTCCTGCAATAAACAGCCCCAAAATTTCCCCTCTCATTTTTCTTTTAAACTCATCAAAATTCCATTTAAAATTCACAATTTCAAGCCCATCCTTCATCCATTCTTCTTAACCTTTCTTGTATGGATTTTGGATGCTAGGAGGCCATCTTTGGAGTCAAAATTTCTTGCTAGATCTCTAGATCTAGAGGTATAATTCTTACCCATTTAAATTCTTATGGTTAGATTTCTTTAAATGAGTTATTTTAGTGTTAATATTGGTGCTATTTTCATCTAGGATCTTCAAGAGAATGGTTTAAGTTAAATTAGGGTTTTTAGCACACCATTATTAAGTTAATTATTCTATTTTGCTATCTAGTGTTTTATACAAACCAAATCTAAGAGTTTAACTTGCTTTTTGGGCTTCAAATTAGTGCTAATTTAGTGTTTCATGTATAGTTTGGGTTGGATTTTGTTAGTTATAAAATTCAAGAAAGGGTTTGAATGTAAGTTAGGGTTTTGTGAAATTGGTGTATGGTTGTGTAATGTATTAGGCTCTTATGGCTTGTTAAAACAAAGTTAGTAGCTAGTTGTTAATTGTTAGTTTAAAAATTATGATAATTACGCTAATTTGCTAACTAGCTATTTAAAATTGGTTAAATAATTGGGTTAAAAATGTAATTATGTTTTTATGACATCATTAACATTATTATGAGTGGTTTAATATCTTAGGTTATGCAAAACCAAGCTTAATTGTTGAATTGTGAATTTTGCTTTAAAAGGTATTAAAAATTGATATTTTTGCAAACTAGGATTTTGGAATTTATGCAAATTGATGAGAATAAATTATAGGAATGGTTTATATGACTTTGTTATGATATTTAGTGAATATTGTGGATGCTAGGTTCGTTTATACATCGAGTTTTGTACTAAAACGGTGATTTGTGCTTGCTAGATTTTCGGAAATATGACTTTTTAAGTGAAATTGGGGTTTTTGTGAATTTTAAGCTATTTTATATTATAATTAGTGCTTGTAATTATACAAATGAGTGTGTTGGGAGTTTTCTCGATGGTTTGGCATTTGTACGCTGACGTCGAGGGTTTTTGGGTCGATTTGTGAAAGCAGCCATAGGTTTTGACCTATGTGGGATTCGTGCGTCGTTTTGGTCATGAGTCGGATTTTAATGCGGTATAGTGCGTTATGATATGTAGGTACCCCATGTGGACTTCGAGACGACAAGCAAGCACGTGGCGACGTCGGCACCGGCGAACGAGGACCAGATGAGTAGATTTATATCTACGGGGAGAAGTCGGGTGGATGGCGTATAGCACCCCCGCAGTCCGTGGTGGTGTATACGGATGCGTATACACACCAACAATTTATTATATGTTATTTGGGATTAATAACGCTGTTTAGGATGGATATTGGTGTGTTGGATTATTTTAGTGTTGCGAACCCTAGGGTAGTGTTGCACTACACATACACACCTACATACTTGCATACATTCCTATTTATATGTGCTCATGGGATTCTTTATAGTTATGTGATCACATGGGTATGGGACTATGTGTTCACATACGGATTTGAGGATGATACTTGGGATTGAGCTGAGTCGATGAGATTTGTTTTGTGATTGTGATATCGGTGATATGGCAGGATTCGTACTTAAGGTACGCCCTGGTGTTATAGCGGATCTTGGGGCGGCGATACGGGTGAATAGTGTTATAAATAAAATGGTCGACATGTGATCGTGATATGAGGCATGATATGCTGGGATATTGATATTAGGCCGTATAGGGCGATGTATACCCTTGATGATGCTATGTGCTGACGGTATCGGTTTGTACGAGATTGTCGATCTGTAGTCAGATCATGAGTATATTGAGGATATTAGTATTGTACTAGACATAGGTCAGTACCCTAGACTATGATCTTGAATAAAGAGGATACCAGAGGAATGGTGTGAGGAATATGATATTGACCCGTACCCAGATTTGGGGATGCCGTGCGACGGATTTACGTACGAGCTATATCTTGATGATTGATCCGCACTCTTGACTTGGGATGGCTGATTGTAGATATGGTATCGGATATGATATTATTGAGGCGGGATCACCGACTAATATATATACAGGTATGTATATGGATCGACTCAGATGTTAGGCGGTTTCCTTACCTGTAGTCCAGCTTGTTAGCTTAGCCCTTTAGTTTAGTTTAGTTGTTAGATTAGATTCGATTCTTACCTATTTCAAAAACTAACGAATCGTGGGTATTTTAAAAGACAGCCCAAGGGATCCTACGGATATTTCAAAAGACGTATCTTTTCATAAAAACACTGTAGCCCCTATTTTCAAAACCCCATGATTCGTGTTATTTCAAAAGGCACCATTTGTAGGACTTATATTAGATTAATGCAGGTTAGTTACAGTTGCGTCTAGTATTCAGCTCCAGCTTATTATTGTGGTTCGCTTCGCATCGCATACTTATGTTATAATTTCTTATTGCAATGTTGATATCATATTGTTAGGACACCAGCACCATTACCGATGATGCGTATGTACCACGTACACTTACTTGCCGGCTCACACACATCTTCATCGGTAATTGCCATGTCACGTACACCTTAGAAAATATTATTGCTTGACTTAGCTTGTTAGTTAGTAATTTGACATGATATTAGTGTGCCTGCCTTATATGCCAGCTTAACATTGTAGTTATTACTTGTCACTTCATGCATACTGTTATTCATTGTTATGCTTATATTCATGGTTTTTACATGCTATTGATGATTTGGATTCGGATTTCCATGAAATTTTCTGGATTTGGGGGGGGGGGGAAACCGCAAAACTTATATAAACTGATTTCTCTCTTTTTAAATAAAAAGTGCGGTTTTTCCCATGATGTATGAGTCGTCCACCATGAGTTTGCTAATGGATTTCGAGACCCGATTCGAGGAGACGGATGAACCGTTTCGGGTACATGGTGGACCCGGTAAGGTACCCCGGGGCAAGAAGCGCGTGATGATGACGATGTGAGCCTGGCAAGGGAGCACTACCTACCGGTGATTTTACCCGACGCGTCGGATATCCGGAGGATACCGTCGTGGTCTTGAGATGGATGGTAGGGGCCGGTCTGGACTGACGGCGCCCTAGATATTGTGATTGAGACATTGAGATTTCGAGATATTGAGGTACAGAGACTGTGATACAGAGATATCGAGATATTGGGATTACGTTTTGTGCCGATGCTAGGCACTGTTTTATGCTGATTTCATTATGATACCTCATTTTAAAAATACAAAGGAAATCTCACTAAATTATGAAAACGGTTCTTCATTTACATGTATTCTGTTTTCATGCATTCATACCTCATTCATATGATATATTGCTACCTGAGGCACTGACACGGGCACATGAGATTACATTCGGGTTAGATATTTACCCTAGCCTTGTTATAGGCTACGTGTTATTCATATATTTGAGGATATATTATGATCATTGACCTAGGTTGCGTTATTTATGCGATTTCTGTGCGTAGATATTTTTCTATTCACGAGTTGGCAACTCACCCCCGTTGTGCCCCAGTTTCTTGCAGGTTTGCCGTACAGGTTTCTTTACGGCTTGCGGGCATAGTTTCCTTCGGGTGATTTGCTAGTAGGTGGGTTTACTTGTATCGTACCCCCATTTTATATCTTGTATATTATATTTCTGTTGTATCTAGAAGTTCCATCAACCAAACATGTATTTATTTGAGATAGAGACCAGTGATGTTTATTCTTTCGACCTTAGAGTCGCGCGTTGTATTTCTGTGGTTTTCTTGTGGTTTTTTAGTTTCCTTTTGAATTTTGATCCTCGCCCTTGGCGTTGTATATTATATTGCTTGTGTGGTTGTGACCGTCGATTGACGAAGAGCTAGCTCCCGCTTGGGGATGCGTTTTTATTGATTTCGTATACTATTCATGTTGTATCCCATTTGGGGGCCAGTATTTACAAAGGAGACTCTGCCGAAATTTTCGGGAAATTTTTGATGTTTTTAAAACCGCCTAATTCAGCTTATGCTATTGAAACTACTTGCTTTAAGTTGGTTTTTCCTGCACTCTACATCTTTCTTGGTTTGGATTTCTGTGTTTTCGGTTTACTTAGATTACGTACGCCTCGAGACGTTCGTAGTTTAAGTGCCGGTCATGTTCCGTACATTCGGGTCGTGACACTTACCCTTGATTGAATTCTCTTATAACAATAGTTTTCAAGAGAAGATTCAGATGGCACCCTTCGAAGCTTTGCATGGGAAGAAGTGTCGATCGCCCGTTTATTTGACAGAACTCAGCGAAAGCAGCATTTTGGGACCGCAGCTAGTGCAGGAGACTATAGAAAAGGTCCAGTTGATACGAGACAGGATGAAAGCGGCCCAGAGCAGACAGAAATCTTATACTGATCGACGTCGTCACAGACTTGAGTTTGATGTGGGAGACCATGTGTTCCTCTGTGTCTCTCCGATAAAGGGTGTGATGCGTTTCGGGAAAAAAGGGATGCTCGGTCCTAGGTATGTCGGACCCTTTGAGATTCTGGAAAGGCTGGGTGCTGTAGCTTATCGGTTAGCACTTCCAACAAGTTTTTCCGATGTACATCCAGTGTTCCATGTGTCTATGCTTCGAAAGTATCTTCACAATCCTTCTCATGCCATCCAGCATCAGTCTTTACAGCTTGAGCGGGATTTATCCTATACTGAGCAGCCGGTAGCTATTCTGGACTGGCAGGTAAAGAAGCTAAGATCAAGGGTACTTCCATCCGTAAAGGTCCTTTGGCGAGGACCAAATAGCGAGAATGTAACATTTCAGAAAATATAAAATATTATTTTTGGAATTTAATATTAAAATAATATTTTTCCCGAAAACTGCCCGATTTGCGAAATTGGGGTTTTCGAAAAAGGGTATAAATATATACCAATAATTGTGAAATAAATGGAAATTAAAATGATTTATTCATTTAATAGTATATTTAAAGGGTTTGGCATTTTTAAAATTTACTATATACGGTTTTGATAAAATCCCGATTAGTGCACTGCTAATCGCGATTAAGCCAAATCCGTGTTTTTACAGTTTTTCGTGGCTAGTGCACCACGTCATGTTGTATTTTGATTACATGTGGTATTCTTGTGTTATTTTGAATATTTTGTGACTTGGGTTTTAAATAAAAAGGAAAGGGTTAAAAAGAGAAAGGGTAGAAGGGTAATATTGAGAGAGAGTGGGTGAGAATAAGAGAGGAGAGAGAGAGGGGCTGCCTCATTCCATCACCCTCCACCATTTTCTCATCTTTTCCTTCATCTTCCTCAAGCTCATTCCCTCCACTTCACCCCTAGAGATCATCTAAAAATATCCACCAAAATCCTATACCCCTTTCACAAAAAAGGATCACATCTTCAACCTCTACCCAATGGATCAAGAAATGTAGGGTTTTGACAACCTTGAGGAGCTGGGGTTTTTCTTGGGTTGCCTAATGGAGGTATAATTCTTCCCTTTAGTTTAATTTTAGTTCCCTTGCATTCTTGTGTAGTTTAAAGGTTGATTGTGTGTGGAATTTTGATCTTAGAAAACCCTAGTAAAGGATTTGAGTGGTTATTTGAATTGGGTGATGCCTAGTGGCTGTTAACTAGACTTGGGTGCTTTTTTAATGACCTGGACCAGAGCTTAGAAACCCAAACACGGATTTAAAAACCCCGATATCGGATAAATGTGTGAATTGTGAGGGTATTCTGGAATCTCGAGCAACCCGGGGACACTAGAAATGATTTTGCAATTACTGGAAGTCGTGCAGGCACCTAGGAAGCTACCACCAAGACCTGAGCCCCTACCCCAACCCAAGGCCACAGATTTATCCATTCTGGCCGCAATTTGCGGCCAGAGCAGGGAATTAAGGTCCCGGGTTTGGTCCATGGCTCCATTTGCACTAAATTAGACCCCTCCTGTATGCAGTTTTGGCTAATTGTCACCTGGGGAAAATCTGGGAGTGTTTCACTTAGTTTCTGGAATTGTTTTGCGGCTTTTAATGAATTTGAATTTGGTATTTGGTATTGTGTTTCCGTCGTATGGCATTTGGACGTCCACGACCAGGGTTATTTGTCGTGTTTTGCACGCGAAGCTATAGGTTTTAGCCTATGAGCGAAACTTGTGCCGTTTTGGTTTTCCGCCTTGATTTTAATACGCATTGAGATTGTTTATTATTGTAGGTACCTTCACGTGGATTACGAGGCGACGGAGCGTGGCGTCTTCGACTTCGGCAAGCAAGAAGCAAAGTGAGTAGATTATATCTACGGGGGAAGTCGGGTGGATGGCGTATAGCACCCCCGCCATTCGTTGTGATGTATACGAATATGTATACACACATATATATATTATATGTTGATATGAGTTTACTGATGGTAAAGATGGATTCTAGGTGTTCTTGGATTGGTTTAGTATTAGTTGCGAAACCCTAGAGTAGTGGTTGCACCCACACACGCACACACAAACTTGCATACATTCTTTCTTTCACATGTGCGTATATGGGAATATGTATATATGTGTTCACATGGGTATGGGACTATGTGTACATATACTGGATTATGAGGATAGTACTTGGGATTTGAGATGAGTCGATGAGATTCGATTTGAGGCCGTGAGATCGGTGATATGACAGGGTTCGTATTTGAGATACGACATGATGTTTTAGCGGGTCCTTTGATGTAGTGTTTCATACACATGCATGCATACATAGATAGTATCAGTATTGTACTAAACGTAGGTCGGTACCCCGGATCTTGATGTTTGATAAAGATGATACCAGATGAATGGTTGATAGATGTGACATTGACCCGCACCCAAATTTGGGAGGCCGTACGACGGATGTACCGTACGAGTTTCATATTGATGATAGATCCGCACTCTTGACTTGAGGATGTCATATTGTAGATTTTAGATCGTATATGATACTATTGAGGCGGGATCACCGACTATTATTTATATGTATCGACTCAGATGTTAGGCGGTTTCCTTACCTTTCGTTTAGCCTGTTAGCTCAGCCCTATAGTTAGTGTAGTTGTTAGACTAGATTCGATTCCTATCTATTTCAAAACTAACGAATCGTGGGTATTTTAAAAGACAGGCCAAGGAATTCTACGGATATTTCAAAGGACGTATCTTTTCTTAAAAACACCGTAGCCCTTATTTGCAAAACACCACGATTCGTGTTATTTCAAATGGCACCATTGTATGACTTATATTTATATTAAATACAGATTAGTTATCATTGTGTTTATCATTCAGCTCCCGCACATTATTGCTGTTCGCCCCGCTTCGCATACTTATATTATGATTTCATATACCATTATTGATATCATGCTGTCAGGACACCAGCACCATTACCGATGATGCGTATGTTCCACGTACACTTACTTGCTGGCTCACACACATCCTCATCGGTAATTGCCATGTCACGTACACTTTAGACAATACTATTTCATCGAAATAGCTTGTTAGCTGATAGTTTCGACATAATATTAGTGTACTTGCCTTATATGCTAGTTTAGACATTGCAGTTATTACTTGCTACTTCATGCATATTATTATTCACTGTTATGCCGTATTATGGAGTTTTATGCCTATATTCACTATTTACGTGCTATTGATGATTGGATTTCGGATTTTCCTGAGATTTCCTGGATTTGGGGGAAAACCGCAAGAACATTTATAAACTTCTTTCTCTCTCTTTTTAAATGAAAAGTGCGGTTTTCCCATGATGTATGAGTCGTCCACCATGAGTTTTCATGAATGCTGATGGATTTCGAGACCCGATTCGAGGAGTTGGATGAACCGTCTCGGGTACATGGTGGGCCCGGTAAGGTACCCCGGGGCAAGAAGTTCGAGTTGTATTCGATGAGCCTGGCAGGGAAGCACTACCTACCAGTGATTTTACCTGACGCGTCGGATATCCGGAGGATACCGTCGTGGTCCTGTGATTGATGTTAGGGGCCGATCCGGACTGACGGCGCCCTAGACAGTGAGATTTGAGACACTGAGATATTGAGATATTGGGATTTATGTTTTGTGTCGATGCTAGACACTGTTTATGTTGATTTTATTGATGATACCTCGTTTTAAATGTACAGAAATCTCACTAAGTTATGAAAGCAGTTTCTCCATTTACATGTTTTCTGTTTTCATGCATTCATCCTCATTCATTTGATATGTTGCTACCTGAGGCACTGACACGAGCACATGGGATTACACTTATGTATAGATGTTTACCCTTGCCACCTTTTCATGCTTCAGACTTATCATTTGAGGATATTACTGATCGTATGACCTAGGATTGCGTCATACATGCGATTTCTGCTCTGTGATGTTTTCTACTCACGAGTTGGCAACTCACCCCCGTTGTGCCACAGTTTCTTGCAGGTTTTGCCGTACAGGTTTCGTTACGGCTTTGCTGGCACTACTTCCATTTCCGGGTGATTTGCTAGTAGGTGGGTTCACTTGTATCGTGACCACCATTGTACTTATTTTATTCTGTTGTATCTAGAAACTCCATCAACCAAACATGTATTTATTTCAGAGATAGAGACCAGTGATGTTTATTCTTTCGACCTTAGAGTCGCGCGTTGTATTTCTATGGATTTCATACTGTTTTGAGTTCCCTTTTGAGTTTTGATCCTCGCCCTTCGGCGTTGTATATTATATTGCTTGCGTGGTTGTGACCGTCGATTGACGAAGAGCTAGCTCCCGCTTGGGGATGCCTTTATTCATTATATATGCTTTATCAGGTTTTGTACCCATTTAGGGTCAGTATTTACAAAGGAAACTCTGCCGAAATTTTTAGAAAAGACTTGTGATTTTAAAAATACATATTTCGGCGTATGTTGCAAAACTACTTGATTTAAATTAGTTTTTCCTTCACTCTACTACTTTACTTGGTTTGGATTTCTGGGTTTTCGGCTTACTTAGATTACGTACGTCTCGAGACGTTTCGTAATTTAAGTGCCGGTCATGTTCCGTACTTTTTGGGTCGTGACAAAGTTGGTATCAGAGCGTTAGGTTTTACCTTCGGAGCGTAGGATGACCCTTGGTTGATGGAGTAGGTAGCTTGAGTAGAGTGACGTACCGTACGTATGTTTCGCGACATATTTACGATACGCTACTCAACTTAAGAAGACTTAGGATATACATTTCTTTGCTCAGTATTATATTCATTCATGATCTAGCCTCATCGGTACCAGTTATGGTTTTGCTGCCACGATTACGGGCAGGGAGAGCTACGGCTAGAGTTGCGATCAGCACGAGCTCGTCAAGAACGAGGACTGACCAGGGCGTAATTCCGGCGACGCACGATTGCAGAGATGTATCTTTTTATTGTGTTTTCGCACCACGAGTGTTTGATGGATCGCTGTATGAGATTTCTCGGACGTGCAGATTTGCGCCAGAGGATTGAGCCACTGATAAAAGCCAACCAGAATGTGATGACCATGGAGGTGTCGCTTGTTCATGATGATTGAGGCACTGTTCAGCGTGCAGAAGAATGGGCCAGTTGCTGCTGCGAACGACGAGATATTGCCCTAGATGTTAGAGCTATTGCAGTACGAGTTGTACCTAGAGATATGATAGAAGGTCGCTAGTCACCCGAGGATGAATGACTAGGACATATAGTTCGTTTGCTTACCCCGATGCGAGGTCATCAGATAGATTGATTCCAGCTAGAGGCGACTTCACGCGGATACGTTGAGAGTCGACAGAGGCGATCGAATGTCAGAAAACACATATTCCAAGTTTAAAGTATTCGGAAAGACATGCAGGAAATTCTATGGACCCTCTAGAAGAATGAAACCCTAACTCGACATAATGACCGTGTGAAAGCCTTTGAACCTTAGGGTTTGCGGCAGTTCCGCGGCGCCATTAGTGAGGCTTGGGTTTGCCCTTCTACGGCTGGTCCACCGATGTTGTGGTATGTACTCGATACTATTAAACTGTACCCAAGATGTTGAGCTCTTGGGGGATTATGAGGTTTTGACGAATCGATCGAATGGTTCGACTTCATTCGGATGCTATGTGGTGAGATGCACTTCTTGGGAGACTCCAGATATGAAGATAGCCGTTGGAGCTCAGTCCATGCAGCCACGACGAGACGAGTCCGAAGCAGTCGACATTAGGGAAAAGTGGAGTAAGAGGTTCGTACGAGACCTTGATAAGATGACGTTCCACTCCGCCGACATCAGAGATGCGATACGCATGCAGAGGCGTTGTATATGGATATATCTTCCAGAAGGAGTCGCGATGAGTATTCAGCCATTCTGGAACAAGAAACAGATATAGTAAAGGACGATGACTTCTGGACAGTTCGGCAGAGACGAGATTTGAGAGACCTCGACAGGACCTTTCTGGAATACTATACGAGAAGACTTGGACCCAGGAGCGGTCATATTGCGCACACCCAGCAGGCCATAGTTCGGCATCGTCGACGAGATAGTTGGCCAGAGATCTGTAGAGGATGTGCCAGAGCGGGACTGTTTCCGTCGTCATTCCATTTTGGACCGTTGAGCCGAGGAGCTATGTACTTAGCAATCTGCAGTGAGGGACGGGAGCCTTAGGGCACCAGGCGACGGGCCATGATCGGGAGGCAAGTAGATATCTGCTCTGCTAAGCATTGGATGCACCGACACCTTCTCGACTTCGAAGGAGGAACTATCGACGACGGTATTTATGATTTGTGATTTGGTGATTCGATTATCACGTATCGTCACCTTGGATTTCGGTATTTTGGGCGATCTATTCGCATGATTGATTTTGATGATTGAGTTTCATGATATTAGTTTTTGTGCACCATGGTTGCACCTACTGAGTATTTACGATTTGTGCACAGTTATTTCACTTAATATCGTTTTTGTGTCTTGGTTTCACATGTTTATGATTTTATGGGTTCCATACAGTTGAGTTGATTTTGTGCATATGTACGCACCCGATTTGGTTTTTGCACTCGGTATAGTTCACATATGCTTGCAGTGCAGTGATATGCATTTTGTGCACCACAGTTGCACTAGACTTCGATTTGATGTCATTTGAGATATGGATTTGGATTATGATACACGATATTGTTTTGTGCACCTAGTGCACCTGTTTGGATTCTTGCGCATATTTGACGTGCTCGGATTGGATTTTGCGCATGTTGGGCGCATGTTTTGAGATGCGATTTTGGTGCACACCAGATGCACTAAATCGATATTCTTAGTGCATGTCAGATGCACCTGATTTTGCTGTCAGGCACACATGTTGCCTCTGACAGGCGTTTCATGCACACCCGTTGCACTTAGATGTGGTTTTGTGCACACATTTGGCACATTCATGGGTTTTGATTTCCGTGCGCACCAGACGCACATAGTATTCATATGCACATTTTGGGATTGATTTCTTATGGAGCGGTACGTTTTTATGATGTTTATTATTGTTTTCATACTGAGCAGGACTAGTCAGATGACAGCACCTGAGTATATTTTACGTGCATTGATAGATATTGAAGGGATTTCCAAAAAGAGAGCTATAGTCTCAGTATTTACCTACGTGTCTGAGATGACACGAAACGTTTAAAACAAGGAAACCCTTCTAAATTGTTTTCAAAACGGCGGAACGTACATATTAAACAAGGGTTATATACGTATATGGTTATTTTATTATAATAGACGTCCGCCACTGTGCAGTGTTATGCGCATCGCACAGCGACTTAAAAAGATTTGGCATGCATTTACTTCAGCTATTTACATGTATAGATTTGATGTCCACATGTATAGTTCTGATTTATATCATATTAGTTTTATTTTGGATTTTGACATTGTGTCTTTACCATGACTCTGATTATTGCGGGATGCTTGACGAAGATTTGATTTTGAGTTATCTGCTCATTGTTCATGCGCATGCATTGCGCTATGATGCGTTTTATGTATTGATGATTTCAGGACCCCGACGACTTGGACTTTGTACTGAAATGTTTTAGTATTTGATGGGTTTAAATTTAAATTCGGGGACCGAATTTATTTAAGGGGGGAAGATTGTAAAATTTCAGAAAATATAAAATATTAATTTTTGGAATTTAATATTAAAATAATATTTTTCCCGAAAACTGCCCGATTTGCGAAATTGGGGTTTTCGAAAAAGGGTATAAATATATACCAATAATTGTGAAATAAATGGAAGTTAAAATGATTTATTCATTTAATAGTATATTTAAAGGGTTTGGCATTTTTAAAATTTACTATATACGGTTTTGATAAAAACCCGATTAGTGCACTGCTAATCGCGATTAAGCCAAATCCGCGTTTTTACAGTTTTTCGTGGCTAGTGCACCACGTCATGTCGTATTTTGATTACATGTTGTATTCTTGTGTTATTTTGAGTATTTTGTGACTTGGGTTTTAAATAAAAAGGAAAGGGTTAAAAAGAGAAAGGGTAGAAGGGTAATATTGAGAGAGAGTGGGTGAGAATAAGAGAGGAGAGAGAGAGGGGCTGCCTCATTCCATCACCCTCCACCATTTTCTCATCTTTTCCTTCATCTTCCTCAAGCTCATTCCCTCCACTTCACCCCTAGAGATCATCTAAAAATATCCACCAAATTCCTATACCCCTTTCACAAAAAAGGATCACCTCTTCAACCTCTACCCAATGGATCAAGAAATGTGGAGTTTTGACAACCTTGAGGAGCTAGGGTTTTTCTTGGGTTGCCTAATGGAGGTATAATTCTTCCCTTTAGTTTAATTTTAGTTCCCTTGCATTCTTGTGTAGTTTAGAGGTTGATTGTGTGTGGAATTTTGATCTTAGAAAATCCTAGTAAAGGATTTGAGTGGTTGTTTGAATTGGGTGATGCCTAGTGGCTGTTAACTAGACTTGGGTGCTGTTTTAATGACCTGAACCAGAGCTTAGAAACCCAAACACGGATTTAGAAACCCCGATATCGGATAAATGTGTGAATTGTGAGGGTATTCTGGAATCTGGAGCAACCCGGGGACACTAGAAATGAATTTGCAATTACTGGGAGTCGTGCAGGCACCTAGGAAGCTACCACCAAGACCTGAGCCCCATACCCCAACCCAAGGCCACAGATTTATCCATTATGGCCGCAATTTGCGGCCAGAGCAGGGAATTAGGGTCCCAGGTTTGGTCCATGGCTCCTTTTGCACTAAATTAGACCCCTCCTATATGCAGTTTTGGCTAATTGTCACCTGGGGAAAATCTGGGAGTGTTTCACTTAGTTTCTGGAATTGTTTTGCAGCTTTTAATGAATTTGAATTTGGTATTTGGTATTGTGTTTCCGTCGTGTGGCGTTTGGACGTCCACAACCAGGGTTATTTGTCGTGTTTTGCACGCGAAGCTATAGGTTTTAGCCTATGAGCGAAACTTGTGCCGTTTTGGTTTTCCGCCTTGATTTTAATACGCATTGAGATTGTTTATTATTGTAGGTACCTTCACGTGGATTCCGAGACGACGGAGCGTGGCGTCTTCGACTTCGGCAAGCAAGAAGCAAAGTGAGTAGATTATATCTACGGAGGAAGTCGGGTGGATGGCGTATAGCACCCCCGCAGTTCGTTGTGATGTATACAAATACGTATACACACATATATATATTATATGTTAATATGAGTTTACTGATGGTAAAGATGGATTCTAGGTGTTCTTGGATTGGTTTAGTGTTAGTTGCGAAACCCTAGAGTAGTGGTTGCACCCACACACGCACACACATACTTGCATACATTCTTTCTTTTACATGTGCGTCTATGGGAATATGTATATATGTGTTCACATGGGTATGGGACTATGTGTACATATACTGGATTATGAGGATAGTACTTGGGATTTGAGATGAGTCGATGAGATTCGATTTGAGGCCGTGAGATCGGTGATATGACAGGGTTCGTATTTGAGATACGACATGATGTTTTAGCGGGTCCTTTGATGTAGTGTTTCATACACATGCATGCATACATAGATAGTATCAGTATTGTACTAAACGTGGGTCAGTACCCCGGATCTTGATGTTTGATAAAGATGATACCAGATGAATAGTGTGATAGATGTGACATTGACCCGCACCCAGATTTGGGAGGCCGTACGACGGATGTACCGTACAAGTTTCATATTGATGATAGATCCGCACTCTTGACTTGAGGATGTCATATTGTAGATTTTGGATCGTATATGATACTATTGAGGCGGGATCGTCGACTATTATTTAAATGTATCGACTCAGATGTTAGGCGGTTTCCTTACCTTTCGTTTAGCCTGTTAGCTCAGCCCTATAATTTGTGTAGTTGTTAGACTAGATTCGATTCCTACGTATTTAAAAACTAACGAATCATGGGTATTTTAAAAGACAGGCCAAGGAATTCTACGGATATTTCAAAGGACGTATCTTTTCTTAAAAACACCGTAGCCCTTATTTGCAAAACACCACGATTCGTGTTATTTCAAATGGCACCATTGTATGACTTATATTTATATTAAATACAGATTAGTTATCATTGTGTTTATCATTCAGCTCCCGCACATTATTGCTGTTCGCTCCGCATCGCATACTTATATTGTGATTTCATATACCATTATTGATATCATGCTGTCAGGACACCAGCACCATTACCGATGATGCGTATGTTCCACGTACACTTACTTGCCGGCTCACACACATCCTCATCGGTAATTACCATGTCACGTACACTTTAGACAATACTATTTCATCGAAATAGCTTGTTAGCTGATAGTTTCGACATAATATTAGTGTACTTGCCTTATATGCTAGTTTAGACATTGCAGTTATTACTTGCTACTTCATGCATATTATTATTCACTGTTATGCCGTATTATGGAGTTTTATGCCTATATTCACTGTTTACGTGCTATTGATGATTGGATTTCGGATTTTCCTGAGATTTCCTGGATTTGGGGGAAAACCACAAGAACATTTATAAACTTCTTTCTCTCTCTTTTTAAATGAAAAGTGCGGTTTTCCCATAATGTATGAGTCGTCCACCATGAGTTTTCATGATTGCTGATGGATTTCAAGACCCGATTCGAGGAGTTGGATGAACCGTCTCGGGTACATGGTGGGCCCGGTAAGGTACCCCGGGGCAAGAAGTTCGAGTTGTATTCGATGAGCCTGGCAGGGAAGCACTACCTACCAGTGATTTTACCTGACGCGTCGGATATCCGGAGGATACCGTCGTGGTCCTGTGATTGATGTTAGGGGCCGATCCGGACTGACGGCGCCCTAGACAGTGATATTTGAGACACTGAGATATTGAGATATTGGGATTTATGTTTTGTGTCGATGCTAGACACTATTTATGTTGATTTTATTGATGATACCTCGTTTTAAATGTACATAAATCTCACTAAGTTATGAAAGCAGTTTCTCCATTTACATGTTTTCTGTTTTCATGCATTCATACCTCATTCATTTGATATGTTGCTACCTGAGGCACTGACACGAGCACATGGGATTACACTTATGTATAGATGTTTACCCTTGCCACCTTTTCATGCTTCAGACTTATCATTTGAGGATATTACTGATCGTATGACCTAGGATTGCGTCATACATGCGATTTCTGCTCTGTGATGTTTTCTACTCACGAGTTGGCAACTCACCCCCGTTGTGCCACAGTTTCTTGCAGGTTTTGCCGTACAGGTTTCGTTACGGCTTTGCTGGCACTACTTCCATTTCCGGGTGATTTGCTAGTAGGTGGGTTCACTTGTATCGTGACCACCATTGTACTTATTTTATTCTGTTGTATCTAGAAACTCCATCAACCAAACATGTATTTATTTCAGAGATAGAGACCAGTGATGTTTATTCTTTCGACCTTAGAGTCGCGCGTTGTATTTCTATGGATTTCATACTATTTTGAGTCCCCTTTTGAGTTTTGATCCTCGCCCTTCGGCATTGTATATTATATTGCTTACATGGTTGTGACCGTCGATTGACGAAGAGCTAGCTCCCGCTTGGGGATGCCTTTATTCATTATATATGCTTTATCAGGTTTTGTACCCGTTTGGGGTCAGTATTTACAAAGGAAACTCTGCCGAAATTTTTAGAAAAGACTTGTGATTTTAAAAATGCATATTTCCGCGTATGTTGCAAAACTACTTGATTTAAATTGGTTTTTCCTTCACTCTACTATTTTACTTGGTTTGGATTTCTGGGTTTTCGGCTTACTTAGATTACGTACGCCTCGAGACGTTTCGTAATTTAAGTGCCGGTCATGTTCCATACTTTTCGGGTCGTGACAGAGGAGGTCACTTGGGAGGCTGAGGATGCCATATGAAAGAAATTCCCGCATCTTTTTGAAGGTACATGTACTTAAGTTTTAAATTCGGGGACCGAATTTTCTTAAAGGGGGAATATTGTAACATTTTGAAATATTTTAGATAATAAATTAATTTAGTTAATTGATTTAAAATATTGATTAAAAATTTTATTGAAACAAAATGGGAATTTTCATAAGTAGTGTGTTAAATTAATTAATTTGAATATTTAGTTTGTAACATTAGTTATTAAGAAGGGTTTTAATGGAATTTTTTGCTTCATTATGTAGTATGATATAGTGTGAGGGGTTTTATGGAAAGTTTAATTAATTGTGGAAATTAGATATTGTGTGAGGGTTTTTTTGTAAAGAGGGCTAGGTCATGGTTAAGGTTACATTAAACCTCCTAGACACCACACCTTAGGTTTAACCTAATGGTCACACCTCCTCCTTGCATGAAAACACCACCATCTTTCATGGTGACACATCCTACTTACCTTATCATCCCTTATTCTTATATTGTTCCAAATTGTTCGGTTGATATTATGAGCAGAAACAATTTAACTAATTTAGAAAGAAAAGAAAACATAAAACTCACCAAAGAAAAAAAAGAGAGAAGAAAGAATGGAGCTAAGTAATAGGGATCCTCACCTCAACCCTCAAGCTAGGATTATATATGCTTGTGTATCTTTGAAGGAGAAATTCAGTGATCGTTCAATAGGTATAAGTTTCAACTCTATAAATCTTAGTTCAATACCGTTTTAGTATAGAAGTATGATATCGGTAAATATCGGATTTGGGTTAAGTTATGGCTCTGTTTTGAATCTGCTATAGGTTAGTTAATCTTTAGAAAAATCAAGTAATACAGTAACCTTGTAAACTGGACATAGAATAACCACTAGAAAAACGGACCCATTCCTCGGATTTTCGGCCGGCGACATCCACAAAAATTCCGAGCTCGCCGGTTTTCTATGGGGTTTGGTTGTTGGGGTTTTCAGGGTAGCTCTCTGTTTATATTTTGGGGTGTCTGGTATTGTTAGTTTATGTTAATTATTCAGTATATAAAATCTGGAAGCAAATATCAGTTTTGGGATTAAAGTTCTAAATACGATACGGATATATCGTGTCACGTTTTCTGTTTCTGCCTGTTGCGACCAGAATATAGTTAGCTCTGGTTAAACTAGGTCCAGTTAACTCCCGATATCCACACATAGCATATTTAGTATGTAAATCATATAGTTTCATGTTTTTCGCCGTATCGGATTTTAGCCGTTTCTTATACGAAGTTAAAATCGATGTTAGGTTCGATCGCGGAGACTTCGGAGACCGCAAGAAAAGGAAAAGGGTTGATGACATCCGAGTAGCTTCGACGTATTCCGGTGAGTAGATTTAACATCTACCGGGGGATTTTGTATGGATGACGTTATATGCCCGTAATTAATAGTTGGATAATAATTTCCTTTATATTGAGTATATGTTTAAAACTAAGAAACTTCATCATATGCATTCATATCTATAAAATAACACTTGCTAGAACACCGCACGAATTATCGATGAGTCATGTTGTACACGCACATACCTATATGTTACACTACACCTCATCGATATTGATATGTCACGTATCACTTAGAACTTGCCATATTCTATATGATTCCTTCATACCATAAGCATCATTATTAGTGGTTGTGTGCATCGTTGTTATTAATTGATACCCATCATGTCTTACTTTCAATTCGTTGTTAATTGTATCACCAGGTGTATTGGATTTAAGGATTTCTGGTTTTGAGTTTTATACACTATTAAGTTATATTCATTTATTCTTCATGTTTAATGTGATACGTCCACCATGAGATGTCGTTTTTATGATTTGGATTTACTCCGAACCGAGTGGGGGGGCTATACGGTTGTGGATTTATACGTTATCCAGACTGAGTGGGGGGATATACAGTTGGATACATGGTGGACCCGGTCGAGACTGAAGGGCAGGATAGCCGCATGTGAGGCGGGGAGCCTAACGAGGATACTCGATACCGGAGATGGTAATGAAACACGGCGGATATCTGGGAGATACCGACCGATGTTGTGGATTGACAGAATCGTTCGAGGAACGATGTCTGCTGAAAACAGAAGATTTGTGTCGATATTGGACACGGAAAAATGAGCCTTATTTGGAAAATTATGATATTGGAAATATTTGATGAGATTTCAGTGTTGTTTTAAGACATTTAGTTAATACATATTCATGCTTTAACATGTTATCATGCATTATACTTATATTTATTGTTGATAACTCTAGTTCGTCATACTTACATTATCAGCTGTTAGATGTTAGTTTATTCGCTGAGTTGGCAACTCACCCCCGTTGTGCTATAGTTCCTTGCAGGAGACGCGTGGACACGTAGCAGCAATGCGGATCCACTTTTCAGCTTTTATCGCTCATTTTGCTAGGTGGGTTATCTATGTAGTAACCTTCTATTTTGGTATATGTATTTTGGATCTAGTATTACTCCATCAGACCCTGTATATTTGACTTAGAACGAGATATGTCTGTATATGTTTTAAATTCAATTGAGTGAGATCGTCTAGTTGTGTTAATTTATACTTTCCCTATGTATGCATGAAATTCTTTACTTGATGCGTCGTATTATTATTGCGTATTGATTTCCGCCGTTCGGCATTGTTTTGCTCCCAACTAGGGATGCAACTTATTTAAACACTTTATAACTGCTTTTATTAATGATTAATAAGGAGGTGTTATCGAACATTTTAAATGCTAAAAAAAATCAGTTATTTAGATTTCATTTCTTAAAATCATTCGACATACTACCTCATCCTTTTACTTAAAAACTGAAATTTTCTAATTCCGCATAAAGGGTTTTGATCTTGGTTTTTGGCTTACTCAGATTGTGTTGACATCTTTAGATGTCATACAATCTAAGTGTCGGTCACATCCGAATTTTGGGTCATGACAGTCGATCTGGCTGCGAGCGGTAACGAGCGGTTGAGATTAGGTACGGGAATTGTTATGTGGATCTCAATAGGTTGTTAGATGTTGTTGACGCCGAGCTACCTGCAAGGGAAGTCCTGGGGTGGGAAACCACCGTAGGACCCTTCGACGATCAAGTTAGTACCGTGGAATAAGAGTAGGGTAGCGACGTATCAGAATGAGTTCGCGTTCCCTGAGTCGTTTGAAAAGAGGGGTTTATATAGTGGTCGCGTAAAGAGAGACGGCACGATATTCTCGTCGTCCGTTACACCCCTGCGTTATGCTCACGTCGATGGTGGGATCCGTCCATTAATGGCGGGATACGCTCATTAATAGAGGGACGTGCCAGCTTGGGACACGGAACGTGGAGCGGCAGATATCTCGCATTGGCGAGATATGCGGAGCCGCGTGGGGGCGCTTAGGCCCCGCGCTCTCGGTTGGTCAGGGAAGCTGAGGAAACTCGTCTCGGTGGATCACTTGGAGACGAGCAAGGAGGCCAAAGAAGCTCAGCCCTACAATAGCTCGGAAATGAGCAAAGGGGGTGTAAGTGTTGGCTATAGTGCCCTCAAGGCAATTATCATAGTCGCGGGCAGGTGATTATGATGATTGAGGGAGGACCCATACCGGTAGAACAGTCTTACTCGAGATGATAATATGCTATCTGGTTTGTTTTTATCATCATGTACATGTTGATAGAGCCCACAAGATTCTTTCCTGACTACCAGCATTATGATGGCGATCATATACGTGGGAGCTGGGGGTCTATAAGCACGTCCTTAAATGTCCCTAGTCGTGGGAGTATCGAGACTGGGCATCGATACTCCAGTGTAGACTAGTGTATACTGATCGAGACCCCGACGAGGGACGGTGGCCAGGTCTCACAAGCCATTGGTGTTAGTTTGTTCACCTAAGATAGTATACAGGTGCTCATTGGGTTATGAGTACACTGGACGGACTCGCCGGGAACCTGCTAGTTGGTATTATACCTATTGTCAGATAGCAGCTCCCAGGTGACATGTGTACAGGTTAGTCTGTCGACCTGAAATCGTCATTTGTTTCGTGTGAGTTCCCACTGTGCTTTGATTACTACCCTACCACGGTTCAAAGGAGTCGTGAAAACAGGTTTTAGTTGGGTACAGTCCCGAGCCACATGGAGGCAGTGATCAGATCGTCGGGGATTCGTCTCTCCCGGTATTGGGGGTTGATGTCGTGTTGTGCACAGGTGGCCATCACCAGAAATCAATGGCCATGGTGGACGAGAATTACCGATCCAGGATCAATAGTTTCTCAGGTGGTGTGGGTTTCATGCCGACACTAAATGTCGCGTTGTTAGGGGTCTGACTTTATCCACCCCCTAGACTCGATATGCGATACTCTTAGACGAACAGACCGGACTGTACAGATATTGTCACTGTCAGGCTCAGTAGGAGTTCAGGATGAGTTTGCTTGTCGACCTCCCTTCCGCTCAATATCTGGGTAGTCGTTACATACAGCTGGTGCCGCTGACGTGCTTGTGGTTAAACCCACTGCCAGCGTATTGACGAGTCTTTAGAGCCCCACACAGAGGGTTTTCACAGTTCAGACGATATGGTGCAGATAACGTATGTTGGTACATACAGGTGTCCGATTAAATATGTGTACATGCTGCACAAACTTTAATCGGACGGTTGATAATACTAGCGGCTTGGGACTGAGCCGGATTATTAAATCAGGTTTTGATTTAATAATTTATATATTTATTCCAGTATTATTGTTCACTATTCATTTTCTCTCTTGGCTATTCATATTTTGGTACGAATATGTGTATATGTATTTCGATACATGTACCGGGTTGTATTCCGTATTTATACGGAATAGCTTCTAGAAGTGGACACCTCATTTGTATGATTTTCCTTTTTAGAAATTCATTTGTTTTACAAATGAGGTGGAGGAGTGAGGTGGCATAAGCATGGGCTTAGACTTGTAGAGAGGCATGGGTCTTTATTGTTTAATGGAAAATTGAAGAGATTTTTTGTGGGAATGAGATAGGGGGTAGCCACACCTTTTGGGGGCTTGGCTGATTTGTTTTTCTCCACTAGATTTCTTCACTTGCTACACTCTCATTCTAACTTGGTAAAAATACTTAGCCATTTTCTATAGTTGCTCATGCCATGGTTTCCTCACCTCCTTCTTCATCTTCTATGGTTGCTCATTGAGCAAATGTGATGAGAGAAAATTATAGTGACATGATTGTCGTGCATTTTCTGCGTGTGCTTAATTTTAATTACCGCAATCAAGACGGTTTCGCTTGGTAGCTAGCCGGTTGAGTACGGGTCGATCCACAGGGAGATGAAATATTTTTCTTTATGCTTTTACGAGTTAAATCCAAATAAGTAGAGATTTGTTTTAAGATCAACTAATGAAATAAAGGATGATAAAAGATCTTGTTAGGGTTAGGATTAGGTTAGTTTGAGTTAGGAATTCCTCACTTCTTTCAATGCCATTCTTAATATCGGTGTTATGGTAATCGGCAACAACGGGGATTAGCATGACTAGGAAGGAACTTGCAAGAATAAGCTAGGCTTTCCATGCTTAGTTTCTTCCTTTTGGTCCTTGTCCGTCCGTTCTTGGCTCTTAGCCCTAACCTCCAGTTAATTTAACCACAACCGGTCTAACTAGGGAATCACCGCTATCAAGTAGGATAGGGTGCCGTAGTGAGCGAGTTGTGGTTCAATTAATGGGAGTCCGAATTTAAGATGTTGGGCAAAGAAAAGAGTGAGAGAGATTTCATTCTCTCAAACTTTCCTTCTCCTGCCCTAACAAGTGAGAAACTACTCACCCATTAAAAAGATAAAAAAAAATACAGGAAGGAAGATAGAAAGAGATGAAGTTAAGAAAGTTACACCTAGCTAATTGAGACCTCACCTTGGCAAGGATTTTACTCAAGCATCATGGTTGTAAAAGATAAAGAAAAATAGAAGAAGAAAAACAACAATAAAATAATACGACTAAATTAGCAAATGAAAAATTGCAAACAATAAATAAATAGACATGCAAGATAAAAAGAACTCTCTTTTTTTTATTTTTTTTATTAATCATCACTCATTACTCACTACAATTTTTTTTCATGGAGAAAGATAACAAGGAAGAAGAACTACAGAATTAATCCTAAAATCTAAATAAAGAAAGGCACTACTAGTTTGGCTTTGAGCTCTGCTATTTATAGGCAGGAGAGTGAAACCCTAAGTTTACAATCTGAGCCAAATACGAGATTACAAAACTACCCCAAGAGAGCCGAGTCAACGCTGCTTTAACGTGGCCGACACTGTTCAGACGCGGCCGCGGTTCCACGGCCATTTGATGGATTTGACTTCTCGTTTTTTCTGGGTTTCTTCATGTTGCTGTTCTCTTCTGTTTGGTATACTTGGTTTCTCAGAACTCTTCATTTTTATTCCAAATTTTCAGCAGATCAAAAAGGTGAATTTATGTGGACTTTTTGCCTTGATTTTCTTGAGCTCCGCGTAGAAGTCTTGGATCTTATGATGCCCTTATGCTTTGTGCGTGCCCAATGATTTACCATTTTGTCCCTTGAACTGGTATGCGGCATTTATATGGATAGTGCGCGGAGACCCGTATTTATTTGTGGTTGGCGGAAGTCCTGAATTTGTTGCGCTTTTTCATGAATTTCACTGCTTAAGGCTGAGAACCTGTAATCTGCAATTATTTAGCAAATACGGATCAAGAGTACCTACCTATATGCAATGTGATCAAGAATGGACGGTATAAAAATACAAAAATCTGATATGAACAAACACCCCCAAACTTATCTTTTGCTCGTCCCTAGCAAAGCCAATTTATTCAAAAAGTCCTATCCTCACTTTCGCAGGGAACGCGATTGCACTGAGCTCGTGCAACAAGCCGTTAAACCTCTAGGTGTCCCTAGTAGGAGGAGTATTGTCTCCTGAGGTTTTCAACGAATACTACCCACAAAATCCGATCAAATTGGCCATTGACTCTAATTCTTCAATTCAGTATTCTAGCAGGAAATTCTATCATCTTCAACTTAGAAATCATCAACCCGTATTTTTCACACTTCTTTTTCATTTAACTTAAGATCTTATACGTTTTGCCAGTTTATAAAGCTTTCAGCATCTCCTGAGTTTTCCTTCTAAGGTGCAATCTTAACTCAGGAATTTTTGTCATCTCTACTGAAGATATAAGCCCTATCTTTTATTCCTATCTCTCTTCCAAACTCCAATCATATACCCCTACGTGTGTGTAATTATCACCCCTACACTTGGAAATTCAATTCAAGCTATCATACTCTTGTCTATCTTCCAAAATACTTTTTAATTGGTGAATTCTAGATGAAATTGCTCACACATCCTTCATGCGACCGTTAATAATTCTTGAGGTACTAAACGACCGATTACTAAATATGCTTGCGCATTCAGGCGTAATTCGTCGTCGTGCAACACTTAAGGCTTAGCAGTGACTCCCAAACCAGTTGGTCTAAGGCACTAGGTGATAAAGCACCCTCGCTATATTTTTTTATTTATGCTGCCTTAAGCAATTACAAAACCAGTGTTCATTTTTTTCTTTCTTCACCACTTATACTTTTATTTTATTTTCCTTCATACTAAAGCTTTTAGACAAGAGCATTTCAAGGTATCCTCTACTATCCCAAGTTTCAAGATGTGTGTAAGTGCGTGTAATAGGGTATATATTTTCAGAATTTGGACTTAAGGTTCAGAATTATTTTTCAGACTTATACTTCAAATAAAGCTTTCAATACTCTTCCCTCATTTCGACTTAGCCCAAGAACTGAACTCAAAATTTGCTTATTTCTAAATAAACTGTAAGGACGTATATTTTCTACAGTTAAACTTTAAGAAATGTTATTTTTAGGGTTTTTAATTTACTAAGTTTAGGATCTAGTTTTTCCTAACTAGTCAACCGTCATGTTGAACTTGAGTCAAATATGGCCAATATTGAAATTTTCAATTTTTAAAATTTTTAAATTTTTTCAATTTTTATGTAATTTTTTTTATAAAGATGCAATGCAAAAAAATAAGATACGGAATTAAATATGCAAAGAAAAACAAATGTGTACAAAGAAATAAAAATATGCAAATGCAATGCAAAGATAACTATTTACAATCAACCATCACCCCCAAACTTACTGATAGCAGTGTCCCCACTGCTCCCTGCGGCGTCTACTAGATGCGGCCTTACTGGTCCCAGCCTCACCTCTATCTGTCCCCCGTCCCCTCGATCGTGATCGTGAACGTTCCTCTCTTGCTAGTAGGGTGGACATTCCCTGTTCCAGGCTCGTTAGTCGCTGATCAAAGTTCATCAGTATCCCTATCACTCGTTCTATCTTCCTATGGGTTCGTCGAATTAAGCGCGCTTGCACAGCGGGGGTAAGCTCTTCATCGCTCGCCGTGGAGCTCGAGGTAGGAGTCTTGGCCATCACGTCCTCGGCCGGCTCGGTGCGCGACCTTAAATCATGAAGTCGTGTGTAGGACGTGGAGACACCCTCAAAAAGGGGTCGAATGGGAATCCCACCATGCATATAAAATTCAAATTCCTCAACAGGAAGGAAATGGCGACACAATTGTGTCACCAACATTGGGCATGGATAATTGGCCGTCTGTTTGCCGGCGCCAATCGAGTGAAGCAACACAGTGCACATGTCGTAGCTAGAGTTTCGAGTCATCAATGTGTGCACTATGTGTAGGGATGGTGTAAAAAACGTTATGTTGTGCGAACTTCCGAAAATATTGTTTTGTGCCCAACGACACACAGTTAAAACGTTCGCAAAAAGCGTGCGAGCCTGAGTGCCCTTTCTGGGCTACCTAGAACAGTCATTTCCTATTAAGGGTAGGTAGTCCTCAAATCGGAGAGGTTGATCGTGAATGGGGAGTCGTGGTATCAAAGTGACTTCGTGAATGAAGTCCCTATCAATTAAAATTTCCCGATCCCCCCACAGTAATCTAATGTACCCGTGTTGTGCCAGACAACCCTCCTCCATACATTCATAGAAACGTGCAATAAGATCCGGAAGCGCGAATGCGTTCGGATGCTTAAATAATAGAAAGTTCCATCCGCGCTTTCGGATCTCGTCGCCGAAATAACTACCGTAAACATTATGCGCAAACAATTGTGAGAAATCCCTTTCAAATTGAATGTAGGGGCCATGACAGAGAGCAAATACTGAAATATTAAATCTACAGAGAGAGAGAACAGAGAGGCAAACCTCCTCTGAAATTTTCAGAGGGAGACAAGGCTAACAGGTGGCGGAAGCGCGGCGGCTATGGCTCTTCGAAGGCGGAAGCGCGGCGGCTTGGTGATATTGGAGACGCAAACTGAAAAGGCGGCTAGGGTTTTGATTTAGGGTTATAATGAGGCTCGAGGAATGCTGAAGGGGTGTCGGGGTGTTTTTATAGAGGTTGCTTGGTTATATGTACAAAAGCCCCCCTAAAAGAATTTAAAATTGTTGTTTTTTTTTTAATTTTATTTTATGGTTCATAATATTTACACCCCGAAAATTTAAAAAAAATTATTTTATTTTATTTTATATATAATTACAAGTGGGAAAATGGTATAAACATACCCCCAAACTTATTTGAAACAGTGTTTCCACTGTTTAACGTTGAACTTCAGGATTGGGGGGGAGAACAATATCAATCTATATAAGGCCTTACACAGGCCAAAAGTTAGTACTAACCATTCAAAGATTTTATCGTTATAAAGCGGCGGTTGGTGAAAGAACACAGAGGGGAAAGAAATGGAGAATATGTGAGACCGTATGGGGATAGAAGCAGAATACGGTCTCGGTGGAAGAGAAGAATGGTAGAGGAGAGAAAGAAGTGGAATACGAACTTGAGGATGGAAATGGAGTGTATAAATTCGCACAATTTGTAATGACCGATGTGTAAAAAGCGATTATGCTAATCTATCAACCTACTGAGAAATGAGGTCAAATCCCTCAAGATTCGTGAGAAAACACGGGTACGTCGAACTTGGTAAACCAGACATAAGAAATGAAATTGATATGGTTTCTTGCGAAGTCGAAACGATGGAAAGGATGGAGGGGAGTGATCGAGGAAGGGTATTAGTGTAAGTCCACGTTGCCCACCCCGGTGCTTACGGGGAGGCGGAAACGTTATGAAAAATTCGATTTTTACAACGCTAGGCAACATGGACTCACCAAAGGAGGGATCTTTGCTAAACATAAACTAACTACCAAGCTAAAAGAGTTAGCTACTCGGTTAAGGGGTTATACCTAAGTCTTGAAGTCCTTCTCTTCTTGCTCCTTGGAGTGTGATGAACGGGTTCTCCTCGTCGCCTTCTCTTGCCGAAGAAAGATCCACCCGAGGGCCTCTACCTTTGGCTCCAACCTCAAACTAGAAGTAACTAATGTGCTTGGTGTGCTAAACCTAGAACCTTAGAAAGAGTAGAGAGTAATTTTGAGGGTTTTATCTCAAGCTCAATGGTTCTCAACTCATGAGAGGGGAGAGCTTTGAGAGAGAGGAAGAGGATGAGAGAGAATGAGAATGATAGAATGAGAAGAATAATGCCAACCTTCTTACATATATGTGAATTATGATAAATAAATAATTAGCTAAAGATAATTGTAATGGTTAATCTTGAAATGACCATTATCATTTCACATTAATTATTTTTGCAAGAATCAAAAAGCATCTTTCATATGAAATGATGATGGTCAACTTGTCAACCTAGGTCAACAAGTCAAGCATAGTCAAATGGTCAACAACCCTAACCATAACACAATTATAATTAACTAATATTAATAATCATATTTCACACATAAACATTAGGGTTAAGAAAAAGACAACGGTCATTAACCCTAATGGAAATCCTCTGCCTCTGCCTCAGTCAACTATGCATACACACCCGTATCCGTGTTCCGAGGAACACGAATACAAAGAGATAAAACCAATCCTAAAATATATACTAGGATCTGGCTTAAACCAAAACCTGCTAGTATAATCTGTCCGGACACCAAACGTGCACAAGTGCGCGGATGTGAACGAACCCCGTCGCAAAACCATGCGACCTCTACCCGTTTTGCCTAAAGGCGAATAACCCTCTGTGTGGGACTCTAAAGACTCGACACTACGCTGGCAGTGGGTTTAACAACAGACCGCAAGCGGCACTAGCTGTACGTAACGATCCCCAGGTAGATGCCGATAAGAAGACTGACGAGGTAAACCCATCTGAACTCCTACTGAGCCTGAATGTGACAGTCTCCGTACAGTCCGGGCTGTTCGTCTAAGAGTATCGCATGGCGGGCCTAGGGGGGCGGTAAACGTCAGTCCCCTAATAGCGGTACAAGTCGTGTCGGAGTGTAGCCCAGAACACCCTGAGATAACACTGGAAACCTACCTGTCTATCTTACTTGCCCTGGCCAGGGACTTTGTATAATGGCTCTCCTAGACACAGCGCGATATCAACCCCCAATACCGGGAGAGACGAATCCTGTCTAACCGTCACTGCCTCCAAGTGCTTCGGGACTACACCAAAAACTACCTGTTTGCACGACTCCTTTGAGCCGTGGTAGGGTAGTAATCAAAGAACAGTGGGAACACACTCGAGGCGAAGTGACAGTGTCAAGTCAACGGACTAAGCTGTACTCATGTCACCTGGGAACTGATAACTGACGATAGGTATAATACCAACCAACAGTTCCCGACGAGTTCTGTCCAGTGTACTCGTAACCTAACGAGCACCCGCATACTATCTCAAGTACGACGTACTGATGGCTGTGGGATAGACCGTCTCCCAAGCTGGGATGAGAAGCGCATACGCTAGTCTACTCTGGAGTATCGATGCCCTGTCTCGATAGTCCTACGACTAGCGACCTGCATAAGGATGTGCTTGTGGATTACCCAGCCCCCACGAGTGTGACTGCCATCACAACGCTGGTAATCAAGCAAAGATCCTAAGGGCTCCACTAATGTGTAAAGGCGATATGCTAAAAGAAACACATGCACACATTAAAGCAGAAACAAACCAAGTAGCATACTACTATTTTGAGCAAGAATGTCAATACAAGGTGAATATCCCAAGCTTCCATTAAGTAATATACAAACTAGTATGATACAGTAATGGCCTCTAGGGCATATACACTAACAATTAGTTAAAGGTTCAGGAGGGTGAACAAAGTCAATGGAAGGGATAGGATGAATTGGAAAATCCGACTCATTAAGCAAAACTATTTCATCCTCAGTACTATCCTCAATATTCTTCTCAACAATTAGCTCATCCATGCATTTATCATCAAAATCAAGACACATATGATGTTCGGGAAAATCAGTTAATGACTCGGGATGATGTCCGCACGGAAGTGAAAGGACTTGATGAATTGGTGAGAAAAACTCATCCAAACTTGTGGGTTCATCATCCAAAATATTCCCAGCGTCGATCTCCTCGATCAAGTGAAAATCAATATTCTCAGACACCTCCTCTGTAACACCTTAAAATGTGTTTAGTGACTAATTACATTTTATTATGTGGTTTTTAATAAAAAGTTTACCAAATTGATTTTCATATATTTTATCAAGAATTATAAATATTTTTCTAGAATTTTCCTAGGCTTGCACAAACTTGTGCATGTAAACTAGGGTTAGAATTTAGGTTAAACCATGTTTAACAACCATGTTAGATTAACCCCTCCTTGTTAAGATAAAATGATTTTAATTAAGGGGTTTTTTTTAAATGAAAAGAGATTTAAAATTTCTTGTGTTGACTTGAGAGAGAGAGAGAGAGAGCATCATGGCAATGCCATGCTTGCATTAAATGAGAGAGAGAAGGAGTGCATCATGGCTAGTGCCCATGCTTGCATTTAATAAGGCAAGAGAGAGAGATGGGGGTTGACTCTCTTGTGTTATTATTTGCTTTTGTTTGCAACACTCTCATATTTCTCACTCTCTCACTCTCTCACCCCCACACACACACAGCTTCAGCCACTGCATCAGCAGCAACAACAACAACAACAAAGTAACACCAGCAGCAGTTGTAAGCAGCAGCAGCAGCTCATTGCAGCAGCAACAGCACACGCAGCATCCACACCAGCAGCACCAGCATCCACACCAGCAGCCTCAGCACAGCAGCAATAAGAGCAGCACCAGCATCAGCAGCCACAGCCCAAGCAACAGCAGCAAGCACAGCATCAGCAACAGCAACTCAGGCAGCAGCAGCTTCAGGCAGCAACAGCAGCACCCCAGCAGCTCCTTCCCTTCTTCTTCTTCTCCTTCTACTTGCTTGTGAGATTCCGAGAGGGTATCATCTCTGAACTTATTCTTATGTTGCTTAGTAGTGTGTAGTGTAGCTTCGATTAGCGATAATTAGGTGTTTTTAGTGCTAGAAGTGGTGATTAGTGTGAACCTTGTTTAAGTAAGGTTAGTATTGGGTAGACTAGCCTAGTTAAGTGTTGTTAGGGTCAAGTAAACCTAGGTAAACCCCAGATTACACTAAAATACCCTAAGTTTTCAAATTGTGCAAAATTTGACGTTTTTAAGCAAAATCTTGGCCTTTCGTAATCTGTTGTTACCCCAGTGAGTTCAGAATAAAACTGAGTGGACTATAGCCTACCTGAGGGACCCTGACCCCACCACCAGAGCCCGACCCCACCACCCCAATTTTAGGCCGCCGGAAAATTCTTTCTGGCCGCAAATTGCGGCCAGACTTGGGAGATAGGTCCTAGGGTTTTTGGTACATGTGTCTGTTACATTTTGTAGGTCTATGGTATATGTATATTTGTAATATTTTAACCTGGGTAAAATCTGGGGCAGTATGTCGTTTTCTGGTATTTTTAGTTTGCGCGATACGCGCGATACGCGAGTGGGTTCTGTGAATCAGCGTATCGCGGTGTGTCGGGTTGAGTTTTAGACGCGTAAACACACGTTTCAGCGTATCGCACACACGCGCGTTAATTCGCGACGCGAGTTTCTCGTTTTGTTTCGATATCGCGTTTTGCGAGATTTTCGCTTATATTTGGATTCTTGTGTAAATTCCAGGTTTGCAGGCAGGTACGTCAGACGCCGCTAAGAAGGGAAAGCAAGTGGTCGGCTACGTGTAGCACGCGACCAGGTGAATAGATTTAACATCTACGGGGAAATCGCCCGTATGGCGTTAAGCGCCAGGGCGTAATAGGATATTTAGTCATGTGTGTTCATATAGATATATTAGTAACATACTCTCTTGTTACATATAGAACGGGTAGTATAGAACACTGCACTGTTACTAACGGTCCAAGTTGCACGAGCACGATTTATATGCTACACTCACACCGTTAGTGATTGCCATGACACTCACATTATAGGATTGTTATAAATCATATATCATATTGATTCCGCTTTATCGATGTTGTCATGATTTGCCGCATATTAGCATATGTTATATTCATACCCTGCACACTGTATACGCCCTTTTGTGCATACCTTCATTAATATATCACTACCTGTGCACATGTACCCTTTATACTCGTCTTAGTGCATACATATCTTGATATGTTTATCCTTATGCCCTATACATCATATATTCATACTTGGGCACCTATACATCATATGTCCACATTAGTGCACATGTACATTGCAACATTCGCATTGCGTACTTATTCTTTCGCACATCCATACCTATACACATGTATATATGTTACATACATGGATGATATTGACTTGATTTAAAAACTAAGGGACCGCATGTGATATTTTCAAAACTGGGTCTTTTAAAAGAGCGGTTCTCCCTTTCTTTTACTCTTAGTGTCATACGACACATTGCATGGATTTACGCGTTAGATTTGATTCATATGATTTCTGGATTTGAGAACCGTTGTATGATTTTAAGAAAATACGCACTATTTTAAAAACTCGGTTTCTCTTGATATGATAATTCAGTGCGTCCACTATGAGTTTTCTCGGTTCCAGAGAGCTTGTGTGAGTATACCCGAATCGAGGAGTGGTAGGCACCGATTGCGGGTACATGGTGGATCCGGTATGGTACCCCGAGACAAGATGACTTGTGTTGTTAGACGGTGAGCCTGGCTGAGGGACTACTACCTACCGGTGATTGGTTAGACCTGGCGATTATCCGGAGGATACCGACCAGAGTCGATAGATGGATACGGGACGACGCGTACTGCCGAGGCCGAGGACCGATTCCGCAGACGGAGCCCGTGGGCAGATCCGATGGACGGACGCCCCATACTGGAGGATTTGCGTGTCGATGCTAGACACGGCTGGTTTTATGATATTTCGAGTGCCGATGTTGGGCACTCACGATTTTATGAGATTCACAGGATTTGAGGGCCGGTGTGGATGACGGCGCCTAAGTTTTTCTGGGATTTGGGTGTATTGATGGACACCGGTACTTTCCACGTGATATTCCGTGTAGATATTATTCTTTCCATGCTCAGCATTTAGTATTTGACATCTCATCCTGTATCTATTGTACCTGATATAGTACACATGCTTGCACGATCATTGCATACCTTGCTCATTCTATATAGGGTTGTTAGATTGCATTGCCATACCTGACTATCACATATCTTGCTCTTCACATAGAGAGGTTATTAGATCGCACTTGTTGCATGATTTGAGCATCCAGTTCATCATATAGATGTTATCTGTTGGCATAGGTTAGAGTATCGCAGTACGTGCATACTCGCGATTACCTTTATATGTTATCTATTATTCACGAGTTAGCAACTCACCCCCGTTGTGCCACAGTGCTTACAGGTAGCCCTTTGGAGTAGTCGCGGCTGGCTGTTTATCGCATCTTTTGACACAGATACCACTGCTTTGGCGTGCTAGCCCTTTTGCTATAAGGTGGGTTTTGTGCGGTATCTGTTTACTTTCAGTTGTACATTGTTGTATCTAGTACTCTCTATCTACTTTCATGTATTGACTTAGAGACCAGTTGTGAGGATGATATATATTATTTTGTACTCTGGTGTCGAACTCGTTGTGAGCTGACTTTATTGATGCAGTCTTATCTTTTATGATATTTGTTTTCATTTTACTGCTCATTCTTCGCTACGGCGTCGTATATTATCATTGTGATGTGGTTTCCGCCGTTAGTAGTGATTGCTCCCGTTTGGGATGCTTATTTTCTTTTGTATATCATTTTACTCATATATTGTCTTGTACCCGATTTCGGGGCTACTTTTTACAAAGGAAATGCTGCCAAAATTTTTAAATAATAACTTGAACCTTAAAGAAATTCTACTAAACAACTTAAAGTTTTCTAAATGTTTTAACAAATATTCTAATAAATGTTTTAAACACTCTATACTTTTTATGGTTTTGATTTCTGGGTTTCGGCTTACTTAGTCGCGTTACGCCTATAGACGTCACGTGGTTAAGTGCCGGTCACGGGCCGAACTTTGGGTCGTGACATCCTCAAAAGCATGGATTTCAATCAATTCAGGTTCTAAGATGGAGGTGTAGAGGTAAAAAGGTTTGGGATAGGTTTCACTCGAAAGGGACCCTTCACAATCGGGTAAATCAATCACTACAAAGTCGTACAACTCATCAAATGTTCTATCGGCAATTTGTGATTCATTTGGGACACTCGATAGACATTCAAAACCAGAGTTGTGGGATTCAATTTGTAATGGGTAGGTTTGATTTGGAAGGGTCTACAGCGCACTCTCACCGCTCAAATTCTCAGCCTGTCCTACCGCCTTATCATACAGTGGAAAATATGGAGCTAGTTGGAAACTAGCTACCGGGTCACTAGGTTGTATGAGGGCAGCTATGGATGCATTCAAATCCATCATCTGTTGACACGACGCTACCTGAAAGTCTTCCAACGACTGTTCTAGACTAGACATGGGTTATGAAGGGGTTTCAGTAAAAGATTCAAAGTTTTTTGGATACTGAAAACTCCCAAATGGCGGTTCAGAAGCAATGTATAGGGAATATGCAAAAATCGGGTAGGATGGATAGGACTTGAATGGTTGGAAGGGAGTAGGATCAACATTTGAATAGGAAGGTGAATAGAATTGTTGATCCCAAGAATTGGCAGTGGTGACAGGAGTGATAGATCGACTACGAGATTGTTTTATACGTTCAGCAAGAGACATAGGTCTTAGAGGTACAACTGGACTCTCAAAAGGGGTATCAACGTAAGAAGGTAGGGTAGGTTGAAACGGTTGATACATAGTGGATTGCGGGGTCTAGTTGTTTGTCCTAGATGCGTCTATCCGATCACTTAAAGAAAGTTTGGGCATGGATGGATCGTTCGAAGTTCGGCCAAAACAAGAACCGTAAGAAGTAATGTCTGGTTGTGGGTACCAAAGTTCGGCAAGAGTTTTTCGTGGTGGGGTACCCATGTTAGAAGAGTAAAAAGGTAGGGAAGGAGTGAAGATATTTTTTTTATTTTTTTTATTATTTATTTTTTTATTTTTAAAAAAAATGTTTGTTTTTGGAGTTTTGAAATTGTTTGTTTTGAAAGAATACCGAATTATGGGACTAAACTTTATACAAGCACAATCACAATCACAATATGCACAAACACGCCTAGAGCTAGGGTCTTTAAAGTCCAACTAGACTGCTCCTAACTGTTCCAAAGTGACAAGTTGTGAGATAACCCTCAAATCGTCTCTTCACTGCCAATTGTGGCCAGGTAAGCACAAATGAAGAAAGGAGGGTTACGCTCACGAATCACCGTGAGACGGGCCTTTTAAAATTACCTTTCTCACTTGTCTAGCCTAGGCACCACAAAGTCAAGTTTAGATAAATGATTGAATGCCCACAACCTTCTTTTGTCCTATTAAGCACGACAATCCTTAGTTGGCTGAGTCTAGATATTTTTTATTAAGCTTAAGGGTAATACGTATGCTTTTAGTGATTTTTGGGATCTTAGGAAGGGTGATGAAATCCCCACCCAATCTGAATTGGTGTTATAGCCCCTTAAAGTCCGTATTATTTATGCAAAATAGTAACAAACAAAACACTTGCAAAAATTTATTTGGCGGCGGCGCAAAGAATCCTGCACAAAAACAGTTTATTGGAGAGGGGAAGAGAGTTTGTGCAAAGAATGCTGCAGAAAAAATAGTTCAGTGGAGTTCAGAGGAGTGGAGAAGAGAAATGGAATACTCACAGAGAGTTTTGGGTGCTGACGTCACCCTTTGACCGTGGTTCCGCTGTCAAACTTATGATTCTGCCGCGGTTCCGTGGTAGTTCAGAAGGTTGACAGCTTCAAATTTTTTTCCAGTGCTGAGTTGGTTCTCCTCTTCCTGTTTAGATCTCCTGAATCTTGATTTGCTCACTGAATGTGCTCCAGAATTTTACAGAAAAGCCATGGTTCCGTCTTGATCCGCCGCGGTGTAGCCGCGAAATATGGGTCTAACTCCCCACGACTTTGGCACTGAACTTGACCTTCTTCCTATCCTGCACACTTGCACAAAAACTATCAAAAATAACAAGATGATTTCTTTTTTTTTGTAAAAAATTTTATTTTTATTTTTTAAATTTTTTAAATTTTTATATTTTTTTAATTAACCCGAAATTACACAAAGAAATAAACTACCGTCTCCCCGGCAACGGCGCCATTTGATTGTCGTGCATTTTCTGCTTGTGCTTAATTTTAATTACCGCAATCAAGATGGTTTCGCTTGGTAGCTAGCCGGTTGAGTACGGGTCGATCCATAGGGAGATGGAATCTTTTTCTTTATGTTTTAACGAGTTAAATCCAAATATATCGAGATTTGTTTTAAGATCAACTAATGAAATAAAGGATGATAAAAGATCTTGTTAGGGTTAGGATTAGGTTAGTTTGAGTTAGGAATTCCTCACTTCTTTCAATGCCATTCTTAATATCGGTGTTACGATAATCGGCAACAACGGGGATTAGCACGACTAGGAAGGAACTTGCATGTATAAGCTAGGCTTTTCATGCTTAGTTTCTTCCTTTTGGTCCTTCTCCGTCCGTTCTTGGCTCTTAGCCCTAACATCCGGTTAATTCAACCACAATCGGTCTAACTAGGGAATCACCGCTATCATGTAGGATAGGGTGCCGTAGTGAGCGGATTGTGGTTCAATTAATGGGAGTCCGAATTTAAGATGTTGGGCAAAGAAAAGAGTGAGAGAGATTTCCTTCTCTCAAACTTTCCTTCTCCTGTCTTAACAAGTGAGAAACTACTCACCCATTAAAAAGATTAAAAAAAAAAAAAAGAAAACAAGAAGGAAGGTAGAAAGAGATGAGGTTAAGAAAGTTACAACTAGCTAATTGAGATCTCACCTTGGTAAGGATCTTACTCAAGCATCATGGTTGTAAAAGATAAAGAAAAATAGAAGAAGAAAAACAAAAGAAAAACATTAATAAAATAATACGACTAAATTAGCAAATGAAAAATTGCAAACAATAAATAAATATACATGCAAGATAAAAAGAACCCTCTTTTTTATTTTTTTTATTAATCATCACTCATTACTCACTACAAATTTTTTTCATAGAGAAAGATAACAAGGAAGAAGAACTACAGAATTAATCCTAAAATCTAAATAAAGAAAGGCACTACTAGTTTGGCTTTGAGCTCTGCTATTTATAGGCAGGAGAGTGAAACCCTAGGTTTACAATCTGAGCCAAATACGAGATTACAAAACTACCCCAAGAGAGCCGAGTCAACGCTGCTTTGACGTGGCCGACACTGTTCAGATGCGGCCGCGGTTCCGCGGCAGAAGTGTCATTTTGGCTGCGGTTTCGCGGCCATTTGGTGGATTTGACTTCTCGTTTTTTCTGGGTTTCTTCATGTTGCTGTTCTCTTCTACTTGGTATACTTGGTTTCTCAGAAACTCTTCATTTTTCTTCCAGATTTTCAGCAGATCAAAAAGGTGAATTGATGTGGACTTTTTGCCTTGATTTTCTTGAGCTTCGCGTAGAAGTCTTGGATCTTGTGCTACCCTTGTGCTTTGTGCATGACCAATGATTTGCCATTTTGTCCCTTGAACTGGTAGGCGGCATTTATACGGATAGTGCGCGGAGACCCGTATTTATCTGTGGTTGGCGGAAGTCCTGAATTTGTTGCGCTTTTTCAAGAATTTCACTGCTTAGAGCTGAGAACCTATAACCTGCAATTATTTAGCAAACACGGATCAAGAGTGCCTACCTATATACAATGTGATCAAGAATAGGCGGTATAAAAATGCAAAAATCTGATATGAACATGACACATTCCTACACCTCCACTCTCCATTGCTAGCAACCTTGGAGCGTCGGTTGCCTCGCTCGACGAGACTGAAGCTTGCGTCGTTTCGCTCAGGTGGATCATCGTAGATGGAGGAAGACCGGCAACCAAATTCGATCAAGGAGCCACTAGGAGCTTGGGGATGATGGTTGAATACCGAAGGACATGGATCAACTCGGTATAACCATTCTAACTTCTTTTTATAGCTTGCTAGTTTAGGGTTTAAGATAGATCCGGGTATCGGGTAATGGTAGCGCCAGTTTAGTAAATTTTTGTTCCGCATTTGGCCACGGTTTGATGACCGGGGCGCTGCCGTAACCAAACATGGTATCAGAGCCAGCCTTTAAACCCTTAGCTAGCTAGTTTAGACAATGTTAAAGTATCGAAACCGAAACAACTCCGAAATAGTGCACTGCACATTCCAGTCTCTGTCGATTTTTAAAGTCTCAAAAAAAATTTTAAGCAACTGCAGAAGACTTCTTGAGTGACCAATAGAACATACCCTAAATACGAACCCATTCCACCCGTTTTGGACCGAGCACATAAAGGAATTTTCCAAGCTGGTCGGCCTAGAACAGGTGTTTGGGCTTCGTATTTTTGGTGTGGTCTGGTCTCTGGAATATTGGTTCAGTGGTATTGCTAGTTTGGCCCAGTTTTGATTTTGATTTATCTAGTTGTTTGGGGCTATTCGGGGTGTTTCAAAGTCAATAATTTAACATTGTTTAAATGTTTAACAGTACTTACATTGCTATCTGCGACCGTGAATGTCATTAGATCGGTACAACCTGTCTAATTGCTATAGTTCTTTTAGAGGGGTTTGCGAACGTGATATTCACGTTGATGTTCTGTGTTGTGCTGTGATGTTGGTTGGATCGTCGTGGTGGATAGCTTTGGTGCAATGTTAGTACAGTTTAGTTCCATTTGTACATTTGATATTGCGGGACGAGCGTCCGACATGTGGACTGCCGTCACTGTCAGTTTGTATATTATTCGTTTGGGGCACGATCGGGTTGAGGTCGATGTCACCCTTGTATATTATTTTCTTTTCTGTACTAGGATTACCCCACGGTGGAGTGCACGAATAGCCGGGTTCTAGAGGGCAAAGGGTACAAATCTCATGGTGTTGAGACGGAGGGGACCTTACTCTAGAATTAGCGGGCTATTCGCCGCACTCGTACAGGGTATAGGTTGACCCATAGAGGGGTGCTCAAGTTACCAGATTCTGTGAAGTGCTGGGTGGCCTATTCACGTTGCTGAAGGGGGTTGCCTCATTTTTGGTTTTGGCGGGTAACTTGCCGCGCTCGTAGGGGTCTAGGTTTTCATTGTACAGGTTATCCACACGACAGGGAACGTTGGGTCTCATTTGCGGCTCAAGTGAAACCCGGGGCTCCAAAATTATCCACCATTCTGTGTTGCTTCTGTGATGCTTCTGTGATGTTGCTTTATATCATGCCTGGGACGATTGTTATATATATTTATATATATACTAGTAGATGTTGTATATGTTTTGCACCCGCTCTAGTCCAGTCCCCGCTCTGTCGTTAGTTAAGTAACCTAACGAGTGATGACGGGACCCAGTGGCGAATGCGGATGGCATATATGTACATCATATTTTCGTTCTTTTTTGGTGTGATTAATTGATAGGACTGCATTGATTCTTATCAATGTAAGGATAAAACAAACCTATATGATGTTGTTGGAACCAAGTTTTTAAAAACTGACATTACAGACGTTCTCTTTTGCTTTGCACAGTGGTATTCGGTTATGAATATCCAGCACCTCATTCGACGAGGCAAGGGTCGAGATCCCTCATCGGGAGTGACCCCTTGGGAAGAAGTTTGCGTCAACGTAATAACTTCACTATAGTCAATTCTTTTGCTTTGCATCTGTAGGGTTCTTAGCGCGGCAGCAAGGTTTCGGGAGGTATCGTCCATGCCGTTCTCAAATTTTTTCCGTTCTAAAGAACCCTAACCCTTGAATCTTAACTAGAGAATTAAACAAACCAACATGTAAACAACTTTACATACTAAGTGAATGCGGAATACAACCTTTGTAGACCGGTCCTTCACTTCAAATGCTCCGTGTAGATGTCCCTTCGCTGCGAGTAATGATCTCCCGAACTCTTGAGAGGCTCCACAAGGTGAAAGATGCAAACTTGCTCGAAGTCTTCGAAGCCGAAGATGATCTACGTCGAGGAGACTCAAGCTCATGCTAACTCTTCACTAAATTAGGGTTTAGTGAAGCAAACACCCTAAACTAAATGGCTAATAGTAGAGGATGATGAAGTAGAAAATGGGCTCTCTTTAGTTTTATTTTTCTCACAATATTTTCTCACCTTTAGAAAAGCCAGTGAGCTTTTCTCATGAGGAAAAAGAAGCTCAAGTGAAGAATGAAGAATGAACTCATGAGGTGAGAAAATAAACCATGGGTGAGTTAATGTCATACCTTAACTCATGTAGAGACTTTACTATGGTTAGTATAATGGTTGGGTTAACAAATATCTACAAGTGAAACAAAAATTGTGGACTTGGTAAATACTTATCCATAAGCTTGCAAAGCTTGTAGCCATGACAATTTCTACCCAATTTTTGAATTACTTAGATAAATAAAAACCCTAGGATTATCCTAACTATAGTGTAAGTCTCATACACCCATGTATCATGTATCATCAAGCATGACACAATAAAATGTGCATTAATATATATCACATTTATACTATATGCACACAAGTGAGAAAAAGAATACTTAGTAAGCAAATATTAGTTAATGTAAGTTAATATATCAAATATATAATTATACATTAAATTATCAAATCAACACTTGATTTAATAATCCGGCTATATCGCATACAACCGACTAATATCATATGAATCAACTTATCGAATCAACACTTGATCCGATAACCCGGCTATATCACATATAATCGACCGATATCACATATCGCGAGAATAGAATACGGTATCACATACTCGTATTAATCTCGGTCCCGCACATATCACATATGTGCTCCTACTTCGTTTCACATGTGTAGAGTTACTATGCACTCTCACAAGGGTCTACAAGGTATCAACCATACCCGATTTAAATTTTAGACGTGCCGAACAACCCTAACCAAGATCTTAGACTAGAGATTAGGCGAAACAAAGCAAGTAAACAACTTTACGTCTAAGAGTTTGGGATTACAACCTTTGTAGTCTGGTCCTTCGCTTCATAAGCTCCGTGTTGAGGTCCCTTCGCTGCGATCATCATGTTCCCGGACTCTAGAGAGGCTCCACAAAGGAAAGATGCAAGCTTGCTTCCGATCTTCTATAACTAAGATGATCTACCTTGAAGAAACTCAAACCCAAGCTCTTGCTTTGCTAATCAAGTATTAGCAAAACAAACACCCTAATCTAAGTGGTTAGAATAGATGAGGATGATGAAGTAGGAATTTAGCTCTCATTTATTTTCTTTAACTCACTCATTTTCATCACTTCATAACAAGCTAGAAAGCTTTTCATGCAAAGAAGAAGAAGGAAGAAGATGATCTATTTCTTTTGTGATGAATAATGAAATCATTGGTGAGGTTAGAAATGCAACCATAGGTTAAGTATGAAGACTTAACCCATGTAGAGAAACAACTATGGTTAAAGGGTTGGGTTGGGTTAAAGAAATATCACAAAATATCCAAGTCAAAGTCAAAACTTCAAGAAGCTTCTTGAAAGCTTCATGCAAGCTCAACCCTAATCCAAACCTTAACCATATTTAAACTCCACAAAACATGTTGCATTTATAACCATAACATGTTACAATATTATATATCACATATACAATATTTATTGTAACAAAATAAAATAATACAATTAACATATATCAATGTATTACCCGAGTGAGAAAAAGAATCTTTAAGTGAGCTAATATTAGTTAATGTAATATAATATATCAAATATATAATTATACATTAAATTATCAAATCAACACTTGATTCGATAATCCGGCTATTTCACAAATAACCGACTAATATAATCTGTATCAGTTCATCGAATCAACACTTGATCCGATGACCCGGCTATATCACATATATCCGGCCGATATCTCATATCGCGAGAATCTAATACGGTATCACATACATGTATTGTTCTCGGTCCCGCACATATCATATATATGCTCCTACACCGTTTTGCCCGAGCCAGGAAACCTCTGTGTAGGACTCTAAAGAATCGTCAATACGCCGGCAGTAGGTGATGATCATATCAAACACCCACAAGCTGCAAGCGGTCAGCTAAACGTAACAGCCACCCAGGTATTGAACGATCAGAAGATCAACAAGCAAGCCTATACATTCTCCTGCGAATCCAATCAGTAACACTCCCGTACAGTCCGATCTCTTCGTCTGATATATCGCATATCTCGTCTAGGGGTGGTAAACGTCAGACCCCAGTAGCTTGATAAGTTGTGTCGATATGAGGTCTATAACAGTTCGAGAAACTACTGGTAACACTTACCAGTAAATCTCAGCAACCCTAGCCAGGGATTTCCAGTTATAGCCAATCGAACACAGCGCAACATCAACTCCCTATACCGGGAGAGACGAAACCCCTCCTATCGCTCATTGCCTCCATGTGATTTGGGACTGTACCCAAAAGCCACCTTTTTGCACGCCCTCTTGGACGTGGTATGATGGAAATCAAAGCACAGTGGGAATCACACAAGACTCTATGACGATCTCGGGTCTACAGACTAACCTGTACCAGTGTCACCAGAGAACTGCCATCTGACGTGAGGTATAATACCATCTGGGAGTTCTCGGCGAGTCCGTCCAGTGTACCCAGTCTCCACTGAGCACACCTTCTCTAATGTCAAACACCAATGGATATGAGATCATCCATCGCCCATCATATGGGTCAAGAAGCGCATACGCTAGTCTACTCCGGTATATCGATGCCCTGTCTCGATACACCTACGACTAGGAACATTTGAAGGATGTACTTGGCGACTACACTGTCCCCACTAGTATTATCCACATCATAGTCCTGGTAGTTAAGTACTCATCCTAAGGGCTTTATCAACATGTAACATAGAGACAATCAGAGTACATGTTAAGATAAAGAGCAGCCAGATAGCATACTATCATGTCGAGCAAGAAAGTCCTTCCTATATATGTCCAAGCATCCACTACAATATACATCGTATGTACAGTAATGGCCTCTAGGGCATACATATAACTAACAATCTCCCACTTGCACTAGGGCCATCTGTTGTGGTATCGCATACCCAACAATCAGCTGTGGTTGAAGTATCCCATACTTAACCATCCCAAAAAAGTCTCTACTGGGAAATAGGCCTTCGTGAGTGAATCTGTGCTGTTGTCCTCTGTGTCTACTCTCCTAACCTTGATCTCCTTTGAGATCAACCATCTCCATGATCAGGTGATACTGCCTAAGAATTATATCTGGATTTCTGATGGGACGGGGGTTCCTTGGCCAAAGCCATAACTCCATTGTCACACAATGGTTGGAACGAAGTTCATCTCATGAACTACTATATATCCAGACTGCCTCTTTGGTAGCATCTTTGGTAACGATGTATCTAGCCTTTAATCGTCTAGTAAGTCACAGTATCTAGCTTGGAACTCTTCCAACATACCGTCCATCCACTGAGGGTAAAGACAATGCCTGCGACTGACATTCAGTCGTCCTTTTCACCCTGGAACCTTTTCCAGTGATTCTCCTCAGGATCGATTGATACCATCTCACTACAACTAGGGAGAATCCTAACATCCATTTAGATCTATCTCATAGACATAAAACCTAGGATTTAGGAGGTATCACCTTGATCCTATATGGAGAATCCTTGTGATAAGCGGAGATTGACCGGGCGTAGTATAGGAAACTCCTTCCCTATCAAGAGTATGTCATCCACGTACTCTTCGAGGATCACCAACATACTCTCTACTACCTTTTTGTATATACAAGGTTCATCTACCATTTTGATGAAGTCAAACTCTTTGACTACTACATCAAAACAGACGTTCCAACTCCGCGATGCCTGATTTATCCCATAAAACATCTTGCACACGTTTCCGCTGCTCCTACTGTCTATGAAGCCTTCTGGCTGTGTACTTATAGATGCTCTCTTCCAAATCATCATTTAGAAAAGCAGTCATGACACCCAACCGCCAGATATCGTAGTCATGGTATGTAGCAGTGGCAAGTAGGATCTGGATGGACTTAAGCATAGCTTTGAAAGTCTCAACTTTTCCATGTACACCAAGTAATCTTCTCAAGATATACTTGCTCCTGATGGGGATTCAACCCTTCAGATAAAGCAACCAAAGTCCATACTTTGTTGGTGTATAAGGATTCCATCTCAGATCGCTAAGCATCCAGCCATTCTCACAGAGTCCCCACTCCTGATGGCCTGCTCGAAACAAGTTGAGTAATCATCTCATGATGCAATCCTCGCTCCCACTGTCATAGAGAAACCGAAGTATCTCTCAGGTGGATGAGGAACCCTACTAGATCGGCGGAGAGGCTGAGGTTCGTTAGAAACTATTGAACCCTACGAGTTTACCAAATCATTAGCTGCAGTTTGTATAGCTGGAACTCTTTCCAGTTCTACCTCATGACCACTAATTTCTTCACAAGAAATTCCCTTTCACAAAGGTGGCATGCTGAGAAACAAAACATCTTTTGTTCCTCGGTTTGGTAGAAGATATTCCCTTGCGAATGCTTGGGATATCCAACAAACTTCTACAGAACTGACTTTGCCTTGAGCTTGTCTGGATTATGCTTTTAGATATAGGCCGGACAACCCCAAATCTTAACTTACTTAAGATATGGGCTCTTCCCATACCATATCACATATGGAGTGGCAGGCAACAGATTTGATTGGAACCCTATTCAATAGGTATGCAGCTTCTCAAGTGCATAACTCCCAAAAGAAAATAGGAAACTCAGTAGTACTCATCATAGAGCGCACCATATCTAATAGGGTGTGATTGCTCCGCCCCGATACACCGACGTGCTGTGGTGTATACGGAGGAGTAATGCTGAGAGAGAATCTCAATCTCTTTTAGAATAGTCCAGGAATCCCGTGCTCAAGTATTCTCCTCCTTGATCACATCAAAGGACATAATACTTATATCTGTTTTTGGTTCTCTACTTCTAACTTATATTCTGTGATTATCTCAAAAGTTTCGGACTTGTGTTTCAACAGGAACATATGTCTGAATCTTGAGAGATCATCAGTGAATGTAATGAAGTACAAAGAACCGGTCCTGGCATATGTAGACAGGGGACTTTCATACATCAGCATGTATCAATCCCAAGAGTTCACTAACTATTTCTCTGTTTCCAATAAACGGAGTTGTGGTCATCTTATCTCTGTGACATAACCGGCAAGTTTCACAAGATGTAAATTCAAACTAATTTAAATATGCATCTAAATGTAACTTCAGCTAGTTGGGTCACATTGATATGACCTAGTCTACAATGCCTCAAGAAGGATTCGTTCATTTCTGAACTCTTCCTCTTATGTGTGTTCTGTATGTTAAGAACTGTGGTTTGATTTAGAACGTCTATGCTTTTAGATAACGTGCCTGAACCGATCAACTCTTGATATAGAAAATGTTCAAAACATTATCCAACAATACAAAATTATATCCTTCTTTACCAACAAAGAGACTAATATGATTTTGTATATCAGGTTCGGTATCTAATAACATTCATTCAGAATCAATGTATTCTGGTAATACAGGGTGATAACTGCCAACAGACTTGGCTGCAACATTTGCATCATTTCCAACTCATGAAACTTATCACCCGTTCTCGGTTCTCTACCTATCTGTAGCCCATGTAACAAATTACATTTGTGGGATCCTGATCCGGTATCTTATACCCAGGACGTAAAGGATACTGAGAAACAGTTCTCGGTAATGAACACACCCGAAGAAGATGCATCAACATGTACTTTCTTCGTTTGGGCGGCACGGGAATTCTGGTAATCCCCTATTTCCTGCTCTGTCTTATAACAATTATAAGTTGGAGCGGGACCAACGTTTCCTAGCGCAGTATAACAAGCGGGTTAGGTCAATACATCCGTATTATTATCTTGATTAAGGCATGACATAGTCATAACCAGGAGAGAGAGAGAAGAAAACACTCAGCATATGCTCTTGCAAGATTAGATTGGTTATTAATATATCTAATCAGGATGTCTCCCACTGTTTTAGTCAAATCTTCCTTCAAACCCTAAAAGGAAAGACTAGCCGGGATTAATTACACCCTACAAGTTCGTCAATCTTTCATCCAGGCAAGTGTCGGTACTTTGAGGGAGGTTCCCCGTGCTTTCGCACGGACCTAATTAAAATAAACCTCATTTTCCTAGGGGCGTAACCCCATTGACACCTTTCTAGACACCTACTTGATCGGCTAATTGTAATGTGTAAAACTCTCCCAGGAGTAACTCTTACTCGCAGCGGGTATCGGGATCCAACTATCTCATAGAAGGTATGCAATCTCATTGCAAATTTCAACTCTTGAAATTCCCAATAAATATTTTACCCCTAAAGTCCTATGACCTTGACGCAGGCCAACAAACCATAGTCCGCTAGTCAAGTTCAACCCGTACATTTCCCGATTGAATTAAACCCACCCGCACAACCCTTGACGCAGGCCAACAAAGTCGCACGACTACCCTAATCCAATCGCATCATATGCTTTTGCAGATAAGCATAAATAGCTACCGCACACTACGCCTTGACGCAGGCCAACAAACGCAGCACGAATACTATGAAGTACTTATCTGAAATGACGGAGGGCTACGACGGGTTAATAAGAAAACCCTTTGCGTAATGAACTTGATATCGTTGTAGAATCAAGCGATTTTAAATGGAATGTTTTTTATGCCTTTTCTAGTTTTGCTAAAGAAGTCACTCCCGGTGAAGGGATCGTCGGCACTTTCCTTATCGAATAAGGTGCAGGATATTTCACAAATATCACTATGCAAAGCAAAAACTATAGAAGCAATCAAAAGACAAACCGAGTGTGTAGCATCTGCTAGTTTCGCTAAAGAGGTCACTCCCGGTGAAGAGATCTCGGCTCTTTCCTTATCGAATAAGGTGTTGGATATTCTACAAGGAATACCGCTATGCAAAGCAAGAACTAGAGCTACTAGTTTTTAAACAAGTTTCTACAACATCTTTAGGTTTCTTTTAGTTTCATTAATCTCATTAATGAAGTCCCATTTTATTATGCTTCACAAGCATCACATTTGAAACGAAATCTGCAATATAACATATATCTCATATATATAATATAAACATTCGTCTCAGGCAGTAATATGATCTCATCACAGAACATTGCAGCAGAAGAACATATATGAAATATTGGATATACTAGGACGTCCGTGTTTTAATACGAGCATGTATAAAGCACGGATTCCACGGTCGCGATGAATAGCCAAACCCACATCCCTAGACCCCTACGAGAGCGGCAAGCAACACTGCCAATTCTAGGGTTAGGAGACCCGGTCTCGACTCCTCGAGATGGTCTCCCACTGGACCCTAGAACCCGGTTATTTGTGCTCCCCGCCTTGGGTCTAACCTAATGCGGAAAAGTAAATAATATACAATGGTGACATCATCATCAGCCCGGAAGTGCCCCAATAAAAGAATATTACATACAAATGAATTTTACATGAATGAAAAAGAAAAACTCTCATCTCACATAAAACCCCTGGCTATTCAAACCACGACGATCCAATATAACATATCACAGCAACACATAATATCACATATCATCAACGTAAGTAAATATGCGTATCCCAGTTGCCGTTGATGTATAGCAACGAAACCGGCGATACACCACATATTACACTTACGGTCGCAGAAAAGAAAGTGTAAAACTACAACAGTTGGAATCCGCAACCTCCTTAGACATCGCATGCCTAACCAAATGAATTCCTTAGACATCGCATGCCTAACAATTATAAACCCCGCATTTTAGTCTCATTATTGAAAACTCTTTTCAATATCAAGTCGGGCAATTCAACAAGATTCCCGACATTCTGATCGAATGCTCATCGCAAACTTTAGTAGACGGCCACACCCCCGGATGCCGACGACGAAGTGCACTAAGGCGGAACACCGCTGCCGCAAGCACCCGAACGGATGCTTTTGGCGACGGGGTTCTCCTACAGTCACTTGGTCGGGGCTATGGGGCGTGGCTATCTATTAAGTTTACCCGGCAAGTATCCGCGTACGCTACGTGATTGCGACGGACTTTTGATCACATCAAAATCCCGTGGCAACCGATCACCTAAGACTAAACTGCTAGATTTACATCATTAAAATTAGTTATCTCATAACTACTTGTGGATTCCAAATATTGTATCACATTCCAGATAAATAGACAATGTTAACTTTCCGATCGAACGAACAAACACCCAAGATTTCCTAAATAGCTCAACACTTGAGCGGAGTTCAAAAAGTAACCATCACATGCCACAGTACCAATGGTCCAGCCGTAGAAGGGTCAAACCAACGCCTCACATGTGGCAACGCCGTACTGCCCCAAACCCTAAGGTTTATAGGCGGTTCAAACGGTCACATAATCGAGTTAAGGTTTGTGTTCTTCTAGAGGGTCCACCGCGTTACTTGCACGATTTTCCGGAAGTTTCAAACTCGAGAAAAAATCCAACTTTTGAAAATTTTCCGGCAGGGGAAAAAGTGAGTTATTGATATCCGTTCGAACTTTTTAACACGTTCTAAATTACCCGGAAAAAATAAACGAAGTTAAACTTTCCGATCGAATCAACGAATACAAAAGATCTCCAGAAAACTCAACACTTGAGTAAAATTAAAAATTCCCAGAAGCATTAAAAAATAACTAAGAATCATACCTGGAAGTACGAGCCCCTGACTCCTCATGATGGCCACGGAACCGCCGCTAAACCCATGGTTTGGCCGCGGTTCCGCGCTCCCATGATGGAGTTGGGGCTTCGTACTTCACAGTAATTCTTAGATTTCCCTGCTTATTTTTCTGAGTATTTTTAATATGAAAAAATCAAAAATTTTAAAAATTTCTAGAGAAGGGGTAAATCGCGACGTTTCGGGGTTCGATCGGACTTTAAACTTCATCTAGACTTCGTCTAAAGCTCTAACTTATCTCTGATACCACTGTAGAGTTACCAGGCACTCTCACAAGGGTCTACAAGGCATCAACCATGCCCGATTTAAATTTTAGACGTACCGAACAACCCTAACCAAGATCTTAGACTAGAGATTAGGCGAAACAAAGCAAGTAAACAACTTTACTTCTAAAAGTTTGGGATTACAACCTTTGTAGTCCGGTCCTTCGCTTCATAAGCTCCGTGTTGAGGTCCCTTCGCTGCGATCATCATGTTCCCGGACTCTAGAAAGGCTCCACAAAAGAAAAAGCAAGCTTGCTTCCGATCTTCGATAACTAAGATGATCTACCTTGAAGAAACTCAAACCCAAGCTCTTGCTTTGCTAATCAAGTATTAGCAAAGCAAACACCCTAATCTAAGTGGCTAGAATAGATGAGGATGATGAAGTAGGAATTTAGCTCTCACTTATTTTCTTTAACTCACTCATTTTCATCACTTCATAAAAAGCTAGAAAGCATTTCATGCAAAGAAGAAGAAGGAAGAAGATGATCTATTTCTTTTGTGATGAATAATGAAATCATTAGTGAGGTTAGAAATGCAACCATGGGTTAAGTATGAAAACTTAACCCATGTAGAGAAACAAATATGGTTAAAGGGTTGGGTTGGGTTAAAGAAATATCATAAAATATCCAAGTCAAAGTCAAAGTTTCAAGAAGCTTCTTGAAAGCTTCATACAAGCTTAACCCTAATCCAAACCTTAACCACATTTAAACTCCACAAAACATGTTGCATTTATAACCATAACTTGTTACAATATTATATATCACATATACAATATTTATTGTAACAAAATAAAATAATACAATTAACATATATCACATATATATCAATGTATTACCCGAGTGAGAAAAAAATCTTTAAGTGAGCTAATATTAGTTAATGTAATATAATATATCAAATATATAATTATACATTAAATTATCGAATCAACACTTGATTCGATAATCCGGCTATTTCACAAATAACCGACTAATATAATCTGTATCAGTTCATCGAATCAACACTTGATCTGATGACCTGGCTATATCACATATAGCCGGCCAATATCTCATATCGTGAGAATCTAATACGGTATCACATACACGTATTGTTCTCGGTCCCGCACATATCATATATGTGCTCCTACTCCGTTTTGCCCGAGCCAGGAAACCTCTGTGTAGGACTCTAAAGAATCGTCAATACGCCGGCAGTAGGTGATGAACATATCAAACACCCACAAGCTGCAAGCGGTCAGCTAAACGTAACAGCCATCCAGGTATTGAGCGATCAGAAGATCAACAAGCAAGCCTGTACATTCTCCTACGAATCCAATCAGTAACACTCCCGTACAGTCCGGTCTCTTCATCTGATATATCGCATATCTCGTCTAGGGGTGGTAAACGTCAGACCCCGGTAGCTTGATAAGTCGTGTCGATATGAGGTCTATAACAGTTCGAGAAACTACTGGTAACACTTACCAGTAAATCTCAGCAACCCTGGCCAGGGATTTCCAGTTATAGCCAATCGAACACAGCGCAACATCAACTCCCTATACCGGGAGAGACGAAACCCCTCCTATCGCTCATTGCCTCCATGTGATTCGGGACTGTACCCAAAAACCACCTTTTTGCACGCCCTCTTGGACATGGTATGATGGAAATCAAAGCACGGTGGGCATCTGTCACGCCCCGCTTCCCAGAGTACGCAAGATTGGGCACGTGACATAGCCAACCATGCTACCTGTGGGTAGGAAGTATCCATCCACAGTCACATTACGGTTGTAAGGATATCAAGAACAAAATAATAAACTAATCTAATACATGTCCAAGTCCATAATAACAGGAGTCAATAATAAATAAGTGCGGAAGCAAATGATCCAATGCAATAATAGAAAGGTACGTCCCGTAATGCGGGATCACACCTGGAAATAAAATGCAATAAATGAACTAACCACTACAGAACTCACAAATCAGCCTGCTGGCTGAAGTACTCCTGCTCAGTCGTCGACAGTGGTAAAGAATCTGGGCCATGCAAAACCCAGACGTCAGCGCGTCATGTCAACCAATAATATAATATGAACATGGTAATAAGCAATGCAGGGATAAACATGAATAAAGCAGTAATATGAAACAACAGTGCAGGGCAATGTGCAGTGGGTAACTAAACTGTTCTAACAGGTTTTCTATTCTAAAGTCTTTGAAATCAATTGATGAATCGTCGATGTAATTCAATAGTATCCCGTGCGTGCCCGGGACCACGGTCAAGATCCTCGGGGCTGAATCCGAGACGTGCCGCTAAGCAGTAAAAGGTAGTAGGATGGGCGAGTGATGTCAGCATCAACACTCTGGGGCTGGCCAAGCCCGTAAGACTGATCAGAACAAGTATCGAACTGTTGAGTTACAAGTCGGTTTCACCTTTGATTTCCCCATACCCCCAAGTTATGTATGTCAGGTCAGGTATTCAATAGTCAAGGACTAATGCCAACACAAAATCAGGTAAAGTAGGTCTGTCTGGATAGACAGCAGGAATGGTCAGGTTGGTCGGCATTAGGCATGAGATCAGGTAACAGGTCAGGTAATGTATAAAGGTGTCATGTCATGTCAAGAGTGTACGGTACCATATCAATGTCAAGTAGGAAGTGTAACAGGTCATGTCAGGAAGCGCAAGATGTCATGTGGGTGCTCATAATCAAACTAACATAAGCATATGTATAAACAAGCATGAGTACTATCAGAACAATAAACTGGAACATGTAATATGATATGTAAATAAATATAATTTCAAGGATATGGATGCACAGTTATCGATTAGGGTTACATTTATAGTTCCAATATTAATTAGGATGCAATTTATTAAACATGGAGTGTTAATATCACATTATTATGTAGTAGTGTGATCTATGCTTGCAATTATATGTATCTTAAATGCGATAGATGCAAACGGGTATCCGAAAAGTTATAAAACTGTAAAATGGTAATGTGGGATGTACAACTAAACAATATGTGATATAAATATTGATGTAATAATATTAATATGGATAGCATATTCAAAGCGATTAGTAACTATAAAAGATGTATTGATTAACCATGCACAAGAAGGTTCCGTTCAGAAATTCAGCGTCACCCTAATTTGTAAAATAGCTTAAAAATAACAAACGTTCTCCAAAAAAGACGTATCTTATACCAAAACAAAGATAATTCAATAAGGTTTTCAGTTTTATAAGTATAAGCATCTCAGGTTATCCCTACAAAAAGTTATGAATATTCAAAGTTGAAAGTTTGCTGCTGGAATTTCCCTGGACAGCAGTTTAAAGGCATTTTCATTTGCATTTTACGTTATTTAAACAATTTATTTTGCAAGTAAATATTTTATAGATTTATAGTATTCTGAATTAGCTTCGTAACGAACTAAAGAACGTATACTAATGATTTTTCTATGATTTATAATGAATTTTATAAGATAAGGTGTACAGTAAATTTCAGATTTGTCATATCCGATTTTTCAACGACATTTCATATGTAAACTATAAGATTTTCAAATGTATAACATTATAAAATGAAGATTATAAAAGTATATAGCATGTAGCAAGATTAACTTGCCTCGATGGGTCGCGAATCGGGAAAACGGAACGTTAACCGTCGGCGGGGAAAACTCGCGACGGCGCACGGTTCACGGAATGAACCCAAACGACGAACAAAGGAACCACACGGGTCGGGGTATCTCGCTGGAACGTCGAGAAACGTCACCGGCATGACGGAATTCCGGCAACAAAAGAACAGTTAAAAGAAATGAGAAACGAGACATGAAGTAAGAAGAGAAAAATGATAAAGAGAAGTACGAGAGAATATATAAGGGAGAGGGAGAGAGAGGAAAAGTGGAGAGAGAGAGAGAGAAAGTGGGGCCCACGGGGTTAAAGGGGAGGTTGCGATTGGCTGAGAGAATAAATTAAGAAGGATATAAAAGATTGTAAAAATATTATATGGTTAACTTAAAGATTTAAAAGATAGGTAATGAACAGTAAGATATCAGATTAGTTAGAAAAATATATGCGAAGGTTTTAATAATATTAAAATTTAGGATTTTGGCGCCAAATGAAACATTTCCAAATTGCGCCCGGGTTGGGTCCAAAAATTCGAAATTCAAATAATAGGATTTTAGGCGGGTTCCAAATTTTAAAATGAAATGTTTTATGATTAAAAAGCATACTCCCAAAACGGACACACGCACGTGCACGTAGCCATCCAAACTCGCCCGTTTCACTGAACGGGACGAGAACACAATGCACGGACGCTACCACGAGGCTAAGGGTGTCAAGTAGGCCAAGATGAATATTTCCAATTTTATTTTAGGTGCTAAAATTTGTTATATGCAGAATGACTTAGCCAGAAAAAATTTTACAGTAAGACCCAAATAAGCAAGATAAATGAAATGAGTAATATCTAATGCTCAACCAATAACAGAAAATAGTAGCATTGGGCTCGGGTGTTACAGCATCACACAAGACTCTATGACGATCTCGGGTCTACAGACTAACCTGTACCAGTGTCACCAGAGAACTGCCATCTGACGTGAGGTATAATACCATCTGGAAGTTCTCGGCGAGTCCGTCCAGTGTACCCAGTCTTCACTGAGCACCCGTATACCTTCTCTGATGTTAAACACCAATGGATATGAGATCATCCATCGCCCATCATATGGGTCAAGAAGCGCATACGCTAGTCTACTCTGGTATATCGATGCCCTGTCTCGATACACCTACGACTAGGAACATTTGAAGGATGTACTTGGCGATTACACTGTCCCCACTAGTATGATACACATCATAGTCCTGGTAGTCAAGTACTCATCCTGAGGGCTTTATCAACATGTAACATAGAGACAATCAGAGTACATGTTAAGATAAAGAGCAACCAGATAGCATATTATCATGTCGAGCAAGAAAGTCCTCCCTATATATGTCCAAGCATCCACTACAATATACATCGTATGTACAGTAATGGCCTCTAGGGCATACATATAACTAACATCATGAACCAGGAAACCTCTGTGTAGGACTTTAAAGACTCGTCAATACGCCGGCAGTGGTTGATGATCATATCAAACACCCACAAGCCGCAAGCGGTCTGCTAAACGTAACGGCCATCCGGGTATTGAGCGATCAGAAGATCAACAAGCAAGCCTGCTCATCTCCTCCGAATCCAATCAGTAACACTATCGTACGGTCCGGTCTCTTCGTCTGATATGTCGCATATCACAGCCTGGGGGTGGTATAACGTCAGACCCCAATAGCCTGATAAGTCATGCCGATGCAAGGTCCATAATGGTTCGAGAAACTACTGATAACACTTACCAGTAGATCTCAGCAACCCTGGCCAGAGATTTCCTGTTATGGCCAATCGAGCATAGCGCAACATTAACTCCCAATACCGGGAGAAACGAATCCCTTCCTATCGCTCATTGCCTCCATGTGACTCGGGACTGTACCCAAAAACCACCGTTTTGAACGATCTCTTGACCGTGGTAAGGTGGAAATCAAAGCACGGTGGGAATCACACAAGACTCTATGACGATCTCGGGTCGACAGACTAACCTGTACAAGTGTCACCAGAGAACTGCTATCTGACGATAGGTATAATACCATCTAGGAGTTCTCGGCGGGTCCGTTCAGTATACCCAGTCTCCACTGAGCACCCGTATACCTTCTCTGATGTCAAACACCAATGGATATGGGATCATCCATTGCCCATCATATAGGTCGAGAAGCGTATACGCTAGTCTACTTTGGAGTATCGATGCCCTGTCTCGATACTCCCACGACTAGGAACATTTGAAGGATGTACTTACCGACTACTATGTCCCCACTAGTATGATCTGCATCATAGTCCTGGTAGTCAGGTACTCATCCTAAGGGTTTTATCAACATGTAATAGAGAGACAATAAGTGTACACGTTAAGATAAAGAGCAACCAGATAGCATACTATCATGTCGAGCAAGAAAGTCCTCCCTATATATGTCCAAGCATCCACTACAATATACATCATATGTACAGTAATGGCCTCTAGGGCATACATATAACTAACAGCATCGTGGTATTCAGTTTGGAATATCCTGCACCTCATTCGACGAGGAAAGAGCCGAGATCCTTTCACCGGGAGTGACCTCTTTAGCAAAAGTTTTCGCCACTATAAATTTGTACAACCACTCGGTTCCTTCAACGATATCAAGTTCATTACGTTAAAGGTTTTTCGCCAAAAACCAGCCGTAGCCCTCCGTCATTTCTTACGAGTATTATTTAGTATTCGTGTTACGTTTGTTGGCCTTTGTCAAGGCGTGGTGTGCAGTAGCTAGATATTTCTCGTCTGTTGCGTTGAGTTGCGATTATCTAGGACAGTCGTATAACCTTGTTGGCCTTTGTCAAGGGTTTGTACGGGTGGGTCTAGAGTAATCCAGGATAATGACGGGTTGAACTTGACTTGTGGTTTATGATTTGTTGGCCTTTGTCAAGGTCATAAACCGCTTGGGGTAAAAATCATATCGGGGGTTTCAAACATACAGAAAACTTGCCAGGCATGCGCATACCTTTTGGAGTGTGGTGGGTTGAGTGGCTTCCATCAAGTTATCATGAGATGAGAGTTGGATCCCGATTCCCACTGATGAGTAGGTTTACTCCTCGGGTGATTTTAGATGATCCCGACTAATTCTCCTTTTAGGTTTGGAGGAGAATTCGAGGAAACAGTGGGAGCCATACTGATTAGATAAAGTGATTAACCATTCTGTTCTAGGTTAGAGTGCACACTGAGTGTTTCTTTTCTCTTTCTCTCTTTGGCAGCGACCATGGCCCGATCCTTGACTAAAAACTCATGAACCAAGTTAACCGAACTTTCTTAAAACACTTTGGCTTTTGGAATGTCACGGTGTCGCATACATCATTGCCACTTCTATATCACCTTTGCATTTCTCCAGAACACCCCGTATCACTACGAACATCCACTTCCATTGGATAAATCCATCGTATAGTTATATACGAACTCGAAGGAACTTGTTCCAGATTTGAGGATGGATTCTGGTTCTGAAGAGATTGAATAAGATTATTCGGTTGTCTTTTCCCTTTACCTTCTCTCAGGTTGTGTGGGCTCCTAGGATTAGGAGAGGGTGCACCTATTGAGCTTATTGGATAATCTTCTTCCAAACCATAGGCAGGTGCCGATAGGTAGGAAAGGAAGAAAACTAATTAAGCCTAAGCGTGGTGTACAGAAGGTAATAAGTAAAGACATATAAATGGATTAGATTAAGGGCAAAGAAAATTGCGACCACCATCATTCACGACAAAAACGTGTATACCCCTGCCACTCCCACATCCATTTTGGATTTCTCCAGAACACTCCGTATCACTACGAATATCCACTCCTATTGGATATGCCATCGTATAGTCACATACGAACTCGAAGGAATTCGTTCCAGATTCGAGGATGGTTTCCGGTTCATGAGAAATAGAATAGGATTATTCAGATGCCTTTTCCCATTACCTTCTCTCATGTTGCGAGGGCTCCTGGCATAAGGAGAGCACATATTGCGCTTATTAGATAGTCTTCTTCCAAATCTTAGGCGGGTACCGAAGGGTAGGGAAAGAAGAAAACCAATTAGCCTAAAGACGGCGTAAAGAAGGTAACAAGTAAAGACATAATGAAGGGATTAGAGTGAGGGCAGGTAAGTATATGGTTACTGTCATGAATCAGGATAGTGGAATATGCGTTACTAGGAATACCAGTTAACCCCTTTTTGAAGCATTTTCATGTTTCAGTATCACTGTACGATGTTAATTGAAAACTGTTTTCCCAATTGGAATCTAACTCCAGGGTATGTATTTACCAGATCAATTTCTCACATCTGTATGTTATTACAGATGGTGAGAGGGAGTAAGATATTGAGAATTTGGTGATTAGATTCTCATTATATCGGAATTCGTTGTAATTAGTGATATTTGAGGAAATCATCTGGTTTTTGCCTGACGGCAAATATTTGGTTTTGAATATCCGTTATTATGCACCAATTTCAAACTGATATATCTGTACATTTATTTTATAAAGTGAGATATAACTTTTTGATATTGTGTCTGTGACATTTACCTATATCAGTTGGTGATTATGTAAGGTGCATTCAACAACGGTGTAATTCTTCTTAACCATAGTACAGTTTTCAACCTACAACACACAGGGTCTTGAGCTATTGAACTCAGGGGACTTGTACAAAGTATTGTATGTTGTCCAGTGTCCATTAGGACAAAGGGGGTAGTACTCGTACTATATTCTGTTTACTCATAACTTCTCTAGTTCTAGACAAGTATTTCATTGAAATACAAGGTTCAGATTTTGAGAAGTTATAGGTATAAGAATAAAGTAGAGAACCATTTGTTGGAAGTATCAGGATTCTTCGAGGTAGTCGAAGATATAGATACTTGTGTTTGGTATTCCGTAGATAGTAATAGTTTTGAGAACTTGATTCTCTTTCGGGCTACTCATATATGGATACACTCCTAGTTAAGTAATGCTGAATGACCTCCTTCCATTTGGTTGATATGCACTGTAGACAGCTGTATAATTTTGAATCTGGTTCCAATTAAATTAGTGCTTTTGTTTCTATATTAGATATATGTAGAATCAATTTATATCTTAACGATGTTAAGGTTTAGGAAGTTTTCCGGCTGATGCTTAAAACCAGAATCCGGATAAACTCAAGGCGCGTTTCAGTAATGGCTGTTTGTGGGTTATCCAGGGATTTGACGAGGGTTAACTTTCTACCATAAGGAAAATCAATATTTATATTGTTCTTGACTCGCCATAGTTTTAGTAAAATGGTTTTTTTCAGAAAACAGAATTGGGAGTATGGTAGAACTGGAAGTGATTCCAAAACCACAAACGATCACTGAAGATTTAATAGAACCTAAGGATTCAATTATTTTCGATGTTCCATTAGCCACTCCACAGATTTTGGTGGGTAACCTCAGGCACCCGAGAGGTACTTCGGCCTTCTCAGAGACGGTGACAGGGAGGTTCTTGTTTACCCAGACCTGTCATTGCTGCTGTTCTAGACTATAAGACCCGGCAGGAGGATGAGTATAGCGTCGTTCTAAACTAGCTTTAGAAGTGCACGCGTATATAACTCTGCCAGAGGGTTGTTTTAGTTAGTGGGAGCAGCGGAAGCATAGTGGGCAAGTACCTTATGTCTATTTATAGACTAAAGCAGGTATAGCGGAAATAGATCATATATTTTTTATGTGACAGTCATAAGCTTTGACATCATCAGAATAGAAGATGGATCTGGTAAGAAGGTAGTAGGGTGTGATGTCCTGGTATTTGGGATGTCATACACTTTATAGGAAGAGATATTCCTATACTACGATCGGTTATACTGTAGTTGTCACAAAGTTGTTTCCCCAATAGGATATTAAAATAATATCAGGGTTTATGGTTACTAGATCTATGGTTTTAGATCTAGATTTGGGAAGTATCCTAACCTGGGTACTTTGACATTATTCTAAAGATATTTTAGAATGGACGACTCCTGGCATGGTGGTGTACCTGCAGGTGATGGAGTCACCCTCTCTAAAGGTGTCTTACAGACTAAAAGGGAGATGGATCTGTTAGTTATATGTATGCCCTAGAGGCCATTACTATACATAGGTGTATATTGTAGTGGATGCTGGGACATATATAGGGAGGACTTTCTTGCTCGACATGATAGTATGCTATCTGGTTGATCTTTACCTTAACGTGTATACTGATTGTCTCTCTGTTACATGTTGGTAAAGCCCTTAGGATCTGTACTTGACTACCTGGACTATAATGCGGATCATACTAGTGGGGACATGGTAGTCCATAAGTACATCCTTCAAAGTCCCTAGTCGTGGGTGTATCGAGACGGGGCATCGATATACCAGACTAGACTAGCGTATACCTTCTCGACCCATACAGATGGGCGATGGATGATCCCATATCCATTGGTGTTTGACATCGGAGATGATATACGGGTGCTCAGTAGAGACTGGGTACACTGGACGGACTCGCCGAGAACTCCCAGATGGTATTATACCTTACGTCAGATGGCAGTTCTCTGGTGACACTGGTACAGAGTAGTCTGTTGACCCGAGATCATCATAGAGTCTTGTGTGGTTCCCACTGTGCTTTGATTTCCATCTTACCACGTCCAAGAGGGCGTGCAAAACGGTGGTTTTTGGGTACAGTCCCGAGTCACATGGAGGCAATGAGCGATAGGAGGGGATTCGTCTCTCCCGGTATAGAGGGTTGATGTTGCGCTGTGTTCGATTGGCTATAACAGGAAATCCCTGGCCAGGGTTGCTGAGATTTACTGGTAAGTGTTACCAGTAGTTTCTCGAACAGTTATAGACCTCATATCGACACGACTTATCGAGCTATTGGGGTCTGACGTTTACCACCCCTAGGCGAGATATGCGACATATCAGACGATCAGACCGGACTGTACGGTAGTGTTACTAGTTGGATTCACTGGAGTGTGAGCGGGCTTGCTCGTCGATCTTCAGATCGCTCAATACCCGGGTGGCCGTTACGTTTAGCAGACCGCTTGCGGCTTGTGGGTGTTTGATATGATCATCATCTGCTGCCGGCGTATTGACGAGTCTTTAGAGTCCTACACAGAGGTTTCCTGGCTCAAGCGAAACGAAATAGGAGCGCATATGAGATATGTGCGGGACCGAGAATGATTCGTGTATGTGATACCGTATTACATTCTCGCGATGAATGTGTCGTATGGTTATATGCGATATAACCTAGTTATCGAATCGAGGGTTGATTCGATAAGACGATACATTGGATATTAGTCGGTTATATGCGATATGACCGGATCGTTAAATCAAGTGTTGATTTAATGATTTAATGCATAATTATATATTTGATATATTACTTTGCGTTAACTAGTATTGGTTCACTTTATATGGATTTTCTCACTTGTATTGTGCATATTGTATATGTGATATACATTTGTACATTTGCTTGTATCATGTTTGATGATACATGATAGTTTAAGTGTATGTTAAGAATAAACCATGGTTATTTATATGATTAGGGTTTTATTTCCTTATCTATTTATTCATTTTGAAAATAATTAGAAAAGGCATAAAGAGAAAATGGTGGCTAATTTTGTTTCATATTGAAGCTTCTTGAAGACTTTGACCAAGTGACCATTTTGTTCTTATCCTTAACCCTAACCATTCCATTAACCATGGTCTTTTCTCTACACTTAACTAAGGTTGAATGTATGATAAGTATTGATTTACTTTTTCTTTTTAAAAGACTTATCATATATTTCTTTCTTCTTCTTCTTCATTCTTCTTTGAAGAAAACCAAGCTCCATCAATGGTGATTGTTGGAAAAGAGTGAGAAATCCAAAACTAAAGTTAACCCACTTCCTATTTCTTCATCCTCTACCTCTTGCCAAGTAGTAGAGTGTGTTTTCTTCACAAGTTTCTTGACTTGGTGAAGTCGGAGCTTGATTTAGCGATGCCTCGACGTAGATCATCTTCGGCATGGACATCGACGACCTAGCTTGCCCATTCTCCGACGAAGCCGACGCTAGAGCCCGGATTTGATTTGGACAGCGGAGAGGACTTCGTTGCGGAGCTATGGAGGTGGAGCACCGGATCTACAAAGGTTGTATTTCCGTTTTCCCATTAGTTAATTGTTAACTAGTTATCTTTTCGCCTAGAAATCTAGCCAACGATCCGTAGTCGGGTCTCTCGGCACCTAGAAAATTTAAAAGAAGCATGGTTGATGCCTTGTGAGACCTCACTAGTGTGCCTAGGAACCCTACAGGATCTGTATGATTAGCATATCACTTGCTTAGGCAATTGGGTTAATCATGAAATGTCAAGTACCACAACAGATGTTGTTTTTGCACTAGCTGCAATAAGCAGATATATTAATCCAACCCGGAGAAACGTTGGGAAGCAGTTTATGAACATAAATGGATATTCTTGGGAAATGATTACGGCAGCCTCCTTCATGAGACAATTATCATTTCAGGCTTCCAAGGAGACCTGGATGACAGAGTTGTAAGTGCACGGCGGCGCCACGGCCGTCTTTCCGAGGCCAAAATGCGGAAGCGAAACTTTTTACGAACTTGTAAACCGGCACCACCGCGCACAAAAATCCCGGATCGGGCCATTAATCTAGTCCTAGCTAACAAGAGAAAGGGTAGAGAGATATACCGAGCGATCCGTGTCCTTCGGTCTTCTCGTCGTCGTCCCGATCTCCCGCGGAATGTCCGGTCTCCACCTCCTCGCCGAAAGGGCACCACGTCGCCGGCTTCTTTTACGGGCTCCCACCTCTGGACCGAGGCAACTCGGGTACGAAGTTGGCGAGCCGACGTGCCCAAGGATTGCTGTAGAATAGTGTAGTGCTCTATGTCTCATTTTGGGGTTTGAGGAAGTTTCCTTTGGTGGAGGAAATGAACTAAGCCTTTTTGGAGATGGAGTCATGGGATTTTTGTGAAGCCAAAAGACCAAAAATCCCACACCAAAAATTAGGGCAGACCCCTCCCTCTATGTGGCCGGCTACCTCTCATGAGGAATGAGGATGGAGTGAATGAAGAAGAGAGGGTCAAAGTCCAAGGGGGGTGTATCTCAATAATGCAAGAGAGAGTGTGGAGTTATCATGAAGCATGATCACAAGACAAGGTCCAACACTCCACCAACTAATCACCACAAACAAAAGTCAAGCAATCATGAGGATAGAAGTCAAGCAATGATGGAGTGAACAAGTCAAATAATGGTGAAACCATCATGACACATCAATATGCAAAGACAACCCTCCAAAATGCTTATTTGCACAAATGCAAATAAGCCCTCCTCCACCAATCTTCAGCCAATGAAAGATACAAAGAAATATGGCCGAAACGGAAAGCAAACTGGCAACCCGAAAAACTGATCCCGTAATAAATTACAGGAAAACCCCGCTACTGTATATACATACCCGCATTTGTATTCCGACCGAAATACAAATGCAATGAGACAAAGTCTACACTGTACAATACTAGGATCCGGCTTAAACCAAAGCCCTCTAGTATTAACCGTCCGACCCTGATCCGTGCAATACCGCACGTATCTGATCGAACCCTGCCATATCTCCATACGGCCACTACAGCGTTTCGCCCGAAACTTGAGCAACTGTCTGTGGGGGACTCTAAAGACCCGTCAATACTATGGCTGTGGATTTAACCACTAGCACGTAAGAGGTATTAGCCATACGTGACGGGCTACCAGCTATTGACCAAAAGGGACGTCGATGAGCGAACTCATCCTGACACCCTACTGAGTCTGTCAGTGACAATATCCGTACAGTCTGGTCCATTCGTCTATGAGCATCGCATGGCGGGCCTAGGGGGTTGGTAAAAGTCAGACCCCCAAAAGCGTTACAAGTCGTGTCGGAGTGTAGCCCAGAACACCCTAAGATACTACTGGAATACCAACCAGCAAATCTCCTGCCTCGGCCGAGGGCTTCGTGTAATGGCTCTCCTAGACACAGCGCGACCTCACCCCCAATACCGGAAGAGACGAACCCCTGAAGATCCGCTCACTGCCTCCATGTGGCTCGGGACTGTACCCAACTAAAAACCTGTTTGCACGTTTCCTTTGAGCGTGGTAGGGTAGTAATCAAAGTACAGTGGGAACTCACACGAGACAAATGACGATCCTCAGGTCGATGAACTAACCTGCACACATGTCACCAGGGAACTGCTATCTGACGTCAGGTATAAGACCAACTAGCATGTTCCCAGCGATTCCTGTCCGGTGTACTCATAACCCAATGAGCACCTGTATACATCTTAGGTGAACCAACTGACACCAGTGGCTTGTGAGACCGGCCACCGCCCCTCGTCGGGGTCTCGACTGTATACACTAGTCTACTCTGGAGTATCGATGCCCTGTCTCGAAACTCCCACGACTAGGGACCTTTTAAGGATGTGCTTATAGACTACCAGCTCTCACGTATATGATCGCCCTCATACTGCTGGCAGTCAAGCAAGAATCCTAGGGGCTCTATCAAAGTGTAATAGCGACCTGTCAGGTCACCTAAAGCAGTACACGATGATAAAGATAAACCAGATAGCATACTATCATCTTGAGTAAGACTGTCCTACCGGTATAGGTCCTCCCTCAATCATTGCAATCACGTGCCTGTGATCCAATAATTGACTCTGAGGGCACTATCTCCAACAATCTCCCACTTGCACTCAAGGCTAATTATTGCGATGTCGCATACTCACAGCCCGTGTGATACCGAACACCCAACTCCTCTACTAGTTAGTCTCACAAAGCTCGTTTGTGAAACTATTGCGTTCGAGGAATAGCCTCAGTGAGTGGATCCGCGTTGATGTTTCTTTCTATGTCTCTCTATATCTCAAGTTCGCGGAGAAAACCCATCTCCCGAAATGAGCAATACCTGTCTTAGAATATGTCTGGATGTCTGATGGGACCTAGTTCATAAATGAACTCCAAATCCAAACTTCTTAGACTGTATCGTCAACTGAACTTAATCTGTATCCTGCGCCACGCCTCCCTCGGTATTTCCTTGGACCACCTGTCCAAAATACTGCCCCTCATCAGAAGGAAAACTATAACTCTGACAACCTCTCTGTCGTCCAGGTCACCTTGGAAGCCTGGAATGATAACTGTCTCCCGAATGAGGCTGTCGTTATCATATCCCTAGAACATCCACTTATGTTCTAAAACTGCTTCCGACTGTTTCTCTAGGATTGGATCAATGTCAACTTATTGCATCAAGTGCAAGAACAACATCTGGTGTGGTACTTGACATCTCATGATTGACTCAATTGCCTGAGCAAGTGATCTGCCAATCATGCACATCCCTCTCCCCTTTAGTCTGTAAAACACCTTTAGAGAGGGTGACTCCATCACCAGCAGGTACACCACCATGCCAGGAGTTGTCCATTCTAAACCACCTCTAGAATGCTGTCTAAGTACCCTGATTGGGAAACTACCCAAATCTAGATCTAATACCATAGATCCAGTAACCAGAATGTCTGATATAATGTCCAAGTCCCATGTGGAGAAACCACTGTATGACGACCAAAGTATAACCGATCGTAGTATAGGAATATCACTTCCTACTCTGTGTATGTCATCCAAATACCAGGACATCACACCCTACTACCTTCTTAACAGATCCATCCCCTATTCTGATGAAGTCAAACCTATGACTGTCGCATCAGAAACAGATGATCTATCTCCGCTATATCTGCTTTAGTCTATAAATAGACATAAGCCACTTGTCCACCAATGCTTCCGCTGCTCTGACTGACTACGACAACCCTCTGGCAGAGTCATATACACGTACACTTCTAAAACTAGTTTAGAACGACGCTATACTCATCCTCCTGCCGGGTCTCGCAGCCTGGAACAACAGCAATGGCCAGTCTGGGTAAACAAGAACCTCCCTATCACCGTCCTTGAGGCTACCGGAGTACCTCTCGGGTGTCTGAGGTTACCCACCGTATCTGCGGAGTGGCCAATGGAATGTCAAACCAGATTGAATCTTTAGGTTCTTATTAAATCTTCAGTAATCGTTTGCGGTTCTGGAATCACTTCCAGTTCTACCATACTCCAACTACTGTTTTCTGAAAAAATCCAATTTTGTTAAAACTGTGGCGAGTCTAGAACAATATCACTATTGATCTTCCAGATGGTAGAAAGTCAACCCTCGTCATAGCCTGGGTCAACCCACAAACAGCCATTACAGAAACGTGCCTTGAGTTATCCAGAGTCTGGTTTTAAGCATAAGCTGGACAACTCCCCGTACCTTAACATCGTTAAGATATGAACTGTTCTATATCCAATATAGAACCAAAGGCACTGATTTAATTGAACCAGATTCAAATCATGCAGCTGTCTCCAGTGCATGTTAACTAAATGGAAAGAGGCCGATCAGTATTACTCAACTTATGAGCACTTCCAATTATGAGTAACCTGAAAGAGAAGCAAGTTCCCTAAATCATTACTATCAACTGAATACCACACACAAGTATCTACATCTTCGATCACTTTGAAGAATCCCGATACTTACAATACCTGGTTCTCTACTTTATTCAAATACCTATAACTTCTTAAAATTCGGACCTTGTGTTTCTACGAAACACCTGTCTAAAAACTAGAGAAGTCATAAGTAAACCGAATATAGTACGAGGACCAACCCCTCTGTCCTAATGGACACTGGACAACATATAATACTTTGTATAAGTCCCTTGAGTCTAATAACTCACTACCTGTGTGTTACTGGTTGAAAACTGTACTTATGGTTAAGAAGAATTACACCGCTGTTTAATACTCCTTACCTAACCATCCACTGATATAGGTAAATGTCGTAGACATAATTTCAAAAATGTATATCTCACTCTATAAAAATAGACGTACAGATATATCAATTTGAAATTGGTGCATAACAGTGGATATTCAAAACCAAATATTTGCCGTCCGGCAAACATCCCAGGCGACTTCTTCAAATATCACCAATTACAACGAATTCCGATATAATGAGGATGATCACCTAATTCCTAATAACTTACTCCCACTCATCATCTGTAAAACCATACAGATGTGAGAATCATACCTGGTAAATACATACCCTGGAGTAAGTATCTAATCGGGAAATCAGTTTTCCTTTAACAGTACACAGTGAAACTGAAACATTGAAATGTTTCGATGGGGTATCCCGGTATTCCTAGTAATGCCTCTTCCATTATCCAGATTCACAACTGTAACTGTGTAATTCTTTGCCATCTTTCCAAATCCCTTTATATGTCTTTAGTCATTACCTTCTGCACACCCTCTTAGGCTAAATGGTTTTCTTCCTTCCCTACCGTTCGGCACCAGCCTATGGTTTGGAAGAAGACTATCCAATAAGCATAATGGGTGTACTGTCCTAATCCCAGGAGCACTCGCAATGCGAGAGAAGGTGAAGATAAAAGACAACCGAATAAAGCTTATTCCTATTTCTCCTGAACCAGAATCCATCCCCGAACTGGAACAAGTTCCTTTCGAGTTCGTATATAACCATACGATGGAGTATCCAGTAAGCTGTGGATTTTCGTAGTGATATGGAGTGTCCTGGAGAAATACAAAGGTGATTTAGGATTGGCGAAGAAATACTTGGTTTGGTCGTGAATAGCAGTCGCAATTTACTTTGCCCTCTTACTAATCCCTTGATATGTCTTTACTTAATACCTTCTGTACACCATCGTTAGGCTAACTGGTTTTCTTCATTCCCTACCGGTCGGCACCTGCCTATGGTTTTGAAGAAGACTATCCAATTTGCGTAATAGGTGTACTATCTCCAAAACCAAGGAGTACTCTCAACCTGAGAGAAGGTAAAAGGAAAAGACAACTGAATAGTCCTATTCGTTTTCTCCAGAACCGGAAACCATCCTCGAATAAATTCCTTCGAGTTCGTATATAACCATACGATGGTTTTGTCCAATGGAAGTGGACGTTCGTAGTAATACGGGGTGTCCTGGAGAAAAGGGTAAAAGTAGGAGTGGCAATGAGGTTTGCAACTCTGACAATCCAAAAGCCAGTGTTTAAGAAGGTTCGGTTAATTTTGGTCACTGAGTCATAGTCTTAGGGTCGGTCAATGGTCGCTGCCAAAGAGAGAGAGAAAAGAAACACTCAGCGTGCACTCTAACCTAGATCAGAATGGTTACCAATTTATCTAATCAGGAAACCTCCCACTGTACCGTCAAATTCTCCTCCAAACCTAAAAGAAGAATTAGTCGGGATCACCCGAGGAGTAAACCAACTCATTAGTGGGAATCGGGATCCAACTATCATCGCGTGATAACGTGACGGAATCCGCTCACGTCATCACACTCCAGAAGGTATGCGCATATCTGGCAAGTTTCAGTTTCTTTAGAAACTCCCGATATGATTTTTACCCCATGCTCTTATGACCTTGACTTTGGCCAACAAATCATAAGTCACATGTCAAATTCTACCCGTCATTCTCCAGGTTAATTTGAGCCCACCCGCACAAGCCCTTGACTTTGGCCAACAAGGCTATACGACTGCCCCAAACCAAGGCATCTATCTATGCTGCACATGAATACCCAATAGCTACCAATCACTATGCCTTGACTTTGGCCAACAAACATAGCTTGAATACTGATTGACTATCCATGTGAAACGACGGAGGGTTACGAATGGTTTCTGACGAAAACCTTTAACGTAATGAACTTGATATCGTTGAAGGAACCGGATAGCTTTTTAAAATATAGTGACGAAAACCTTTGCTAAAGAGGTCACTCCCGGTGAAGGGATCTCGGCTCTTTCCCCGTAGAATGAGGTGCAGGATATTCCAACTGAATACTACAGTGCAAAGCAAAAGTAATCGGCTATAGTGAAGTTATTGCCCTGACGCAAACTTTTGTCCAAGGGGTCACTCCCGGTGAAGGGATCTCGGCCCTTGCCTCGTCGACTGAGGTGTAGGATATTCCAACTGAATACCACTGTGCAAAACAAAAGTGAACGTCCTTGCAATAACAGCCTTTTGAAAAGTGTTCCAACAACATTAGATTAGGTTTGTTTAACTTGCATTGATCCGAATCAATGCAGTCCCATCAATTGATCACACCACAAAGAACGAAAATAATGATGTACGTATATGCCATCCGCATTCGTCACTGGGTCCCGTCATTACCCGTTAGGTTACTTAACTAACGACAGAGCGGGGACTGGACTAGCGCGGATGCAAAACATATACAACATCTACTAGTGTATATATATATCAATATATAATATTTTCGCTCAAGGCGTGATAAAATGCAACATCACAGAAATGTAATAAGCATCACAGAACAATACAGATATCTGGGATCCCCGGGTTTCATAGAGCTGCTACTGAAACCCGACGTTCCCCTGGTCGTGTGGATAGCCTGTGCAATGAAATCCTAGACCCCTACGGGCGCGGCAAGTTACCCGCCAAAACCTGAAGCGAGGCAGCCCCCTTCAGCAACGTGAATGGACCACCCAGCACTTCACGGAATCCGGTAACTTGGGCATCCCTCCTGGGTCAACCTGTACCCCCTACGAGTGCGGCGAATAACCCAACAATTCTAGAGTGAAGCCCCCTCCGTCTCAATGCCATGAGATGCGGGCCCGTTGCCCTCTAGAACCCGGCTATCCGTGCACCCCACCTTGGGGTAATCCTAGTACAGAAAGTAAAATATATATACAACGGGTACATCGACCTCAACCTGGTCGTGCCCCAAAAGAATAATATACAATCAGGCAGTGACGGCAGTCCACATGTCGGACGCTCGCCCCGCAATATCAAATGTACATAATACAACAAAAACTGTACTAGCATTGCATCCAGGCTATCCCCCACGACCAATCCGCAACATCACAGCACAACACAGAACATCAACGTGAATGTCACGTTCGCAAATCCGTCTAACCGGGCTATAGCAGTTAGACAGGATTTATCGATCGAGTGACATTCACGGTCACAGATATAATGTAAATACTGTGAACTAATGTGTTTAAAATTTTCGATCGATCGAATTTTCCTAAGTGGGCCCCCAAGCACTACTGTAGCACTCACAGAAAATCTGGGCCCAAAAAAAATGTTCCAAAACCCCTATTTTCAATACAGAGACACTCTGTAGAAATTTGATACACTGAACAGTAAAGACTGCGGCGGAACCGCGGCTCAGGCATGGGTTTGGCCGCGGTTCCGCGGTCGTATAGTGTGTTCACGTGATCAAATTTCTACAGAAGTCTTAGAATTCCCTGTACATCATTCTGCAACAACCTGAAAAATTTTTGGAGCCAAAAAAAATTCGACAGAAACTGATGCACATGAAAACGCGGTTTTTGGAATTTTGTTCGATCGGAAATGTAAACACATTAGACAAAGCTAGACTAGGTTAATAGCGAGGCTCTGATACCAATGTAAATGCACGGCGGCGCCCCGGCCGTCTTTCCGAGGCCAAAATGCGGAAGCGAAACTTTTTACGAACTTGTAAACCGGCACCACCGCGCACAAAAATCCTGGATCGGGCCATTAATCTAGTCCTAGCTAACAAGAGAAAGGGTAGAGAGATATACCGAGCGATCCGTGTCCTTCGGTCTTCTCGTCGTCGTCCCGATCTCCCGCGGAATGTCCGGTCTCCACCTCCTCGCTGGAAGGGCACAACGTCGCCGGCTTCTTTTACGAGCTCCCACCTCTGGACCGAGGCAATTCGGGCACGAAGTTGGCGAGCCGACGTGCCCAAGGATTGCTGTAGAATAGTGTAGTGCTCTATGTATCATTTTGGGGTTTGAGGAAGTTGCCTTTGGTGGAGGAAATGAACTATGACTTTTGGAGATGGAGTCATGGGATTTTTGTGAAGCCAAAAGACCAAAAATCCCACACCAAAAATTGGGGCAGCCCCCTCCCTCTATGTGGCCGGCCACCTCTCATGAAGAATGAGGATGGAGTGAATGAAGAAGAGAGGGTCAAAGTCTAAGGGGGGGTGTATCTCAATAATGCAAGAGAGAGTGCGGAGTTATCATGAAGCATGATCACAAGACAAGGTCCAACACTCCACCAACTAATCACCATAAATAAAAGTCAAGCAATCATGAGGATAGAAGTCAAGCAATGATAGAGTGAACAAGTCAAATGATGGTGCAACCATCATGACACATCAATATGCAAAGACAACCCTCCAAAATGCTTATTTGCACAAATGCAAATAAGCCCTCCTCCACCAATCTTCAGCCAATGAAAGATACAAAGAAATATGGCCGAAACGGAAAGCAAACTGGCAACCCCAAAAACTAATCCCGTAATAAATTACAGGAAAACCCCGCTACTGTATATACATACCCGTATTTGTATTCCGACCGAAATACAAATGCAATGAGACAAAGTCTACACTGTACAATACTAGGATCCGGCTTAAACCAAAGCCCTCTAGTATTAACCGTCCGATCCTGATCCGTGCAATACCGCACGTATCTGATCGAACCCTGCCATATCTCCATACAGCCTCTACAACGTTTCGCCCGAAACTTGAGCAACTGTCTGTGGGGGACTCTAAAGACTCGTCAATACTATGGCTGTGGATTTAACCACTAGCACGTCAGAGGTATTAGCCATACGTGACGGGCTACCAGCTATTGACCAAAAGGGACGTCGATGAGCGAACTCATCCTGACACCCTACTGAGCCTGTCAGTGACAATATCCGTACAGTCTGGTCCATTCGTCTATGAGCATCGCATGGCGGGCCTAGGGGGTGGTAAAAGTCAGACCCCCCAAAGCGGTACAAGTTGTGTCGGAGTGTAGCCCAGAACACCCTGAGATACTACTGGAATACCTACCAGCAAATCTCCTGCCTCGGCCGAGGGCTTCGTGTAATGGCTCTCCTAGACACAGCGCGACCTCACCCCCAATACCGGGAGAGACGAACCCCTGAAGATCCGCTCACTGCCTCCATGTGGCTCGGGACTGTACCCAACTAAAACCTGTTTGCACGTCTCCTTTGAGCGTGGTAGGGTAGTAATCAAAGTACAGTGGGAACTCACACGAGACAAATGACGATCCTCAGGTCGATGAACTAACCTGCACACATGTCACCAGGGAACTGCTATCTGACGTCAGGTATAAGACCAACTAGCATGTTCCCGGCGAGTCATGTCCGGTGTACTCATAACCCAATGAGCACCTGTATACATCTTAGGTGAACCAACTGACACCAGTGGCTTGTGAGACCGGCCACCGCCCCTCGTCGGGGTCTCGATTGTATACAATAGTCTACTCTGGAGTATCGATGCCCTGTCTCGAAACTCCCACGACTAGGGACCTTTTAAGGATGTGCTTATAGACTACCAGCTCTCACGTATATGATCGCCCTCATACTGCTGGCAGTCAAGCAAGAATCCTAGGGGCTCTATCAACATGTAATAGCGACCTGTCAGGTCACCTAAAGTAGTACACGATGATAAAGGTAAACCAGATAGCATACTATCATCTTGAGTAAGACTGTCCTACCGGTATAGGTCCTCCCTCAATCATTGCAATCACGTATCTGTGATCCAATAATTGACTCCGAGGGCACTATCTCCAACAAGAGTGACTGTCGGAGTTATAGTTTTCTCTCTTTTGAGGGACAGTATGTTGGACATGTGGTCCAAGCGGATACTGAGGAAAGGCATGGCGCAGGATGCCGATTAAATTCAGTGGATGATACAGTTTAAGAAGTTTGCTGGATTTGGAGTTCATTTCTGAACTGGGTCCCATCAGATATCCAGACAAATTCTAAGACAGGTATTGCTCATTTCGGGAGATAACTTTTCTCCGCGAAGTTGAGATATAGAGAGATACAGAAAGAAACATTGGAGTGGATCCATTCACTGAGGCTATTTATCGAACGCAATAGTTTCACAAACGGGCTTTGCGAAACTGATTGGTAGAGAAGTTGGGTGTTCGGTATCACACGAGCTGTGAGTATGCGACACCGCAATAATTGGCCTTAAGTGCAAGTGGGAGATTGTTGGTTATAGTGCCCTCAAGGCAATTATCATAGTCGCGGGCATGTGATTATGATGATTGAGGGAGGACCTATACCGATAGAACAGTCTTACTCGAGATGATAGTATGCTATCTGGTTTGTCTTTATCATCATGCACATGTTGATAGAGCCTATAGGATTCTTGCCTGACTACCAGCATTATGATGCCGATCATATACGTGGGAACTGGGGGTCTATAAGCACATCCTTAAATGTCCCTAGTCGTGGGAGTATCGAGACTGGGCATCGATACTCCAGTGTAGACTAGTGTATACTGATCGAGACCCCGACGAGAGGCGGTGGCCAGGTCTCACAAGCCATTGGTGTTAGTTTGTTCACCTAAGATAGTATACATGTGCTCATTGGGTTATGAGTACACTGGACGGACTCGCCGGAAACCTGCTAGTTGGTATTATACTTATTGTCAGATAACAGTTCCCAGGTGACATGTGTATAGGTTAGTCTGTCGACCTGAGATCATCATTTGTCTCGTGTGAGTTCCCACTGTGCTTTGATTACTACCCTACCACGGCTCAAAGGAGTCGTGGAAACAGGTTTTAGTTAGGTACAGTCCCGAGCCATATGGAGGCAGTGATCGGATCATCGAGGATTCATCTCTTCCGGTATTGGGGATTGATGTCGCGTTGTGTACGGGTGGACATCACCAGAAATCCATGGCCATGGTGGACGAGAATTACCGATCCAGAATCGATAGTTTCTCAGGTGGTGATAAGTTTCATGCCAATGTCGCGTTGTTAGGGGTCTGACTTTATCCACCCCTTAGACTCGATATGCGATACTCTTAGACGAACAGACCGGACTGTACAGATATTGTCACTGTCACGCTCAGTAGGGGTTCAGGATGAGTTTGTTCGTCGGCCTCCCTTTTGCTCAATACCTGGGTAGCCGTTACGTACAGCTGGTGCCGCTGACGTGCTTGTGGTTAAACCCACTGCCAGCGTATTGACGAGTCTTTAGAGTCCCACACAGAGGGGTTTTACGGTTTAGGCGATATGGTGCAGATGACGTATATTAGTACATACAGGTGTCCGATTAAATATGTGTACATGTTGCATAGACTTTAATCGGACGGTTAATAATACTAGCGGGTTGGGACTGAGCCGGATTATTAAATCAGGTTTTGATTTAATAATTTATATATGTATTTATATATATGTATTCTAGTATTATTGTTCACTATTCATTCTCTCTTGGCTATTCGTATTTTGGTACGAACATGTGTATATGTATTTCGATACACGTACCGGGTTGTATTCCATATTTATACGGAATAGGTTCTAGAAGTGGACACCTCATTTGCATGATTTCCCTTTTTGAAAATTCATTTGTTTTACAAATGAGGTGGAGGAGTGAGGTGGCATGAGCATGGGCTTGGACGTGTAGAGAGGCATGGGTCTTTATTGTTTAATGGAAAATTGAAGAGATATTTTGGTGGAATGAGAGAGGGGGCAGCCACAACTTTTGGGGGCTTGGCTCATTTGTTTTTCTCCACTAGATTTCTTCACTTACTACACTCTAATTCTCACTTGGTAAAAATACTTAGCCATTTTCTTTAGTTGCTCATGCCATGATTTCCTCACCTCCTTCTTAATCTTCTATGGTTGCTCATTGAGCAAATGTGATGAGAGAAAATTATAATGACACATTCCTACACCTCCACTTTCCATTGCTAGCAACTTTGGAGCGTCGGTTGTCTCGCTCGACGAGGCTGAAACTTGCGTCGTTTCCCTCAGGTGGATCATCGTAGATGGAGAAAGACCGGCAACCAAATTCGATCAAGGAGCCACTAGGAGCTTGGGGATGATGGTTGAAAACCAAAGGACATGGATCAACTCGGTATAACCATTCTAACTTCTTTTTATAACTTGCTAGTTTAGGGTTTAAGGTAGATCCGGGTATCGGGTAATGGTAGCGCTAGTTTAGTAAATTTTTGTTCCGCATTTGGCCACGGTTTGATGGCTGGGGCGTTGTCGTAACCCAACAGTAAGTTCGGCTGCTGGATGGCTCGGGGCCGAGAAGAGGGGGTGTAAGTTCGGAGAAGAGGCTCCTTGGAAAGTCCCCAAGACGCCACACTGATTCTATCTTTACAGCCCCCACGAGCCTAGTGGGCTTACGTGGACGACACGTCATCTGCTACGTGTCGTAATCCGGGGAATTTCTGTTCATGAGCCTTATCATATACTAATACCAATTTATGAAAATCTAATTCAATAAATGTTGTCATCATAATAAAACTCATTATGTTATTCATTAAATTCAAAAATAATTCTTAAAATTTTCGAAATGTTATAGACACTTCTCAAACTGAGTCTGAAAACTATTTTCTCGAAAAGGAAACTACTAAAAAGCGGCCTATTGCCGACAGATTATTGTCTACAGCCAAATCCGTTTGCAATACGTTAATTCCTACGAAATATTTCCATCAGGATTGTTCCGTTGGCGACGTAAATAGTGCCAACGGAATTGATAAAAATGGAAGCAAGACCTTTAAACTATAAAAAAAGAAAGAAAAAGTCTCTACTATTATAACTCGAAGACCAGGGGGTCTGCATCATTTTCAGTTAATTCAGATAAAATATTTAGAAAAACAAGAAAAATAATTAACTCCAAGTTGGCTCACATCAGCAATTTTTTTACGTGTAAGCATGTGGCCATATGTTAGCAACACAGAATTTTTTTTTGAAAATATCATGCAGGATTTTAGAGATTTCTAATGAAGATATTCATATCAAATCTTTATTTTAAGGGAAAATATAGCTTTGACTGTCATGGCCAAGTGTTTTTTTGGCATTGACCTATATGCCCTAAACTATACACATAAGCACGCATCACACACACTCCTACTCAAGTGACTCATGAATTTATCCCGAAAACATTAAATCGTCCTAAAGCATTAAATCGTGGCCACTTTTCCGAGTGGAGATGGAACCCTCTCTCCCTAAAGGGAAGCTTTATACAACTGAGCTATTGCTCAGTGGTACGTCACAACCTTGTTTGGAGTGCTATCCGCACTGTTTTCCCCCCTTGGGGCTTGAACGTATTATTATGTTGGTAGCTTATGATACTCTTATTTAAAATACACACGTGTGAAATACTAATCCTTTTTAAAACTCACGCTATGCCTTTCTAGCCGCGTCATTCCTGTTTTCTTTTCCCAACCCTAGCTCCCTGCCGGTGTTTCTCGACCCTGATCGGCCTCGACCGCGCCTCCTGCTTCGATCTCACCTCCTTCATCCACAAGGTATTTTCATAAAAAATTTAGATTTCTTAACTATTCTTAACTTTGATCTTATTTTACCCGAGGCAGAAATCCCTTACGATTCGCCTGATCTCCTACTTAGATCAAGAAAGCTATATGTAACTGTACTTGTTTTTAAAGTTACTTTGTTTATATTTTTTAGGTTATAGAAATTAATACTTTTGTGTTAGATGTGTTTATTTTAATTGTTAAGAGAAAAGAATGAACCCAATAGCCTAGGGTTTTGTATGTGAGAATAGAGGCATGATGCCACTCGTTGCAAATTTGGGGAATAGATTTTCTTCCATACGGATCTAAATGTTGGGTTTCCTGGTATGGATTGTTGATAACCTTTACTTGCACCTGAGAACAATGCTGTCTTATTTCTCCATTCAAGAGAGAGGTGTTTGCTGATTTTCTACATTATTTGAGCAATTTATGTGTCTTGTTTATTACTTCATTTTCTTAGCAAGTACTGTCAAAATCTTGCAATTTATACTTCAATTATTAACTTCAAGAATTCCAATTTTAATGGTTTTGTTTGCTTTATTCTTTGTAATGATAATATAAACTTAACAGCGAGAAAGTATGCTAGTTAAGGGAAGTGATGAATTGTAGTTGCTAGATTTTCGAGGAATAGAAGTAGGCATGCAGAAACATGGACGGAGACAAATAAAGAAGGGATAAATTTCACAAAACGCTATTGACCTTTAACCCCTTTTCCATTAAACACTATTAAACTTAAAAAAATTCATAATACACAATTTACCGTATACCATGTTTCATCAAACACCATGAAAGACTAGAAAACCACATTAAGCATCATTGAACGCTTACAAACGTATCAAAACTTAACCATTAAAGATTAGAAGACCACATCAAGCTTCATTGAATGCTTAAAAACGTATCAAAACTTACATATAACATCATCTAAAAGTTGCATAAAACACCATGCCTATGGTGGTATTTGTATTTTTTTAAGTTTGATTTTGTTAAAAAACTAAGAAACATTGACGGTGATTTATACAGTTTATCTTTGAAGAAAATATGTTTGTTTTGAATGAAATTAACGAAACGGCATTAACAAAGATGCGAATGGAGGAAGCTACCTGCATACCGAATCTTGTAAGCAAGTGAGAAATGTTTGTTGTTGTCATATTGTAGACAGTGGCGAATATTAATCTTTTGTCATGTGGGACAACCGGATAAAATTTATTTTATAAATTCTTTTTTGAATCTACAGACTTGCAAAAAATTGCAAAAAAGCAAAAAGAAGTTTTATTACTTAGCAATAATGAAAAATTGTCATATAATTTTTTTTGGTTTTACTAAAAGATGTCGAATATTGCAAAATGATATTTTTCATTTTAACAAACAACAACAACTGAGCCTTTTATCCCAAGCATACGGGGTAGGCTACATGAACCACATGAGAATCACGCCGGGTCGAGCACATGAATCTTTCGTCTCCACTCACTCCTATCGAACAATATACTTTCATTAAGGCTTTTGGCATGCATATCTTTTCGTATCACCTCCATCCACATTTTCTTCGGTCTCTCTTTCGCTCCTTTGACTTGGCCTGAATCAAGAATATCCATTCGTCGAACTGATACTTCCATAAGTCTACGTCACACATTACCAAATCATCATAAGCGGTTTTCTCGCATCTTTTCCTCCGCGGGTGTTATACCAACCTTTACACGAATATTCTCATTTCGCGCCTTATATTTTCCAGTGTTACCATACGTCCAATGAAGCATGCACATCTTCGCTACATGCATCTTCTGTGCATGATGTTTCTTCGGAGCCCAGAATTCTGTACCATATAATAAGGCAGGCCGATTAGCGTTTCGATAAAACTTCCATTTCAATCCTAACGGAAGGTTACGATCACATAGAATTCCTGTTGCACTCCTTTATTTCAACCAATCAGCCTGAATTCTTTGGTTGACATCCTTATCGATCTTCCCATTTTTTTGGATGATGGAACCTAAATATCTAAATTGAACGCTCGGTAATATCTTTTGCTTATCCAGTGTTATACCACTCCGATCTCGACTTCTCCGTTTACTGAATTTGCATTGTATATATGCTGTCTTGGATCTACTCAATCTAAACCTTCGAGATTCCAACGTTTGCCTTCATAACCCCAATTTGGTATTAATCTCTGCTTTCGTCTCATTTATCAGAATAATAGCATCAACGAATAACATACACTAAGGTATCTCATTCTGGATTGTTCTAGTAAAGCCCATTCATCACTATGGCAAACAAGAATGGACTTAAAGCAGATTCTTAATGCAACCCAATTGTGATCGAAAAATCCCTCGTTAAGCCGCCGCAAGTCCTTATATTTGCCACCACTTCATCATACATGTCATTGATTATGGCAATGTATCTGATTGAGACTCCTTTCATTATTGTCTGCCATAATACCTCTCTAGGTACCATGTTGTACGTTTTCTCTAAGTCAATAAAAACCATGTGCAAATCCTTTCTCTAAAAAACGTTCGACAAGTTGAAGCAAATGAATAACCTCTGTCGTCGATCGTCCAGGCATGAACCCAAGCTGGTTCTCTGATATCTTAACATCCTGTTTTAGGCTGTGTTCAATCATTCTCTTTCAAAACTTTATGGTATGATACATAAGTTTTATTCCACGGTAATTTGAGCAATTTTGAATGTCACCCTTGTTCTTGTAGAGAGATACATGGATATCCCTCCACTCATTTGGTATTTTTTTGTTTTGCCAAATTTTATTAAATAGGTCTGTTAGCCATCTAACGCCTATCTCTTCTAGACATCTCTATACTTCAATAGGTAATCCATTTGGACCAACGGCTTTACTTGATTTCATTCTCTTTAAAATCTTTGTAAACTCATGTATTCTTATTTTAAGTATGAAATCATGGTTTATATCTTGAGATGAAATGACAAGTCCATCCAAATCTTTAGTAAAGCTCTCATTGAACAACTTGTCAAAATAAGCTATCTACTTTTTCTTAATATCCTTACCTCGAAGTAAAACTTTTTGATATTCATCTTTAACACACTTCACCGCACATAAGTTTCTGTTCTTCTTTTCCCTCATCCGAGTAATCCTGTATAAATCATTTTCAGCCACCTTGGTGTCTAACTTCTCGTACATCTCTTTGTACATCTTAGTTTTCCGAACAGCTTGTTAGTGTATATGCCCTAGAGGCCATTACTGTATCATACTAGTTTGTATATTACTTGATGGAAGCTTGGGATATTCACAGTTGTATAGACAATCTTGCTCGAAATGGTAGTATGCTACTTGGTTTGTTTCTACTTTAATGTGTACATGTGTTTCTTTTAGCATATCGTCTATACACATTAGTGGAGCCCTTAGGATCTTTGCTTGATTACCAGCGTTGTGATGGCAGTCACACTTGTGGGGGCTGGGTAATCTATAAGCACATCCTTATACAGGTCCCTAGTCGTAGGACTATCGAGACAGGGCATCGATACTCCGGAGTAGACTAGCGTATACGCTTCTCATCCCAGCAGGGGAGATGGTCTGTCCCACAGCCGTCAGTACGTCGTACTTAAGATAGTACGCGGGTGCTCGTTAGGTTACGAGTACACTGGACAAGACTCGTTGGGAACTGTTGGTTGGTACTATACCTATCGTCAGTTATCAGTTCCCAGATGACATAAGTACAGCTTAGTCCGCTGACTTGACACTGTTACTTCGTCTCGAGTGTGTTCCCACTGTACTTTGATTACTACCCTACCACGGCTCAAAGAAGTCGTGCAAACAGGTAGTAATTGGCTGCAGTCCCGAAGCACTTGGAGGCAGTGACGGTTAGATAGGATTCGTCTCTCCCGGTATTGGGGATTGATATCGCGCTGTGTCTAGGAGAGCCATTACACAAAGTCCCTGGCCAGGGCAAGCGAGATATACTGGTAGGTTATCCAGTGTTGTCTCAGGGTGTTCTGGGCTACACTCCGACACGACTTGTACCGCTATTAGGGGACTGACGTTTACCGCCCCCTAGGCCCGCCATGCGATATTCTCAGACGAACAGACCGGACTGTACGGAGATTGTCACATACAGGCTCAGTAGGAGTTCGGATGGGTTCACCTCATCAGTCTTCTTATCGGCATCTACCTGGGGACCGTTACGTACAGTTAGTGCCGCTTGCGGTCTGTGGTTAAACCCACTGCCAGCGTAGTGTCGAGTCTTTAGAGTCCCACACAGAGGGTTATTCGTCTTTGGGCAAAACAGAGTAGAGGTCGCATGGTTTTGCGACGGGGTTCGTTCACATCCGCGCACTTGTGCACGTTTGGTGTCCGGACAGTTATTACTAGCGGGCTTTGGTTTAAGCCAGATCTTAGTATATGTTTTGGGGTTAGTTTTATCTCATTGTATTCGTGTTCCTCGGAACACGGATGCGGGTGTGTATGCATAGTTGACTGAGGCAGAGGCAGAGAATTCTCATTAGGGTTTTGGTACGGGTGTGTATGCACAGTTGACTGTTGTCTTTTTCCAAACCCTAATGAGAATAGGAAATATGATTAATAATATTAAACAATTATTGTGCCATGGTTGAGTTGAATTTTTGATTTTTGTTGACTTGTTGACTTTAGTTGACCGGTTGACCAAAGTAGACTTGTTGACCATTATCATTTGTTTTCAAAGATGCTTCTTATTTTTTGCACAAGCATTTAATGAATGAAATGATAATGGTCATTCATCAACTCACCATCACAAATTGTTAATTATTATTATTGTTATCATTTTCTAAAATATGAGAGCATGGTTGTAAAACTCATTTATTCTCACTTGCATCTTCTCTCTCATCCTTTGCTCTCCCTCTCCCTCTAGCTCAAGACAGAAACCTCTCATGTGTTGAGAACCATTTGCCTTGGAGATAAAACACCAAAACTCATCTCTACTCATCCTAAGGTTGAAGGTTTAGCAAACCTAATACTTTAGTTACCTCAAGTTCGAGGAAGGAGCTCAAGGTAGAGGCCCTCGGGTGGATCTTTCTTCGGCAAGAGAAGGCGACGAGGTGAACCCTCCAACCCACTCCAAGGAGAAGAAGAGAAGGAGTTCAAGACTAGGTATAACCCATTAACCGAGTAGGTAAAGCTCGTAGTTGTTGCTAGTGTGTTGTTTAGCAAAGATCCGGGTTTTCTAGTCCATGTTACCATATATCCTAAAAAAATCGTTTTTCACTGTTTCCGCATCCCCGAAAGAACCGGGACGGGTAACGTGGACTTACAGTGGTATCAGTGCCTAGCTAAACACACACTAGCATGTTAGCAAAGTATCTAGAATTTCGATCGGATAAAAGAACCGCAAAACACGTCAAAAATATCAACTTTCTGCCGATTTTTTTTTCTGCTCAAAAAATAATAAATCAGGTACTAAAAATCGGCTCAGGGTGTTTAAAGAACACCCAAGAAAAACGATCCAGCGATTCGACCAACTTACCGCGGAACCGTGGCAAGAGCATGCTCTTGCCGCGGATCCGCGACAGAGTTGACTCGGCCGTGGGTCGTTTCTCCTGCAGTGTTATTATATTGGTGTTTTGGGATTTTTAGGATGGTTTGTTTTTGCCCAGATTTTCCAGAGAACAAATTTGTTTTTAGGGTGGTTACAAATCCGTATTTTGATCGAACTTCTCTAGACTTTGGCTAATGAGTTATATCTGTGATGTGATATATGTATTGAACGTCTGCTAATCGCTATACGTCGATTAGTGGGGGTTATACATATCTGTGATCTGTAATGTTGATGGTTTGTATATATAAATTCGTTGGATTGTCGCGGATGAATAGCCGGGGTTGTGAGATGAGGGTTTTCTTTATCTTTCAATTCATGTAATATGTAAATTGATGTAATATTATTTGTATGGCCGCACATCCGGGATGAGGTTGTAGCCGCCATTGTATAATTTCTTTTACAGTTTTTGCTCCTAGGATAGACCCAAGGTGGGGTGCACAAACTACCGGGTATCTCGAAGTGCCGAGTGGCTTACTCACGTTTTTGAGGGAGGTTGCTTCGCTTCGGGTACTTGGCGGGTAGTTTGCCGCACCCGTAGGGGTCTAGGGTGGGTTATTGGCTATTCATCGCGACCGTGTAATCCGCTTTTCGTTGCAGGCTCGAACGAAACGCGGATTCCTAGTATATCCAATGTGTTCATCTGTGATCTGGAATGACTATCATTGCATCTGACGAATGTATATATCTATATATTGTTGGAGATAGTGCCCTCAGAGTCAATTATTAGGTCACAGGTACGTGATTGCAATGATTGATGGAGGACATATCCCGGTAGGACAGTCTTACTCGAGATGATAGTATGCTATCTGGTTTACCTTTATCATCGTGTACTGTTTTAGGTGACCTGACACGTCGCTATTACACGTTGATAGAGCCCCTAGGATTCTTGCTTGACCACCAGCAGTATGAGGGCGATCATATAAGTGGGAGCTGGGGGTCTATAAGCTTATCCTTAAAAGGTCCCTAGTCGTGAGAGTTTCGAGACAGGGCATCGATACTCCATTAGTAGACTAGTGTATACAGTCGAGACCCCGACGAGGGGCGGTGGCCGGTCTCACAAGCCACTGGTGTCAGTTGGATCACCTAAGATGTATACAGGTGCTCATTGGGTTATGAGTACACCGGACAGGACTCGCCGGGAACATGCTAGTTGGTCATATACCAGACGTCAGATGGCAGTTCCCTGGTGACATGTGTGCAGGTTAGTTCATCGACCTGGGGATCGTCATTTGTCTCGTGTGAGTTCCCACTGTACTTTGATTACTACCCTACCACGGCTCAAAGGAGTCGTGCAAACAGGTTTTAGTTGGGTACAGTCCCGAGCCACATGGAGGCAGTGAGCGTATCTTCAGGGGTTCGTCTCTCCCGGTATTGGGGGTGAGGTCGTGCTGTGTCTAGGAGAGCCATTACACGAAGTCCTTGGCCAAGGCAATGAGATTTACTGGTAGGTATTCCAGTAGTATCTCAGGGTGTTCTGGGCTACACTCCGACACGACTTGTACCGCTTTTGGGGGTCTGACTTTTACCAACCCCCTAGGCCCGCCATGCGATACTCATAGACGAACGGACCGGACTGTACGGATATTGTCACTGACAGGCTCAGTAGGGTTGTCAGGCTGAGTTCGCTCACAGACATCCCTTTTAGTCAGTACCTGGTAGCCCGTTACGTATTGGTTTATACCTCTGACGTGCTAGTGGTTAAATCCACAACCAAGGTGTTGACGAGTCTTTAGAGTCCCCCACATTCAGTTACTCAGCTTTCGGGCGAAAGGTTGTAGAGGCCGTATGGAGATATGGCAAGGTCCGATCAGATACGTGCGGTATTGCACGGATCAGGATCGGACAGTTTGTACTATAGGCCGTATGGTTATATGGCAGGGTTCGATCAGATACGTGCGGTATTGCACGGATCAGGATCGAACAGATATTACTAGCCGGTTTTGGTATAAGCCGGATCCTAGTATAGTACAGTGTAGATTTTGTCTCTTTGCATTTGTATTTCGGTCGAAATACAGATGCGGGTGTGTATGCACAGTATCGGGGTTTTCCTGTAATTTATTACGGGACCAGTTTTCTGGAGTTGCCAGTTTGCTTTCCGTTTCGGCCAATTTCCATTGTTCCGTTCATTGGCCGAAGATTGGTGGAGGAGGGTTTATTTGCATTGTTCCAAATAGGCATTAGTGGAGGGGGTTCTTTGCATCTTGTTGCATCATGATGGCTTTCATGATGTGCACCATCCTTTGACTTGATTTCTTCATGATGGCATGACTTTTTGAGTCATCATGGTTCATGATGGTTGGACTTCATGAGTTGATGGTTGTGTGGAGTGTTGGCTTAGTTTTGTGATCATGGTTGCTTTTGATAACCATTCCTCTCTCTCTCTCTTGTTTGATTGATATGGTCACCTCTCCTTTGACTTTTCCCTCTCTCCAATCACACAAGAGAAATGGGGGGGCCGGCCACTTTTGTTGGATGGTTGATTGATTCATTTGGTGTGGCAATTTTTGGTTCATATTGTGCAAAGAAAAGAACTCTCTAGTTCATCTCCATTTTCCTTTCTATCCTCCACCAAAAATGGCAACCTCCACTACCCCAAAAAGAGACACAAGTTCTACTACACATTCTACAGTGAATCCTGGGCACGTCGAGTAGCCGGCTTCGTGCCCGAGTTGCCTCGGCATTGAGGTGGGAGCCCGTAAACAAAGTAGGCGATGTGGTGCACTTCCGGCGACGAGGAGGAGACGGGACTTTTCCGCAGGAGATCGGGACCATGACGAGAAGACCGGAGGACTTGGATCGTCGGTATATCTCTATTCCCTTTCTTGTAGTTAGCTAGGACTAGTTAATGGTTCGATCCGGGTTATAGTGCGCGGTGGTGCCGGTTTGCTAAGTCCGCAAAATTTAAGTTTTTCACCGCTTCCGCATTTGGCCGTCGGATCGACGGCCGGGGCGCCGCCGTGCACTTACACTGGTATCAGAGCCTCGCCATTAACTTAATCTAGCTTTGTGTAATGTGTTTTTCAGTTCCGATCGATCGAAATGTCCAAAAACCCGTATTTGCTCACATCAGTTTTCTGTTGGAAATTTTTTGTCTCGAAAATTTTTTCAGATTGTAAAATATTTATTTACTAATAATTATAAGACCACTGTTCAAATTCGAGACAATGATCTTCCAAACAGAGCGCGGAAGGGCGGCCAAAACCCACTTCTGGCCGCGCTTCCGCCGCAGTGTGGAGGAATCATTGGGTTGGTTTTTTACAGTGGGCTTCTGGGGAGATTTTAGGGTTTTTGGAATATTAAATTTGGGCCCAGATTTTCTGCAACTGCTACAGTATTGTTTTGGGGCCCATTTGTTGATATTCGATCGGTCGGATATTTTAAACACATTTTTCACAGTATTTACATTATATCTGCGACCGTGAATGTCACTCGATCGGTAAATCCGGTCTAACTGCTATAGCCCGGTTAGACGGATTTGCGAACGTGACTTTCACGTTGATGTTTTGTTTTTGCTGTGATATTGCGGATCGGTCGTGGGGGATAGCCTGGATGCAATGCTAGTACAGTTGTGGTTGTATTATGTACATTTGATATTGCGGGGCGAGCGTCCGACATGTGGACTGCCGTCACTGCCTGATTGTATTATTATTTTGGGGCACGACCTGGTTGCGGTCGATGTACCCGTTGTATGTATATTTTACTTTTTGTACTAGGATTACCCCGCGGAGGGGTGCACGGATAGCCGGGTTCTGGAGGGCAACAAGCCCGCATCTCATGGCATTGGGACAGAGGGGGCTTCACTCTAGGATTGGCGGGCTATTCGCCGCACTCGTAGGGGGTACAGGTTGACCCAGGAGGGGTGCCCAAGTTACCGGATTCCGTGAAGTGCTGGGTGGTCCATTCACGGCGTTGAAGGGGGCTGCCTCGCTTCAGGTTTTGGCGGGTAACTTGCCGCGCCCGTAGGGGTCTAGGATTTCATTGCACAGGCTATCCACACGACCAGGGGAACGTCGGGTTTCAGCGGCTCTGTGAAACCCGGGGATCCCAGATATCTGTATTATTCTGTGATGCTGTTCATTCTCTGTGATGTTGCATTTCTTATTCACGCCTTGAGCGAATATAATATATTGGTATATATATTAGTAGATGTAGTATATGTTTTGCATCCGCGCTAGTCCAGTCCCCGCTCTGTCGTTAGTAAGCTAACCTAACGGGTAATGACGGGACCCAGTGGCGAATGCGGATGGCATATACGTACATCAGTATATTTTCGTTCTTTTTGGTGTGATCAATTGATGGGACTGCATTGATTCGGATCAATGCAAGTTAAAACAAACCTAATCTGATGTTGTTGGAACACTTTTCAAAAAGCTGTTATTGCAAGGACGTTTACTTTTGTTTTGCATCGTGGTATTCATTGGAATATCCTGCTCCTCAGTCGACGAGGCAAGGGCCGAGATCCCTTCACCGGGAGTGACCCCTTGGACAGAAGTTTGCGTCAGGGCATTAACTTCACTATAGCCGATTACTTTTGCTTTGCATCGCGGTATTCATTTGGGATATCCTGCACCCCATTCTACGGGGAAAGAGCCGAGATCCCTTCACCGGGAGTGACCTCTTTAGCAACGGTTTTCGTCACTATATTTTAAAAAGCTATCCGTTCCTTCGACGATATCAAGTTCTTTACGTTAAAGGTTTTCGCCAGAAACCATTCGTAGCCCTCCGTCGTTTCATATGGGTAGTCAATAGTATTCAAGCTGTGTATGTTGGCCAAAGTCAAGGCACAGTGATTGGTAGCTATTGGATATTCATATGCAGCATAGATAGATGCGTTGGTTTGGGACAGTCGTACTGCCATTTTGGCCAAAGTCAAGGGTATGTACGGGTGGATTCAAATTAACCTGGAGAATGACGGGTAGAACTTGACATGTGACTTATGATATGTTGGCCAAAGTCAAGGTCATAAGAGCATGGGGCAAAAATCACATCGGGAGTTTCAAAAGAACTGAAACTTGCCAGATATGCGCATACCTTCTGGAGTGTGATAGCGTGAGCGGATTCCGTCACGTTATCATGCAATGATAGTTGGATCCCGATTCCCACTGATGAGTTAGTTTACTCCTCGGGTAACCCCGACTAATTCTTCTTTCAGGTTTGGAGGAGAATTTGAGGTACAGTGGGAGGATTCCAGATTAGATAAATTGGTGACCATTCTGATCTAGGTTAGAGTGCACGCTGAGTGTTTCTTTTCTCTCTCTCTCTGGCAGCGACCATTTGACCCGACCCTAAGACTTTGACTCAGTGACCAAGTTGACCGAACCTTCTTTAACACCGGCTTTTGGATTGTCAGAGTTGCAAACCTCATTGCCACTCCTACTTTTACCCTTTTCTCCAGGACATCCCGTTTTACTACGAACGTCCACTTCCATTGGACAAAACCATCGTATGGTTATATACGAACTCGAAAGGAATTTATTCCAGTTCGGGGATGGATTCTGGTTCAGGAGAAATAGGAATAAGGTTTATTCGGTTGTCTTTTATCTTCACCCTCTCTCATTGCGAGTGTTCCTAGGATTGGGACAGTACACCCATTATGCTTATTGGATAGTCTTCTTCCAAACCATAGGCTGGTGCCGAACGGTAGGGAATGAAGAAAACCATTTGGCCTAAAGGGGTGTACAGAAGGTAAAGACTAAAGACATATGAAGGGATTTGGAGAGGTGGCAAAGAACTATACGGTTACAGTCGTGAATCTGGAAGAGGCATTACTAGGAATACCAGGATACCCCAACGAAACATTTCAATGTTTCAGTTTCACTGTGTACTATTAAAAGAAAACTGATTTCCCGATTAGACACTTACTCCAGGGTATGTATTTACCAGGTACGATTCTCACATCTGTATGGTTTTACAGATGATGAGTGGGAGTAGGTTATTGGGAATTGGGTGATCATCCTCATTGTATCGGGATTCGTTGTAATCGGTGATATTTGAGGAAATCACCTGGGCTGTTTGCCGGTCGGCAAATATTTGGTTTTGAATATCCGCTGTTATGCACCAATTTCAAAATGATATATCTGTACGTCTATTTTCATAGAGTGAGATATACCTTTCTGAAATTATGTCTACGACATTTACCTATATCAGTGGATGGTTAGGTAAGGAGCATTAAACAGCGGTGTAATTCTTCTTAACCATAAGTACAGTTTTCAACCTACGACACACAGTGAATGAGTTATCAGACTCAAGGGACTTATACAAAGGATTGTATGTTGTCCAAGGTCCATCAGGACAGAGGGGTTGGTCCTCGTACTATATTCGGTTTACTTATGACTTCTCTAGTTTTTAGACAGGTGTTTCGCGGAAACACAGGGTCCAAATTTTGAGAAGTTATAGGTATTTGAATAGAGTAGAGAACCAGGTATAGCAAGTATCGGGATTCTTCAAAGAGATCGAAGATGTAGATACTTGTGTATGGTATTCAGTTGATAGTAATGATAAAGAGATCTTGCTTCTCTTTCAGGTTACTCATAATTGGAAGTATTCCTAAGTTGAGTAACGCTGATCGGCCTCCTTCCATTTAGTTGACATGCACTGGAGACAGTTGCATGATTTGAATCTGGTTCAATTAAATCAGTGCCTCTGTTTCTATATTGGATATAGAACAGTTCATATCTTAACGATGTTAAGGTACGGGGAGTTGTCCGGTTTATGATTAAAACCAGACACGGGACAACTCAAGGCACGTTTCTGTAATGGCTGTTTGTGGGTTGACCCAAGCTATGACGCGGGTTAACTTTCTACCATCTGGATGAACAGTAGCAATATTGTTCTAGACTCGCCACAATTTTATTAAAAATGGATTTTTTTTCAGAAAACAGTAGTGGGAGTATGGTAGAACTGGAAGTGATTCCAGAACCACAAACGATTACTGAAGATTTGATAAGGAACCTAAAGATTCAATCTGGATTGACATTCCATTGGCCACTCCGCAGATATGGTGGATAACTTCAGGCACCCAAGAGGTACTACGGTAGCCTCAAGGACGGTGACATGGAAGTTCTTGTTTACCCACAATTACCATTGCTGTTGTTCCAGGCTGTGAGACCCGGCGGGAGGATGAGTATAGCGTCGTTCTAAACTAGTTTTAGAAGTGTACGTCTATATGACTCTGCCAGAGGGTTATCGTAGTCAGTGGGAGCAGCGGAAGCATTGGTGGACAGGTAGCTTATGTCTATTTATAGACTAAAGCAGATGTAGCGGAGATAGATCATCTATTTCTGACGTGACAGTCATGGGTTTGACTTCATCAGAATAGGGGATGGATCTGTTGAGAAGGTAGTAGGGTGTGATGTCCTGGTATCTGGATGACATACACAGAATAGGAAAAGAAACTCCTATACTACAATCGGTTATACTTTGGTCGTCACACAGTGGTTTCTCCACAAAGCAAATGGATTTTATATCTGACATACTGGTTACTGGATCTATGGTTTTAGATCTAGATTTGGGTGGTTTCCCAATCAGGGTACTTAACAGCATTCTAAGAGTATTTAGGATGGACGACTCCTGGCACGGTAGTGTACCTGCAGGTAATGTAGTCACCCTCTCCAAAGGTGTCTTACAGACTAAAGGGGAGAGGGACGTGCATGATTGGCAGATCACTTGCTCAGGCAATTGAGTCAATCGTGAGATGTCAAGTACCACACCAGATGTTGTTCTTGCACTAGATGCAATAAGTTGATATTAATTCAATCCTGGAGAAACAGTCGGAAGCAGTTTTAGAACATAAGTGGATGTTCTAGGGATATGATAACGACAGCCTCATTCAGGAGACAGTTATCATTCCAGGCTTCCAAGGTGACATGGACGACAAGGAGGTTGTCAGAGTTATAGTTTTCCTTCTGATGAGGGGCAGTATTTTGGACAGGTGGTCCAAGGCAATACTGAGGGAGGCATGGCGCGCAGGATACTGATCAAGTTCAGTTGACGATACAGTCTAAGAAGTTTGGATTTGGAGTTCATTTATGAGCTAGGTCCCATCAGACATCCAGACATATTCTGAGACAGGTATTGCTCTTTTCGGGAGATGGCTTTCTCCGCGAACTTGAGATATAGAGAGACATAGAAAGAAACAACAAAGCGGATCCACTCACTAAGGCTATTCCTCGAACGCAATAGTTTCGCAAACGAGCTTTGTGAGACTGACTAGTAGAGGAGTTGGGTGTTCGGTATCACACGGGCTGTGAGTATGCGACATCGCAATAATTAGCCTTGAGTGCAAGTGGGAGATTGTTGGAGATAGTGCCCTCAGAGTCAATTATTAGGTCACAGGTACGTGATTGCAATGATTGATGGAGGACATATCCCGGTAGGACAGTCTTACTCGAGATGATAGTATGCTATCTGGTTTACCTTTATCATCGTGTACTGTTTTAGGTGACCTGACACGTCGCTATTACACGTTGATAGAGCCCCTAGGATTCTTGCTTGACCACCAGCAGTATGAGGGCGATCATATAAGTGGGAGCTGGGGGTCTATAAGCTTATCCTTAAAAGGTCCCTAGTCGTGAGAGTTTCGAGACAGGGCATCGATACTCCATTAGTAGACTAGTGTATACAGTCGAGACCCCGACGAGGGGCGGTGGCCGGTCTCACAAGCCACTGGTGTCAGTTGGATCACCTAAGATGTATACAGGTGCTCATTGGGTTATGAGTACACCGGACAGGACTCGCCGGGAACATGCTAGTTGGTCATATACCAGACGTCAGATGGCAGTTCCCTGGTGACATGTGTGCAGGTTAGTTCATCGACCTGGGGATCGTCATTTGTCTCGTGTGAGTTCCCACTGTACTTTGATTACTACCCTACCACGGCTCAAAGGAGTCGTGCAAACAGGTTTTAGTTGGGTACAGTCCCGAGCCACATGGAGGCAGTGAGCGTATCTTCAGGGGTTCGTCTCTCCCGGTATTGGGGGTGAGGTCGTGCTGTGTCTAGGAGAGCCATTACACGAAGTCCTTGGCCAAGGCAAGGAGATTTACTGGTAGGTATTCCAGTAGTATCTCAGGGTGTTCTGGGCTACACTCCGACACGACTTGTACCGCTTTTGGGGGTCTGACTTTTACCAACCCCCTAGGCCCGCCATGCGATACTCATAGACGAACGGACCGGACTGTACGGATATTGTCACTGACAGGCTCAGTAGGGTTGTCAGGCTGAGTTCGCTCACAGACATCCCTTTTAGTCAGTACCTGGTAGCCCGTTACGTATTGGCTTATACCTCTGACGTGCTAGTGGTTAAATCCACAACCAAGGTGTTGACGAGTCTTTAGAGTCCCCCACATTCAGTTACTCAGCTTTCGGGCGAAAGGTTGTAGAGGCCGTATGGAGATATGGCAAGGTCCGATCAGATACGTGCGGTATTGCACGGATCAGGATCGGACAGTTTGTACTATAGGCCGTATGGTTATATGGCAGGGTTCGATCAGATACGTGCGGTATTGCACGGATCAGGATCGAACAGATATTACTAGCCGGTTTTGGTATAAGCCGGATCCTAGTATAGTACAGTGTAGATTTTGTCTCTTTGCATTTGTATTTCGGTCGAAATACAGATGCGGGTGTGTATGCACAGTATCGGGGTTTTCCTGTAATTTATTACGGGACCAGTTTTCTGGAGTTGCCAGTTTGCTTTCCGTTTCGGCCAATTTCCATTGTTCCGTTCATTGGCCGAAGATTGGTGGAGGAGGGTTTATTTGCATTGTTGCAAATAGGCATTAGTGGAGGGGGTTCTTTGCATCTTGTTGCATCATGATGGCTTTCATGATGTGCACCATCCTTTGACTTGATTTCTTCATGATGGCATGACTTTTTGAGTCATCATGGTTCATGATGGTTGGACTTCATGAGTTGATGGTTGTGTGGAGTGTTGGCTTAGTTTTGTGATCATGGTTGCTTTTGATAACCATTCCTCTCTCTCTCTTGTTTGATTGATATGGTCACCTCTCCTTTGACTTTTCCCTCTCTCCAATCACACAAGAGAAATGGGGGGCCGGCCACTTTTGTTGGATGGTTGATTGATTCATTTGGTGTGGCAATTTTTGGTTCATATTGTGCAAAGAAAAGAACTCTCTAGTTCATCTCCATTTTCCTTTCTATCCTCCACCAAAAATGGCAACCTCCACTACCCCAAAAAGAGACACAAGTTCTACTACACATTCTACAGTGAATCCTGGGCACGTCGAGTAGCCGGCTTCGTGCCCGAGTTGCCTCGGCATTGAGGTGGGAGCCCGTAAACAAAGTAGGCGATGTGGTGCACTTCCGGCGACGAGGAGGAGACGGGACTTTTCCGCAGGAGATCGGGACCATGACGAGAAGACCGGAGGACTTGGATCGTCGGTATATCTCTATTCCCTTTCTTGTAGTTAGCTAGGACTAGTTAATGGTTCGATCCGGGTTATAGTGCGCGGTGGTGCCGGTTTGCTAAGTCCGCAAAATTTAAGTTTTTCACCGCTTCCGCATTTGGCCGTCGGATCGACGGCCGGGGCGCCGCCGTGCACTTACATATATGATATCTATTTAGGCGTTGCTTATGTTTTGCATCCGCGCTAGTCCAGTCCCTGCTCTGTCGTTAGTTAAGTAACTTAACGGGTGATGACGGGACCCCGTGGCGAATGCGGATGGCATAAGCGTACGTCATATTTTCGTTGTTTTCTGCAATGGTTGGATTAATTGATGGGATGCATTAAATTAATGCAAGAAAATAAACCAAAGTTATAGTCGTTGGAACAATTTCAAAAACCACTCGGTTTCTTTTCAAAACAACTTTTAAACGCGGAGCTTAAACCACTCATTTTTTAAAAGCTATCTCGTTCCTTCGATTATATCAAGTTCACTACGTTCACGGTTTCGCCAAAATCATTCGTAGCCCTCCGTCATTTCATATGGATAGTCAATAGTATTCAAGCTGTGTTTGTTGGCCAAAGTTAAGGCACAGTGATTGGTAGCTATTGGGTGTTCATATGCAGCATAGATAGATGCGTTGGTTTGGGACAGTCGTACTGCTTTGTTGGCCAAAGTCAAGGGTAGGTACGGGTGTGTTCAAATTAACCTGGAGAATGACGGGTAGAACTTGACATGTGACTTATGATTTGTTGGCCAAAGTCAAGGTCATAAGAGCATGGGGCAAAAATCCACATCGGGAGTTTCTAAAGAAACTGAAACTTGCTAGCGTTGCATACCATTTGGAGTGTGATGATTCTGGTAGGATTCCTTCAGTTTTGCCACACGATGATATTTGGATCCCGATCCTACTGTGAGTATATGCTACTCCTCGGGAACTTTCTTACTTAACGATCAATGCTATAAACCAAGTAGGTGTCTAGAAAGGTGTTAGCGGGGCTACGCCCACAGGGAAAAGAGGTTATTTAATTAAGGAACTTCGCGGAAGCGTTTGAAAACCTCCCTCGAAGTACCAACACTGGCCTGGTTGAACGGTTAAGCAAGTATTGTATGGTGAGATTGATCCCGACTAATTTTTCCTTTTTGGTTTGAGGAGGGATTCGAGAGACAGTGGGAGCCATCCTGTTTAGACAAACTAAAAACCACTCTAAACTTGCAAGAGCATCATCCTAAAAGTGTTTCTTCTCTCTCTCCTATTGCAGTGACCAAGTATCATGACCGGACTTAAGTTACTACTAGATAAAAACATACTGACATGGCCAAACTACAAAGATTGGCTCAGAAATGTCAAAATGGCAATCACTTATGACAAGTTGGGTATCTCCTTACCACCAAAGCTCCCCATGTCCCAGGTCCCAAAACCAGCGTCGCGGATAAGGAAATCCGTAAGACCTGGGAGATCGATCAATTGCGCGAAGGCCAAGTGCCTCGTGCTTGCCTCTATGGACAATGAACATCAGAGGAGGCACGAGAATATGGACCTGGAATCCATATTTCTTCATACAAAAGAACTGTATGGAGAGCAATCCCGTATCGCCAGATACGAAGTCTCGAAAAAGTTGTTTTCGGCGAGATTGGCCATCGGATCATCTGTAGCGGAACACGTGTTTAAGATGATTGGCTTCATTGAGGAGCTCGCGGACCTTGGGACCACGTTAGAGAACGAGCTCTACACGGACTTGATTCTCCAGTCCCTTCCTTCCATTTACGCCCAGTTTATCCTGAACTTCAACTTGCAAGAAAAGGAAGTTGAACTTTCAGAACTCCTCAACATGTTGAGGAGTGCAGAGGGCACCCTACAGAAAGGTAGGGAAACATCCACTTTGTTTGTAGGAGGATCTTCCTCTTCTAGGTCCAAGGCGAAAGCCAAAGGAAAGAACAAGAAAACCCCCACCAAACTAAGGGGCGGTGTTAGTAAAGTGGAAACGAAGGGAAAGACAAAGGCAACAAAGGTAGCGGGAAAGCTTGTGGGAAAGGAAGAGTGCTTTTACTGTCACAAGAGTGGACACTGGAAAAAGGATTGCAGGGCTTGGAAGGCCAGAAACCAAGACCCGAAGCAAGTTGCGGCTTCGGCTTCAGGTGTGTATGTTATTGAAAACTGTCTATCAATAAACTCTACTTTCTGGGTATTGGATACCGGATCAGGATCTCATATCTGTAATTTTTTGCAGGCACTGAGAAACCGTAGGGTTTTGAAGGCAGGTGATATGACCCTCAAAGTTGCAAACGGAGCTGGCATGGATGCTGACTCCGTGGGGGACTATCACCTGGGATTGTCAGATGGACACGTTTTGGTTTTGCGTAATTGTTATTTTGTACCCAATGCAACTTGTAATATCATTTCTGTATCTTTAATATCTAAAGAAGGTTATGAATTTGCATTTGTAAGCAATGTTGTAAACATTCACCTTAATCAAGTTCTGATTGGGTCAGGTACATTAAGCAATGGTATATCCGTATTAAACCAACCACAGATTTTCAATGTCCAGAATACACACAGAAGAAAGTCTCCAGAAATCAATCATGCTTTCTTATGGCATTGTAGACTGGGTCACATCAATGAGAGAAGGTTGACGAAGTTACATACAGAAGGATATTTGGATCCGTTCGAATATCAATCGTATGCAACTTGTCAATCCTGTCTCAAAGAAAGATGACAAAGACTCCGTTCACTGGACACGGAGTAAGAGCGAGCGATCTCTTGGGACTCGTACACAGCGATGTGTGCGGTCCAATGTCTACGTATGCGCGAAGCGGTTATTCTTACTTCATTACTTTTACGGATGACTTTTCAAGGTACGGATATGTCTTCTTAATGAAACATAAATCCGAAGCCTTTGGAAAATTCCAGGAATATAAGAATAAAGTAGAAAAACAAACAGGCAAAAGTATCAAGACACTGAGATCTGATCGAGATGGTGAATACTTGAGTGCCGAGTTCCTGGATTACTTAAAAAGAGAATGGAATTCTCTCTCAGCTTATTCCTCCATACACTCCACAACATAACGATGTATCGGAGAGACGGAACCGAACCCTATTGGATATGGTACGTTCCATGATGAGTAACACTGAGTTACCGCGATCATTCTGGGGATATGCGCTAGAATCAGCTGCATACCTTTTGAACCGAGTTCCAACTAAGACTGTGCCTACTACGCCATATCAGATGTGGTGTGAGAAGAAACCCTATCTTAAGCACATTAAGACATGGGGATGTCCAGCTTTTGTCAAAAAGCAGCATGCAGACAAACTCGAGGCATGCTCAGTACAGTGCAAGCTTGTGGGATATCCAAAGAACTCCAAGGGATATTTCTTCTATTGCGAAGATGAACAAAAGGTTTTTGTTTCTCGTCATGCCCACTTCTTGGAAACTGAGTTTTTGGAAAATCAGATAAGTGGGAGCGCAATAGAACTGGAAGAAATTCCAGAACCACGAACTATTACTGAAAGCTTAGTAGAACCAGAGGGTTCGAAAGATCAGGACATTCCTACGCCGCTCCGCAGGAGTAGTAGGCAGTCTCATCCGCCCGAGAGATACTACGGTTTTCTCATAGACGGGGATAGAGAGGATTGCATCATTGATAGTGATGAGCCGACTAGCTTCCAGCAGGCCATTCAGAGCGTTGACTCGGTAAAATGGTTGGATGCAATGCGGACCGAAATAGAGTCCATGTACACCAACAAAGTATGGACGTTGGACGTTGCTCCAGATGGGGTAAAATCCGTAGGATGCAAGTGGATCTTCAAAAGGAAGATTGGTGTAGATGGACAGGTTGAGACCTATAAGGCTAGACTTGTTGCAAAGGGTTTTCGCCAAAGACCTGGTTTGGACTATGACGAAACCTTTTCTTCAGTGGCTATGCTGAAATCCATTCGGATCCTTGCCATTGCTGCCTTCCACGATTATGAGATTTGGCAGATGGACGTAAAGACCGCTTTTCTAAACGGAAATTTAGAGGAGTGTGTCTATATGAACCAGCCAGAGGGTTTCATTCAGAGTGGGAGCAGCGGAAAGGTGTGCAAGTTGCTTAAGTCCACCTATGGACTAAATCAGGCATCGCGGAATTGGAACATCTGTTTTGATGAGACGGTCAAAGAATTTGGCTTTATCAAAAATCCAGATGAACCATGCATCTATAGTAGATTTGTAGCAAGAACTGTCGTATTCCTCGTTTTATACGTGGATGACATTCTCTTGATAGGAAATGACATTCCTATGCTACAATCTGTCAAAGGGTTCTTGTCACACAGGTTCTCCATGAAAGACCTGGGTGATGCTTCTTACATTCTGGGGATCCGGATCCATCGTGATAGATCCAAGAGGATATTAGGACTTTCACAGTCCAGGTACATCGACACCATACTGAAAAGATTCAGTATGGAAGATTCCAAGCGCGGTAATCTACCGGCTTGTCACGGGATCACCCTCTCCAAAGAGATGTCTCCCAAGACTGATTTGGAAAGGGATCACATGTCTATTATACCCTACGCTGTAAGTGCACGGCGGCGCCCCGGCCGTCAATCCGATGCCGGAAAGCGGAAACGAAAAACTTTTCAAACTAGAAAACCGGCACCACCGCGCACTAAAATTCCGGATCGGGCCATTAACCCAACTCTAGCAAATACGAGAAAGGGTAGAATGCTATACCGAGCGATCCGTGTCCTTCGGTCTTTGGCCTCCACTCCGATCTCCTCGCGGAATCTCCGATCTTCAGCTCCTCGTCGGAACGGGCACCACATCGCCGGGTTCTTTTACGGGCTCTCACCTCTGGACCGAGGCAACTCGGGCACGAAGTTGGCAAGCCGACGTGTCCAAGAGTGCTGTAGGATCAATGTAGAATGCTTTGTCTCTTGCGGGTAGTGAAGTTGCCTTTGATGATGGAGAAGAGAGAAAAAGCTTTGGAGGAAAATGATGCTCTCATTTTTAGCAAGGAATGAGATGAGAAATTGCCACACATAAAATTAACCTTTCTCTCTCCACAAAAGTGGCCGGCCCCTACAAAATGGTAGAGGAAAGTCCAATGGAATAATCAAGAGGAGAAAAGCCAAGATAATGATAAGAAAAAACGGTCACACCATTTCTCATCTCATCAACTCAATCCTATCTCCAATAAATGCAAGTGAAGAGACTCAAAAGGAATCTAATGATTCAACCAATATCATAATGCCACAAATTGCAAGAAAACCCCTCCACAAAACTTATTTGCATACTCGCAAATACCCCCCATGGAAAAAGTCCGGCCGTGAAGGAACAAAGGAAAACCGGCCGAAACTGAATGCAAACTGGCAACTTCAGAAAACCGATCCCGTAATAAATTACAGGAAAACCCCGCGACTGTATATACATACCCGCATTTGTATTCCTACTGAATACAAATGCAAAGAGACAATCTACACTGTACAATACTAGGATCCGGCTTAAACCAAAGCCCGCTAGTATTATCCGTCCGATCATGATCCGTGCAATACCGCACGTATCTGATCGAACCCTGCCATATCTCCATACGGCCTCTACAACGTTTCGCCCGAAACTTGAGTAACTGTGTGTGGGGGACTCTAAAGACTCGTCAATACTATGGCTGTTGATTTAACCACTAGCACGTCAGAGGTATCAGCCATACGTAACGAGCTACCAGCTATTGACCAAAAGGGACGTCTGTGAGCGAACTCATCCTGACACCCTTCTGAGCCTGTCAGTGACAATATCCATACAGTCCGGTCCGTTCGTCTATGAGCATCGCATGGCGGGCCTAGGGGGTTGGTAAAAGTCAGACCCCCAAAAGCGGTACAAGTCGTGTCGGAGTGTAGTCCAGAACACCCTGAGATACTATTGGAATGCCTACCAGTAAATCTCCTGCCTCGGCCGAGAGCTTTGTGTAATGGCTCTCCTAGACACAGCGCGACCTCACCCCCAATACAGGGAGAGACGAACCCTTGCAGATCCGCTCACTGTCTCCATGTGGCTCGGGACTGTACCCAACTAAAATCTGTTTGCACGTCTCCTTTGAGCGTGGTAGGGTAGTAATCAAAGCACAGTGGGAACTCACACGAGACAAATGACGATCTCAGGTCGATGAACTAACCTGTACACATGTTACCAGGGAACTGCTATCTGACGTCAGGTATAAGACCAACTAGCATGTTCCCGGCGAGTCCTGTCCAGTGTACTCATAACCCAATGAGCACCTGTATACATCTTAGGTGAACCAACTGACACCAGTGGCTTATGAGACCGGCCACCGCCCCTCGTCGGGGTCTCGACTGTATACACTAGTCTACTATGGAGTATCGATGCCTTGTCTCGAAACTTCCATGACTAGGGACCTTTTAAGGATGTGCTTATAGACCCCAGCTCCCACGTATATGATCGCCCTCATACTGCTGGTAGTCAAGCAAGAATCCTAGGGGCTCTATCAATGTGCAATAGTGACCTGTAAGGTCACCTAAAGCAGTACACGATGATAAAGATAAACCAGATAGCATACTATCATCTTGAGTAAGACTGTCCTACCGGTATAGGTCCTCCCTCAATCATTGCAATCACGTGCCTGTGATTCAATAATTGACTCTGAAGGCACTATCTCCAACAATCTCCCACTTGCACTCAAGGCTAATTATTGCGATGTTGCATACTCACAGCCCGTGTGATACCGAACACCCAACTCCTCTACTAGTCAGTCTCACAAAGCTCGTTTGCGAAACTATTACGTTCGAGGAATAGCCTCAGTGAGTGGATCCGCTGTAATGTTTCTTTCTATATCTCTCTTTATCTCAAGTTCGCGGAGAAACCCATCTCCCGAAATGAGCAATACCTGTCTTAGAATATGTTTGGGTGTCTGATGGGACCTAGTTCATAAGTGAACTCCAAATCCAAACTTCTTAGACTGTATCGTCGACTGAATTTAATCAGTGTCCTGCGCCATGCCTCCCTCAGTATCCGCCTGGACCACCTGTCCATAATACTGCCCCTCGTCAGAGGGAAAATTATAACTCTGACAGCCACTCTGTCATCCAGGTCACCTTGGAAGCCTGGAATGATAACTGTCTCCCAAAGGAGGCTACCGTTATCATTTCCCTAGAACATCAACTTATGTTCTAAAACTGCTTCCGATTGTTTCTTCAGGATTGGATCAATATCAACTTATTGCATCTACTGCAAAAACATCTGGTGTGGTACTTGACATCTCATGATTGACTCAATTGCCTAAGCAACTGATCTGCCAATCATGCACATCCCTCTCCCCTTTAGTCTGTAAGACTCCCTTAAAGAGGGTGACTCCATCACCTGCAGGTATACTACCGTGCCAGGAGTCGTCCATTCTAAAAACTCTTAGAATGCTGTCTAAGTACCCTGATTGGGAAACCACCCAAATCTAGATCTATAGATCTAGTAACCAGAATGTGTGATATTATATCCAAGTCCCATGTGGAGAAACCACTGTGTGACAACCAAAACATAACCGATCGTAGTATAGGAATATCACTTCCTACTCTGTGTATGTCATCCAAATACCAGGATATCACACTCTACTACCTTCTTAACAGATCCATCCCCTATTCTGATGAAGTCAAACCTATGACTGGCACATCAGAAATAGATGATCTATCTCCGCTATATGTGCTTTAGTCTATAAATAGACATAAGCCACTTATCCACTATGCTTCCGTTGCTCCCACTGACTACGACAACTCTCTGGCAGAGTCATATAGACGCACACTTCTAAAGCTAGTTCAGAACGACACTATACTCATCCTCCTGCCGGGTCTCACAGCCTGGAACAACAGCAATGGCAAGTCTGGGTAAACAAGAACCTCCCTGCCACCGTCCTTGAGCAACCGAAGTACCTCTCGAGCGCCTGAGGTTACCCTCCATATCTGCGGAGTGGCCAATGGAATGTCAAGCCAGATTGAATCTTTAGGTTCTTATCAAATTTTCAGTAATCGTTTGCGGTTCTGAAATCACTTCCAGTTCTATCATACCCCCACTTCTGTTTTCTGAAAAAAATTCCATTTTTGTTAAAAGTGTGGCGAGTTAAGAACAATATCACTATTGATCTTCCAGATGGTAGAAAATTAACCCTTGTCATAGCCTGGGTCAACCCACAAACAGCCATTACAGAAACGTGCCTTGAGTTATCCAGAGTCTGGTTCTAAGCATAAGCCGGACAACTTCCCTTACCTTAACATCGTTAAGATATGAACTGTTCTATATCCAATACAGAAACAGAGGCACTGATTTAATTGAACCAGATTCAAATCATGCAGCTGTCTCCAGTGCATGTCAACTAAATGGAGAGAGGCCGATCAGCGTTACTCAACTTAGGAATGCTTCCAATTATGAGTAACCTGAAAGAGAAGTAAGTTCTCTTAATCATTACTATCAACTGAATACCACACACAAGTATCTACATCTTCGATCACCTTGAAGAATCCCGATACTTGCAATACCTGGTTCTCTACTTTACTCTTATACCTATAACTTCTCAAAACTCAGACCCTGTGTTTCTATGAAACACCTGTCTAAAACTAGAGAAGTCATAAGTAAACCGAATATAGTACGAGGACCAACCCCTCTGTCCTGATGGACACTGGACAATATACAATATTCTGTATAAGTCCCCTGAGTCTAATAACTCATTCCCTGTGTGTCGTAGGTTGAAAACTGTACTTATGGTTAAGAAGAATTACACCGCTGTTTAATGCTCCTTACCTAACCATCCACTGATACAGGTAAATGTCATGGACATAATTTCAAAAAGGTATATCTCACTCTATAAAAATAGACGTACATATACATCAATTTGAAATTGGTGCATAACAGCGGATATTCAAAACCATATATTTGCCGTCCGGCAAACAACCTAGGTGACTTTCTCAAATATCACCAATTACAACGAATTCCGATATAATGAGGATGATCACCTAATTCCCAACAACTTACTCCTACTCATCATCTGTAAAACCATACAGATGTGAGAATCATACCTGGTAAATACATATCCTGGAGTAAGGGCTAATTGGGAAATCAGTTTTCTTTTAACAGTACACAGTGAAACTGAAACGTTGAAATGTTTCGATGGGGTATCCCGGTATTCCTAGTAGTGCCTCTTCCATTATCCAGATTCACAACTGTAACCGTATAATTCTTTGCCATCTCTCCAAATCTCTTTATATGTATTTAGTCATTACCTTCTGTACACCCTCTTAAGCTAAATGGTTTTCTTTCTTCCCTATCGTTCGGCACCAGCCTATGGTTTGGAAGAAAACAATCCAATAAGCATAATGGGTGTACTGTCCTAATCCTAGGAGCACTCGCAATGCGAGAGAAGGTGAAGATAAAAGACAACCGAATAAACCTTATTCCTATTTCTCCTGAACCAGAATCCATCCCCGAACTGGAACAAGTTCCTTTCGAGTTCGTATATAATACGATGGAGTATCCAAATAAACTGTGGATCTTCGCAGTGATACGGAGTGTTCTGGAGAAATACAAAGGTGATTTAGGATTGGCGAAGAAATACTTGGTTTGGTCGTGAATAGCAGTCGCAATTTACTTTGCCCTCTTACTAATCCCTTGATATGTCTTTACTTAATACCTTCTGTACACCATCGTTATGCTAATTGGTTTTCTTTATTCCCCACCGTTCGGCACCAGCCTAAGGTTTGGAAGAAGACTATCCAATTTGCGTAATAGGTGCACTATCTCCTAAACCAAGGAGTACTCGCAATCTGAGAGAAGGTAAAAGGAAAAGACAACTGAATAGTCTTATTCGTTTTCTCCAGAACCGGAAACCATCCTCGAATAAATTCCTTCGAGTTCGTATATAACCATACGATGGTTTTATCCAATGGAAGTGGACGTTCGTAGTAATACGGGGTATCCTGGAGAAAAGGGTAAAAGTAGGAGTGGCAAAGAGGTTTGCAACTCTGACAATCCAAAAGCCAGTCTTATAAGAAGGTTCAATTAATTTTGGTCACTGAGTTATAGTCTAGGGTCGGGTCAATGGTCGCTGCCAAAGAGAGAGAGAAAAGAAACACTCAGCGTGCACTCTAACCTAGATCAGAATGGTTATCACTTTATCTAATCAGGAAACCTCCCACTGTACCGTCAAATTCTTCCCCAAACCTGAAAGAAGAATTAGTCGGGATCACCCGAGGAGTAAACCAACTCATCAGTGGGAATCGGGATCCAACTATCATCGCATGATAACGTGACGGAATCTGCTCACGTTATCACACTCCAGAAGGTTTGCGCATATCTGGCAAGTTTCAGTTTCTTTAGAAACTTCCGATGTGATTTTTACCCCATGCTCTTATGACCTTGGCGTGAGGTCAAAATGTCATAAGTCACATATCAAGTTCTACCCATCATTGTTCAGGTTAATTTGAATCCACCCGTACATACCCTTGACGTAGGCCAAAATAGTAGTACGACTGTCCCAAACCAACGCATCTATCTATGCAACAGATAAATATCCGGCAGCTACCAATCACTATGTTAGTGTTTATGCCCTAGAAGGCCATTACTGTATCATACTAGCTTGTATATTACTTAATGGAAGCTTGGGATATTCACATGTATATAACAGTCTTGCTAAACATGGTAGTATGCTACTTGGTTTTTCTATCTTAATATGTGAGTGTACGTATTGATAGAGCTCTTAGGATCTTGCTTGTCTACCAGCGTTGTGATGGCAGTCACACTAGTGGGGGCTGGGTAGTCTACAAGCACATCCTTATTCAGGTCCCTGGTCGTTGGATTATCGAGACAGAGCATCGATACTCCGGAGTAGACTAGTGTGTACGCTTCTCATCCCAGTTGGGGAGATGGTCTGTCCCACAGCCATCAGTACGTCGTACTGGAGATAGTATACAGGTGCTCGTTAGGTTACGGGTACACCGGACAGGACTCACAGGGAACTGTTGGTTGGTTTGATACCAGTCGTCAGTGAACAGTTCCCAGGTGACATGAGTACAGCGTAGTCCGCAGACTTGACACTGCTACTTCGCCTCGAGTGTGTCCCACTGTTCTTAGATTGCTACCCTACCACGGCTCAAAGGAGTCGTGCAAACAGGTAGCAGTTGGGTGCAGTCCCGAGCACTTGGAGGCAGTGGCGGTTAGACAGGATTCGTCCCTCCCGGTATTGGGAGTAGATATCGTGCTGTGTCAGAGAGCCATTACGCAAAGTCCCTGGCCAGGGCAAGCGAGATTTGCTGGTAGGTTCCAGCAGTTTCTCAGGGTGTAATGGGCTTCACTCCGACACGACTTATACCGCTATTAGGGGACTGACGCTTGCCGCCCCCCTAGGCCCGATATGCGATAGTCATGGACGAACGGACCGGACTGTATGGAGATTGTCACATCAGACTCAGTAGGAGTTCGGATGGGTTTTCTCATCGGCCTTCTTATCGACAACTACCTGGGGACCGTTACGTACAGCTAGTGCCGCTTGCGGTCTGTGGTTAAACCCACTGCCAGCGTAGTAGTCGAGTCTCTAGAGTCCCACACAGAGAGTTTCCTACTCCAGGCGAAACGATATAGAGGTTGCATGGTTTTGCGACAAAGGGTTCGGACGCATACGTGCGTTTACGCACGTACGACTTTCGGACAGTTTTTACCAGTCGGCTTTGGTTTAAGCCAGTTACTGGTATCCGGTTATTGGATTTTTACAGTCTAAAGTTTTTCCGTATTTTTACGGATCGGAGGGGCGTTCTCGTAATTACTCGAGAAGCTTCTAGAAGATGTGACTAAGGAGGTTTCTTTTTGGATAAGAGAGTGAGTCATGGTGGTGATTCATTCACTTCATTAATGCACATTTATTGCTTAATGACTCATGCTAATGAATCATCACAAGATATTTTATGAAGCATGCTTATTCATTTCTTTTATTCATTTGTTGAAAATAAGAATGCTTCATAATATTATGATACACTCTCTCTCTTCTCTCATTATCTTATCTCATATTCTCTCTCCTCAAGCTCTCATCTTCAAGATACTAACCTTAATCCTCATGTGTTGAGAACAAAGGTTTAGTTAGACTTAAGCATCCATAACCTACACTCTAAATCATCCTTTCATCTTTGATTAGCAATCAAAGTTGATTAGTTACCTCAAGTTAGAGGTTTAGCTTGGAGTTTCGCTCTCGGGTGGATCGTCTACTACCTAGAGAAGGTCGAGGAGAACAAAGGAGGACGTAAAGAAGAAGGACCGGTTTCATTAGGTATAATCCCTAATCACTTGTGAAAAGAAACTCATAGAATACGGTTATTTAGAGTTTAGCTTCGATTTAAGCGGTTAGTCGATGTTCGTTCCTTAAACTTGATCGTTTTTGTAAAATCCGCCTCCCCACAAGTACTGGGGTGTACTACATCGACTTACAGTGGTATCAGAGCCTCGCTAAACACTAAATAACTTAATCGCAAATTTGTACGAATTTCGAACGGAAAAACGAAGCCGGAAAACCCTAAAAATTGTAAGTTTCTGTCGAATTTAAAATGATGTCAGAAAATTTTTCAGGTGAGTTCAGAGAGCTTAGCATGACACCAGTAGACTACACAAGAAAAACAGTCAGCTGAATCGTTTAACTCGGCGCGGAACCGCGGCCTCAGCCTACTGAGGCGCGGCGCTTCCGCGGCCGAGTCAACGAGTTAGCGGCCGATTTTTCTTGTGTTGTCTCTTTATAATATTTGGGGTTTTCTGGAATGTTTAGTTATTGCTCAGGTTACTGTTTAACAGAGCAGATTTTGGAGCAATATTGAAGTTGTTTATTCGATCGAATTGTACAGTATTTGCGTATTGGATTATATCTGTGATTATATGATGTGTTCGTAAACCTCCCCTAACTGCTAGTATGTCGGTTGGCAGGGGGTTGCACATTTCTGAAATGGTTATATCTGTTTGTGCATATAAACTGTATTGGACTGTTGTGGTGTATAGCCGGGGTTTGCAATGGGTTATTGTTTAATTCATTTGTAATAAATGTAATTTGTTGTAATATTATTTTTGCGGGGCACTTCCAGGTTGCGGTCGTAGCCACCGTTGTATTATTTCATTTTACTGTTTTTGCTCCTAGGACTGACCCAAGGTGGGGTACACAGACTGCCGGGTGGGTAGTTTGCCGTACCCGTAGGGGTCGAGGGTGGGGTAACGGCTATTCATCACAACTGTGTAATCTGTCTTTTCTTGCAGGCTCAAAAGAAATACAGATTGCTTGCAAATCCAATATTGTTTATCTGTGTTCTGGAATGTATATCATTGCGTCAGACGAATGTAAAATATCTATATTTATTGTAGCTATTTAGACGTCACTTATGTTTTACACCCGCGCTAGCCCAGCCCCCGCTCTGTCGTTAGTTAAGTAACCTAACGGGTGATGACGGGACCCCGTGGCGAATGCGGATGGCATAAGAGGACGTTGTATTTTCGTTGTTTTCTGCAATGATAGGTTAATGATGGGACGCATTATCTGTAATGCAAAGAAAACAAACCAAAGTTTAAATCGTTGGAACAATTTAAAAGAAACCACTCGGTTATTTTTAAAACAGATATTTTTAAATGCGGAGCTTTAACCACTCCTTTTAAAAGCTATCAGGTTCCTTCGATTATATCAAGTTCACTACGTTCACGGTCTCGCCAAGACCAGTCGTAGCCCTCCGTCATTTCTTATGGATAGTCAGTAGTATTCAAGCTATGCTTGTTGGCATACGTCAAGGCATAGTGTTTGGTAGCTGCTGGGGTATTCATTTGTTGCATAGATAGATGTGTTGGTTTGGGACAGTCGCATTACCTTGTTGGCATACGTCAAGGGTATATACGGGTGGGTTCAAATTAACAAGATAATGATGGGCAGAACTTGACATGTGACTTATGATTTGTTGACATACGTCAAGGTCATAAGAGCATGGGGCAAAAACTTATATCGGGAATTTCTAAAGAAACTGAAATTTGCAAAGAGATGCATACCATTTGGAGTTTGATGAATGTTGGTAGGATTCCTTCAACATTATCATACGATGATATTTGGATCCCGATCCTACTGTGAGTATATGCTACTTATCAGGATATTCGTCACTTAACGATCAATGCTATAAACCTAGTAGGTGTCCAGAAAAGTGTCAGCGGGGTTACGCCCCCAGAGAAAAGAGGTTATTTAATTAAGGAACTTCGCGAAAGCGTTGGAAAACCTCCCTCGAAGTATCGACACCGGCCTGGCTGAACGGTTAAGCAAGTATTGTACGGTGAGAATAGTCCTGGCTAATTCTTCTTTTATGGTTTGAGGAAGGATTCGAGAAACAGTGGGAGCCATCCAGTTTAGATAAACTAAAAACCACTCTAAACTTGCAAGAGCATCATGCTAAAGTGTTTTCTTCTCTCTCTCCTAATTGCAGCGACCCTGAAAATGACTGGACTTAAGTTACTTTTAGAAAAGAATATACTGACGGGGCCAAACTATAAAGATTGGCTGCGGAATGTCAAAATGGCCTTGACCTATGACAAACTGGGGTACGTCCTCACCGCTACGGCACCTGCTGTCCTTGGTCCCAAATCCAGCAATGCGGATAAGGAAATCCGCAAAACCTGGGATTTAGATTGCGCGAGAGCCAAGTGCATCGTGCTTGCCTCTATGAACAACGAACATCAGAGGAGGCACGAGGATATGTCTCTAGATGGCATATTTCTCCATACAAAGGAACTTTATGGAGAGCAATCTCGTATTGCTAGATACGAGACCTCGAAGAAACTATTTCGAGCGAGGTTGGCTGTCGGGTCATCGGTAGGTGAACATGTCCTACAGATGATCGGCTATATTGAGGAGCTCGCAGACCTTGGGACGACTTTGGATAATGAGCTCTATACAGACCTTATTCTCCAGTCCCTTCCTCCCACCTACGCCCAGTTTATCCTCAACTTCAACCTTCAAGGAAAAGAAGTTGAACTTGCGGAACTCCTGAACATGTTAAGGAGTGCAGAGGGCACCTTACAGAAGGTAAGGGAAACACCCGCTATGTTTGTTGGCGGTTCATCTTCTTCAGGGTCCAAGGCTAGGGCCAAAGGAAGGAAGAAGAAGGCCGCACCCAAACCTAGAGGAGGTGTTAGTAAGGTGGGAAAGAAGGGAAAGAAAAAGCTTGCAGCACCGGTAGTTGGCCAGGATGAGTGCTTCCACTGTCACAGGAAAGGGCACTGGAAGAAGGATTGCAAGGCGTGGAACGCCAAGAACCAGGAACCGAAGCAAGCTGTGGCTTCGACTTCAGGTGTGTTTGTAATTGAGAATTGTCTGTCAATCAACTCTACTTCCTGGGTATTGGATACCGGATCAGGATCTCATATTTGCAATTCATTGCAGGCACTGAGAAACCGTAGGGTGCTGAAGGAAGGTGATATGATCCTCAGGGTTGCTAACGGAGCTAGCGTGGGAGCTGCGTCCGTCGGGGATTATCACCTAGGATTGACGAGTGGACATATTTTGGTTTTGCATAACTGTTATTTTGTACCAAGCTTAACGTGTAATATCATATCAGTTTCCTTGTTGTCAAATAAAGGTTATGATTTCACGTTTGTAAGAGATGTTGTTAACATCCACCTTAATCATGGCTTGATTGGGTCCGGTACTCTAAATAGCGGCATATATGTTCTAAACCAACTCCAAATTTTCAATGTCCAGAACACACTAAAAAGAAAGTCTCCAGATTTAAATAAAGCTTTCTTATGGCATTGTAGACTGGGTCACATCAATGAGAGAAGGTTGACTAAGTTGCATAGAGAAGGATATTTAGACACGTTCGAATATCAATCCTATGACACTTGTCAATCTTGTCTCAAAGGAAAGATGACAAAGACTCCATTTACTGGACAAGGAGTAAGAGCGAGCGAGCTCTTAGGACTCATACACAGTGATGTATGCGGTCCAATGTCTACACATGCAAGAGGTGGTTATTCCTACTTCATTACTTTTACAGACGATTTCTCTAGGTTTGGACATATCTTCTTGATGAAGCATAAATCCGAGGCCTTTGAGAAATTCAAGGAGTACAAGAGTGAAGCGGAAAACCAAACAGGCAAAAGTATTAAGACACTGAGATCTGATCGAGGTGGAGAATACTTAAGTGCCGAGTTCCTAGGTTACCTAAAAGAGAAAGGAATTCTCTCTCAGCTTACTCCTCCATACACTCCACAGCATAACGGTGTATCGGAGAGACGGAATCGAACCCTATTGGATATGGTACGATCCATGATGAGTAATGCTGAGTTACCGCGATCTTTCTGGGGGTATGCGCTAGAATCAGCGATACATCTTTTGAACAGAGTTCCAACCAAAACTGTGCCTACCACACCATATCAGATGTGGAGTGGGAAGAAACCCTATCTTCAGTACCTGAAGACATGGGGATGTCCAGCTTTTGTAAAAAAGCAGCATCCGGACAAGCTCGAGGCACGCTCAGTAGAGTGTAAGTTTGTGGGATATCCGAAGAACTCTACAGGATATTGTTTCTATTACGCAGAGGAACAAAAGGTTTTTGTTTCTCGTCATGCCCGCTTCTTAGAAACTGAATTTTTGGAAAATCAGAAGAGTGGGAGCGAAATAGAACTGGAAGAAATTCCAGAACCACAAGCTGCTACTGAAAGTTTGGTAGAACCAGAGGTTCAAGAAGAACAGAACATTCCCGCACCCCTCCGCAGGAGTAGTAGGCCGTCTCATCCGCCTGAGAGATACTACGGTTTTCTCATTGATGGGGATAGAGAGGATTGCATCATAGATGATGATGAACCTACTGACTTCCAGCAGGCCATCCAGAGCGGCGACTCGGTACGATGGCTAGATGCAATGCGGACCGAGATGGAGTCCATGTACACCAACAAAGTATGGACTTTGGACTTTGCTCCAGATGGGGTAAAACCCATAGGATGCAAATGGATCTTCAAGAAAAAGATTGGTGTAGATGGACAGGTGGAAACCTATAAGGCTAGACTTGTTGCAAAGGGTTTTCGTCAAAGACCTGGTTTGGACTATGACGAAACTTTTTCTCCAGTGGCTATGCTCAAATCCATTCGGGTCCTTCTTGCTATTGCTGCCTTCCATGATTATGAAATCTGGCAGATGGACGTAAAGACGGCTTTTCTGAATGGAAATTTAGAAGAGAGCGTCTATATGGATCAGCCAGAGGGTTTCAATCAGAGTGGGAGCAGCGGTAAAGTATGCAAGCTGCTTAAGTCCATTTACGGACTAAAGCAGGCATCGCGGAGCTGGAACATCTGTTTTGATGAGACAGTCAAAGAATATGACTTTATCAAAAATCCAGATGAACCGTGCATATATAGTAAAGCTGTGGCCAGAAGTGTCGTATTCCTCGTTTTGTACGTGGATGACATTCTATTGATAGGAAATGACATTCCTATGCTACAATCTGTCAAAGGATTCTTGTCACAAAGGTTCTCCATGAAAGACCTGGGTGATGCCTCTTACATTCTGGGGATCCGGATCTATCGTGATAGATCCAAGAGGATGTTGGGACTTTCGCAGTCCAGGTATATCGACACTGTACTGAAAAGATTCAGTATGGAAGATTCTAAGCGCGGTAATCTACCGGCTTGTCACGGAATCACCCTCTCCAAAGAGATGTCTCCCAAGACTGATTTGGAAAGGGAACGCATGTCTATTATACCCTACGCTTCTGCGGTAGGCTCTATAATGTATGCGATGTTGTGTACCAGACCAGATGTAGCTTACGCACTGAGCGTGGTAAGCCGGTATCAGTCAGACCCAGGGGAGAAACACTGGATAGCAGTAAAGAACATTCTCAAGTACCTGAGGAGGACTAAGGAGATGTTCTTGGTTTACGGCGCTAAAGACCTCAGGTTGGAGGCCTTTGCTGATTCCGGCTTCCAGAGTGATAAGGACGATTCCAAGTCCATGTCGGGTTATGTCTTTACCCTCAATGGAGGGGCGGTGTGCTGGAGGAGCTCCAAGCAGGACACCGTTGCTGACTCGACGATGGAAGCGGAGTATATAGCTGCTTGCGATGCCGCAAAAGAAGCAGTCTGGATGAAGAAGTTCCTAACAGAACTTCAGGTTGTTCCTACCATAGTTGATCCAATACCTCTGTATTGCGACAACAATGGAGCTATAGCTTTAGCGAAGGAACCAAGGTCCCATCAGAAGTCCAGACACATCTTGAGGCGGTATCACCTGATCAGGGAGATCATTGATCGTCAGGAGATCGAGGTTCGGAGAGTTGCTTCAGAAGAGAACATTGCTGATCCATTCACGAAGGCCCTTCCTCAGATTCAGTTCGAGAGGCTACTGGAGATCATTGGTCTACGATATGCCAGTACATGGCCCTAGTGCAAGTGGGAGATTGTTAGTGTTTATGCCCTAGAAGGCCATTACTGTATCATACTAGCTTGTATATTACTTAATGGAAGCTTGGGATATTCACATGTATATAACAGTCTTGCTAAACATGGTAGTATGCTACTTGGTTTTTCTATCTTAATATGTGAGTGTACGTATTGATAGAGCTCTTAGGATCTTGCTTGTCTACCAGCGTTGTGATGGCAGTCACACTAGTGGGGGCTGGGTAGTCTACAAGCACATCCTTATTCAGGTCCCTGGTCGTTGGATTATCGAGACAGAGCATCGATACTCCGGAGTAGACTAGTGTGTACGCTTCTCATCCCAGTTGGGGAGATGGTCTGTCCCACAGCCATCAGTACGTCGTACTGGAGATAGTATACAGGTGCTCGTTAGGTTACGGGTACACCGGACAGGACTCACAGGGAACTGTTGGTTGGTTTGATACCAGTCGTCAGTGAACAGTTCCCAGGTGACATGAGTACAGCGTAGTCCGCAGACTTGACACTGCTACTTCGCCTCGAGTGTGTCCCACTGTTCTTAGATTGCTACCCTACCACGGCTCAAAGGAGTCGTGCAAACAGGTAGCAGTTGGGTGCAGTCCCGAGCACTTGGAGGCAGTGGCGGTTAGACAGGATTCGTCCCTCCCGGTATTGGGAGTAGATATCGTGCTGTGTCAGAGAGCCATTACGCAAAGTCCCTGGCCAGGGCAAGCGAGATTTGCTGGTAGGTTCCAGCAGTTTCTCAGGGTGTAATGGGCTTCACTCCGACACGACTTATACCGCTATTAGGGGACTGACGCTTGCCGCCCCCCTAGGCCCGATATGCGATAGTCATGGACGAACGGACCGGACTGTATGGAGATTGTCACATCAGACTCAGTAGGAGTTCGGATGGGTTTTCTCATCGGCCTTCTTATCGACAACTACCTGGGGACCGTTACGTACAGCTAGTGCCGCTTGCGGTCTGTGGTTAAACCCACTGCCAGCGTAGTAGTCGAGTCTCTAGAGTCCCACACAGAGAGTTTCCTACTCCAGGCGAAACGATATAGAGGTTGCATGGTTTTGCGACAAAGGGTTCGGACGCATACGTGCGTTTACGCACGTACGACTTTCGGACAGTTTTTACCAGTCGGCTTTGGTTTAAGCCAGTTACTGGTATCCGGTTATTGGATTTTTACAGTCTAAAGTTTTTCCGTATTTTTACGGATCGGAGGGGCGTTCTCGTAATTACTCGAGAAGCTTCTAGAAGATGTGACTAAGGAGGTTTCTTTTTGGATAAGAGAGTGAGTCATGGTGGTGATTCATTCACTTCATTAATGCACATTTATTGCTTAATGACTCATGCTAATGAATCATCACAAGATATTTTATGAAGCATGCTTATTCATTTCTTTTATTCATTTGTTGAAAATAAGAATGCTTCATAATATTATGATACACTCTCTCTCTTCTCTCATTATCTTATCTCATATTCTCTCTCCTCAAGCTCTCATCTTCAAGATACTAACCTTAATCCTCATGTGTTGAGAACAAAGGTTTAGTTAGACTTAAGCATCCATAACCTACACTCTAAATCATCCTTTCATCTTTGATTAGCAATCAAAGTTGATTAGTTACCTCAAGTTAGAGGTTTAGCTTGGAGTTTCGCTCTCGGGTGGATCGTCTACTACCTAGAGAAGGTCGAGGAGAACAAAGGAGGACGTAAAGAAGAAGGACCGGTTTCATTAGGTATAATCCCTAATCACTTGTGAAAAGAAACTCATAGAATACGGTTATTTAGAGTTTAGCTTCGATTTAAGCGGTTAGTCGATGTTCGTTCCTTAAACTTGATCGTTTTTGTAAAATCCGCCTCCCCACAAGTACTGGGGTGTACTACATCGACTTACACACTATGCCTTGGCGTGAGGTCAAAATACATAGCTTGAATACTACCGAATATTTAACTGAAATGATGGAGGGCTACGAATGGTTTCTGGCGAAAACCTTTAACGTAATGAACTTGATATCGTTGAAGGAACCGGATAGCTTTATAAAAATATAGTGACGAAAACCTTTGCTAAAGAGGTCACTCCCGGTGAAGGGATCTCGGCTCTTTCCCCGTAGAATGAGGTGCAGGGTATTCCAACTGAATACCACGATGCAAAGCAAAAGTAATCGGCTATAATGAAGTTATTGCCTTGACGCAAACTTTTGTCCAAGGGGTCACTCCCGGTGAAGGGATCTCGGCCCTTGCCTCGTCGACTGAGGAGCTGGATATTCCAACTGAATACCACTGTGCAAAATAAAAGAGAACGCCCTTGCAATAATAGCTTTTTGAAAAATGTTCCAACAACATCAGAATAGGTTTGTTTAGCTTGCATTGATCCGAATCAACCCAGTCCCATCAATTGATCACACCAATAAAGAACGAAAATAATGATGTACGTATATGCCATCCGCATTCGCCACTGGATCCCGTCATCACCCGTTAGGTTACTTAACTAACGACAGAGCGGGGACTGGACTAGCGCGGATGCAAAACATATACAACATTTACTAGTATATATATCAATATATAATATTTGCTCAAGGCGTGATAAAATGCAACATCACAGAAATGTAACCAGCATCACAGAACAATACAGATATCTGGGATCCCCGGGTTTCATAGAGCCACTACTGAAACCCGACGTTCCTCTGGTCGTGTGGATAGCCAGTGCAATGAAAATCCTAGACCCCTACGGGCGCGGCAAGTTACCCGCCAAAACCTGAAGCGAGGCAGCCCCCTTCAGCAACGTGAATGGACCACCCAGCACTTCACGGAATCCGGTAACTTGGGCACCCTTCGTTGGGTCAACCTGTACCCCTACGAGTGCGGTGAATAGCCCGCCAATTCTAGAGTGAAGCCCCCTCCGTCTCAACGCCATGAGATACGGGCCCGTTGCCCTCTCGAACCCGGCTACCCGTGCACCCCTCCGCGGGGTAATCCTAGTACAGAAAGTAAAATATACAACGGGTACATCGACCTCAGCCCGGTCGTGCCCCAAAAGAATAATATACAAACAGTCAGTGACGGCAGTCCACATGTCGGACGCTCGTCCCGCAATATCAAATGTACATAAATAACCAAACTGTACTAACATTGCATCCAGGCTATCCCCCACGACCAATCCGCAACATCACAACACAACACAGAATATCAACGTGAATGTCACGTTCGCAAATCCGTCTAAAAGGGCTATAGCAGATAGACAGGATTTACCGATCAAGTGACATTCACGGTCGCAGATATAATGTAAATACTGTGAACTAACATGTTTAAAATTTTCGATCGACTGAATTTTCCGAAGTGGGCCCCAAGCACAACTGTAGCACTCAAAAACATCTGGGCCCAAAAAGAATATACCAAAAACCCTATTTCCATGTCAGTAAACCACTGTAGAAATTTGGTACGCTTTGGCCACAAAACGGCGGCGGTTCCGCGGCCAAAACGTGGTTTTTGCCGCTAAACCGCCGCGCTACAGTAACATCAGCGTACCAAATTTTCACAGAATTCATAAAAAACCCTGCACGTAATTTTCCAATGTACCAAATAATTTTTAGAGCACAGAAAAATTCGACAGAAAGTACGACATGGAAATATGGTTTTTTGAAAATCCGTTCGATCGAACTTGTAAACACGTTAGAGCAAGCTAGACTAGGTTAATGGCGTGGCTCTGATACCAGTGTAAGTGCACGGCGGCGCCCCGGCCGTCAATCCGACGCCGGAAAGCGGAAACGAAAAACTTTTCAAACTAGAAAACCGGCACCACCGCGCACTAAAATCCCAAATCGGGCCATTAACCCAACTCTAGCAAATACGAGAAAGGGTAGAATGCTATACCGAGCGATCCGTGTCCTTCGGTCTTCGGCCTCCACTCCGATCTCCTCGCGGAATCTCCGATCTTCAGCTCTTCGTCGGAACGGGCACCACATCGCCGGGTTCTTTTACGGGCTCCCACCTCTGGACCGAGGCAACTCGGGTACGAAGTTGGCGAGCCGACGTGCCCAAGGGTGCTGTAGGATCAATGTAGAATGCTTTGTCTCTTGCGGGTAGTGAAGTTGCCTTTGATGATGGAGAAGAGAGAAAAAGCTTTGGAGGAAAATAGTGCTCTCATTTTTAGCAAGGAATGAGATGAGAAATTGCCACACATAAAATGAACCTCTCTCTCTCCACAAAAGTGGCCGGCCCCTACAAAATGGTGGAGGAAAGTCCAATGGAATAATCAAGAGGAGAAAAGCCAAGATAATGATAAGAAAAAACGGTCACACCATTTCTCATCTCATCAACTCAATCCTATCTCCAATAAATGCAAGTGAAGAGACTCAAAAGGAATCTAATGACTCAACCAATATCATAATGCCACAAATTGCAAGAAAACCCCTCCACAAAACTTATTTGCATACTCGCAAATACCTCCCATGGAAAAAGTCCGGCCGTGAAGGAACAAAGGAAAACCGGCCGAAACTGAATGCAAACTGGCAACTTCAGAAAACTGATCCCGTAATAAATTACAGGAAAACCCCGCGACTGTATATACATACCCGCATTTGTATTCCTACTGAATACAAATGCAAAGAGACAAAATCTACACTGTACAATACTAGGATCCGGCTTAAATCAAAGCCCGCTAGTATTATCCGTCCGATCATGATCCGTGCAATACCGCACGTATCTGATAGAACCCTGCCATATCTCCATACGGCCTCTACAATGTTTCGCCCGAAACTTGAGTAACTGTGTGTGGGGGACTCTAAAGACTCGTCAATACTATGGCTGTGGATTTAACCACTAGCACGTCAGAGGTATCAGCCATACATAACGAGCTACCAGCTATTGACCAAAAGGGACGTCTGTGAGCGAACTCATCCTGACACCCTACTGAGCCTGTCAGTGACAATATCCGTACAGTCCGGTCCGTTCGTCTATGAGCATCGCATGGCGGGCCTAGGGGGTTGGTAAAAGTCAGACCCCCAAAAGCGGTACAAGTCGTGTCGGAGTGTAGCCCAGAACACCCTGAGATACTACTGGAATGCCTACCAGTAAATCTCCTGCCTCGGCCGAGGGCTTTGTGTAATGGCTCTCCTAAACACAGCGCGACCTCACCCCCAATACCGGGAGAGACGAACCCTTGCAGATCCGCTCACTGTCTCCATGTGGTTCGGGACTGTACCCAACTAAAACCTGTTTGCACGTCTCCTTTGAGCGTGGTAGGGTAGTAATCAAAGCACAATGGGAACTCACACGAGACAAATGACGATCTCAGGTCGATGAACTAAGCTGTACACATGTCATCAGGGAACTGCTATCTGACGTCAGGTATAAGACCAACTAGCATGTTCCCGGCGAGTCCTGTTCAGTGTACTCATAACCCAATGAGCACCTGTATACATCTTAGGTGAACCAACTGACACCAGTGGCTTGTGAGATCGGCCACCGCCTCTCGTCGGGGTCTCGACTGTATACACTAGTCTACTCTGGAGTATCGATGTCCTGTCTCGAAACTCCCACGACTAGGGACCTTTTAAGGATGTGCTTATAGACCCCAGCTCCCACGTATATGATCGCCCTCATACCGCTGGTAGTCAAGCAAGAATTCTAGGGGCTCTATCAACGTGCAATAGTGAACTGTAAGGTCAGCTAAAGCAGTACACGATGATAAAGATAAACCGGATAGCATACTATCATCTTGAGTAAGACTGTCCTACCGGTATAGGTCCTCCCTCAATCATTGTAATCACGTGCCTGTGATCCAATAATTGACTCTGAGGGCACTATCTCCAACATACGCTTCTGCGGTAGGCTCTATAATGTATGCGATGTTGTGTACCAGACCAGATGTAGCTTATGCACTGAGTGTGGTAAGCCGGTATCAGTCAAACCCTGGGGAGAAGCACTGGATAGTGGTAAAGAACATTCTCAAGTACCTGAGAAAGACTAAGGAGATGTTCTTGGTGTATGGCGGAAAAGACCTCCAGATCGAGGCCTTTGCTGACTCCAGTTTCCAAAGTGACAAGGATGATTCCAAGTCCATGTCGGGTTATGTCTTTACCCTCAATGGAGGGGCGGTGTGTTGGAAGAGTTCCAAACAGGAAACCGTTGCTGACTCGACGATTGATGCGGAATATATCGCTGCATCTGATGCCGCAAAAGAAGCCGTCTGGATGAGGAAGTTCTTGATAGAACTTCAGGTGGTTCCGTCTATTGTTGATCCAATACCTCTGTATTGCGACAACGGGGCTATAGCTTTAGCGAAGGAACCCAGGTCCCATCAGAAGTCCATGCACATCTTGAGGCGGTATCACCTGATCAGGGAGATCGTGGGTCGCCAGAAGATCGAGGTTCGGAGAGGTGCTGCGGAAGATAACACTGTTGATCCACTCACGAAGGCCTTATCCCAGACTCAGTTCGAGCGGCTGATCGAGATGATAGGTCTTCGATACGCCAGTACATGGCCTTAGTGCAAGTGGGAGATTGTTAGTGTATATGCCCTAGAGGCCATTACTATATCATACTAGTTTGTATATTACTTGATGGAAGCTTGGGATATTCACAGTTGTATAGACAATCTTGCTCGAAATGGTAGTATGTTACTTGGTTTGTTTCTACGTTAATGTGTACATGTGTTTCTTTTAGCATATCGCCTATACACATTAGTGGAGCCCTTAGGATCTTTGCTTGATTACCAGCGTTGTGATGACAGTCACACTTGTAGGGGCTGGGTAATTTATAAGCACATCCTTATACAGGTCCCTAGTCGTAGGACTATCGAGACAGGGCATCGATACTCCAGAGTAGACTAGCGTATATGCTTCTCATCCCAGCAGGGGAGATGGTCTGTCCCACAGCCGTCAGTACGTCGTACTTGAGATAGTATGCGGGTGCTCGTTAGGTTACGAGTACACTGGACAGGACTCGTCGGGAACTGTTGGTTGGTACTATACCTATCGTCAGTTATCAGTTCCCAGGTGACATGAGTACAGCTTATGCGGGTGTGTATGCACAGTTGACTGAGGCAGAGGCAGATGATTCTCATTAAGGTTTTGGTACGGGTGTGTATGCACAGTTGACTGTTGTCTTTTTCCAAACCCTAATGAGAATATGAAATATGATTAATAATATTAGTTAACAATTATTGTGCCATGGTTGTATTGAATTCTTGACTTTTGTTGACTTTAGTTGACCGGTTGACCAAAGTAGACTTGTTGACCATCATCATTTGTTTTCAAAGATGCTTCTTATTTTTTGCACAAGCATTTAATGAATGAAATGATAATGGTCATTCATCAACTCACCATCACAAATTGTTAATTATTATTATTGTTATCATTTTCTAAAATGTGAGAGCATGGTTGTAAAACTCATTTATTTTCACTTGCATCTTCTCTCTCATCCTTTGCTCTCCCTCTTCCTCCAGCTCAAGGCAGAAACCTCTCATGTGTTGAGAACCATTTGCCTTGGAGATAAAACACCAAAACTCATCTCTACTCATCCTAAGGTTGAAGGTTTAGCAAACCTAATACTTTAGTTACCTCAAGTTCGAGGAAGGAGCTTAAGGTAGAGGCCCTCAGGTGGATCTTTCTTCGGCAAGAGAAGGCGACGAGGTGAACCATCCAACCCACTCCAAGAAGAAGAAGAGGAGTTCAAGACTAGGTATAATCCCTTAACCGAGTAGGTAAAGCTCGTAGTTGTTGCTAGTGTGTTTTTAGCAAAGATCCGGGTTTTCTAGTCCATGTTACCATAAACCCTGAAAAAATCGTTTTTCACCGTTTCCGCATCCCCGAAAGAACCGGGACGGGTAACGTGGACTTACACAGCTTTCTTAATATCCTTTTTAGTTGTCTTATACTTCTCAAATCTCTCTACTGTTAGTTGTATGTATGCCCTAGAGGCAATTATTGTACATATGATGTATATTATAATGGATGTTTGGACATATATATGGAGGACTTTCTTGCTCGACATGATAGTATGCTATCTGGCTACTCTTCATCTTAACATGTACATTTATTGTCTCTATGTTACATATTGATAAACCCCTTAGGATGAGTACTTGACTACCAGGATTATGATGCAGATCATACTAATAGGGTCAGGGTAGTCCGTAAGTACATCATTCAATTGTTCCTAGTCGTGGGAGTATCGAGACGGGACATCGATATTCCAGAGTAGACTAGTATATACGTTTCTTGACCCATATGATGGACGATGGATGATCCCACATCTATTGGTGTTTGATATCAAAGATTGTATACGGGTGCTCAGCGGAGACTGGATACACTGAACATGACTCGTCGAGAACTCCTAAATGGTATTATACCTTACATCAGATAGTAGTTCTCTAGTGACACTGGTACAGATTAGTCTGTAGACCCGAGATCCTCATAGAGTCTTGTGTGATTCCCACTGTGCTTTGATTTCCACCTTACCACGTTTAAGAGAACGTGCAAAACGGTGGTTTTTGGGTACAGTCCCGAGTCACATGGAGGCAATGAGCGATAGGAGGGAATTTCGTCTCTCCCGGTATTGGGGGTTGATGTTGCGCTATGCTCGATTGGCCATAACAGGAAATCCCTGGACAAGCTTGCTGAGATTTACTGGTAAGTGTTATCAGTAGTTTCTCGAACCGTTATGAGCATCGCATCGACATGACCTATCAAGCTATTGGGGTCTGACTTATACCATCCCCAGGCTGGATATGCGACATATCAGACGAAGAGATCGGACTGTACGGTAGTTATACCATCCCCGGGCTGGATACCCGAAAATATTAGCTCGTGACCGACACTTAAATCACGTAACGTCTACAGGCATAACGTAATTCAAGTAAGCCGAAGCCCAGAAATCTAAACCTTTTTAAGAAATAAAAGAGGTGAAGTTTTGAAATAAATGTATAATGAAAACAAACGTTTTATTAAATGCATGGATAATAGAACATGAAAAATGCAAGTGGATTTTATTAGTTGAAAAACATGTTTCGTCTTTTGAAAATTTGGGCAGCACCTCCTTTGTATATTTTGATTCAAAAACACAAATACATGATAATATAAAAGGCATCCTCAAGCGGGAGCTAGCTCTTCGCCAACCGGCGGATTCACAACCACGCAAGTAATAAAGCAAGTATACGACGCCCAACGGTGAAGATCAACACAAAGATAATGAAATATGCAAGACATCAAAACCACTCGTAGCGGAATAACACTCGCTCTAAGTCTCGCAACCACAAGTCTCACTAAGTCTTACTAATTATACAAATACTAGTTTCTGATTTGATGGAGTTAACTAGATACAACAGGAGTAATAATACAAGAGGGGTATGATCCAACATATACCTCCTACCAAAGCAAAACACCCAAATGCGGCTGTGTGCCAGCGATACCGCTACCGATCCATACGGTCACCCTGCAAGAACTGTGGCACAACGGGGGTGAGTTGCCAACTCGTGAGTAGAAAATATCATCAGGTAGAAATCGAATAAAATAACGATTTCCTAGGTCAACTATATCATAAAGGTAATAGTATGATATCTAGGGTGACCGTATCTACATTTGTGCCAACAATATAATCAAAGCCTATATGCATGTGGATATCATCCTCAGATCGGCCCTCAGGCGCTGCACACCCTGGTCGGCCTTCATATCCATCTCACTGCTCCGGTCGGTATCCTCCGGATAACCGCCGAGTCCAGATACTATCACCGGTAGGTACTACTCCCTTTGCCAGGCTCATCGTCTACGGCATGAAAATCATCTCTCGCCCCGGGGAACCATACCGGGTCCACCATGTATCCGCAGACGGTGCCTCCCACTCCTGGAATCGAGTTTCACATGCCAATCTCAGAATCGAGAAAACATATGGTGGACGTCTCGAAATATCATATCAAGAGAAACTGGGTTTTTAAAACAATACATACTTTCTTTTGAAATAACCACGGTTCTCAAATCCAGAAATCTCATGAAAACAGCATATCTCAATGCGTATAATCATAAAGCATGATGTATGCGACATATAATAGAAATGTGAGCATATCCGTATATCATGCACGTGGAACAGTAATATGCACATATCAAGGGAAAACCGCTCTTTTAAATGATTCCAGTTTTAAAATATATCCTGTGGTTCCCAATTTCTCCAAAGTCAAATGCAATATCGTATAAAGACGTATATGTAACGATAGCAAGTAAATTATGCAAGGAGTCATATCATGATGCAGCAATTCTACTGTGTAGTGACATGTCAATTATCGATGATGAAGTGTGTGAGCCGGCCAATCTGTGTAAGTGTAACATACGCATCATCGACAATGGTGTAGGTGTACTAGCACAGGTATATGTAATGCAATGAGAATGACATGAACGTGGCATAAAGTAAATCGTGGCCGCAATACTATAAGGTATACGTGTCTAACATGACCGAGTCGGTGAATCTGTCAATCGGCATCCAGCCTCACAACATCACGTACGGTATAATCCATCGTACACCGTCCTCTAGTCAATGGTATGGATCACTCATCATAAAACTCATTACGTACGGTAAATCATCGTACGGCGGCATTAAATCATTAGGGATTCTATCAACCTATATGACATGAGGGTACGGACCTAACGTCTCGTACGACATTTCGCTCAAGATTCACAACATTATCCATATATATATACCCATCTCTCATGTCACATCCATATCAATCTCATATCAGGGGACCGACAAAGGTATCAATCATCTCATATCGACTCGCATCCGTATACCGACATATCAATCAAGTCATCATATGACCTCGTATATTCTTTATCGCATTAAGTCATCTTGCATATATATATATCCTAGCTTATTAATCTCATATTTATAAGTCGTTATTCACATTCACTTTTCATATCCTATATATATATCAACTCGAGACATCATTTTATCATATCAGGTTACACTAAACCCTAAACTATAATCTTAGTTGTAGTATATCTTGTCTCCTACAAATTCTTTAACTATATCAATAAGTTTCTAATATCCTGTATATTGGTTTCCATCAAAGTTGCGGGGGTGCTATACGCCATCCACCCGACTTTCCCCGTAGATATAGATCTACTCATCTTGATCTTTGCTTGCCGAAGTCGATGACGCCAAGCTCCGTCGCCTCAGAATCCACACGAATGTACCTATAATAATACACAATCGCAATCACTATTAAAATCGAATCCGGAAAACCGATACGGCACACGGTGCGCTCATAGGTTAGAACCTATAGCCTACGCGTGCAAAAGCAACCAAACAACCCTTGTTGTTGACGTACAAACGCCCAACAACCCAATACAATATCAAATACTAAAACCAAGAATTCCAAAATACGGAAAACATAACCAAAAACACTCCAATGTGCTCCCAGATTTTGACTCAGGTCAATTAGAGCAAAACTAGCAAGTATAGGGTGTTTGTATATGGAGTATATGAGCTACAGACCAAACCTAGGCACCAGACACCAAACTTTGGCCGGCCACATTGCTAGAAAATCCGGCCACCTCGGCCAAGTGGGGGAGTTGGGGTCTCGTCTCTTCAGGGTGGTCTCCTATTGTCCCAATTAGGTCTCTAGAGTTGTTTGTTTTTCTCGTAAACACTCCAGGTCATCCCAGATTCCCTGTAGTCACCCCAAAACCTTACAAAACCGACACGGGTGAATTTCCTAAGTCCGTATTCTCTGTTCTAAGTCCACGAATCGATCTCTAGGGTTTTGTAACAGCCACTACACATCACCAATTCCACACAATTACCCAAACCCTTCTCGTGGGATTTCTAACATCATAATTCCACACTAAATCAACTTCTAAACTAAACTAGAATATAACGAACTAAAAACTAAACTAAAAGGAAGAATTTATACCTCTTTTGGGCAACTCAAGAAAAACCCTAGCTTCTCAAAGTTATCAAAATCTAACTTTTCTTGGTCCAATGTGTTGAGGAGGTGGGGATCATTTTTAATGAAGAGGGTGTAGGGTTTTGATGAAGATTTGGAGATGATATTTGGGGTTGAAGGTGGAGGGAGATGAGTTGAGAAGGAAGATGAAGTAAATAATGGGGAGGGGAAAAGAATGGCTGTCCTCTCTTTTTCCCACCCTCACTCTCTCTTATTCTCACCCGCTCTCTCTATCCAATCATTCTCTCTTTTTAACCTTTTCTTTTTTTTTAAAAACCAAATCACATAACACCCTAAAAACAACATAAGACAACATGTAACCAAAATGCAACATGACATGGTGCACTAGCCATGGAAAATTGTAGAAATACGGATTTGGCTTAATTGCGATTAATAGTGCGCTAATCGGGTTTTTATTTAAACTGCATATAATTAATTATAAAAATGCCAAATCCGATAAATATATTTTTAAATGAATAAATCATTTTAATCTCCAATTATTTCATAATTATTGGTATATATTTATACAATTTTACGAAAACCCCAATTTCGCAAAATGGGCAGTTTTCGCGAAATATATTATTTTAATATTAAATTCCAAAAATAATATTTTATATTTTTTGAAATGTTACAATTTCCCCCCTTAAAGAAATTCGGTCCCCGAATTTAAATTTAAACCCCCAAATACTAAAACATTTCAATAATCAACTCAAATCAACGGGGCTCCGAAATCACAGAAGATATAGAAACACTACAGCGCACCGCGTGCGCCTTAAAACGAATACAAAACTCAAATCGAACTCCGTCAAGCGTCACGCAAATTATCGGATTTGCACGCATATTCTCGGAGTTACAATGGAGATACAGATCTCGAATTCCACCACTGAAATCCAATATGTACTAGTCAAATACTATAATACGTGTATAGTACGCATCCTTGGAAAAAAACTTTCAAAAACTGAATAAAACAGATGCAAAATCTTTTCTGAATCGTCGTGTGATGCGTAGCTCGCGACACAAGTGACGGACGCTCATTTGTAAAGTAATAAATATACGTTCATATAGGTTTTGCTAAAATATACGTTCCGCCCTTTTTAAAATATCCCAAAAGGTTTTCCTTTATAACGTTCGTGTCGCTCACGGAGACGTAGAAAATAACGAGACTATAGCTCCTTTTTGAAAACCTCTGGTGAAACTTTTAATGCATGCAAAGTATTCAGGTACTGTTATCAGATTAGTCCTGTTCGGCTACTATATAGTATGATGTCTATCATGAAAACAAAGTGCTCAAGAGCAAAATCAGCCTCAGAAGGCGTATCCAAAAAAAATCACGTGCGTTTGGTGCGTACGGAAATCAAACCCAAATACAAGTGCCACAATATGCACAAAAGTAAAACTAAGTGCAACGGGTGTGCACGAAGGCATCTGTCCAGTGCAACGGATGTGCACGACAACATCAAGTGTACCTGAGGGCACGAAAACCTCAATCCAGTGCAACTAACCTGCACAATGAAAATCCCAATCGAGTGCATCCGGTGTGCATAAAATCACATCTCATATCCTGCGCCCAACATGCGCGAAAATCCAATTCAAGTGCATCCGTCATGCACAAACGAAATCTAAATCAAGTGCATCCCACATGCACGAATAAAAATCTAAATCAAGTGCATCCAATGCGCACCAATCCAATACCAAGCGCCTAATATGCGCAAAAATCCAACACAAGCGCGTCAGGTCCGTATAAAACATCTGGTGCAGTAGCATGCACGAAAACGAATATCAAGTGCAAACGCGCACAAAAACACAAATCTGGTAACACAAATGCTCAATGACATAAATCGGGTGCAACCAAGGTACGGAGTATAAATCCGGTTCAACCAATGCACAAAATACCAAGCTGGTGCATCAAATGCACGAAATAACGATCTAGTGCAACAAATGCACGAAATACTAATCTGGTGCAATAATGCACGAAATACAAATCAGGTGCATCCAGTGCACGAAATACAAATACGGTGCATCCAGTGCACGAAATACAAATACGGTGCATCCAGTGCACGAAATACCAATCTAGTGCAGCAAATGCACAGAAACTTATAAATAACTCAAATGCGTATAAAAGCCACACCGAGTGTACCAAGGTGTATAAAATCATAAATGCGTGCAACTGCGTGCACAAAACACGTATCAATGCACTGCAAGCACATGTAAGCTATACCGAGTGCAAAAATCAAATCGAGTGCGTACCACACACACAAAATCAAATCAACCGTATGAAATCCACGAAGTCATAAATACGTGCAGCCAAGGCACAAAATCGATATCAAGTGCAATACATATGCACAAATCATAAACCAACACAACAGTGTGTAAAACGTATGTCAAGTGCAATAAATACGCACAAATCGCAAACCGATGTAGCGGTATATAAACATGAATCAAGTGCAATAAATACGCACAAAATGTAAATACCCAGTAGGCGCAGCCATGGTGCACGAAAACAATATCATGAAACTCAATCATCAAAACTCAAATCCAAGCGATATAAGCGTGATACTCGGATCACAACGCAAATCGCAACAAATGACATTGAGATACACCTCCTACAATGTCGAAAAAAAATATCGGTGCACCCAAACTGACAAAGCAAGAACATCCGTCTGCCTCCTGCTCACGGTCTGGCGTCCTCTGTCTCTGGGTCTTCATTTTTCTGTGGATTACCAATCTCGTAATCCATCGGCTCAACGGCCCGGTCCGGTGTACTAACGGAAACGATCTGCTCTAGTACTCCTCTGGTCAACTCTCGGCCAATTAATATGACCACTTCGTAAAGCAGCACGTCATTGGCGTCGGCATCTGGTCCTCTAAATACACGTGACACAAATGATCCTCGGTGCAAATCTTATTGCAGCAGTGTCCTGGAAGGAACCTGCTCAAGCTCTCTTCCGATCTCGTTTATGTCGAACTATACGGAGGCTGGTACTCTTACCTATTCTTTTCTCGTCTTCTGGACATCTGCGTTCTCCGGACAACATTTTCTCGGGAACTGGTCGCATCCCAACGCCTCTGTAGACATATCCGATCTTTAATCTCAACGGGGAGTAACAACAGCTCGTCAGCATCTCGCATGAACCTTTGGTTCCACTCGTCCTTAACATCGTCCACTTCGACGTCACGTCAAACTATCTGCGTACTGCAAATGTTCTCGGCTACAGTCAATCCGGAGTCTCTCACACGGACTCAAACTACGAACTCGGTATTTTCATCACTCTGTAGAAGACATCTAGCCGAACACGTCCTCGGGAACTCGTCCCAACCATCGGATGAATACTCTAAACTTGTCCGTCCTCGATCAACTCACAACGCATCTGGGTGAGGTCCTTTATCCGAAGCTGGTCCACTTACCGGTCTCCTATCACATGATATCCGGACGACGTTAAACTTTTCGATCGATTCATCAAAGTCCCATAATTCCCCGAGAGCTCAACACTTGAGCACAGTTTAATAATATCCAGTACATGCCACAGTACCTATGGACCAGCCGTAGAAGGGCAAACCCAAGCCTCACTGATGGCACCGCGGAACTGCCGGAAACCCTAAGGTTCAAAAACGGTTCTATGGTCATTATGTCGAGTTGGGGTTTCATTCTTCTAGAGGGTTCACAGAATTACTTGCATGTTCCTCCGAATACCTTAAACTTTGAAAAATGGGTTTCTGACATTCGTTCGAACTTTTTAACTTCGCCTAGACAACATGTGAATACCCTTCGTCTCTTAACTCAAGATAGACTAGCTATCATCTATCGCAGCTCTGCCTGAAAGCTCCAGCGATCTCAGCTCGTAAAGTACGGAGGCGGCATCCTATCAATCTCAGCAACAGCTGCGTCATCTGTCCGTACGGTAGACGACATCACAATCTCTGAGGTATGCTGTACATCAACAGTCTTCTCACAACTGGCAGCCTCTATTAATAGTCCGATCGTCCGGTGCAAAATCGAACACTCGCCTCAAATAGGAGGTCACAACACACACTACATTGAGACGTTCCCATGTCACCAGAAAACACGATGGTCAGTCCTCGTACCAGACGAGCTCGTCCTGACTGCATCACTAGCAGCAGCTCAATCTGCGCTCAAACCATGGTGACAGGAACCTCAAGCATGTAACATCGAAAACAGATCAACGGAATGAAGGGAATCAACAGATCCAGAAATGGATACATGATCATAAGGATGAACGGAATCAGTGAGAGTATGATCATGGAAACAAATAGAATCAAGGATCTCAAATGGATGTATAATCATGGGTACGAAGAGAATCACAGATCTCAAAATATGTATATCCTAAGCTTTCTTAAGTGGAGTATCGTATCGTAAATATGCCGCGGAACATACGTACGGTACGTCACTCTACTCAAGCTACCTACTCCATCAATCAGGGTCAGCCTATGTAACGAAAGTTCGGGTCTAATACCCCCTGTTCAAGTCTAAGTTCCGTAAGGTCAAGCCTAGGTTTCGAACTAGATTACGCCCCAGACTCCACATAGTCAAACCTAAACTTGAACCAAGGTTAAACCTAGCTCTCTGATACCAACTTTGTCACGACCCGAAAATATTAGCTCGTGACCGGCACTTAAATCATGCAACGTCTACAGGCGTAACGTAATTCAAGTAAGCCGAAGCCCAGAAATCTAAACCTTTTTAAGAAATAAAAGAGGTGATGTTTTGAAATAAAGGTATAATGAAAACAAACGTTTTATTAAATGCATGGATAATAGAACATGAAAAATGCAAGTGGATTTTATTAGTTGGAAAACATTTTTCGTCTTTTGAAAATTTGGGCAGCACCTCCTTTGTATATTTTGATCCAAAACCATAAATACATGATAATATAAAAAGCATCCCCAAGCGGGAGCTAGCTCTTCGCCAACCGGCGGATTCACAACCACGCAAGTAATAAAGCAAGTATACGACGTCCAACGGCGAAAATCAACACAAAGATAATGAAATATGCAAGACATCAAAACCACTCGTAGCGGAATAACCCTCGCTCTAAGTCTCGCAACCACAACTCTCACCAAGTCTTACTAATTATACAATTACTAGTTTCTGATTTGATGGAGTTAACTAGATACAACATGAGTAATAATACAAGAGGGGTACGATCCAACATGTACCACCTACCAAAGCAAAATACCCAAATGCAGCTGTGTGCCAGCGATGCCGCTACCGATCCATGCGGTCAACCTGCAAGAACTGTGGCACAACGGGGGTGAGTTGCCAACTCGTGAGTAGAAAACATCATCATGTAGAAATCGAATAAAATAACGATTTCCTAGGTCAACTATATCATAAAGGTAATACTATGATATCTAGGGTGACCGTATCTACATCCAACAATATAATCAAGCCTATATGCATGTGGATATCATCCAACCATATAATCAATGTATGTATGCATGTGGATCTCGTCCACGTGTCAATCAAAGACACAACACCATGCATGTAAATAAAATAAAAGCATATGTATGGAAGTATGAGGATATAAATCAACGTCTGTCCCTCGCGGCACATCAAAATCATGGAACCTGAGTGTCCAGTATCGACACTCGAAACATCATGAAACCCGTGTCCAGTATCAACACGTAAATCCTCATATCTCAGGCGCCGCATCCTCAGATCGGCCTTCAGGCGCTGCACACCCTGGTCGGCCCTCATATCCATCTCACTACTTCGGTCGGTATCCTCCGGATAACCGCCGAGTCCAGATACTATCACCGGTAGGTACTACCTCTGCCATGCTCATCGTCTGCACCACGAAAATCATCTCTCGCCCCGGGGAACCATACCGGTCCACCATGTACCTGCAGACGGTGCCTCCCACTCCTCGAATCGAGTTTTATATGCCAATCTCAGAACCGAGAAAACACATGGTGGACGTCTCGAAATATCATATCAAGAGAAACCGGGTTTTTAAAAAACAATACATATTTTCTTTTGAAATAATCACGGTTCTCAAATCTAGAAATCTCATGAAAACAACATATCTCAATGCGTATAATCATAAAGCATGATGTATGCGACATACAATAGAAATGTAAGCATATCCGTACATCATGCACGCGGAACAGTAATATGCACATATCAAGGGAAAACCGCTCTTTTAAATGATTCCAGTTTTAAAATATATCCGTCGGTTCCCAATTTCTCCAAAGTCAAATGCAATATCGTATAAAGGCATATATGTAACGATAGCAAGTAAATTATGCAAGGAGTCATATCATGATGCAGTAATTCTACTGTGTAGTGACATGGCAATTATCGATGATAAAGTGTGTGAGCCGGCCAATCTGTGTAAGTGTAATATACGCATCATCGATAATGGTGTAGGTGTACTAGCACAGGTATATGTAATGCAATGAGAATGACATGAACACGATATAAAGTAAATCGTGGCCGCAATACTATAAGGTATACATGTCTAACATGACCGAGTCAGTGAATCTGTCAATCGGCATCCAGCCTTACAATATCACGTACGGTATAATCCATCGTACGTCATCCTCTAGTCAATGGTATGGATCACTCATCATAAAACTCATCACGTACGGTAAATCATCGTACGACGGTATTAAACCATTAGGGATCCTATCAACCTATATGACGATGAGGATACGGACCTAACGTCTCGTACGGCATATCGCTCAAGATTCACAACATTATCCATATATATATACCTATCTCTCATGTCACATCCATATCAATCTCATATCAGGGGACCGACAAAGGTATCAATCATCTCATATCGACTCGCATCCGTATACCGACATATCAATCAAGTCATCATATCACCTCGTATATTCTTTATCGCATTAAGTCATCTTGCATATATATATCCTAGCTTATTAATCTCATATCTATAAGTCGTTATTCACATTCACTTTTCATATCCTATATATATATATCAACTCGAGACATCATTTTATCATATCAGGTTACACTAAACCCTAAACTATAACCTTAGTTGTAGTATATCTTGTCTCCTACAAATTCTTAACTATATCCCTAAGTTTCTAAAATGGTTTCTCTAACCATATCCTGTATATCGGTTTCCATCAAAGTTGCGGGGGTGCTATACGCCATCCACCCGACTTCCTCCGTAGATATAGATCTACCTACCTTGACCTTTGCTTGCCGAAGTCGATGACGCCATACCCCGTCGGAATCCACGCGAAGTTACCTACAATAATACACAATTACAATCGCTATTAAAATCGACTCCGGAAAACCGATACGGCACACGGTGCGCTTATATGTTAGAACCTATAGCCTACGCGTGCAAAAGCAACCAAACAACCCTTGTTGTTGACGTACAAACGCCCAATAACCCAATACAATATCAAATACTAAAACCAAGAATTTCAAAATACGGAAAATATAGCCAAAAACACTCCATTGTGCTCCCAGATTTTGACTCAGGTCAATTGGAGCAAAACTAGCAAGTATAGGGTGTTGTATATGGAGTATATGAGCTACAGACCAAACCTAAGCACCAGACACCAAACTTTGGCCGGCCACATTGCTAGAAAATCCGGCCACCTCGGCCAAGTGGGGGAGTTGGGGTCTCGTCTCTTCAGGGTGGTCTCCTATTGTCCCAATTAGGTCTCTAGAGTTGTTTGTTTTTCTCGTAAACACTCCAGGTCATCCCAGATTCCCTGTAGTCACCCAAAAACCTCACAAAACTGACACGGGTGAATTTCCTAAGTCCGTATTCTCTGTTCTAGGTCCACGAATCGATCTCTAGGGTCTTGTAACAGCCACTACACATCACCAATTCCACACAATTATCCAAACCCTTCTCGTGGGATTTCTAACATCACAATTCCATACTAAATCAACTTCTAAACTAAACTAGAATATAAAGAACTAAAAACTAAACTAAAAGGAAGAATTTATACCTCTTTTGGGCAACTCAAGAAAAACCCTAGTTTCTCAAAGTCATCAAAATCTAACTTTTCTTGGTCCAATGTGTTGAGGAGGGGGTGGAGATCATTTTTAATGAAGAGGGTGTAGGGTTTTGATGGAGATTTGGAGATGATATTTGGGGTTGAAGGTGGAGGGAGATGAGTTGAGGAGGAAGATGAAGTAAATAATGGGGAGGGGAAAAGAATGGCCGCCCTCTCTCTCCCCTACCCCCACTCTCTCTTATTCTCATCATCTCTCCAATCATTCTCTATTTTTAACCTTTTCTCTTTCTTTTAAAACCAAATCACAAAATACCCCAAAAACAACACAAGACAACATGTAACCAAAATGCAACATGATATGATGCACTAGCCATGAAAAACTGTAGAAACACGGATTTGGCTTAATCGCGATTAGTAGTGTGCTAATCGGGTTTTTATTTAAATTGCATATAATTAATTATAAAAATACCAAATCCGATAAATATATTTTTAAATGAATAAATCATTTTAATCTCCAATTATTTCATAATTATTGGTATATATTTATACCATTTTACAAAAACCCCAATTTCGCAAATCGGTCAGTTTTCGCGAAATATATTATTTTATTATTAAATTCCAAAAACAATATTTTATATTTTCTGAAATGCTATAACTCCGAAACCCCGAAACAAAACAACAGTGAAATCTGGCTGGAATTTCCATGGTGGTTTGGGTTCGATTTTTTGTGTTCCAGGCTCTGGGGTTTAGTGTTTCAGGTGTTTGTTTTTACTAAGATTGCATATGATGTTATCTTTCTGTAAAGGCAATTCAGAGTGTTTCGTAATCGTAATCTTAACATCGTTTCGGGTAACTTAGGCAATGTTAAAAAGTTCGAACGAATATCAAAAACCCATTTTCACCCCTCTCTGGAAATTTTCCAAAAGTTGGAATTTTTGAGTTTAAAAATCTTCAGAAAATCATTCAGGTAATTCTATGGACCCTCTAGAAGAACGATACCCAAACTCGACTCTTTAACCGCGGCCAAACCCTAGGGTTTGAGGCGGTTCCGCGGTGCTATGAGTGAGGCATGGGTCGGCCCTTCTACGGTTGGTCCATAGATACTGTGGCATATTCTGGGTATTTTTTAAACTGTGCTCAAGTGTTGAGCTCTCTGGGAAATTTTGGGTGTTTGTTGATTCGATCGAAATGTTTAACACCATCTAGCTATCTGTGAATTGTGATACAATATTTGGAATCCACAATAATTAGTTTTGTGAAAACTAATTTGAATTTTGTAAACCTAGCAATTTAGTCTCATTTGATTGGTTGCCGTGGGGTTTTGATTTGGATCAAAACTCTGTCGCAATCTCGTATAGTACGCGAATGCTCGCTGGGTAACATTACTAGATAGCTACACCCCATAGCCCCAACCAAGTGACTTCAGGAGAACCCCGTTGCCTAAAGCATCCGTCCGGGTGCTCGCGGCTGCGGTGTTCCGCCTAAGTGCACTTCGTCGACGGCATCGGGGGTGCGTCCGTCTACTAAAATTTCCGACGAACATTCGATCAACTTGTCGGGAATCTTGTTGAATTGCCCGACTTGATATTGAAAAGTGTTTTCAATATCGAGACTAAAATGCGGGGTTTATAAGGTTATGCATGAAATTCGGAATATCTTCCGGGTTTATGATGTCTAAGGAATTCAAATGTTTAGGCATGAAATCCGAAGTATGTGATATTTCGGGTTTATGATGTCTAAGGTGGTTGCGGATTCTAATTGTTGTAGTTTTCATTTAATTTTCTGCGACCGTAAGTGTAATATGTGGTGTATCGTCTGTTTCGTTGCTATATGTCAACGACAATTGGGATACACATATTTACTTACGTTGATGACATGCGATGTTATGTGTTGCTATGATATGTTATATTGGATCGTCGTGTTTGAATAGCCGGGTTTTTTTTTGCGTGAGATGAGAGTTTTTTCATTTTCATTCATGTAAAAACTTGTATGTAATATTCTTTTATTGGGCCACTTCCGGGTTGAGGTTGATGTCACCATTGATGTATATTATTTACTTTTTCGCATTAGGATAGACCCAAGAAGGAGAGCACAAGTAACCGGGTTTTAGGGTTCAGTGGGAAACCATCTCGAGGAGTCGAGACCGGGTCTCCTGACTCTAGAATTGGTAGGGTTGCTTGCCGCTCTCGTAGGGCTCTAGGGATGTGGGTTTGGCTATTCAGCACGACCGTAGAATCCGTGTTTTTTACTGGCTTAATTTAAAACACGGAATTTCTAGTATATCCAATATTTCATATGTGGACTTCTGCTGCTGAAATTCTGTGATGTGATCACTTTATATGATGAGACGAATGTTGTTATTATATATATGATATATAATGAACGTTGCTTATGTTTTGCATCCGCGCTAGTCCCGCCCTGCTATGTCGTTAGTTAAGTAACCTAACGGTGCATAATGGGACACTGTGGCGAATGCGGATGGTATACGCGTACGTTCTATTTTCGTTTCTTTATCTGTGATGCTTAGGAAGCATAAATGATGAGACTTAATTAATGAGATTAATGAAAAGAAAGAAACCTAATGATGTTGTGGAATCAAATTTTCAAAACTGGTAGGCTCTAGTTCTTGCTTTGCATAGCGATATTCCTTGTAGAATATCCAACACCTCATTTGATGAGGAAAGAGCCGAGATCTCTTCACCGGGAGTGACCTCTTTGGCAAAAGCTAGCAGATGCTACACCCATTCGGTTTATTTTGAAAAACTCGATTTTAAAAGCGGAGCTTAAACCACTTCTTTTCAAAATCACTCGATTCTACAACGATATCAAGTTCATTACGCAAAATGTTTTCTTAAAGACCTGTCGTAGCCCTCCGTCATTTTAGATAAGGACTATTTAGTATTCGTGCTACGTTTGTTAGCCTTCGTCAAGGCGTAGTGTGCGGTAGCTGATTAGTGCTTATCTGCTAAAAGCATGCGATGCGATTGAATTAGGGTAGTCGTGCGACTTTGTTGGCTTTCGTCAAGGGTCGTGCGGTTGAGTTTAATTCAATCATGAAATGTATGGGTTGAATTTGACTAGCGGTCTATGGTTTGTTGGCCTTCGTCAAGGTCATAGAAAGCTAGAGGCAAAATATTATTGGGAATTTCAAGTGTTGAAATTTGCAATGAGATTGCATATCTTCTATGAGATAGTTGGATCCCAATACCTACTGCGAGTAAGAGTTACTCCTGAGAGAGTTTTGCACATTACAATTAGCCGATCAAGTAGGTGTCTAGAAAGGTGTTAACGGGGTTACGTCTATGGGAAAACGAGGTTTATTTTAAATAGGTCCGTGCGAAAGCACGAGGAACCTCCCTCAAAGTACCGACACTGGCCTGGCTGAACGGTTAGCGAACTTGTAGGGTGCAATTAATTCCGGCTAGTCTTACCTTTTAGGGTTTGAAGGAAGATTTGATAAAAACAGCGAGAGCCATCCTGATTAGATAAAATAATAACCAATCTAATCTTGCAAGAGCGCACGCGAGTGTTTTCTTCTCTCTCTCCTGGTAGCGACTGTGACATTCCTCAATCTTATAATTGTTATAAGTCCGAACAGGAAATAGGGGAATACCAGGATTCCCATGCCACTCAATCGAGGAATGAGTATGCTGATGCATCTTCTTTGGGTGTGTTAGTTACCGAGAACTGTTTCTCAGTATCCTCTACGTCTTAGGTATGAGATACCGGATTAGAATCCCACATATGTAATCTGTTACATGGGCTACAGAAAGGTAAAGAACTGGGATTGTGTGATATGTCTCTAAGTGTAAAGAATGGTGCAATTGTTGCAGCCAAATCAGTTGGCAAATATCACCTTGTATTACCAAATGGTAAATACATTGATTCTGAACAAATGTTATTACATACCGAACCTGATATACAACATTACATCAGTTTCTTTATTAAGTTAAAGAAGGATATAATTTTGTATTGAAGGATAATGTTGTGAACATTTTCCTTAATCAAGAGTTGATTGGATCAGGCACGTTATGTAATGGTATATACGTTCTAAATCAAACCACAGTTCAAAATATATAGAACACACACAAGAGGAGTAGTTCAGAAATGAATGAATCCCTCTTATGGCATTGTAGACTAGGTCATATCAATGCGACACGACTAGCTAAGTTATATAAGGATGAATATTTGAACCCGTTCGAATTTTCATCTCATGATACTTATCTGTCTTGTCTCAAAGGTAAAATGACCAATACTCCGTTTACTGGAAACGGAGAAAGAGTTATTGAACTCTTCGGACTGATACATGGTGATGTATACGATCCTATGTCTACACATGCCAGAGATGGTTCCTCGTACTTCATTATATTCACTGACCATCTCTCAAGATTCGGACATATGTTCCTGTTGAAACACAAGTCTGAAACTTTTGAGAAATTCAAGGAATATAAGCTTGAAGTTGAGAATCAGACGGGTAAAAGTATTAAGTCCTTCGATCTGATCGGAGAAGGGAATATTTAAGCATGGAGTTCCTGGATTTTCTAAAAAGTGAATGAGATTATCTCTCAGCTTACTCCTCCGTATACACCACAACACATAGGTTTATCGGGGCGGAGGAATCACACCCTATTAGATATGGTGCGCTCTATAATGAGTACTGCTGTGTTGCCTGTTTCGTTTTGGAGTTATGCACTTGAGAAGCTGCATACCTATTGAATAGGGTTCCGACCAAATCAATGCTTACCACTCCATATACGATATGGTATGGAAAGAGACTATGTCTTAAACGAGTTAAGATATGGGATTGTCTGGCCTATGTTGAAAGGCAAAATCCGGACAAAGTCGAAGCACGGTTAGTTCTGTAAGTTTGCTGGATATACCAAACATTTGCGAGGGTATATCTTCTACCAAACCGAGGAACAAAATGTGTTTTGTTTCTCAACATGCCATCTTTTTAGAAAAATGAATTTCTTGAAAAACAAATTAGTGGTCATGAGGTGGAACTGGAAGGAGTTCCAGCTATACAAACTAGGACGGATGATTTAGTGGAACCAAAGAATTCAATATTTTCTAACGAACTTCAACCTCTCCGCGAATCTGGTCGGGTTCCTCATCCACCTGAGAGATATTACGGTTTCCTCAGTGACGGTGGGAGCGAGGATTGCATCATGGTAGATGATGACCCAACTAGGTTCAGGCAGGCCATCACAAGTGGGGATTCTGTGAAATGGCTGGATGCAATAAGATCTGAGATGGAATCCATATACACCAACAAAGTATGGACTTTGGATGTTGCTCCTGAAGAGGTTAAACCCAACGGGAGCAAGTGGTTCTTTGGGAAAGAAACCAGGTGTAGATGGAAAAGTTGAGACTTTCAAAGCTAGACTTATAGCAAAAGGTTCTCATCATACAACCATGTGTGGATTGTGATGAAACCTTTTCTCCAGCGGCTATGCTTAAGACCATCCGGATCCTACTTGCCATTGCTGCATACCATGACTACGAAATCTGGCAGTTGAACGTCATGACCGCTTTTCTAAATGGTGATTTAGAAGGGAGCGCGCACATGACAGCCAGAGAGCTTCGTGGACAGTGGGAGCAGCGGAAAGGTGTGTAAGCTGTATCGCGGAGTTGAAACATCTGTTTTGATATGGCGGTCAAAGAGTTTGACTTCATCAGAAAGGTAGATGAACCTTGTATATACAAGAAGGTTGTAGAGAGTATAATTGTCTTTCTCGTATTGTACGTAGATGACGTACTCTTGATAGGAAATGGGTTTCCTATGCTACACTCGGTCAAGCTCCTCTTATCACGAGGATTCTCCATGAAAGATCTGGGTGATACCTACTACATCTTGAGGATTTAGATCTATAGAGATAGATCTAAGTGGATGTTGGGAGTGTCCCAAATCCAGGTACATTAATACCATACTAAAGGGGTTTAGTATGGAAGATTCTAAGCGTGGTGATTCGCTCACTTACTCAGGAATCACTCTCTCTAAAAAGACGCCTTTCAAGACTGATTTGGAGAGAGCTCGCGTGCAAGGGATACCTGTGGGTGACTAATATGATCATCACCTACTGTCGGTGTATTGACGAGTCTTTAGAGTCCTACACAGAGGTTTCCTGGCTCAGGCGAAAAGAAGTAGGAGCACATATATGATATGTGCGGGACCGAGATTAATACGCGTATGTGATACTGTATTCTAATATCGCGATATGTGATATCATTCGGTTATATGTGATATAGCCGGGTTATCGAATCGAGTGTTGATTCGATAAGTTGATGCAAATGATATTAGTCGGTTATATGTGATATAGCCGGATTATTAAATCAAATGTTGATTTAATAATTTAATGTAGGATTATATATATTTGATATATTAATTTTACATTAACTAATATTAGCCCACTTAAGCATTTCTTTTTCTCACTTCTATATAATATATATGTGATATGTATTATTGTGTCGTGCTTGATGATACATTGTTCATGGGTGTATAAGACTCACACCATTCCATAGATAATTAAGGGTATTTATTTATTTAAGGTAAATACAAAATTAGGTGGAAATTAGTCATGGTTGATGCTTAGTGGAAGCTTGTAGAAAGCTTGACCAAGTCCACTAATTTTGTTTTATCTTAAGATATTTATTAACTCAACCATTATCTTTAGCCATGGTTAAACCTCTACAAGAGTTATATGAGGTATTATCTCACCCATGGTTGCTATTCTTACTCATTCACTCTCATTCCATTCACATCTTCATCTTTTTCTTCATTCCAATTTTGCTCTCTGGCTTTTTGGAAAGTGAAGAAATATAGTGAGAAAAATTATTCTAAAGTGAGTAAAAATCCTACTTCATCAATCTTCACTAGGTTAGCCATTTAGTTTAGGTTGTTTGCTTAACTAATTCCCAATTAGTCAAGAGGTAGCTTGAGTTGGAGATTTCTCGACGTAGATCATCTGCGGCCTCGAAGACTTCAAGCAAGCTTGTTCTTTTCGCCTTGTGAATCCTTACTAGAGTCCGGAAGATCACTACTTGGAGCGAAGGGACTACTATACGGAGCTTTAGAAGTGAATGACCAGTCTACAAAAGTTGTATTCCTCATTTACTTAGTGTAATGTTTGATTACATGCTTGCTTACTCCTAATTTTCTAGTTAGATCCTTGGCATGGATTGCTTAGCTCTCTAGTTTTTTTAAAAATTGCATACTTGATATCCTATAAATCGGAGTGAGAACGCTAAGGAACCCAGCATCTACATCTCTACTCTTCTTCAAATCTCTATAAGAACCCTTTTTGATTTTAATAGAAGTCTTTACTTCTTCATTCCACCGTGACATGTCCTTATATGGTGGAGTACTATCCCTCGACTCACAAAGTAGCTTTCTAGCTACCTTATTAATGTTGGATATAGTGCCCTCAAGGCTATTATTGTAATCGCAAGCAAACGATTATGATGATCGAAGGAGGACTATACGGCTAGAACAATCTTATTCGAGATGATAGTATGATATCTGGTACCATGTCTTGTGTGGTATAGCATATTACTATTACATATTGATAGAGCCCATAGGATTCATGCTTGACTGCTAGGGTTGTGATTGCGATCACACTTGTGAGAACTTGGTAGTCTATAAGCACATCCTAAATGTCTCTAGTCGTGGGAATATCGAGATTGTGCATCGATATTCCAGAGTAGACTAGTGTATACGTTTCTTGACCCCGACGAGTTGCGATGGCCGGTCTCACAGCTATTGGTGTTAGTCAGCCACCAAAGATTGTTTACTGGTGCTCATTGGGTTATGGGTTACACTGGACGGACTCGCCGAGAACATGTTAGATGGTATTATACCTATTGTCAGATAGCAGTTCTCAAATGACATTACTATAGCGTAGTCTGTCGACCCGAAATCGTCATTTGTCTCGAGTGTGTTCCTACTATACTTTGATTGCTGCCTTATCACGACTTAAAAGAGTCGTGCAAATAGGTAGATTTTGGGTGTAATCCCGAAGCACTTGGAGGCAGTGAGCGATTGAGAGGATTTGTCTCTCCCGGTATTGGGAGTTGATGTCGCGTTGTGTACGGTTGGCCCTCACCATAAGACCTAGGCCTAAGAGGATGGGATTTACTGATTGCGATCAGTAGTTTCTCCATTGGTGATAGGGCTCGACACCGGCACGACTTATCAGGTCATTAGGGGTCTTACGTTATCCACCCCCTAGAATGGATATGCGATACTCTCACACGAACAGACTGGACTGTATGGTACATGTCGTTGATAGGCTCAGTAGGGTTTCGGACGAACTTACTTGTCGATCTCCTCTTCGACAATACCCGTGTAGTCGTTACGTACAGCTAGTGCCGCTGACGTGCTTGTGGTTAAACCCACTGCCAGCGTATTGTTGAGTCTTTAGAGTCCCATACAGAATTTCTAGTTTTGGCGAAATGTTGTAGTTGCGGTATATTGATACGCGCTTGGGTTCGATTAAAACTAGTATATTGGATACACTGACGGTAATCGAACGGTTGAAATACTAACCGATCTTTTTGGAAAGACGAATATTAAATCGAGTGCCGATTTAATATATTAATACATATTTTTTGTAGTATGTATTTACAAGTATTTTTTCACTAATTTAATTTTGTCTCTTTTTGTATTTTAAATACATTAGAAATTAATTACAAGTGTATTTATATGTACTTGTATTGTTACATTTATATATATGTATAAATTGTGATTAATTTAAATCTTTTCTTTTTATTTCTTTTTCTAATGCTTATGTTATGCATATGGCACATCATACCCTCACCATATTGTATTATGTGTAAATAGATGCTCGTGCCGCTAACTAGCAACCAAAGTGAAATACAAAACAATTTTTTTTACAACGAGAGCACGAACTTCTACGAGCTAGAATCGAATCCAAACACTAAACTAGTAGAACTAGAGAAGGTTAACTACTCGGATAGTGATAGCTACCTTTGTAGTCGTGTTCTTCGTCTTCTTTCCATTTCTTACGCTCGTAGGAACTCCGGGAACGAGCTTGGGATCGGTCCTTCTTGTTGAAGATGATCCACCCGAGAGAATCCTAACCTAAGTTTTAGCTTCACACAAAATCAACTAGTGAAGCAACTAGTGAATAAGACTTGTTAGGAATTGATCAGTAAGATGTAGTAGTGGCTAATCTCTAAGGTTTCTTTTTTTTTTGCTTTCTCAACTCACTAAAACTCAAGAGAAAGAAGAAAATAATGGTGATGGTGATGATAATATCAAGCATGACTAAAAAATATGAATCATTATCCTTATCTCTTTTCTTTCTCTCTTTTTTTATTCATGTGAGAGTGGGTGGACTTGTGACTCACCATGGTGAGTCACAAGCCCGCACTCCTCACATAAACAAGAAGAGACGAGAAGAAAAGTGAGCCACCTCATGTGTACGCATATACATATGTACAAGTGTATATTTATAAATATATATACACCAATACACTAATACAACTATATGTTACAAAATATGAATACCACATTCGTATCAAAATACGAATGCCCGTATTCGTATAAATACCGTATGCTGTCAAAATACGAATACCGAAAAGAGATATACTAAAAAGAGATATATAATACTAGCTCACGTTTTATCCAAATAGGATAATTTGGCTATCTTTCAAACCGGCTGGTATTAACAAAATATCCGATTAAAAGTACACGTACAAAAACACGTATTTAATCGAATTTAAGTATGTATCAAAATATGCATACTACATTATTTCGCCTAAGCTGGGAAACTCTCAGTGTGGGATTCTAAAGACTTGACAATACACTGACAGTGGGTTTAACCACAAGCACGTCAGCGGCACTAGTTGTACGAAACTGCTGTCCAGGTATTGAACGAAAGGAAGGTCGACAAGCAAACTTGTTCGTATCCCTACTGAGTCTGAAAGTGACAATCTCCGGACTGTTCGGTCTCTTTGTCTGAGAGTATCGCATACTGGGTCTAGGAGGTGGAAAATGTCAGACGCCTAATAACCAATAAGTCGTGTCGATATGGCCCAAAACTATGCCGAGAAACTACTAATCTCACAATCAGTAAATCTCAATTGCCTTGGCCAAGGTCTTATGATGATAACCAATCGAATACTTCGCGACATCAACTCTCTATACCGGGAGAGACGAATCCTTTCTATCGCTCACTGCCCCCAAGTGCTTCGGGACTGTACCGAACTAAAACCTGTTTGCATGACTCTTTAAAGCCGTTGCAGGATAGTATTCTAAGTACAGTGGGAACACACTCAAGACGAATGACGATATCAGGTTTAAAGACGAACCTTTACCTATGTCATCAGAGAACTACAATCAGACGATAGATATATTACCATCTAGAAGTTCTCAACGAGTCTGTCCAGTGTAACTCATAACCTAATGAACATTTGTATACTATCTTTGGTGCCGTACACCAATGACCGTGGGACATGCCACCTTTCCATATAGGAATAAGAAACGTATACACCTGTCTACTCCGGAGTATCAATGCCCTATCTTGAAACTCCAACGACTAGGGACAATTTAAGGATGTGCTTATAGACTACCTAAACCCTACGAGTATGATCGCCATCACAACTCTAGTAGTCAAGCAAAAATCCTACGGGCTTTACCAACATGTAATCGAGATACGTAATATCAAATAGAATATATACATGTGTTGAGGTAAAGACAAACTAGATAGCATACTATCATATCGAGTAAGATTGTTCTGTACATATATATCTCAAGCATCCACATGTAATATACAATCCTGTACTATACAATAATGGCCTCTAAGGCATATACATCCAACATCCCCCATTTGCACTAAGGCCATGAATTGGCGTATCGAAGACCAATCGTCTCCAGTAGCCGTTCGAGCTGAGTTTGAGGAAGTCTTTTTGTGAGTGGGTCCGCCGTGTTGTCCTTTGTGTCTACTCTACTGATCACGATCTCTCAGCGATCAATGATCACCATTTCCCGGCGATCAATGATCATCCTGTTCAGGTGATACCGCCTTAAGATATGTCTGGATTTCTGATAGGACTGTGGTTCCTTTGCTAACGCTATAGCCCTATTGTTGTCATAATATAAAAGTATTGGATCAACAATAGACGGAACCACCTCAAGTTCATAAATGAACTTTCTCATCCCGATAGCTTCTTTTGCGGCATCGCTGGCAGAATGTATTCAGCCTCCATTGTCGAGTCTGCTACAGTGTCCTGTTTGGAACTTTTCCAACAGACTATCCCTTTATTGAGGGTAAACATATAACCCGAGACAGACTTATTGTCATCCTTGTCGCTTTGGAAGCTTGAATCGGTAAAGAATTTCATCTGGAGGTCTCTGTTACCGTACACTAATAACATATTTTTAGTCCTTCTTAAGTACTACAGAATGTTCACAGCTGTCCAATGATTCTTTCCTGGGTTTGACTGATACCGGCTTAATACGCTAAGTGCGCAAGCTACATTCGGTTTGGTACATAACATTGCATACATTATAAATCCTACTACCGAAACATAGGGTATAATGCTCATGCGAGAGGGTGATTCCGTGACAAGCCGGTAAATTATTGCGCTTAGAATTTTCCATACTATACCTTTTTAGTATGGTGTCAATGTACCTGCACTGTGAAAGTCTCAACATTTTAGATCTATCACGATAGATCTTGATCTCCAGAATGTAGGAGACATCATCCAGGTCCTTCATGGAGAACTTCTGAGACAAGAACAGTTTGACCGATTGCTGTTAGTTGTATGTATGCCCTAGAGGCCAGTATTGTACAGATTATGTATATTATATTGGATGCTTGGACATATATAGAGATGACTTTCTTGCTCGATATGATAGTATGCTATCTGGTTGCCATTTATCTTAACATGTACACTAGTCTCTTTATACTGTCTTATAGTTACATGTTGGTAAAGCCCTTAGGATTTGTACTTGACTACATGGACTATGATGCAGATCATACTAGTGGGGACATGGTATTCCATAAGTACATCCTTCAAGGTCCCTAGTCGTGGGTGTATCGAGACGGGGCATCGATATACCAGAGTAGACTAGCGTATACGCTTCTCGACCCATGTGATGGGCAATGGATGATCCCATATCCATTGGTGTTTGACATCAGAGATGGTATACAGGTGCTCAGTGGAAACTGGGTACACTGGACGGACTCGCCGAGAACTCCCAGATGGTATTATACCTCACGTCAGATGGCAGTTCTCAGGTGACACTTGTACAGGTTAGTCTGTAGACCCGAGATCGTCATAGAGTCTTGTGTGATTCCCACTGTGCTTTGATCTCCACCTTACCACGTCCATAAGGGCGTGCAAAACGGTGGTCTTTGGGTACAGTCCCGAATCACATGGAGGCAATGAGCGATAGGAGGGGTTTCGTCTCTCCCGGTATTGGGAGTTGATGTTGCGCAGTGCTCGATTGGCCGTAACAGGGAAGTCCCTGGCCAGGGCTGATTAGAGATTTGCTGGTAAGTGTTACCAGTAGTTTCTCGACCCGTTATGAGCCTCACATCAGCACGACTTATCGGGTTATTGGGGTCTGACGTTTACCACCCCTAGACTTGATATGCGACGTATCTGACGAAGAGACCGGACTGTATGGTAAGTGTTACTGGTCGGATTCGCAGGAGTGTGAGCGGGCTAGCTCGTCGATCTTCTGATCGCTCAATACCCGGGTGGCCGTTACGTTTAGCAGACCGCTTGCGGCTTGTGGGTGCTTGATATGATCATCATCTGCTACCGGCGTATTGACGAGTCTTTAGAGTCCTACACAGAGGTTTCCTGGCTCAAGCGAAACGAAATAGGAGCGCATATGAGATATGTGCAGGACCGAGAATAATGCGTGTATGTGATACCGCATTTCATTCTCGCGATATATGTTTCGAATGGTTATATTCGATATGACCTAGTTATCGAATCATTGATTCGATAAATCGATACATTGGATTCTAGTCGGTTATGTGCGACATGACCGGATCATTGAATCAAATGTTGATTTAATGATTTAATGCATAATTATATATTTGATATATTGCATTGCATTAACTAGTATTGGTTCACTTTAAACGGATTTTTCTCACTTGATTTGCACATTGTATATGTGATATACTATTGTGCACTTTTTTGTATCATGTTTGATGATACTTGACCATATTGTTAAGTGTATGGAATTAAACCATAGTTAACTTGAGATTAGGGTTTTATTTATGCCTTTATTCATTTAATTGTTTATTCATTTATTTGGATAAAGATTTAGAGGAGAATGGTGGCATTTCTTGTTTTATGTTGAAGCTTCAAGAAGCTTTGACTTTGCTAACCATCCTTATCCTCATGCTTAACCCTAACCCTCTAAAGTGACCATGGTTTATTCTCTACACTTAACCCTAGTTTAGTTATGATAAGTATTTGATTTTCTATTTTCTTTTGATCATAACTTATCATAACTAGCTCATTTTTCTTCTTCTTCTTCAAGTGAGCAACCTTGATGCCATCAATGGCAACTTGTGATCTAGTGAGCAAAATCCAAATCTAAAGTGAACCCACCTCCTATTTCTTCACCCTCTACCTCTTGCCAAGTTGTTTTGGGTGTTTACTTCATAAGTTTCACAAGTTTGTGAAGTCGGAGCTTGAGTTTGTGCAACCTCGACGTAGATCGTCTTTGACGCAAAGCCGACGACCTATTCCGCTTGCTTTCCCGATGAAGCCGATGATCGAGTCGAGGATTCATGATGGACAGCGAGGGCATGACCACGTGGAGCTAAGGAGGCGGAAATCCGGATCTACAAAGGTTGTAGCATCCCAACTTTAGTTAAATAGTTAACTAGATTATAGTTTCGCCTAGACATCTAGTAAACGATCCATGTTAGGGTTTCTCGGCATCCATAATTTTTAAAATTGGCATGGTCGATGCCTTGAGAGACTTCATTAGGATGCCTAGGAACCCTACAGTGGTATCAGAGCCAAGCTAGAGCCTTAGGCGAAGTCTAGACGGAGTTTGAAGTCCGAACGAACACGAAACCCAAATACTTTAGAGCTCTCTGGACATTTTCATAAATCTGGGATTTTTTCATATTAAAAATGCCTAAAAAATTCACCAAGGAAATACAAGAATTACGATATAAAATTTTTCCCATGAACAGTTACTTGAGCCGCGGAAGAGCGGCAGAAGCATGGCTTCTGCCGCTGTTCCGCGGCCATATAGTGACGTCATCCAATTTTCTCTGCACAGTAATACCTGATAAATTCTGGTGAGTTTTCTGGATATTTTTTAATTGATTTAAAGGTTGAGTGCTCTGGGGTTATATTGGGAATCGATGAATTCGATCGGAATATCAAACTTTGTTTAAGTGTTTTTCCAGATAACTGTAGAATATGTTAAAGAGTTCGACCGGATATAAATACCCAGGTTTTCCCCTGCCGGAATAATTCCAAGTGTTGGATTTTTCTGTGGTTAAAAGACGTTCTGAGTAGTGCAAGTAACGCGATGGTCCCTCTAGAAGACACAAACCTTAACTTGATTATGTGACCGTCTTGAACTGCCCTTTGAACCTTCGGGTTTGGGGCAGTACGGCGTGCCACATGTGAGGCGTTGGCTTGACCCTTCTACGACTGGACCGTTGGTACTGAGGCATGAAGTGAATGTCTTTGAACCTATTTCATGTGTTGATCGGTGTCGGGAAAACTTGGGTGTTCGAATGTTCGATCGGAAAGTTTAATATATTCTATTTATCCAGAATTGGATACAATAATTGGAATTCACAAACAGTTATGAGATAACTGGATGAATGTTATAGATCTAGCAGTTTAGTTTCACAAGATATCGAAAAGAGTTTTCGATGATGGGACTAAAATGCGGGGTTTATAACTGTTAGGCATGTAATGTCTAAAGAGGTAACGGATTCCAATTGTTGTAGTTTTACACTTTCTTTTCTGTGACCGTAAGTGTAATATGTGATATCGCCGGTTTCGTTGCTATATGTCAACGACAATTGGGGTATGCATACTTACTTACGTTGATGACATTGATGTTATGTGTTGCTGGATATGTTATATTGGATCGTCGTGTTCGAATAGCCGGGGTTTTTTATGTGAGATGAGTGTTTTTCTTTTTCATTCATGTATAAAAACTTGTATGTAATATTCTTTCATTTGGGGCGCTTCCAGGTAGCGGAAGTTGTCACCTTTTGTATATTATTTACTTTTCCGCATTAGGATAGACCCAAGGAGGGGAGCACAAGTAACCGGGTTCTGGGGTCCAGTGGGAGACCAACTCGAGGAGTCGAGTCCGGGTCTCCTAACCCTAGAATTGGCAGGGTTACTTGCCGCTCTCGTAGGGGTCTAGGGGTGTGGGATTGGCTATTCATCACGACCGTGGAATCCGTGTTTTATACTGGCTCGTATTGAAAACACGGACGTCCTAGTATATCCAATATTTCATATGTTTATTCTGCTGCGATATCTGTGATGTGATTCTGTGATGGATATAGTATATAGTATATATGATATATTATATAGACGTTACTTATGTTTTACACCCGCGCTAGCCCTTCCCTGCTCTGTCGTTAGTTACCTAACCTAACGGTGCACGAGGGGACATCGAGGCGAATGCAGATGGCATAAGTGTACGTCATATCTATCTGTGATGTTTAGGTATTTAAATGATGGGACTTCATTAATGTGATTAATGAAAGAAAAGAAACCTAAGATGTTGTAGAATCGAATTTTAAAATAAAACAGGTAGCTACAGTTCTTGCTTTGCACAGCGGTATATATGATATACCCCGCACCTTATTCGATGAGGAAAGGACCGAGATCCCTTCACCGGGAGTGACTCCTTTAGCAATAACTGGCAGATGCTACACACTCGGTTTGGTTTTGATTGCTTTTAAGAGTTTTTGCTTTGCACAGTGATATATATGATATATCCCGCACCTCATTCGACGAGGAAAGGGCCGACGATCCCTTCACCGGGAGTGACCCCTTTAGCAAAACTGGAAAAGCCTCAAAATCACTCCATTTCAAAACTTCATTTGATTCTACAACGATATAAAGTTCATTACGCAAAGGGTTTTTAAAAACCTGACGTAGCCCTCCGTCATTTCAGATAAGTAGTAGTTAGTATTCGTGCTGCGTTTGTTGACTCAGTCAAGGCGTAGTGTGTGGTAGCTGATTACTATTTATCTGTTTATGCATATGATGCAGATTGGATTAGGGTAGTCGTGCGGCCTTGTTGACTTAGTCAAGGGTCGCGCGGGTGGGTTTAATTCAATCAGGAAATGACGGGTTGAACTTTACTTGCGGTCTATGGTTTGTTGACTCAGTCAAGGTCATAGATCACCTGGGGCAAAATATTATCGGGAATTTCAAGTGTTGAAATTTGCAATGAGATTGCATACCTTCTATGAGATAGTTGGATCCCGATACCCGCTGCGAGTAAGAGTTACTCCTGGGAGAGTTTTACACATTGCAATTAGCCGATCAAGTAGGTGTCTAGAAAGGTGTTAACGGGGTTATGCCTCTGGGAAAACGAGGTTTACAGTAATTAGGTTCGTGCGAAAGCACGGGGGACCTCCCTCAAAGTACCGACACTGGCCTGGCTGAAAGATTGGCGAACTTGTAGTGTGTAATTAATCCCGGCTAGTCTTTCCTTTTAAGGTTTGAAGGAAGATTTGATAAAAAGCAGTGGGAGCCATCCTGATTAGATAAGATAATAACCAATCTGATCTTGCACGAGCATACGCTAAAGTGTTTTCTTCTCTCTCTCTCCAGGTAGCGACCATTTCATGCCCTAATAAAGATAATAATATGGATGTATTGACCAAACCCGCATGTTATACTGTGCAGGGGAACGTTGAACCCGTTCTATCTTATAAGTGTTATAAGAATGAACAGGAAACAGGAGAATATCTGGATTCTCACACCGCCCAAACGAAGAACATGCATGTTGATGCATCATCTTCGGGTGTGTTTGTCATTGAGAACTGTTTCTCAGTTCACCCTACGTCCTGGGTATTAGATACCGGGTCAGGATCCCACATATGTAAGATGTTACATGGGCTGCGAAAAGGTAGAGAACTGAGAAAAGGTGAACATTCCGTTCATGTAGGGAATGGGGCAAATGTTGCAGCCAAAGCAGTTGGCATATATCACCTAGTATTACCAAATGGTGATACACTAGTCCTGAATGAGTGCTATTATATACCGAACATGATGTGCAACATTATATCAGTTTCTTTATTAAGTAAAGAAGGTTATAATTTTGTAGTAAAGGATAATGTTATGAACATATTCCTAGATCAAAGGTTGATTGCATCAGGCTCGCTACATAATGGCATATTCATTCTCAATCAAAATACAGTCTTCAATATATAAAACACACACAAAAGGAAAAGCTCAGAAATGAACGAATCCTTCTTGTGGCACTGTAGACTTGGCCATATCAATGAGACACGACTAGCTAAGTTGCATAAGAACGGATATTTGAATTCATTCGAATTATCATCTTATGACACTTGCCATTCATGTCTCAAAGGAAAAATGACCAAAACTCCGTTTAAAGGACACGGAGAAAGAGTTACTGAACTCTTGGGACTGGTGCATAGTGATGTATGCGGTCCAATGTCTACACACGCCAGAAATGGTTCTTCCTACTTCATTACATTCACTGACGATCTCTCTAGATACGGGCATGTGTTCCTGTTGAAACACAAGTCTGAAGCTTTTGAGAAATTCAAAGAATATAAGCACGAGGTAGAGAACCAAACGGGCAAAAGTATTAAGGTTCTTCGATCTGATCGAGGAGGTGAATACTTAAGCAGTGAATTCCTGGATTATCTAAAAGAGAATGGGATTCTCTCTCAGCTTACTCCTCCTTATACACCACAGCACAACGGTGTATCGGAACGAAGGAATCGCACCCTATTAGATATGGTGCGTTCAATGATGAGTAATGCTGAGTTACCTGTTTCCTTTTGGGGGTATGCGCTTGAGACAGCCATATACCTATTGAATCTGGTTCCGTCTAAATCTGTACCTACCACACCATATGAGATATGGAGTGGGAAGAGACCATATTTTAAGCGAATTAAGATATGGGGTTGTCCGGCCTATGTGAAAAAGCAAAATCCGGACAAACTCGAGGCACGATCAGTCCTTTGCAAGTTTGTGGGATATCCTAAGAATTCTCAAGGATATTTTTTCTACCAAGCTGAGGAACAAAGAGTGTTTGTTGCTCAACATGCCACCTTTTTGGAAAGGGAATTTCTTGCAAAAGAAATTAATGGCATAGAGGTAGAGCTGGAAGAGGTTCCAGCACCACAAACTGCAACTGACAATTTAGTAGAACCAGAGGATTCAGTGGTGCCCGACGTACCCCAGCCTCTCCGCCGATCTAGTAGGGTTCCTCGTCCACCTGAGAGATACTATGGTTTTCTCATTGATGGTGGTAGTGAGGATTGCATCATGGAGGATGATGACCCAACTAGCTTCGAGCAGGCCATCACGAGTGGGGACTCAGTGAAATGGCTGGATGCTATGCGGTCCGAGATGGATTCCATGTACACCAACAAAGTATGGACTTTGGAAGTTGCTCCTGAAGGGGTAAAACCCATTGGGAGCAAGTGGATCTTCAAGAAGAAATTTGGTGCAGATGGGAAAGTGGAGACTTTCAAAGCTAGACTTGTAGCAAAGGGTTTTCGTCAAAGACCAGGTGTGGACTATGACGAAACCTTTTCTCCAGTGGCTATGCTTAAATCCATCCGAATCATGCTTGCCATTGCTGCCTTTCATGACTACGAAATCTGGCAAATGGATGTTAAGACCGCCTTTCTAAATGGTGATTTAGAAGAGTGCGTGTACATGACTCAGCCAGAGGGCTTCGTAGACAGTGGGAGCAGCGGGAAGGTGTGCAAGCTGCTTAAATCCATTTATGGATTAAAGCAAGCATCGCGGAGTTGGAACATCTGCTTTGACGTCGTTATCAAAGAGTTTGATTTCGTCAAAAATCCAGATGAACCTTGTGTCTACAAGAAGGTGGCAGAGAGTAAGGTTGTCTTCCTCGTATTGTACGTAGACGACATACTCTTGATAGGAAATGATATTCCTATGCTGCAATCGGTCAAGCTCTTCTTATCACAAAGATTCTCAATGAAAGATCTTGGTGATGCCTCCTGCATTTTGGGAATTAGGATCTATAGAGATAGATCCAAACGGATTTTGGGATTGTCCCAATCCAGGTACATTGACACCATACTAAAGAGGTTTAGTATGGAAGAGTCCAAGCGTGGGAACTTGCCCACGATCTCTGGAGTCACTCTCTCCAAAGAGATGTCTCCCAAGACTGATTTGGAGAGAGCTCGCATGCAAGGTATACCCTATGCTTCGGCAGTAGGCTCTATCATGTATGCGATGCTATGTACCAGACCCGATGTAGCATACTCACTAAGTATAGTGAGCAGGTATCAAGCTGATCCTGGAGAGAGTCACTGGACAGCTGTGAAGAGCATTCTCAAGTACTTGCGAAGGACTAGAGATATGTTCTTGGTGTATGGTAACGGAGAACTCCAAGTGGAGTCCTTTACCGATTCGAGCTTTCAGAGTGATAAGGACGACTCTAAGTCGCAGTCGGGCTTTGTCTTTACCCTTTACGGAGGGGCGGTTAGCTGGAAGAGTTCCAAGCAGGAAACCGTGGCAGACTCGACGATGGAGGCTGAATACATCGCTGCCAACGATGCTGCTAAAGAAGCTGTCTGGGTCAAGAAGTTCATTACTGAACTTGGAGTGGTTCCATCCATTGAGCATCCAATACCTTTGTATTGCGATAACAATGGAGCGGTGGCTTTGGCCAAGGAACCCAGGTCCCATCAGCGGTCCAGGCATATTCTGAGGCGGTATCACCTGATCCGGGAGATAGTTGATCGCCGGGAGATCGAGGTCAGGAGAGTTGACACGAAAAACAACACGACGGATCCACTCACGAAGGCCATTCCCCAGATACAGTTTGAGAGACTCTTCGGGATGCTCGGTATGAGATACTACAGCAGCTGGCCCTAGTGCAAGTGGGAGATTGTTAGTTGTATGTATGCCCTAGAGGCCAGTATTGTACAGATTATGTATATTATATTGGATGCTTGGACATATATAGAGATGACTTTCTTGCTCGACATGATAGTATGCTATCTGGTTGCCATTTATCTTAACATGTACACTAGTCTCTTTATACTGTCTTATAGTTACATGTTGGTAAAGCCCTTAGGATTTGTACTTGACTACATGGACTATGATGCAGATCATACTAGTGGGGACATGGTAGTCCATAAGTACATCCTTCAAGGTCCCTAGTCGTGGGTGTATCGAGACGGGGCATCGATATACCAGAGTAGACTAGCGTATACGCTTCTCGACCCATATGATGGGCGATGGATGATCCCATATCCATTGGTGTTTGACATCAGAGATGGTATACGGGTGCTCAGTGGAAACTGGGTACACTGGACGGACTCGTCGAGAACTCCCAGATGGTATTATACCTCACGTCAGATGGCAGTTCTCAGGTGACACTTGTACAGGTTAGTCTGTAGACCCGAGATCGTCATAGAGTCTTGTGTGATTCCCACTGTGCTTTGATCTCCACCTTACCACGTCCATAAGGGCGTGCAAAACGGTGGTTTTTGGGTACAGTCCCGAATCACATGGAGGCAATGAGCGATAGGAGGGGTTTCGTCTCTCCCGGTATTGGGAGTTGATGTTGCGCAGTGCTCGATTGGCCGTAACAGGGAAGTCCCTGGCCAGGGCTGATTAGAGATTTGCTGGTAAGTGTTACCAGTAGTTTCTCGACCCGTTATGAGCCTCACATCAGCACGACTTATCGGGTTATTGGGGTCTGACGTTTACCACCCCTAGACTTGATATGCGACGTATCTGACGAAGAGACCGGACTGTATGGTAAGTGTTACTGGTCGGATTCGCAGGAGTGTGAGCGGGCTAGCTCGTCGATCTTCTGATCGCTCAATACCCGGGTGGCCGTTACGTTTAGCAGACCGCTTGCGGCTTGTGGGTGCTTGATATGATCATCATCTGCTACCGGCGTATTGACGAGTCTTTAGAGTCCTACACAGAGGTTTCCTGGCTCAAGCGAAACGAAATAGGAGCGCATATGAGATATGTGCAGGACCGAGAATAATGCGTGTATGTGATACCGCATTTCATTCTCGCGATATATGTTTCGAATGGTTATATTCGATATGACCTAGTTATCGAATCATTGATTCGATAAATCGATACATTGGATTCTAGTCGGTTATGTGCGACATGACCGGATCATTGAATCAAATGTTGATTTAATGATTTAATGCATAATTATATATTTGATATATTGCATTGCATTAACTAGTATTGGTTCACTTTAAACGGATTTTTCTCAATTGATTTGCACATTGTATATGTGATATACTATTGTGCACTTTTTTGTATCATGTTTGATGATACTTGACCATATTGTTAAGTGTATGGAATTAAACCATAGTTAACTTGAGATTAGGGTTTTATTTATGCCTTTATTCATTTAATTGTTTATTCATTTATTTGGATAAAGATTTAGAGGAGAATGGTGGCATTTCTTGTTTTATGTTGAAGCTTCAAGAAGCTTTGACTTTGCTAACCATCCTTATCCTCATGCTTAACCCTAACCCTCTAAAGTGACCATGGTTTATTCTCTACACTTAACCCTAGTTTAGTTATGATAAGTATTTGATTTTCTATTTTCTTTTGATCATAACTTATCATAACTAGCTCATTTTTCTTCTTCTTCTTCAAGTGAGCAACCTTGATGCCATCAATGGCAACTTGTGATCTAGTGAGCAAAATCCAAATCTAAAGTGAACCCACCTTCTATTTCTTCACCCTCTACCTCTTGCCAAGTTGTTTTGGGTGTTTACTTCACAAGTTTCACAAGTTTGTGAAGTCGGAGCTTGAGTTTGTGCAACCTCGACGTAGATCGTCTTTGACGCAAAGCCGACGACCTATTCCGCTTGCTTTCCCGATGAAGCCGATGATCGAGTCGAGGATTCATGATGGACAGCGAGGGCATGACCACGTGGAGCTAAGGAGGCGGAAATCCGGATCTACAAAGGTTGTAGCATCCCAACTTTAGTTAAATAGTTAACTAGATTATAGTTTCGCCTAGACATCTAGTAAACGATCCATGTTAGGGTTTCTCGGCATCCATAATTTTTAAAATTGGCATGGTCGATGCCTTGAGAGACTTCATTAGGATGCCTAGGAACCCTACAATTGCAACATAGGAATATCATTTTCTATTAGGAGAATGTCATCAACGTACAAACAAGAAATACGATTGTTCTCCCCACACTTTTCTTTTATATACAATGCTCATCTATGTTTTTGACGAAATCAAATTCTTCGACTATTTCATCAGAATAGATGTTCTAGCTCCGCGATACCTGATTTAATCCATAAATGGATTTAGCAACCTGCACACCCTCCCGCTGCTCCCCTGTCTGAAACCCTCCGGTTGATCCATATAGTCACTCTCTTCTAAAGCGCCGTTTAGAAAATCGTTCTTTACGTCCATCTGGTTGATCTCAGTCATGAAATGCAGCAATGGAAAATAGGATCCGAATGGATTTGATTATAGCCATTGGAGAAAATGTTTCGTCATAGTTCATACCTGGTCTTTGACGAAAACCTTTTGCAACATGTCTAGCCTATAGGTTTCAATCTATTCATCTGCATCAATCTTCTTCTTGAAAGTTCATTTGCAGCTGACGGGTTTTACCCTTGGCGGTGCAATGTCCAAAGTCCAAACTTTGTTGGTGTATATGGACTTTATTTTGAATCGCATAGTATCCAGCCATTTCATAATCCCTACTGGAAATGGCCCGTTCAAAACTAGTAGGACCATCTTTTTCTAAGATGCAATCCTCTCGATTCTCGTCTGTGAGAAAACCGTAGTGTCTTTCGGGCGGATGAGAAATCCTATTAGATTGCGGAGTGGCTGAGGTTCGTCCGGGATTATTGATTCCTGTTGTTCTGATAAATATTCAGATGTAGTTTGTAGTTCTTGAATTTCTTTCAGTTCTACTGTGCTCTCACTAATTTCTTTTGCAAGAAATTCCTTTTTTAAAAAGCTGGCGTAGTGAGAAACTAACATCTTCTGACCCTCAGTGTAGTAAAACAGATATCCTTTTGGATGTTTAGGATATCCCACAAACTTACATAATAAGATTGTGCCTTGAGTTTGTCCGGATTATGTACTTTAACATAGACCGGACAACCCTATATCTTAATAAAATTAAGAATTGGTCTTTTCCCCTCCTATATTTCATATGGAGAGGTAGGCATGGATTTGGTCGGAACTATATTCAATAAATATGCTGCTGATTCTAGTGCATATCTCCAAAATGAAAGAGGCAGATCAACACTACTCATCATGGAGCGAACCATATCCAAAAGAGTGCAATTCCTTCTATCCGACACACCGTTGTGCTGTGGTGTATACGGAGGAGTTAGCTGAGAGAGAATACCATTCTTTTTAGGTATATTAGGAATTCCGTGATTAAGTACTCCCCTTCTCTATCAGATTGGAGGATCTTGATATTTTTGTCAGTCTGGTTCCGTTCTTCGTTTCTGTATTCTTTGCATTTCTCAAAAACTTCAGATTTGTGTTTCAAAAGATACACATATCCGAATCTAGAGAGATCATCAGTGAATGTGATAAAGTATGATGACCCACTCCTTACATGTATAGACATTGGACCACATACATTACTGTGTATGAGTCTCAGGAGCTCGGTTGCTCTTTTTCCGTGTCTGGTGAACGGAGATTTGATCATTTTTCATTTGAGACAAGATTGGAAAATTTCATAAGATGTAAATTCGAACGGATCCAAATATTCATCTTTTTGCAACTTAGTTAATCTTTTCTCGTTGATATGACAAGTCTACAATGCCACAGGTATGTTACATTCGTATTTCTACTTTTCCTCTTGGTGTTTTGAACATTAAAAACCGTGTTTTGATTTAGAATATAGATACCATTACACAGTGTGCTTTCTGCAACCAATACCTGTTTGAGGTAAATGTTCATGATATTTCTATCTAGAACAAAGTTATATCCTTCTTTATTAAGTAAAGAAACTGATATGACGTTGCAAAGTATGGAAGGTACATAGTAGCAGTTCAAAATCATAGTATTGCCGCTTGGCAATACTATGTGATATTCACCAACGGCAGCAATATCAACTTGTGCTCAGTTCTTTATTCTGAGGGACATATCATGAGGTCCAACCATCATATTTTTTCTCAGTTTCTGGAATAAATTACAGATATGAGATCCTGATCCGGTATCTAGTATTCAGGAGGCAGGACTAATCGAAAAACAGTTCTCAATAACAAGAACACATGAATGAAACACAATAGTATGCTTCTTTTTCAACGGGGTTGTCAAGGAATTCATGTAATTCTCTCTCCTTTGTTCATGCTTGTGACATTTGTGACAAGTCAGAGCCGAATCGACGTTCTCCAGTCCCGAATAAGAATTCGGATTGGTTAAGTCATACATTTTATTATCTTGATAAAGGCATGACATGGTAGCTGCAATTAGGAGAGAGAAAAGAAACACTCAGCGTATACTCTTGTAAGTTTAGTTTTGGTTATTATGTTTTCTAAACAGGATGACTCTCACCGTTTTCTCGAATTCTCATTCAAACCTTAAAAGGAGAACTAGTCGGGATCATGTACGCTCCACATGTTCGCTAACCGTTCAGCCAGGCAAGTGTTGGTACTCCGAGGGAGACTTCCCGTGTTTTTGCTGTTTCCGTAGAGGCATAACCCTGTTAATATCTTTCTAGACACCTAATGGGTTAGGTAGTTGTGAAGTGAAAATCTCCCGGGAGTAATCCTACACATCAGTAGGAGCGGGACCCAACTATTATCGTGTGATAAGCTAGATGGAAGTCACTTTAGTCACCACATTCCGGAAGGTATGCAAGGCTAGCAAGTTTTCTGTATATTTGAAACTCCTGATATAGTTTTTACCCCAAGCGTCTTATGACCTTGACGGTTGCCAACAAATCATAAAGTGCAAGTCATCTCGTTGTTTCAAGTTAATCAGGACTAATTGCTCTCTTTATCTTGTTTCAAGTTATTTTTAGTTAAGATCCTAGTGATAAAACTAATTGCTCCCTTGATTTTTTAAAACCTTAAGATATCATCTTTTAAAATTGCTATTTAGAATGCACTAGTTCCTTCACTTAACGGAACAAGCCATCTCGTTCCATTTTGTGTCTCGCCTTCGGGCTTCCAACAGTCTCTTGAACTACTAAGTCTATAAGGGCTTCTTGGTTACCTTATAGAATAATCATATGATTTGAAATTTCAAATATTAAACAGAAGTTCTTAGAAAAATATTAATGTGAAATAGTAATCATAACATTTAAGATAATTTGATGGTATGCAAATATAGACATGAAATAGTGTGAAGATCATATAAAGAAAATAGTACCCTAAAATATGAATACCTAATTTTCGAACCCACAACCTATTGGTTTTAATGTTCAAAATTTTGAATATCAATATTGTATAATAATAATATATTGAGAGATATTTTCTAAAAATCGGATTGTATATTTTTTTATTATAAATATTATTAATATAATCAATATAAATATTTGACATTCTTAAATGAGTTTTTCTTTAAAAGATCATGGTAAAACGGTTATATACTCATATTAGGTGATTGGCCTAGGTTCTTATGTGAGTTTTTTCCTTCTAGCTCGTCTTCGAAAGAAACTCTTTTTTTGTGCATGGCGAATTTCTTAGGAAATTATTGCAGTATATCTCATAAATTCAAGGCTGAATTTTTGAGAAATCCTCCATTAGAGAGAGAAAGAAAGAAAGACTTACCTTCGAAGACGAGAAAGAAAGAACTTCGGACTTCTAATTTCGATGAGCTTGAAAGACAGAAGGATCGAAGTTGGAAGACGCAGAGTTTTGATGAAGAGTTTATTTGGATACAAAAATAAAAAGTCTTAATATGAGCTATTTTGAGTTTTCTTGATTTTAAGTTATCTTCAAACGGGTCGGGTGGGTCGGGTCGGGTTGGATCCTGTTTCAATATTACTTGAAAATCCAAATAAATTTTTTGAGAAAAAATCACGATATTTAACCGACATATGAGCAAATATTAAGCTATATCAACCGATATTTTTCCAAAACTACAAAAAAAATTTAAATTAATAAATCGTATCGTTTCATTTCCATTTTTGATATGTTGGCCGATATCCGATATATATCAGCGATATTTAGAACATTGAATTTGGTTTTCATTACAAAGACCAAACCATCATAACTCTCGGTGTCTAAATATTAACTCTCAACTCTGAGTACACTTCTTAAATATCTACACCTATATATATGTTTATGTGCAAATCCCAATCCAGGCTAGGCAAGTCCCTAACCTCATCCCTTAAAGTATTTGCCCTTAATTGTAGACCATATCCAAAGTTTAGGCAGCTTTCTAAACTTTGTATAACATCTTATACATATGATTAATTATTTTTTTTTCAGATATTATTTATAAACATATACCATCAATATTAATTTTCACCTCTTTAGTAAAAGGAATATTAATTTTCATGTTAAACAGCTTATAGTTCTTTTCCTTGTATGATCTTTTTAGTTCATCTCTGTGCAGTTTTCAATCTTACCACCTGCAGTTTTTAATCTTTCATCAAACTCACATTCAACCTTAACTTCAGCTTCGTACGTTAATTTTGATCTAGGTTGTTGAGTTTGTGATTGAATTCTCTCCAATGGTAGTCATTGAAGGCAAGATCTCTTTATTCTTGTTGTTACAGCTAATTTTTCTTGAATATAGTTCATGCAACTATAAGAGTCCCACCTATTGCTTGTTTTGTTCCACTGAACCTTTTCTTTTATGATTATTGTATACAGACATGGCATCTATGCGAAATGATGAGGATGAAATCTCTGCTGCTCTCAAAGCATCAATTGAGTCAAATTTGAACCCTGTCCAGATTTTGCCAGAGGAGGCAGCATTTGCTGATTCTTGCCTAGTATTAGATGACAATTGGGACGCATTGAGAGATGCCCTTCTTGAGATGCTGACTGTGAAAGAATCAATCACAGATACCAATTACATTACAGGAGAGAACAGAGAAACTGATGAATATATGTGTGTTGAAGAGTCTAGAGAACCTAAAGCTTCAACGAATAATGAGAGTCTTTTGGGCTCATGTGAAGAAATCGAGTTACCGAATGATATTTTCAAGGTGTGGGATTTGAAGACGAAGGAGGACGAAGAGGAGAGCCTTATGGGTCCGTGCGAAGAAATCGAGTCGCCAACTGATATTTTCAAGGTGTGGGATTTGGAGACAAATGAGGATGAAGACGAAGAAGAGAATGAGTTGATCAAGCAGTTGAAGAAAGCTCTCATGGTGAGCAAGTACCAATCTTCCATTGAAAGTGACAAGGTTTTGGAGGTGGATGAGTTAGTTGCCGGCATTGGGGATTTGTCGTTGGGATCACCTTCAAAAGAAAGGAATGAGGAGCTGGAATACTAGGTAATTCTGTCTTACTGTAGTTGGTCCTGATGATTGTCAAAGCTTAAGTGTTTTTATATTCCTAAAAGATAGAATAGAGGATGTACTTGGTCTGGTTTTAATTCAAATATTTAATTTCCTGGTTTGAAGATATGCACATTAAAAACTCAGCGAATTGATTGTTTCTTAGCCTTCAAAACATCCGTGCTAAGAATTTCTGCTTCTATTGATCAGATGCTAATAATTTTGAGGAAAGAGGCCCTAGGAGTCTTCAAAACATCTGTGCTTCGAAACATCCACTTTTGTTGTAAACTCAAGTTGTATGACATTATGATGCATAAACCCTTCATCATTATACGAAAAAGCCGATGAGAAAACCCGAACATTGCCAACAAGAATGATACGCCTACATTTCAGCCATATTACCAATTTATCGGATCGTGACCCCTCATGATGTGATACAACCTATACACAGCCATATTGTCGATTTATCACATAGTGATCCCTCACGATGTGATATATATATATATATATATATATATATATATATAATGGAGGAAAGAGGCCTTAGGAGTCTTTTTCGTCAGGCGGTGTTAAAAAACTACACCCTCTATTTTTTTTGACGATCGGCACAGACCATCTTGATCTACATCGTTTAATATGTCGGCACACCAAATTTCATGTGATTCCAACTCCTTTTCACCTTTGATTTAGTGGGCACATAATTAACGGTGTACCGAAAATATTACTTTTTACATTGCTAAATCAAACGGTGAAAAGGTGTTAGAATCACATGAAATTTGGTGTACCGACATATTAGACGTGTAGATCAAGATGGCCGGTGCCGATCATCGGAAAAAATGGTGGAGGGTGTAGTTTTTTAACGCCACCGGATGAAAAAGCCTCCTAGGGCCTCTTTCCTCCATTATTCTCTCTCAATATATATATATATATATATATATATATATATATATATATATATATATATATATATCGTTGGATATCTTAAATATTAGTCAATTAATAGGCCGCCGCTTATCGGTTTGAATATATTGATTTTTTGTCGGTCCAAATATACTGATATTACATTTATATCGGGTTCAATGACATTTTGGGTAGCCGACTTTAGCTTTCAACGATTTGAACCCTTTACCCAAAAATAAATGTGAAGAAGGTGAAATGTGTTTTGGACTAATTTGACATTACATTACATTATCAAAGGTATATTCGTCCGAAAAAGTAAATTATTTCACACTTGGGAATATTTCTCAAAATTTCTAATGCTAGTTAACAGAGGGCATTAAGATGGTGGTATCCTTAAAAACTATAAAACATTTGTGCAACAAAAAACTATGAAGCACAAATACTTGGTTGTAGACACGGACATGGGACACAACAAATTTGTACAAAGTAATACATGGAAACATGACTATATTTTTATTTATATATAATTATATCGATTTAGTAAGACTTTTTTTAAAATAAGCTTTGAAGCAATATCCTGTTTTCTTAACCTTTATGTTGCATATGATGTAGTTCTAAATAATGAGGTATTAATAATTAAAAAATGGGATATTACTTCAAAGCTTATTTTAAAAAAAAGTTTTAATAGGATACTACTTAAAAAAAGATTTAATGGTAGGATTTAAAAAAGATTTAATAGGATATGAAATATTGTCTTCAATTTTTTAAAGCCAATACAAATTTCTTACAATTTGCAATTGCTCCTTATAAATTTAGTCCAAGTGACAAATTTATTGATGATAACAACTAATGTATTACGAAAAGATTATTTCCTTTTATTTAAAATACATGAAACATAGATAGGTGTATTCTGTCTTATGCAAGTTGGCAACGGTTCTTTTTCTCGTCTTGCTCTCTTGTCCTCATCTTTTTTCCTTCTAAAACGTAGCTACAAAAACAACTCATCGCCATCCATTCATCGCATATACTCAACACACCTTTCCATTTGCTATCACCATTGATTAGTGACCACTCTGACGTGTTAAGATCCATTTCCGTCTCCATGCGACCATGTCTGACACGGTGTCAGGTGCATGTTTGGACCATATTCATGTCCGACACTTGTCAGATAGGGTAATGGAACTTATAAGGACGTGCCTACTACATAGATTAGGCATTAAAATTTAGAGTTTGTATAGCTTGAGGTATCCAAAACAATTCACATTAGATATTTTGATGGAGATTAATGTTCCTATGAAATTGCACAAAATTTTCTTATCCAATTCCACTTGGAGAAGCATGCATCCTGTTGGGGTCGAAAATTGCATCCCGGTTGACCAAGTCAAAGTTAAGGTCAACCCCAAGCCAAGTAGGTCCAAGCCCAGATCAAGTGGGCTCATGCTCGAGTCGAGCCCGAACATGAAGCGCCCCCCCCATGCCAACATAAAAATCATGTAATAAATAATTTTAATTAGGAAACAAAGAAGGAGTTGGGGCTGGCGTTCAGTGAAGCTTTGGAAACTGGAAACATAAATTTATAGGCATTTTTTATGCATGAATGTAAGCAAAATGAGCATAAAGCCAAATTTTTGTAAAGCGCATGACTTATGTGCAAAAGAAATGAGCACATGAGGCATGAGATGAGCAAAATGCCATTTTTGTAAAGCCTATGGGGCTATATGTAAAGTGTATAGCCTATAAAAGCAAAGATAATGAAAATATCTAAGAATCTTTCTCTCTCTAAAAAATTAAGATCTGTGCCTCATCCTTCCTCAAGGTTCTAAACCTTCTTCTTTCTTTTAAATTAAATCAAGAGTTTTACTCTTCCTTTTCCAAAACTAAATAGTTTTTCACCACAAAACCCACAAATGGGAACTTGGATCTTCCATCAGATCTTAAAAAGAAGAGATTTTTAAAATCTCACCCTTCTTGTTCTCCAAGAGCCGGTCAACAGAAGAGGAGGAAGGAGACCCATCTCCAAAGATCCCATTTGGGATGGATCCAAGGCTTAAGAGAGAAGAACCTCTGAAGATTTTTAGGGAGTTCAACTTCAAGACCCAAACCCCCAAAGGAGTTTAACTCCTAATTCAGACCTTTTGGAGTTTAACTCCACTCAAAATCCTCTTTTAGGAGTTTAACTCCTATTTCCGGGGGTAAAACCCTTTCCTTTCGCTAGCGCCCAGCGCCCAAGCGCTCACATGCCGGGCACGTGAGGTGCCAGCGCCCGAGCCCGAGCGCCCACGTGCCGGGCACGTGAGTCACTAGCGTCCAAGCGCCCAACAAGTGAGGCGCTAGCGCTTTGGGCGCTGGGCACGTGGGACGCTAGCGCCCAAAGCGCTAGCGCTAGTGCCCACGTGTCGGACACGTGAGGCGCATGAGGCGCTGGCGCTCACGCGTCCTTTGGACGCCATTTTCCCCTCATTTTACATGCACTTCACACTAAAAATACCTTCCCCGTTAGAAAAAAATTCTAACGGGACGCTGTCCCGCACCACGTAAGGGGGCTGCTAGCCCTCTTGACCCCAGCCTGTTATCCGGGTAGTGGGACCCCTGTAAAAACTCTGCGGGCCTCCCGATATATCCAAAACCCCCTCAAAACACAACACTGCACATTGAGTTCGGATGACCTGTTTGACACGTCAATCGGAGGTTCTCTCGTTCCAAAGGCGAGGGGTAATTAACGGCAGCTTAGTCCGCGGCTGTCGGAGATTCGGATTCCCACAATCAATAAACCCCAGCCTACCCTAAACAGGGGGAATCTGTAATGCGTCTGAAAAGCGCGCGCGTATTCCCATCTCAATAGGGTGACGAAAAACACCCTACAAATTCTGGCACGTCCGGTGGGACTAATCTCTCCTCCCATATTTCGGGTTAAATATCCATGCGAACTCAATCAACATATACATTGATTGCCTGTACTGAAATCATGCTTCTTTGTGCAGGTTACAAATTTCAAATTGCAATCTCCGGAAGCAACAAAATGTCTCTAAGGATCAGCTCAGCTCTCGACGCAGCTCCCATCTCCTATACGATGAAGATAGACGCCAGGACGGTCCTCTCGGCCAGTCTCGGACGACAATGGGAGGAGCCGCCGCTACCATTTGGTTCTATTATGTTCGTGTCAGCTAACGCCATCCCAGCTCCACAAGCTCCGGTAACAGACAAACCGATCTCAAAAGGGAAAAGGCTGAATGTCATGGTCGCGAGAGCACCTCAGCCCAAGCACAAATCCGTTTACAAACGACTCTCCATCGCTCCAGCTGGGGGCAAGGCCATCAACGAAGCAACGAGGCATCTCAGGCAAGCTCCAACGGTACCCTCGACAACTGCTCGATCGGGTATCTTCTTTAAGCTCCCTATCAATCGACTCACGGTGGCTTTCCAGAAAACGGATGCCCGCCAAGCCCTCAAAATCGAGAAGCTAAGACAGAAAAGGCTCAGATACAGAGCCAACAAAAGGGCAAGGGCTCATGCTAGGCTGAGCTTCATGAGGCTCCAAGAACGGGGTTATCCCGCCAAAGATAAAGAGACGGCTGGATATGTGGTCCATACTATCTATATGGTCGGACATGAAGAAACGAACCCTCCTATGCTTCACAGCTATGGTGATGATATGGTGGACGCTACCCAATGTCGACTCGGTCTAAATGATGAAGAGCTCGCTCAGGCCGATAAGCCAAAGGAGCCCGGGGTTCCTGCGGAATTGAGCTCAGGAAATAAGGATGACCCGGTTGTCATAACCGGAACTACAGAACAAGCATTATTCCGATGGCTTTAGAGGCAGCTTCAGGACAGGGATGAGAAGTTAGCCAAGGTACAGTCTAAGGTCGACGAACTGGCAAACGTCGCGGCAGATATCGCGACCCAAGTCGCCCGATTGCAATTATAGCAGAATCAAATTTTGGTTCATGAGCTAGGGATTGGTACCCGGAGGCAGCCAACTGATACTCCCTTCAGCCTAAGAGCGGAGCGTCTTCATGAAAAGCGGCTGCGATCAGCCTCCAGTCCCTCCGATACATACACCGAAGGGGAATCGCTTCTGAAAGAGAAACTGGATAAGGTCTATTCATTCAAAAGGGATAAAGTCCACAAGATATTCAAGGACGTCCTAAGAAACGGTCTACAACTGCCAGAATCAAAGAGACCGCAATAAGCGAATATGACCGACGACCCAAAATATTGCCCCTATCACAGAGTGATAAGTCATGCCATTGAGGACTGCTTCGTCTTTAAAGATTGGGTCGAAAAGCAATACACGACGGGAGAGATAGAACTGTCTAAAGGCATGTTAGCAAACAGTTAAGCTACGACCGCCGATTTCATACAAATGGAGACTGAAGCCCTTCGGGAACCTGATTCTCTCAGACATGTGCCATTATCTGAAAAGGGCGAACCAAAGACTGATCGGCCTCAAGGACCAGCATTAGTAAAGGCACATACTCCAGTGGAGAGAAAGAAGAAGGTATACTCCTTCAGGAGGGATGAAGTCCGTAAAATATTCGTGGACGCCTTGAACAACGGCCTGCGACTGCCTGTTCCAAAGAGGTCACATGAAATGAACATGACCGGCAATTCCATATACTGCCTATATCACAGAATGATGAGTCATACCATCGAAGACTGCTATATTTTCAAAGATTGGGTGGAGAACCAATACAAACTTGGGAAAGCTCCACAGTCGTCAGATGTACCGACAAGCCACAGAGCTACGGTCATCAACACAACTCCGCCAAGATCAAAGTTCGAGGAGCTGGGATAAGCAAGCTGACCACCACGTCGTTAAACTAGGAACGATCGACCTATAAGTCGTTAAACCGGGGATGTAAAAATGTGTAAATAAAACCAAAAAAAAGATAAAAAGATAAAAAAAAGATTAATAAAATAAAAAACCGAAATGATGGGACAACTCGCAATAAAAATCAGCGAGTAAAAATAAAGATAAAAATAAAGCCGAAATGATGGGGCAACCGCGAATAAATAGCCGAAATGATAGGGCAATCGCGACCTTCGCGATAAAAAAAGCTGAAATGATAGATCAATCGCGGCAAAAAAAACGGCGAACGATGAGTCACTCCTGGTACCATATTCCAGTACAACGATGCAGACGCCAACCAAAACTCAAATCCCCGAATGTTCCAATGGCGAGTGATGAGTCGCTCCTGGTACCATATTCCAGTGCAGCGATGCAGACGCCAACCAAAATCCAACTTCTCAAACGGCGAATGATGAGTCGTTCCTGGTACCATATTCCAGTGCAGCAATGCAGACGCCAACCAAAATCCGATTTTCCAAAATTCCCCCGGCCCTACGGTTGGTCTCCAAGTTGACTACCGTATACAATCCACGGGCTCAAATAATTCTCATCATACCCATGCCCCACCGCAACCACCAGTTACGCGGCTGGTCTCCGCCCTTGGAATTATGCTCCATTTGGGAAGACCCACTTATGTGCCCTCACGATACATGAGGAGAACAAACTTACGGGATCCTCACGACTCGTAAGAAAACACCTTCGTGGGATCCTTACGACTCACAAAGGAAAAACACACTTGGGAGTCCCCACGACTCCTAAGGAGAAAGTACATCTATGAGATCCTTTCGACTCGTAGGGAGAATGCTTTTATGGGACCCTTACAACCCATAAAATTGAAAAGTCTTAGGTGATAGAGACCTAAACCCGTCTCTTAAGCCATCGCTCCCCAACGGGTAAAGGCAAATGAAGAATTGCTTCTGGCACATGTGCTTCAGTGTCAGCAACGCTGATGCTGACCCTTACCCCAAAATTCAAAACTTCCGATCCAGTAGACCCTTAAGTATTTAAATTGGGAACAGATGACCTCTAAGTCGTTAAACTGGGAATATATGACCTCTAAGTCGTTAAAATGGAAACAACTGCCCTCTAAATCGTTAAACTGGGCACATTAAACCCCTAAGTCTTTAAACTGGGAACACATGACCTCTAAGTCGTTAAACTGGGAACAGATGACCTCTAAGTCGTTAAACTGGAAACGAGGGAGATCCCCTCACGGCGAATGATGAGTCGCTCTTGGTACCATATTCCAGTACAGCGATGCAGACGCCAACAAAGTCTCGAAATTCTTCCGGTCCTACGGTCTGGATCATACATCCTGCAAAACCGTATACAATCCACGGGCGTAAAACGATCCCAATCTCTCCCAAGTCCTACTGGCGAGACCACATTAAAAGTCCAACCAGCGATGAAGATTCAAAAAAAAAGGTTATGTCCACAAGCAAAATGGGCACGGATGAAAACCCGAAAGGGCTCCGTGAGTAAAAACAGCAGGACTGCCGGCGAGTTTGTGAAAACCCGAAAGGGCGCAAACTCGTGAAAAAGAGATGAAATGCACTAGCAAAGTCCTCTCGACTTTGTTAGGAGAAAATTCCCGCGTGAGATCCTTACGACTCATAAAAAAGCAACACCCTTAGGAGTCCCCACGACTCATAAGGAGAAAATACACCTACGAGATCCTTTCGACTCGTAGGGAGAAAATGTTTTTATGGGACCCTTCCGGCCCATAAAGTTGAAAAGCCTTAGGTGATAGGTATCTAAACATGTCTCCTAAGCCTTCGCTTTCCAATAGGTAAGGGCAAATGATGAGTTATTCCTGGCATTATTCCAGTGCAGCAATGCAGATGCCGACCAAAAAAACCAACTCCCAAATCCTCCCGGGGCAAATGATGAGTTGCTCCTGGCATTATTCCAGTGCAGCAATGCAGATGCCGACCTAAAAAACCAACTCCCAAATCCTTACGGGGCAAATGATGAGTTGCTCCTGGCATTATTCCAGTGCAGCAATGCAGATGCCGACCAAAAAACCAATTCCCAAATCCTACCGGGACAAATGATGAGTTGCTCCTGGCATTATTCCAGTGCAGCAATGCAGATGCCGACCAAAACCAAAATCCCCAAATGCTCTCATGGCAAATGATGATTCGCTCTTGGTACCATATTCCAGTGTAGCGATGCTGATGTCAACCCAAATCAAATCAAACAACCTCTGCGGCGGAATCATGCTTCGTCCCAGAATTTACCCCGTGTCGAAATCATGCTTCGCCTCGGGATATCTACCTTCCCTACCGGAATTATGCTCCGCCTCGGGATCAAGTCAACCAGCGACACTCCGTGCCGGGGACAAGTTGAACAGGCAGCGACACTCCGTGCCGGGAACAAGTCGGCCAGCGCCACTCCGTGCCGGGGACAAGTAGAACAGCTAGCTACACTCTGTGCCGGGGAAAAATCGAACAATCAGTGACAGTCCGTGCCGGGGACAAGTCGGCGAGCGCCACCCCGTGCCGGGGACAAGTCGAACAGCCAGCGACACTCCGTGCCGGGGACAAGTCGAACAATGGCACTCCATGCCGGGGAAACGTCGAACAGCGACACTCCGTGACACTCCGTGCCGGGGGCACGTCGACCAAATCACTATGTGCCGGGGAAATGTCTACTAGGGACACTCCGTCTAGGAGATGTGTCAAGCGTCGACCGTCCATGTCGTAAAAAGGGCAGTGCAGCCTTCCTACAAAGCGGGAACCAAATCACGGCCTTCCTACAAAGCGGGAACCAAATCACTCCGTGCCAGGGAAAAGTCTACCACGAACACTCCGTCTCGGAGACGCGTCAAGCGTCGACCGTCCATGTCGTGAAAAGGGCAGTGCGGGCTTCCTACAAAGCGGGAACCAAATCACTCCGGGCCGGGGAAAAGTCTACCACGGACACTCCGTCTCGGAGACGCGTCAAGCGTCGACCGTCCATGTCGTGAAAAGGGCAGTGCGGGCTTCCTACAAAGCGGGAACCAAATCACTCCGGGCCGGGGAAAAGTCTACCACGGACACTCCGTCTCGGAGACGCGTCAAGCGTCGACCGTCCATGTCGTGAAAAGGGCAGTGCGGGCTTCCTACAAAGCGGGAACCAAATCACTCCGGGCCGGGGAAAAGTCTACCACGGACACTCCGTCTCGGAGACGCGTCAAGCGTCGACCGTCCATATCGTGAAAAGGGCAGTGCGGGCTTCCTACAAAGCGGGAACCAAATCACTCCGGGCCGGGGAAAAGTCTACCACGGACACTCCGTCTTGGAGACGCGTCAAGCGTCGACCGTCCATGTCGTGAAAAGGGCAGTGCGGGCTTTCTACAAAGCGGGAACCAAATCACTCCGTGCCGGGGAAAAGTCTACCACGGACACTCCGTCTCGGAGACGCGTCAAGCGTCGACCGTCCATGTCGTAAAAAGGGCAGTGCAGGCTTCCTACAAAGTGGGAACCAAATCGCTCCGTGCCGGGAAAACGTCTACTACGGACACTCCGTCTCGGAGACGCGTCAAGCGTCGACCGTCCATGTCGTAAAAAGGGTAGTGCATCCCAAAAAATGGGAACCGAAGCAAGTCGCCTCCACGCGAAAGAAGATCCATTAATTTCATGCACACGACCCACATAGATGGTGTGCATTTATTGATGGAGGGCACTTTGTTGGGGTCGAAAATTGCTCCCCGGTTGACCAAGCAAAGTCAAGGTCAACCCCAAGCCAAGTGGGCTCAAGCCCAGATCAAGTGTGCTTATGCCCGAGTCGAGCCCGAACATGAAGCGGCCGGCTCCTCCCATGCCAACATAAAAATCATGTAATTAATAATTTTAATGTAATTTTTTATGCATGAATGTAAGCAAAATGGGCATAAAGCCAAATTTTTGTAAAGCCCATGGCTTATGTGCAAAAGAAATGAGCACATGAGGTATGGGATGAGCAAAATGCAATTTTTGTAAAGCCTAAGGGGCTATATGTAAAGTGTATAGCCTATAAAGGCAAAGATAATGAAAATATCTAAGAATCTTTCTCTCTCAAAAATTAAGATCTGAGCCTCCTTCTCCTTCCTCAAGGTTCTAAACCTTCTTCTTTCTTTTGAATTAAATCAAGAGTTTTACTCTTCCTTTTTCAAAACTAAATAGTTTTTCACCACAAAACCCATAAAAGGGAACTTGGATCTTCCATCAGATCTTAAAAAGGAGAGATTTTTAAAATCTCATCTCTCTTGTTCTCCAAGAGCCGGCCAACAGAAAAGGAGGAAGGAGTCCTATCTCTAAAGATCCCATTTAGGAAGGATCCAAGGCTTAAGAGAAGAACCTCTGAAGATTTTTAGGGAGTTCAACTCCAAGACCCAAACCCCCAAAGGAGTTTAACTCCTAATCCAGATCTTTTGGAGTTTAACTCTACTCAAAATCCTCTTTTGGGAGTTTAACTCCTATTTCCAGGGGGTAAAAACCCCTTCCTTTCGCTAGCGCCCAAGCGCTTACGTGCCGGGCACGTGAGGCGCTACCGCCACCGCCATCGCCCACGTGCCGGGCACGTAGGGCGCCAGCACCCAAAGAGCCAGTGCCCCAGCGCCCATGTGCCGGGCACGTGGGGCGCCAGCGCCCAAAGCGTTGGCGCCAGCGTCCAGCGCCAGGCGCTGGCGCTGGCGCTCACGCGTCCTTTGGACATCATTTTCCCCTCATTTTACATGCACTCCACACTAAAAATGCCTCCATTGTGGTGAAAAACTCTGCGGGGCCCTCGATATATCCAAAACACCTTCAGAACACAACACTGCACATTGAGTTCGCATGACCTGTTTGACCCGTCAATCGGAGGTTCTCTCGCTTCAAAGGCGAGGGGTAATTAACGACAGCTTAGTCCGCGGTTGCCGGAGATTCGGATCCCCACAATCAATAAACCGCAGCCTACCCTTGACAGGGGGAATCTGTAATACGCCTGTCAAGCGCGCGTGTATTCCCATCTCAATGGGGCGACGAAAAAATACCCTACACATCCTTTTTCTTATTGTTTCTTTTCTGCGACTCTCTTTCTTGCTTCCTCATCTCTGGCTCACTCCCTGTGTGTGTATGAGTTAGTGTATATGCCCTAGAGGCCATTACTGTATCATACTAGCTTGTATATTACTTAATGGAAGCTTGGGATATTCACAGTTGTATAGACAATCTTGCTCAAAATGGTAGTATGCTACTTGGTTTGTTTCTACTTCAATATGTGCATGTGTTTCTTTTAGCATATCGCTTATACATATTAGTAGAACCCTTAGGATCTTTGCTTGATTACCAGCGTTGTGATGGCAGTCACACTCGTGGGGGCTGGGTGATCTATAAGCACATCCTTATACAGGTCCCTAGTCGTAAGACTATCGAGACAGGGCATCGATACTCCGGAGTAGACTAGCGTATGCGCTTCTCATCCCAGCAGGGGAGATGGTCTGTCCCACAGCCATCAGTACGTCGTACTGGAGATAGTATGCGGGTGCTCGTTAAGTTACGAGTACACTGGACAGGACTCGTCGGGAACTGTTTGATGGTATTATACCTATCGTCAGTTATCAGTTCCCAGATGACATGAGTACAGCTTAGTCCGCTGACTTGACACTGTCACTTCGCCTCGAGTGTGATCCCACTGTACTTAGATTACTACCCTACCACGGCTCAAAGGAGTCGTGCAAACAGGTAGTAGTTGGGTGCAGTCCCGAAGCACTTGGAGGCAGTGACGGTTAGACAGGATTCGTCTCTCCCGGTATTGGGGGTTGACATCGCGCTGTGTCTAGGAGAGCCATTACACGAGTAGTCTCTGGCCAGGGCAAGCGAGATATACTGGTAGGTTTCCAGTGTTATCTCAGGGTGTTCTGGGCTACATTCCGACACGACTTGTACCGCTATTAGGGGACTGACGTTCACCACCCCCTAGGTCCGCCATGCGATGTATCAGACGAACAGACCGGACTGTACGGAGATTGTCACATACAGGCTCAGTAGGTGTTCGGATGGGTTTACCTCATCTGCCTTCTTATCGACATCTACCTGGTGACCGTTACGTACAGCTAGTGCCGCTTGCGGTCTGTGGTTAAACCCACTGCCAGCGTAGTGTCGAGTCTTTAGAGTCCCACACAGAGAGTTTCCCTGCACTGAGCGAAACGTGTAGAGGCCGTATGGTTTTACGGCAGGGCCACGATCACTTACGTGCACTTGTGTGCGTATGCTGTTCGGGCAGGCAATACTAGTGGGCTTTGGTTTAAGCCGGATCCTAGTATTGCACGGATGGATTTGTTTTGTCTTCTGTGTATTCGCATTCTACGGAATGCGGATGCGGGTGTGTATGCACAGTTTTGAGGAGCGATGAAGGAGGAGGTGCCTCATTAGGGTTTTGGCAGATGGTTCGGCCAAAACCATTATGTGGCAGGCTCATTAGGGTTTTGACAGTTGATTCGGTCAAAACCATTTTGAGGCGGACTCATTAGGGTTTTGGCAATTCGTTTGGTCAAAACCATTATGAGTCGGAGACATTGTTTACTAATCCTTTTAGTGATAGTTTAGTGATGGCTAATTGCATTGACTATTTAACCACTATGACCTCTCTTGACTTTGTTGACCCGTTGACCGGAGTTGACCATTGACCTTCATGAGAGGTCTACACTCTTCTTTGGTTTTCTTTTTATTTCTTGAGTTATGAAAATGGTCAAGTCATTAGTGCCATCAATTTTATCATGATAGGATTAGTAATGATGGTTTTTGTGTATTATTGCAACCATGGTTCATTTTCTTTAGTTAATCCCTTTTCATTATTCTCTTCTCATTCTCTCTCTTGAAAGTGAGATGAAAAGAAAAGCTCCATGGTTTCTTAATCTCCTCCTTCTTACTCCTCTTGATAAATTCTTTTGATCTCATGTGTTGAGAGAAAAAGAATCCACATAGACAAACACTTCCATTTTTCTCTTCTACACAACCTAGGGCATCTAGACTAGCGATCTCGTTGTCCTAGTCGCCTCGGCTTGAGGTGGAGCTCGGTGTACAACTCTCGGGTGGATCGTCTTCGACTCAAGAAGGCCGCAGAGGTGACCAAGATCCGGATCGTACCTTGGAGCTTGGATGGACGAGCGGGACGGCGGAATGAAGACTCGAAGGACCGGTTTCGTGAGGTATAATTTCTACGGCATAGTAGTTAAAGCCTCTAGTAGTTTGTTAGTTTCTAGTTTAGGAAAGATCCGGCTTTTAGTCCATGTTGCCTTGTGCTAAAAATTGTTTTTCGCCGTTTTCGCCTCCCCGTAAGAACCGGGGTGAGCAACGTGGACTTACATGAGTAACTCTCTTAAACTCTGTGAACTTCCTTTCTTCTCTTAACCCTAAACCTCTTTAAAAGTCTTGAACTCTATTTAAGCTTGATTTGAGAAGCATGATGTCATCTTGTTTCTTGAAACTTGTGTTGGATTTCTTACCAAATCAACAAAGATTTAATGTTTTTCTTTATTTTGAAAATAAAATCAGAAATTGCTCATATAAATTGAATTCCTTGCAATGTTCCTAAGTCTTCCACCAAATTCAATTCATAAGATATTAATAATTTTGAGGCTTATTTCTATAAAACTACTTAATGGGTTTTGCTTTTGGCAACAAATTTCCAAAAACCTTAAAATCTTCTTAAGAATACCATGATTTAAGTTCGAAATTTCCACGAACTGCAATGACTAATATTGTCATATCAACACTAATAGTGATGCGTCACTGCCATGTCACTTAAGTTGCCACATCATCCCAAAAAATTAAAAAATTTCAAAAATTCCTTTTTTCGTCATCTTTCATCTTTTTCGCTAATCATAACCCCAATCCTACACCACATCCCCACACTCGGTGTTGTGCCATCATTCTCTCTTTGGCTTTCACTGTCTCCCTCCTCTCTTTGGATGTCACCTCCCCTTCCCACCCTAGCAAAAACCCTAACCTAACCTCCACCCGCTCCTTCCAACTCTGGCACCATCTCTGAACCCCCGGCCCCAAACTTTGCCTCCGCCTAAACTCAGCCCCACTATCTTCGCACCCACCACCCAATCATGCCCTAATCAAACCCTAGCCCTAGCCTCTCCATCATCATCCTTAACATCTTCATCATCATCTCTCTGTCACCTTCATAACCTCCCGTGTCTTCTTTTCTCGTCGGTGCTATGTTGCTTCTACCCGTCGCTATCCTTTTTTGGCCACTATAGTTGTGTTTGTTTAATAATAATTATTATTTAAAATTATTAATATAATGATTATTAATTATTTAATATAATTAATTCTATTTATTATAAGGATAAAATGGTCATAGTTACACCATTAAGGTCGATCGACGTTGACTATTAGTCATGTTAATTATTGGAGTTTTCATAGCTTTTGGTGGATTTTTTGCCAAACCCTTAAGCTATTTGGCAGTTTTATGGAAATAAGCCTATTCTTTAAGTTGGATCATATAATTTTCAATCATATTGCCAATTTCTATTCGAAATTTCAACAAGGCCAAAAGGGTTTCTCAATTTTTCATTATTATTGAATACATATTAGAATAAGAACAAAAATACCTTAAAGATAATTGATGGTTAATCCACAGAAGCACTGCAATTGGAGATTCGAAAATCCAAACTTTTAGATAAAATTTGATATCAAGATGTTGCTTTCATAAGAAAATATCCTAGCTCATGGAGGTTGATGGGTTTATAAGAGAAGGGGTTTTAGGGTTTATTTTCTTCCCGATATAGGGTAAAAGATCGAGGGTTGGAAGGGTAAAATTTGAAGATATGGAAAAGATGAGAGAATAAGGGTACTGAGAGAAGCTGGTACACTTGGGGAATTAGCGTGACTTGAACATGAATATTTCCAATGCAATTTTACAAAACATTTATTTAATCTTGCCGATTAAATTAAGTAAACAATAAACTGTGATATTTTAACACTTTACAATGTATCTTGCATGTAAGAATACATTTTTATAATTACGTGTAACACCCAATATTTGTCAAATATGTTTGCTATCTATATATTAAATTCCTAATATAACCACCCAATATGAACGTCTGATATCAATTCTTATCCTCGATATATCGTTTGATATCCAGGCTCTTATAAAAAGAACACCTATTCGATACAATCCTAATATTTCGAAATTTGAAACGGTGGTAGCATGCAGGAAAAAAGCTCTTAAGTGATTGCATTAGGTCAAGAATCCTAATAGATAAGCCAGCTCAAGAATAAAACAAGAGCAATTTGGTGTCACATTGGATTGTTTAGGCTCACTGGATAGCTTGAACATACACAGACAACGAATTCCTTTGGCTCAAACCATATTCGAGTTTGTTGTTTCGAGATTTAACCAAGGATTAAGAAATCGGCCGAAACCCATTAGTTTCAGCTGATTCGGATAGGTCTCGGAGAAGACCGATCCGAAATCCTCGGTATAATCCGGTTTTGGCCGAAATCTGTTTGTATCGGGTCATAGTTTGATCGAAGTTTCGGTCGAAACATGACCGATATGATCAGATTTTGGTCAAAAATTGAGCTATACAGTCAAGTTTCACTTTCTTCACTGTCACAATCAAGTTTAGCTATATCTCGATTATTTGGGCCGAAATTTGATTAAAAAACAGAAAAAGAAGAAGAATTTACTTAAGAATGGTGACTAGATAAGAAATAGAATAATATTTACCTGGAACAAATTTTGAGCCTTCAATAAATTAGAATGTCGCCAAAGGTATGATTAATGATATTTTTTATGAGATGTTTCTCTTGTATTGTAAAAGGAGGAAGAAAGAGAATAAAAAATACATATTAATAGAAGGTATTAAATACTTCACCAAGTAATTATTATTATTTTCCAATGGCAACTAATTACAATTCATTGGAAAATAAATTATATTTATTGCATTTTCATGACTTGGAAAGAAGCTAAATTAATGCGATTTTTAATAATTTGGAAAGAAGCAAATCTAGTGGAATTATTACTAACTATACCATTCCCAAACCACAATATCAATGATAATTTTAGAAACTTGCAAGAAAGCAATAATCATTAGATTACAAATTAAATAGAATATTAGAATAATCCAAGTAAACCCTTTCATTCTTAATTTTTTTTTTGTTCTTTCTCATCTTAAGCTATTTGCTATATTAAATATTTGGTACGTATCTTATCAATATTGTGGAAAGCGTAGTGAAGCGGAATGGCATGTCTTTAGTTTTAGCAGGAATTTAGCTGCAAAAAGCACCAAGGCGTTTTTAAATAGTAAATAAAATAATGATGGAAAATTAAATTAATAAAAACTCATAGAAACAGAATAATATAAATATAACAAAAATATTTTACTGTTATAAAGTTTATATGCAATATTAGATATATATTGAATAATTTTAAGAAGTTTTCATCCATATAAAGTAAGAAAGAGATAATGTTGTAAATTCAAGACAATAATAAGATTTAATTATTCGATCATATGATATGACAATCTATAATTTGAATGCTTAAAAGTGGATTTAAGCGGGATTTTCAAGCAAAAACAAGCCAAAGTGGGAGCATCAAGCCATTAATGCAGCATAAAGGCGTTTTATGCAAAAGCGTAGCGTTTTATGGCGTCTTTCTGCTAAAGCGGGGCTATAGTAGAGCTTTATAAGGCTTTTTACAACAGTGTATCTTATCCACTAATATTAATATATTGTTTATATATATGTGCGCGCACACGCTTATGTATGCATGTACATATAAACATTCACACACATGTATACATGTATAAATACATCACATGCATATGCAAATATGTATATAGATACATTATTTGTGTATATATAATTGGAACCGAAACCGGAACATGATCCGAGACCAACGAAACTAACCAAAACCACCGCTACTCACAAAATTTGAAAGAGTTCTCAAACCTTGGATTTAACCGATATTTTGGCATAGCATTATTATAAAACTACCTCCAATGCCTTTCAAAATTACCAGACCGAACACTTCTCTAATCCTTGTTGATCAAACTAAACAGTTCTGCATTAATTGATCCAGCTCCCTGATTGGATTTTTATCAATATTAGTAAATTGTGTTCTTGTCTCTATTTGTTGGTGAACCAATCTTGTTGATGATAAGGGGAAGATTATTGAAGCTAAGTTTTCTTGTTGAAATATTTGCATGTAAAGTTTTCTTGTTATAAACAACAATTCAACCAATGTTGTTGAAATATATGCATGCGGTTAGATTCTCAATCTAAACATGCATTATCAATAATAATGGGTTTCCTGAAATTTTCCTTAGAGTTTACAAATGTAAAAATTGAATGCATACATTAAATCTTTTTTCCTAGATGTATCCTTAGATCATATCTTTCCCCCGGGGATTGACATTTTTTTGTATTAATTACCAACTTCATGGAATTTTTTTAAATTTTAAAACAGTGGTGTGAAGATCAGCTTAGTAAAAGCAGACTATGGGACACCTTTCTGGAAACATTGTGTACTCCAATCAAATCAAATAACATTTGGAAAGAGTTTGCTGTAAGTTTGAATTTGGAATATGATTACAAAAGTAATAATCATAAAGATCCGAGATTCATATATTAGTGCCGTCATATTTGCATAGTTGTTTCAGTCATCCTTTTTTGTTGGGGGCTTGACAATACTTGATGGAAGATGAAAGATGCTGCTTCTATTGCCTCTTCCTGTCAGTTTGCTGTGTTGGGATAACTAACCTTTTATTATGCGTTTATTGGAATAGCAGTGATGATATTGGCAATATATCAATTGATGTGGAGACGTAAAACCAAAATCTTCCTTGAATTCCCTCATTTGTTTTGGTCCGACGGAAACAGGACAAGGTTCTTTTTCTATACTAGTGTATCCAAGTTGGCAGGTAAACAATCCTACTATATTGAAGCATCATGAGCTGTTGGAAGAATTTTTGCCCCCCACTTTCTTTTCTTTGTGTATTAGCTAGGTTGTAAACCCATCATAGTAACTTCGTGCAAGGTTTTTTAAATCTCCATAACAAACCAGTCTTTGGGAAGGTTTACATAAGCTAATCTTATGGTTCTCCAGCTTCAGCCATGGATGGCCCACTTATAACGTGAGCAGTGTTTTAAAAAGAGGCCGCTCAAGCGCTTAAGTGGCCGAACGGATTTCGCCGCTCCGCTTTATCCCGCTTAAGCGGGTGATATTGCATAACCTATTTTTATTGATGTATACATCTCATAAGTGTTGGGTATATAAGTATTGTTATTGGAGTAGTAAGAACATAAATACCAATTAATACAACATTTCGTCTTTTCTTTTTCTCTTTGTTCATGCTGTTTTTGTCCTTCTTGCTCGGTCGATAGGGGCCAGGGTAGTCGAGCTGCTCGACTTTGAGACACTTTAAGATTTGGGTTTCAAAACTCCAAAATTTTGGGTATATCAACATCCAAGAAATCGAGATCCAAATCGACTTTGAGCAATTCTAAAGTTTTTTATTTCGATTTCAAGTAGTTTTTGAATTTCGATCTTGAAATTCCAATTTCATTTCGAGTCTACCAGGTTTTGGGCGAATCTTTTAGGTACTTTAAAAATTAATCCAACAGTTTTTTTTTACTGATTTAAGCTATGATGCTTGATGCTGGGCATTGAAAAATTTATAAACACTACAAACTGATAAATTCTAAGAAAATTTCAATTTTGCATTGAATTATTTAAGCATGCTTTAGCAAATAATATATTGTCTAAGCAAATTTGTCAAATTTTGGGTTGAATTTAGGCATTTGCTAGTACACCAGAAACATAAAATTAGTTAGAACCTAATGAGCATCAATATTTATTGACAAGAAAAAAAAAATTAATGAAACACCACTTTTCTGATTTCTGAGCGGCCTGAGCCGTCGCTTAAGTGGTTTGGCTTCTCAGCTGCTCCGCTTTTCTTTTTCGCTTTTAAAACATTGAACGTGACTGAAAAGATCTGAACATGCGATGCAAATTAATGGCCAAGAAATACCTGGTAGTGACTATTTACATTAGTTAGGATTACTAATTCACAGTGCTGAGATCAAGGAATTTGGTTGGCAGAATCAAAATTGGATAGTTAAATGGGAAAGTCCTTGAGTGCCATGTCATCATGTGATACCTTCGAAATTGAAGGACAAAGATTTTATAAGATGGCTAGAATGCAACAATATTTGGTCAGATTGTTGGGATTGCTGAGTGAATGCTATTTCAATATCTTTTTTCTGCTGTAGTTTTGTAAATAATCATTCAGGAAGCACCGGTCAATCAAACAAACAAAGGTGTAAAATAAAATTTACTTGTTATTAGTTTGTGTGAAAAGTTTCTTATCTTAATTGCAATCATGTTCTTGTAGCAATTTTAAGCGGAGTGCCCATGGCCAATGTTTTGCTGATTGCTGTCGATGATGAGGAATCCCAAATTATAGAATAATAACAAACAGATATGAAGATAAAGGTAGAAGCCGTGGAGGTCCTAAGATCCATGCCCGGTGATAAAATACCTGATGCGGGCGATTGTGGTTCCTTAACGGTGACGGCGCATTGTCAAGTTGCCTACCTTGGAATCAACAGATAGGAGTATGATCAAATTAGGGCAATACACAAGTGATTTGTCTTTCCAAGCCGCTACTCCAAATAATGTTAACTAGCATTATTTTAATTTATTTATTTCCCCGATTTTCATTATGAAACATATAAAATTGTATTATCTACTGTGAGAATTAGAAAGTTGAGCAAGTTGACTACTAGCTTGTTTAGCATTAACTCACCTTTTGGAAATGTTAATGTTCAGGTCAATATAATTTTCCTAAATAATCGCTGCATTTCTCTTCCTTTTTTGAAGGATAAAGGAATTGGTTTGTTCATGTGTTAATGCCTAATCTTCACAGGTGTTAATTCTACAACTTGAGGATTGACTGTATCAAGAAGGGAGTCGGTAGAGTCCTGCTAAAGTCTGAATATGGAGAATTAGTAAGTTATAAACTTTTAACGACTTCCAATTAAATTAAGAATAATTTAGTGAGGTACTCAACAACTCGAAGTATTAGTTAACTTTAAAGGTTTATTTATTGCGGAAATTGCTTAAGCTCAGCGGAATTGTATGTGAAATATTAATCAACGTGGAAAGGGAAGAAGGATAAATATAAAACAGAGAAGTTTATTATTATTGAGTCGGAAAATAAAAAATGCACTAAAAGTAGGCAAAACAAGCAATTACCATGCACTTGAAAATTCACATTTGAATGTAGAGAAAAGGTCTCAACTGTTTTTTCTAGGTAGGACAGATTCATCATCATGGAGGCATATCTCGATCGTCCGTATTCGTGGCCATATGAGATTCATCTAGTATACTTGTGAAGCTCCTCTTGCGCATACTAAAAATTTATATTGTATTCTAGATGTAATGAACATGCATTAATGATGACAAAAACAAATTATTTCTGCTCTTAATTTTAATTAGCTAAAATGATATTTATTTGTTATGGGGTCTCTCTCTCTCTCTCTCTCTCTATATATATATATATATATATATTTGGACTACAAAATCTTTAATCGTATCCGAACAAATAATATCCTTGATATTTGGAAATTGCGAATCCACGGATCCGATTCGTATCGTTTATATGTGGTACTTTAGGTTTTTGATAATCCAGAACATGAAAAAGAAATTCAGAGAACTAAATAAATTTTCGATGCTTTTTCTAGGAGCATAAGAGTATTAGAAAGTGTTGCAAATAAAATTAGTCAATTTTTTTGATTCTCTCCTTTTTAAGCACTACTACAAATGAGTCCAGTTGTAATGGGCATTTGGTCACGGTTTGATCCGTGACCAAATTATGGTCATAATTTAAATAGATGTGGTCACGGTTTAAATCGCTACCAAACAAAAAATATGGCGGGCCCCACACCCACTCGTTATTAAAACCCAAATCCTCCCCCAGCCTTCCATTTCCCTCACTTTCCCAATTCTCCTGCCTCCGCCCTGCCGCCCCCTTCAACTCGCCTTTTTAATATCGTCGAAGCCCCGTCCCCGTAGAAGCCCTCTCCTCCTTGGTCCTCTTGAAGCCCAGGCCCGGTCGATTTAGCTCGTCATCGGAGCCCTAGGTCGTCGCCACTGTCGATCGAAGCCGTAGGTCGTTGTTGAAGCCCACCGACGTCTTCAAGAGGTAAATTTAATTGGTTGATTTTAATTTTTTCCATTTACGTTTTGATTTTTGCTCTCCAGTAATTAAAATTTTAAATTTTTTTGCCCTAGCTCATTGTTAGTGATATATGCCCTAGATACCATTATTGTATCATACTGGTTTGTATATTACTTAATGGAAGTTTGAGGTATTCACAGTTGTATTGACAATCTTGCTCAAAATGGTAGTATGCTACTTGGTTTGTTTCTATCTCAATATGTGCATGTGTTTCTTTTAGCATATCGCTTATATATATATTGGTAGAGCCCTTAGGATCTTTGCTTGATTACCAGCGTTGTGATGACAGTCACACTAGTGGGGGCTGGGTAGTCTATAAACACATCCTTATACAGGTCCCTAGTCGTAGGATTATCGAGACGGGGTATCGATACTCCGGAATAGACTAGTGTATACGCTTCTCATCCCAGCAGGGGAGATGGTCTATCCCACAGCCATTAGTACGTCGTACTGGAGATAGCATGCAGGTGCTCATTAGGTTATGAGTACACTGGACATGACTCGTAGGGAACTGTTGGTAGGTATTATACCTATCATCGGGTAGCAGTTCCCAGGTGACATGAGTACAGCTTAGTCCGTCGAGTTGACACTACTACTTTGCCTCGAGTGTGTTCCCACTGTACTTTGATTACTACCCTACCACGGCTCAAAGGAGTCATGCAAACAGGTAGTAGTTGGTTGCAGTCCCGAAGCACTTGGAGGCAGTAGCGGTTAGATAGGATTTGTCTCTCCCGGTACTGGGGGTTGATATCGCGCTGTGTTTGGAGAGCCATTACACAAAGTCCCTTGCCAGGGCAAGAGGGATTTACTGGTAGGTATTCCAGTAGTTTCTCAGGGTGTTTTGGGCTGCACTCCGGCACGACTTATTGCGCTCTTATGGGTCTAACGATTACCGTCCCCTAGGCCCAATATGCGATACTCTTAGACGAACAGACCGGACTGTACGGAGATTGTCACATACAAGCTCGGTAGGAGCTCGGATGAGTTTTCTCATCGGCCTTCTCATCGATAGATACCTGGGTAGCCGTTACGTGCAGCTAGTACCGCTTGCGGCTTATGGTTAAACCCACTGCCAGCGTACTGTCGAGTCTTTAGAGTCCCACACAGAGGGTTTCCTTGCATCGGGCGAAATATGTAGAGGCTGTATGGTTTTACGGCAGGGCTTCGATCACGTACGTGCACTTGTGCGCGTATGATGTTCGGGCGGATAATATTAGTTGGCTTTGGTTTAATCCGGATCCTAGTATTGTATTGATGGATTTATTTCGTCTCTTTGTATTCGTATTCTTCGGAATGCGGATGCGGGTATGTATATACGGATGATTGGCATTCTCGTAATTTGTCGGGAAAGCTTCTAGAAGTGGACACCTCATTTAGGGTTTATTCTTTTTGGATTAAACATAATGAGGTGAGGAAATGAGGTGGAGTTTTACATTGAATCTAGCATGGCTACTTGGTGACTTATGGCTATGACTCACCATTAGATATTTTGTGAAGCTCATGAGATATTTGTGTGAGATATTATATCTCCTCAATTATCATATATGCTTCATTCTTTTATCAAGGGCAGCCAAGCTTCTTTCTAGAGTTCACTCTCTACTTTCATTTTCTTCAAGTCTTATTCTTATTCCTCATGAACTCTAAACCTCTCATGTGTTAAGAATCTTAGGGTTCCAAGAGACAACTATTCCATCTTCACTTTCTACATCATCTAGGTCATCTAGTTTAGCGAACTAGCTGCCCTAGTTACCTCGGATTTGAGGTTGGAGCTCGGACTATAGACTCTCGGGTGGATCGTCTTTGACTCGAGGAGGCCAGCGAGGTTGCCCGATCCTAACGATCCTTGGAGCTTGTGATTGTTAGTTGTATGTATGCCCTAGAGGCTATTATTGTACATATGATGTATATTATAGTGGATGCTTGGACATATATAGGGAGGACTTTCTTGCTCGACATGATAGTATGCTATCTGGTTGCTCTTTATCTTAATATGTACACTTATTGTCTCTCTGTTACATATTGATAAAGATCTTATGATGAGTACTTGACTACCGGGATTATGATGCAGATCACTCTAGTGGGGCCAGGTAGTCCGTAAGTACATCCTTCAATTGTTCCTAGTTGTGAGAGTATCGAGACGGGGTATCGATATTCCAGAGTAGACTAGCGTATACGTTTCTTGACCCATATGATGGGCGATGGATGATCCCACATCCATTGGTGTTTGACATCAAAGATTGTATACGGGTGCTCAGTGGAGACCGGGTACACTGAACATGACTCGCCGAGAACTCCTAGATGGTATTATACCTCACGTCAGATAGCAGTTCTCTGGTGACACTGGTACAGATTAGTCTGTAGACCCGAGATCGTCAAAGAGTCTTGTGTGATTCCCATTGTGTTTTGATTTCTACCTTACCACGTTCAAGAGAATGTGCAAAACGGTGGTTTTTGGGTACAGTCCCGAGTCATATGGAGGCAATGAGCGATAGGAGGGGATTTCTGTAACATTTCAGAAAATAAAATATTATTATTGGGAATTTAAATAATTAAAATAATAAATATTATGAATATCTTAAAGTAAGAAAATTGGCTTTAATGAAGTGGTATAATTATATACCGATAGTTTGGAAAATATGTGGAAAAATTCATTTGAATTATTGATTTTGTAAAGAAATTATATGAATTGAGCATTTGTAGACTTTTAAATAATTATTGTATTCTATGAAAATACTAAATTTGATTAATATGTATTAAGTTGTGCATTAAGCATGTTACAAATACTTGCTACATTTTTATTTTATGCACCATGGCTCTTTTGTTTTGTTTTAAAAAAAAATAATAATTTATTTTGAGTTTAAAAGAAAAGAAAAGAAATAAATGAGAGAGAGAAAGAGAGTGTGAGGTGACATGTATCATGGTTGATGTGTGAGAGAGAGAGAGTGAGAAAGCCCTAGAAAATTCCCATGGCTCCTTCTTTTCTCCCGTCTGTTCTTCATCATCTTTTTCATCTCATTCTCCTCCTCTTCCTCCACCTTCTACCACCCTCACAACCATCCTAAATCCACACCAAAACCTTATATCCCCTTCATTAAAATTGTGCACAAGCTCACTATAAGCATGGTGGACAAAACAAGTCAAGATTTTGGGCACTTGGGGCAACTCAAGAAAATTCTTGAGTTGCCAAATGAGGTAATCTTTACACCCATAGGTTATAATTTGAGTTTCTTTAACTTCTATAGTAGTTTAGAGCTTAGTAATTGAGGTTTGGCGATCTTGGAAAATTCCAAGATGAGGGCTAGGGGATTTTATGAGTTTGTGAAGTGTAATTGAGGTTAGTAGAGGCTATAAGACCCTTCTAGTGTTAGAATTCTGGGCAAAACCAGAGGCTAGACCCTAATCCATGAACTTTAGATTTGCCGATATCGGGTTTTTGTGGAATTAGTGATGGTATTTAGAGATCTGCTGCTACCCTGAGACCCTAAAAATTATATAGCGATTACTGTGAGTCGTGCAGGTGACCTGGAAGCTACCCTAGAGACCCGAGCCCTAACTCTTTCATCTTGGCCGCAGATTTAAACCAATTGGCCACAATTTGCGGCCTGGGTATGACCAAATTGATTCGTGCTGGGTCCATGGCTTCATCTTCAGTAAATTAGACCTACCCTATATGCAAGTTTTCCTAATTCTCACCTGAGGAAAATCTGGGAGCATTTTCTTGAGTCGTTTCGGTTTTGCGACTTTTTAATTACTTTATTTTTTTTTATTTTTTTTTATTTCTGCCACTTGACGTTTGTACGTCGATCTCGGGAGTTGTTTGATTATTCTTGCATGTGTAGACCATAGGTTCTAACCTATGTGTGTTTCGTGTGCCGTTTTGGTTTTTGTACGCGATTTCTGTTTACGATACTATGTGTTTAAATATGTAGGCACCTTCACGTGGACTTCGGATAAAAAGAAAGAGTGTGGCGTCATCGACTTCGGCAAGCGAGGATTAAGGCGAGTAGATGTATATCTACGGGGGAAACCGGGTGGATGGCGTATTGCGCAAACATAGAATAGGGTTATTACCGTATTATTATAATGAGTTTGGATGTGATATTGGATATTTAGCGAATAGGGTATTTAGAAGACCTTAGGTTAGATTAGGTTGATTTAGGAAGACCTATCTAGAGGATGATTACCTTGGAGGTGAATCACAGGTTACTAGTAGTCACACACACTCGCACACTTGACTTTGTGTATATGTGTAAAAATATATGTATGTGTGTAGGTTTTCATACACACACACATACATACATATACACGTGAGATGAGGGCGATAGATGATACTTGGATATGAGTAGATATGATCGGGCATGATGCCGTGAGGTTGGATATGTGATTGAGTCATGATATGATATATGACGTGAGATTATAGTGGATCGTTGGGCGATGTGTATTTATGCATACGATAATACGTATTGATGATATTGGAATGTACGAGACTTTAGAACAGTACCCCTGATCATGATATTGTTCGATGACGACGACATATGAATGATGATGTATATATGATAGTTGACCCGTACCTTCGATTTTGGGGATGCCGTACGATGGATTTTACTGTATGAGGTATACATATGATGATTGATCCGCACTCTTGACTCGAGCATGCTATACTATGTATTATACAGTACATGATGCTATGAGGCTGGATCGCCAACTACTAGGTATATCGACTCGGAATTTAGGTGGGTTTTCTTACCTTTTCGACTAGTTTCTCAGTTAGTCTTTTAGTTGATTAGGTAGATGTTAGACTAGGCTCGAGTCATACTTATTTTTCAAAAACTAACGAATCGTGAGTATTTTCAAAAGACAATTCGAGAGATGCTACGAATTTTCAAAGGACATATCTTTTCTTAAAAACATCGTAACCCCTATTTTTATAAAAACCACGATTCGTACTATTTCAAACACCAAAACTGTATGACTCGTATATAGATATGTATATTTTACAATGTTGCATTTACTACTCATTCTCCGTTATATTCATGTTGTTCTCATCGCATTGCATGTTTATACATGTGTTTTTTTAGTTATTATGAACCCCATATGTTAGGACACCGGTACCATTACTGATGAAGCGTATGTTCCACGTACACTTGCTTGCCGGGTCACACACATCATCATCGGTAATTGCCATGTCACGTACACTTTAGAAAACGTTACTTCATTGGTATAACCTGTTAGCTGGTAGTTTCAACATATTATTATTATGCTTGCTATCATGTGCTAGTTTAGATATTGCATTCCTTGCTTAGATACCCCATGCATTTATATATCCATTCTGTTATGCAATATTGTGGGCTTTGTGCTGATATTCACTGCTTATTGACTCTCGATTTTGGGATTTTGGATTTTCTATGAGATTTCTGGATTTGGGGGAAACCGCAAGACTTTTATAAACTCATTATCATTTTAAAATGTAAGTTGCGGTTTTCTCATGATATGATGTGTGTGGCGTCCACCATGAGTTTTCTCGGTTCTTGAGCTATATCATATACCCGATTTGAGGAGGGGGATGCACCGTCTGCGGGTACATAGTGGAACCGGTGAGGTACCCTAGGGCGAGATGGACGTATTGAGAAGGCGTTGAGCATGGCAGGGGAGCACTACCTACCGGTGATGTCGAGCGCGGCGGATATCGGGAGGATACCGACGTAGTCATGAGATTTGATGTTATGGGCCGATCTGGACTGACGGAGCCTATGGGCCGATCCGGACTGACGGAGCCCGAGATTTGAGGATTTATGTATCGCTGTTGGATACAGACTTCACGATGTTTTGAGTGTCGGTGCTGGGCGCTCGGGTTTTATCATGATTTGTGTGTCGTTGCTGGACACACGTTGGATGATGCATTCTTACATGTTACATATGATATATTATTACTCATGACACGAATACGAATACTTTGAGATCACACTTATGTTATATTGTTACCCTTGTTGTAGTGTTAGTCTATTATTGTATGACCTAGGAGATCGTCATACATGCGATTTTCTACCCGGTGATATTTTCTTCTCACGAGTTTGTAGCTCACCCCCGTTGTGCCACAATTACTTGCAGGTTTAACCGTACAGGTTCCGTAGCGGCTTGTTGGCACTTCACTTCCTTCCGGGTGATTGCTGGATAGGTGGGATACATTTGCTTCGTGACCACCAGTATATATTTTGTATATTTATTTCACTTGTATCTAGTTAAGCTCCATCAACCAGACTTGTATATTTAGTAGACTTAGATAACCATAGCTTGTAATTCTTTCGGCCTTAGAGTCACGCTCGTGGATTATTGTTGCTTCTGGTATTCTGATGATGTTTAGTTTTGTTTCTTTCTTCTGAGTTTTGATCCTCGCCCTTCGGCATTGTATATTCATGTTATCTTGCGTGGTTGTTTCCGTCAATTGGTGAAGAGGTAGCTCCCTCTTGCGGATGCCTTATTTATTATTGCTTGTACCGGTTTCGGGTTAAGTTTTACAAAGGAGGTGCTGCCCAAATTTTCAATGACGAAAATGTTTTCAAGTCAAGTATAAATATTGTGTTTTTCGTATACTATTATCTATGTTTCATAGTAAGAACTTGATTTCAGTAAACCTTATTTCAAAACTGCACCTTTACTATTTTCCATAAAAAGGTTTAGATTTCTGGGCTTTTGGCTTACTTGTATTAGGTGTGGTCCTATAGTCTTCACCTAATTCAAGTGCCAGTCACGTGCCTTTTCCGGGTCATGACAATTTCATCTCTCCCAGTATTAGGGGTTGATGTTGTGTTATGTTTGATTGGCCATAACAGGAAATCCCTGGTCAGGGTTGCCGAGATTTACTGGTAAGTGTTATCAGTAGTTTCTCGAACCGTTATGGGCCTCACATCGGCATGACTTATCAAACTATTAGGGTCTGACGTTTACCACCCCCAGGGTGGATATACGACATATCGGACGAAGAGACCGGACTGTACGGTAGTGTTACTTATTGGATTCACAGGAGTATCTTGTTGATCTTCTGATCGCTCAATACCCGGGTAGCCGTTATGTCCAGCTAGTACCGCTGACGGCTTGTGGGTGACTGATATGATCATCACCTACTGCCGGCGTATTGACGAGTCTTTAGAGTCCTACACAGAGGTTTCCTGGCTCAGGCGAAACGAAGTAGGAGCACATATGTGATATGTGTGGGACCGAGATTAACACGCGTATGTGATACCGTATTCTAATCTCGCGATATGAGATATCGTTCGGTTATATGTGATATAGCCGAGTTACCGAATCAAGTGTTGATTCGATAGGTTGATACAAATAATATTAGTTGGTTATATGTGATATAGCTGGATTGTTAAATCAAGAGTTGATTTAATAGTTTAATGTATAATTATAAATTTGATATATTAACATACATTAACTAATATTAGCTCACTTAAGCATTTTTTTCTCACTTGTGCACATTTAATATATATATGATATATATTATTGTGTCATGATTGTTGATACATGCAACATGGGTGTGTAAGACTCACACCATGCTTATGATAATGAAGGGTTTTATTTATTTAAAGTAAATCAAAATTAGTTGGAAATTAGCACATGGTTGAAGCTTGTGGAAGCTTATGGAACTATTGACTTAGTCCACTATTTTTGTTTTACTTAAGATATTTATTAACCCAACCATTATTTTTAGCCATGGTTAAGTCTCTACAAGAGTTAGTATATGATGTTTTCTCACCCATGGTTGCTATTCTCACTCATTCCATTCTCCACTTTATCTTCTTCTTCATCTCCAAGAGCTCTTTAGGTTTTTAGGAGGTGAGGAAAATTAGTGAGAAAAATATTTCTAAAGTGAGCAAAATTACTACTTCATCAACTTACACTAGATTAGCCATTTGGTTTAGGTTGTTTGCTTCACTAATTCCTAATTAGTCAAGAGATAGCTTGAGTTAGTGTCTCCTCAACGTAGATCATCTTCGGCCTCGAAGACTTCAAGCAAGCTTGTTCATTTCACCTTGTGGAGCCTTACTAGAGTCCGGGAGATCACTACTTGGAGTGAAGGGACTACAATACGGAGCTATTGAAGTGAAGGACCGGTCTACAAATGTTGTATTTCTCATTCACTTAGTGTAATGTTTGATTACATGCTTGCTTACTGTAACATTTCAGGAAAATAAAATATTATTTAAGAATTTAAATAATTAAAATAATAAGTTTCGGGAATATTATTAAGTACAAGGATTTGTTTTGATGAAATGGTATAACTATATATCGATAATTTGGAAAATATTATGAAAACTAATAAGAATTACTGATTTGAAGGTGTTTAGGTGATTTAGACATTCTATGGATTATTATACAATAATTTTAAAGGGGTTATTTACTAAACTCGACTAGTGTTTACTAATTATGCATTAAGCTTGATTATACACATGACATGCACCGTGTCATATTGAAAAAAACACTTGTTATATTTTATTCTACCATGACTTCTTTCTTTTTTCAAGAATGGCTTTTGTTTTATAAAATGAAAAGAAAAAGATAAATAAAAGAAAAGAAAAGGATTTTAAAATGAGAGATGTTTTAGTGTGGCATGGCATGAGGTATGGGCTTAGGGGAGAGAAAGAGAGAGAGAGAGGGTGAGGGATCTCTTGACTTGGCTCATTTTCCTTCACCTCATCTTCATCATTTCTTCCCTTTCTCCTCTCCCATGGCCGCCCTCTCCCTCCACCACCTCTACCTCCTCACTAGAACCCCAAATCCATATCAAAACCATGTATTCCTTTCATTAAAATTGTGTACAAGCTCACTACAAGCATGGAGGACTAAACAAGATGAGATTTTGAGCACTTGGGGCAACTCAAGAATTTTCTTGAGTTGCCAAATAAGGTATTTCTTTTACCATTAGTGTACTATTTGATTTCCTTTAGCATCTATATTAGTTTAGAAGTGATTAAGTGAGGTTTAGTGATGTTTGAAAATTCCAAGATGAAGTTAGGGGATTCTTGAGTTGTAATGGTGCAAGTGAGTGTAATTAGTGACTATAACCCCCTTTAGTGTTAAGATCCTACACCAAGTGAATTTTAGAACCCAAGACTTGGACTTTAGAAACTTTCCGTGTCGGTTTTGTAGCTTGTGATGCCTACAGGGAATCTGGAGTGACCTGAGACCTGTACGAGAAAAACTAGCAACCCTATTTACCTAGATTTAACACTAGATGACCACCCTGAAAATACAAACCCAAACCATGCATCCCAAGCTGAGCAGGACGGATTTTGGGCAAATGTCGCCTGGTCATTTGTGGTATTTGGTGTTAGGATTGGTTCTGTAGCTCACATACCCCATATACAACCCCAATGTATTGCTTGTTTATCCTAATTTTACCTGAGACCAAATCTGGAACCATTTTTCTAGGGTTGCTGTTTTGTTTTGTGACTTTTGATGACTTGAACTTGTGATATTGTGTTTTGTCTCGGTCACTTGACGTTTGTACGTCGATATCGGGTGTTGTTTGGTTCTTTTGTATGCGTAGACCATAGGTTTTAACCTATGTGCGATTCGTGTGCCGTTTTGGTTTTCGTGCGTGATTCTGTTTACGATACTATGTGTTTATATATGTAGGCACCTTCACGTGGACTTCGGATAACAAGGAAGAGCATGGCGACATCGACTTCGGCAAGCAAGGATCATGGTGAGTAGATGTATATCTACGCGGGAAGTCGGGTGGATGGCGTATAGCACCCCCACAGTTTCGTAGTGTAGCATAAGAATATGTTATATATATATATATATATATATATATATAAATATGTGTATTGTGAGACGTCAATAATTATTAAGGAAGGCTTTAGGAGATCATGGGTTAGTTCTAGCGTATTTGGAAGATAGTACTTTTAGTTTAGTTTCTTAGTTGCGAAACCCTAGAGTAAAAGTTGACACACGCACACACACGCACACACGTGATATGATTATGGGTGTATATGTTTATATGTATATATATATGTGGGTGCGTTGGTACACACACACACACACACACACACACACACATATATATACATATACACGGTTGATGAGGATAGTATATGATACTTGGAGGTGAGTCGATATGATCGGGCATGATACCGTGAGATTGTGATATGTGATTGGGTCGTGATATGATATACGGCATGATATTATAGTGGATCGTTGGGCGATGTGTTTTTATACACACGAGGATATATGTTTGATGATATTGGTATGTTCTAGACTTTAGAACGGTACCCTTAATTCAGGATATTATGATGATGATACCATATGAATAATGAGGTATATATGATATTTGACCCGTACCCCGATTTCCGGGATGCTGTACGATGGATTTTACCATACGAGATATAAATATGCTGATTGATCCGCACTCTTGATTCGAGGATGTCGTATTATATATTTTACTGTACCTGACGCTATTGAGGCGGGATCGCCGACTACTAGATATATTAACTCGAAATTTAGGTGGATTTCTTACCTTTTCAACTAGTTCTTTAGTTTAGTCTTTTAGTTGATTAGGAAGAGGTTGGATGAGGCTCGAGTCATACTTATTTTCAGAAACTAACGAATCGTGAGTATTTTCAAAAGACAGCCCGAGGGATATTACGGATTTTTCAAAGGACGTACCTTTTCTTAAAAACACCATGGCCCCTATTTTCTAAAAACCATGATTCGTGCTATTTCAAATTCCAAAACCGCATGACTCGTATATATAAATGTATATTCTTATATGTTGCGGTTACTACATTTGTTTCCATATATTCATGTTGTTCTTATCGCATTGCATGCTTATACTTGTGATTTCTTTTGTTATTATGAACCCATGTTGTCAGGACACCAGCACCATTACCGATGATGCGTATATCTACGAACACTTGCTTGCCGGCTCACACACATCATCATCGGTAATTGTCATGACACATACACTTTAGAGAATATTACTTCATTAATATAACTTGCTAGCTGATAGTTCCAATATGTTATTACTATGCTAGTTTAGATATTGCATTCTTTACTTAGATATCCATGCATATATATATTCATTTGTCATGCAATATTATGGGGTTTTATGTCGGTAATTCACTGTTTATTTACTCTCGAGTTTGGGATTTCGGATTCTCCATGAGGTTTCTGGATTTGGAGAAACCGCAAGGATTTTATAAACTCAATTTCATTTCAAAAGATAGAAATTTGCGGTTTTCTCGTGATATGATGTGAGAGGTGTCCACCATGAGTTTTCTCGGTTCTTGAGAGGTATCATATACCCAATTCGGGGAGGAAGAAGAACCGTCTGCGGGTGCATGGTGGACCCAGTGCGGTACCCCAGGACAAGATGGTCGCAGATGATGGTATTGAGCCCGGCAGGGGAGCACTATCGACCGGTTATTTATGACGCGGCGGATATCCGGAGGATACCGACGTAGTCTTGAGATTTGATGTTATGGGCCAGTCCGGATTGCCGGAGCCCGAGATTTTGAGATTTGATGTTATGGGCTAGTCCGGATTGCCGGAGCCTGAGATATTGAGATTTGATGTTATGGGCCAGTCCGGATTGCCGAAGCCCGAGATATTGAGCTATTGAGATATTGAGGCATTGAGATATTGAGATACATATTTTGTGTCGATGTTTGACACGGATTCTCTGTTGATTTTATTAATGATACTTCGGTTTTTATACAAAAATCTTACCGAGATAAGAAAACAGTTTTCTCGTACAAGATGTATCCTACTTTCATTCTTAATGCATTCGTACATCATATATGAGACATGTTGCTACCTGAGTCATTGACACGAGCACTTGGTATTACACTTATGTTTAGATGATTACCTGTAACGTTTCTGAAATTGTTAAACGAATTTTTCCGTTTTAGGGTAAAATAGTCGGTATTTTCCGTTTTAACCCGATTGTGATCAAACTTCCGTATAAACTTGCCGGCACCTAGTTTAGCTAAAATAAAGCTAGTGCGCGAGCTTTGGGGGTCAATGGGAAGTTTTGGTTCACATAGAATTTTTCCCTAATAAAATATTATTTTAATGTATTATTTATGCACTTAATTAGTGGAAATTACTTTTTTGTGTGGGTTAATTAGTTCTAATTGGGATCATTGCTAATCTAATCACTAGAATTAGTTTAGAACATTCTCTTGAAAAATCTAGATATTTGTGACAAATGGAATTATTTTTAAAAGAAAAGAAATAGAAGAAAATGTGGCATTTTTGCATTTATTAGCATTTAATGCTATTTCTTGCTAGATTTTTCCACACAATTCTCACAAAATCCCCTCCCACTTGCCTTGGCCGATCCAAATAGCCCTTGCTGCCCTCTTCTCTTGCCTTGCTCATTTCTTCATTTCCAAGATCAAAAATTCATCATAAATCCCAAAATAATCCCACAAATTCATAAATAAATCATTACCCATTATTCTTCATCTCTAAACTAGCATGGATCTTCATGAAAAAGCATCATTTTGGAGGGTTAATTTTGGTGATGTTGCAAAAATTGAGATCTTGTTTATGAGGTATAAATCCTAAACATAATCCTAATTTGTTGCTTAATTCTTTAAGCTTGCTTAATTATGTGCTAATTATAGCTTTAAAGTTCATGTGTAATTAATTCATGATAATTAATTATGAAATCAAGTTAGGATTTTGATGTGCTTATGTTGTTAAGCAAGATGTGTAGATTTGGAAAAGTTAAGTATTTTGTGAAAATGATAATTGTTATTTTTCCTAATCGCCTATTAAGCTTAATCGCAAACTAGGTTTTTCTAACTCATTTTTGGAAAAGATTAAAAATATGGAAGGGGTTTAGATTGCTTAGTTATGCTATTATATGATGTTTGAAATCGCTAGAATTGTTAGATTTCTAGACTTGTGCTAAATTGAGAGAAAATGATAAAAACTGCTTACTAGCTTTTCGGTAAAATTTGGCATGGGTTTTAAATGAAAATGGAGATGACTTAAATATTAATACCTACGATATTTATTGTGTTTATAAATGCGTATTGGTATTATTGGGTTTTAATGTGGCAGTTTTCATGTATAGCGACCCTATTTAGGGTTTCGGCTATGTTTTCCGATATTTGGATTCATGGTTTTGAGTTTTGGATATTGTATTTGGTCGTTGGACATTTGTACGTCAACGACGAGGGTTGTTTGGTGGTTTTGCATGCGTAGGCTATAGGTTCTAACCTATGAGCGCACCGCGTTCCGTATTGGATTTCGGAACTTGATGTTGATAGCTTTGTGATTTGGTACTGATTGTAGGTACCTTCGCGTGGATTCCGAGATGACGAAGTACATCGACTTCGGCTAAGCGAGGAGAATTGCTGTGAGTAGATTTAACATCTACGGGGAAATCGCCCGCATGGCGTTATGCGTCAGGGCTAGATATGATATGATATTAGCCGCATGTTTATATTGCACATATAGAGATTGTGTATAAAACTTCATTGCATATTATTACTTGTTGTGCTTAGACTTGTACCCTTGGACACTGCACTATTATTGACGGTTCATGTTGCACGAGCACTGATTATATGCCACTCACACCGTCAATAATTGCCATGACACGCACAACACCTATGCATACGTGATATTGTATTGGCTAGGGACTTGAGACAAATCCTTATTTTTTTTTATTCTGCATATGACATATAGCATACCTGTATACCTACATGCTTACACATATGCCTGGACATGCCTACATGCTAGTTACCTATATACCTGGAGGGTATTACATCATTAGTGATAGGTATATATATACACATATGAGACATAGCTGCATGTACATCTTGCATACATACTTACACTTATACCTGGAGGGTATTACATCATTATGGATAGGTAGATACACATATCTTGCTATGCCGACGTGGTTACGTATACCTGGCTATAGCTACATGTTCACCTTTATTTGATGATGTATAGAATTGGAGAAATTAGGAACCACATGATATATATATTAACTTGTTGCAGTTAAATAGCGGTTTTTCCTTTACATGCTCATATTATTGTTTCATGTTGCATATACTACATTCATGGGCTTCATATGATGTTCTCTGATATTTTTACTCCTAAGTATATATAACAGTGGAATGGGACGCTGTTATATATGCCTATATACATATATTAGTGGAATGGGACGCTAATATATGTGTATTGATTCATGCTTTTATACTTATTCATTACTTGATGTTTTCTGGATTTGAGGACCGTGGTGGTTTCATGAAATTATGCAAGTATTCTTATTCTTTACTTGATATTTGTATGCATCCACTCAGAGATTTGTTTTAAACTGATACGGGATCGAGAGTGTCGATGTTGGGGCACTTAAGATTCGGAGGACGTATATACCGATACGTGGAACACAAGTGTCGAGGCGAGACACTTGGGTTTCGAGGAACGTATAGATATCAGAAAACTGATACGTGGATCACGGGTGTCGATACCGGACACTTACGATTCGAGGAACGTATGAATATGAGAAACACCGATACGTAGATCACGGGTGTCGATACCGGACACTTACGATTCGAGGAACGTATGGATATGAGTATTTATGTGTCGATGCTAGACACTTGTTTCATGATGTTTTTGGGTGTCGATGTTGGACACTCACTTTATATGGAAACTTACTCGATATTGGATATATGAGATTTACTTGATACTGTACATTCAGAATATATGAGGTTTACCTGATATTGTACATTCAGGATATATGAGGTTTACTTGATATTGTACATTCAGGATATATGAGATTTACTTGATATTGTACATTGAGGATATATGAGACTTACAGGATATGAGGGCCAATTTGAGGGCCAATTTGAGCAAATTTGGGATTTAGATTGTCTTGATGGACTTTGGTCCTGTCACGAGGTCAGGATTTCCGTGAGAATGACATGTTTCATTCCATACTCCTCATTTATTTTATATGCATTACTTCATGTATTAGTAGTACCTGATAGAGTACCTTTCATGACTGTTGCATATATCTATTGCTATTTATTACTTTATGTATTAGTTGTATCTGATAGAGTACCTTTCATGACTGCTGCATACATATGGCCATTTATTGCTATCAGCTTGCATGTATTAGATTGGCGCTGTACGTGCATACTTGCGATTACCTGCATATGTTATTTACTATTCACGAGTTGGCAACTCACCCCCGTTGTGCCACAGTTCTTGCAGGTTGACCGCATGGATCTGTTGCGGCATTGCTGGCACACAGCTTGCTTTCGGGTGTTTTGCTTTGGTAGGTGGTACATGTTGGATCGTGCCCCTCTTGTACTTATTATTCATATTGTATCTAGTCACTCCATCAAATCAGAAACTAGAAATTTGTATATGTTGCAGACTTAGAAGACTTGTAGTTGCGAGACTTGAGCGATGGGTTTTATGTTCGCTTTTGGGGTTGATGTCTTGCTTTACTTTATTTCCTTTTGTGGATCTTCGCCGTTGGGCGTCGTATACTTGTTATTTATACTTGTGGTGTTGTTTCCGCCGTTGGGCGTGTTTTGCGCCCGTTTGGTATGCTTTCATTTTATTCTTTGTTGTACCCGTTTTCGGGGTTAGTTTTTACAAAGGAGGTGCTGCCGAAATTTTTATGAAAACCAAGGAAAGGAGTTGAGTGAAGTTTTAAGGATTTTTACTTACGTTTCTAAATGTTGTAAATGTTTTCTTTACTTACTTCTGTTGTAAGGTTTAGATTTCTGGGTTTCGGCTTACTTAGGTTACGTTACGCCTGTAGACGTTGCATAATTTAAGTGCCGGTCGTGAGCTAATATTTTGGGTCGTGACATTATCCTTGCCATTATTAGATATTTCAGGTTATATTTTATGGGGATATTATTGTATGACCTAGGAGAGAGTCATACATGCGATTTCTTCTCGGTGATGTTTTCTACTCACAAGTTGGCAACTCACCCCCGTTGTTCCACAGTTTCTTGCAGGTTTGGCCGTGCAGGTTACGTTGCGGCTTGCTGGCACACTACTTCCTTCCGGGTGATTGCTTTGGTAGGTGGGTTCACTTGCATCGTGACCACCGTTGTACACTTATTTATTTCAGTTGTATATAGTAAACTCCATCAACCAGACTTGTATTATTTGATAGACTTAGAAAACTAGTTGTATATTCTTTCGACCTTAGAATTGCACGCTTGTATTATTGTGGTTCTTCTCTGGTTTCTTGAGGACGTTGGTTTTCCTTTTGAGTTTGATCCTCGTCCTTCGGCGTTGTATATTATATTGCTTGCGTGGTTGTTTCCGCCAATTGGCGAAGAGCTAGCTCCCGCTTGGGGATGCCCTTATTCATTACTTGTATATTCCTGTTTGTACCCGTTTGGGGCCAGTATTTATAAAGGAGACTTTGCCGAATTTTTCGGGAAAATATGATGTAGCTTTTAAATGTTTAATGCGACTTATTTTGTTAAAACCAATTGCTTTAAAACAAGTTTTCCTTCACTCTTTTCATTAAAAATGGTTTAGATTTCTGGGCTTTTGGCTTACTTGAATTAGGTGGGGTCCTATAGACTTCACATGATTCAAGTGCCAGTCACGTGCCATTTCGGGTCGTGACAAATTTGGTATCAGAGCACTAGGTTTAACCTTGGTTCGAGTCTAGGTTTGACTATGAGAAGTCTAGGGTGTATATATATATATTCGGAACCTAGGCTTGACCTTACGGAACTTAGATTTGATCGAGGGGTTATTAGACCCGAACTTTTGTCGTATAGGTTGACTTTGGTTGATGGAGTAGGTGACTTAAGTAGAGTGACGTACCGTGTGTATGTTCCGCGGCATATTTACGATACGCTACTCCACTTAAGAATCCTTAGGTTGTATATTTCTTTGCATCGTATTCTATTCATTCCTTTGATCTATCCTCATCGATGTCAGATTGTGGTTTTTGTTACCACGGTTGCATGAGCAGAGAGAGAGAGAGTTGCGGCTAGAGTTGCGGTCAGCACGAGCTCGTCTTGATACAAGGACTGACCAGTGCGAAATTATGGTGACACACGATTGCATAGATATGTCGTTTTATTGTGTTTTTCGTGACATGAGCGTTTTGATGGATTGTTTTTACTAAGATTTCTCGAACGTTCAGATCAGCACCAGAGGATTGAGCCACTGCTAGAGGCCGGCTAGAATGTGATGACCGTTAATGTATCGTCCATTCTTGAGGATTGAGGCATTGTTTAGCGTGCGGACGAATGGGCTAGTTGTTGCTGCGACTGGCAAGATATCGCCCCAGATGTTTGAAGCTATTGCAGCATGAGTTGGTACTTAGGGATATGCTAGAAGATCGCTAGTCACCCATGGATGAATGACTAAGACATATGGTTCGTTTGCATACCCCGATGCGAGGTCATCAGATTGATTGATTTCAGCTGGAGAAGACTTCACACAGGCACGTCGAGAGTCGATAGAAAAAGGACGAATGAAGAGTATTCCTCCAATGATTTGGAAGAGTTTCCTAGGGCGTAGTTCGCCAGATACCTACTACAAGATATTGAGCTGTCGAGTTCATAGTTTCGGAAGGGATACTCCAGATATGAGTATAGCCGTTGTAGCGCAGTCCATACAGCTACGAAGAGATGAGTCCGAATCAGTCCACATTAGAGAAAAATGGAGTAAGAGGTTCGTACGAGATTTTGATTAGATGACGTTCCACTCCGTTGACATCAGAGATGTGACACGCATATAGAGACGTTGAATATAGATATATCTTTTAGAAGAAGTCGTGATGAGTATGCAGCTGTTCCGGAATAAGAAATGGATTTATTAAAGGGTGATAACTTCCGGGCAGTTCGGCAGAAACGAGATTTCGGAGAGACCGTGACAGAATCTTTCTGGAATACTACACGAGAAGATTTGGACCCAGGATCGGTCGTATCACGCACACCCAGTTGGCCAGAGTTCGGCATCACCGACGAGACATGTTACGAGTGACCATGATAGTTGGCCATAAGATCTTTAGAGGATATGCCAGAGCGGAACTGTTTCCGTCATCATTTCCATATTGAGCCGTTGAGCCGAGGAGTTATGTAACTGGAAATCCGCAGTGAGAGACGAGAGCCTAAGGGCACAAGGCGCCAGACCATGAACATGAGGCAATAGATAGCTTGCTCCGCTAGCTTTGGATGCACCGACACCTTCTCGACTTTGAAGGAAGGACATATCGACGACAGTGTTTACGATTTGCGATTTGGTGATTCGAATATCACGTGTCCGTCATTTTGGGTTTCGGTGTTTTGGGCGATTTATTTGCATGACTGAGAATTTGTGCATCACAGTTGCACTCGACTTCGATGTCGTTCGAGATGTTTGATTTTGATTTCATGCCTATGGTATGTATGTGATTTGACTTGTACCTTCGGTGTAGTTTTCATGCACTTTTAGTACTTGGATTCGATTTTGTGAATGCTGATGCACGGGGTTGTGAGATTATATACCACGGTATACCTGATTAGGATTGAGGTGTGTTGTATACCGTCGATTTCGATTGTGATATTCGATATTTGTTTTCATGCACCTTGTGCACTTGAGTTGGATTCTTTCGCATACTTGGCGCGCTTAATGCGATTTTGGTGCACACCAGATGCACTAAATCGGGATTCTTCGTGCATATTAGATGCACCTGATATTGTTGTCAGGCACACCGTTTCCCTTGACAGGTGTTTTCGTGCACACCCGTTGCACTTAGATTTTTTTTCTGTGCACATGTATGACACATTCATTGATTGTGATTTCTGTGCGCACCAGACGCACGTGGCATTATTACATATACTATTGAGTATGAATTCCTTTGAGCCGTACGTTTTCATGATATTTACTATTTGGTTAGTAACCGAATATGACTGTTCTGAGAACAGTACCTAGGTGTTTTTGCATGCATCGATAGTTACCGAAGGGATTTCCAAAAAAAGGGGCTACAGTCTCAATATTTTTCCTATGTGTCCGAGATGACACGAAACATTTTACAAAGGAAACCCTTCTAAATTATTTTCAAAATGGCGGGACCTGTATGTTAAACAAAGGATATATATATATATATATAGTTATTTTTCTTACAATAAACGTTCGCTACTTGTGCCGTGATACGCGCATCGCACAACGACTTGAAAGAGGTTTGGCATGCATTTCTTTTCAGATGTTTTGACGAGTTTACAACGATGCGTACTATGTACATGTTATAGTTTTGAGTATATCATGTTGGTTTTTCGTATTGGACTTTGACATTGATATCTTCACCATGACTCCGATGATTGCGTGATGCTTGACGGAGCTTTGATTTTGAGTTATATACTCGTTTTTCATGCGCATGCACTGCGCTAAGATGTGTTTTAAGTATTTATGATGTCGGAGCCCCGACGACTTGAGTGTTTTGCTGAAATGTTTTAGTATTTGGGGGAGTTTTAATTTAAATTCGGGGACCAAATTTATTTAACGGGGGAAGAATGTAACATTTTAGGAAAATAAAATATTATTTTAGAATTTAAATAATTAGAATAATAAGTTTCAGGAATATTATTAAGTAGAAGGATTTGTTTTGATGAAAGGGTATAACTATATACCGATAATTTGGAAAATATTCTGAAAACTAATAAGAATTACAGATTTGAAGGTGTTTAGGTGATTTAGACATTCTATGAATTATTATACAATTAATTTTAAAGGGGTTATTTAATAAACTCGATTAGTGTTTACTAATTATGCATTAAGCTTGATTATACACATGACATGCACCATGTCATATTGAAAAAAACACTTGTTACATTTTATTCTACCATGACTTCTTTCTTTTTTCAAGAATGGCTTTTGTTTTATAAAATGAAAAGGAAAAGATAAATAAAAGAAAAGAAAGGTATTTTAAAATGAGAGATATTTTAGTGTGGCATGGCATGAGGTATGGGCTTAGGAGAGAGAGAGAGAGAGAGGGTGAGGGGTCTCTTGACTTGGCTCATTTTCCTTCACCTCATCTTCATCATTTCTTCCCCTTATCCTCTCCCATGGCTGCCCTCTCCCTTTACCACCTCTACCTCCTCACTAGAACCCCAAATCCACATCAAAACCATGTATTCCCTTCATTAAAAATGTGCACAAGCTCACTACAAGCATGGGGGACTAAACAAGGTGAGATTTTGAGCACCTTGGGCAACTCAAGAATTTTCTTGAGTTTCCAAATGAGATATTTCTTTCACCATTAGTGTAGTATTTGATTTCCTTTAGCATCTATATTAGTTTAGAAGTGATTAAGTGAGGTTTAATGATGTTTGAAAATTCCAAGATGAAGTTAGGGGATTCTTGAGTTGTAATGGTGCAAGTGAGTGTAATTAGTGACTACAACCCTCTTTAGTATTAAGATCCTGCACCAAGTGAATTTTAGAACCCAAGACGTGGACATTAGAAACTTTCCGTGTCGGTTTTGTAGCTTGTAATGCTTACAGGGAATCTGGAGTGACCTGAGACCTGTACGAGAAAAATTAGCAACCCTGATGACTTAGATTTAACACTAGAAGACCACCCTGAAAGTATGAACCCAAACCATGCATCCCAGGCCGAGCAGGCCGGATTTTGGGCAAATTTCACCGGGTCATCTGTGGTATTTGGTGTAAGGATTGGTTCTGTAGCTCACATACCCCATATACAACCCCATTGTATTGCTTGTTTATCCTAATTTTACCTGAGACCAAATCTGGAACTATTTTTCTAGGGTTGCTATTTTGTTTTGTGACTTTTGATGAATTGAACTTGTGATATTGTGTTTTGTCTCGGTCACTTAACATTTATACGTCGATATCGGGTGTTGTTTGGTTCTTTTGCATGCGTAGACCATAGGTTTTTTACCTATGTGCGATTCGTGTGCCGTTTTGGTTTTCGTGCGCGATTCTGTTTATGATACTGTGTGTTTATATATATAGGCACCTTCACATGGACTTCGGATAACAAGTAAGAGCATGACGACATCGACTTCGGCAAGCAAGTATCAATGTGAGTAGATGTATATCTACGGGGGAAGTCGGGTGGATGGCGTATAGCACTCCCGCAGTTTCGTAGTGTAGCATACGAATATGTTATATATATAAATATGTGTATTGTGAGACGTGGATAATTAGCAAGAAAGGCTTTAGGAGATCATGTGTTAGTTCTAGCGTATTTGGAAGATAGTGCTTTTAGTTTAGTTTCTTAGTTGAGTAACCCTAGAGTAAAAGTTGACACACACACACATACACTGTTGGAGATAGTGCCCTCATAGTCAATTATTGGATCGCAGGTACGTGATTGCAATGATTGCGGAGGACCTATCCTGGTAGGACAGTCTTACTCGAGATGATAGTATGCTATCTGGTTTGCCTTTATCAGTCGTGTACATGATCAGGTGACTGATTGCATGTTACACTTTGATAGAGCCCTTAGGATCTTGCTTTACTACCAACAGTATGATGGCGATCATATACGTGAGAGTTGGGTAGTTTATATGCATATCCTTAATTGTGGTCCCTAGTCGTGGGAGTTTCGAGACAGGGCATCGATACTCCGGAGTAGACTAGTGTATACAGTCGAGACCCCGACGAGGGGCGGTGGCCGGTCTCACAAGCCACTGGTGTCAGTTGGATCGCCTAAGATGTATACAGGTGCTCATTGGGTTATAAGTACACCGGACAGGACTCGCCGGGAATCTGCTAGTTAGTACTATACCTATCGTCAGATAGCAGTTCCCTGGTGACATGTGTACAGGTTAGTTCATCGACCTGAGGTCGTCATTTGTCTCGTATGAGTTCCCACTGTGCTTTGATTTCTACCCTACCACGGCTCAAAGGAGTCGTGCAAACAGGTAGCTTTTGGGTACAGTCCCGAGCCATATGGAGGCACGTGAGCGGATCGGCAGGGGATTCGTCTCTCCCGGTATTGGGGGCGAGGTCGTGCTGTGTCTAGGAGAGCCATTACACATAGTCCATGGCCATGGCAGGAGATTTACTGGTAGGTACTCCAGTAGTATCTCAGGGTGTTATTGGGCTACACTCCGACACGACTTATACTGCTTCTGGGGGTCTGACGTTACTAGCCCCCTAGGCGGATATGCGATACTCATAGACGACCGGACCGGACTGTATATACATTGTCACTGTTAGGCTCAGTAGGGTTTCTGGATGAGTTCGCTCATCGGCCTCCCTTGAGTTCGCTCATCAGCCTCCCTTGAGGTCAGTCCATGGGCAGCCGTTACGCATAGCTAGTGCCGCTGACGGTTTGTGGTTAAACCCACTGCCAGGATACTGACGAGTCATTAGAGTCCCCCACAGACAGTTTCCCAAGTTCGGGCGAAACGTTGTAGAGGCCGTATGGTTTTATGGCAGGGTTCGGAAAATGCACGTGCGTTTACGCACGTGTCAGTTTTCGGGCAGATAATACTGGTCGGCTTTGGTTTAAGCCGGATCCGAGTATTATATTGAGTAGGTATAATATCTTTGTCTCAGTTGCATTTGTATTCGGTCGTAATACAAATGCAGGTATATTTATACAGTTACGGGGTTATCCTGAAAGTCGTTTCAGGATCACTTTTGGAAGTTGCCAGTTTCCAGTTTTCTATCAGCCGTCTTTTAACATTCGGTTAAAGACGGATTTATCTTTTCTTGGATGAGGGTGAGTCATGCTTCTAGAAGGTTCTAGAAGGTGATGACTTGGCTATTTGGTGTTGTGTTTTCATTGGTTGCATTAATGAATGGATGACTAGGTTTAGTGAGTCATTCATTTCATTAATGAGTTTTGTTTACTTAAAGATATTTGTTCTTGATCTTTTCTTCAAGATAAGCTTCATCCTCTTATGGTTACCTCCCCCTCCTCCTACACTCACCTCCCTCCACTTCTATAAGTGGCCGGCCCCCCCTCCTCTCTCTCTCACTTGATGTTTTTCATTTGTGAAAAGATTATGATAGCATTTGGGGTGTATGGAATTTCACAGCTCATTTCATTCCATCACCCGATTCCCACGGCAACTTCATTAACCGTCCGTCCATAGCTTTGGACGGAACGAGACAAAGTCATCTACTCATTCTCTACATCAATCTTGGTCGTCTCTTCTAGCAAACTTGACGACCGAGTTGCCTCGAGTCAGAGGCGGGAGCCCGTTTAAAGAATCAGTGATGTGGTGCCACCTGGACGAGCAGATCAGAGATCGACGAGATCGGAGCAGCCGCAACGGAGCGTGGGATGATGGTTAAAGAACGAAGGACTCGGATCGTTCGGTATAGCCTTTCTACACTCTTTACAGTTTGTTAGTTTAGCAATAATGGCAGATCCGGGTTAAAGTACACGATAGCGCCAGTTAAAAAGTTTTTGTTCCGTATTTGGCGTCTGTAGACTGCCGGGGCGCTAGCGTAGACTTACAGTGGTATCAGAGACTCACCATTTTGCTATACTAACTTGTGCTAACGCGTTTAAAATATCGATCGAACCGGAAATCAAAAACTGCAAAATCCAAGCTTGACAGTTTCTGTTGTTTTTAAACGGTGTCCTAAAAATATTTCACACATCTCAGAAAATCAAGCAGGGTTTTTTAGGAATACTGCAGAAATTTGACGAAGTAATTCCACTGTTCCGCCGCGGATCCGCGGCCCAAGCATGGGTTTGGCCGCGGATCCGCCGCAGGAAAGTGACATCACTTTGCCAATTTTCTGCAGTGAATTCTATGTTGGATATTGGGGTTTTTGGTATATATATTTTGGGCCCAGATTTTGTTACTGTTCTACAGATGTTCGTGGGGCCCACTTTATGATATTTTGTCAATCGAAATTTAAACATGTTAGTTTACAGTGCTTACATTATATCTCCGACCGGGAATGTCATTTGATCGGTAAACCGCGTCTGATTGCTATAGTTCTTTTAGACGGGTTTGCGAACGTGACATTCGCGTTGATGTTCTGTGTTGTGCTGTGATGTTGCGGATTTGTCGTGGTGGATAGCAGTGTGCAATGGTAGTACAGTTTGAGTTTATTTGTACATTTGATATTGCGGGGCGAGCGTCCAACATGTGGACTGCCGTCACTGCCTGTTGTATAATATTATTTTGGGGCATGACCAGGTTGCGGTCGATGTACCTGTTGTACTATTTTTCATTACTGTACTAGGTTTTGCCCCGCGACGGAGTGCACGGATAGCCGGGTTCTGAGGGGCAACGGGCCCGCATCTCATGGCTTTGAGAGGCAGAGGGGTCCCACTCTAGAATTGGCAGACTATTCGCCGCACTCGTAGGGGGTACAGGTTGACCCAAGGAGGGGTGCTCAATTTACCGGATTCCGTGAAGTGCCGGGTGTTCCATTCACTATGCTGTGGGGACTACCTCGCTTCAGGTTTTGGCGGGTAACTTGCCGCACCCGTAGGGGTCTAGATTTCATTGCACAGGCTATCCACACGACAGGGGAACGTCGGGTTTCAGCAGCGGCTCTGTGAAACTCGGGGATCCCAGATTATCTGTATTGTTCTGTGATGCTTATTACTTTTCTGTAATGTTGCATATTATCATGCCTGGAGCGATTATTGTATATTGGTTTATATACTATTAGATGTTGTATATGTTTTACACCCGCGCTAGTCCAGTCCCCGCTCTGTCGTTAGTTAAGTAACCTAACGGGTGATGACGGGACCCAGTGACGAATGCGGATGGCATATACGTACATTTTATTTTCGTTCTTTTCTGGTGTGATCGATTGATGGGACTGCGTTGATTCTGATCAATGCAAAAAGTTAAACAAACCTGTTTTTAGTTGTTGGAACAAATTTAAAAAGTGTTATTGCAAAGACGTTTCCTTTTGTTTTGCATAGCGGTATTCAGAGGAATATCCTGCACCACATTCGACGGGGCAAGGGCCGATATCCCTTCACCGGGACTGACCCCTTGGGCAGAAGTTTGCGTCAGGGTAATAACTTCACTATAGTCGATTACAAGTTGCTTTGCATAGCGGTATTCAGTGGAATATCCTGCACCTCATTCCACGAGGAAAGAGCCGAGATCCCTTTACCGGGAGTGACCTCTTTAGCAAAGGTTTTCGCCACTATATTTTAAAAAAAAGCTATCAGGTTCCTTCAGCGATATCAAGTTCACTACGTTAAAGGTTTTTCGCCAAAAACCATCCGTAGCCCTCCGTCACTTCTTTTGGGTATTCAGTAGTATTCAAGCTATGCATTTTAGCCAAAGTTAAGGCATAGTGTTTGGTAGCTGCTGGGTATTCAATTGTTGCATAGATAGATGAGTTAGTTTGGGACAGTCGTTCTGCCGATTGGCCAAGGTCAGGGGCATGTGCGGGTGGGTTCAAATTGACAAGATAGTGACGGGTAGAACTTGGCATGTGACTTATGGCATTTTGACCAAAGCCAAGGTTATAAGAGCATGGGGCATAAATCAGATCGGGAGTTTCTAAAGAAACTGAAACTTGCCAAGTATGCGCATACCTTCTGGAGTATGAGTAACGTGGATGCATTCCATCACGTTATCATGCGATGAGAGTTGGATCCCGATTCCCACTGATGAGTTGGTTTACTCTTCGGGTGATCCCGATTGATTCTTCTTTCAGGTTTGGAGGAGAATTTGACAGGACAGTGGGAGGTTTCCGGATTAGATAAAGTGATAACCATTCTGATCTAGGTTAGAGTGCACGTAGAGTGTTTCTTTTCTCTCTCTCTCTTTGGCAGCGACCTTTGACCGACCCTAGACTATGACTCAGTGACCAGGTTGACCGAACCTTCTTAAAATACTGGCTTTTGGATTGTCTATGTTGCATAAGTCATTGCCACTCCTTCTTTTACCCTTTGAATTTCTCAGAACACCCGTATTACTACGGACATCCATTTCCATTGGATAGATCCATCGTATGGTTATATACGAACTCGAAGGGACTTCTTCGAGGATGGATCCAGGTTCAGGAGAAATAGAATTGGTTTATTCAGTTGTCTTTTATTATCACCTTCTCTCAGGTTGCGAGAGCTCCTTGGTTTAGGAGAGTACACCTATTACGCATATTGGATAGTCTTCTTCCAAACCATAGGCAGGTGCCGAAAGGTAGGGAATGAAGAAAACCAATTAGCCTAAGTAGGGTATGCAGAAGGTAATATGTAAAGACAAGATAAAGGGATTAGAAAGAGGGCAAAGTAAATTGCGACTGTTATCATTCACGACCAAAACCGCGTACTTCGTCGCCACTCCTATTTCACCTTTAAAAGAATAAGGTATTATTCAGTTGTCTTTCATCACCTTCTCTCGAGATGCGAGTACTCCTTGGTTTAGGAGGGTACACCTATTATGCTTACTGGATAGTCTTCTTCCAAACCATAGGCTGGTGCCGAACGGTAGGGAAGGAAGAAAACCATTTAACCTAACGATGGTGTACAGAAGGTAACGACTAAAGACAAATAAAGGGATTTGGAGAGATGGCAATAAAATATACGGTTGCAGTCATGAATTGGATTATGGAAGAGGCATTGCTATGAATACCAGGATAACCCTACGAAACATATTCATGTTTCAGTGCATTGTTAAAGAAAAACTGTTTTCCCGATTAGACACTTACTCCAAGGGTATGTATTTACCAGGTTTCATTCTCATATCTGTATGGTTTTACAGATGATGAGTGGGAGTAAGTTATTGGGAATTAGGTGATCATCCTCATTATATCGGAATTCGTTGTAATTGGTGATATTTGAGGAAATCGCCAGGGTACAGTTTTTAACCTACGACGCACAGGTTTTGAGTTGTTTAACTTAGCGGACTTATACAGAGATTGTATGTTGTCCAGTGTCCATCAGGACAATGGGGTAGGTCCTCGTACTATGTTCTGTTTACTTATAACTTCTCTAGTATTTAGACAAGTGTTTCGTAGAAACACAAGGTCTAAGTTTTGAGAAGTTATGGGTATAAGAATAAAGTAGAGAACCAGATATCACAAGTATCGGGATTCTTCAAAGAGATCGAAGATGTAGATTCTTGTGATTGGTATTCAGATGATAGTGATGGTTTTGAGAAACGTGTTTCTCTTTCAGGTTACTCATAATTGGATGGATTCCTAAGTTGAGTAATGCTGATTAGCCTCTTTCCATTAAGTTGATATGCACTGGAGACAGCTGCATGATTTGAATATGGTTCCAATTAAATAAGTGCCAAAGTTTCTGTATTGGATATAGAATGGATCGTACCTTAAAAGATATTAAGGTACGGGGAGTTGTCCAGCTTATGCTTAAAACCAGACTCTGGATAACTCAGGGCACGTTTCTGTAATGGCTGTTTGTGGGTTGACCCTGGCTATGACGAGGGTTGATAATCTACCATTTGGAAGATCAATAGTGATATTGTTCTTGACTCGCCACAGTTTTAGTAAAATGGATTTTTTTTCAGAAAACAGTAGTGGGAGTATGGTAGAACTGGAAGTGATTCCAGAACCGCGAACGATTACGGAAAATTTAATAGGACCTATATATTCAATCAGGTTTGACATTCCAATAGCCACTCCGCAGATATGGTGGGTAACCTCAGACACCCGAGAGGTACTTCGGTAGCCTCAAGGACGGTGACAAGGAGGTTCTTATCTACCCAGACTTGACACTACTGTTGTTCCAGGATATGAGACCCGGTAGGAGGGTTTCGTAGTCAGTGGGAGCAACGGAAGCATAGTGGGCAAGTACCTTATGTCTATTTATAGACTAGAGCAATTATAGCGGAGATAGATCATTTAGTTTTGATATGACAGTCATGGGTTTGACTTCAATCAGAATAGAGGATGGATCTGTTAAGAAGGTAGTAGGGTGTGATGTCATGGTATCTGAATGACATACACAGAGTAGGAAGTAAAATTCCTATACTACGATCGGTTGTACTGTGGTCGTCACACAGTTGTTTCTCCAGACAGGATATGGATATAATATCAGACATTATGGTTTCTAGATCTATGGTTTTAGATCTGGATTTGGGTAGTTTCCCAATGTGGGTGCTTTGACAGATATTCTAATGGTTTTTAGAATAGTTGACTCCTAGCATGGTAGTGTACCTGCAGGTGATGGAGTCACCCTCTCTAAAGGTGTTGTATAGACTAAAGGGGAGAGGGCTGTGCATGATTGGCAGATCACTTGCTAAGGCAATTGAGTCAATCGTGAGGTGTCAAGTACCACACCAGATGTTGTTTTTGCACTAGATGCAATGAGTTTGTATTAATCCAATCCTGGAGAAACATAAGGAAGCAGTTTTAGAACATAAGTACATGTTCTACGGATTTGATGACGGCAGCCTCCTTCGGGAGACGATTATCATTCCAGGCTTCAAAGGTGACATGGATGACAGAGTGATTGTCAGAGTTTTAGTTTTTCCCTCTGACGAAGAGGGACAGTATTATGGACAGGTGGTCCAAGAGGATACAGTGGGTGGCATGGTGCCGGATACTGATTAGGTTCAGTGATCGATACAGTCTAAGAAGTTTGGATTTGGAGTTCATTTATGAACTAGGTCCCATCAGATATCCAGACATATTCTAAGACAGGTATTACTCAATTCGGGAGATAGCTTTCTCCGCGAATTTGAGATTAAGAGTGATATAGAAAGATACTTCTAGGCGGATCCACTCACTGAGGCTATTTCTCGAACACAATAGTTTTACAAACGGGCTTTGTGAAACTGATTAGTAGAGGAGTTGGATGTTCGGTTTCACACGGGCTGTGAGTAGTCGACATCGCAATATTAGCCTTGAGTGCAAGTGGGAGATTGTTTGAGATAGTGCCCTCATAGTCAATTATTGGATCGCAGGTACGTGATTGCAATGATTGCGGAGGACCTATCCCGGTAGGACAGTCTTACTCGAGATGATAGTATGCTATCTGGTTTGCCTTTATCAGTCGTGTACATGATCAGGTGACTGATTGCATGTTACACTTTGATAGAGCCCTTAGGATCTTGCTTTACTACCAACAGTATGATGGCGATCATATACGTGAGAGTTGGGTAGTTTATATGCATATCCTTAATTGTGGTCCCTAGTCGTGGGAGTTTCGAGACAGGGCATCGATACTCCGGAGTAGACTAGTGTATACAGTCAAGACCCCGATGAGGGGCGGTGGCCGGTCTCACAAGCCACTGGTGTCAGTTGGATCGCCTAAGATGTATACAGGTGCTCATTGGGTTATGAGTACACCGGACATGACTCGCCGGGAATCTGCTAGTTAGTACTATACCTATCGTCAGATAGCAGTTCCCTGGTGACATGTGTACAGGTTAGTTCATCGACCTGAGGTCGTCATTTGTCTCGTATGAGTTCCCACTGTGCTTTGATTTCTACCCTACCACGGCTCAAAGGAGTCGTGCAAACAGGTAGCTTTTGGGTACAGTCCCGAGCCATATGGAGGCACGTGAGCGGATCGGCAGGGGATTCGTCTCTCCTGGTATTGGGGGCGAGGTCGTGCTGTGTCTAGGAGAGCCATTACACATAGTCCATGGCCATGGCAGGAGATTTACTGGTAGGTACTCCAGTAGTATCTCAGGGTGTTATTGGGCTACACTCCGACACGACTTATACTGCTTCTGGGGGTCTGACGTTACTAGCCCCCTAGGCGGATATGCGATACTCATAGACGAACGGACCGGACTGTATATACATTGTCACTGTTAGGCTCAGTAGGGTTTCTGGATGAGTTCGCTCATCGGCCTCCCTTGAGTTCGCTCATCAGCCTCCCTTGAGGTCAGTCCATGGGCAGCCGTTACGCATAGCTAGTGCCGCTGACGGTTTGTGGTTAAACCCACTGCCAAGGTACTGACGAGTCATTAGAGTCCCCCACAGACAGTTTCCCAAGTTCGGGCGAAACGTTGTAGAGGCCGTATGGTTTTATGGCAGGGTTCGGAAAATGCACGTGCGTTTACGCACGTGTCAGTTTTCGGGCAGATAATACTGGTCGGCTTTGGTTTAAGCCGGATCCGAGTATTATATTGAGTAGGTATAATATCTTTGTCTCAGTTGCATTTGTATTCGGTCGTAATACAAATGCGGGTATATTTATACAGTTACGGGGTTATCCTGAAAGTCGTTTCAGGATCACTTTTGGAAGTTGCCAGTTTTCAGTTTTCTATCAGCCGTCTTTTAACATTCGGTTAAAGACGGATTTATTTTTTCTTGGATGAGGGTGAGTCATGCTTCTAGAAGGTTCTAGAAGGTGATGACTTGGCTATTTGGTGTTGTGTTTTCATTGGTTGCATTAATGAATGGATGACTAGGTTTAGTGAGTCATTCATTTCATTAATGAGTTTTGTTTACTTAAAGATATTTGTTCTTGATCTTTTCTTCAAGATAAGCTTCATCCTCTTATGGTTACCTCCCCCTCCTCCTACACTCACCTCCCTCCACTTCTATAAGTGGCCGGCCCCCCCTCCTCTCTCTCTCACTTGATGTTTTTCATTTGTGAAAAGATTATGATAGCATTTGGGGTGTATGGAATTTCACAGCTCATTTCATTCCATCACCCGATTCCCACGGCAACTTCATTAACCGTCCGTCCATAGCTTTGGACGGAATGAGACAAAGTCATCTACTCATTCTCTACATCAATCTTGGTCGTCTCTTCTAGCAAACTTGACGACCGAGTTGCCTCGAGTCAGAGGCGGGAGCCCGTTTAAAGAATCAGTGATGTGGTGCCACCTGGACGAGCAGATCAGAGATCGACGAGATCGGAGCAGCCGCAACGGAGCGTGGGATGATGGTTAAAGAACGAAGGACTCGGATCGTTCGGTATAGCCTTTCTACACTCTTTACAGTTTGTTAGTTTAGCAATAATGGCAGATCCGGGTTAAAGTATACGATAGCGCCAGTTAAAAAGTTTTTGTTCCGCATTTGGCGTCTGTAGACTGCCGGGGCGCTAGCGTAGACTTACGTACACGTGATATGATTATGGGTGTATATGTTTATATGTGTGTGTCTGTGTGTGTGTGTGTGTGTGTGTGGGTGCGTTGGCATACACACACACACATACGTATACACGGGTGATGAGGATAGTATATGATACTTGAAGGTGAGTCGATATGATCGGGCATGATGCCGTGAGATTGTGATATGTGATTGGGTCGTGATATGATATACGACATGATATTATAATGGATCGTTGGGTGATGTGTTTTTATACACACGAGGATATATGTTTGTTGATATTGGTATGTTCTAGACTTTAGAACGGTACCCCTAATTCAGGATATTATGATGATGATACCATATGAATAATGAGATATATGTGATATTTGACCCGTACCCCAATTTCCGGGATTCCGTACGATGGATTTTACCGTACGAGGTATAAATATGATGATTGATCCGCACTCTTGATTCGAGAATATCGTATTATATATTTTACAGTACGTGACGCTATTGAGGCGGGATCGCCGAGTACTAGATATATCGACTCGGAATTTAGGTGGATTTCTTACCCTTTTGTAACGTTTTAGAAATCGTTTAGGCGAATTTTCCGTTTTTAGGTAAAATAAATTGTGTTTTCCGTTAAAACCTAGAAGCGATCATTTTTCTGTATAGAATTCACTACACCTAGTTTAACTAGGAAATTGCTAGTTTGCGGTTTTTAGTAGGTCACTTGTAATTTTAGTGCATTTTATTATTTTTCCTTAATTAAAATATTACTTTAAGCTTTTAATTATGCACTTAATTAGTGGTAATTTCAATTTTGTTTGGGTTAATTATCACTAATGTGAATCTATGCTAATTTAATCACTAGATTAAGCTTAAATCCTTCTCTTCCAAAATATCTAGATATTTGTGAATTAAATAAAATTTTAAAGAAAATGAAATTGAGGTGGCATAAGATATTTGTTGCATTAATGAGCTTTAATTTTTGTTTTACACTAGAATTTTCCACACATTTCCTTAACCTCCTCTTTTGCCTTGCCTTAGCCGAGCCCCCCCAATTCTTCCCCCTCTTTTCTTTTGCCTCATTTTCATCTCTCCAAGCTCAAATAAATCATCACAAATCCTCAAATAATCCTACAAACTCACAAATAAATCCCTACCCATCATTCTTCAACCCTAAACAAACTTAGATCTTCTTGAAAGACATCTTTTTGGAGGCTAAAATTTGGAGTTTTGTTGTTAATTTGTGATCTAGTGGAGGTATAAAATCCTAACCCTAATCTTTTATTGTTGTTTAAATCATTATGCTAGCTTATTAGTTATTTAAATATGGCTTTAATTTGCATGGTTAGAATTTTCATGAAGAGTTGTGAAGATCTAGTTAGGGTTTAATTTATTGATGTGGTTAATTGATAAGTGTAGACTTGGAAAACATAACCTAATTATAAGATTGTTATTTGTTTTTTTCCAAATTGTCTAATTAAGCTAATTAGCAATCTAAGCTTTTACTAAATCTCTTTTGGGTGAGACTAAAATTCTAGTAAGGGTTTGTATGGTTTAATCAAGCTATTATGAGATGATTGTGATTACAAGTTTTGGTTAAAGTTGTAGATTTGGGATAAATGATTAAAAGTTGCTTACTAGATTTTCGGATAATTTAGGCGTGGGTTTCTATTGACGTTGCGACGTTATATATATTAGATTCCACGATTTATAATATGTTGTGAATGCGCGATCGGTACGATCAGGGTCTAGACTTGGTGATTATGTCGTTTTGAGTTCCTAGCTAGGGTTGTGCCGATATCGTACGTGTTTTGTGCACTGAGTGCATAGTGTGTTTATCTTGTGGACGTTATCCTTGCGTTTCGTTGTCTTTGTGTCGGCGCAGGATATTTACTCTTATGTGTTGTGTTTGTGAAATTTTAGGATCGCGAGCAGGGACTTCGGACGCTGCGAAGAAAGGGAAGCAGGTGGTCGGATTTACTTAGCTTGAGATTATCGGTGAGTAGATTTAACATCTACAGGGGAATCGCCCGCATGGCTTTATGCGTCTGGGCTAGATTAAATGATATGATTCTTAATATTAAGTATATGGACATTTATTGTGCATGTGTACCTTTTTGGCATGCCTCATTTTCCTATTGCATATAGACATAGTATTAATGAGGCACAACACCATTATTGACGGTTCATGTTACACGGGCACTAATTGTATGTTACACACACTCCGTCGATAATTGCCATGACATGCACAACCCATATACATACGAAATATAGTTGACACTTATACATATGTGACATAGTATTGGTTATGGACATTGAGAAACGATACTTATTTCCATTGTGTATAGGAGAAATAGTATACACACATATACCTTGCATCCTTACATGTTTACACCTATACTTATGTGATATAGTATCGGTTAGGAACATTGAGACATTGATTCATATTCCTTTATGCATATGACATATAGTATACCTGTATACCTACATGCTTACACATATGCCTTGCAATGCCTACATGCTAGCTACCCTTATACCTATATGGTATTGTATCATTAGTGATAGGTATATATACATGTGAGACATAGCTATATGTACATCATACCTACATATTTACATGTACACACATATACCTTGCTATAGCTACATGTTCACCTCTTAATGATGTTGCATTTGATTTCGGAGAAATTAGGAACCGCATGATATGTTTAATAATTTGTTGCAGTTAAATAGCGGTTTTTTCTTTATATGCTCATATTACTGTTACATGTTGCATATATTATATTTCATGGATTTCGCATTGATATATGGTTTCTTATGATGTTTTCTGCATGTTTTACTCCTGGGGATATATATCAGTGGTATGGGACGCTGATATATATACATGTATATATATATATCAGTGGTATGGGACGCTGTTATATATGTACACCTATTTAATATATATCATCATAATGATCTATGCAAATATTCTTATTCATTACTTGATGTTTTCTGGATTTGAGGACCGTGGTAGTTTCATGAAATTATGCATTATTTGAAAAACCCGGTTTCTCTTGATATGATTTTTCAATGCGTCCACCATGAGAATTCTCGGTTTTGAGCTTTGTGATATATACCCGATGCGAGGAGTGGAGTGGGCCGTGTGTGGGTACATGGTGGAGCCCGGTATGGTTTCCCGGGGCAAGAAGTTCGTGGTGTAGACGATGAGCCTGGCTGGCGGGCTAGTACCTACCGGTGATAGTATTTGGACTCGGCGGTTATCGTGGTGATACTGACCGAAGTTATATACGTATGGATACGTTGAAATTCGAGTGTCGAAGCTGGGCACTTGGGTTTCCAGATAGCGTATGATACGTACCTATCAGGGCCAGTCGTGGTGACGGCACCTGATAGATGTGTATTTATGTGTCGATACTAGACACTAGTTTTCATGAGACTTACATGATGTGTTTTATTCCGTACTCCGCATTTATTTGATATGCATTTCTTCATGTATTAGTAGTACCTGATAGAATACCTTTCATGACTGTTGCATTTATATATTGCCATTTATTGCTATCAGCTTGCATGTGATAGACCATCGCAGTACGTGCATACTTGCGATTACCTGCATATATTATTTACTATTCACGAGTTGGCAACCTACCCCCGTTGTGCCACAGTGTTTTGCAGGTAGTCCCTCAGGGCAATCGCGGCAGGGCTTCTTCCTATCGTATCATCTTTTGCAGCGGATACCGCTTCGGCTGACTGTTAGCAGTTTTGCTATAGATGGGTTTCGCGGTTATCCGTTTTTGTACATTGTATATCCTTGGTTGTACCTAGTACTCTCCATCTACCACTTTCATGTATTTACTTAGAGACGAGTTGTGAGGACGATATTGTATATTATTTTGTGATTCTGGAGGTCTTTTTATACAGTTTTATTTATATCGTCTTTTATTCTTTGCTACGGCGTCGTATATCTGTTGTGGTGGTGGTTTCTGCCTAGGGGCGTGGATTTGCTCCCGTTGGGGATGCTTTACTTATATCTTTGTATGTACCCATTTTTGGGGCTAGTTTTTACAAAGGAGGTGCTGCCAAATTTTTTTAGAAAGTAAATTTGGACTTTAAAGAATTTGTACTTGAGATTTTCAAAAGTTTTAACAATGTTCTTATCACTTACTACTTTTGATGGTTTAGATTGCTGGGTTTTCGGCTTACTTGAATTGCATTACGCCTGTAGATGTTACGTAGTTTAAGTGCCGTCACGTGCCAAATTTCGGGTCGTGACAAAGTTGGCGCTAGGTTTTAACTTTCGGAGTGTAGGATGACCTTAGTATGATGGAGTAGGTAGCTTATGCAAAGTGACATAGCGTGTGTATGTCCACGGCATACTTACGACATGGTACTCCGCCTAAAGTGACCTTAGTACTTATTGCTTGAAATTCCTTCCGTGATTATTTACTTCCTTGTGATTCGATTTCCGTGTTCTTATCGAATCCTTCTTCCATTTATAGCTTTCTGCCGCCGATGACTATGAGGACTCAGAGAGATGCAGCGAGAGCCGAGGTCAGAGTTGACTCGTTTGGGACGAGGATTGACCAGGACGGTACGCTCGTTGCACAGGAGCAGATTGATCCGCCTTCGATAGATCTTATCGCTAGGCTTGAGGCAGATATGCAGGACTTACGCCAGATGATGAGGTCGTTGGTTGTGGCCAGTCGAGCGCAACGACAGGAGGTTGCCACCCCTGTTACCCAGTTATTCCTTGCTATCAGCACACAGCATTGTGTCACGTATACAGCAGCAGTGGATGCAACCCGTTTAGCTGGGGAGCGTCTTCCCGAGACTTTGGGAGTTCCGAGACCGAGGAGGGCTCGTACAGGTGTATCAGCCCAGAGACAGAGGCTTAGTCACCGCGACAGATTTCGTTTACGTCGCGGGAGTGGCAGAGGCTTTGGACGAGGACAACTATTTAGCTCTTATTCCCAAGAGAGTGAGCAGTTTTCTTCTGGATGTTACCGGTGCGGGAGTTTGAGTCATTGTGTTCGAGATTGTACTGAGCCACGTTAGGGCGGGACAGCTGTACCACATGATACCTTACCACCTTCACCTCAGGGAGAGTCGCCTGTTGCGCCTGTTGTTGATCCGCGTCAGACTTAAGTTCAGAGAGGTCGTGGTCGCGGAGGATTTGTTCCGAGAGTACAGGATAGTAGAGGGAGAAGATAGCCAGTTGCGGGTAGAGGTCAGGCACGAGCGTTTGCTTCTACTCATCGGGACGCGCAGGCGTCCAATGCAGAGTTTTCAGGTATTCTTAATTCGTATGTTCTTTTGATGCATATGTTGTTTAATTCGGGATCTATGCACTCGTTGTTCTGCACACTTCGTGCCGTGGTTGGGCCGAGAGTCATGTTAGCTAGATCAGCCATTTGTTGTGTTAACTCTTGTTAGCGATTCTTTTGTTGCGCGACACGTGTTTCGGTCATGTGCCAATCGGATAGGAGATAGAGATTCGTCCGTCGATTTGATCCCTCTAGAGATGTTGGACTTTGACGTTCTCCTGGGCACGGACTGGTTAGCTACGTGCTATGCGTCTGTTGACTGCCGCGAGAAAACAGTCAGGTTTTGTTTTCCCGGCGAGTCAGTTCTTGTTGTGCAGGGGGACAGTGGTGCCGCCCCTCACAGCTTGATTTCAGCCTTTTTCGCTAGTCGGCTTTTGAGGAGAAGATGTCGAGGATTCTTGGCTTTCATTAGTGATACCGGGGCCACAGTGGTTTCGTTGGACCGGGTTCCTATCGTGCGAGAGTTTTCCGACGTTGTTCCAGATGAGCCGGCTGAGCTTAAGGAGCTTAAGGATTGGCTGCAGAGTTGTTTGTTGGGGACTTGTACTTCCAAGTGTTTCGCTTTGGGGAGCTCTTATTCTGTTCGTCAAGGAGAAGGACGACAGTTTGAGGTTGAGTATTAATGGATCGTCAATTGAACCGAGTTACGGTGCGGATATGTATCCTTTACCTCGTATTGACGATTTCTTTGATTAGCTCCAGGGTGCGAGACATTTTTCTAAGTTTGATTTAGGATCAGGTCATCATTGGTTGCGGTTTCGGAGCGATGACATTCCGAAGACTGCTTTTGTGCGCTACGGGCTTTATAAGTTTTTGGTGGTGTCGTTGGGCTCACCAATGCCCTAGCAGCATTCGTGTTGTGATGAACCAGATTCTTCAGGCCGTTCCTCGACCAGTTTATTGTTGTGTCATTGATGGCATTCTGGTCTATTCCAAGAGTCGTGAGTATTAGTGTATATGCCCTAGAGGCCATTACTGTATCATACTAGCTTGTATATTATTTAATGGAAGCTTGGGATATTCACAGTTGTATAAACAATCTTGCTCAAAATGGTAGTATGCTACTTGGTTTGTTTCTACTTCAATATGTGCATGTGTTTCTTTTAGCATATCGCTTATACATATTAGTAGAGCCCTTAGAATCTTTGCTTGATTACCAGCGTTATGATGGCAGTCACACTAGTGGGGGCTGGGTAATCTACAAGCACATCCTTATACAGGTCCCTAGTCGTAGGATTATCGAGACGGGGCATCGATACTCCGGAGTAGACTAGCGTATACGCTTCTCATCCCAGCACGGGAGGTGGTCTGTCCTACAGCCATCAGTACGTCGTACTGGAGATAGTATGCGGGTGCTCGTTAGGTTACGAGTACACTGGACAAGACTCGTCGGGAACTGTTGGTTGGTATTATACCTATCGCCAGTTATCAGTTCCCAGGTGACATGAGTACAGCTTAGTCCGCTGACTTGACACTGTCACTTCGCTTCGAGTGTGTTCCCACTGTACTTAGATTACTACCCTACCACGGCTCAAAGGAGTCGTGCAAACAGGTATAGTTGGGTGCAGTCCCGAAGCACTTGGAGGCAGTGACGGTTAGACAGGATTCGTCTCTCCCGGTATTGGGGGTTGACATCGCGCTGTGTCTAGGAGAGCCATTACACGAGTAGTCCCTGTCCAGGGCAAGCGAGATATAATGGTAGGTTTCCAGTGTTATCTCAGGGTGTTCTAGGCTACACTCCGACACGACTTGTACCGCTATTAGGGGACTGACGTTCACCACCCCCTAGGTCCGCCATGCGATGTATCAGACGAACAGACCGGACTGTACAGAGATTGTCACATACTGGCTTAGTAGGAGTTCGGATGGGTTTACCTCATCGGCCTTCTTATCGACATCTACCTGGGGACCGTTACGTACAGCTAGTGCCGCTTGCGGTCTGTGGTTAAACCCACTGCCAGCGTAGTGTCGAGTCTTTAGAGTCCCACACAGAGAGTTTCCCTGCACTGAGCGAAACGTGTAGAGGCCGTATGGTTTAACGGCAGGGCTGTGATCACTTACGTGCACTTGTGTGCGTATGCTGTTCGGGCAGGCAATACTAGTGGGCTTTGGTTTAAGCCGGATCCTAGTATTGCACAGATGGATTTGTTTTGTCTTCTGTGCAATCGCATTCTACGGAATGCGGATGCGGGTGTGTATGCACAGTTTTGAGGAGCGATGAAGGAGGAGGTGCCTCATTAGGGTTTTGGCAGTTGGTTCGGCCAAAACCGTTATGTGGCAGGCTCATTAGGGTTTTGGCAATTCGTTCGGTCAAAACCATTATGAGCCGGAGACATTATTTACTAATCCTTTTAGTGATAATTTTGCGATGGCTAATTTCTTTGACCATTTGACCACCTTGACCACTCTTGACTTTGTTGACCCGTTGACCAAAGTTGACCTTGACCTTCATGAGAGGTCTACACTCTTCTTTGGTTTTCTTTTTCTTTTTGGATTATGAAAATGGTCATGTCAATGTAGCCATCAATTTTATCATGATAGGATTAGTAATGATGATGTTTAGTATTTTTGCAACCATGGTGCCTTTTTTCTTTAGTTGATATTTTCATTTCTCTTTTCTCATTCTCTCTTTTGCAAGTGAGAAGAAAGAAAAAGAGCTCCATGGTTTCTTGATCTCCTTCATCTTCCTCCTCTTGAAATTTTCTTTTGATCTCATGTGTTGAGAGAAAAAGAATCCACAAACACAAACACTTCCATCAAACTCTTCTACATAACCTAGGACTTCAAGATTAGCGATCTTGTTGCCCTAGTTGCCTCGGCTCGAGATAGAGCTCGGTGTACATCTCTCGGGTGGATCGTCTTCGACTCAAGAAGGCCGCGGAGGTGACCAAGATCCGGATCGACCCTCGGAGCGTGGATGGATGAGCCGGAAAGCGGAGAGAAGACCCGAAGGACCGGTTTCATGAGGTATAACTTCTATGGCATAGTAGATAACGCCTCTTGTAGTTTGCTAGTTCATAGTTTAGCAAAGATCCGTGTTTTAGTCCATGTTGTCTTGCGCCAAAATATCGTTTTTCGCCGTTTCCGCCTCCCTGTAAGAACCGAGGTGAGCAACGTGGACTTACAGTGAGGAACATGAGCAGCACTTGAGGATTTTCTTTGCAGACATTGGGAGAGCACCAGCGGTTTGCTAAATTCTCGGAGTGTTTTTTCAGGCTTGATCGTGTTTCCTTCCTAGGTCATGTGGTTAAGGGAGACGGTATTCGTATGGACCCGAGGATGATCGAGGCCATACAGCTTTAGCCCAGACCTGTATCAGTGACAGATGTCCACAGCTTTTTGGGCTTAGCCGGTTTTTACCGCCGTTTCATGCAGGATTTCTTGTGTATCGCTGCACCGTTGACCGGACTGACCAGGAAAGGGGGTTTCTTTTCTTAACTGTGGCATGCGAGCTGAGTTTTCAGCAGTTGAAGACTTGGTTGACGAATGCACCAGTTCTATCTTTGCTTTCTGGATCGGGCGACTTTGTTGGTTACTGTGATGTTTCGCGAGTAAGGCTCGATTGTGTACTGATGAGGAATGATAGAGTTATCGCTTATGCTTCCCGACAGCTGGAGGAGTATGAGCAGTATTTATCCCACTCATGATCTGGAGATGGCCGCGGTGGTCTTGCGCTGGAGATTTGGTGACACTACTTGTATGGAGAGTCGTGTCAGATTGTCACGGACCATCAGAGCTTAATGTACGTCTTCCTGCAGCGGGATCTAAGTTGAGACAACGCCGTTGGATGGAGCTTGTGAAAGATCGTGTTTGTGAGATCCTTTTTACCCGGGGCAAGGCGATTGTGGTAGCTGTGGCTTTGAGTCGTAGGCTCGGGGGTATCTTGTTCCAGTTGTGCGCAGTTCAGAGACAGTCTTATGCAGATTTATAGTTCTTGTGCGACAAATGAGTACAGTTTAAGTTCACCTCTGCTGGGTGACAGCTTGCTCATGTCCGCGCCCGTCCACTTTTACTTAATCGTTTTCACGAGGCACAGCCCGCCGATGCTCGTTTGTCTGAGATTCTTGAGCATGTTCGGCAGGGTAATAATTCGGAGTTCTTGATTAATGACCAGGGTGTTCTACATTTAAGGATTCGTCTGTGTGTACCCGATACCGATGGGTAGAGACGCGAGGTCCTAGAGCAGGCACATCAGTCAGCTTTCTGTGTTCACCTAAGTGCCACCAAGATGTAATGTGACTTGTGAGTTAGTTACGGGTTGAAGAGTGAAGTTTCGGATTTCGTTTTGAAGTGCTTGGCTTGTCAGCGAGCTAAGGTTGAGCATTTGAGACCGGCTGGAGATTTGCAACTTTTTTTTTACGTTCCGGAGTGGGAATGGGACCAGATCTCCATGAATTTCGTTGTGGGTCTACCCAGGTCTAGTCGAGGGTATGACTCCATTTGGGTGATTGTTGTCCGGTTATGCTCAGTATGCTCAGGTTGCTCGTTGTTCTTCGGTAAGTTTGTGTGTATGCACGGAGTTCCTTCATGCGCTGTATCCAATAGAGGCACCCGGTTCGCTAGTCGTCTTTGGCAGAAGCTTCAGGAAGCCTTGGGTACTGTTTGAGGTTTAGCTCCGCTTTCCGTCCGTAGGCCGATGGTTAGACAGAGCGGACTATACAGACTCTGGAGGATATGCTCATGCGTGCATACTAATTGTTTGTTGGCTGTGGGATCGTCACTTGTTATTAATGGAGTTCTTCTACGATAACAGTTATCAGGAGACATTTCAAATGGCAACTTTCTGGCCTTGTGTGGTAGGTTGTGTCGATCGCCAGTATGTTTTACTGACTCTGCGAGAGCAGGATTTTTGGACCCCAGCTAGTCATGAGACTATGGAGAAGATCCAGTTAATTCAGGTCAGGATGAGAGCAGCCCAGTGCAGACAGAAATCTTATGCCGATAGTCGTTGTCCCAGACTTGAGTTCGGAGTGGGAGATCATGTATTCCTACGGATTTTTCCGATGAAATGGCGTATTAAGTTTTGGGAAGCATAGTCCCAAAATTGTAGGTCCTTTTAAGATCCTTGAAGCGAGTTAGTACCGTTGCCTATCGTTGGCACTTCCGCCCAGATTTTTGAGTATTCACCCCGTATTCCTTGTGTCGATACTTCGCAAATACCTTCATGACCCTTTTCACATGATTTAGCATAAGACCATTCATTGAGATGCGATCTTTCATCACCAGCAGCCGATAGTTATAGTGGATCGGCAGGTGGAGAAATTTCGGTCAAAGGTCTTGCCATCTGTGAAGGTTCTTTGGCGTTGCCGTCTAGTGAGGTGATCACTTAAGAGGCTGCGAGCGAGATGTGGAAGTTTTGCACTCATCTCTTTGAAGGTACACATAGTAAGAATTTTAAATTCGGGGACCGAATTTCTTTTAAAGGGGGAAGATTGTAACGTTTTAGAAATCGTTTAGGCGAATTTTCCGTTTTTAGGTAAAATAAATTGTGTTTTCCGTTAAAACATAGAAGCGATCATTTTTCTGTATAGAATTCACTACACCTAGTTTAACTAGGAAATTGCTAGTTTGCGGTTTTTAGTAGGTCACTTATAATTTTAGTGCATTTTAATATTTTTCCTTAATTAAAATATTACTTTAAGCTTTTAATTATGCACTTAATTAGTGGTAATTTCAATTTTGTTTGGGTTAATTATTACTAATGTGAATTCTATGCTAATTTAATCACTAGATTAAGCTTAAATCCTTCTCTTCCAAAATATCTAGATATTTGTGAATTAAACGAAGTTTTAAAGAAAATGAAATTGAGGTGGCATAAGATATTTGTTGCATTAATGAGCTTTAATTGTTGTTTTACACTAGAATTTTCCACACATTTCCTTAACCTCCTCTTTTGCCTTGCCTTGGCCGAGCCCCCCCAATTCTGCCCCCTCATTTCTTTTGCCTTATTTTCATCTCTCCAAGCTCAAATAAATCATCACAAATCCTCAAATAATCCCACAAACTCACAAATAAATCCCTACCCATCATTCTTCAACCCTAAACAAGCTTAGATCTTCTTGAAAGACATCTTTTTGGAGGCTAAAATTTGGAGTTTTGTTGCTAATTTGTGATCTAGTGGAGGTATAAAATCCTAACCCTAATCTTTTATTGTTGTTTAAATCATTATGCTAGCTTGTTAGTTATTTAAATATGGCTTTAATTTGCATGTTTAGAATTTTCATGAAGAGTTGTGAAGATCTAGTTAGGGTTTAATTTGTTGATGTGGTTAATTGATAAGTGTAGACTTGGAAAACATAACCTAATTATGAGATTGTTATTTGTTTTTTTCCAAATGGTCTAATTAAGCTAATTAGCAATCTAAGTTTTTACTAAATCTCTTTTGGGTGAGACTAAAATTCAAGTAGGGGTTTGTGTGGTTTAATCAAGCTATTATGAGATGATTGTGATTACTAGTTTTGGTTAAAATTGTAGATTTGGGATAAATGATTAAAAGTTGCTTACTAGATTTTCGGATAATTTAGGCGTGGGTTTCTATTGACGTCGCGACGTTATATATATTAGATTCCACGATTTATATTATGTTGTGAATGCGCGATCGGTACGATCAGGGTCTAGACTTGGTGATTATGTCGTTTTGAGTTCCTAGCTAGGGTTGTACCGATATCGTACGCGTTTTGTGTACTGAGTGCACAGTGTGTTTATCTTGTGGAAGTTATCCTTGCGTTTCGTTGTCTTTGTGTCGGCACAGGATATTTACTCTTATGTGTTGTGTTTGTGAAATTTTAGGATCGCGAGCAGGGACTTCGGACGCTGCGAAGAAAGGGAAGCAGGTGGACCGATTTCCTTAGCTCGAGGTCATCGGTGAGTAGATTTAACATCTACAGGGGAATCGCCCGCATGGCGTTATGCGTCTGGGATGGATTAAATGATATGATTCTTGATACTAAGTATTTGGACATTTATTGTGCATGTGTACCTTTGTGGCATACCTCATTTTCCTATTGCATATGGACATAATATTAATGAGGCACAACACCATTATTGACGGTTCATGTTACACAAGCACTAATTGTATGTTACACACACTCCGTCGATAATTTCCATGACACGCACAACCCATATACATACGAGATATAGTTGACACCTATACATATGTGATATAGTATTGGTTAGGGACATTGAGACATGATCCTTATTTCCATTGTGTATAGGAGAGATAGCATACATACATATACCTTGCATCCTTACATGTTTACACCTATACTTATGTGATATAGTATCGGTTAGGGACATTGAGACATTGATTCATATTTCTTTGTGCATATGACATATAGTATACCTGTATACCTACATGCTTACACATATACCTTGCCATGCCTACATGCTAGCTACCCTTATATCTATATGGTATTGTATCATTAGTGATAGGTATATACACATATGAGACATAGCTACATGTATATCATACCTACATATTTACATGTACACACATATACCTTGCTATAGCTACATGTTCACCTTTATATGATGTTGCATTTGATTTCGGAGAAATTAGGAACCGCATGATATGTTTAATAACTTGTTGCAGTTAAATAGCGGTTTTTCCTTTATATGCTCATATTACTGTTACATGTTGCATATATTATATTTCATGGATTTCGCATTGATATATGGATTTTTTATGATGTTTTCTGGATGTTTTAGTCCTGGATATATATATCAGTAGTATGGGACGCTGATATATATACATGTATATATATATCAGTAGTATGGGACGCTGTTATATATGTACACCTATTTAATATATATCATCATAATGATCTATGCAAATATTCTTATTCATTACTTGATGTTTTCTGGATTTGAGGACCGTGGTAGTTTCATGAAATTATGCATTATTTGAAAAACCCGGTTTCTCTTGATATGATTTTTCGATGCGTCCACCATGAGAATTCTCGGTTTTGAGCTTTGTGATATATACCCGATGCGAGGAGTGGAGTGGGCCGTTTACGGGTACATGGTGGAGCCCGGTATGGTTCCCCGGGGCAAGAAGTTCGTGGTGTAGACGATGAGCCTGGCTGGCAGGCTAGTACCTACCGGTGATAGTATTTGGATTCGGCGGTTATCGTGGGGATACCGACCGGAATTATGTACGTATGGATACGTGGAATTTCGAGTGTCGAAACTGGGCACTCGGGTTTCCAGATAGCGTATGATACGTACCTATCAGGGCCAGTTGTGGTGACGGCACCTGATAGATGTGTATTTATGTGTCGATGCTAGACACTAGTTTTCATGAGACTTACAGGATGTGTTTTATTCCGTACTCCGCATTTATTTGATATGCATTTCTTCATGTATTAGTAGTACCTGATATAGTACGTTTCATTACTGTTGCATTTATATATTGCCGTTTATTGCTATCAACTTGCATGTGATAGACCATCGCAGTACGTGCATACTTGCGATTACCTGCATATGTTATTTACTATTCACGAGTTGGCAACCCACCCCTGTTGTGCCATAGTGTTTTGCAGATAGTCCCTCAGGGCAATCGCGGCAGGGTTTCTTCCTATCGTATCATCTTTTGCAGCGGATACCGCTTCGGCTGACTGTGAGCAGTTTTGCTATAGGTAGGTTTCGCGGTTATCCGTTTTTGTACATTGTATATCCTTGGTTGTACCCAGTACTCTCCATCTACCACTTTCATGTATTTACTTAGAGACGAGTTGTGAGGACGATATTGTATATTATTTTGTGACTCTGGAGTTCTTTTTATACAGTTTTATTTATATCGTCTTTTATTCTTCGCTACGGCGTCGTATATCTGTTGTGGTGGTTGTTTCCGCCTAGTGGCGTGGATTTGCTCCCGTTGGGGATGCTTTACTTATATCTTTGTATGCACCCATTTTTGGGGCTAGTTTTTACAAAGGGGGTGCTGCCAAATTTTTTTAGAAAGTAAATTTGGACTTTAAAGAATTTGTACTTGAGATTTTCAAAAGTTTTAACAATGTTCTTATCACTTACTACTTTTGATGGTTTAGATTGCTGGGTTTTCGGCTTACTTGAATTGCGTTACACCTGCAGACGTTACGTAGTTTAAGTGCCGTCACGTGCCAAATTTCGGGTCGTGACACCTTTCAACTGGTTCTTTAGTTTAGTACTTTAGTTGATTAGGAAGAGGTTCGACCAGGCTCGAGTCATACTTATTTTCAGAAACTAACGAATCGTGAGTATTTTCAAAAGACAACCCGAGGTATATTAAGGATTTTCAAAGGATGCACCTTTTCTTGAAAACACCGTGGCCCTTATTTTCTAAAAACCACTATTCGTGCTATTTCAAATGAAAAAACCGTATGACTCATATATATAAATGTATATTCTTATATGTTGCGGTTACTACATCTGTTTCCATATATTGATGTTGTTCTTATCGCATTGCATGCTTATACTTGTGATTTCTTTTATTATTATGAACCCATGTTGTCAGGACACCAACACCATTACTGATGATGCGTATGTCTACGAACATTTGCTTGCCGGCTCACACACATCATCATCGGTAATTGTCATGACACGTACACTTTAGAGAATATTACTTTATTAATATAACTTGCTTGCTGATAGTTCCAATATGTTATTATTATGCTAGTTTAGATATTGCATTCTTTACTTAGATACCCATGCATGCATATATTCATTTGTTATGCAATATTATGGGGCTTTATGCCGGTAATTCACTGTTTATTTACTCTCGAGTTTGGGATTTCGGATTTTCAATGTGATTTCTGGATTTGGAGAAACCGCAAGGATTTTATAAACTCATTTTCATTTCAAAAGATAGAAATTTGCGGTTTTCTCGTGATATGATGTGAGAGGTGTCCACCATGAGTTTTCTCGGTTCTTGAGAGGTATCATACACCCGATTCGGGGAGGAGGAAGAACCGTCTGCGGGTGTATGGTGGCCCGGTGCGGTACCCCGGGGCAAGATGGTCACAGATGATGGCGTTGAGCCCGGCAGGGGAGCACTACCGACCGGTTATTTGTGACGCGGCGGATATCCGGAGGATACCGACTGTAAGTCCACGTTACCCACCTCGGTTCTTACGGGGAGGCAGAATAGGTAAAAAATGATTTTTTTGATACAAGGTAACATGGACTAGAAAAGAGAATCTTTGCTAAACAAAAACTAACAACCAAGTTAAAAGATTTAGCTACTCGGTTAGAAGGTTATACCTAGGTCTTGAACTCCTTCTCTTCTTGCTCCTTGGAGTGGTTTGAACGGCTCCTCCTCGTCGCCTTCTCTTGCCGAAGAAAGATCCACCCGAAGGCCTCTGCCTTGAGCTCCTACTTTAACCTAGAGGTAACTAAAGTGCTTGGCTTGCTAAACTTAGAACCCTAGAATGAGTAGAGAGGAGTTTTGGTGGTTTTATCTCAATAGCTAATGGTTCTCAACACATGAGAGATGAGAGCTTTGAGAGAGAGGAAGAGGATGAGCTTAACCTATGAGAGAGAAAGAGCAAGAGAGAGTGAGGATAATTATCAACCATACTCTCATATAAGTGAATTATGAAAAATAATATTAATCAAAGAAAATTGTGATGGTTCATTTGAAATGACCATTATCATTTCACATTAAATGAATTTTGCAAGAATCAAAAAGCATCTTTCATGTGAAATGATGATGGTCAATATGTCAACATAATGACAAGTCAACCAAAGTCAAATGGTCAACAACCCTAACCATGGCACAATTATCTTTAATTAATATCATTAATCATATTTCACAATTTCATTAGGGTTTGGAAAAAATGAACGGTCAACAACCCTAATGAGAATCCTCTGCCTCTGCCTCTGTCAACAGTGCATACACACCCGCATCTGTGTTCCGAGGAACACGAATACACTGAGACAAAACCAATCCCAAAACAAATACTAGGATCTGGCTTAAACCAAAGCCCGCTAGTAATATCTGCTCGGACACCAAACGTGCACAAGTGCACGGATGTGAACGAACCCCGTCGCAAAACCATGCGACCTCTACTCTGTTTTGCCCAAAGGCGAATAACCCTCTGTGTGGGACTCTAAAGACTCGACACTACGCTGGCAGTGGGTTTAACCACAGGCTGCAAGCGGTACTAGCTGTACGTAACGGTCCCCAGGTAGATGCCGATAAGAAGACTGATGAGGTGAACCCATCCGAACTCCTACTGAGCCTGAATGTGACAATCTCCGTACAGTTCGGTCTGTTCGTCTAAGAGTATCGCATGGCGGGCCAGGGGGGCGGTAAACGTCAGTCCCCTAATAGCGGTACAAGTCATGTCGGAGTGTAGCCCAGAACACCCTGAGATAACACTGGAAACTCTACCAGTATATCTCGCTTGCCCTGGCCAGGGACTTTGTGTAATGGCTCTCCTAGACACAGCGCGATATCAACCCCCAATACCGGGAGAGAAGAATTCTGTCTAACCGTCACTGCCTCCAAGTGCTTCGGGACTGCACCCAACTGCTACCTGTTTGCACGACTCATGTTGGGGTAGAAATCTAAGAACAGTGGGAACACACTCGAGGCGAAATGACAGTGTCAAGTCAATGGACTAAGCTGTACTCATGTCACCTGGGAACTGATAACTGACGATAGGTATAGTACCAACCAACAGTTTCCGACGAGTCCTGTCCAGTGTACTCGTAACCTAACGAGCACCCGTATACTATCTCAAGTACGACGTACTAATGGCTGTGGGACAGACCATCTCCCATGTTGGGATGAGAAGCGCATACGCTAGTTTACTCCAGAGTATCGATGCCCCGTCTCGATAATCCTACGACTAGGGACCTGTATAAGGATGTGCTTGTAGATTACCCAGCCCCCACTAGTGTGACTGCCATCACAACGCTGGTAATCAAGCAAAGATCCTAAGGGCTCCACTAATGTGTAAAGGCGATATGCTAAAAGAAACACATGAACACATTAAAGTAGAAACAAACCAAGTAGCATACTACTATTTTGAGCAAGATTGTCTATACAACTGTGAATATCCCAAGCTTTCATTAAGTAATATACAAACTAGCATGATACAGTAATGACCTCTAGGGCATATACACTAACACCGACGAAGTCTTGAGATTTGATGTTATGGGCCAGTCCAGATTGCCGGAGCCTGAGATATTGAGATTTGATGTTATGGGCCAGTCCGGATTGCCGGAGCCCGAGATATTGAGATTTGATGTTATGGGCCAGTCCGGATTGCCGAAGCCCGAGATATTGAGATATTGAGATATTGAGGCATTGAGATATTGAGACATCGAGATATTGGGATACATATTTTGTGTCGATGTTTGACACGGATTCTCTATTGATTTCATTGATGATACTTTGGTTTTTACACAAAAATCTTACTAAGATAAGAAAACAGTTTTCTCGTACAAGATGTATCCTTCTTTCATTCTTAATGCATTCGTACATTATATATGTGACATGTTGCTACTTGAGGCATTGACACGAGCACTTGGTATTACACTTATGTTTAGATGATTACCTTTGCTATTATTAGATGTTTCAGGTTATATTTTATGAGGATATTATTGTATGACCTAGGAGAGAGTCATACATGTGATTTCTTCTCGGTGATGTTTTCTACTCACAAGTTGGCAACTCACCCCCGTCGTGCCACAGTTTCTTGCAAGTTTGGCCGTACAGGTTCCGTTGCGGCTTGTTGGCACACTGCTTCCTTCCGGGTGATTGCTTTGGTAGGTGGGTTCACTTGCATCGTGACCACCGTTGTACACTTATTTATTTTAGTTGTATCTAGTAAACTCCATCAACCAGACTTTTATTATTTGATAGACTTAGAAAACCAGTTGTATATTCTTTCGACCTTAGAGTCGCGCGCTTGTATTATTGTGGTTCTTCTCTGGTTTCTTGAGGACGTTGGTTTTCCTTTTGAGTTTGATCCTCGCCCTTCGGCGTTGTATATTATATTGCTTGCGTGGTTGTTTCCGCTAGCTCCCGCTTGGGGATGCCCTTATTCATTACCCGTTTGTACCCGTTTGGGGCCAGTATTTACAAAGGAGACTCTACCGAATTTTTCGGGAAAATATGGTGTTGCTTTTAAATGTTTAATGAAACTTATTTTGTTAAAATCAATTGCTTTAAAACAAGTTTTCCTTCACTCTTTTCATTAAAAATGGTTTAGATTTCTGGGCTTTTGGCTTACTTGAATTAGGTGGGGTCCTATAGACTTCACATGATTCAAGTGCCAGTCACGTGCCATTTCGGGTCGTGACAGTTACTCTAATTCCTCTAATTAGATCCTTGGTTTGGGTTTTTTAGCACGCTAAATTTTTGAAAACGGCATGGTTGATGCTTCCCGAAACCTTGTAGTCGTGCTAGGGAACCCTTTGGTGGTATCAGAGCCAGGTTAGAGAATTAGACGATAGTAGAATCACGAAACTGAAACAACTCCTAAACCTCGAAACAAAACCGTAGTTTCTGTCGAAATTTTTAAGTCCTCTAAACATTTTTTAAGCAGTTGCAGAATGTTACATGAGATGTAACATGAACACCAGACAAAAATGAACCCTATCCGCCGGATTTGACACGGCGAAATGCTCCATAAAATCGGCATGTCCGGTTTTCCTTTGCTGGTTTGGCTTCGTTTTTGTCTGGTGCTCCAGGCTCCGGGGTTTGGTGTTTCAGGTATTGTTTGTTTTTGCTAAATATTTCATATGATGTTATCTTTCTGTAGTGACAATTCGGAGTGTTTCGTAGTTGTAATTTTAACATTGTTTCGAGTTTTTATTTATGGTCTAGATGAAGTTAAAGAGTTCGAACGAATATCGAAACCCCATATTTTCTCCCTCGCTGGAAATTTTCCAAAAGTTAGAATTTTTTGGGTTTAAAAATCTTCAGAAAATCATGCAGGTAATTCTATGGACCCTCTAGAAGAACGATACCCAAACTCGACTCTTTTAACACGGAACCGCAGCCAAACCCTAGGGTTTGCGGCAGTTCCGCGGCGCTATGAGTGAGGCATGGGTCGGCCCTTCTACGGTTGGTCCATAGGTGCTGTGGAATGTTCTGGGTAATTTTTAAACTGTGCTCAAGTGTTGAGCTTTCTGGGAAATTTTGGGTGTTTGTTGATGTTAGTGTATATGCCCTAGGGGCCATTATTGTATCATACTAGTTTGTATATTACTTAATGGAAGCTTGGGATATTCACATGTATATAACAGTCTTGCTAAACATGGTAGTATGCTACTTGGTTTTTTCTATCTTAATATGTGAGTATACGTATTGATAGAGCTCTTAGGATCTTGCTTGACTACCAGCGTTGTGATGGCAGTCACACTAGTGGGGGTTGGGTAGTCTACAAGCACATCCTTATTCAGGTCCCTGGTCGTTGGATTATCGAGACAGAGCATCGATACTCCGGAGTAGACTAGTGTGTACGCTTCTCATCCCAGTTGGGGAGATGGTCTGTCCCACAGCCGTCAGTACGTCGTACTGGAGATAGTATGCAGGTGCTCGTTAGGTTACGGGTACACCGGACAGGACTCAAAGGGAACTGTTGGTTGGTTTTATACCAGTCGTCAGTGAACAGTTCCCAGGTGACATGAGTACAGCATAGTCCGCAGACTTGACACTGCTACTTCGCCTCGAGTGTGTCCCACCGTTCTTAGATTGCTACCCTACCACGGCTCAAAGGAGTCGTGCAAACAGGTAGCAGTTGGGTGCAGTCCCGAGCACTTGGAGGCAGTGGCGGTTAGACAGGATTCGTCTCTCCCGGTATTGGGGGTTGATATCGCGCTGTGTCAGAGAGCCATTACGCAAAGTCCCTGGCCAGGGCAAGCGAGATTTGCTGGTAGGTTCCAGTAGTTTCTCAGGGTGTAATGGGCTTTGCTCCGACACGACTTATACCGCTATTAGGGGACTGACGCTTGCCGCCCCCCTAGGCCCGTTATGCGATAGTCTTAGACGAACGGACCGGACTGTATGGAGATTGTCATATCAGACTCAGTAGGAGTTCGGATGGGTTTCCTCATCGGCCTTCTTATCGACATCTACCTGGGGACCGTTACGTACAGCTAGTGCCGCTTGCGGTCTGTGGTTAAACCCACTGCCAGCGTAGTAGTCGAGTCTCTAGAGTCCCACACAGAGAGTTTCCCTACTCCGGGCGAAACGATATAGAGGTCGTATGGTTTTACGACAAGGGTTCGGACGCATACGTGTGTTTACGCATGTACGACTTTCGGACAGTTTTTACCAGTCGGCTTTGGTTTAAGCCAGTTACTGGTATCCGGTTATTGGATTTATACAGTCTAAAGTTTTTCCGTATTTTTGCGGAAAGGAGGGGCGTTCTCGTAATTGCGCGAGAAGCTTCTAGAAGATGGTGACTAAGGAAGTTTAGGTGGCATATACAATGAATGTGATTAGTGAGTCATATGGATGATTCATCCATGTCATTAATGCATCATAAATGCTTAATGACTCATGGATGTGAATCATCACTAGATATTATCAAGCATGGTTGTTAAATTCATTTCTTTTCTTTTCTTGATAAAAGAAATGCTTGATATATATTATCATAACTCATTCTTCTCACTTCATTTATTATCTTCACCTTCTCTCTCCTCAAGCTCTCCCTCTTCAAACCCTAATCCTCCCCTCTCATGTGTTGAGTACAAGGATTAGTTAGACTAATTAAACCATAACCCTCACTCTATATCACCTAGCTTCTTTGATTAGCACTTAAAGAAGGTTAGTTGCCTCAAGTTTAGAGGCTAAGCTTGGAGTAAAGCTCTCGGGTGGATCATCTACTATTTCGAGAAGGCCGAGGAGGAGGAGGAGTTCGCAAAGACGAAGGACACGATTCGTTAGGTATAATCCCTAAACATAGTAGTATAGAACTTCTATGTTTCTTGTTAGTTATCGTTTAGCTTCGATTCGTGCGGTTAGTCGATGTTTAAGCAAAGAACAAGATCATTTTTCATATTTCCGCCTCCCCGCAAGTCGTGGGGTGTTGTACATCGACTTACAGTGGTATCAGAGCCTCGCTAAACAATAAATAACTTACTTGCAAATTTGTATGAATTTCGAACGGAAAAAACGAAACCGGAAAAACCCGAAATCACAAGTTTCTGTCGTTTTTTAAATGAAGTCCAAAAATTTTTCAGGGAGGTTCAGAAAGCTTAAAAAGACAGTAGAAGAACACCCAAGAAATTTGGGCCCCTGAATCGCCTAAAGCGTCGCGGAACCGCGGCGGATCGCACCGATCCGCCGCACTTCCGCCGCCGAGTTGGCGATTCAGGAACCCAAATTTCTTGTGTTGCTTCTCTGTGATATTTGGTATTTTCTGGAATATTTTATTTTTGCTCAGGTTTCAGATTTACAGAGAAGTATTGGAGCAAAATTAAAAGTGTTTAATCGATCGAAATTATACAGTATTTGCTTGATGGATTATATCTGTGTTTGTATAATGTGTTCGTAAACCTCCCCTAACTGCTAGTATGTCGGTTGGCAGGGGGTTGCACATTTGTGTAATGGTTTTTTACTGTTTGTGGATATGAACTGTATTGGACTGTTGTGATGTATAGCCGGGGTTATGTGATGGTTTTTGCTCCTAGGACAGACCCAAACTGGGGTGCACAAACTGCCGGGCGGGTAGTTTGCCGTACCCGTTGGGGTCTTGGGTGGGGTAATGGCTATTCATCACAACTGTGTAATCCGTCTTTTGTTGCAGGCTCAAAACAAACACGGATTGCTTGCAAATCCAATAAAGTTCATCTGTGATCTGGAATGCCTATTATTGCGTCTGACGAATGTACAATATCTATATATGATAGCTATTTAGACGTCACTTATGTTTTACACCCGCGCTAGCCCAGCCCCCGCTCTGTCGTTAGTTAAGTAACCTAACGGGTGATGACGGGACCCCGTGGCGAATGCGGATGGCATAAGAGGACGTTGTATTTTCGTTGTTTTCTGCAATGATAGGTTAATGATGGGACACATTATTTATAATGAAAAGAAAATAAACCAAAAGTTAATCGTTGGAACAATTTAAAAGAAACCACTCGGTTAATTTTAAAAACAGATATTTTTAAATGCGGAGCTTTAACCACTCCTTTTAAAAGCTATCAGGTTCCTTCGGTTATATCAAGTTCACTACGTTCACGGTTTCGCCAAAACCATTCGTAGCCCTCCGTCATTTCATTTGGGTATTCAGTAGTATTCAAGCTATGCATTTTGGCCAAAGTCAAGGCATAGTGTTTGGTAGCTGCTGGGTTTTTCATTTGTTGCATAAGATAGATGAGTTAGTTTGGGACAGTCGTATTATCATTTGACCAAAGTCAGGGGTATATACGGATGGGTTCAAATTGACAAGATAATGACGGGTAGAACTTGACATGTGACTTATGACATTTTGACCAAAGCCAAGGTCATAAGAGCATGGGGCAAAAATATATATCGGGAATTTTTAAAGAAACTGAAATTTGCAAAGAGTTGCATACCATTTGGAGTTTGATGAATGTTGGTAGGATTCCTTCAACATTATCATACGATGATATTTGGATCCCGATCCTACTGTGAGTATATGCTACTTATCAGGAGATTCGTCACTTAACGATCAATGCTATAAACCAAGTAGGTGTCAAGAAAGGTGTCAGCGGGGTTACGCCCCCAGAGAAAAGAGGTTATTTAATTAAGGAACTTCGTGAAAGCGTTGGAAAACCTCCCTCGAAGTATCGACACTAGCCTGGCTGAACGGTTAAGCAAGAATTGTACAGTGAGAATAGTTCTGGCTAATTCTTCTTTTATGGTTTGAGGAAGGATTCGAGAAACAGTGGGAGCCATCCAGTTTAGATAAACTAAAAACAACTCTAAACTTGCAAGAGCATCATGCTAAAGAGTTTTCTTCTCTCTCTCCTAATTGCAGCGACCCTGAAAATGACTGGACTTAAGTTACTTTTAGAGAAAAATATACTGACAGGGCCAAACTATAAAGATTGGCTGCGGAATGTCAAAATGGCTTTGACCTATGACAAACTGGGGTATGTCCTCACCGCTACGGCACCTGCTGTCCCTGGTCCCAAATCCAGCAATGCGGATAAGGAAATCTGCAAAACCTGGGATTTAGATTGCGCGAAAGCCAAGTGCATCGTGCTTGCCTCAATGAACAATGAACATCAGAGGAGGCACGAGGATATGAACCTAGATGGCATATTTCTCCATACAAAGGAACTTTATGGAGAGCAATCTCGTATAGCAAGATACGAGACCTCTAAGAACTTGTTTCGAGCGAGCTTGGCTGTCGGGTCATCGGTAGGAGAACATGTCCTAAAGATGATCGGCTATATTGAAGAGCTCGCAGACCTTGGGACGACTTTGGATAATGAGCTCTATACAGACCTTATTCTCCAGTCCCTTCCTCCCACCTACGCCCAGTTTATCCTGAACTTCAACCTTCAAAGAAAAGAAGTTGAACTTCCGGAACTCCTGAACATGTTAAGGAGTGCAGAGGGCACCTTGCAGAAAGCAAGGGAAACACCCGCTATGTTTGTTAGCGGTGCATCTTCTTCCGGGTCCAAGGCTAGGGCCAAAGGAAGGAAGAAGAAGGCCGCCACCAAACCTAGAGGAGGTGTTAGTAAGGTGGGAGGGAAGGGAAAGAAAAAGTTTGCGGTACCGGTAGTTGGCCAGGATGAGTGCTTCCATTGTCACAGAAAAGGGCACTGGAAGAAGGATTGCAAGGCGTGGAACGCTAAGAACCAGGAACCGAAGCAAGCTGTGGCTTCAACTTCAGGTGTGTTTGTAATTGAGAATTGTCTGTCGATCAACTCTACTTCCTGGGTATTGGATACTGGATCAGGATCTCATATTTGCAATTCATTGCAGGCACTGAGAAACCGTAGAGTGCTAAAGGAAGGTGATATGACCCTAAAGGTTGCTAACGGAGCTAGCGTGGGAGCTGCGTCCGTCGGGGATTATCACCTAGGATTGACGAGTGGACACATTTTGGTTTTACATAACTGTTTTTTTTGTACCAAGCTTAACGTGTAATATCATATCAGTTTCCTTGTTATCAAATAAAGGTTATGATTTCACGTTTGTAAGAGATGTTGTTAACATCCACCTTAATCATGGTTTGATTGGGTCCGGTACACTAAATAACGGTATATATGTTTTAAACCAACTCCAAATTTTCAATGTCCAGAACACACTAAAAAGAAAGTCTCCAGATTTAAATAAAGCTTTCTTATGGCATTGTAGACTGGGTCACATCAATGAGAGAAGGTTGACTAAGTTGCATAGAGAAGGATATTTGGACTCGTTCGAATATCAAACTTATGACACTTGTCAATCTTGTCTCAAAGGAAAGATGACAAAGACTCCATTTACTGGACATGGAGTAAGAGCGAGCGAGCTCTTAGGACTCATACACAGCGATGTATGCGGTCCAATGTCTACACATGCAAGAGGTGGTTTTTCCTATTTCATTACTTTCACGGATGATTACTCAAGATACGGATTCATTTATCTGATGAAATATAAATCCGAGGCTTTTGAGAAATTCCGAGAGTATAAGAATGAAGTAGAAAACCAAACCGGCAAAAGTATCAAGACACTTAGATCTGATCGAGGTGGTGAATACTTGAGTGCCGAGTTCCTAGGTTACCTAAAAGAGAAAGGGATTCTCTCTCAGCTTACTCCTCCATACACTCCACAGCATAACGGTGTATCGGAGAGACGGAATCGAACCCTATTGGATATGGTACGATCCATGATGAGTAATGCTGAGTTACCGCGATCTTTCTGGGGTTATGCGTTAGAATCAGCGGCATATCTTTTGAACAGGGCTCCTACCAAGACTGTGCCTACCACTCCATATCAGATGTGGACTGGGAAGAAACCCCATCTTCAGCATATGAAGATTTGGGGATGTCCAGCTTTTGTTAAAAAGCAGCATGTGGACAAGCTCGAGGCACGATCAGTAAAATGTATGTTTGTGGGATATCCAAAGAACTCCAAGGGATATTATTTCTATTACGCAGAGGAACAAAAGGTTTTTGTTTCTCGTAATGCCCATTTTCTAGAACATCAGTTTTTAGAAAAGGAAATAAGTGGAAGCGAAATAGAACTGGAAGAAATTCCAGAACCACAAGCTGCTACTGAAAGTTTGGTAGAACCGGAAGTTCAAGAAGAACAGGACATTCCTGCACCCCTCCGCAGGAGTAGTAGGCCGTCTCATCCGCCTGAGAGATACTACGGTTTTCTCATAGATGGGGATAGAGAGGATTGCATCATAGATGATGATGAACCTACTGACTTCCAGCAGGCCATCCAGAGCGGCGACTCGGTACGATGGCTAGATGCAATGCGGACCGAAATGGAGTCCATGTACACCAACAAAGTATGGACTTTGGACTTTGCTCCAGATGGGGTAAAACCTATAGGATGAAAATGGATCTTCAAGAAAAAGATTGGTGTAGATGGACAGGTGGAAACCTATAAGGCTAGACTTGTTGCAAAGGGTTTTCGTCAAAGACCTGGTTTGGACTATGACGTGTAAGTCCACGCTACCTCTCCCGGTACTTTCGGGCATGCGGAATTTGATGAAAAACGATTTTTATAGAGGTGGTAACATGGACTTATAACCCGGATCTTTGTTAAACTACTAACTAACAACCTAACAAGAGTTTACCTACTCGGTTAGGGGGTTATAACTTGCTTGTCTTGAACTCCTTCGTCTTCAAACTCCAATGGAGGTCCGGATCGGCTTCTTCCCGTCATCTCCTTACGCCGAAGATAGATCCACCTGAAAGCTCCAATCTTTGTCTCCTTCTTCGTTCTTTGAAGAAACTAGTTCACTTGGTTTGCTAAACCTTGTGAACTAGAATGAGTAGAGAAGAGTTTGTATGGGATTTTATCTATGGTTCTTGATTCTCAACTCATGAGATATATGAACCATAGAGTCAAGAGAGGGAGCGAGAGGAAGAGGGTGAAAGCAAGAGCAAGAGAGCTCAAGAACAAGAGAGAGAATGAGCAAGTGAGAATCAGCAAGTCTTTTGTCTTTCACCCTCTCATAATCCAAAACCATCATAACTCATTATACCAAATCAAGTGTTATGTGATGGTTGAAGCAACCATAACCATATCATTTCATGCACTCATTTTGCACAAATGAGCAAGCAAGCAAAAGTCTTTGCCATGAAATGATGGCTATGGTTATCATGATGGTCAACTAGTCAAGCCTAGTCAACCGGTCAACAAAGTCAACAAGTCAACAAAAGTCAACAAGTCAACAAAGTCAACAAAAGTCAACAAAGTCAAAAAAAGTCAACAACCATGTCACCATAATACTTAATTAATATAATAGTTAATCACATATCATATTCTCATTAGGGTTGAGCAAAAAGTCAAATAGTCAACGGTCAACTGTCAACAACCCTAATGAGAATCCGCTGCCTCTGTCTCCCCGTCATCTGTGCATACACACCCGCATCCGCGTTCCGAGGAACACGAATGCAAACTGGATAAATCCAATCCCAATACGTACACTAGGATCTGGCTTAAACCAAAGCCCGCTAGTGCAAACTGTCCGGACACTGTACGTGCACAAGTGCACGGATGTGACCGAACCCTGTCGCAAAACCATGCGACCTATCGCAAAACCATGCGACCTCTACTCTTTTGCCTAAAGGCGAAAAGCTTTCTGTGTGGGACTCTAAAGACTCGACACTACGCTGGCAGTGGGTTTAACCACAGACCGCAAGCGGCACTAGCTGTGCATAACGGTCCCCAGGTAATGCCGACAAGAAGACTGACGAGGCGAAACCCATCTGAACTCCTACTGAGCCTGAATGTGACATTCTCCGTACAGTCCGGTTTGTTCGTCTGATACATCGCATGGCGGGCCTAGGGGGCGGTAAACGTTAGTCCCCCAATAGCGGTACAAGTCGTGCCGGAGCGAAGCCCAAAACACCCTGAGATAACACTGGAAGCCAACCAGTATATCTCGTTTGCCCTGGCCAGGGACTACTCGTGTAATGGCTCTCCTAGACACAGCGCGATGTCAACCCCCAATATCGGGAGAGACGAATCCTGTCTAACTGTCACTGCCTCCAAGTGCTTCGGGACTGCACCCAACTACTACCTGTTTGCACGACTCCTTTGAGCCGTGGTAGGGTAGTAATCAAAGTGCAGTGGGAACATACTCGAGGCGAAGTGACAGTGTCAAGTCAGCGGACTAAGCTGTACTCATGTCACCTGGGAACTGATAACTGACGATAGGCATAATACCAACTAGTCAGTTCCCGACGAGTCCTGTCCAGTATACCCGTAACCTAACGAGCACTCGCATACTATCTCAAGTACGACGTACTGACGGCTGTGGGACAGACCGTCTCCCACACTGGGATAAGAAGCGCATGCGCTAGTCTACTCCGGAGTATCGATGCCCTGTCTCGATAGTCCTGCGACCAGGGACCTGCATAAGGATGTGCTTATAGATTACCCAGCCCCACTAGTGTGACTGCCATCACATTGCTGGTAATCAAGCAAAGATCCTAAGGGCTCCACTAATGTGTATAGGGGATATACTAAAATAAACACATGTACACATTGAAGTAGAAACAAACCAAGTAGCATACTACTATTTTGAGTAAGATTGTATATACAAGGTGAATATCCCAAGCTTCCATTAAGTAATATACAAACTAGTATGATACAGTAATGGCCTCTAGGGCATATACACTAACAATCTCCCACTTGCACTAAGGCCATGTACTGGCGTATCGAAGACCTATCATCTCGATCAGCCGCTCGAACTGAGTCTGGGGCAGGGCCTTGGTGAATGGATCTGCAGTGTTATCTTCTGAAGCGACTCTCCGAACCTCGATTTCCTGGCAATCCACGATCTCCCTGATCAGGTGATACCGCCTTAAGATGTGTCTGGATCTCTGATGGGACCTGGGTTCCTTCGCTAAAGCTATAGCCCCGTTGTTGTCGCAATACAGAGGTATTGGATCAACAATGGACGGAACCACCTGAAGTTCTTTCAAGAACTTCCTCATCCAGACAGCTTCTTTTGCGGCATCAGATGCAGCGATGTATTCCGCTTCCATCGTCGAGTCTGCAACGGTTTCCTGTTTGGAACTCTTCCAACACACCGCCCCTCCATTGAGGGTAAAGACAAAACCCGACATGGACTTGGAATCATCCTTGTCACTCTGGAAGCTGGAGTCAGCAAAGGCCTCGATCTGGAGGTCTTTTCCGCCATACACCAAGAACATCTTCTTAGTCCTTCTCAGGTACTTGAGAATGTTCTTTACTGCTATCCAGTGTTTCTCCCCAGGGTTAGACTGATACCGGCTTACCACACTCAGTGCATAAGCTACATCCGGTCTGGTACACAACATCGCATACATTATAGAGCCTACCGCAGAAGCGTAGGGTATAATAGACATGCGATCCCTCTCCAAATCAGTCTTGGGAGACATCTCTTTGGAGAGGGTGATCCCGTGACAAGCCGGTAGGTTACCGCGCTTGGAATCTTCCATACTGAACCTCTTCAGTATGGTGTCGATGTACCTGGACTGTGAAAGTCCTAATATCCTCTTGGATCTATCACGATGGATCCGGATCCCCAGGATGTATGAGGCATCACCCAGGTCTTTCATGGAGAACCTCTGTGACAAGAACCCCTTGACAGATTGTAGCATAGGAATGTCATTTCCTATTAAGAGAATGTCATCCACGTATAAAACGAGGAATACTACAGTTCTCGCTACAAATCTACTATAGATGCATGGTTCATCTGGATTTTTGATAAAGCCAAATTCCTTGACCGTCTTATCAAAACAGATGTTCCAACTCCGTGATGCCTGCTTTAGTCCATAGATGGACTTAAGCAACTTGCACACCTTTCCGCTGCTCCCACTCTGAATGAAACCCTCTGGCTGGTCCATATAGACACACTCCTCTAAATTTCCATTCAGAAAAGCTGTCTTTACGTCCATCTGCCAAATCTCATAATCGTAGAAGGCAGCAATGGCAAGAAGGATCCGAATGGATTTCAGCATAGCCACTGGAGAAAAGGTTTCGTCATAGTCCAAGCCAGGTCTTTGACGAAAACCCTTTGCTACCAGTCTAGCTTTATAGGTCTCAACCTGTCCATCTACACCAATCTTCCTTTTGAAGATCCACTTGCATCCTACGGGTTTTACCCCGTCTGGAGCAATGTCCAACGTCCATACTTTGTTGGTGTACATGGACTCCATTTCGGTCCGCATTGCATCCAGCCATTTCACTGAGTCAACGCTCTGAACGGCCTGCTGGAAGGTAGTAGGCTCATCATAATCTATGATGCAATCCTCTCTATCCCCGTCTATGAGAAAACCGTAGTATCTCTCGGGCGGATGAGTCTGCCTACTACTCCTGCGGAGCGGCGTAGGAATGTCCTGTTCTTTTGAACCCTCCGGTTCCACTAAGCTTTCAGTAATAGTCTGTGGTTCTGAAATTTCTTCCAGTTCTACTGCGCTCCCACCAATTTCCTTCTCTAAGAACTGGTGTTCTAGAAAGTGGGCATTACAAGAAACAAGGACTTTTTGTTCCTTTGCGTAGTAGAAAAGATACCCCCTGGTGTTCTTTGGGTATCCCACAAACTTGCACAGTACTGAGCGTGCCTCGAGCTTGTCCGCATGCTGCTTTTTGACAAAAGCTGGACATCCCCAGATCTTCAGATATTGAAGATAGGGTTTCTTCCCACTCCATAACTCATAAGGTGTGGTAGGCACAGTCTTAGTGGGAACTCGGTTCAAAAGGTATGCAGCTGATTCTAGCGCATACCCCCAGAATGATCACGGTAACTCAGCGTTACTCATCATGGACCGTACCATATCCAATAGGGTTCGGTTCCGTCTCTCCGACACACCGTTATGTTGCGGAGTGTATGGAGGAGTAAGCTGAGAGAGAATTCCATTTTCTTTTAAGTAATTCAGGAATTCGGCACTTAAGTATTCTCCACCTCGATCCGATCTTAGAATCTTGATACTTTTGCCGGTCTGTTTTTCTACTTCATTCTTATATTCCTGGAACTTTCCAAAGGCTTCGGATTTATGTTTCATTAAGAAGACATGTCTGAACCTTGAAAAATCATCCGTAAAAGTGATGAAGTAAGAATAACCGCTTCGCGCATGTGTAGACATTGGACCGCACACGTCGCTGTGTATGAGTCCCAAGAGCTCGCTCGCCCTTACTCCGTGTCCAGTAAACGGAGTCTTTGTCATCTTTCCTTTGAGACAGGATTGACAAGTGGCATACGATTGATATTCGAACGGATTCAAATATCCTTCTGTATGTAACTTCGTCAACCTTCTCTCATTGATGTGACCCAGTCTACAATGCCATAAGAAAGTCTGATTTATTTCCGGAGACTTTCTTTTGTGTGTATTCTGGACGTTGAAAATCTGTGGTTGGTTTAATACGTATATACCATTACTCAATGTACCTGACCCAATCAAAACTTGATTAAGGTGAATGTTTACAACATTACTTACAAACGCAAATTCATAACCTTCTTTAGAAACTAAAGATACAGAAATGATATTACAAGTTGCGTTGGGTACAAAAAAGCAATTACGCAAAACCAAAACATGTCCATCTGACATTCCCAGGTGATAGTCCCCCACGGCTTTAGCATCCATGCTAGCTCCGTTCGCAACTCTGAGGGTCATGTCACCTGCCTTCAAAACCCTACGGTTTCTCAATGCCTGCAAAGAATTACAGATATGAGATCCTGATCCGGTATCCAATACCCAGGAGGTAGAGTTTATTGAAAGACAGTTTTCAATAACATACACACCTGAAGCTGAAGCTGCAACCTGCTTCAATTCCTGTGTTCTGGCCTTCCAGGCCCTGCAATCATTCTTCCAGTGTCCTTTCTTATGACAATAGAAGCATTCTTCCTTATCCACAAGCTTCCCCGCTTTCTTTGTTGCTTTTGCTTTTCCCTTCGTATCCACTTTACTAACACCGCCTCTTGGTTTGTCGGGGGCTTTCTTCTTCTTTCCCTTGGCTTTCGCCTTGGACCTAGAAGAAGATGATCCTCCTACAAACAAAGTGGATGTTTCCCTACTTTTCTGTAGGGTGCCCTCTGCGCTCCTCAGCATGTTGAGGAGCTCTGAAAGTTCAACTTCCTTTTCTTGTAAGTTGAAGTTCAGTATAAACTGGGCGTAAGTGGAAGGAAGGGACTGGAGAACTAAGTCCGTATAAAGCTCACTCTCCAATGTGGTCCCTAGGTCCGCGAGCTCCTCAGTGTAGCTGATCATCTTAAGCACGTGCTCTGCTACTGATGATCCGACGGCCATCCTTGCCGAAAATAACTTTTTCGACGCTTCGTATCTTGCGATACGAGATTGCTCTCCATACAGTTCTTTTGTATGGAGAAATATGGATGCAAGGTCCATATTCTCGTGCCTCCTCTGATGTTCGTTGTCCATCGAGGCAAGTACGAGGCACTTGGCCTTCGCGCTATCAATCTCCCAAGTCTTGCGGATTTCCTTATCCGCGACGCTGGAAGTGGGACCAGGGACAGGGGGAGCTTTGGTGGTAAGAAGATACCCCAGCTTGTCGTAAGTGATTACCATCTTGACATTCCTGAGCCAATCTTTATAGTTTGGCCCTGTCAGTATATTTTTATCTAGAAGTAACTTAAGTCCAGTCATGTTGATTGGTCGCTGCAATTAGGAGAGAGAAGAAACACTCAGCTTGATGCTCTTGCAAGTTTAGAATGGTTTTTAGTTTGTCTAAACAGGATGGCTCCCACTGTTTCTCGAATCCCTCCTCAAACCAAAAAGGAAGAATTAGTCGGGATCAATCCCACCGCACAATACTTGCTTAACCGTTCAGCCAGGCCAGTGTCGGTACTTCGAGGGAGGTTTTCCAACGCTTTCGCGAAGTTCCTTAATTCAAGAACCTCTTTTTCCTGGGGGCGTAGCCCCGCTAACACCTTTCTAGGCACCTACTAGGTTTATAGCATTGATCGTTTAGTGAGAAATTTCCCGAGGAGTAGCATATACTCACAGTAGGATCGGGATCCAAATATCATCGCGTGACGAAACTGAAGGAATTCTACCAGAATCATCACACTCCAAGTGGTATGTAAATCTAGCAAGTTTCAGTTCTTTTGAAACTCCCGATGTGGATTTTTGCCCCATGCTCTTATGACCTTGGCGTGAGGTCAAAATGTCATAAGTCACATGTCAAGTTCTTCCCATCATTATCCAGGTTAATTTGAATCCACCCGTACCTACCCTTGACGTAGGCCAAAATGGTAGTGCGGCTGTCCCAAACCAACGCATTCTATCTATGCAACAGATAAATATCCGGCAGCTACCAATCACTATGCCTTAGCGTGAGGTCAAAATACATAGCTTGAATACTACCGAATATTTAACTGAAATGATGGAGGGCTACGAATGGTTTTTGCAAAACCGTGAACGTAGTGAACTTGATATAATCGATGGAACGAGATAGCTTTTAAAAGGAGTGGCTCAAGCTCCGTATTTAAAAGTTAGTTTTGAAAAGAACCGAGTGGTTTTTCGAAAGTGTTCCAACGATTTTAACTTGGTTTATTATCTTGCATTAGTTCCTTTAATGCGTGATATTCTTGCATTAGTTCTTTTAATGCGTCCCATCATTTAATCCTACCATTGCAGAAAACAACCAAAATATGACGTACGCTTATGCCATTCGCATTCGTCACTGGGCCCCGTCATTACCCGTTAGGTTACTTAACTAACGACAGAGCGGGGGCTGGGCTAGCGCGGCTGTAAAACATAAGCAACGCCTAAATAATATCATATATAGATATATTGCAATGATAGCCATTTCAGATCACAGATGAATACATTGGATATACTAGGAATCTGTAATTCGCACGAGCCTGTAACGAAAAACAGATTACACGGTCGCGGTGAATAGCCAAAACCCCATCCAAGACCCCTACGGGTGCGGCAAACTACCCGCCAAGTACCCGAAGCGTAGCAACCTCCCTCATCTCCATGAGTAGGCTACTCGACACTTCGGCATACCCGGTAGTTTGTGCACCCCCTCCATGGGTCTATCCTAGGAGCAAAAACAGTAAAAAGAAATTATACAATGACGGCTACAACCCCGACCCGGTTGTGCGGCCATACAAATAATTATTACATCAATTTACAAATTTACATGAATTGAAAGAAAAGAAAACTCTCGTCTCACAACCCCCGGCTATTCACCCGCGACAATCCAACATATTCATATACACATTCCAGCAACATTACAGATCACAGATTTGTATAACCCCCACTAATCGACATATAGCGATTAGTAGACGTTCAATACAAATATCACATTACAGAAAAACCCGTTAGCTTAAGCCTTTTAGAAGTTCGATCAAAAATACGGATTTTCGGGACCTCAAAAATAAAATTTTCGTTCTGGAAAATCTGGGCAGAAAACACATACACCAAAAATCCCAAAATACCCTATGAGAATACTGTAGCAAAGAAAGAACAGAGAGGAGCCAAGTCGGCCGCGGAACCGCGGCAATAGCAAGCTATTGCCGCGTTTCCGCGGCTCTTTGATGGGATCACTGGACCAAATTTCTACAGTATTCACAGAAAACCCTGAGTCGATTTTAGGTATGAAAATAATCAACTTTTGAACAGTATAAAAATCGACAGAAACTTCGAATTTTGGGGTTCGTTTTCGGGACTTTTTCTTTGATCGATCTTCTAGTTACTTGCTAACATGTTAGATAGAGTTTAACTAGGCTCTGATACCACTGTAAGTCCACGCTACCTCTCCCGGTACTTTCGGGCATGCGGAATTTGATGAAAAACGATTTTTATAGAGGTGGTAACATGGACTTATAACCCGGATCTTTGTTAAACTACTAACTAACAACCTAACAAGAGTTTACCTACTCGGTTAGGGGGTTATACCTTGCTTGTCTTGAACTCCTTCGTCTTCAAACTCCAATGGAGGTCCGGATCGGCTTCTTCCCGTCGTCTCCTTACGCCGAAGATAGATCCACCTGAAAGCTCCAACCTTTGGCTCCTTCTTCGTTCTTTGAAGAAACTAGTTCACTTGGTTTGCTAAACCTTGTGAACTAGAATGAGTAGAGAAGAGTTTGTATGGGATTTTATCTATGGTTCTTGATTCTCAACTCATGAGATATATGAACCATAGAGTCAAGAGAGGGAGCAAGAGGAAGAGGGTGAAAGCAAGAGCAAGAGAGCTCAAGAACAAGAGAGAGAATGAGCAAGTGAGAATCAGCAAGTCTTTTGTCTTTCACCCTCTCATAATCCAAAACCATCATAACTCATTATACCAAATCAAGTGTTATGTGATGGTTGAAGCAACCATAACCATATCATTTCATGCACTCATTTTGCACAAATGAGCAAGCAAGCAAAAGTCTTTGCCATGAAATGATGGCTATGGTTATCATGATGGTCAACTAGTCAAGCCTAGTCAACCGGTCAATAAAGTCAACAAGTCAACAAAAGTCAACAAGTCAACAAAGTCAACAAAAGTCAACAACCATGTCACCATAATACTTAATTAATATAATAGTTAATCACATATCATATTCTCATTAGGGTTGAGCAAAAAGTCAAATAGTCAACGGTCAACTGTCAACAACCCTAATGAGAATCCGCTGCCTCTGTCTCCCCGTCATCTGTGCATACACACCCGCATCCGCGTTCCGAGGAACACGAATACAAACTGGATAAATCCAATCCCAATACGTACACTAGGATCTGGCTTAAACCAAAGCCCGCTAGTGCAAACTGTCCGGACACTGTACGTGCACAAGTGCACGGATGTGACCGAACCCTGTCGCAAAACCATGCGACCTGTCGCAAAACCATGCGACCTCTACTCTTTTGCCTAAAGGCGAAAAGCTTTCTGTGTGGGACTCTAAAGACTCGACACTACGCTGGCAGTGGGTTTAACCACAGACCGCTGTAGGGTTCCTAGGCACCCCAAGGAAGTCTCACAAGGCATCAACCATGCCAATTTCAAAAATTACGGTGCCGAGAAACCCTAGTGTACGGATCGTTGGCTAGAATTCTAGGCGAAAAAGCAAACTAGTTAACACTTAACTACAAGAATACGGAAATACAACCTTTGTAGATCCGGTTCTCCACCTCCATAGCTCCGAAATGAAGTCTCATCGCTGTCCTCATGCAATCCCGGGCTCTAGCGTCGGCTTCATCGGAGAAGAAGCGGGCTAGGTCGTCGACAACGTGCCGAAGATGATCTACGTCGAAGCATCACTAGATCAAGTTCCACCTTCACCAAGCCATGAAAACTTGTGAAGGAAACACACTCTACTACTTGGCAAGAGGTAGAGGATGAAGAAATAGGAAGTGGGTAGACTTTAGAATTGGATTTCTCACTCTAATTCATCAATCACCATTGATGAAGTGAAGCTTTCTTCATGAAGTGAAGAAGAAGAAGAAAGCAAGAAGATGATGAAAGAAATATGATAAGTTAATTAAAAAAGAATAGAAAAACAATACTTATCATAATTCTAACTATGGTTATGTGTAGAGAATTGACCAAGGTTAAAGGAATGGTTAGGGTTAAGGATGAGATAAGAATGGTGGACAAAGTCAAAGCTTCATGAAGCTTCAACTAAACAACAAATAAAGCCACCATTCTTTTCCCTTTTCCATTTATTTTCCAAAATGTATAAACAAATAAATAAATGAATAAATAAGTAATGGAAAAATAAAACCCTAATTATATGTTTAACCATGGTTTAATTCTTTACACTTAACCAAGTAAACATGTAGCATCAAACATGATACAAGCAAGTGCACAAAAGTATATCACATATACAATGCGCACATCCGAGTGAGAAAATCCATCTTAAGTGAACCGATACTAGTTAATGCAAAGTAATATATCAAATATATAATTATGCATTAAATCATTAAATCAACACTTGATTTAACGATCCGGTCATATCACATACAACCGACTAGTATCCTATGTATCGGCTTATCGAATCAATACTTGATTCGATAACTAGGTTATATCGCATATAACCAATCGATACATTTTTCGCGAGAATGAAATACGGTATCACATACACGCATGATTCTCGGTCCCGCACATATCTCATATGCGCTCCTATTTCGTTTCGCTTGAGCCAGGAAACCTCTGTGTAGGACTCTAAAGACTCGTCAATACGCCGGCAGCAGGTGATGATCATATCAAACACCCACAAGCCGCAAGCGGTCTGCTAAACATAACGGCCACCCGGGTATTGAGCGATCTGAAGATCGACGAGCAAGCCCGCTCACACTCCAGTGAATCCAACCAGTAACACTACCGTACAGTCCGGTCTGATCGTCTGATATGTCGCATATCTCGCCTAGGGGTGGTAAACGTCAGACCCCAATAGCTCGATAAGTCGTGTCGATATGAGGTCTATAACAATTCGAGAAACTACTGGTAACACTTACCAGTAAATCTCAGCAACCCTGGCCAGGGATTTCCTGTTATAGCCAATCGAACACAGCGCAACATCAACCCCCTATACCGGGAGAGACGAATCCCCTCCTATTGCTCATTGCCTCCATGTGACTCGGGACTGTACCCAAAAACCACCGTTTTGCACGCCCTCTTGGACGTGGTAAGATGGAAATCAAAGCACAGTGGGAACCACACAAGACTCTATGACGATCTCGGGTCAACAGACTACTCTGTACCAGTGTCACCAGAGAACTGCCATTTGACGTGAGGTATAATACCATCTGGGAGTTCTCGGCGAGTCCGTCCAGTGTACCCAGTCTCTACTGAGCACCCGTATATCATCTCTGATGTCAAACACTGATGGATATGGGATCATCCATCGCCCATCTGTATGGGTCGAGAAGGTACACGCTAGTCTACTCTGGTATATCGATGTCCCGTCTCGATACACCCACGACTAGGGACTTTGAAGGATGTACTTATAGACTATCTGTCGCCACTAGTATGATCCGCATCATAGTCCAGGTAGTCAAGTACACATCCTAAGGGCTTTACCAGCATGTAATAGAGAGACAAACAGTATACACGTTAAGGTAAAGATCAACCAGATAGCATACTATCATGTCGAGCAAGAAAGTCGTCCCTATATATGTCCCAGCATCCACTACAATATACATCCAATGTACAGTAATGGCCTCTAGGGCATACATATAACTAACAATCTCCCCCTTGCACTAGGGCTATCTGTAGCAGTGGTTGTAGTATCTCATACTCAACCATCCCATAAAAGTCTCTCTCTGGGAACAGGCCTTTGTGAGTGGATCTGCTGTGTTGTCCTCTGAGTCTACTCTCCTTACCTCGATCCCTTAGAGATCAACCATCTCCATGATCAGGTGATACTTCCTTAGAATATGTCTGGATCACTGATGGGACCGGCGTTCCTTGGCATAAGCCACAACTCCATTGTCTCACAATGGTTGGAACGAAGTTCATCTTATGAACCAATATACACCCAAACATCCTCCTTGGTAGCATCTTAAGTAGCGATGTATCCAGCCTTTATCGTCTAGTATGCCACGGTATTTAGCTTGGAACTCTTCCAATATACCGTCCCTTTACTGTGGGTAAAGACAATGCCTGTGACTGATATTCAGTCGTCCTTATCACTCTGGAACCCTTCCAGTGATTCTCCCCAGGATCGATTGATACCATCTCACTACAGCTAGTGAGTATTCTAACATCCATTTAGATCTATCTCATAGGTCCAAAACTCAGGATTTAGTAGGTATCACTTTGATCCTATGTGGAGAATCATTGTGATAGGCGGAGATTGATCGAGCGTAGCATAGGAAAATCTTTCCCTATCAAGAGTATGTCATCCACGTACTCTACAAGGATCATCACCATACTCCCTACTACCTTTTTGTATATACAAGGTTCATCTACCATTTTGATGATGTCAAACTCTTTGACTATTTCATCAAAACAAATGTTCCAACTCCGCGATGCCTGCTTTAATCCTATAAAGCATCTTGCACACGTTTCCGCTGCTCCCACTGTCTACGAAGCCCTCTGGCTGTGTACTTATAGACTCTCTCTTCTAAAACATCATTTAGAAAAGCAGTCATGGCACCCAACCGCCAGATATCGTAGTCATGGTATGAAGCCGTGGCAAGTAGGATCTGGATGGACTTAAGCATAGGTACTGGAAAAGGTTTCATCATTATCCACGCCTGGTCGATGACGAAAACCTTTAACAAGTCTAGCTTTGAAAGTCTCAACTCTTCCATGTACACCAAGTAATCTTCTCAAGATATACTTGCTCCTGATGGGGATTTAACCCTTCAGATATAGCAACTAAAGTCCATACTTTGTTGGTGTACATGGATTCCATCTCAGATCGCTAAGCATCCAGCCATTCTTACAGAGTCTTACTCTCGATGGCCAGCTCGAAGCTAGTTGGGTCATCATCTCATGATGCAATCCTCGCTCCCACTGTCATAGAGAAATCGAAATATCTCTCAGGTGGGTGAGGAACCCTACTAGATCGGCGGAGAGGTTGAGGTTCGTTGGTAACTATTGAATCCTTTGGTTCTTTCAAATCATCAGCTGCAGTTTGTATAGCTGGAACCTTTCCAGTTCTACATAACTGATCTTGCCTCGAGCTTGTCCGGATTTTGCTTTTCAGACATAGGCTGGACAACCCCAAATCTCAACTAACTTGAGAGATGGGCTCTTCCCTTATCATATCAAATATGAAGTGGTAGGCAACTGATTTGATTTGAACCCTATTCAATAGGTATGCAGCTTCTCAAGTGCATAACTCCCAAAAAGGAAATAGGTAACTCAATAGTACTCATCATAGAGCACACCTTATCATATAGGGTGTGATTGCTCCACCCCGATATACCATCGTGCTATGGTGTATACAGAGGAGTAATGCTGAGAGAGAATCTCATTCTCCTTTGGAATAATCCAGGATTTTCGTGCTCAAGTATTCTCCTCCTTGATCTCATCAAAGGACATAATACTTATACCCGTATTTTGGTTCTCTACTTCTAACTTATATTCTGTGAATATTTAAAAAGGTTCGGACTTGTGTTTCAATAGGAACATAGGTCTGAAACTCGAAAGATCATCAGAGAACGTAATGAAGTATAAAGAACCATTCCTACCATGTGTAGACAAGGGACCTACATACATCAACATGTATCATCTCAAGAGTTCATTAACTCTTTCTCTGTTTCCAGTAAACGGAGCTATGGTCATCTTATCTTTGTGACATGACTCGCAAGTTTCATAAGATGTAAATTCAAACTAATTTAAATATGCATCTAAATGTAACTTCAGCCAGTCGGGTTACATTGATATGACCTAGTCTACAATGCCTCAAGAAGGATCCATTCATTTATGAACTCTTCCTCTTGTGTGTGATCCATATACTAAGAACTGTAGTTTGATTTAGAACATCAATGCTTTTAGATAACGTGCCTGAACCGATCAACTTTTGATATAGGAAATGTTCAAAACATTATCCAACAATACAAAATTTTATCATTTCTTTACTAATAAAGAGATAGATACGATTTTGTATATCAAGTTCGGTATCTAATAACATTCGTTCAGAATCAATGTATTTGTAATACAGGGTGACAGTGACCAACAGACTTGGCTGCAACACTTGCCCCGTTTTCTGCCTCATGAAACTTATCACCCGTTCTCAGTTCTCTACCTATCTGTAGCCCTATGTAACAGATTACATATCTGGGATCCTGATCTGGTATCACATACCCAGGACGTAGAGGATACAGAGAAACAGTTCTTTGTAATGAACACACCCGAAGATGATGCATCAGCATGCACTCTCTTCGTTTGGGCGGCATGGGAATTCTGGTATTCCCCAATTTCCTGCTCTGTCTTACAACAATTATAAGTTGGAGCGGGACCAACGTTCCCCAGCTCAGTATAACAAGCGGGTTCGGTCAATATTCCGTATTATTATCTTGATTAAGGCGTGATATGGTCGCTACCTGGAGAGAGAGAGAAGAAAACACTCAGCGTGCGCTCTGTCAAGAATAGATTGGTTATGTATTTTATCTAATCAGGATGGCTCCCACTGCTTTTTATCAAATCTTCCTTCAAACCCTAAAAGGAAAGACTAGCCGGGATTAATTACACACTACAAGTTCGCCAATCTTTCAGCCAGGCCAGTGTCGGTACTTTGAGGGAGGTCCCCCGTGCTTTCGCACGAACCTAATTAATGTAAACCTCGTTTTCCCATAGGCGTAACCCCGTTGACACCTTTCTAGACACCTACTTGATCGGCTAATTGTAATGTGTAAAACTCTCCCAGGAGTAACTCTTACTCGCAGCGGGTATCGGGATCCAACTATCTCATAGAAGGTATGCAACCTCATTGCAAATTTCAACACTTGAAATTCCCGATAATGTTTTGCCCCATGCGATCTATGACCTTGACTGAGTCAACAAACCATAGACCGCAAGTAAAGTTCAACCCGTCATTTCTCGATTGAATTAAACCCACCCGCACGACCTTTGACTGAGTCAACAAGGTCGCACGACTACCCTAATCCAATCGCATCATATGCTTTGCAGATAAGCAATAATCAGCTACCGCACACTACGCCTTGACTGAGTCAACAAACGCAGCACGAATACTAACTATTACCTATCTGAAATGACGGAGGGCTACGACAGGTTTTTAAGAAAACCTTTTGCGTAATGAACTTTATATCGTTGTAGAATCAAATGATTTTAAAATGGAATGCTTTTGAGGCTTTTCTAGTTTTGCTAAAGGAGTCACTCCCGGTGAATGGATCGTCGGTCCTTTCCTCGTCGAATGAGGTGCGGGATATATCATATATATCACTGTGCAAAGCAAAAACTCTTAAAAGCAATTAAAAGACAAACCGAGTGTGTAGCATCTGCCAGTTATTGCTAAAGGAGTCACTCCCGGTGAAGGGATCTCGGTCCTTTCCTCATCGAATAAGGTGCAGGATATATCACATATACCGCTGTGCAAAGCAAGAACTGTAGCTACCTGTTTTAATTTTGAAATTCGATTCTACAACATCTTAGGTTTCTTTTATTTCATTAATCACATTAATGAAGTCCCATCATTTAAGTACCTAAACATCACAGATAAATACAACGTACACTTATACCATCCGCATTCGCCTCGATGTCCCATCGTGCACCGTTAGGTTAGGTAACTAACGGCAGAGCGGGGCAGGGCTAGCGCGGGTGTAAAATATAAGTAACGTCTATATAATATATCATATATACTATATACTGTATCTATCACAGAACATCACATGATCACATCACAGATATTGCAGCAGAAGAAACATATGAAATATTGGATATACTAGGACGTCCGTGTTTTCAATATGAGCCAGTATAAAACACGGATTTCACGGTCGTGATGAATAGCCAAACCCACACCCCTAGACCCCTACGAGAGCGGCAAGCAACCCTACCAATTCTAGAGTTAGGAGACCCGGACTCGACTCCTCGAGTTGGTCTCCCACTGGACTCCAGAACCCGGTTACTTGTGTTCCCCTCCTTGGGTCTATCCTAGTGCGGAAAAGTAAATAATATACAAACGGGTGACATCTTCCACAACCTGGAAGTGTCCCAATAAAAGAATATTACATACAAGTTTTTACATGAATGAAAATGAAAAAACACTCATCTCACATAAAAACCCCCCGGCTATTCAAACACGACGATCCAATATAACATATCCAGCAACACATAACATCACATGTCATCAACGTAAGTAAATATGCGCATCCCAATTGTCGTTGACATATAGCAACGAAACCGGCGATATCACATATTACACTTACGGTCACAGAAAAGAAAATGTAAAACTACAACAGTTGGAATCCGCAATCTGCATAGACATCGCATGCCTAATCAAATGAATTCCTTAGACATCGCATGCCTAACAATTATAAACCCCGCATTTCAGTCTCATTATCGAAAACACTTTTCAATATCAAGTCGGGCAATTCAACAAGATTCCCGACATCCTGATCGAATGCTCGTCGCAAACTTCAGTAGACGGCCGCACCCCCTGACGCCGTCGACGAAGTGCACCAAGGCGGAACACCGCTGCCGCGAGCACCCGAACGGATGCTTTCGGCGACGGGGTTCTCCTACAGTCACTTGGTCGGGGCTATGGAGCGAGGCTGTCTATTAAGTTTACCCGGCGAGTATCCGCGTACGCTACGTGATTGCGACGGACTTTTGATCACATCAAAATTCCGTGGCAACCGATCAAGTGAGACTAAATCGCTAGATTTATAACATTCATTCAGTTATCTCATAACTTATTGTGAATTCCAATTATTGTATCACATTCCGGATAAATAGAAAATGTTAAACTTTTCGATCGAACAGTCAAACACCCAAGTTTTCCCGAAACAGCTCATCACATGAAACAAGTCTAACAACATTCAGTTCGTGCCTCAGTACCAACGGTCCAGCCGTAGAAGGGTCAAGCCAACGCCTCACATGTGGCACGCCATACTGCCCCAAACCCGAAGGTTCAAAGGGCAGTTCAAGACGGTCACATAATCGAGTTAAGGTTTGTTGTCTTCTAGAGGGACCATCGCGTTACTTGCACTACTTAGAATGTCGTTAAACTACGGAAAAATCCAACACTTGGAAATTTCCCGACAGGGGAAAAATTGGGTATTTATATCCGGTCGAACTTTTTTAACATATTCTAAAATTTATCCGGAAAGCCACATAGACAAAATCTGATACTCCGATCGAAACACCGAATCCCCAAAACAACTCCAGAAAATTCAACTCTTGAATAAATTTTAAAAATACCCAGAGAATATAAAAACCAGAGACATGAATTACTGTGCAAAGAACCGTCGCAAATATAATAAATATGCCGCGGAACCGCCGCTAAAGTGGGGTCAACGCCGCGGTTCCGCGGTCAAGTAGAGGAATTAGAGGCTCCGTTTTGCACAGTAATTCATAGAAAACCCTGCTTAATTTTCTGCATATTTTTAATTTCGAAAAATCCACAATTTTCAAAAAAGGACAGAGAGCATGGAAATTTAGGACTTTCGGGTTCGATCGGACTTCAAATGTCGTCTAGACTTCGCCTAAGGCTCTAGCTAGGCTCTGATACCACTGTAGGGTTCCTAGGCACCCCAAGGAAGTCTCACAAGGCATCAACCATGCCAATTTCAAAAATTACGGTGCCGAGAAACCCTAGTGTACGGATCGTTGGCTAGAATTCTAGGCGAAAAAGCAAACTAGTTAACACTTAACTACAAGAATACGGAAATACAACCTTTGTAGATCCGGTTCTCCACCTCCATAGCTCCGCAATGAAGTCTCATCGCTGTCCTCATGCAATCCCGGGCTCTAGCGTCGGCTTCATCGGAGAAGAAGCGGGCTAGGTCGTCGACAACGTGCCGAAGATGATCTACGTCGAAGCATCACTAGATCAAGTTCCACCTTCACCAAGCCATGAAAACTTGTGAAGGAAACACACTCTACTACTTGGCAAGAGGTAGAGGATGAAGAAATAGGAAGTGGGTAGACTTTAGAATTGGATTTCTCATTCTAATTCATCAATCACCATTGATGAAGTGAAGCTTTCTTCATGAAGTGAAGAAGAAGAAGAAAGCAAGAAGATGATGAAAGAAATATGATAAGTTAATTAAAAAAGAATAGAAAAACAATACTTATCATAATTCTAACTATGGTTATGTGCAGAGAATTGACCAAGGTTAAAGGAATGGTTAGGGTTAAGGATGAGATAAGAATGGTGGACAAAGTCAAAGCTTCATGAAGCTTCAACTAAACAACAAATAAAGCCACCATTCTTTTCTCTTTTTCATTTATTTTCCAGAATGTATAAACAAATAAATAAATGAATAAATAAGTAATGGAAAATTAAAACCCTAATTATATGTTTAACCATGGTTTAATTCTTTACACTTAACCAAGTAAACATGTAGCATCAAACATGATACAAGCAAGTGCACAAAAGTATATCACATATACAATGCACACATCCGAGTGAGAAAATCCATCTTAAGTGAACCGATAGTAGTTAATGCAAAGTAATATATCAAATATATAATTATGCATTAAATCATTAAATCAACACTTGATTTAACGATCCGGTCATATCGCATACAACCGACTAGTATCCTATGTATTGGCTTATCAAATCAATACTTGATTCGATAACTAGGTTATATCGCATATAACCAATCGATACATTTATCGCGAGAATGAAATACGGTATCACATACACGCATGATTCTCGGTCCCGCACATATCTCATATGCGCTCCTATTTCGTTTCGCTTGAGCCAGGAAACCTCTGTGTAGGACTCTAAAGACTCGTCAATACGCCGGCAGCAGGTGATGATCATATCAAACACCCACAAGCCGCAAGCGGTCTGCTAAACGTAACGGCCACCCGGGTATTGAGCGATCTGAAGATCGACGAGCAAGCCCGCTCACACTCCAGTGAATCCAACCAGTAACACTATCGTACAGTCCGGTCTGATCGTTTGATATGTCGCATATCTCGCCTAGGGGTGGTAAACGTCAGACCCCAATAGCTCGATAAGTCGTGTCGATATGAGGTCTATAACAATTCGAGAAACTACTGGTAACACTTACCAGTAAATCTCAGCAACCCTGGCCAGGGATTTCCTGTTATAGCCAATCGAACACAGCGCAACATCAACCCCCTATACCGGGAGAGACGAATCCCCTCCTATCACTCATTGCCTCCATGTGACTCGGGACTGTACCCAAAAACCACCATTTTGCACGCCCTCTTGGACGTGGTAAGATGGAAATCAAAGCACAGTGGGAACCACACAAGACTCTATGACGATCTTGGGTCAACAGACTACTCTGTACCAGTGTCACCAGAGAACTGCCATTTGACGTGAGGTATAATACCATCCGGGAGTTCTCGGCGAGTCCGTCCAGTGTACCCAGTCTCTACTGAGCACCCGTATATCATCTCTGATGTCAAACACCGATGGATATGGGATCATCCATCGCCCATCTGTATGGGTCGAGAAGGTACACGCTAGTCTACTCTGGTATATCGATGCCCCGTCTCGATACACCCACGACTAGGGACTTTGAAGGATGTACTTATAGACTATCTGTCCCTACTAGTATGATCCGCATCATAGTCCAGGTAGTCAAGTACACATCCTAAGGGCTTTACCAGCATGTAATAGAGAGACAAACAGTATACACGTTAAGGTAAAGATCAACCAGATAGCATACTATCATGTCGAGCAAGAAAGTCGGCCCTATATATGTCCCAGCATCCACTACAATATACATCCAATGTACAGTAATGGCCTCTAGGGCATACATATAACTAACAACCGCAAGCGGCACTAGCTGTGCATAACGGTCCCCAGGTAATGCCGACAAGAAGACTGACGAGGCGAAACCCATCTGAACTCCTACTGAGCCTGAATGTGACATTCTCCGTACAGTCCGGTCTGTTCGTCTGATACATCGCATGGCGGGCCTAGGGGGCGGTAAACGTCAGTCCCCCATTAGCGGTACAAGTCGTGCCGGAGCGAAGCCCAAAACACCCTGAGATAACACTGGAAGCCAACCAGTATATCTCGTTTGCCCTGGCCAGGGACTACTCGTGTAATGGCTCTCCTAGACACAGCGCGATGTCAACCCCCAATACCGGGAGAGACGAATCCTGTCTAACCGTCACTGCCTCCAAGTGCTTCGGGACTGCACCCAACTACTACCTGTTTGCACGACTCCTTTGAGCCGTGGTAGGGTAGTAATCAAAGTGCAGTGGGAACATACTCGAGGCGAAGTAACAGTGTCAAGTCAGCGGACTAAGCTGTACTCATGTCACCTGGGAACTGATAACTGACGATAGGCATAATACCAACTAGTCAGTTCCCGACGAGTCCTGTGCAGTATACCCGTAACCTAACGAGCACCCGCATACTATCTCAAGTACGACATACTGACGGCTGTGGGACAGACCGTCTCCCACACTGGGATGAGAAGCGCATGCACTAGTCTACTCCGGAGTATCGATGCCCTGTCTCGATAGTCCTGCGACCAGGGACCTAAGGATGTGCTTATAGATTACCCAGCCCCACTAGTGTGACTGCCATCATATCGCTGGTAATCAAGCAAAGATCCTAAGGGCTCCACTAATGTGTATAGGTGATATACTAAAATAAACACATGTACACATTGAAGTAGAAACAAACCAAGTAGCATACTACTATTTTGAGCAAGATTGTATATACAAGGTGAATATTCCAAGCTTCCATTAAGTAATATACAAACTAGTATGATACAGTAATGGCCTCTAGGGCATATACACTAACATGACGAAACTTTTTCTCCAGTGGCTATGCTCAAATCCATTCGGGTCCTTCTTGCTATTGCTGCCTTCCATGATTATGAAATCTGGCAGATGGACGTAAAGACGGCTTTTCTGAATGGAAATTTAGAAGAGTGCGTCTATATGGATCAGCCAGAGGGTTTCAATCAGAGTGGGAGCAGCGGGAAAGTATGCAAGCTGCTTAAGTCCATTTATGGACTAAAGCAGGCATCGCGGAGTTGGAACATCTGTTTTGATGAGACAGTCAAAGAATATGACTTTATCAAAAATCCAGATGAACCGTGCATATATAGTAAAGTTGTAGCCAGAAGTGTCGTATTCCTCGTCTTGTACGTAGATGACATTCTATTGATAGGAAATGACATTCCTATGCTACAATCTGTCAAAGGATTCTTGTCACACAGGTTCTCCATGAAAGACCTGGGTGATGCCTCTTACATTCTGGGGATCCAGATCTATCGTGATAGATCCAAGCGGATGTTGGGACTTTCGCAGTCCAGGTATATCGACACTGTACTGAAAAGATTCAGTATGGAAGATTCTAAGCGCGGTAATCTACCGGCTTGTCACGGAATCACCCTCTCCAAAGAGATGTCTCCCAAGACTGATTTGGAAAGGGAACGCATGTCTATTATACCCTACGCTTCTGCGGTAGGCTCTATAATGTATGCGATGTTGTGCACCAGACCAGATGTAGCTTACGCACTGAGCGTGGTAAGCCGGTATCAGTCAGACCCAGGGGAGAAGCACTGGAGAGCAGTAAAGAACATTCTCAAGTACCTAAGAAGGACTAAGGAGATGTTCTTGGTTTACGGCGGAAAAGACCTCAGGTTGGAGGCCTTTGCTGATTCCGGCTTCCAGAGTGATAAGGACGATTCCAAGTCCATGTCGGGTTATGTCTTTACCCTAAATGGAGGGGCGGTGTGCTGGAAGAGCTCCAAGCAGGACACCGTTGCTGACTCGACGATGGAAGCGGAGTATATAGCTGCTTGCGATGCCGCAAAAGAAGCAGTCTGGATGAAGAAGTTCCTAACAGAACTTCAGGTGGTTCCTACCATAGTTGATCCAATACCTCTGTATTGCGACAACAACGGAGCTATAGCTTTAGCAAAGGAACCAAGGTCCCATCAGAAGTCCAGACACATCTTAAGGCGGTATCACCTGATCAGGGAGATCATTGATCGTCAGGAGACCGAGGTTCGGAGAGTTGCTTCTGAAGAGAACATTGCTGATCCATTCACAAAGGCCCTACCTCAGATTCAGTTCGAGAGGCTACTCGAGATCATCGGTCTTCGATATGCCAGTACATGGCCCTAGTGCAAGTGGGAGATTGTTAGTGTATATGCCCTAGGGGCCATTATTGTATCATACTAGTTTGTATATTACTTAATGGAAGCTTGGGATATTCACATGTATATAACAGTCTTGCTAAACATGGTAGTATGCTATTTGGTTTTTTCTATCTTAATATGTGAGTATACGTATTGATAGAGCTCTTAGGATCTTGCTTGACTACCAGCGTTGTGATGGCAGTCATACTAGTGGGGGCTGGGTAGTCTACAAGCACATCCTTATTCAGGTCCCTGGTCGTTGGATTATCGAGACAGAGCATCGATACTCCGGAGTAGACTAGTGTGTACGCTTCTCATCCCAGTTGGGGAGATGGTCTGTTCCACAGCCGTCAGTACGTCGTACTGGAGATAGTATGCAGGTGCTCGTTAAGTTACGGGTACACCGGACAGGACTCACAGGGAACTGTTGGTTGGTTTTATACCAGTCGTCAGTGAACAGTTCCCAGGTGACATGAGTACAGCATAGTCCGCAGACTTGACACTGCTACTTCGCCTCGAGTGTGTCCCACTGTTCTTAGATTGCTACCCTACCACGGCTCAAAGGAGTCGTGCAAACAGATAGCAGTTGGGTGCAGTCCCGAGCACTTGGAGGCAGTGGCGGTTAGACAGGATTCGTCTCTCCCGGTATTGGGGGTTGATATCGCGCTGTGTCAGAGAGCCATTACGCAAAGTCCCTGGCCAGGGCAAGCGAGATTTGCTGGTAGGTTCCAGTAGTTTCTCAGGGTGTAATGGGCTTCGCTCCGACACGACTTATACCGCTATTAGGGGACTGATGCTTGCCGCCCCCTAGGCCCGATATACGATAGTCTTAGACGAACGGACCGGACTGTATGGAGATTGTCACATCAGAAACAGTAGGAGTTCGGATGGGTTTCCTCATCGGCCTTCTTATCGACATCTACCTGGGGACCGTTACGTACAGCTAGTGCCGCTTGCGGTCTGTGGTTAAACCCACTGCCAGCGTAGTAGTCGAGTCTCTAGAGTCCCACACAGAGAGTTTCCCTACTCCGGGCGAAACGATATAGAGGTCGTATGGTTTTACGACAAGGGTTCGGACGCATACGTGTGTTTACGCACGTACGACTTTCGGACAGTTTTTACCAGTCGGCTTTGGTTTAAGCCAGTTACTGGTATCCGGTTATTGGATTTATACAGTCTAAAGTTTTTCCGTATTTTTGCGGAAAGGAGGGGCGTTCTCGTAATTGCGCGAGAAGCTTCTAGAAGATGGTGACTAAGGAGGTTTAGGTGGCATATACAATGAATGTGATTAGTGAGTCATATGGATGATTCATCCATGTCATTAATGCATCATAAATGCTTAATGACTCATGGATGTGAATCATCACTAGATATTATCAAGCATGGTTGTTAAATTCATTTCTTTTCTTTTCTTGATAAAAGAAATGCTTGATATATATTATCATAACTCATTCTCACTTCATTTATTATCTTCACCTTCTCTCTCCTCAAGCTCTCCCTCTTCAAACCCTAATCCTCCCCTCTCATGTGTTGAGTACAAGGATTAATTAGACTAATTAAACCATAACCCTCACTCTATATCACCTAGCTTCTTTGATTAGCACTTAAAGAAGGTTAGTTGCCTCAAGTTTAGAGGCTAAGCTTGGAGTAAAGCTCTCGGGTGGATCGTCTACTACTTCGAGAAGGCCGAGGAGGAGGAGGAGTTCGCAAAGACGAAGGACACGATTCGTTAGGTATAATCCCTAAACATAGTAGTATAGAACTTCTATGTTTCTTGTTAGTTATCGTTTAGCTTCGATTCGTGCGGTTAGTCGATGTTTAAGCAAAGAACAAGATCGTTTTTCATATTTCTGCCTCCCCGCAAGTCGTGGGGTGTTGTACATCGACTTACAGTTGATTCGATCGAAATGTTTAACATCGTCTAGCTATCTATGAATTGTGATACAATATTTGGAATACACAATAATTAGTTTTGTGAAAACTAGTTTGAATTTTGTAAACTTAGCAATTTAGTCTCATTTGATTGGTTGTCGCGAGGTTTTGATTCGGATCAAAACTCCGTCGCAATCTCGCATAGTACGCGAATGTTCACCGGGTAACATTACTAGATAGCCACGCCCTATAGCCCCGACCAAGTGACTTCAGGAGAACCCCGTTGCCTAAAGCGTCCGTCCGGGTGCTCACGGCCGTGGTGTTCCTCCTAGGTGCACTTCGTTGACGGCATCGGGGGTGCGGCCGTCTACTAAAGTTTCCGACGAACATTCGATCATCTTGTCAGGAATCTTGTTGAATTGCCCGACTTGTTATTGAAAAGTGTTTTCGATATCGAGACAAAAATGTGGGGTTTGTAATGCTCGACATGAAATTCGGAATATGTGATATTCCGAGTTTATGATATCTAATGAATTCATATGGTTAGGCATGACATCCGAAGTATGTGATATTTCGGGTTTATGACGTCTAAGGTGGTTGTGGATTCCAATTGTTGTAGTTTTTACTTTCTTTTCTGCGACCGTAAGTGTAATATGTGGTGTATTGCCGGTTTCGTTGCTATATGTCAACGACAATTGGGATACGCATATTTACTTACGTTGATGACATGTGATGTTATGTGTTGCTGTGATATGTTATATTGGATCGTCGTGTTTGAATAACCATGGGTTTTTATGTGAGATGAGAGTTTTTCATTTTCATTCATGTAAAAACTTTTATGTAATATTCTTTTATTGGGGCACTTTCGGGTTGAGGATGATGTCACCATTGATGTATATTATTTACTTTTCCGCATTAGGATAGACCCAATGTGGGGAGCACAAGTAACCGGGTTCTAGAGTCCAGTGGGAGACCATCTCGAGGAGTCGAGACCAGGTCTCCTAACTCTATAATTGGTAGGGTTGCTTGCCGCTCTCGTAGGGGTCTTGGGATGTGGGATTGGCCATTCATCACGACCGTGGAATCCTTGTTTTTTTTACTGGCTTAATTTAAAACAAGGAATTCCTAGTATATCCAATATTTCATATATGAACTTCTGCTGTTGATATTCTATGATGTGATCACTTTATATGATGAGACGAATGGTATTTATTATATATATGATATATAATAAATGTTGCTTATGTTTTGCATCCGCGCTAGTCCCGCCCTGCTATGCCGTTAGTTAAGTAACCTAACGGTGCATAACGGGACACTGTGGCGAATGCGGATGGAATAAGAGTACGTTGTATTTTTGTTTCTTTATCTGTGATTCTTTGGAAACATAAATGATGGGACTTCATTAATGAGATTAATGAAAAGGAAAGAAACCCAAGATGTTGTGGAATCAAAATTTCAAAACTGGTAGCTCTAGTTCTTGCTTTGCATAGTGGTGTTCCTTGATGAACATCCAACACCTCATTCTATGAGGAAAGAGCCTATATCCCTTCACCGGGAGTGACCTCTTTAGCAAAAGCTAGCAGATGATACACCTATTCGGTTAATTTTGAAAAACTCGATTTTAAAAGCGGAGCTTAACCCACTCCTTTTCTAAATCACTCGATTCTACAACGATATCAAGTTCATTACGCAAAAGGTTTTCTTAAAAACCCATCGTAGCCCTCCGTCATTTCAGATAAGGACTATTTAGTATTCTTGCTACGTTTGTTGGCCTTCGTCAAGGCATAGTGTACGGTAGCTGATTAGTGCTTATCTGTTTAAAGCATGTGATGCGATTGGATTAGGGTAGTCGTGCAACTTTGTTGGCCTTCGTCAAGGGTCGTGTTGTTGGGTTTCCTAGCACGGTAGCAAGTTTTCGGGAGGCATCGTCCATGCCATATTTAAATTTTTTCCATTCTAGCTAACCCTAACCCTAGAATCGATACTAGAAAACCCGACGAAATATAATGTAAACTCTTTACATCTAAAGTGAACAAGAAATACAACCTTTGAAGATCGGTCCTTCACTTCATTGGCTCCGTGTAGTAGTCCATTCGCAGCGATCCATGTACTCCCGGACTCTTGAGAGGCTCCATAAGATGTACGGAACAAGCTTGCTCGTTGCCTTCGAAGCCGAAGATGATCTACGTCGAGGAGACACTAACCCAAGCTACCCCTTCACTAATTGTGGAATTAGTGAAGCAAATACCCTATACTAAATGGCAAGTAGTAGAGGATGATGAAGTATGAATTTTGCTCATTTTAGAAATATTTTTCTCACACTAATTCTTCACTTGAAAAAACCTAGTGAGCCTTTTCTTTTGATGAAGAAGAAGAAGAATGAACTCATGAGGGAGTCTTTTGCAACCATGGGTGAGTTAACATCATATGTTAACCCTTGTAGAGACTTAACTAAACTAAGGATAATGGTTAGGTTAAGTAAATATCTACAAGTAAAACAAAGTGAGTGAATTAAGTCAATGAACACTTGAAGCTTCTCCAAGCTTCTAGCCATGAGATAATTCCACTTATTTTGTGAATTACTTGGATAAATATAAACCCTAGATTATCACTTAGCATGGTGTAAGTCTCACACACCCATCTTGCATGTATCATCAAACATGACACAAAAACATGTACACAAAAATATATCACATATATACTCATGCACAAATCAAGTGAGAAAATAAATCTTAAGTGAATGAATATTAGTTAATGCAACTTAATATATCAAATATATAATTATACATTAAATCATTAAATCAACACTTGATTTAATAATCCGGCTATATCACATATAACCGACTAATATCAAATGTAACAACTTATCGAATCAACACTTGATCCGATAACCCGGCTATATAAAATATAACCGGCCTATGTCACAAATCGCGAGAATAGAATACGGTATCATATATCGTATTAATCACGGTCCCACACATATCACATATGTTCTCCTACTCCGTTTCGCTTGAGCCAGAAAACCTCTGTGTAGGACTCTAAAGACTCGTCAATACGTCGACAGTAGGTGATGATCATATCAAACACCCACAAGCCGCAAGCGGTCTGCTAAACGTAACGGCCACCCGGGTATTGAGCGATCAGAAGATCAACAAGCAAGACTGCTCGTACTCCTGCGAATCCAATCAGTAAACTACCGTACAGTCCGGTCTCTTCGTCTAATATGTCGCATATAATAGCCTGGGGGTGGTATAACATCAGACCCCAATAGCCTAATAAGTCATGCCGATACAAGGTCTATAACGGTTTGAGATGTAGTGTTACTAGGCACTGTCACAAGGGTCTATAAGGCATCAGCCATGCCCGATTCAAAATTTAGACGTGCCGAACAACCCTAACCAAGATCTTAGACTAGGGATTAGGCGAAACAAAGCATGTAAACATTTTTACATCTAAGAGTTTGGGATTAGAATCTTTGTAGTTCGTTCCTTCACTTCTAAAGCTCCGTGTTGAGGCCCCTTCGTTGCGATCATCGAGTACTCGAACTCTAGAGAGGTCCACAAAAGAAAGATGCAAGCTTGCTTCCGATCTTCGATAACAAAGATGATCTATCTTGAAGAAATTCAAACCCAAGCTCTTTCTTTGCTAATCAAGTATTAGCAAAGCAAACACCCTAATCTAAGTGGCAAGAATAGATGAGGATGATGGAGTAGGAATTTAGCTCTCATTTTTTTTCAATTTCTTACTCATTTTCATCACATCACCAAAAGCTAGAAAGCTTTGTCAAAAGGAAGAAGAAGATGAAAACCATTTATGATGAATAATGAAAACTCAAATGTAAGGTTAGAAATGCAACCATGGTATAAGTGAGAAGAACTAACCCTTGTAGAGATTGATCATGGTTAAAGGGTTGGGTTGGGTTAAACATATATCTATGCAAAATATCAACACATAATATCTTTGCAAGAAACAAAAGCAGAGCTTCTAGAAACTTCTAGAAAAGATTAACCCAAATCAAACCCTAACCATGTTTAATCTCCACTAAACATGTTGCATTAATAACCCTAACATGTTTCAATATTATATATCACATATACAATATTTATTGTAACAAAATAAAATAATACAATTAACATATATCGCATATATATCAATGTATTACTCGAGTGAGAAAAAGAATCTTTTAGTGAGCTTATATTAGTTAATGTAATTTAATATATCAAATATATAATTATACACTAAATTATCGAATCAACACTTGATCCGATAATCCGGCTATTTCATAAATAACCGACTAATATAATCTGTATCAGTTCATCGAATCAACACTTGATCCGATGACCCGGCTATATCACATATACCCGGCCGATATCACATATCGCGAGAATCTAATACAGTATCACATACACGTATTGTTCTCGGTCCCGCACATATCACATATGTGCTCCTACTCCATTTTGCCTAAGCCAGGAAACCTCTGTGTAGGACTCTAAAGAATCGTCAATACGCCGGCAGTAGGTGATGATTATATCAAACACCCACAAGCTGCAAGCGGTCAGCTAAACGCAACAGCCACCCAGGTATTGAGCGATCAGAAGATCAACAAGCAAGCCTGTACTTTCTCCCGTGAATCCAATCAGTAACACTCCCGTACAATCCGGTCTCTTCGTCTGATATGTCGCATATCTCGCCTAGGGGTGGTAAACGTCAGACCCCAGTAGCTTGATAAGTCATGTCGATATGAGGTCTATAACAGTTCGAGAAACTACTGATAACACTTATCAGTAAATCTCAGCAACCCTGGCCAGGGATTTCTAGTTATAGCCAATCGAACACAGCGCAACATCAACTTCCTATACCGGGAGAGACGAATCCCCTCCTATCGCTCATTACCTCCATGTGATTTGGGACTGTACCCAAAAGCCACCTTTTTGCATGCCCTCTTGGACGTGGTATGATGGAAATAAAAGCACAGTAGGAATCACACAAGACTGTATGACGATCTCGGGTCTACAGACTAACCTGTACCAGTGTCACCAGAGAACTACCATCTGACGTGAGGTATAATACCATCTGGGAGTTCTCGGTGAGTCCGTCCAGTGTACCCAGTCTCCACTGAGCACCCGTACACCATCCTTGATGTCAAACACCGATGGATATGGGATCATCCATCGCCCATCATATGGGTCAAGATGCGTATACGCTAGTCTACTCTGGTGTATCGATGCCCTGTCTCGATACACCCTCGACTAGGAATAGTTATCGGATATACTCATCAACTACCGTGGCCCCACTAGTATGATCTCATCATAGTCCCAGTAGTCGAGTACATATCCTAAGGGCTTTATCAACATATGAGAGTAAGACAGTAAACTAATATAAGCCAACATGTTAAGATAAAGAGCAACCAGATAGCGTACTATCATGTCGAGCAAGAAAGTCCTCCCTATATATGTCCAAGCATCCACTACAATATACATAGTATGTACAGTAATGGCCTCTAGGGCATACATATAACTAACAATCTCCCACTTGCACTAGGGCCATCTATTGTGGCATCGCATACCCAACAATCAGCTGTGGTTGAAGATCTCATCCTAAACCATCCCATAAATGTCTCTACTGGGAAATAGGCCTTTGTGAGTGGATCCGCGCTGTTGTCCTCTGTGTCTACTCTCCAAACCTCGATCTCCCTGGAGATCAACCATCTCCATGATCAGGTGATATTGCCTAAGAATTATATCTGGATTTCTGATGGGACGGGGGTTCCTAGGTCAAAGCCATAACTCCATTGTCACACAATGGTTGGAACGAAGTTCATCCCATGAACTTAAATATATCCAGACTGCCTCTTTGGTAGCATCCTTGGTAACGACGTATCTTGCATTTAATCGTCTAGTAAGTCACGGTATCTAGCTTGGAACTCTTCCAACATACCGTCCCTCCACTGAGGGTAAAGACAATGCTTGCGACTGACATTCAGTCGTCCTTATCACCCTGGAACCTTTCTAGTGATTCTCCCCAGGATCGATTGATACCATCTCACTATAACTAGTGAGAATCCTAACATCCAATTAGATCTATCTCATAGATCCATAACTCAGGATTTAGGAGGTATCACCTTGATCCTATACAGAATCTTTGTGATAAGCGGAGATTGACCGAGCGTAGCATAGGAAACTCCTTTCTTATCAAGAGTATGTCATCCACGTACTCTACGAGGATCACCACCATACTCCCTACTACCTTTTTGTATATACAAGGTTCATCTACCATTTTGATGAAGTCAAACTCTTTGACTACCACATCAAAACAGACGTTCCAACTCTGCGATGCCTGATTTATCCCATAAAACAACTTGCACACGTTTCCGCTGCTCCCACTTTCTACGAAGCTCTCTGGCTGTGTACTTATAGAAGCTCTCTTCCAAAACATCATTTAGAAAAGCAGTCATGACACCCAACCACCAGATATCGTGGTCATGGTATGTAGCAGTGGCAAGTAGGATCTGCATGGACTTAAGCATAGCTTTGAAAGTTTCAACTTTTCCATGTACACCAAGTAATCTTCTCAAGATATACTTGCTCCTGATGGGGATTTAACCCTTCAGATAAAGCAACCAAAGTCCATACTTCATTGGTGTATAAGGATTCCATCTCAGATCGCTAAGCATCCATCCATTCTTACAGAGTCCCACTCTTGATGGCCTGCTCGAAACTAGTTAGGTCATCATCTCATGATGCAATCCTCGCTCCCAGTGTCATAGAGAAACTGAAGTATCTCTCAGGTGGGTGAGGAACCCTACTAGATCGGCGGAGAGGCTGAGGTTCGTTGGAAACTATTGAATCCTTCGGGTTTTACCAAATCATCTGCTGCAGTTTGTATAGCTGGAACTCTTTCCAGTTCTACCTCATGACCACTAATTTCTTCATAAGAAATTCCCTTTCACAAAGGTGGCTTGCTGAGAAACAAAACATCTTTTGTTCCTCGATGTGGTAGAAGATATTCCCTTGCTAATGCTTGGGATATCCAACAAACTTCTACAGAACTGACTTTGCCTCGAGCTTGTATGGATTATGCTTTTAGACATAGGCCGGACAACCCCAAATCTTAACTTACTTAAGATATGGGCTCTTCCCATTCCATATCACATATGAAGTGGTAGGCACCTGATTTGATTGGAACCCTATTCAATAGGTATGCGGCTTTTCAAGTGCATAACTCCCAAAAGGAAATAGTAAACTCAGTAGTACTCATCATAAAGCGCACCATATCAAATAGGGTGTTTTTGCTCCGCCCCGATACACCGACGTGCTGTGGTGTATACGGAGGAGTAATGCTGAGAGAGAATCTCATTCTTCTTTAGAATAGTCTAGGAATCCCGTGCTCAAGTATTCTCCTTCCTGATCACATCAAAGGACATAATACTTATATCCGTTTTGGTTCTCTACTTCAAACTTATATTCTGTGATTATCTCAAAAGTTTCGGACTTGTGTTTCAACAGGAACATATGTCTGAATCTTGAGAGATCATCAGTGAATGTAATGAAGTACAAAGAACCGGTCCTGGAATTTATAGATAGGGGACTTTCATACATCAGCATGTATCAATCCTAAGAGTTCACTAATTCTTTCTTTGTTTCCAATAAACGGAGTTGTGTCATCTTATCTTTGTGACATGACCGGCAAGTTCACGAGATGTAAATTCAAACTTGTCACGACCCGAAAGTATGGAACGTGACCGGCACTTAGATTACAAAGCGTCTAGAGGCGCAACGTAACCTAAGTAAGCCGAAGCCCAGAAATCTAAACCATAAAAGAAGAAGAAGAAGGAAAACATGAAAAAAACAAGTTTAAAAAAAGTAAGATCAAATTTTCTCAAAAATTTCGGCAGAGTCTCCTTTGTAAAAACTGGCGCCAAACGGGTACAAACAAGTATAAATACATATAAACAATAAAAAAGCATCCCCAAACGGGAGCAAGCTCTACGCCAACTGGCGGAAACAACCACACCAATGCACAATAGTATACAACGCCAAAGGGCGAGGCTCAAAACTTAAAAAAAGAAAACAAACCACCAGATATCATAATAATACAAGCACGACTCTAAGGTCGAAATAAACAACTGATCCAGTAAACTATCAAGTAATACAAGTTTGGTTGATGGAGCTTTCTAGATACAAATGAAATAATAAAAGTACAATGGCTGTTCAGATACAAGTGAACCAACCTACCGTGCAAATCACCCTGAATTAAAAGATGTGCCAGCAAGCTGCCAGGGAAACCTGTTCATCGAACCTGTAATAAAATTTGGCACAACGGGGGTGAGTTGCCAACTCGCGAGTAGAAGATATCTGCGAAAAGAAATCAAATGCATGACGCTATCCTAGGTCATAATAATATACTAATATACCACTAGTCATCAAGTAAAGACAGGATAATAAATTACGTGTAAGTGCAAATGCTCCATGCTCGTATCAGTGCCTCATATAGTACTATGTCATGTGAATGAGTATGCATGCACCATGAATGTAAAATAACCAATCCTGAAATCTAGATATATCTGTATAAGAAATCTTTAGCTTTTATCATGGTAAAATGTGTTTAGAAATCTGAAATATCAACGATGAAATCTATAGAAATCCGTGTCAAGTATCGACACAAAACATGTAAATCTCAAGTCTCAATACCTCATAATCTCAATGTCTCATAGTCTCAATATTTCGGGCTCCGTCAGTCCGGATCGGCCCATATCATCAAATCTCACGACAACGGTCGGTATCCTCCGGATATCCGCCGCGCCAGACATCACCGGTAGGTAGTCCTCCCCTGCCAGGCTCATCGTCTACAACTCAATCTTCTTGCCCCGGGGTACCATACCGGACCCACCATGTACCCGAAACGGTTCATCCACTCCTCGAATCGGGTCTCGAAATCCAACAGAAAACATGAAATCTCATGGTGGACGACACATACATCACGAGAAAACCGCATCTTATGTTTTTAAAAAAAAGAGGAGGAGAGAGAGAAGTTTTTATGTATTCTTGCGGTTTTCCCCAAAAATCCAGAATCGCATAGAAATCCAAAATCCTAAAATCATGAGTAAGTATATGATAAGTGTCGGCATATGCCCTATAATACTGCATGATAACATGAAAATGCGAATGCAAGAAATGTCTAAGTAATAAATGCCATGTCTATACTAACACCAGAGAGTAATCACGATGTAATATCGATCTAGCTGTTAGATGATTGAATCAATAAAAGATAATATGATCTAAAGTGTACGTGACATAGCAATTACCGATGATGATGTGTGTGAGCCGGCAAATAAGTGTGCGTGGAATATGCGCATCATCGGTAATGGTGCTGGTGTCCTAACAGGCAGAGTTTTATACTGATTACAGAAATATATGTATGAACATGCAACATTATGATTACGGTATGAATGTAAAGACGGATGTGTAACCACTCATCTGTGATATAAAAGTATAACTACACTATATGACTCGAGCCTAAACTAGTGTCCATCTAACCGCCTAAGGAACTAAACCTAAGAAACTAGTCAATAAGAAATAAGTGTCCACCTAAGGTCTGAATCTATATTTCTAATAGTCGGCGATCCAGCCTCAATAGCGTCACGTACGTAGTACGGCTTCCTCGAATCAAGAGTGCGGATCAATCATCACGTTTAAACCTCGTACGGTAAAATCCATCATACGGCATCCCAAAATCGGGGTACGGGTCAAGTATCACCTACGTGTCTCATCATTCGTATAATATCATCATCAACACATGTCATAATCAAGGTACCATACTATAATCGCATACATCAATCATATATCATTGTCAATATAAATGTACATCGTTACTTTATCCTCAGAAATATCATGTATATGTATCATATTGTGATTAAGTCACACTTAAATCATATCGTAATCAAGTCACACCTATATGATATCGTAATCAAGTTACACATATATCATATCGAAATCAAGTCACACCCATATGATATCATCATCAAGTTACACATATATCATGTCGAAATCAAGTCACACCTATATGATATCATAATCAAGTTACACATATATCATGTCGAATCAAGTCACACCTATATGATGTCGTATCAGAATTTCAGGCACAGGTTACGGTCCGGGTTCTATTTTAGAGTCCCATGTACTTCAATATCATCACCACCCTTTATTATTGTTCAGGTATACAAATCCATTATCTCATTTTCTAATGATCCGCTAACATCAAAACACGACTGTATAGCCAAGAATCACGGCATCAGCCCAGTTATATAGTTTCATCCCCGTGTATCATATCACATCCTTGTATCACATATACGTATTGTGTATATATATATATATACCTACACCTAGTTCTATATATATATATGTACATGCACGTATACACCACGTCGAGTTTCAGTGTGTGCATGTGTGTGTATCTACCTGAAACCTACGAATCTCCTCCAAGATATTCATCCTCGGGTAAGGTCTTTCTAAATCAATCTAGTCCAACCTAAGGTCACTACTAGGGTCCTACTCGCCGAAATTCTAAGGTCACGTCTGACTTCCTAATGTCAATCAATACTTATTCCCATTCTACGCTTGCGGGGGTGCTAAACGCCGCCCACCCGACTTCCTCCCGTAGATATACATCTACTCACCTGGTCCTTGTCTGCCGAAGACGGTGTCGCCATCCTCTTCTTCATCGCCCGCAGTCCACGTGAGGGGTACCTATACGCAAACACATATAATATCGTAAACTGAATCACGGACAAAACCAAAACGGTGCACGAAACGCGCATAGGTTAAAACCTATGTCCCGCTCATGCAAAAGAACCAAATATCGCTCGATATCGGTGTACAAACGCCGATCGATCGAGATAAACATCAACAAACAACTCATAGTTTTAAAACTCATTACTTATAATATAAACTTGATTTAATTCATCGAAACCCTAAAAATCGATCAAATTGTCCGATTTCGAAAAACCCGAAAACGCCAATTTACCGTTTTACTTTAAAACTTACTGTTTATATGAAACTAATGGTCATAATAATCATTAAATAACCTAACTAGATTATAGGAACCATTACTATATTTTTAACACCCTAATTTATATTAGTTTGAAAATTCTAGTTTGCAAACTTGCCCGATTTCGATACTTTTAAGCAAAATTTCACAATATCACAACTAAACATGATTTTACATGAATTAACTTACTAAAGTACAATTCATGATGATAATAATATAATGAAACCATAAATTATATTTTAAATCTCATTTATTTAAGAATTTCTAAAATCAAGTTAACAAAAATAGCATTTTTATTAGTATTTTTCAATTATCAACAAAAACTAGTAACCAAATTGAGTTTTTCATTCCACCAACAAGTTAATATCCTCTTTAAAACCACACTCTAGTGTTATAAAAATTAATTGGAATTTTATTTCACCAGTAAATATAATATACATAAATCTAGTTTGCAAATTTACTTAATTTTAAACAATTTGAATGAACAAATTACAATATATCAACCATGTATGATTTTTCCCATTTATAAAATGTTAGACTAGTTATAATAACCCCACTTAATTAGTAAAAACCCTAACTTAATTTTACAAACCATAACTTGAATTTTAAAACTTGTAAAGAGAATTAATTTATTAAATCTAATTATGCTTAAATGAAACATTTAATAACAATAAATTAAAAGAAGAAAATTTATACTTTCATAACAAGAAACCCAAACATGAAAACAAGCCTCCAAAATGAATGCTTTCCATCTCCAAAATTCATTTAAAGATGAGCAAAGAATTGAGGGTAGGAATTAATTAGGATTTTGTGGATTTTTATTTGGATTTTTGTAGGATTTTTGATGATTTTTGGAGGTAAATTAAATTTTGAAGATGGGGGGCTGCCATAGGGTTTTGAGGCCGGACACACCATGGAGGAGGGAGAGGAGAGTGAGAAAAGTGAAGAAAAGTGTAGAAACTTCACCCAAAATATCAACTTCTTTATGTCTTTTCATGATTTTTATTTAATTTCTTTCATTTCTAATCTAATTAAACCAAAGAAATGTCTAGAATCATGGAAAAATTTGTAAATAAATTTTGCATGATACACACTAGATTCTAATATGAAATGGTTCATTTTTGCAAATTAAACCTCTTCAAATTTGAAATTTACACTAATTTAGTGTATAAATAAAGCTTATGTTAATATTTAAAATAATTAATTTAGGAAAATATTTAATTAAACTAAAAATTTATAAGTGACTAAATAAACACCATTTACTAGTAATAACATAATTAAAATAGGTATTTTTAAATTTATAATGAAAAATAATTACGGTTTAGTTTTACGAAAAATACGTTTTACTTTACCGAAAATCATAAAATTCACTTAAACGATTTTATTTATTTAATTATTTATTTAATTATTTTTAAAACGTTACAAAACTAATTTAAATATGCATCTAAATGTAACTTCAGCTAGTCGGGCCACATTGATATGACTTAGTCTACAATGCCCCAAGAAGGATTCGTTCATTTATGAACTCTTCCTCTTGTGTGTGTTCTGTATACTAAGAACTGTGGTTTAATTTAGAATGTCTATGCTTTTAGATAACGTGCCTGAACCGATCAACTCTTGATATAGGAAATGTTCAAAACATTATCCAACAATACAAAATTATATCCTTCTTTACTAATAAAGAGACTGATATGATGTTGTATATCAGGATCGGTATCTAATAACATTCGTTCAGAATCAGTGTATTCTAGTAATATAGGGTGGTAACTGCCAACAGACTTGGCTGCAATACTTGCATCATTTCCAACTCTTGAAACTTATCACCCGTTCTCAGTTCTCTACCTATCTGTAGCCCATGTAACAGATTACATATGCGGGATCCTGATCCAATATCTTATACCCAGGACGTAAAGGATACTGAGAAATAGTTCTCGGTAATGAACACACCCGAAGAAGATGCATCAGCATGCACTTTCTTCGTTTGGGCGGCACGGGAATTCTGGTAATCCCCTATTTCCTGCTCTGTCTTATAACAATTATAAGTTGGAGCGGGACCAACGTTCCCTAGCGCAGTATAACAAGCGGGTTCGGTCAATACATCCGTATTATTATCTTGATTAAGGCGTGACATAGTCGCAACCAGGAGAGAGAGAGAAGAAAACACTCAGCGTATGCTCTTGCAAGATTAGATTGGTTATTAATATATCTAATCAGGATGTCTTCCACTGTTTTAGTCAAATCTTCCTTCAAACCCTAAAAGGATAGATTAGCCGGGATTAATTACACTCTACAAGTTCGCCAATCTTTCAGCCAGACCAGTGCCGGTACTTTGAGGGAGGTTACCCGCGCTTTCGCACGGACCTAATTAAAATAAACCTCGTTTTTCCAGGGGCATAACCCCGTTAACACCTTTCTAGACACCTACTTGATCGGCTAATTGTAATGTGTAAAACTCTCCCTGGAGTAACTCTTACTCGCAGTGGGTATCGGGATCCAACTATCTCATAGAAGGTATGCAATCTCATTGCAAATTTCAACACTTGAAATTCCCAATAATATTTTACCCCTAGCGTGCTATGACCTTGACGCATGCCAAACAACCCATAGTCCGCTAGTCAAGTTCAACCCGTACATTTCCTGATTGAATTAAACCCACCCGTACGACCCTTGACGCATGCCAAACAACGCCGTACGAATACCCTAATCCAATCGCGTCGTATGCTAGAAGATAAGCACTAGTTAGCTACCGTATACTACGCCTTGACGCATTCCAAACTACCGCAGAACGAATACTAAGTAGTACTTATCTGAAATGACGAAGGGCTACGACAAATTTTTAAGAAAACCCTTTGCGTAATGAACTTGATATCGTCGTAGAATCGAGTGATTTTAAATGGAGCGTTTTTTAGGCTTTTACTAGTTTTGCTAAAGCGGTCACTCCCGGTGAAGGGATCTCGGCTCTTTCCTCATCGAATAAGGTGCATGATATTTCACAAATATCACTATGCAAAGCAAAAACTATAAAAACAATCAAAAGAAAAACCGAGTTTGTAGCATCTGCTAGTTTCGCTAAAGAGGTCAGTCCCGGTGAAGGGATCTCGGCTCTTTCCTTATTGAATAAGGTGCTGGATATTCTACAAGGAATACCGCTATGCAAAGCAAGAACTAGAACTACCAGTTTTTAAACAAGTTTCTACAACATCTTTAGGTTTCTTTTAGTTTCATTAATCTCATTAATGAAGTCCCATTTTATTATGCTTCACAAGCATCACATTCGAAACGAAATCTGCAATATAACATATATCTCATATATATAATATAAACATTCGTCTCGGGAAGTAATATGATCTCATCATAGAACATTGCAGCAGAAGAACATATATGAAATATTGGATATACTAGGAGGTCCGTATTTTAATATGAGCCTGTATAAAACACGGATTCCACGGTCGCGATGAATAGCCAAACCCACATCCCTAGACCCCTACGAGAGCGGCAAGCAACACTTCCAATTCTAGGGTTAGGAGACCCGGTCTCGACTCCTCGAGATGGTTTCCCACTGGACCCTAGAACCCGGTTACTTGTGCTTCCCGCCTTGGGTCTACCTAATGCGGAAAAGTAAATAATATACAATGGTGACATCATCCTCATCCCGGAAGTTCCCCAATAAAAGAATATTACATACAATGAATTTTACATGAATGAAAAAGAAAAACTCTCATCTCACATAAAACCCCCGGCTTATTCAAAACACGACGATCCAATATAACATATCACAGCAACACATAATATCTCATATCATCAACATAAACAAGTATGCGTATCCCGATTGTCGTTAATGTATAGCAACGAAGCCGGCGATACACCACATACTACGCTTACGGTCACAGAAAAGAAAGTGTAAAACTACAACAGTTGGAATCTGCAACCTCCTTAGACATCTCATGCCTAACCAAATGAATTCCTTAGACATCTCATGCCTAACAATTATAAATCCCGTATTTTAGTCTCGATCTCGAAAACACTTTTCAATATCTAGTCGGGCAATTCAACAAGATTCCCGACATCCTGATCGAATGCTCGTCGCAAACTTTAGTAGACGGCCGCACCCCCGGATGACGTCGACGAAGTGCACTAAGGCGGAACACCGCTGCTGCGAGCACCCGAACGGATGCTTTTGGCGACGGGGTTCTCCTACAGTCACTTGGTCGGGGCTATAGGGCGTGGCTGCATATTAAGTTTACCCGGCGAGTATCCGCGTACGCTACGTGATTGCGACGGACTTTTGATCACATCAAAATCCCGTGGCAACTGATCAAATGAGACTAAACTGCTAGATTTATAACATTCAAATTAGTTATCTCATAATTACTTTTGGATTCCAAATATTGTATCACATTCCAGATAAATAGACAATGTTAAACTTTCCGATCGAATAAACAAACACCCAAGATTTCTCAAATAGTTCTCAACACTTGAAATTAGTTTAAAAGCATCCATCACATGCCACAGTACCAATGGTCCAGCCGTAGAAGGGTCAAACCAATGCCTCACATGTGGCAACGTCGTACTGCCCCAAACCCTAAGGTTTAGAGGTAGTTCAGACGGTCACATAATCGAGTTAAGGTTTGTGTTCTTCTAGAGGGTCCACGCGTTACTTGCACGACTAAGAACGTTCTTAAACTACGGAAAAATCCAACACTTGGAAATTTTCCGGCAGGGGAAAAAGTGAGTTATTGATATCCGTTCAAACTTTTTAACACGTTCTATAATTACCTGGAAAAACTTAAACGAAGTTAAACTTTCTGATCGAATCAATGAATTCCCAATACATCCCAGAAAACTCAACACTTGAGTAGAATTAAAAATTCCCAGAACTATGCAAGAATACCTACGGATGTTACTGTATGAAAAACTAACCATAATTCCTCTGTACGGCCGCGGAACCACCGCGGATGGCATGGTCTTGCCGCGGTTCCGTTGCGCATTAAGTGAATTACGATGCCATTTTTCACAGTAATCCATATAATTCCCTTCTTATTTTTCTGAGTATTTTTAATATGAAAAATGCCAACTTTTGAAAAACTTTCCAGAGAAGGGTAAAAACCGGGGTTTCGGGGTTCGATCGGACTATAAATTTCGTCTAGACTTCGCCTAAAGCTCTAGCTTGGCTCTGATACCACTGTAGGGTTAATAGGCACTGTCACAAGGGTCTATAAGGCATCAACCATGACCAATTCAAAATTTAGACGTGCCGCACAACCCTAACCAAGTTCTTAGACTAGAGATTAGGCGAAACAAAGCATGTAAACAACTTTACATCTAAGAGTTTGGGATTACAACCTTTGTAGTCCGTTCCTTTATTTCTAAAGCTCCGTGTTGAGGCCCCTTCGCTGCGATCATCGAGTACCCAGACTCTAGAGAGGCTCCACAAAAGAAAGATGCAAGCTTGCTTCCGATCATCGATAACAAAGATGATCTACCTTGAAGAAACTCAAACCCAAGCTCTTGCTTTGCTAATCAAGTATTAGCAAAGCAAACACCCTAATCTAAGTGGCAAGAATAGATGAGGATGATGAAGTAGGAATTTAGCTCTCATTTTTTTTCAATTTCTCACTCATTTTCATCACATCACCAAAAGCTAGAAAGCTTTGTCAAAAGGAAGAAGAAGATGAAAACCATTTGTGATGAATAATAAAAACTCAAGTGTAAGGTTAGAAATGCAACCATGGTATAAGTGAAAAGAACTAACCCTTGTAGAGATTGAATCATGGTTAAAGGGTTGGGTTGGGTTAAACATATATCTATGCAAAATATCAACATATAATATCTTTGCAAGAAACAAAAGCAGAGATTCTAGAAACTTCTAGAAAAGATTAACCCAAATCAAACCCTAACCATGTTTAATCTCCACTAAACATGTTGCATTAATAACCCTAACATGTTACAATATTATATACCACATATGCAATATTTATTGTAACAAAATAAAATAATACAATTAACATATATCGTATATATATCAATGTATTACCCGAGTGAGAAAAAGAATCTTTTAGTGATCTTATATTAGTTAATGTAATTTAATATATCTAATATATAATTATACATAAATTATCGAATCAACACTTGATCTGATAATCCGGTTATTTCACAAATAACCGACTAATATAATCTGTATCAGTTCATCGAATCAACACTTGATCCGATGACCCGGCTGTAGGGATCCTAGACACGCTAATGAGGTTTCACAAGGCATCAACCATGCCAATTTCAAATTTTAGGGGTGCCGAGAAACCCTAGACTACGGATCGTTAACTAGATGTCTAGGCGAAAATAGAACTAGTAAACTACTTAGCTAAGAGAACGGAAATACAACCTTTGTAGATCCGGTCCTCCACCTCCATAGCTCTGCAATGAAGTCTCCTCGCTGTCCAAATGGAAACCCGGGCTCTAGCGTCGGCTTCATCGGAGAAATGGGCGGGCAAGGTCGTCGGCTTCGTGCCGAAGATGATCTACGTCGAGGCATCACAAGATCAAGCTCCCACTTCACCAAGTCATGAAACTTGTGAAGAAAACACACTCTACTACTTGGCAAGAGGTAGAGGATGAAGAAATAGGAAGTGGGTTCACTTTAGAATTGGATTTCTCACTTGATTTCTTCACTTGCCATTGATGAGGCAAGCTTTCTTCATGTGAAGAAGAAGAAGAGGAAGATGAAAAGAATATGATAAGTTAATTAAATCCAAAAGAAAAATGAATACTTATCATATTCAAACCATGGTTATTTGTAGAGAATGAATCATGGTTAAGTGGAATGGTTAGGGTTAAGCATGAGACAAAATGGTGACTTAGTCAAAGCTTCATGAAGCTTCAAAATCAAACAAAGTTAGCGACCATTTTCTCTTTATGCTTTTCATTTTCCAAAAAAGAATAAATAAATAAATAAATGAATAAGAAAATGAAAACCCTAACCAATATACAACCATGGTTTAATCTTTACACAAACCCTAGTGAGCATGTATTATCAAACATGATACAAACTTGTGTACAAAAGTATATCACATATACAATGTGCACAATCCAAGTGAGAAAATTCATTTAAAGTGAACCAATACTAGTTAATGCAAAGTAATATATCAAATATATAATTATGCATTAAATCATTAAATCAACACTTGATTCAATGATCCGGTCATATCGCATATAACCGACTAGTATCCAATGTATCGGCTTATCGAATCAACCCTCGATTCGATAACTAGGTTATATCGCATATAACCATTCGATACATTCATCGTGAGAATAGAATACGGTATCACATACACGCATTATTCTCGGTCCCGCACATATCTCATATGCGCTCCTATTTCGTTTCGCTTGAGCCAGGAAACCTCTGTGTAGGACTCTAAAGACTCGTCAATACGCCGGCAGCAGATGATGATCATATCAAACACCCACAAGCCGCAAACGGTCTGCTAAACGTAACGGCCACCCGGGTATTGAGCGATCAGAAGATCGACGAGCAAGCCCGCTCACACTCCTGTGAATCCAACCAGTAACACTTACTGTACAGTCCGGTCTGTTCGTCTGATATGTCGCATATCTCGCCTAGGGGTGGTAAACGTCAGACCCCAATAGCTCGATAAGTCGTGTCGATATGAGGTCTATAACAATTCGAGAAACTACTGGTAACACTTACCAGTAAATCTCAGCAACCCTGGCCAGGGATTTCCGGTTATAGCCAATCGAACACAGCGCAACATCAACTCCCTATACCGGGAGAGACGAATCCCCTCCTATCGCTCATTGCCTCCATGTGACTCAGGACTGTACCCAAAAACCACCGTTTTGCACGCCCTCTTGGACGTGGTAAGATGGAAATCAAAGCACAGTGGGAACCACACAAGACTCTATGACGATCTCGGGTCAACAGACTACTCTGTACCAGTGTCACCAGAGAACTGCCATCTGACGTAAGGTATAATACCATCTGGGAGTTCTCGGCGAGTCCGTCCAGTGTACCCAGTCTCCACTGAGCACCCATATATCATCTCTGATGTCAAACACCAATGGATATGGGATCATCCATCGCCCATCTGTATGGGTCGAGAAGGTATACGCTAGTCTACTCTGGTATATCGATGCCCCGTCTCGATATACCCACGACTAGGGACTTTGAAGGATGTACTTATGGACTACCATGTCCCCACTAGTATGATCCGCATCATAGTCCAGGTAGTCAAGTACACATCCTAAGGGCTTTACCAACATGTAACAGAGAGACAATCAGTGTACACGTTAAGGTAAAGAGCAACCAGATAGCATACTATCATGTCGAGCAAGAAAGTCCTCCCTATATATGTCCAAGCATCCACTACAATTTACATCCTATGTATAGTAATGGCCTCTAGGGCATACATATAACTAACAATCTCCCACTTGCACTAGGGCCATCTGATAGCAGTGGTTGTAGTATCTCATACTCAACCATCCCATAAAAATCTCTCTCTGGGAACAGGCCTTTGTGAGTGGATCCGCTGTGTTGTCCTCTGAGTCTACTCTCCTAACCTCGATCACCCTGGAGATCAACCATCTCCATGATCAGGTGACACTGCCTTAGAATATGTCTGGATCACTGATGGGATCGGCGTTCCTCGGCATAAGCCACAACTCCATTGTCTCACAATGGTAGGAACGTAGTTCATCTCATGAACCAATATACACCCAAACAGCCTCTTTGGTAGCATCTTAAGTAGCGGTGTATCCAGCCTTTATCGTCTAGTATGCCACGGTATCTAGCTTGGAACTTTTCCAACATACCGTCCCTCCACTGAGGGTAAAGACAATGCCTGTGACTGACATTCAGTCGTCTTTATCACCCTGGAACCATTCCAGTGATTCTCCCCAGGGTCGATTGATACCGTCTCACTACAACTAGTGAGAATCCTAACATCCAATTAGATCTATCTCATAGATCCAAAACCCAGGATTTAGGAGGTATCACTTTGATCCTATGTGGAGAATCAGTGTGATAAGCGGAGATTGATCGAGCGTAGCATAGGAAACTCCTTTCCTATCAAGAGTATGTCATCCACGTACTCTACGAGGATCGTCACCATACTCCCTACTACCTTTTTGTTTATACAAGGTTCATCTACCATTTTGATGATGTCAACTTCTTTGACTAATCCATCAAAACAGATGTTCCAACTCCGCGATGCCTGCTTTATCTTATAAAGCATCTTGTACACGTTTCCGCTGCTCCCACTGTCTACGAAGCCCTCTGGCTATGTACTTATAGACTCCCTCTTCTAAAACATCATTTAGAAAAGCTGTCATGACACCCAACCACCAGATATCGTAGTCATGGTATGTAGCCGTGGCAAGTAGAATCTGGATGGACTTAAGCATAGACACTGGAAAAAGGTTTCATCATTATCCACGCCTGGTCAATGACGAAAACCTTTAACAAGTCTAGCTTTGAAAGTCTCAACTTTTCCATCTACACCAAGTAATCTTCTCAAGATATACTTGCTCCTGATGGGGATTTAACCCTTCAGATATAGCAACCAAAGTCCATACTTTGTTGGTGTATGAGGATTCCATCTCAGTTCACTAAGCATCCAGCCATTCTTACAGAGTCCCACTCCTGATGGCCAGCTCGAAACTAGTTGGGTCATCATCTTATGATGCAATCCTCGCTCCCACTGTCATAGAGAAACCGAAATATCTCTCAGGTGGGTGAGGAACCCTACTAGATCGGCGGAGAGGCCGAGGTTCGTTGGAATCTACTGAATCCTTTGGTTCTTTCAAATCATCTGCTGTAGTTTGTATAGCTGGAACCTTTCCAGATCTACATAACTGACCTTGCCTCGAGCTTGTCCGGATTATACTTTTAGACATAGCCCGGACAACCCCAAATCTTAACCAACTTAAGATATGGGCTCTTCCCTTATCATATCAAATATGAAGTGGTAGGCAACTGATTTGATTTGAACCCTATTCAATAGGTATGCAGCTTCTCAAGTGCATGACTCCCAAAAAGGAAATAGGTAACTCAGTAGTACTCATCATAGAGCACACCTTATCATATAGGGTGTGATTGCTCCACCCCGATATACCATCTTGCTATGGTGTATGCAGAGGAGTAATGCTGAGAGAGAATCTCATCCTCCTTTAGAAAAGTTCAGGATTTCCATGCTCAAGTATTCTCCTCCTCGATCACATCAAAGGACATAATACTTATACCCGTATTTTGGTTCTCTACTTCTAACTTATATTCTGTGAATATCTCAAAAGGTTCGGACTTGTGTTTCAACAGGAACATATGTATGAATCAGAAGAGATCATCAGAGAATATAATGAAGTACAAAGAACCGGTCTTGGCATGTGTAGACAGGGGACCTACATACATCAACATGTATCATCCCAAGAGTTTACTTAACTCTTTCTCTGTTTCCAATAAACGGAGCTATGGTCATTTTATCTTTGTGACATGACTGGCGAGTTTCACAAGATGTAAATTCAAACTAATTTAAATATGCATCTACATGTAACTTCAGCTAGTCGGGTCACATTGATATGACCTAGTCTACAATACCTCAAGAAGGATTCGTTCAGTTCTGAACTCTTCCTCTTGTGTGTGTTCTGTATACTAAGAACTGTAGTTTGATTTAGAACATCAATGCTTTTAGATAACGTGCCTGAACCGATCAACTTTTGATATAGGAAATGTTCAAAACATTATCCAACAATACAAAATTTTATCATTTCTTTACTGATAAAGAGACTGATATGATTTTTTATATCAGGTTCGGTATCTAATAACATTCGTTCAGAATCAATGTATTGATAATACAGGGTGACAGTGACCAACAGACTTGGCTGCAACACTTGCCCCGTTTTCTGCCTCATGAAACTTATCACCCATTCTCAGTTCTCTACCTATCTGTAGCCCTATGTAACAGATTACATATCTGGGATCCTGATCCGGTATCATATACCCAGGACGTAAAGGACACTGAGAAACAGTTCTTTATTATGAACACACCCGAAGGAGATGCATCATATGCACTTTCTTCGTTTGGGCGGTAAGGGAATTCTGGTAATCCCCAATTTCCTGCTCTGTCTTATAACAATTATAAGTTGGAGCGGGACCAACGTTCCCCAGCTCAGTATAACAAGCGGGTTCGGTCAAAAATCCGTATTATTATCTTGATTAAGGCGTGATATGGTTGCTACCAGGGGAGAGAGAGAAGAAAACACTCAGCGTGCGCTCTTGCAAGAATAGATTGGTTTTATTTTATCTAATCAGGATGGCTCCCACTGTTTTTTATCAAATCTTTCTTCAAACCCTAAAAGGAAAGACTAGCCGGGATTAATTACACACTACAAGTTCGCCAATCTTTCAGCCAGGCCAGTGTCGGTACTTTGAGGGAGGTCCCCCGTGCTTTCGCACGAACCTAATTAATGTAAACCTCGTTTTCCCAAAGGCGTAACCCCGTTAACACCTTTCTAGATACCTACTTGATCGGCTAATTGTAATGTATAAAACTCTCCCAAGAGTAACTCTTACTCGCAGCGGGTATCGGGATCCAACTATCTTATAGAAGGTATGCAATCTCATTGCAAATTTCAACACTTGAAATTCCCGATAATATTTTGCCCCTAGCGTCCTATGACCTTGACAGAGGTCAACAAACCATAGGCTGCTAGTCAAGTTCAACCCGTCATTTCCTGATTGAAGTAAACCCACCCGCACGACCCTTGACAGAGGTCAACAAGGTCGCACGACTACTCTAAATCAATCACATCATATGCTTATACAGATAAGCACTAATCAGCTACCGCACACTACGCCTTGACAGAGGTCAACAAACGCAGCACGAATATTAACCAGTACATATCTGAAATGACAGAGGGCTACGACAGGTTTTTCTGAAAACCTATTGCGTAATGAACTTGATATCGTTGTAGAATCAAATGATTTTAAAAATGGAGTGTTTTTGAGGCTTTTCTAGTTTTGCTAAAGGAGTCACTCCCGGTGAAGGGATCGTCGGTCCTTTCCTCGTCGAATGAGGTGCGGGATATATCATATATATCACTGTGCAAAGCAAAAAAACTTTTAAAAGCAATCAAAAGACAAACCGAGTGTATAGCATCTGCCAGTTATTGCTAAAGGAGTCACTCCCTGTGAAGGGATCTCGGTCCTTTCCTCATCGAATAAGGTGCAGGATATATCATATATACCGCTGTACAAAGCAAGAACTGTAGCTACCTGTTTTATTTTGAAATTCGATTCTACAACATCTTTAGGTTTCTTTTACTTTCATTAATCTTATTAATGAAGTCCCATCATTTAAGTACCTAAACATCACAGATAAATACGACGCACACTTATGCCATCTGCATTCGCCTCGATGTCCCCTCGTGCACCGTTAGGTTAGGTAACTAACGGCAGAGCGGGGCAGGGCTAGCGCGGGTGTAAAACATAAGTAACGCCTATATAATATATCATATATACTATATACTGTATCTATCATAGAACATCACATGATCACATCACAGATATCGCAGCAGAAGAAACATATGAAATATTGGATATACTAGGACGTCCGTGTTTTCAATACGAGCCAGTATAAAACACGGATTCCACGGTCGCGATGAATAGCCAAAACCCACACCCCTAGACCCCTACGAGAGCGGCAAGTAACCCTACCAATTCTAGAGTTAGGAGACCCGGACTCGACTCCTCGAGATGGTCTCCCACTGGACTCCAGAACCCGGTTACTTGTGCTCCCCTCCTTGGGTCTATCCTAGTGCGGAAAAGTAAATAATATACAAAGGGTGACATCTTCCGCAACCTGGAAGTGCCCCAATAAAAGAATATTACATACAAGTTTTTACATGAATGAAAATGAAAAACACTCATCTCACATAAAAAACCCCGGCTATTCAAACACGACGATCCAATATAACATATCCAGCAACACATAACATCACATGTCATCAACGTAAGTAAATATGCGCATCCCAATTGTCGTTGACATATAGCAACGAAACCGGCGATATCACATATTACACTTACGGTCACAGAAAAGAAAGTGTAAAACTACAACAGTTGGAATCCGCAACCTCCACAGACATCGCATGCCTAAACAAATGAATTACTTGGACATCGCATGCCTAACAATTATAAACCCTGCATTTTAGTCTCATTATCGAAAACTCTTTTCAATATCAAGTCGGGAAATTCAACAAGATTCCCGACATTTTGATCGAATGCTCGTCGCAAACTTCAGCAGACGGCCGCACCCCCGATACCGTCGACGAAGTGCACCAAGGCGGAACACCGCTACCGCGAGCACCCGGACGGATGCTTTCGGCGACGGGGTTCTCCTACAGTCACTTGGTCGGGGCTATGGAGCGAGGCTGTCTATTAAGTTTACCCGGCGAGTATCCGCGTACGCTACGTGATTGCGACGGACTTTTGATCACATCAAAATTCCATGGCAACCGATCAAGTGAGACTAAACTGCTATGTTTATAACATTCATTCAGTTATCTCATAACTACTTGTGAATTCCAATTATTGTATCCCATTCCAGATAATTAGAAAATGTTAAACTTTCCGATCGAACAGTCAAACTCCCAAGTTTTCCCGAAACATCTCAACACATGAAATAAGTCTAAAAACATTCAGTTCGTGCCTCAGTACCAACGGTCCAGCCGTAGAAGGGTCAAGCCAACGCCTCACATGTGGCACGCCGTACTGCCCCAAACCCGAAGGTTCAAAGGGCAGTTCAAGACGGTCACATAATCGAGTTAAGGTTTGTTGTCTTCTAGAGGGACCATCGCATTACTTGCACTACTTGGAACGTCTTTAAACCTCGGAAAAATCCAACACTTGGAAATTTTCCGGCAGGGGAAAGATTGGGTATTTATATCCGGTCGAACTTTTTAACATATTCAAAAATTATCCGGAAGCCACATAGACAAAATCAGATAATCCGATCGAATAATCGAATCCCCAAAACAACCCCAGAATACTCAACTCTTGAGTCAAATTAAAAATTCCCAGAAAACTCAACATAATAAAATAGGAGTTACTGTGCAAACAGGGAAGGATGACGTCATCATACGGCCGCGGAACCGCCGCAGAAGCCAGGCTTCTGCCACGGTTCCGCCGCACTTTGGAGGAATCATGGACACGTGTTGCACAGTAATTCTTAAGATTCCCTGCTAATTTTTCTGCATATTTTTAATCGACAAAAATCCACAAATTTGAAAAAAGTCCAGAGAGCATTATCGGGTTAGGGTTTCGGGTTCGTTCGGGTTTCAAACTTCGTCTACGCATCGCCTAAGGCTCTAGCTAGGCTTTGATACCACTGTAGGGATCCTAGGCACGCTAATGAGGTCTCACAAGGCATCAACCATGCCAATTTCAAATTTTAGGGGTGCCGAGAAACCCTAGACTACGGATCGTTAACTAGATGTCTAGGCGAAAATAGAACTAGTAAACTACTTAGCTAAGAGAACGGAAATACAACCTTTATAGATCCGGTCCTCCACCTCAATAGCTTCGCAATGAAGTCTTCTCGCTGTCCAAATGGAAACCCGGGCTCTAGCGTCGGCTTCATCGGAGAAATGGGCGGGCAAGGTCGTCGGCTTCGTGCCGAAGATGATCTACGTCGAGGCATCACAAGATCAAGCTCCCACTTCACCAAGTCATGAAACTTGTGAAGAAAACACACTCTACTACTTGGCAAGAGGTAGAGGATGAAGAAATAGGAAGTGGGTTCACTTTAGAATTGGATTTCTCACTTGATTTCTTCACTTGCCATTGATGAGGCAAGCTTTCTTCATGTGAAGAAGAAGAAGAGGAAGATGAAAAGAATATGAGAAGTTAATTAAATCCAAAAGAAAAATGAATACATATCATATTCAAACCATGGTTATGTGTAGAGAATGAATCATGGTTAAGTGGAATGGTTAGGGTTAAGCATGAGACAAAATGGTGACTTAGTCAAAACTTCATGAAGCTTCAAAATCAAACAAAGTTAGCCACCATTTTCTCTTTATGCTTTTCATTTTCCAAAAAAGAATAAATAAATAAATAAATGAATAATAAAATGAAAACCCTAACCAATATACAACCATGGTTTAATCTTTACACAAACCCTAGTGAGCATGTATTATCAAACATGATACAAACTTGTGTACAAAAGTATATCATATATACAATGTGCACAATCCAAGTGAGAAAATCCATTTAAAGTGAACCAATACTAGTTAATGCAAAGTAATATATCAAATATATAATTATGCATTAAATCATTAAATCAACACTTGATTCAATGATCCGGTCATATCGCATATAACCGACTAGTATCTAATGTATCGGCTTATCGAATCAACCCTCGATTCGATAACTAGGTTATATCGCATATAACCATTCGATACATTCATCGCGAGAATAGAATACGGTATCACATACACGCATTATTCTCGGTCCCGCACATATCTCATATGCGCTCCTATTTCGTTTCGCTTGAGCCAGGAAACCTCTGTGTAGGACTCTAAAGACTCGTCAATACGCCGGCAGCAGATGATGATCATATCAAACACCCACAAGCCGCAAGCGGTCTGCTAAACGTAACGGCCACCCAGGTATTGAGCGATCAGAAGATCGACGAGCAAGCCCGCTCACACTCCTATGAATCCAACCAGTAACACTTACCGTACAGTCCGGTCTGTTCGTCTGATATGTCGCATATCTCGCCTAGGGGTGGTAAACGTCAGACCCCAATAGCTCAATAAGTCGTGTCGATATGAGGTCTATAACAATTCGAGAAACTACTGGTAACACTTACCAGTAAATCTCAGCAACCCTGGCCAGGGATTTCCGGTTATAGCCAATCGAACACAGCGCAACATCAACTCCCTATACCGGGAGAGACGAAACTCTTCCTATCGCTCATTGCCTCCATGTGACTCAGGACTGCCCAAAAACCACTGTTTTGCATGCCCTCTTGGACGTGGTAAGATGGAAATCAAAGCACAGTGGGAACCACACAAGACTCTATGACCATCTCGGGTCAACAGACTACTCTGTACCAGTGTCACCAGAGAACTGCCATCTGACGTAAGGTATAATACCATCTGGGAGTTCTCGGCGAGTCCGTCCAGTGTACCCAGTCTCCACTGAGCACCTGTATATCATCTCTGATGTCAAACACCAATGGATATGGGATCATCCATCGCCCATCTGTATTGGTCGAGAAGGTATACGCTAGTCTACTCTGGTATATCGATGCCCCGTCTCGATATACCCACGACTAGGGACCTTGAAGGATGTACTTATGGACTACCATGTCCCCACTAGTATGATCCGCATCATAGTCCAGGTAGTCAAGTACACATCCTAAGGGCTTTACCAACATGTAACAGAGAGACAATCAGTGTACACGTTAAGGTAAAGAGCAACCAGATAGCATACTATCATGTCGAGCAAGAAAGTCCTCCCTATATATGTCCAAGCATCCACTACAATATACATCCTATGTATAGTAATGGCCTCTAGGGCATACATATAACTAACACCGGCTATATCACATATACCCGGCCGATATCACATACGCGAGAATCTAATACGGTATCACATACACGTATTGTTCTCGGTCCCGCACATATCACATATGTGCTCCTACTCCGTTTTGCCTGAGCCAGGAAACCTCTGTGTAGGACTCTAAATTATCGTCAATACGCCGGCAGTAGGTGATGATCATATCAAACACCCACAAGCCGCAAGCGGTCATCTAAACGTAACAGCCACCCAGGTATTGAGCGATCAGAAGATCAACAAGCAAGCCTGTACTTTCTCCTGTGAATCCAATCAGTAACATTCCCGTACAGTCCGGTCTCTTCGTCTGATATGTCGCATATCTCACCTAGGGGTGGTAAACGTCAGACCCTAGTAGCTTGATAAGTCATGTCGATATTGTTGGATACATGTATGCCCTAGAGGCCATTAAATGATAGTGGATGTATTTATACATGTATATAAATATATATTCTGTGTACATTCTTGCTCGTCATGATAGTATGCTATCTGGTTCTTCTTTATCTGGCATGTTGATTTGATCATGCTTTTATTCATTCATACATGTTGATAAAGCCCTGAGGATATAGGCTTGACTACTGTGATTATGATAGAGATCATACTAGTGTGACATCTGTAGTTTATAAGCATATCTTGGAATGTCCCTAGTCGTAGGTGTATCGAGACGGGGCATCGATATACCAGAGTAGACTAGCGTATATGATTCTAGACCTATATGATGGGCGATGGATGTTCCCACATGCATCGACGTTTGACATCGAGATCGTATACGGGTGCTCAGTGGTGACTGGGTACACTGGACGGACTCGCCGAGAACTCCTATATGGAATAATATCTATCGTCGGATAGCAGTTCTCAGGTGACACTGGTGCAGGTTAGTCTGTAGACCCGAGATCGTCATAGAGTCTTGTGTGTTCTCCCACTGTAATTTGATTACCACCCTACCACGGCTCTACTGAGCCGTGCAAACAGGTGGCCGTTGGATACAGTCCCGAGACACACGAAGGCGATGAGCGATAGGAGGGGTTTCGTCTCTCCCGGTATTGGGAGTTGATGCCGTGCTGTGCTCGACTGGCTATATCAGTAAGTCCCTGGCCAGAGCTGTTGAGATTTGCTGATAAGTGTTATCAGTAGTTTCTCGATCTGTTATAGACCATTCATCGACACGACTTATTGAGTTATTGGGGTCGACGTTACTATCCCTAGACTCGATATGCAGCATATCTGACGAAGAGACCGGACTGTATGGTAGTGTTGCCGGTTGGCTCGACGGGAGTTGTAACAGGTTCGCTTGTTTTCTTCTGATCGCTCAATACCCGGGTGGCCGTTACGTTTAGCTGACCGCTTGCGGCTTGTAGGTATTTGATATGATCATTACCTACTGCCGGCGTATTGACGAGTCTTAGAGTCCCACAATAAAGTTTCCTGGCTCAGGCGAAAAGATGTGGTGTGCATATGAGATATGCGCGGGGACCTGATTAAATACGGATATGTGATACCGTATATTAATCGGGCATTTTCTATTGGTCGGGTCGTATGTGATATGACCGGTTTGCAAAATCAAGTGTTGATTTTACAAATGACTTTTAGATTAATTCTTTAATCAAACTCTTTTTCTATTTTTGTATGCATGCATGTATGCACATGATGATGTGCATGGATACATACATACATACATTGTATCATGGTTGTTGATACATGTTTGGTGGCAATGCAAGACTCACATTGTAGAATTATCTATTTTATTTATCATTTAGAAAAAAGAAAAGGGATAATTCACACAAGGTTTATACTTATCATCTTTGACCATGCTTCAACCACCATTTAACCTTGAGTTAATTATCCTTTCATCTTTAACCCATTTGGTAAAAATCTAGATGATTCTAACCATGGTTGAAGTGAGAAAGGATTAAGATATATTATTCTTTTCTCACTTCAATTATTCACTCTCTCATATCTTTTATCTTGTGAGAAAAAGCTTACCCATCATCTTCTTCTTCTTCTCTTGATAATTTTCTTTAAGTGAGGTTGATAAAAGAAAGAGTTTTGATTATAGAAAACAAACCACATCATCATACTACACACATCTAGCCCATTTGTGTATGGTGTTTGCTCTACTTCATTCACATATCGAGTAAAGCAAGGAGCTTTGGGCAAAGGAGCTTCGGGTGGATCGTCGTGGACTTAAAAGACCTCAAGCGAACCTTTTTCCAACCCTCAAGTAGCCAAGGAGTCTAGCGTAGGGAGCTATAAAGGTTGTACTCTCAAAATCCTAGCCTTTATTGCTTGTGATGTTGTCTTTGTAATGAAACCCTAATTTTCTAGTGATGATTCTTTGTATGTTCACTTAGCACCTTAAAAAATTTGATTTTGAGACATGTGATACTTCCAAACCCTTCATGAGGTGCTAGATAAACCTACAGTGGTATCAGAGCCGACCTAGAACTTTAGGCGACACTTTAACGAAGTTAAAACTCCGATCGAACCAAAAATACGGCTTTTTGAGCCTTCTCTGGACATTTTTTCAAAATTGTGTTTTTTCAGAATTAAAAATACGTAAAAACTTCAGCAGGGAATTCTAAGAAATTATGTGAAATACGAAGCCATGAGCCGGACAAGCCGCCGCGGAACCGCGACCATACCTTGCTTGGGCCGCGGCTCCGCGGCCGTACAGAGGCTTCATAACTTCGTATTTATACAGTAATGTCTTGACCTTCTTGTATACTTCTTTGGGTATGTTTAATCTGATTCATGTGTTGGATGTTCTGGGGATGGTTTTAGGATTCGGTGATTCGATCGGAATTTTAATTTCATGTTTTTTCGGATAATTTAGAAAGTATTAAAAAGTTCGAACGGATATCATTAACTCATTTTTTCCCGGCACAAAAATTTTCAAGTGTTGAATCTTTTCTCGGGTTTAAATCTTTCGGAAATAGTGCAAGTTAAGTGGTGGACCCTCTAGAAGACAACAAACCTTAACTCGATTATGTGACCGTCTTGAACTGCCTTTTGAACCTTAGGGTTTGAGGCAGTACGGCGTGTCACATGTGAGGCGTTGGCTTGACCCTTCTACGGCTGGACCGCTACTACTGTGACACATTCCGGGTTTTTTGAACTCCGCTCAAGTGTTGAGCTTTAGGAAATTTTGGGTATTTGATTATTCAATCGAAATGTTTAATACTGTCTATTTATCTGGAATGTGATACAATATGTGGAATTCATATAGTTAGGCATGAAATGCGAAGTATGTGATATTTCAGATTTACGATGTCTAATGAGAATGTGGATTCCAAATATTGTAGTTTTACACTTTCTTTTCTGTGACCGTAAGTGTAGTATGTCGCTTATCGCCGTTTTCGTTGCTATACATCAACGACAATCGGGGTACGCATACTTACTTACGTTGATGATATATGATATTATGTGTTGCTGAGATATGATGTGCAGGATTGTCGCGATTGAATAGCCGGGGGTTTTATGTGAGATGAGAGTTTTATTTTTCATTCATGTAAAATTCAAATGTAATGTAATATTCTTTTATTTGGGGCACTTCCGGGTTGAGGTTGATGTCACCAGTGTTGTATATTATTTACTTTTCCGCATTAGGATAGACCCAAGGAGGGGAGCACAAGTGACCGGGTTCTGGGGTTTAGTAGGAGGCCATCTCGAGGAGTCGAGACCGGGTCTCCTAAACTCCAGGATTGGTAGGGTCCCTTGCCGCTCTCGTAGGGGTCTAGGGATGTGGGCTTGGCTATTCATCGCGACTGTGGAATCCGTATTTTCTATTGTTGGCTAAATACTAAATACGGACGTCCTAGTATATCCCACATTATATCTGTGTTTCTGCTGCCTGTGTTCTGTGATATCTGAGACGAATGATATATTATATATGAGATATATAGTAGACGTTGCTTATGTTTTACACCCGCGCTAGTCCCGTCCCGGTATGCCGTTAGTTAAGTAACCTAACGGTGCATAACGGAACATTGCGGCGAATGCGGATGGCATAAGCGTACGTTGTATTTTCGTTTCGTTTCTGTGATTGGCTTAAGGACTTAAATGATGGCACTACATTAATATGATTAATGTAAAGCAAATAAACCTAAAAAGATGTTGTAGAATCGGATTTGAAAACCACTCGGCTCTTTATGAAAAATCTATATTTCAAAATTGCGGAGCTCAAGCCACTCCTTTTGAAAACCATTTGATTCTACAACGATATCAAGTTCAAAGCGTTAAAGATTTTCTTAAAAGTCATCCGCAACCCTCCGTCATTTTAGGAAGTAGAGTACTTAGTATTCGTGCTACGTTTGTTGACTATAGTTAAGGTGTAGTGTACGGTAGCTAAGTGATGTCTTCCTACACTGCATATGATGCAGATTAATTGGGACATTCAAGCGACTTTGTTGACCATAGTTAAGGGTCATATGAGTGGGTCTAATTAATCAAGAAATGACGGGTAGAACTTGACTGGTACTTATGATTTGTTGACCATAGTTAAGGTCATAGGTACTAGGGGTAAAAATCATATCGGGAATTTCAAGTGTTGAGATTTGCAATGAGATTGCATACCTTCCATATGATGGTTGGATCCCGATCCCACTGTGGGCAATAGTTGCTCCTAGGAGAGTTTTGCAGTTTACAATTAGCTAACTCATTAGGTGTATCGATGCCCTGTCTCGATACACCCTCGACTAGGAACAGTTATAGGATGTACTCGTCGACTACCGTGGCCCCACTAGTATGATCTCATCATAGTCCCAGTAGTCGAGTACATATCCTAAGGGCTTTATTAACATGTGAGAGTAAGACAGTAAACTAATATAAGTCAACATGTTAAGATAAAGAGCAACCAGATAGCGTACTATCATGTCGAGCAAGAAAGTCCTCCCTATATATGTCCAAGCATCCACTACAATATACATCGTATGTACAGTAATGGCCTCTAGGGCATACATATAACTAACATGAGAAACTACCGATAACACTTACCAGTAAATCTCAGCAACTCTGGCCAGGGATTTCCTGTTATGGACAATCGAGCATAGCGCAACATCAACTCCCAATACCGGGAGAGACGAAACCCCTCCTATCGCTCATTGCCTCCATGTGACTCGGGACTGTACCCAAAAACCACCTTTTTGCACGTTTTCTTAACCGTGGTATGGTGGAAATCAAAGCATAGTGGGAATCACACAAGACTCTATGACGATCTCGGGTCTACAGACTAACCTGTACCAGTGTCACCAAAGAACTGCTATCCGACGATAGGTATAATACCATCTTGGAGTTCTCGGCGAGTCTGTCCGGTGTACCCAGTCTCCACTGAGCACACGTATACCTTCTCTGATGTCAAACATCGATGGATATGGGATCATCCATCGCCCATCATATGGGTCGACAAGTGTATACGATAGTCATGCCCTGTCTCGATACTCCCACGACTAGGAACAATTATAGGGTGTACCTGTGGACTACCCTTGGCCCCACTAGTATGATCTCCATCATAGTCCTGGTAGTCAAGTACACATCCTAAGGGCTTTATCAACATGTGAGAGAGATACAATAAGTATAAATGTTAAGATAAAGAGCAACCAGATAGCATACTATCATATCGAGCAAGAAAGTCCTCCCTATATATGTCCAAGCATCCACTACAATATACATCCCATGTACAGTAATGGCCTCTAGGGCATACATATAACTGACAATCTCCCAATTGCACTAAGGCCATCTGTTGTAGTATCCCATACCCAACAATATAGTAGTGGTTGTAGTATCCCATACTCAACCATCCTAAAATCTCTCAAATAGTATTTAGGGAAGCATGCCTTGGTGAGTGGATCCGCAGTGTTAACATCAAAATCTACTCTCCTTACCTCGATCCCTTGGAGATCATCCATCTCCCTGATCAGGTGATACTTGCCTCAGAATATGTCTGGAACGCTGATGGGACCTACGTTCCTAGGCTAAAGCCACAACTCCATTTTAGTCTTTATAACTGTTATTGGACGCTCAATGGTAGGAACCATGTTCATCTCATGAACAAGAAATGCCCAGACAACCACTTTGGCAGCATCATTGGTAGCAATGTATTCAACCTTTATCGTCTAGTATGTCACGGTATCTAGCTTGGAACTCTTCCAACATACCGCCCCTTCACTAAGGGTAAAGACAATGCCTGTGACTGACTCTCAGTCGTCCTTATCACGCTGGAAGTTCGAACCAAGAACTTTCTTTTAGTGCTTCTCAAGTACTCAAGAATATCCTCTACAGCTGTCCAGTGATTCTCCCAAGATCCGATTGATTCCTGATCACTACACCTAGTGAGTTATCTACATCTGGTCTGGTACATAACATTACAGACTCTGATAGAGCCTACTGCCTAAGCATAGGGTATCCCTTGCATGCGAGCTCTCTCTAAATTAGTCTTGGAGTGAGTGATCCATGAGTAAGTGGGCGAACCACCACACTTAGATCTTCCATACTAAACCCCTTTAGTATGGTGTAAATATACCTGGATTTGGGACACTCCTAACATCCACTTAGATCTATCACCATAGATCATTAATCTAGAAGATGCAGTAGGTATCATCCAGATCTTCTATTGAGAATCCTCGTGATAAGAGGAGTTTGACCGAGTGTAGCATAGGAAACCATTTCCTATCAAGAGTATGTCATCTACGTACAATACGTGGAAGACAACCTTCTTGTATATACAAGGTTCATCCACCCATTTGATGAAGTCAAACTCTTTGACTGCCACATCAAAACAGATGTTCCAACTCCGCGATGCGCGCATTGATCCTGATGGACTTAAGCATAGCTTTGAAAGTCTCAACTTTTCCATTTACACCAAGACTCTTCTCAAGATCTATTTGCTCCCGATGGGTTTTATCCCTTTAGGCGCAACATTCAAAGTCATACTTTGTTAGTGTACATGGATTCCATCTTTGATCGCATAGCATCCAGCCAATTCACTGTTATGCCTTAGAGGCCATTACTGTATCATACTAGTTTGTATATTACTTAATGGAAGCTTGGGATATTCACCTTGTATATACAATCTTGCTCAAAATAGTAGTATGCTACTTGGTTTGTTTCTACTTCAATGTGTACATGTGTTTATTTTTGTATATCGCCTATACACATTAGTGGAGCCCTTAGGATCTTTGCTTGATTACCAGTGATGTGATGGCCGTCACACTAGTGGGGCTGGGATGAGAAGCACATCCTTATGCAGGTCCCTGGTCGCAGGACTATCGAGACAGGGCATCGATACTCCGGAGTAGACTAGCGCATGCGCTTCTCATCCCAGTGTGGGAGACAGTCTGTCCCACAGCCGTCAGTACGTCGTACTTGAGATAGTATGCGGGTGCTCGTTAGGTTACGGGTACACTGGACAGGACTCGTCGGGAACTGACTAGTTGGTATTATGCCTATCGTCAGTTATCAGTTCCCAGGTGACATGAGTACAGCTTAGTCCGCTGACTTGACACTGTCACTTCGCCTCGAGTGTGTTCCCACTGTACTTTGATTACTACCCTACCACGGCTCAAAGGAGCCGTGCAAACAGGTAGTAGTTGGGTGCAGTCCCGAAGCACTTGGAGGCAGTGACGGTTAGACAGGATTCGTCTCTCCCGGTATTGGGGGTTGACATCGCGCTGTGTCTAGGAGAGCCATTACATGAGTAGTCCCTGGCCAGGGCAAACGAGATATACTGGTAGGCTTCCAGTGTTATCTCAGGGTGTTTTGGGCTTCGCTCCGGCACGACTTGTACCGCTATTGGGGGACTGACGTTTACCGCCCCCTAGGCCCGCCATGCGATGTATCAGACGAACAGACCGGACTGTACTGAGAATGTCACACTCAGGCTCAGTAGGAGTTCAGATGGGTTCCGCCTCGTCGGTCTTCTTGTCGGCATTACCTGGGGACCGTTACGCACAGCTAGTGCCGCTTGCGGTCTGTGGTTAAACCCACTGCCAGCGTAGTGTCGAGTCTTTAGAGTCCCACACAGAAAGCTTTTCGCCTTTAGGCAAAGGAGTAGAGGTCGCATGGTTTTGCGACAGGTCGCATGGTTTTGCGACAGAGTTCGGTCACATCCGTGCACTTGTGCACGTACAGTGTCCGGACAGTTTACACTAGCGGGCTTTGGTTTAAGCCAGATCCTAGTGTACCTTTTGGGATTGGATTTATCCAGTATGCATTCGTGTTCCTCAGAACGCGGATGCGGGTGTGTATGCACAGATGACGGGGAGACAGAGGCAGCGGATTCTCATTAGGGTTGTTGACAGTTGACAGTTGACAGCGGATTCTCAGCGGATTCTATTGAGAATATGATATGTGATTAACTATTATATTAATTAAGTATTATGGTGACATGGTTGTTGACTTTTGTTGACTTTGTTGACTTGTTGACTTTTGTTGACTTGTTGACTTTGTTGACCGGTTGACTAGGCTTGACTAGTTGACCATCATGATAACCATAGCCATCATTTCATGGCAAAGACTTTTGCTTGCTTGCTCATTTGTGCAAAATGAGTGCATGAAATGATATGGTTATGGTTGCTTCAACCATCACATAACACTTGATTTGGTATAATGAGTTATGATGACTTTGGATTATGAGAGGGTGAAAGACAAAAGACTTGCTCATTCTTTCTTGCTCATTCTCTCTCTTGTTCTTGAGCTCTCCTGCTCTTGCTTTCACCCTCTTCCTCTTGCTCCCTCTCTTGACTCTATGGTTCACATATCTCATGAGTTGAGAATCAAGAACCATAGATAAAATCCCATACAAACTCTTCTCTACTCATTCTAGTTCACAAGGTTTAGCAAACCGAGTGAACTAGTTTCTTCAAAGTTCGAAGAAGGAGCCAAAGGTTGGAGCTTTCAGGTGGATCTATCTTCGGCGTACGGAGACGACGGGAAGAAGCCAATCCGGACCACCATCGGAGCTTGAAGACGAAGGAGTTTAAGACAAGCAAGGTATAACCCCCTAACCGAGTAGTTAGAAACTCGTAGTTAGGTTGTTAGTCAGATGTTTAACCAAGATCCGGGTTATAGGTCCATGTTACCACCTCTATAAAAATCGTTTTTTACCAAATTCCGCATGCCCGAAAGTACCGGGAGAGGTAGCATGGACTTACAGTGGTATCAGAGCCTAGTTAAACTCTATCTAACATGTTAGCAAGTAACTAGAAGATCGATCAAAGAAAAAGTCCCGAAAACGAACCCCAAAATTCGAAGTTTCTGTCGATTTTTATACTGTTCAAAAGTTGATTATTTTCACACCTAAAATCGACTCAGGGTTTTCTGTGAATACTGTAGAAATTTGGTTCAGTGATCCCATCAAAGAGCCGCGGAAACGCGGCAATAGCTTGCTATTGCCGCGGTTCCGCGGCCGACTTGGCTCCTCTCTGTTCTTTCTTTGCTACAGTATTCTCATAGGGGTATTTTGGGATTTTTGGTATATGTGTTTTCTGCCCAGATTTTCCAGAACGAAAATTTTATTTTTGGGGTCCCGAAAATCCGTATTTTTGATCGAACTTCTAAAAGACTTAAGCTAACGGGTTTTTCTGTAATGTGATATTTGTATTGAACGTCTACTAATCGCTATATGTCGATTAGTGGGGGTTATACAAATCTGTGATCTGTAATGTTGCTGGAATGTGTATATGAATATGTTGGATTGTCGCGGGTGAATAGCCGGGGGTTGTGAGACGAGAGTTTTCTTTTCTTTCAATTCATGTAAATTTGTAAATTGATGTAATAATTATTTGTATGGCCGCACAACCGGGTCGGGATTGTAGCCGTCATTGTATAATTTCTTTTTACTGTTTTTGCTCCTAGGATAGAATGGAGGGGTGCACAAACTACCGGGTATGCCGAAGTGTCGAGTGGCCTACTCATGGAGATGAGGGAGGTTGCTACGCTTCGGGTACTTGGCGGGTAGTTTGCCGCACCCGTAGGGGTCTTGGGTAGGGTATTGGCTATTCACCGCGACCGTGTAATCTGTTTTTCGTTACAGGCTCGTGCGAATTACAGATTCCTAGTATATCCAATGTATTCATCTGTGATCTGAAATGTTTATCATTGCAGTATATCTATATATGATATTATTTAGGCGTTGCTTATGTTTTACAGACGCGCTAGCCCAGCCCCCGCTGTGTCGTTAGTTAAGTAACCTAACGGGTAATGACGGGGCCCAGTGGCGAATGCGAATGGCATAAGCGTACGTCATATTTTGGTTGTTTTCTGCAATGGTAGGATTAATTGATGGGACGCATTAAAAGAACTAATGCAAGAATATCACGCATTAAAAGAACTAATGCAAGATAATAAACCAAGTTAAAGTCGTTGGAACACTTTCGAAAAACCACTCGGTTCTTTTCAAAATCAACTTTTAAATGCGGAGCTTGAGCCACTCCTTTTAAAAGCTATCTCGTTCCATCGACCAAATCAAGTTCACTACGTTCACGGTTTTGCCAAAACCATCCGTAGCCCTCCATCATTTCAGTTAAATATTCGGTAGTATTCAAGCTATGCATTTTGACCTCACGCCAAGACATAGTGATTGGTAGCTGCCGGATATTTATCTGTTGCATAGATAGAATGCGTTGGTTTGAGACAGTCGTACTGCCATTTTGGCCTACGTCAAGGGTATGTACGGGTGGGTTCAAATTAACCTGGATAATGATGGGACGAACTTGACATGTGACTTATGACATTTTGACCTCACGCCAAGGTCATAAGAGCATGGGGCAAAAAAAAAAAATCCACATCGGGAGTTTCATAAGTACTGAAACTTGCTAGATTTGCATACCATTTGGAGTGTGATGATTCTGGTAGGATTCCTTCAGTTTCGTCACGCGATGATATTTGGATCCCGATCCTACTGTGAGTATATGCTACTCCTCGGGAAATTTTTCACTTAACGATCAATACTATAAACCTAGTAGGTGCCTAGAAAGGTGTTAGCGGGGCTACGCCCCCAGGGAAAAGAGGTTCTTTAATTAAGGAACTTCGCGAAAGCGTTGGAAAACCTCCCTCGAAGTACCGACACTGGCCTGGCTGAACGGTTAAGCAAGTATTGTACGGTGAGATTGATCCTGACTAATTCTTCCGTTATGGTTTGAGGAGGGATTCGAGAAACAGTGGGAGCCATCCTGTTTAGACAAACTGAAAATCACTCTAAACTTGCAAGAGCATCATGCTGAGTGTTTCTTCTTCTCTCTCCTAATTGCAGCGACCAATCGACATGACTGGACTTAAGTTACTTCTAGATAAAAATATACTGACAGGGCCAAACTACAAAGATTGGCTCAGGTTTGTCAAGATGGCAATCACTTACGACAAGCTGGGGTATCTTCTTACCACCAAAGCTCCCCCTGTCCCTGGTCCCACTTCCAGCGTCGCGGATAAGGAAATCCGCAAGACTTGGGAGATTGATAGCGCGAAGGCCAAGTGCCTCGTACTTGCCTCGATGGACAACGAACATCAGAGGAGGCACAAGAATATGGACCTTGAATCCATATTTCTCCATACAAAAGAACTGTATGGAGAGCAATCTCGTATCGCAAGATACGAAGCGTCGAAAAAGTTATTTTCGGCAAAGATGGCCGTCGGATCATCAGTAGCCGAGCACGTGCTAAAGATGATCGGCTACATTGAGGAGCTCGCGGACCTGGGGACCACATTGGAGAGTGAGCTCTATACGGATATAGTTCTCCAGTCCCTTCCTTCCACTTACGCCCAGTTTATACTGAACTTCAACTTACAAGAAAAGGAAGTTGAACTTTCAGAGCTCCTCAACATGCTGAGGAGCGCAGAGGGCACCCTACAGAAAAGTAGGGAAACATCCACTTTGTTTGTAGGAGGATCATCTTCTTCTAGGTCCAAGGCGAAAGCCAAGGGAAAGAAGAAGAAAGCCCCCACCAAACCAAGGGGCGGTGTTAGTAAAGTGGATACGAAGGGAAAAGCTAAAGCAACAAAGAAAGCGGGGAAGCTTGTGGATAAGGAAGAATGCTTCTATTGTCATAAGAAAGGTCACTGGAAGAATGATTGCAGGGCTTGGAAAGCCAGAACACAGGAATTGAAGCAGGTTGCAGCTTCAGCTTCAGGTGTGTATGTTATTGAAAACTGTCTTTCAATAAACTCTACTTCCTGGGTATTGGATACCGGATCAGGATCTCATATCTGTAATTCTTTGCAGGCGTTGAGAAACCGTAGGGTTTTGAAGGCAGGTGACATGACCCTCAGAGTTGCGAACGGAGCTAGCATAGATGCTAAAGCCGTGGGGGACTATCACCTGGGAATGTCAGATGGACATGTTTTGGTTTTGCGTAATTGCTTTTTTGTACCCAACGCAACTTGTAATATCATTTCTATATCTTTAGTTTCTAAAGAAGGTTATGAATTTGCGTTTGTAAGCAATGTTGTAAACATTCACCTTAATCAAGTTCTGATTGGGTCAGGTACATTGAGTAATGGTATATACGTATTAAACCAACCACAGATTTTCAATGTCCAGAATACACGCAAAAGAAAGTTTCCGGAAATAAATCAGACTTTCTTGTGGCATTGTAGACTGGGTCACATCAATGAGAGAAGGTTGACTAAGTTACATACAGAAGGATATTTGAATGCGTTCGAATATCAATCGTATGCCACTTGTCAATCCTGTCTCAAAGGAAAGATGACAAAGACTCCGTTTACTGGACATGGAGTAAGAGCGAGCGAGCTCTTGGGACTCGTACACAGTGACGTGTGCGGTCCAATGTCTACACATGCGCGAAGCGGTTATTCTTACTTCATTACTTTTATGGATGACTTCTCAAGGTACGGTCATGTCTTCTTAATGAAACATAAGTCCGAAGCCTTTGGAAAATTCCAGGAGTATAAGAATGAAGTAGAAAAACAAACCGGCAAAAGTATTAAGATTCTAAGATCGGATCGAGGAGGAGAATACTTGAGTGCCGAGTTCCTCGACTATTTAAAAGAGAACGGAATTCTCTCTCAGCTTACTCCTCCATACACTCCGCAACATAACGGTGTATCGGAAAGACGGAACCGCACCCTATTGGATATGGTGCAGTCCATGATGAGTAACGCTGAGTTACCGCGATCATTCTGGGGATATGCGCTGGAATCAGCCGCATACCTTTTGAACCGAGTTCCCACTAAGACTGTGCCTACCACACCATATGAGTTATGGAGTGGGAAGAAACCCTATCTTCAATATCTGAAGATCTGGGGATGTCCAGCTTTTGTCAAAAAGCAGCATGCGGACAAACTCGAGGCACGCTCAGTACTGTGCAAGTTTGTGGGATACCCAAAGAACACCAGGGGGTATCTTTTCTACTACGCAGAGGAACAAAAAGTCCTTGTTTCTCGTAATGCCCACTTTCTAGAACACCAGTTCTTAGAAAAGGAAATTAGTGGGAGCGCAGTAGAACTGGAAGAAGTTCCAGAACCACAGACTATTACTGAAAGCCTAGTGGAACCAGAGGGTTCAAAAGAACAGGACATTCCTACGCCGCTCCGCAGGAGTAGTAGGCAGCCTCATCCGCCCGAGAGATACTACGGTTTTCTCATAGACGGGGATAGAGAGGATTGCATCATAGATTATGATGAGCCTATTAGCTTCCAGCAGGCCGTTCAGAGCGTTGACTCAGTGAAATGGCTGGATGCAATGCGGACCGAAATGGAGTCCATGTACACCAACAAGGTATGGACGTTGGACATTGCTCCAAACGGGGTAAAACCCGTAGGATGCAAGTGGATCTTCAAAAGGAAGATTGGTGTATATGGACAGGTTGAGACCTATAAAGCTAGGCTGGTAGCAAAGGGTTTTCGTCAAAGACCTGGCTTGGACTATGACGAAACCTTTTCTCCAGTAGCCATGCTGAAATCCATTCGGATCCTTCTTGCCATTGCTGCCTTCCACGATTATGAGATTTGGCAGATGGACGTAAAGACAGCTTTTCTAAATGGAAATTTAGAGGAGTGTGTCTATATGGACCAGCCATAGGGTTTCATTCAGAGTGGGAGCAGCGGAAAGGTGTGCAAGTTGCTTAAGTCCATCTATGGACTAAAGCAGGCATCGCGGAGTTGGAACATCTGCTTTGATGAGACGGTCAAAGAATTTGGCTTTATCAAAAATCCAGATGAACCATGCATCTATAGTAGATTTGTAGCGAGAACTGTAGTATTCCTAGTTTTATACGTGGATGACATTCTCTTAATAGGAAATGACATTCCTATGCTACAATCTGTCAAGGGGTTCTTGTCACACAAGTTCTCCATGAAAGACCTGGGTGATGCCTCATACATCCTGGGAATCCGGATCCATCGTGATAGATCCAAGAGGATATTAGGACTTTCACAGTCCAGGTACATCGACACCATACTGAAAAGATTCAGTATGGAAGATTCCAAGCGCGGTAACCTACCGGCTTGTCACGGGATCACCCTCTCTAAAGAGATGTCTCCCAAGACTGATTTGGAGAGGGATCGCATGTCTATTATACCCTACGCTTCTGCGGTAGGCTCTATAATGTATGCGATGTTATGTACCAGACCGGATGTAGCTTATGCACTTAGTGTGGTAAGCCGGTATCAGTCAAACCCTGGGGAGAAACACTGGATAGCGGTAAAGAACATTCTCAAGTACCTGAGAAGGACTAAGGAGATGTTCTTGGTGTATGGCGGAAAAGACCTCCAGATCGAGGCCTTTGCTGACTCCAGCTTCCAGAGTGACAAGGATGATTCCAAGTCCATGTCGGGTTTTGTCTTTACCCTCAATGGAGGGGCGGTATGTTGGAAGAGTTCCAAATAAGAAACCGTTGCAGACTCGACGATGGAAGCGGAATATATCGCTGCATCTGATGCCGCAAACGAAGCCGTCTGGATGAGGAAGTTCTTGAAAGAACTTCAGGTGGTTCCGTCCATTGTTGATCCAATACCTCTGTATTGTGACAACAACGGGGCTATAGCATTAGTGAAGGAACCCAGGTCCCATCAGAGATCCAGACACATCTTGAGGCGGTATCACCTGATCAGGGAGATCGTAGATCGCCAGGAGATCGAGGTTCGGAGAGTCACTTCAGAAGATAACACTGCAGATCCATTCACCAAGGCCCTGCCCCAAACTCAGTTCGAGCGGCTGATCGAGATGATAGGTCTTCGATACGCCAGTACATGGCCTTAGTGCAAGTGGGAGATTGTTAGTGTATATGCCCTAGAGGCCATTACTGTATCATACTAGTTTGTATATTACTTAATGGAAGCTTGGGATATTCACCTTGTATATACAATCTTGCTCAAAATAGTAGTATGCTACTTGGTTTGTTTCTACTTCAATGTGTACATGTGTTTATTTTTGTATATCACCTATACACATTAGTAGAGCCCTTAGGATCTTTGCTTGATTACCAGCGATGTGATGGCCGCCACACTAGTGGGGCTGGGTAATCTATAAGCACATCCTTATGCAGGTCCCTGGTCGCAGGACTATCGAGACAGGGCATCGATACTCCGGAGTAGACTAGCGCATGCGCTTCTCATCCCAGTGTGGGAGACGGTCTGTCCCACAGCCGTCAGTACGTCGTACTTGAGATAGTATGCGTGTGCTCGTTAGGTTACGGGTACACTGGACAGGACTCGTCGGGAACTGACTAGTTGGTATTATGCCTATCGTCAGTTATCAGTTCCCAGGTGACATGAGTACAGCTTAGTCCGCTGACTTGACACTGTCACTTCGCCTCGAGTGTGTTCCCACTGTACTTTGATTACTATCCTACCACGGCTCAAAGGAGCCGTGCAAACAGGTAGTAGTTGGGTGCAGTCCCGAAGCACTTGGAGGCAGTGACGGTTAGACAGGATTCGTCTCTCCCGGTATTGGGGGTTGACATCGCGCTGTGTCTAGGAGAGCCATTACACGAGTAGTCCCTGGCCAGGGCAAACGAGATATACTGGTAGGCTTCCAGTGTTATCTCAGGGTGTTTTGGGCTTCGCTCCGGCACGACTTGTACCGCTATTGGGGTACTGATGTTTACCGCCTCCTAGGCCCGCCATGCGATGTATCAGACGAACAGACCGGACTGTACTGAGAATGTCACACTCAGGCTCAGTAGGAGTTCAGATGGGTTCCGCCTCGTCAGTCTTCTTGTCGGCATTACCTGGGGACCGTTACGCACAGCTAGTGCCGCTTGCGGTCTGTGGTTAAACCCACTGCCAGCGTAGTGTCGAGTCTTTAGAGTCCCACACAGAAAGCTTTTCGCCTTTAGGCAGAAGAGTAGAGGTCGCATGGTTTTGCGACAGGTCGCATGGTTTTACGACAGAGTTCGGTCACATCCGTGCACTTGTGCACGTACAGTGTCCGGACAGTTTACACTAGCGGGCTTTGGTTTAAGCCAGATCCTAGTGTACCTTTTGGGATTGGATTTATCCAGTATGCATTCGTGTTCCTCGGAACGCGGATGCGGGTGTGTATGCACAGATGACGGGGAGACAGAGGCAGCGGATTCTCATTAGGGTTGTTGACAGTTGACCGTTGACTATTTGACTTTTTGCTCAACCCTAATGAGAATATGATATGTGATTAACTATTATATTAATTAAGTATTATGGTGACATGGTTGTTGACTTTTGTTGACTTATTGACCGGTTGACTAGGCTTGACTAGTTGACCATCATGATAACCATTGCCATCATTTCATGGCAAAGACTTTTGCTTGCCTGCTCATTTGTGCAAAATGAGTGCATGAAATGATATGGTTATGGTTGCTTCAACCATCACATAACACTTGATTTGGTATAATGAGTTATGATGACTTTGGATTATGAGAGGGTGAAAGACAAAAGACTTGCTCATTCTTTCTTGCTCATTCTCTCTCTTGTTCTTGAGCTCTCTTGCTCTTGCTTTCACCCTCTTCCTCTTGCTCCCTCTCTTGACTCTATGGTTCACATATCTCATGAGTTGAGAATCAAGAACCATAGATAAAATCCCATACAAACTCTTCTCTACTCATTCTAGTTCACAAGGTTTAGCAAACCGAGTGAACTAGTTTCTTCAAAGTTCGAAGAAGGAGCCAAAGGTTGGAGCTTTCAGGTGGATCTATCTTCGGCGTACGGAGACGATGGGAAGAAGCCAATCTGGACCACCATCGGAGCTTGAAGACGAAGGAGTTCAAGACAAGCAAGGTATAACCCCCTAACCGAGTAGTTAGAAACTCGTAGTTAGGTTGTTAGTTAGATGTTTAACCAAGATCCGGGTTATAGGTCCATGTTACCACCTCTATAAAAATCGTTTTTTACCAAATTCCGCATGCCCGAAAGTACCGGGAGAGGTAGCATGGACTTACATTCACAAAGTCTCCACTTGTGATGGCCTGCTTGAACCTAGTTGGGCCATCATCTGCCATGTTGCAATCCTCGTTCCCACTGTGTCATGTCCCGAAAGTACGGAACATGACCGGCACTTAAACTACGAAACGTCTCGAGGCGTATGTAATCTAAGTAAGCCGAAAACCCAGAAATCCAAACTAAGAACAGTAGTAGAATGAAGGAAAATCAATTTAAATCAAGTAGTTTTAATAGCATAAGCCGAATTATTCGTTTTTAAAAACATCAAATATTTTCTGAAAATTTCGGCAGAGTCTCCTTTGTAAATACTGGCCCCCAAACGGGATACAACTTGAATAGTATACAAAATCAATAAAAGGCATCCCCAAGCGGGAGCTAGCTCTTCGTCAATCGACGGTCACAACCACACAAGCAATATAATATACAACGCCAAGGGCGAGGATCAAAACTCAGAGGAAACTCAACAACAAGAAATCCACAGAAATATAACGCGCGACTCTAAGGTCGAAATAATAACATCACTGGGTACGATACAAATAAACCCACCTACTAGCAAGTCACCCGAAAAGAAGCAGTGCCAGCAAAGCCGTAATGAAACCTGTACGGCAAAACCTGCAAGAACTGTGGCACAACGGGGGTGAGTTGCCAACTCGTGAATAGAATACATCTACAAACATGAATCGCATGTATGACGCAATCCTAGGTCATACGATCATAATATATATGTTAGTGTTTATGCCCTAGAAGGCCATTACTGTATCATACTAGTTTGTATATTACTTAATGGAAGCTTGGGATATTCACATGTATATAACAGTCTTGCTAAACATGGTAGTATGCTACTTGGTTTTTCTATCTTAATATGTGAGTATACGTATTGATAGAGCTCTTAGGATCTTGCTTGACTACCAGCATTGTGATGGCAGTCACACTAGTGGGGGCTGGGTAGTCTACAAGCACATCCTTATTCAGGTCTCTGGTCGTTGGATTATCGAGACAGAGCATCGATACTCCGGAGTAGACTAGTGTGTACGCTTCTCATCCCAGTTGGGGAGATGGTCTGTCCCACAGCCGTCAGTACGTCGTACTGGAGATAGTATGCAGGTGCTCGTTAGGTTACGGGTACACCGGACAGGACTCACAGGGAACTGTTGGTTGGTTTTATACTAGTCGTCAGTGAACAGTTCCCAGGTGACATGAGTACAGCATAGTCCGCAGACTTGACACTGCTACTTCGCCTCGAGTGTGTCTCATTGTTCTTAGATTGCTACCCTACCACGGCTCAAAGGAGTCGTGCAAACAGGTAGCAGTTGGGTGCAGTCCCGAGCACTTGGAGGCAGTGGCGGTTAGACAGGATTCGTCTCTCCCGGTATTGGGGGTTGATATCGCGCTGTGTCAGAGAGCCATTACGCAAAGTCCCTGGCCAGGGCAAGCGAGATTTGCTGGTAGGTTCCAGTAGTTTCTTAGGGTGTAATGGGCTTCGCTCCGACACGACTTATACCGCTATTAGGGGACTGACGCTTGCCGCCCCCTAGGCCCGATATGCGATAGTCTAAGACGAACGGACCGGACTGTATGGAGATTGTCACATCAGACTCAGTAGGAGTTCGGATGGGTTTCCTTATCGGCCTTCTTATCGACATCTACCTGGGGACCGTTACGTACAGCTAGTACCGCTTGCGGTCTGTGGTTAAACCCACTGCCAGCATAGTAGTCGAGTCTCTAGAGTCCCACACAGAGAGTTTTCCTACTCCAGGCGAAACGATATAGAGGTCGTATGGTTTTACGACAAGGGTTCGGACGCATACGTGTGTTTACACACGTACGACTTTCGGACAGTTTTTACCAGTCGGCTTTGGTTTAAGCCAGTTACTGGTATCCGGTTATTGGATTTATACAGTCTAAAGTTTTTCCGTATTTTTGCGGAAAGGAGGGGCGTTCTCGTAATTGCGCGAGAAGCTTCTAGAAGATGGTGACTAAGGAGGTTTAGGTGGCATATACAATGAATGTGATTAGTGAGTCATATGGATGATTCATCCATGTCATTAATGCATCATAAATGCTTAATGACTCATGGATGTGAATCATCACTAGATATTATCAAGCATGGTTGTTAAATTCATTTCTTTTCTTTTCTTGATAAAAAGAAATGCTTGATATATATTATGATAACTCATTATTCTCACTTGATTATTATCTTCACCTTCTCTCTCCTCAAGCTCTCCCTCTTCAAACCCTAATCCTCCCCTCTCATGTGTTGAGTACAAGGATTAGTTAGACTAATTAAACCATAACCCTCACTCTATATCACCTAGCTTCTTTGATTAGCACTTAAAGAAGGTTAGTTGCCTCAAGTTTAGAGGCTAAGCTTGGAGTAAAGCTCTCGGGTGGATCGTCTACTACTTCGAGAAGGCCGAGGAGGAGGAGGAGTTCGCAAAGACGAAGGACACGATTCGTTAGGTATAATCCCTAAACATAGTAGTATAAAACTTCTATGTTTCTTGTTAGTTATCGTTTAGCTTCGATTCGTGCGGTTAGTCAATGTTTAAGCAAAGAACAAGATCGTTTTTCATATTTCCGCCTCCCCGCAAGTCGTGGGGTGTTGTACATCGACTTACAGTGGTATCAGAGCCTCGCTAAACAATAAATAACTTACTTGCAAATTTGTATGAATTTCGAACGGAAAAAACGAAACCGGAAAAACCCGAAATCACAAGTTTCTGTCGTTTTTTAAATGAAGTCCAAAAATTTTTCAGGGAGGTTCAGAAAGCTTAAAAAGACAGTAGAAGAACACCCAAGAAATTTGGGCCCCTAAATCGTCTAAAGCGCCGCGGAACCGCGGCGGATCGCACCGATCCGCCGCGCTTCCGCCGCCGAGTTGGCGATTCAGGAACCCAAATTTCCTGTGTTGCTTCTCTGTGATATTTGGTATTTTCTGGAATATTTTATTTTTGCTCAGGTTTCAGATTTACAGAGAAGTATTGGAGCAAAATTAAAAGTGTTTAATCGATCGAAATTATACAGTATTTGCTTGATGGATTATATCTGTGTTTGTATAATGTGTTCGTAAACCTCCCCTAACTGCTAGTATGTCGGTTGGCAGGGGGTTGCACATTTCTGTAATGGTTTTTTACTGTTTGTGGATATGAACTGTGTTGGACTGTTGTGATGTATAGCCGGGGTTATGTGATGGGTTATTATTTAATTCATTTGATGTAAATGTAATTTGTTGTAATATTATTTTGCGGGGCACATCCAGGTTGCGGTTGTAGCCACCGTTGTATTATTTCATTTTACTGTTTTTGCTCCTAGGACAGACCCAAGGTGGGGTGCACAAACTGCCGGGCGGGTAGTTTGCCGTACCCGTTGGGGTCTTGGGTGGGGTAATGGTTATTCATCACAACTGTGTAATCCGTCTTTTGTTGCAGGCTCAAAACAAACACGGATTACTTGCAAATCCAATAAAGTTCATCTGTGATCTGGAATGCCTATTATTGCGTCTGACGAATGTACAATATCTATATATGATAGCTATTTAGACGTCACTTATGTTTTACACCCGCGCTAGCCCAGCCCCCGCTCTGTCGTTAGTTAAGTAACCTAACGGGTGATGACGGGACCCCGTGGCGAATGCGGATGGCATAAGAGGACGTTGTATTTTCGTTGTTTTCTGCAATGATAGGTTAATGATGGGACGCATTATTTATAATGCAAAGAAAATAAACCAAAAGTTTAGTCGTTGGAACAATTTAAAAGAAACCACTCGGTTAATTTTAAAAACAGATATTTTTAAATGTGGAGCTTTAACCACTCCTTTTTAAAAAGCTATCAGGTTCCTTCGGTTATATCAAGTTCACTACGTTCACGGTTTTGCCAAAACCATTCGTAGCCCTCCGTCATTTCATTTGGGTATTCAGTAGTATTCAAGCTATGCATTTTGGCCAAAGTCAAGGCATAGTGTTTGGTAGCTGCTGGGTTTTCATTTGTTGCATAAGATAGATGAGTTAGTTTGGGACAGTCGTATTATCATTTGACCAAAGTCAGGGGTATATACGGATGGGTTCAAATTGACAAGATAATGACGGGTAGAACTTGACATGTGACTTATGACATTTTGACCAAAGCCAAGGTCATAAGAGCATGGGGCAAAAATATATATCGGGAATTTTTAAAGAAACTGAAATTTGCAAAGAGTTGCATACCATTTGGAGTTTGATGAATATTGGTAGGATTCCTTCAACATTATCATACGATGATATTTGGATCCCGATCCTACTATGAGTATATGCTACTTATCAGGAGATTCGTCACTTAACGATCAATGCTATAAACCAAGTAGGTGTCAAGAAAGGTGTCAGCGGGGTTACGCCCCCAGAGAAAAGAGGTTATTTAATTAAGGAACTTCGCAAAAGCGTTGGAAAACCTCCCTCGAAGTATCGACACTAGCCTGGCTGAACGGTTAAGCAAGAATTGTACAGTGATAATAGTCCTGGCTAATTCTTCTTTTATGGTTTGAGGAAGGATTCGAGAAACAGTGGGAGCCATCCAGTTTAGATAAACTAAAAACCACTTTAAACTTGCAAGAGCATCATGCTAAAGAGTTTTCTTCTCTCTCTCCTAATTGCAGCGACCCCGAAAATGACTGGACTTAACTTACTTTTATAGAAAAATATACTGACAGGGCCAAACTATAAAGATTGGCTGCGGAATGTCAAAATGGCTTTGACCTATGACAAACTGGGGTACGTCCTCACCGCTACGGCACCTGCTGTCCCTGGTCCCAAATCCAGCAATGAGGATAAGGAAATCCGCAAAACCTGGGATTTAGATTGCGCGAAAGCCAAGTGCATCGTGCTTGCCTCAATGAACAATGAACATCAGAGGAGGCACGAGGATATGAACCTAGATGGCATATTTCTCCATACAAAGGAACTTTATGGAGAGCAATCTCGTATAGCAAGATACGAGACCTCTAAGAACTTGTTTCGAGCGAGGTTGGCTGTCGGGTCATCGGTAGGAGAACATGTCCTAAAGATGATCGACTATATTGAAGAGCTCGCAGACCTTGGGACGACTTTGGATAATGAGCTCTATACAGACCTTATTCTCCAGTCCCTTCCTCCCACCTACGCCCAGTTTATCCTGAACTTCAACCTTCAAAGAAAAGAAGTTGAACTTCCGGAACTCCTGAACATGTTAAGGAGTGCAGAGGGCACCTTGCAGAAAGCAAGGGAAACACCCGCTATGTTTGTTAGCGGTGCATCTTCTTCCGGGTCCAAGGCTAGGGCCAAAGGAAGGAAGAAGAAGGCCGCCACCAAACCTAGAGGTGGTGTTAGTAAGGTAGGAGGGAAGGGAAAGAAAAAGTTTGCGGTACCGGTAGTTGGCCAGGATGAGTGCTTCCATTGTCACAGAAAAGGGCACTGGAAGAAGGATTGCAAGGCATGGAACGCCAAGAACCAGGAACCGAAGCAAGCTGTGGCTTCGACTTCAGGTGTGTTTGTAATTGAGAATTGTCTGTCAATCAACTCTACTTCCTGGGTATTGGATATCGGATCAGGATCTCATATTTGCAATTCATTGCAGGCACTGGGAAACCGTAGAGTGCTAAAGGAAGGTGATATGACCCTAAAGGTTGCTAACGGAGCTAGCGTGGGAGCTGCGTCCGTCGGGGATTATCACCTAGGATTGACGAGTGGACACATTTTGGTTTTATATAACTGTTTTTTTGTACCAAGCTTAACGTGTAATATCATATCAGTTTCCTTGTTATCAAATAAAGGTTATGATTTCACGTTTGTAAGAGATGTTGTTAACATCCACCTTAATCATGGTTTGATTGGGTCCGGTACACTAAATAATGGTATATATGTTTTAAACCAACTCCAAATTTTCAATGTCCAGAACACACTAAAAAGAAAGTCTCCAGATTTAAATAAAGCTTTCTTATGGCATTGTAGACTGGGTCACATCAATGAGAGAAGGTTGACTAAGTTGCATAGAGAAGGATATTTGGACTCGTTCGAATATCAAACTTATGACACTTGTCAATCTTGTCTCAAAGGAAAGATGACAAAGACTCCATTTACTGGACATGGAGTAAGAGCGAGCGAGCTCTTAGGACTCATACACAGCGATGTATGCGGTCCAATGTCTACACATGCAAGAGGTGGTTTTTCTTATTTCATTATTTTCACGGATGATTGCTCAAGATACGGATTCATTTATCTGATGAAATATAAATCCGAGGCTTTTGAGAAATTCTGAGAGTATAAGAATGAAGTAGAAAACCAAACCGGCAAAAGTATCAAGACACTTAGATCTGATCGAGGTGGTGAATACTTGAGTGCCGAGTTCCTAGGTTACCTAAAAGAGAAAGGGATTCTCTCTCAGCTTACTCCTCCATACACTCCACAGCATAACGGTGTATCGGAGAGACGGAATCGAACCCTATTGGATATGGTACGATCCATGATGAGTAATGCTGAGTTACCGCGATCTTTCTGGGGTTATGCGCTAGAATCAGCGGCATATCTTTTGAACAGGGCTCCTACCAAGACTGTGCCTACCACTCCATATCAGATGTGGACTGGGAAGAAACCCCATCTTCAGCATATGAAGATTTGGGGATGTCCAGCTTTTGTTAAAAAGCAGCATGTGGACAAGCTCGAGGCACGATCAGTAAAATGTATGTTTGTGGAATATCCAAAGAACTCCAAGGGATATTATTTCTATTACGCAGAGGAACAAAAGGTTTTTGTTTCTCGTAATGCCCATTTTCTAGAACATCAGTTTTTAGAAAAGGAAATAAGTGGGAGCGAAATAGAACTGGACGAAATTCCAGAACCACAAGCTGCTACTGAAAGTTTGGTAGAACCGGAAGTTCAAGAAGAACAGGACATTCTCGCACCCCTCCGCAGGAGTAGTAGGCCGTCTCATCCTCCTGAGAGATACTGCGGTTTTATCATAGATGGGGATAGAGAGGATTGCATCATAGATGATGATGAACCTACTGACTTCCAGCAGGCCATCCAGAGCGGCGACTCAGTACGATGGCTAGATGCAATGCGGACCGAAATGGAGTCCATGTACACCAACAAAGTATGGACTTTGGACTTTGCTCCAGATGGGGTAAAACCCATAGGATGCAAATGGATCTTCAAGAAAAAGATTGGTGTAGATGGACAGGTGGAAACCTATAAGGCTAGACTTGTTGCAAAGGGTTTTCGTCAAAGACCTGGTTTGGACTATGACGAAACTTTTTCTCCAGTGGCTATGCTCAAATCCATTCGGGTCCTTCTTGCTATTGCTGCCTTCCATGATTATGAAATCTGGCAGATGGACGTAAAGACGGCTTTTCTGAATGGAAATTTAGAAGAGTGCGTCTATATGGATCAGCCAGAGGGTTTCAATCAGAGTGGGAGCAGCGGGAAAGTATGCAAGCTGCTTAAGTCCATTTATGGACTAAAGCAGGCATCGCGGAGTTGAAACATCTGTTTTGATGAGACAGTCAAAGAATATGACTTTATCAAAAATCCAGATGAACCGTGCATATATAGTAAAGTTGTAGCCAGAAGTGTCGTATTCCTTGTTAGTTGTATGTATGCCCTAGAGGCCAGTATTGTACAGATGATGTATATTATATTGGATGCTTGGACATATATAGAGATGACTTTCTTGCTCGATATGATAGTATGCTATCTGGTTGCTCTTTATCTTAACATGTACACTTGTCTCTTTATACTGTCTTATAGTTACATGTTGGTAAAGCCCTTAGGATATGTACTTGACTACCTGGACTGTGATGCAGATCATACTAGTGGGGACATGGTAGTCCATAAGTACATCCTTCAAGGTCCCTAGTCGTGGGTATATCGAGACGGGGCATCGATATACCAGTGTAGACTAGCGTATACGCTTCTCAACCTATGTGATGGGCGATGGATGATCCCATATCCATTGGTGTTTGACATCAGAGATGGTATACGGGTGCTCAGTGGAGACTGAGTACACTGGACGGACTCGCCGAGAACTCCCAGATGGTATTATACCTCACGTCAGATGGTAGTTCTCAAGTGACACTTGTACAGGTTAGTCTGTAGACCCGAGATCGTCATAGAGTCTTGTATGATTCCCACTGTGCTTTGATCTCCACCTTACCACGTCCATGAGGGCGTGCAAAACGGTGGTCTTTGGGCACAGTCCCGAGTCACATGGAGGCAATGAGCGATAGGAGGGGTTTCGTCTCTCCCGGTATTAGGAGTTGATGTTGCGCAGTGCTCGATTGGCCGTAACAGGGAAGTCCCTGGCCAGGGCTGATCAGAGATTTGCTGGTAAGTGTTACCAGTAGTTTCTCGACCCGTTATGAGCCTCACATCGGCACGACTTATCGGGTTATTGGGGTCTGACGTTTACCACCCCTAGACTTGATATGCAACATATCAGACGAAGAGACCGGACTGTACGTTAGGTGTTACTGGTTGGATTCACAGGAGTATGAGCGGGCTAGCTCGTCGATCTTCTGATCGCTCAATACCCGGATGGCCGTTACGTTTAGCAGACCGCTTGCGGCTTGTGGATGCTTGATATGATCATCATCTGCTACCGGCGTATTGACGAGTCTTTAGAGTCCTACACAGAGGTTTCCTGGCTCAAGCGAAACGAAATAGGAGCGCATATGAGATATGTGCAGGACCGAGAATAATGCGTGTATGTGATACCGCATTTCATTCTCGCGATATATATTTCGATTGGTTATATTCGATATGACCTAGTTATCGAATCATTGATTCGATAAATCGATACATTGGATTCTAGTCGGTTATGTGCGACATGACCGGATCATTGAATCAAATGTTGATTTAATGATTTAATGCATAATTATATATTTGATATATTATTTTGCATTAGCTAGTATTGGTTCACTTTATATGGATTTTCTCACTCGATGTGCAAGAAGTATATATGATATACTTTTGTGCACTACTTTGTATCATGTTTGATGATACTTGATAATATGGTTAAGTGTAAAGGGTTAAACCATGGTTAAGTGATGATTAGGGTTTTGGTTTTTCATTTGTTTATTTGTTTATTTATTTGGAAAGGATTAAGTTAAGAATGGTGGCTTATTTTGGAGCTATGTTGAAGCTTCTTGAAGCTTTGACAAAGTCCACCATCCTTATCTCATCCTTAACCCTAACCAATCCAACTAACCTTAGTTTAATCTCTACACTTGACCATGGTCAAGATATGATAAGTATTCATATTTGTTTCATTTTTAAAATAGAAGACTTATCATTCTTTCTTCATCTTCTTCTTCTTCTTCAAAGAGAAAGCTTGATGCCATCAATGGCAACTTGATTTTTAAAGTGAGAAATCCAATTCTAAAGTGAACCCACCTCCTATTTCTTCACCCTCTACCTCTTGCCAAGTTGTTTTGGGTGTTTTCTTCACAAGTTTCACCACTTGTTGAAGTCGGAGCTTGAGCTTGTGCAACCTCGACGTAGATCGTCTTTGACACGAAGCCGACGACCTATTCCGCTCGTTTTCCCGATGAAGCCGATGAACGAGTCTGGGATTCGAAAAGGACAGCGAGAGGATGCCTACGTGGAGCCAAGGAAGAGGATTACCGGATCTACAAAGGTTGTAGCATCTAACCTATAGTTAATTTGTTAACTAGTTTTGAATTTCGCCTAGAAATCTAGCCGACGATCCGTATTAGGGTTTCTCGGCACCCATAAAATTTTAAATTGGCATGTTCGATGCCTTGTGAGACCTCTATTGTGTGCCTAGGAACCCTACAGTGGTATCAGAGCCTAGCTAGAGCCTTAGGCGAAGTCTAGACGGAATTTGAAGTCCGATCGAACCCGAAACCGCATTTTTACACGCTCTCTGGACTTTTTCTGAAAACGTGGATTTTTCCAGATTAAAAATGCCTAAAAAATTCAGCAGGAAGATCTAAGAAATATGGTGAAACACGAGATCATGAGGCCTCCAAACAACCGCGGAAACGCGGCAGAAGCATGGCTTCTGCCGCGGTTCCGCCGCCGACTGTTCACTTTGCTCAATTTTGTTTGCACAGTAATTCTTCTTTTCTGGTGCTGAGTTTTATGGGAATTTTTAATAATTATTCAAGAGTTGAATTTTCTGGGGATGCTTTGGGGATTCGGTGTTTCGATCGGGGTATCAAATTTTGTCTTTGTGTTTTTCCGGATAACTTTTAGAATATGTTAAAAAGTTCGACCGGATATAAATACCCAATTTTTCCCCTGTCGGGAGATTTCCAAGTGTTGGATTTTTCCGTAGTTTAACGACGTTCTAAGTAGTGCAAGTAACGCGATGGACCCTCTAGAAGACAACAAACCTTAACTCGATTATGTGACCGTCTTGAACTGCCCTTTGAACCTTCGGGTTTGGGGCAGTACGGCGTGCCACATGTGAGGCGTTGGCTTGACCCTTCTACGGCTGGACCGTTGGTACTGAGGCACGAACTGAATGTTGTTAGACTTATTTCATGTGTTGAGTTGTATCGGGAAAACTTGGGTATTCGACTGTTCGATCGGAAAGTTTAACATTTTCTGTTTATCTGGAATGTGATACAATAATTGGAATTCACAAGTAGTTATGAGATAACTGAATGAATGTTATAAATCTAGCAATTTAGTCCCATATGATATTGAAAAGAGTTTTCGATAATGAGACTAAAATGCGGGATTTATATCTGTTAGGCATGCGATGTCTAAAGAGGTTGCGGATTCCAACTGTTGTAGTTTTACACTTTCTTTTCTGTGACCGTAAGTGTAATATGTGATATCGCCGGTTTCGTTGCTATATGTCAACGCCAATTGGGATGGACATATTTACTTACGTTGTTGACATGTGATGTTATGTGTTGCTGGATATGTTATATTGGATTGTCGTGTTTGAATAGCCGGGGTTTTTTTTATGTGAGATGAGTGTTTTTCATTTTCATTCATGTCAAAACTTGTATATAATATTCTTTTATTTGGGGCACTTCCAGGTAGCGGAAGTTGTCACCCTTTGTATATTATTTACTTTTCCGCATTAGGATAGACCCAAGGAGGGGAGCACAAGTAACCGGGTTCTGGGGTCCAGTGGGAGACCAACTCGAGGAGTTGAGTCCGGGTCTCCTAACCCTAGAATTGGCAAGGTTGCTTGCCACTCTCGTAGGGGTCTAGGGGTGTGGGATTGGCTATTCATCACGACCGTGGAATCCGTGTTTTATACTGGCTCGTATTGAAAACACGGACGTCCTAGTATATCCAATATTTCATATGTTTCTTCTGCTGCGATTTCTGAGATGAGATTCTGTGATGGATATAGTATATAGTATATATGATATATTATATAGACGTTACTTATGTTTTACACCCGCGCTAGCCCTGCCCTGCTCTGTCGTTAGTTACCTAACCTAACGGTGCACGAGGGGACATCGAGGCGAATGCGGATGGCATAAGTGTACGTCATATCTATCTGTGATGTTTAGGTATTTAAATAATGGGACTTCATTAATGTGATTAATGAAAGATAAAAAACCTAAGATGTTGTGGAATCGAATTTTAAAATAAAACAGGTAGCTACAGTTCTTGCTTTGCACAGCGGTATATATGATATACCCTGCACCTTATTCGATGAGGAAAGGACCGAGATCCCTTCACCGGGAGTGACTCCTTTAGCAATAACTGGCAGATGCTACACACTCGGTTTGATTTTTGATTGCTTTTAAGAGTTTCTGCTTTGCACAGTGATATATATGATATATCCAGCACCTCATTTGACGAGGAAAGGGCCGACGACCCCTTCATCGGGAGTGACCCCTTTAGCAAGACTAGAAAAGCCTCAAAATCACTCCGTTTCAAAACTTCATTTGATTCTACAACGATATCAAGTCCTATACGCTCATGGTTTTTATGAAAAACCTGCGTAGCCCTCCGTCATTTCAGATAAGTACTAGTTAGTATTCGTGCTGCGGTAGTTTGGCCTCCGTCAAGGCGCAGTGTACGGTAGCTAACTAGTGCTTATCTGCTTGCATATGATGCGATTGGATTAGGGTATTCGTACGGCGTTGTTTGGCCTCCGTCAAGGGTCGTGCGGGTGGGTTTAATTCAATCAGGAAATGACGGGTTGAACTTGACTAGCGGACTATGGGTTGTTTGGCCTCCGTCAAGGTCATAGGACGCTAGGGGCAAAATATTATCGGGAATTTCAAGTGTTGAAATTTGCAATGAGATTGCATACCTTCTATGAGATAGTTGGATCCCGATACCCGCTGCGAGTAAGAGTTACTCCTGGGAGAGTTTTACACATTGCAATTAGCTGATCAAGTAGGTGTCTAGAAAGGTGTCAACGGGGTTACGCCTCTGGGAAAACGAGGTTTACATTAATTAGGTTCGTGCGAAAGCACGGGGGACCTCCCTCAAAATACCGACACTGGCCTGGCTGAAAGATTGGCGAACTTGTAGTGTGTAATTAATCCCGGCTAGTCTTTCCTTTTAGGGTTTGAAGGAAGATTTGATAAAAAGCAGTGGGAGCCATCCTGATTAGATAAGATAATAACCAATCTGATCTTGCACGAGCATACGCTAAAGTGTTTTCTTCTCTCTCTCTCCAGGTAGCGACCATTTCATGCCCTAATAAAGATAATAATATGGATGTATTGACCGAACCCGCATGTTATTCTGTGCTAGGGAACGTTGGTTCCGTTCTTTCTTATAAGAGTTATAGGAATGAACAGGATATAGGGGAATACCAGGATTCCCATGCCACCCGAATGAAGAAAGTACATGTTGATGCATTTTCTTCGGGTGTGTTCGTTACTGAGAACTGTTTCTCCATTTGCTCTACGTCCTGGGTATTGGATACCGGGTCGGGATCCCATATATGTAATCAGTTACATGGGCTTAGGAAAGGTAGAGAACTTGGAGAAGGTGATAAAGACATTAGAGTTGGAAATGATGCAATTGTTGCAGCTAAGACTGTCGGGGAATATCACCTTGTATTACCAACTGGTAATACATTGGTTCTGAACGAATGCTATTACATGCCGAACCTGATATGCAACATTATATCGGTTTCTTTGCTAAGTAAAGAAGGATATAATTTTGTATTACAGGACAATGTTATGAACATTTTCCATAACCAAAAGTTGGTTGGATCAGGCACGTTGTGCAATGGCATTTATGTTCTAAACCAATCAACAGTTCTGAGTATAACAAACACACACAAGAGGAAGAGTTCAGAACTGAACGATTCTTTCTTGTGGCATTGTAGACTAGGACACATCAATGCGACACGACTGGCTAAGTTGCATAAAGATGGATATTTGAAACCTTTCGAATTTTCATCTTATGACACTTGCCAGTCATGTCTCAAAGGCAAGATGACCAAGACTCCGTTTACGGGACACGGAGAAAGAGTTACCGAACTCTTAGGGCTGATACATAGTGATGTATGCGGTCCTATGTCTATACATGCCAGAGATGGTTCTTCATACTTCATTACATTCACTGACGATCTCTCTAGGTTCGGGTATATGTTCCTGATGAAACACAAATCAGAAGCTTTTGAGAAATTTAGAGAATATAAACAAGAAGTTGAGAACCAAACCGGAAAAAGTATTAAAATCCTACGATCTGATCGAGGAGGAGAATACTTAAGCAATGAATTCCTGGACTTCCTAAAAGAGAATGGGATTCTCTCTCAGCTGACTCCTCCATATACACCACAGCACAACGGTGTATCAGAACGGAGGAACCGCACCCTATTAGATATGGTGCGCTCTATGATGAGCACAGCTGAGTTACCTATTTCCTTCTGGGGATATGCGCTGGAGACAGCCATATACCTATTGAATAGAGTTCCAACTAAATCTGTGCCTACCACTCCATATGAGATATGGAATGGAAAGAGACCATCTCTTAAAAGAGTTAAGGTATGGGGTTGTCCGGCTTATGTTAAAAAGCAAAACCCGGACAAACTCGAGGCACGATCAGTTTTTTGTAAGTTTGTAGGATATCCAAGCAATTCGTATGGATATCTATTCTACCACAGTGAACAACAAAAGGTGTTTGTTGCTCAACATGCCACCTTTTTAGAAAAGGAATTTCTTACAAAAGAAATTAGTGGCGATGAGGTAGAGCTGGAAGAGGTTCCAGCAACACAAACTACAACTGAAGATTTAGTGGAACCAGAGGATTCAGTAGCTCCCAATGAACCTCAGCCTCTCCGCCGATCTAGTAGGGTTCCTCGCCCACCTGAGAGATACTACGTTTTTCTCATGGATGGTGGGAGCGAGGATTGCATCATGGAGGATGATGACCCAACTAGCTTCGAGCAGGGCATCACGAGTGGGGACTCAGTGAAATGGCTGGATGCTATGCGGTCCGAGATGGAATCCATGTACACCAACAAAGTATGGACTTTGGAAGTTGCTCCTGAAGGGGTAAAACCCATTGGGAGCAAGTGGATCTTCAAGAAAAAACTTGGTGTAGATGGGAAAGTGGAGACTTTCAAAGCTAGACTTGTAGCAAAGGGTTTTCGTCAAAGGCCAGGTGTGGACTATGACAAGACCTTTTCTCCAGTGGCTATGCTTAAATCCATCCGGATCATGCTTGCCATCGCTGCTTATCATGATTACGAAATCTGGCAAATGGATGTTAAGACCGCCTTTCTAAATGGTGATTTAGAAGAGTGCGTGTACATGACTCAGCCAGAGGGCTTCGTAGACAGTGGGAGCAGCGGGAAGGTGTGCAAGCTGCTTAAATCCATTTATGGATTAAAGCAAGCATCGCGGAGTTGGAACATCTGCTTTGACGTCGTTATCAAAGAGTTTGATTTCGTCAAAAATCCAGATGAACCTTGTATCTACAAGAAGGTGGCAGAGAGTAAGGTTGTCTTCCTCGTATTGTACGTGGACGACATACTCTTGATAGGAAATGATATTCCTATGCTGCAATCGGTCAAGTTCTTCTTATCACAAAGATTCTCAATGAAAGATCTTGGTGATGCCTCCTGCATATTGGGGATTAGGATCTATAGAGATAGATCCAAACGGATTTTGGGATTGTCCCAATCCAGGTACATTGACACCATACTAAAGAGGTTTAGTATGGAAGAGTCCAAGCGTGGGAACTTGCCCACGATCTCTGGAGTCACTCTCTCCAAAGAGATGTCTCCCAAGACTGATTTGGAGAGAGCTCGCATGCAAGGGATACCCTATGCTTCGGCAGTAGGCTCTATCATGTATGCGATGCTATGTACCAGACCCGATGTAGCATACTCACTAAGTGTAGTGAGCAGGTATCAAGCTGATCCTGGAGAGAGTCACTGGACAGCTGTGAAGAGCATTCTCAAGTACTTGCGAAGGACTAGAGATATGTTCTTGGTGTATGGTAACGGAGATCTCCAAGTGGAGTCCTTTACCGATTCGAGCTTCCAGAGTGATAAGGACGACTCTAAGTCGCAGTCGGGCTTTGTCTTTACCCTTTACGGAGGGGCGGTTAGCTGGAAGAGTTCCAAGCAGGAAACCGTGGCAGACTCGACGATGGAGGCTGAATACATCGCTGCCAACGATGCTGCTAAAGAAGCTGTCTGGATCAAGAAGTTCATTACTGAACTTGGAGTGGTTCCATCCATTGAGTATCCAATACCTTTGTATTGCGATAACAATGGAGCGGTGGCTTTGGCCAAGGAACCCAGGTCCCATCAGCGGTCCAGACATATTCTGAGGCGGTATCACCTGATCCGGGAGATAGTTGATCGCCGGGAGATCGAGGTCAGGAGAGTTGACACGAAGGACAACACGGCGGATCCACTCACGAAGGCCATTCCCCAGATATAGTTTGAGAGACTCTTCAGGATGCTCGGTATGCGATACTACAGCAGCTGGCCCTTGTGCAAGTGGGAGATTGTTAGTTGTATGTATGCCCTAGAGGCCAGTATTGTACAGATGATGTATATTATATTGATGCTTGGACATATATAGAGATGACTTTCTTGCTCGAAATGATAGTATGCTATCTGGTTGCTCTTTATCTTAACATGTACACTTGTCTCTTTATACTGTCTTATAGTTACATGTTGGTAAAGCCCTTAGGATATATACTTGACTACCTGGACTGTGATGCAGATCATACTAGTGGGGACATGGTAGTCCATAAGTACATCCTTCAAGGTCCCTAGTCGTGGGTATATCGAGACGGGGCATCGATATACCAGTGTAGACTAGCGTATACGCTTCTCGACCCATGTGATGGGCGATGGATGATCCCATATCCATTGGTGTTTGACATCAGAGATGGTATACGGGTGCTCAGTGGAGACTGAGTACACTGGACGGACTCGCCGAGAACTCCCAGATGGTATTATACCTCACGTCAGATGGCAGTTCTCAGGTGACACTTGTACAGGTTAGTCTGTAGACCCGAGATCGTCATAGAGTCTTGTGTGATTCCCACTGTGCTTTGATCTCCACCTTACCACATCCATGAGGGCGTGCAAAACGGTGGTCTTTGGGCACAGTCCCGAGTCACATGGAGGCAATGAGCGATAGGAGGGGTTTCGTCTCTCCCGGTATTGGGAGTTGATGTTGCGCAGTGCTCGATTGGCCATAACAGGGAAGTCCCTGGCCAGGGCTGATCAGAGATTTGCTGGTAAGTGTTACCAGTAGTTTCTCGACCCGTTATGAGCCTCACATCGGCACGACTTATCGGGTTATTGGGGTCTGACGTTTACCACCCCTAGACTTGATATGCGACATATCAGACGAAGAGACCGGACTGTACGTTAGGTGTTACTGGTTGGATTCACAGGAGTATGAGCGGGCTAGCTCGTCGATCTTCTGATCGCTCAATACCCGGATGGCCGTTACGTTTAGCAGACCGCTTGCGGCTTGTGGATGCTTGATATGATCATCATCTGCTACCGGCGTATTGACGAGTCTTTAGAGTCCTACACAGAGGTTTCCTGGCTCAAGCGAAACGAAATAGGAGCGCATATGAGATATGTGCAGGACCGAGAATAATGCGTGTATGTGATACCGCATTTCATTCTCGCGATATATATTTCGATTGGTTATATTCGATATGACCTAGTTATCGAATCATTGATTCGATAAATCGATACATTGGATTCTAGTCGGTTATGTGCGACATGACCGGATCATTGAATCAAATGTTGATTTAATGATTTAATGCATAATTATATATTTGATATATTATTTTGTATTAGCTAGTATTGGTTCACTTTATATGGATTTTCTCACTCGATGTGCAAGAAGTATATATGATATACTTTTGTGCACTACTTTGTATCATGTTTGATGATACTTGATAATATGGTTAAGTGTAAAGGGTTAAACCATGGTTAAGTGATGATTAGGGTTTTGGTTTTTCATTTGTTTATTTGTTTATTTATTTGGAAAGGATTAAGTTAAGAATGGTGGCTTATTTTGGAGCTATGTTGAAGCTTCTTGAAGCTTTGACAAAGTCCACCATCCTTATCTCATCCTTAACCCTAACCAATCCAACTAACCTTAGTTTAATCTCTACACTTGACCATGGTCAAGATATGATAAGTATTCATATTTGTTTCATTTTTAAAATAGAAGACTTATCATTCTTTCTTCATCTTCTTCTTCTTCTTCAAAAAGAAAGCTTGATGCCATCAATGGCAACTTGATTTTTAAAGTGAGAAATCCAATTCTAAAGTGAACCCACCTCCTATTTCTTCACCCTCTACCTCTTGCCAAGTTGTTTTGGGTGTTTTCTTCACAAGTTTCACCACTTGTTGAAGTCGGAGCTTGAGCTTGTGCAACCTCGACGTAGATCGTCTTTGACACGAAGCCGACGACCTATTCCGCTCGTTTTCCCGATGAAGCCGATGAACGAGTCTGGGATTCGAAAAGGACAGCGAGAGGATGCCTACGTGGAGCCGAGGAAGAGGATTACCGGATCTACAAAGGTTGTAGCATCTAACCTATAGTTAATTTGTTAACTAGTTTTGAATTTCGCCTAGAAATCTAGCCGACGATCCGTATTAGGGTTTCTCGGCACCCATAAAATTTTAAATTGGCATGTTCGATGCCTTGTGAGACCTCTATTGTGTGCCTAGGAACCCTACATTCCTCGTTTTGTACGTAGATGACATTCTATTGATAGGAAATGACATTCCTATGCTACAATCTGTCAAAGGATTCTTGTCACACAGGTTCTCCATGAAAGACCTGGGTGATGCCTCTTACATTCTGGGGATCCGGATCTATCGTGATAGATCCAAAAGGATGTTGGGACTTTCGCAGTCCAGGTATATCGACACTGTACTGAAAAGATTCAGTATGGAAGATTCTAAGCGCGGTAATCTACCGGCTTGTCACGGAATCACCCTCTCCAAAGAGATATCTCCCAAGACTGATTTGGAAAGGGAACGCATGTCTGTTATACCCTACGCTTCTGCGGTAGGCTCTATAATGTATGCGATGTTGTGCACCAGACCAGATGTAGCTTACGCACTGAGCGTGGTAAGCCGGTATCAGTCAGACCCAGGGGAGAAGCACTGGATAGCAGTAAAGAACATTCTCAAGTACCTGAGAAGGACTAAGGAGATGTTCTTGGTTTACGGTGGAAAAGACCTCAGGTTGGAGGCCTTTGCTGATTCCGGCTTCCAGAGTGATAAGGACGATTCCAAGTCCATGTCGGGTTATGTCTTTACCCTCAATGGAGGGGCGGTGTGCTGGAAGAGCTCCAAGTAGGACACCGTTGCTGACTCGACGATGGAAGCGGAGTATATAGCTGCTTGCGATGCCGCAAAAGAAGCAGTCTGGATGAAGAAGTTCCTAACAGAACTTCAGGTGGTTCCTACCATAGTTGATCCAATACCTCTGTATTGCGACAACAACGGAGCTATAGCTTTAGCAAAGGAACCAAGGTCCCATCAAAAGTCCAGACACATCTTAAGGCGGTATTACCTGATCAGGGAGATCATTGATCGTCAAGAGATCGAGGTTCGGAGAGTTGCTTCTGAAGAGAACATTGCTGATCCATTCACGAAGGCCCTACCTTAGATTCAGTTCGAGAGGCTACTCGAGATCATCGGTCTTCGATACGCCAGTACATGGCCCTAGTGCAAGTGGGAGATTGTTAGTGTTTATGCCCTAGAAGGCCATTACTGTATCATACTAGTTTGTATATTACTTAATGGAAGCTTGGGATATTCACATGTATATAACATTCTTGCTAAACATGGTAGTATGCTACTTGGTTTTTCTATCTTAATATGTGAGTATACGTATTGATAGAGCTCTTAGGATCTTGCTTGACTACCAGCGTTGTGATGGCAGTCACACTAGTGGGGGCTAGGTAGTCTACAAGCACATCCTTATTCAGGTCCCTGGTTGTTGGATTATCGAGATAGAGCATCGATACTCCGGAGTAGACTAGTGTGTACGCTTCTCATCCCAGTTGGGGAGATGGTCTGTCCCACAGCCGTCAGTACGTCGTACTGGAGATAGTATGCAAGTGCTCGTTAGGTTACGGGTACACCGGACAGGACTCACAGGAAACTGTTGGTTGGTTTTATACCAGTCGTCAGTGAACAGTTCCCAGGTGACATGAGTACAGCATAGTCCGCAGACTTGACATTGCTACTTCGCCTCGAGTGTGTCCCACTGTTCTTAGATTGCTACCCTACCACGGCTCAAAGGAGTCGTGCAAACAGGTAGCAGTTGGGTGCAGTCCCGAGCACTTGGAGGCAGTGGCGGTTAGACAGGATTCGTCTCTCCCGGTATTGGGGGTTGATATCGCACTGTGTAAAACAGCCATTACGCAAAGTCCCTGGCCAGGGCAAGCGAGATTTGCTGGTAGGTTCTAGTAGTTTCTCAGGGTGTAATGGGCTTCGCTCCGACACGACTTATACCGCTATTAGGGGACTGACGCTTGCCGCCCCCTAGGCCCGATATGCGATAGTCTAAGACGAACGGACCGGACTGTATGGAGATTGTCACATCAGACTCAGTAGGAGTTCGGATGGGTTTCCTTATCGGCCTTCTTATCGACATCTACCTGGGGACCGTTACGTACAGCTAGTGCCGCTTACGGTCTGTGGTTAAACCCACTGCCAGCGTAGTAGTCGAGTCTCTAGAGTCCCACACAGAGAGTTTCCCTACTCCAGGCAAAACGATATAGAGGTCGTATGGTTTTACGACAAGGGTTCGGACGTATACGTGTGTTTACACACGTACGACTTTCGGACAGTTTTTACCAGTCGGCTTTGGTTTAAGCCAGTTACTGGTATCCGGTTATTGGATTTATACAGTCTAAAGTTTTTCCGTATTTTTGCGGAAAGGAGGGGCGTTCTCGTAATTGCGCGAGAAGCTTCTAGAAGATGGTGACTAAGGAGGTTTAGGTGGCATATACAATGAATGTGATTAGTGAGTCATATGGATGATTCATCCATGTCATTAATGCATCATAAATGCTTAATGACTCATGGATGTGAATCATCACTAGATATTATCAAGCATGGTTGTTAAATTCATTTCTTTTCTTTTCTTGATAAAAAGAAATGCTTGATATATATTATGATAACTCATTATTCTCACTTGATTATTATCTTCACCTTCTCTCTGCTCAAGCTCTCCCTCTTCAAACCCTAATCCTCCCCTCTCATGTGTTGAGTACAAGGATTAGTTAGACTAATTAAACCATAACCCTCACTCTATATCACCTAGCTTCTTTGATTAGCACTTAAAGAAGGTTAGTTTCCTCAAGTTTAGAGGCTAAGCTTGGAGTAAAGCTCTCGGGTTGATCGTCTACTACTTCGAGAAGGCCGAGGAGGAGGAGGAGGTCGCAAAGACGAAGGACACGATTCGTTAGGTATAATCCCTAAACATAGTAGTATAGAACTTCTATGTTTCTTGTTAGTTATCGTTTAGCTTCGATTCGTGCGGTTAGTCGATGTTTAAGCAAAGAACAAGATCGTTTTTCATATTTCCGCCTCCCCGCAAGTCGTGGGGTGTTGTACATCGACTTACAATATAATCCTAAAATATAAAACCTGCAGCCTATAACAATGGCTAGGGTAAATATCTAACCCAAGTGTAATCCCATATGCCCGTGTCAGTGCCTCAGGTAGCAATATATCATATGGATGCGGTATGAATGCATGAAAACAGAATACATGAAACTGAAGAAACTGCTTTCATAACTTAGTGAGATTTTTGTATATTTAAAATGAGGTATCATAATGAAATCAGCATAAACAGTGTCTAGTATCGACACAAAACAAGTATCCAAATATCTCGATATCTCTGTGCCGCAATCTCTGTACCTCAATATCTCAAATATCTATGTATGTCTCAATCTCACTATCTAGGGCGCCGTCAGTCCAGACCGGCCCCTACCATCCATCTCAAGACCACGACGGTATCCTCCGGATATCCGACGCGTCGGGTAATATCACCATGTCGTAAAAAGGGCAGTGCATCCCAAAAAGTGGGAACCAAACCAAGTCGCCTCCACACAAATGAAGATCCATCAATTTCATGCACACGACCCACATATGCTGTGTGCATTTATTGATGGGGGCAATTTGTTGGGGTAAAAATTTACACCCCGGTTGACCAAGTCAAAATCAAAGTCAACCCTAAGCCAGGTGGGCCCAAGCACAGGACAAGCGGGCCCATGCCCAAGCCAAGCCCGTGGCCAGCCTCCCCATGCCAACCACAAAATTATGTAATAAATAATTTTTATGTAATTGTTTATGCATGAATGTAAACAAAATGGGCATAAAGCCAATATTTTGTAAGCCCATGGCTTATGTGCAAAAAGAAATGACACATGAGCTATGGGATGGCTAAAATGCCATTTTGTGAAGCCCAATGGGCTATATGTAAATATGTAAGCCTATAAAAGGCAACATGATTATGAATAAAGCAACACTTTTTCCATTCTCTCAAAAACCTAGGGTTTGTACATCTTTCCCTTTTCTGAAGGTTTCAAACCTTTTTCTTTCTTCGAATTAAATCAAGAGTTTTACTCTTCCTTTTCAAAAACAAGATAGTTTTTCACCACCAAACCCACAAAGGGGAACTTGGATCTATCTTTAGATCCCAAAAAGGAGAGATTTTGAGATCTCACATCTCTTGATCTTCAAGATCCAGCTAACAGAGGAGGAAGAAGAAGAACCCCTTCCATTAACCCCAAAAACACACTTAGGAGTCCAACTCCACTCTGATTTCTCTTCCAAGAATCTTTTTAGGCTAAAAGCCTCTTTTCCTCGCCGGCGCTCAAGCGCAGAGTGCCCACGTGCCGACACGTGGCGCGCTTGCGCTCAAGCACTCAGTGCTCAAGCGCAAAGCGCCCACGTGTCGACATGTGGCGCGCTTGCACAACAGTGCCCTGCGCTCGAGCGCAAAGCGCCCACGTGCCGACACGTGGCGTGCTTGCGCTCGAGCGCAAGTCGCCCCAGTGTCGACACGTGGCGCGCTTGCGCTCAAGCGCAAGCGCTCGAGCGGAAGTCGCCCCAGTGCCGACACGTGGCACGCTTGCGCTTAAGCGCACAACGCTCTGGCGCAAGTCGCCCCCGTGCTGACACGTGGCGCACTTGCGCTCAGGCGCCTAGCGCTCAAGCGCAAGTCGCCCCCGTGCCGACACGTGGCGCACTTGCGCTAGGGCATCAGGCGCTGAAGCGCAAAGCGCCCACGTGCCAACACGTGGTGCGCTTGCGCTACAGCGCTTGCGCAACAGCGCCCTGCGCTCAAGCGCAGAGCGCCCACGTGCCGACACGTGGCACACTAGCGCCTGAGCGCACAGCATCTAGGTGCACAGCGCCCAAGGCGCTAGCCCCACGCACCCTTTGGATGCCTTTTCCCCTTCTTTCTTATATATATATATACATATATACATATATATATATACACATATGCATACATATGTGCACACACACATACACCACGACACTGTCCCTGTTAGAAAAAAATTTCTAACGGGGCGCTGCCCTGCACCCCGCAAGGGGGCTGCTAGCCCCTTGACCCCCAACCCGCTATCCGGGTAGCGGGACCCCCGTAAAAACTCTTCGGGGCTCCCGATATATCCAAAACCCCCCTTTCAAAACACAACACACGTACACTGCACATTGAGTTCGCATGGCCAGTTTAACCCGTCAATCGGAGGTTCCCTCGCTCCAAAGGCGAGGGGTAATTAACGGCAGCTTAGTCCGCGGCTGCCGGAGATTCGGATCCCCACAATCAATAAACCCCGGCCTACTCGAGGCATGGGGAATCTGTAGTATGCTTGACAAGAGAACGCGTATTCCCATCTCAATGGGGTGACGAAAAACACCCTACAGATTCTGGCACGCCTGGTGGGACCAATCTCTCCTCCCCTATTTCGGGTTAAACGTTCATGCGAACTCAATCAATATACATATCTATATTTATACTAAAATAATGCTTTTTCATGCAGGATTTTCAAGCAATCACCTTTCAACAATGTCTCCGAAGATGAACTCAGCTCCCATCTCATACACGATGAAGATGGACTCCAGAACGGTCCTTCCGGCCAGTCTCGGGCGACAATGGGAGGAGGAGCCGCTACCATTTGGCTCTATTATGTTCGTGTTAGCTAATGCCATCCCAGCTCCTCAAGCTCCGGTGACCGACAAACCGGCCTCGAAAGGCAAGAGGCTAAATGTGGTGGTCTCGAAGGCATCCCAACCCAAACGCAAATCGGTGTCTGGACGGCTTTCCATGGCCCCAACTGGGGGCAAAGCCATCGGAACAAAAGAAGTTGCCAGACGTCGTGGGCAAGCCCAGGCGATACCTTCGACGGACACGCGGGCAGATGTCTTCTCAAGCATCCCCATCACTCGGCCTATGGCGGCTTCCCGAAGAGTAGAAGGCTGCCAAGCGCTTAAGGCAGAGAAGCTGAGGCAGAAGCGGCTCAGATATAGAGCCAACAAAAGGGCTATGGCTCTGGCCATGTTAAAATTTATGAATTTCCAAAGCCCGGACAGCTCCGCGAAACCAGCTGCCAGTGATGAAAGAATGGCTGAATGTGTTATCCACACTGTCTACATGGCCGGACATGAAGAAACGAACCCTCCTCTTCTTCACACCCATGGTGATGATATGGTTGACGCTACCCAGCATCGGCTCGATCTAAATGATGAAGATCCCGCTCAGGCCGATAAGCCAGAGGAGCCCGTGGTTCCTATGGAATTGAGCTCAGGCAATAAAGATTACCCGGTTGTCATAGCCGGAACTACAGAACAAGCATTATTCCAATGGCTTCAAAGGCAATTTCAGGACAGGGATGAGAAGATGGCCGAGGTCTATTCCAAAGTCGACGAGCTGGCAAACGTCGTGGCAGATCTCGCGACCCAAGTCGCCCGATTGCAATTGCAGTAGAATCAAATTTTGGCTCATGAGCCAGGGATTGATACCCGGGGGCAGCCAACTGATATCCCTTTCAACCTAAAAGCGGAGCGCCTTCGCGAAAAACGGCCGCAATCAGCCTCCAGTCCCTCCGATACATACGCCGGGGGGGAATCGCCTCTGAAAGAGAAGCTGGAAAAGGTCTATTCCTTCAAGAGGGAAAAAGTCCACAAGATATTCAGGGACGCCCTAAGAAACGGTCTACAACTGCTAGAATCAAAGAGACCGCAAGAAGAGAATATGACCGACGACCCAAAATATTGCCCTTATCACAGGGTGATAGGTCATGCCATTGATGACTGCTTCGTCTTCAAAGATTGGGTCGAAAGGCAATACAAGATGGGAGAGATAGAACTGTCTAAAGGCGTGTTAGCAAACAGTCAAGCCATGATCGCCGATTTCATGCAAATGGAGACCGAAGCCTTTCGGGAACCTAATCCTCCCAGACATGTGCCTCGAGGACCAGCATCAGTAAAGGCACCTACTCCAATGGAGGGAAAGACGAAGGTATACTCCTTCAGGAGGGATGAAGTCCGCAAAATATTCATGGACGCCTTGAACAACGGTCTGCAACTGCCTGTTCCAAAGAGGCCACAGGAAATGAACATGACCGGCAATCCCGTATACTGCCCATATCATAGAGTGGTGGGTCATACCATCGAAGACTGCTATATTTTCAAAGATTGGGCAGAGGACCAATATAAGCTTGGAAAAACCTCACAATCCTCGGATGTATCGGCAAGCCGCGGAGCTAGGTCATTAACACAGCTCCGCCAAGATCAAAGTTCAAGGAGCTGGGATAAGCAAAGATGACCCCCACGTCGTTAAACTGGGAACCGTCGACCTCTAAGTCGTTAAACCGGGAATGTAAAAAAATATATATGTAAGTAAATAAACAAAAAATGTGTAAATAAAAGAAAAATAAAGAAAAGCCGAAATGATGGGGTAACTCGCAAAAAACAAAATCAGCGAGTAAAGATAAACATGAAAATAAAGCCGAAATGATGGGGCAACCGCGAATAAATAGCCGATATGATAGGGCAATCGCGACCTTCGCGATAAGAAAAGCTGAAATGATAGAACAATCGCGGTAAAAAAAACAACAAAAAAACAACAACTGGCGAATGATGAGTTGCTCCTGGTACCATATTCCAGTGCAGCGATGCAGACGCCGACAAAAATCCATTTTTTCAAAATTCTTCCGGCCCTACGGCCAGTCCCCAAATTGACTGTCGTATACAATCCACGGGCTCAAATAATTCTCATCATACCCATGCCCCACCATAACCACCAGTTACGCGGCTGGTCTCCGCCTTTGGAATTATGCTCCATTGAGAGGACCCACTCATGTGTCCTCACGATACATGAGGAGAACAAACCTTTGTGGGATCCTTACGACTCACGAAGGAAAAACACACTTAGGAGTCCCCACGACTCCTAAGGAGAAAATACACCCGCGAGATCCTTATGACTCGTAGGGAGAAAATGCTTTTATGGAACCCTCACGGGCCATAAAATTGAAAAGTCTTAGGTGATAGGGATCTAAACTTGTCTACTAAGCCATCGCTTTCCAAAAGCCATACCCCAATGGCGAATGATGAGTCACTCCTTGTACCATATTCCAGTGCAGCGATGCAGACGCCAACCAAATTCCAAATCCCATACCCTAATGCGATGCAGGATAGCGGGACCCCCGTAAAAACTCTGCGGGGCTCCCGATATATCCAAAACCCCCCTTTCAAAACACAATACACGTACACTGCACATTGAGTTCACATGGCCAGTTTAACCCGTCAATCGGAGGTTCCCTCGCTCCAAAGGCGAGGGGTAATTAACGGCAGCTTAGTCCGCGGCTGCCGGAGATTCGAATCCCCACAATCAATAAACCCCCGCCTACCCGAGGCAGGGGGAATCTGTAGTACGCCTGACAAGCGCGCGCGTATTCCCATCTCAATGGGGTGATGAAAAACACCCTACAGTAAGAAAACCGCCTAACATCTGAGTCGATATATATATAAACATATATAGTAGTCGGTGATCCCGCCTCGATAATATCACATCCGATACCATATCTATAATCAGATATTCCCAAGTCAAGAGCGCGGATCTATCATCAATATATAGCTCGTACGTAAATCCGTCGTACGACATCCCCAAATCTGGGTACGGGTCAATATCATGTTCATCACATTATTCATCTGGTATCTTCTTTATCAAAGATCCTAATCCGGGTACTGATCTCTATTTAGTACAATACTGATACCAGCTAAGTATGCATGCACATGTGTGAAAACTACGTCAAAGGACCCGCTAAAACATCAGGCCGCATATCAAATACGAACCCTGTCATATCACCGATCTCACGGCCTCAAATCGAATCTCATCGACTCATCTCAAATCCCAAGTACTATTCTCAAATCCAGTATATGAACACATAGTCCCATACCTATGTGAACACATAACTATATAACCCCATATAAGCACATATGAAGAAGAATGTATGCAAGTATGGGTGTGTGTGTAAATGTGGTGCAACCTCTACTCTAGGGTCTCGCAACACTAAACCTATCCATTCACACCTAAAATCTATCTTTATCATCAATAAACTCAACAATATATAATCAATATATATGTGTGTATACGTATTCGTATACATAACTACGAACTGCGGGGGTGCTATACGCCATCCACCCGACTTCTCCCCGTAGATATAAATCTACTCACCTGGTCCTTTCTCGCCGGTGCCGACGTCGCCACGCGCTTGCTTATCGTCTCGAAGTCCACATGGGGTACCTACATATCATAACGCACCGTATCACATTAAAATCCGACTCATGACCAAAACGACACACGAATCACACATAGGTCAAAACCTATGGTTGCTTTCACAAATCAACTCAAAAACCCTCGACGTCGGCGTACAAACGCCAAACCATCGAGAAAAATCCAAACACACCAATCGTGATTTCAAAACTCACTAATTATATAAGAAATAGGGTTTAATTCATCAAAACCATAAAATTAAACAAATCGTTTTATTTTCCAAAAAACCTAGTTAGCACAAATTCCCATTTCGGTTCAAAACTTGATGTTTTACCCAAACTAAATATTTTAACGATTCTAATGGCCAAAATGCTCACTTATAATCATAATTAGGTCATACAAATCACCTCCATATTTTTAATCTCACTAATTATCATTAACTCAAAATTCAAGTTTGCAACAAATATCGATTTTAACACTTTTTAAAGCAAAATTCACAATTCATCAACTAGCTAGGTTTTGCATAGCCCTAAAGTGTTAAACTACATATTATGTTGCTAATGAGGTGATAAAAACCCTAACCATATTTTAAATTCTCAATTTTGAATTAATTACCAAAACCTAGTTTACAAATATATGTGATTTGGACAAATTACATATAACAAGTGCAATTTAATCAACCAAACTAGATTTTACATACATTAAGATGTTAAACTAAACATTGCATCCCCAATGATATAATAAAAACCCTAATTGAAATCACAAACCCTTACTATATTTTTCCAAACATTCAATTAAGCCCAAATTATTAACTAATTATGCTTGATTTAAGGTATTCAAACAACAATTTAACAAAAGGTCAAGTTTTATACCTCACAAGATTTGGGATCTATCATGAAAATCTTGACCTCCAATTTGAAAGCTTTTCACCAAAATCCATGCTTGAGAGGGTAAGGAAAAATGGGTAGGAGTTGGATTTTGATTTTGTGGGATTTTTGTGTTGATTTTTGGGCATTTTGTGATGAAATTTTGAGGTGAAATGAGAAGGAGAAGAGAGGGGGGCTGCTGTTGAGGGAGGATGGGAGGGGGGCTTGGCCATAATGGATGAGGGGAGAGAGAGAGAGTGAGGGTGGAAATGCAAGGTCAAGAAAGTCCAAGTCAACCCAACCCATACTCATGTATATTTACTCTTTTTTTCTTCTTTTCATTGTTTTCTTTTAGCAAAATCAAGTGGGGAAATGAGGGGCAACTTGGGGCTGCTGCTGATTTGGGGAGAGGAGAGAGAGTGTGGGTGAGTGTGGGTGAGGGAAAAATGATAAATGTTATACCCCAATATCTATTTACACTAATTTCACTATTTAAGCCTTTTTCTTCGATATTTTCTAACACCGTTTGACTGTTTCATTTCATTTCAAAAACAACGTGTTAAAATTTTGTTTAATGTGTTATGATGCACAAAATTTGTTTCAACCCATTCCAATTTGTAATTTTCCCTAATTAAATGTATTAGTGACGGCTTAAAATAATATTAAAATAATTAATTTCGGAAAATTTTTCAGAAAATTAGAAATTTTACCAGTGGCTTAATAAACACCAAATACTAGCAATTACATTGCTAGAATATGTATATTTAATTTTATAAAAGAGATATTTGTATTTTGAATTTTTACAGAAAACCCCCTTATTTTACCGATTTTCCGAAATTTCATCGAAACGATTTTCAAAACGTTATACACTGTCACCGAGAAGACCGTAGTATCTCTCGAGTGGATGAGAAACCCTACCAGATTCGCGGAGAGGCCGAGGTTCGTTGGAGACTATTAAATCTTTTGGTTTTACCAAATCATCAGCTGTTAGTTTGTCTAGCTGGAACTCCTTCCAGTTCTACCTCATGTCCACTAATTTCTTCACAAGAAATTAATTTTCTAAAAAAAGGTGGCATGCTGAGAAACAAAACACCTTTTTCTCCTCAGTATTAGATTTCGGTTAGTGTTAGTTTAGACGGTAATGCGGGTTTGCTGTAAAAAGTTACCAATTCGGGTTTCTCACATTTTATAACATTTAATTATTATTTTAATATTATTTGTTATGGGCATGCACACACGTGTGCACGTAAAAGTGAGGGTTTGTTTGTGCTAACTAGTATTTGTGACCATGACACCTAACCCTAATTCTAATCCTTTGCTTAATCTATTCTTGCTTTAAGCTAGCCTTTATCTTCTAGGTTATTGTTGTGAGAGAGAGAGATTCTTTTGGAAGAGAAAGGTGGCATGGTGGCTAATGATGGTGTGTGAAAGCATTAATGAGAAAATTAATGCAAAGGTGCATTCACCTCTTGCACTCACCTCTCTCTTTCTCTTTATCATTCTTTTCCAATTCTCTCTCACTTATTCATTTCTCATATTCTTCATCACTTTCTTATTTCAAACTGAACACTTCACTATCCAACCCAAAATCCCACAAAGTTCACAAACTTCATCAAAATCACAACTTTTTCTTGGATTTGTCTCTTGGATGCATAGGAGCTTGTATAGCTTGGATCTTTGAGTTCTTTTGGTTAGGTATTGATCCCTATCTGTTCTTTATGTAGTTTTTGTGTTAAGTAGACTTTCAGTTTCAGTTTAGAATGTTTAAAGTTTAGTTTTGTGCGAAATATCGTATTTTTAGTGTCGTATTTGATATCTGTGACCTGCTGTGACCCCGAGATTTTACTAGAAAACCAAACAGTGCAGTTGTGTTGTACCAGTGACCATAGGACATCACCTGGAGCACGAACCCAAGGAGCTCGGACTCGGCCGGCGACGTGAAGGGGATTTCCGGCGACGCCGGAATTCTGGTGGAGTTTTGGGTTTGGGTTTTTGTGGGTAGGTGTCTGTAGTGGTTTAGGTGTGTTTGGTTCTGTTTGATTGTTTAGCTTTCTCTGTATGAAAAATCTGGGATCACATGGGTAGTTTCTAGTGATACGACTACGCGCGATACGTTATCCGACACTGTCCGTGCACTTTGTGCTGGTTTTGTTCTTGGGTTGGTTCCATTGTGCCGCTACGTACGTTAGCCACAATACGAACACTTGAGAGTAGGTTTGGAGTTGGTGTTTCGGTAAAACGTAGTTTGTACGTATTTTTGGTCGTTTGCTAATATACACTTGTGTTATCGTTTTGTAGTTTTAGGTTCGCAGGCGGGGACTTCGGACGCTGCGAAGAGAGGGAAACAGGTGGTTGGATTTGCTTAGCCAGGACGGTTGGTGAGTAGATTTAACATCTACAGGGGAATCGCCCGCATGGCGTTATGCGTCTGGGCTAGAGATGTTATGTTTTATCGCATATTCTATTGCATATATAGAGTTACGCATACACATTACTGCTTAGTTATCGTTGTGCTTGGACTAGTACCCTTGGGACATTGCACTATTATTGACGGCTTATGTTGCACGAGCACTGATTAGATGCCACACACAACGTCAATAATTGCCATGACACGCACAATACCCTTATAGATATGATATTGTTTGGTTAGGGACATTGTGACATTGATTCATATTTCCTTGTGCATATGACTTATAGCATACCTGTATACCTACATGCTTACACATATGCCCTGACATGCTTACATGCTAGTTACCCATATACCTATATGGTAGTGTACCATTAGTAATATGTATATACATATATGAGACATAGCTACATCTACATCTGGCATACATACATACATATACCTGGAGGGTATTATGGATAAGCATAGAGACATACCTGCTATAGATACTTTTACATCATACATACTTCATATGGACACACATATCTTGCTATACCGACATGGTTACGCATACCTGGTTATAGCTACATGTTCACCTGTTTATGATGTTGCATCTGATTTCGGAGAAATCAGGAACCGCATGATATATATTTAATAACTTGTTGCAGTTAAATAGCAGTTTTCGTTTATATGCTCATATTACTGTTCCATGCTGCATATGTTACATTCTTGGATTTCATATGATGTCTTCTGATATGGTTACTCCTAAGTATATATAATAGTGGAGTGGGACGCTGTTATATATGCATATATATATATATATATATATATATATATATTAGTGGAGTGGGACGCTAATATATATGTATTGATTCATGCAGTTATATTTATTCATTACTTGATGCTTTCTGGATTTGAGGACCGTGGTTGTTTCATGAAATTATGTATTATTTGAAAAACCCGTATTCTCTTGATATGATATTTCAGTTTCCACCATGAGATTTCTCGGTTCTGAGCTTATATATACCCCATGCAAGGAGTAGTCATGGGCCGTGTGCGGGTACATGGTGGAGCCCGATTGGTTCCCCGAGGCAAGAAGTTCGAAGGTCCATGCCGTTGAGCCCGGCTGGGGGCGTTTGCCATCCGGTGATAGTATTTGGACTCGACGTATATTTGGGGGATATCGATCGAGGTTATGTACGTACATGTCTTACGGATTGCGGGTGGTGCTTACCCAGGTTATTAGGATGTACGTACATGACATTGGAGGGCCAGTCCCAGGTGATGGCCCCTCAGAGGTCAGTATTTCGGTGTCGATGCTAGACACTTGTTTCATGGTGTTTTTGGGTGTCGATGTTAGACACCCACCTTATATGAAACTTATGTGAGATATACTGATGTTGTACATACGGGATATGTGGGATATACTGATGTTGTATATACAGGATATACGAGATTTACTTGATATGAGAGCCAATTTAGGGGCTGATTTGAGGAACTTTGGGATTTATATTGTCTTGATGGACATTGGTCCTGTCACGAGGTCAGGATTCCGTGATTTATGACATGTGTTATTCCATACTCCTCATTTACTTTATATGCATTGCTTCATGTATTGTAGTACCTGCTAGAGTACTTTTCATGACTATTGCATATACATACCGTCATCTTATTGCTATCAGCTTGCATGTTTTGGATTCGCGCTGTACGTGCATACTTGCGATTACCTGCATATGTTTTTTTACTATTCACGAGTTGGAAACTCACCCCCGTTGTGCCACGGTGTTGCAGGTGTTTCCCCAGGGCAGTCGCGGAAGACTTTCCATCTTTCGTATAGTCTTTTGCTGTAGATACCGCTTTGGCTGACTATGCACGGTTTTGCTATAGGTGGGTTTTTGCGGCTATCCATTGTTGTTATTGTTATCTTATACCTTGTGCTCTCCATCTACCATTATCATGTTTTGACTTAGGGACGGGATGTGATGACGATATTGACTTGGATGTTTTATATACAGATTTAATCTTTATCGTCTTTTTCTTCGCTACGGCATCGTATTTTTGCTTGCGGTGGTTGTTTTCCGCCGTTTGGCGTGGATTTGCTCCCGTTGGGGGATGCTTTACTTTTGTCTCTGTATGTACCCATTTTGGGGCTTGTTTTACAAAGGAGGTGCTGCCAAAATTTTAAAGGAAGAAAAGTTGGACTTTAAAGAATTTGGTTTGAGATTTCAAATGTTTTAGCAATGTTCTTATTTCTTACTACTTTTGATGGTTTAGATTGCTAGGTTTTCGGCTTACTTAAATTGCGTTACGCCTGTAGACGTTGTGTAGATTAAGGGCCATCATGTGCTATTTTCGGGTCGTGACAAAGTTGGTATCAGAGCGTTAGGTTTTACCTTTCGGAGTGTAGGATGACCTTGGTATGATGGAGTAGGTAGCTTAAGCAGAGTAACATAGCGTGTGTATGTTCCGCGGCATACTTACGACACGGTATTCCGCCTAAAGTGACCTAAGTACTAATTGCTTGAAATTCCTTCTTTGATGATACATATGTAAGACTACGGTAGCGCCCCGGCCGTCTATCCGAGGCAAAAATGCGGAAACGAAAATTTTTCTTGACTTGAAAACCGGCGCTATCGTATGCTTAAAACCCAGATCGTAACCATTATCCTAATGCTAGATAACGAGAGAAAGGGTAGAGAGCTATACCGAGCGATCCGTGTCCTTCGGTCTTCGGCCACTATCCCAATCTCCCCGCGGCAACTCCGATCTTCATCTCCTCGTCGGAAAGGGCACCACTTCGAGTAGTCTTTTTATGGGCTCCCGCTTCGTCCGAAGCAACTCGGGCACGAAGTGTGCTAGCCGACGTGCCCAAGATGAAGTAGAGAATGTTGTGATCACTTTTTCTCTTGCATCCATGGTTTTGGATGGAGGTTAAAGTGTTGCCATTGATGGAAGCAATGAGCTAGAGGAAGAAGAAGAAGAATAAGAGCTTTTCTTTTTCTTTTCTTTTCTTTTATTGTTATGGAATGAGAGTGAAAGTGTGAGATTATGAAAATACAAGACCAATAATATCAACCATGGTAGCCCCTCTCTCTCCCCATCTTATTTCAACACATTAAACAATTCATTAATGTGACATTTTTACAAGAAAAGAGACCATGACTCATGATACATGTCTATGTCACATTAATGCATTGTCATGATGAAAACCTAGCTCATTATTTCCTTAAGCAAACATTAATCCAAATGTTTTCCATAACAAAAAGATCCGGCAACATCTAAAGTAAACTTGTGACGGATCACAAGGATACCCCTCACCTGTATATACATACCTGCATCCGCATTCCGACTGAATGCGAATGCGATAAGACTAAAGTAATCCAACAAATCTAATACTAGTATCCGGCTTAAACCAAAGCCCACTAATATGATCCGTCCGATCATGATGCGTGCAATACCGCACGTATATGATCGAACCCTGCTATATATCATACGGCCTCTACAACGTTTCGCCCGAAACTTGAGAAACTGTCTGTGGGGGACTCTAAAGACTCGTCAATACTTTGGTTGTGGATTTAACCACTAGCACGTCAGAGGTATTAGCCGTACGTAATGAGCTACCAGGTATTGACAAAAAGGGAGGTCGATGAGCGAACTCATCCTGACACCCTACTGAGCCTGTTAGTGACAATATCCGTACAGTCCGGTCCGTTCGTCTATGAGTATCGCATGGCGGGCCTAGGGGGTTGGTAAAAGTCAGACCCCCAAAAGCGGTACAAGTCGTGTCGGAGTGTAGCCCAGAACACCCTGAGATACTACTGGAATACCTACCAGTAAATCTCCTGCCTCGGTCGAGGGCTTTATGTAATGGCTCTCCTAGACACAGCGCGACCTCACCCCCAATACCGGGAGAGACGAACCCCTGCAGATCCGCTCACTGCCTCCATGTGGCTCGGGACTGTACCCAACTAAAACCTGTTTGCACGACTCCTTCGATCCATGGTAGGGTAGTAATCAAAGCACACTGGGAACTCATACGAGACAAATGACGATCTCAGGTCGATGAACTAACCTGTACACATATCACCAGGGAACTGCTATCTGACGTCTGGTATAAGACCAACTAGCATGTTCCCGGCGAGTCCTGTCCGGTGTACTCATAACCCAATGAGCACCTGTATACATCTTAGGTGAACCAACTGACACCAGTGGCTTGTGAGATCGACCACCGCCCCTCGTCGGGGTCTCGACTGTATACACTAGTCTACTCTGGAGTATCGATGCCCTGTCTCGAAAACTCCCACGACTAGGGACCTTTTAAGGATGTTCTTATAGACCCCAGCTCCCACGTATATGATCGCCATCATACTGCAGGCTGTCAAGCAAGAATCCTAAGGGCTCTATCAACGTGAAATAGTGACCTGTAAGGTCACCTGAAACAGTACACGATGATAACGATAAACCAGATAGCATACTATCATCTCGAGTAAGACTATTCTAACGGTATAGGTCCTCCCTCAATCATTGCAATCACGGGCGTGTGATCCAATAATTGACTCTAAGGGCACTATCCCCAACAATCTCCCACTTGCACTCAAGGCTAATTATTGCGATGTCGCATACTCACAGCCCGTGTGATACCGAACACCCAACTCCTCTACTAATCAGTCTCACAAAAACTGTTTGTGAAACTAATGCGTTCGAGGAATAGCCTCAGTGAGTGGATCCGCTCAAATGTTTCTTTCTATGTCTCTCTTTATCTCATGTTCGTGGAAAAAGCTATCTCCCGAAATGAGCAATACCTGTCTTAGAATGTGTCTGGATATCTGATGGGACCTAGTTCATAAATGAACTCCAAATCCAAACTTCTTAGACTGTATCGTCAACTGAACTTAATCAGTATCCTGCGCCATGCCTCCCTCAGTATCCGCTTGGACCACCTGTCCAAAATACTTCACCTCTTCAGAGGGAAAAACTATAACTCCGACATCCACCCTGTCATCCAGGTCACCTTGGAAGCCTGGAATGATAACCGTCTCCGGAAAGAGGCTGTCGTTATCATATCCCTAGAACATCCACTTATGTTCTAAAACTGCTTCCGAACATTTCTCCAGGTAGGATTAATATCAACTTATTGCATCTAGTGCAAAAACAACATCTGGTGTGGTACTTGACATCTCATGATTGACTCAATTGCCTAAGCAAGCGATCTGCCAATCATGCACATCCCTCTCCCCTTTAGTCTGTAAGACACCTTTAGAGAGGGTGACTCCATCACCTGCAGGTACACTACCATGCCAGGAGTCGTCCATTCTAAAACACCTTTAGAATGCTGTCTAAGTACCCAGATTGGAAAACTACCCAAATCTAGATCTAAAACCATAGATTTAGTAACCAGAATATCTGATATAATATCCAAATCCTATATGGAGAAACCACTATGTGACAACCAAAGTATAACCGATCGTAGTATAGGAATTTCACTTCCTACTCAGTGTATGTCATCCAAATACCAGGACATCACACCCTACTACCTTCTTAACAGATCCATCCCCTATTCTGATGAAGTCAAATCTATGACTGTAACATCAGAAATAGATGGTCTATCTCCGCTATATCCGCGTTAGTCTATAAATAGACATAAGCCACTTGTCCACTATGCTTCCGCTGCTCCCACTGACTAAGACAACCCTCTGGCAGAGTCATATACACGTACGCTTCTAAAGCTAGTTTAGAATGACGCTATACTCATCTTCCTGCTGGGTCTCACAGTCTGGAACAACATCATTGGCAAGTCTGGGTAAACAAGAACCTCCCTGTCACCGTCCTTGAGGTTACCGGAGTACCTCTCGGGTGCCTGAGGTTACCCACCATGTCTGCGGAGTGTTCAATGGAATGTCAAATCAGATTGAATTTTTAGATTCTTATTAAATTTTCAGTAATCGTTTGCGGTTCTGGAATCACTTACAGTTCTACCATACTCCCACTACTGTTTTCTGAAAAAATCCATTTTTATTAAAACTATGGCGAGTCTAGAACAATATCACTATTGTTTCTTCCAGATGGTAGAAAGTCAACCCTCGTCATAGCCCGGGTTAACCCACAAACAGCCATTACAGAAACGTGCCTTGAGTTATCCAGAGTCTGCTTTGAAGCATAAGCCGGACAACTCCCCGTACCTTAACAATGTCAAGATATGAACTGTTCTATATCCAATACAGAAACAGAGGCACTGATTTAATTGAACCAGATTCAAATCATGCAGCTGTCTCCAGTGCATGTCAACTAAATGGAAGGAGGCCGATCAACGTTACTCAACTTAGGAATGCTTCCAATTATGAGTAACCTGAAAGAGAAGCAAGTTCTCTTAACCATTACTATTAACTGAATACCATACACAAGTATCTACATCTTCGATCATCTTGAAGAATCCCGATACTTGCAATACTTGGTTCTCTACTTTACTCTTATACCTATAACTTCTCAAAACTTGGACCCTGTGTTTCTACGAAACACCTGTCTAAAAACTAGAGAAGTCACAAGTAAACCGAATATAGTACGAGAACCAACCCCTCTGTCCTCATGGACACTGGACAACATACAATACTCTGTATAAGTTTCCTGAGTCTAATAACTCATTCCCCGTGTGTCGTAGGTTGAAAACTGTACTTATGGTTAAGAAGAATTACACCGTTGTTTAATGCTCCTTACCTAACCATCCACTGATATAGGTAAATGTAATGGACATAATTTCAAAAAGGTATATCTCACTCTATAAAAATAGACGTACAGATATATCAATTTGAAATTGGTGCATAACAGCGGATATTCAAAACCAAATATTTGCCGTCCGGCAAACAACCCAGGCGATTTCCTCAAATATCACCAATTACAACAAATTCCGATATAATGAGGACGATCACCTAATTCCCAATAACTTACTCCCACTCACCATCTGTAAAACCATATAGATATGAGAATCATACCTGGTAAATACATACCCTGGAGCAAGGGCTAATTGGGAAATCAGTTTTCTATTAACAGTACACAGTGAAACTGAAACATTGAAATGTTTCGATGGGGTATCCGGGTATTCCTAGTAATGCCTCTTCCATTATCCAGATTCACAACTATAACCGTATATTTCTCTGCCATCTCTCCAAATCCCTTTATATGTCTTTTATTCATTACCTTCTGCACACCCCTTTAGGCCAAATGGTTTTCTTCCTTCCCTACCGTTCGGCACCAGCCTATGGTTTGGAAGAAGACTATCCAATAAGCGTAACAGGTGTACTGTCCTAATCCTAGGAGCACTCGCAATGCGAGAGAAGGTGAAGATAAAAGACAACCGAATAAACCTTATTCTTATTTCTCCTGAACCAGAATCCATCCCCGAACTGGAACAAGTTCCTTTCGAGTTCGTATATAACCATACGATGGAGTATCCAATAAACTGTGGATCTTCGTAGTGATACGGAGTGTCCTGGAGAAATACAAAGGTGATGTAGGATTGGCGAAGAAATACTTGGTTTGGTCGTGAATAGCAGTCGCGGTTTACTTTGCCCTCTTACTAATCCCTTTATTTGTCTTTACTTAATAACTTCTGTACACCATCGTTAGGCTAATTGGTTTTCTTCATTCCCTACCGGTCGGCACCTGCCTATGGTTTGGAAGAAGACTATCCAATTTGCGTAATGGGTGTACTGCCCTAATCCAAGGAGCACTCACAACCTGAGAGAAGGTAAAAGGAAAAGACAACTGAATAGTCCTATTCGTTTTCTACAGATCCAGAAACCATCCTCGAATAAATTCTTTCGAGTTCGTATATAACCATACGATGGTTTTATCCAATGGAAGTGGACGTTCGTAGTAATACGGGGTGTCCTGGAGTAAAGGGTAAAAGTAGGAGTGGCAATGAGGTTTGCAACTCTGACAATCCAAAAGCCAGTGTTTAAGAAGGTTCGGTTAAATATGGTCACTGAGTCATAATCTTAGGGTCAGGTCATGGTCTCTGCCAAAGAGAGAGAGAAAAGAAACACTCAGCGTGCACTCTAACCTAGATCAGAATGGTTATCAATTTATCTAATCAGGAAACCTCCCACTGTAACGTCAAATTCTCCTCCAAACCTGAAAGAAGAATTAGTCGGGATCACCCGAGGAGTAAACCAACTCATCAATGGGAATCGAGATCCAACTATCATCGCATGATAACGTGATGGAATCCACTCACGTTATCACACTCCAGAAGGTATGCGCATGCCTGGCAAGTTTCAGTTTCTTTAGAAACTCCCGAAGTATGTTTTTACCCCTAGGACCCAAGTGACCCTGACGAATAATCAACAAATAAAAGGTCCTAGTCAAGTTCAACCCGTCATTATCTTGATTGCATTAAACCCACCCGCACGACCCTTGACGAATAATCAACAAAGCCGTACGACTGTCCTAACCAATCCACATATCCATACGACAGAAAAGCATAACAGAGCTACCGCACACTACGCCTCGGCGAATAGCAACGACAAGCGTAGCGCGAATACTAAGCAATACTAATCTGAAATGACGGAGGGCTACGGCTGGTTTTTGGCGAAAAACCTTTAACGTAATGAACTTGATATCGTTGAAGGAACCGGATAGCTTTTATAAAAATATAGTGGCGAAAACCTTTACTAAAGAGGTCACTCCCGGTGAAGGGATCTCGGCTCTTTCCCCGTAGAATGAGGTGCAGGATATTCCAACTGAATACCACGATACAAAGCAAAAGTAATCGACTATAGAGAAGTCATTGCCCTGACGCAAACTTCTGTCCAAGGGATCACTCCCGGTGAAAGGATCTCGGCCCTTGCCTCGTCGACTGAGGTGCTGGATATTCATAACCGAATACCACTGTGCAAAACAAAAGAGAACGTCCTTGCAATAACAGCTTTTTGAAAAATTGTTCCAACAACATCAGAATAGGTTTGTTTAGTTTGCATTGATCCGAATCAATGCAGTCCCATCAATTGATCACACCAATAAAGAACGAAAATAATGATGTATGTATATGCCATCCGCATTCACCACTGGGTCCCGTCATCACCCGTTAGGTTACTTAACTAACGACAGAGCGGGGACTGGACTAACGCGGATGCAAAACATATACAACATCTACTATTATATATATCAATATAGAATATTCGCTCAAGGCGTGATAAAATGCAACATCACAAAAATGTAATAAGCATCACAGAACAATACAGATATCTGGGATCCCCGGGTTTCATAGAGCTGCTACTGAAACCTGACATTCCCCTGGTCGTGTGGATAGCCTGTGCAATGAAAACCTAAACCCCTACGGGCGCGGCAAGTTACCCGCCAAAACCTGAAGCGAGGCAGCCCCCTTCAACAACGTGAATGGACCACCCAGCACTTTACGGAATCCGGTAACTTGAGCACCCCTCCTTGGGTCAACCTGTACCCCCTACGAGTGCGGCGAATAGCCCGCCAATTCTAGAGTGAAGCCCCCTCCGTCTCAAAGCCATGAGATGCAGGCCCGTTGCCCTCTAGAACTCGGCTATCCGTGCACCCCACCGCGGGGTATACCTAGTACAGAAAGTAAAATATACACAACGGGTACATCGACCTCAGCCCGATCGTGCCCCAAAAGAATAATATACAAACAGGAAGTGACGGCAGTCCACATGTCGGACGCTTGCCCCGCAATATCAAATGTACATAATAACACCAAAACTGTACTAACATTGCATCCAGGCTATCCACCACGACAGATCTGCAACATCACAGCACAACACAGAACATCAACGTGAATGTCACGTTCGCAAATCCGTCTAAAAGGGCTATAGCAATTAGACAGGATTTACCGATCAAGTGACATTCACGGTCGCAGATATATTGTAAATACTGTGAACTAACAAGTTTAAAATTTTCGATCGACTAAATTTCCTGAAGTGGGCCCCAAGCACTACAGTAGCACTCAAAATAAATCTGGGCCCAAAAAGAATATAGCAGAAACCCAATTTCCATGTCAGAGAGCCACTGTAGAAATTTGGTCAAATGAAGAGTTATAACGGCGGCAGAACCGCGGCCAAAATGGGGTTTAGGCCGCGGTTCCACGGCGTTCCTAAGGAATTAGTCCACCAAATTTCTGCAGTGCCCCTACAAAACCCTGCCTGATTTTCTGCAGTACACCAAATAATTTTTAGAGCACAGAAAAAAATCGACAGAAACTGATGAAATGAAAACGCGGTTTCGAAAATTTTGTTCGATCAATACTTTAAACACGTTAGAGCAAGCTAGACTTGGTTAATGGCATGGCTCTGATACCATGTAAAACTACGGTAGCGCCCCGGCCGTCTATCCGAGGCCAAAATGCGGAAACGAAATTTTTTCTTGACTTGAAAACTGGCGCTATCGTATGCTTAAAACTCGGATCGTAACCATTAACCTAATGCTAGCTAACTAGAGAAAGGGTAGAGAGCTATACCGAGCGATCCGTGTCCTTCGGTCTTCGGCCACCATCCCGATCTCCCCGCGGCAACTCCGATCTTCATCTCCTCGTCGGAAAGGGCACCATTTCGAGTAGTCTTTTTACGGGCTCCCGCTTCATCCGAAGCAACTCGGGAACGAAGTGTGCTAGCCGACGTGCCCAAGGTGAAGTAGAGAATGTTGTGATCACTTTGTCTCTTGCATCCATGGTTTTGGATGGAGGTTAAAGTGTTGCCATTGATGGAAGCAATGAGCAAGAGGAAGAAGAAGAAGAACAAGAGCTTTTCTTTTTCTTTTCTTTTCTTTTGTTGTTATGGACTGAGAGTGAGAGAGTGAGATTATGAAAATACAAAACCAATAATATCAATCATGGCAGCCCCCCCCTCTCTCCATCTTATTTCAACACATTAAACAATTCATTAATGTGACATTTTTGCAAGAAAAGAGACCATGACTCATGATACATGTCTATGTCACATTAATGCATTGCCATGATGAAAACCTAGCTCATTATTTCCTTAAGCAAACATTAATCCAAATGTTTGCCACAACAAAAAGATCCGGCAACATCTAAAGTAAACTCGTGACGGATCACAAGGATACCCCTCACCTGTATATACATACCTGTATCCGCATTCCGACTGAATGCGAATGTGATGAGACTAAAGTAATCCAACAAATCTAATACTAGTATCCAGATTAAACCAAAGCCCACTAGTATGATCCGTCCGATCATGATGCGTGCAATCCCGCACGTATATGATCGAACCCTGCCATATATCATACGGCCTCTACAACGTTTCGCCCGAAACTTGAGAAACTGTCTGTGGGGGACTCTAAAGACTCGTCAATATTTTGGTTGTGGATTTAACCACTAGCACGTCAGAGGTATTAGCCGTACGTAACGAGCTACCAGGTATTGACAAAAAGGGAGGTCGATGAGCGAACTCATCCTGACACCCTACTGAACCTGTCAGTGACAATATCCGTACAGTCCGGTCCGTTCGTCTATGAGCATCGCATGGCGGGCCTAGGGGGTTGGTAAAAGTCAGACCCCCAAAAGCGGTACAAGTCGTGTCGGAGTGTAGCCCAGAACACCCTGAGATACTACTGGAATACCTACCAGTCAATCTCCTGCCTCGGCCGAGGGCTTTGTGTAATGGCTCTCCTAGACACAGCGCGACCTCATCCCCAATACCGGGAGAGACGAACCCCTGCAAATCCGCTCTCTGCCTCCATGTGGCTCGGAACTGTACCCAACTAAAACCTGTTTGCACGACTCCTTTGAGCCGTGGTAAGGTAGTAATCAAAGCACACTGTGAACTCACACGAGACAAATAACGATCTCAGGTCGATGAACTAACCTGTATACATGTCACCAGGGAACTGCTATCTGATGTCTAGTATAAGACCAACTAGCATGTTCCCGGCGAGTCCTGTCCGGTGTACTCATAACTCAATGAGCACCTGTATACATCTTAGGTGAACCAACTGACACCAGTGGCTTGTGAGACCGGCTACCGCCCCTCGTCAGGGTCTCGACTGTATACACTAGTCTACTCTGGAGTATCAATGCCCTGTCTCGAAAACTCCCACGACTAGGGACCTTTTAAGGATGTGCTTATAGACCCCAGCTCCCACGTATATGATCGCCATTATACTGCTGGCCGTCAAGCAAGAATCCTAAGGGCTCTATCAATGTGCAATAGTGACTTGTAAGGTCACCTGAAACAGTACACGATGATAAAGATAAACCAGATAGCATACTATCATCTCGAGTAAGACTGTTCTAACGGTATAGGTCCTCCCTCAATCATTGCAATCATGGGTGTGTGATCCAATAATTGACTCTGAGGGCACTATCCCCAACAACATATCCTTGTGATTCGACTTCCGTGTTCTGATCGAATTCTATTTTCATTTATAGCCTTATGCCGCCGATGACTTTAGGGACTCAGAGTGATGCATCGAGAGCCGAGGTCAGAGTTGACTCGTATGGGACGAGGACTGACCAGGATGGCACGCTCGTTGTACTGGAGCAGATGGATCCGCCTTCGATAGATCATATTGATAGGCTTGTGAAAGATGCAGGACATGTGCCAGACGATGAGTTCATTAGTTGAGGCCATTCGAGCGCTGCGACAGGAGGTTGTCACCCCTGTTACCCAGTTATTCTTTGCGATCAGCACATAGCTTTCCGTCACCTACACAGCACCAGTGGATGCAGCCCCAGTTGACGAGGCCCGTCTTTCCGGAGACTTTGGGAGTTTCGGATCAGAGGAGAGCCCATGCAGGTGTGCCAGCCCGTAGACAGAGGTTCAGTCGTCGAGACGGGTTTCGTGCACGTCGTGGGAGTATAAGAGTCTTGAGGCGAGGACAATCGTCTAGCTCTTATCCCCAGGATGGTCAGCGGTTTTCTTCCGGATGTTATCGGTGCGGGAGTTTGGATCATCGGGTTCGAGTTTATACTAAGCCACGTAGTCGTGAGGTAGCTATACCGCAGAGAGGAGGAGTTCAGCCAGTTGCGGGTAGAGGGCAAACTCGGGAGTTTGCTTCTACTCATCGGGACGCGCGGGCGTCCAATGCTGAGTTTTCAGGTATTCTAAATCTGCATGTTCTCTTGTTTCGTAGATTTGTTTTTAGTTAGGATCTATGCACTCGTTTGTTTTACACACTTTGCGCCGTGTTGGACCGAGAGTTGTGTATACTAGATCAACCATTGTTGTGATATTTTCTGTCAGCGATTCTTTTGTTGCGCGACACGTATTTCAGTCGTGTGCTAATCGGATAGGAGATAGAGATTCGTCTGTCGTTGTGATCTTTCTAGAGATGTTGGATTTGACATTCTCCTGGGCACAGACTGATTAGCTACGTGCTAGGCGTCTGTGGACTGCCGCGTGGAAACGGTCAGGTTTTGTTTTCCCGGCGAGTCAGTTCTTGTTGTGTAGAGGGACAGTGGTGCCGCCTCTCGCAGCTTGAATTCAGTCTTTTTCGCTTGTCGGCTTTTTGAGGAGAGGATGTCGAAAATTCTTGGCTTTCATGATACCGGAGCCATAGTGGGTTTGTTGGGCCGGGTTCCTTTCGTGCGAGAGTTTTCTGACGTTGTTCCAGATGAGCCGGCGGAGCTTAGGGAGCTTAAGGATCAGCTGCAGAGTTGTTTATTGGAGGACTTGTGCGTCCGAGTGTTTCGCTTTGGGGAGCTCCTTTTCTGTTCATCAGGAAGAATGATGGCAGTTGAGGTTGTACATTGATGGATTGTCAATTGAACCGGCTTACGGTGCGGATAGGCATCCTTTACCTCGCATTGACGATTTCTTTGTTTAACTTGCTCCAGAGTGCGAGACATTTTCTAAGTTAGTTTGGGATCAGGTCATCATTGGTTGCAGGTTCGGAGTGACGGCATTCCGAAGACTGCTTTTGTGAATGTTACGGGCTTTATGTGTTTTGGTGGTGTCGTTGGACTCACCAATGCCCTAGCAGCATTCGGGGATGTGATGAACCAGATTTCTTCAGGCCGTTCCTCGACCAGTTTATTATTTGTCACTGATGACATTCTGGTCTTTTCCTTGTGTCGTGAGGAACATGAGCAACACTTGAGAATTTATTTTACAGACCTTGGGACAGCGCCAGCTGTTTGCTAAATTCTTGGAGTGTTCCTTCAGGCTTGATTGTGTTGACTCCTAGGTCTGGTGGTTACGAGAGACGGTTTTTCGTACGGACCGAAGGAGATCGAGGCCGTATAGCTTTGGCCCATACTTATATCCGGGACAGAGGTCCGCAGATTTTGGGCTTAGCAGATTTTTACCGCCGTTTCGTGCAGGATTGTTAGGGTATCGCTGCACCGTTGACTGAACTGACCGGAAAGGAGGGTCTTTTTCTTGGACTGGGGCATGTGTGCGGAGTTTTCAGCAGTTGGAGATTCAGTTGACAACTGCACCAGATCTTTCTTGTTTTTTGGTTCGGGCGACTTTGTTGTTTTACTGTGATGTTTTATGAGTGGGGCTCGATTTTGCGCTGATGTTGCACTATAGAGTTATCGCTTATGCTTCCCGACAGTTGTAGGAAGTACGAGCAGGATATCCCACTCATGATTTGGAGATGGCCGCGGTGGTCGTGCGTTGGAGATTCGGAGACACTACTTGTTCGGAGAATCGTGTCAGATTTTCATGGACCAACAGAGCCTAATCTACATCTTCCTGCAGCGGGTTTGATTGTTGAGACAACGCTGTTGGATTGAGCTTGCAGAGGATTGTGTTTTGTGAGATCCTTTGGTTACCCGTGGCAAGGCGATTGTGGTAGCTGATGCTTGAGTCGTAGGCCCCGGGTTAGCTTGTTCCAGTCGTGCGCAGTTCAGAGACAGTCTTCTGTAGATTTACAGTTCTTTTGTGATCGCGGAGTACAGCTAGGTTCGCCTTTACTGAGGGGACATCTTTCTCATATCCGCGCCCGACCATTTTTCCTTAATCGTTTTCGTGAGGCACAGCCCACCGATGCTCGTTGTCTGTGATACTTGAGCATGTTCGGCAGGGTAAAGTTTTGGAGTCCTTGATTTGTGACTAGGGTGTGCTACGTTTAAGGACGCGTTTGTGTGTACCTGGTGTTGATGGGTAGAGACACGAAATCCTAGAGCAGGAACATCACTCAGCTTCCTGTGTTCATTCACGTCCATATTTATGTGACGTGACTTGTGAGATAGTTACGGGTGGGCAAGGATTGAAGAGTGAAGTTCGAATTTCGTTCAAGGTGTTTGTCTTGTTGTTAGGTTGTGTCGTTTGCCATTCTATTTTTCTGACTCTGCGTGAGTAGGATTTTTGGACCCCAGCTAGTCTAGAGACTTCGGAGATGATCCAGTTAGTTCAGGTCAGGATGAGGACAACCCAGTGCAGACAGAGGTCTTATGTAGATCGTGGTGGTCGCAGACTTGAGTTCGCAGTGGGAGATCATGTATTCCTAAGGACTTTCCGATGAATGACGTGTTGAGTTTTGGGAAGCTTATCTCAGGATCGTAGGTCCTTTTGAGATCCTTTAAGAGAGTTAGTTTCGTTGCCTTTATTTTGGCACTTCCGCCCAGATTATTGAGTATTCACCCCGTATTCCTTGTGTCAATACTTTGCAAATACCTTCATGACCTTTCTCACATGATTTAGCATCAGACCATTTAGCTTGGACGCGATCTTTTCGTTCACCGGCAGCCATTTGTGTTAGTGGCTCGGCAGATGGAGAAACTTTGGTCAAGGGTCTTGCCATCTGTGGAGGGTTTTCTTGGACGTAGCCGTATAGTGAGGTGATCACTTGGGAGGCTGCGAGTGAGATTTGGGAGTTTTGTACTCATCTCTTTGAAGGTACGCTTAGTGAGAATTTTAAATTCGGGAACGAATTTTTATAAGGGGGGAGATTGTAACGCCTTAGATTTCGGTTAGTGCTAGTTTAGACGGTAATACGGGTTTACTGTAAAAAGTTACCAATTCGGGTTCCTCACATTTTATAACATTTAATTATTATTTTAATATTATTTGTTATGGGCATGCACGCACGTGTGCACGTAAAAGTGAGGGTTTGTTTATGCTAACTAGTATTAGTGACCATGACACCTAACCCTAATTCTAATCCTTTGCTCAATCTATTCTTGCTTTAACCTAGCCTTTATCTTCTAGTTTATTGTTGTGTGGGAGAGAGATATTCTTTTGGAAGAGAAAGGTGGCATGGTGGCAAATGATGGTGTGTGAAAGCATTAATGAGAAAATTAATGCAATGTGCATTCACCTCTTGCACCCACCTCTCTCTCTCTTTATCATTTCTTTTCCAATTCTCCCTCATTTATTCATTTCTCATATTCTTCATCTTTTTCTTATTTCAAACTGAACAGTTCACTATCCAACCCAAAATCCATCACAAAATTCACAAACTTCATCAAAATCACAACTTTTTCTTGGATTTGCCTCTTGGATGCATATGAACTTGGATAGCTTGGATCTTTGAGTTCTTTTGGTTAGGTATTGATCCCTATCTGTTCTTTATGTAGTTTTTGTGTTAAGTAGACTTTCAGTTTCAGTTTAGAATGTTTAAAGTTTAGTTTTGTGCGAAATATCGTATTTTTAGTGTCGTATTTGATATCTGTGACCTGCTGTGACCCCGAGATTTTACTAGAAAACCAAACAGTGTAGTTGTGTTGTACCAGTGACCATAGGACATCACCTGGAGCACGAACCCAAGGAGCTCGGACTCGGCCGGCGACGTGAAGGGGATTTCCGGCGACGCTGGAATTCTGGTGGAGTTTTGGGTTTGGGTTTTTGTGGGTAGGTGTCTGTAGTGGTTTAGGTGTGTTTGGTTCTGTTTGATTGTTTAGCTTTCTCTGTATGAAAAATCTGGGATCACATGGGTAGTTTCTAGTGATATGACTACACGCGATACGTTATCCGACACGGTCCATGCACTTTGTGCTGGTTTTGCTCTTGGGTTGGTTCCGTCGTGTCGCTACGTACATTAGCCACAATACGAACACTTGAGAGTAGGTTTGGAGTTGGTGTGTCGGTAAAACGTAGTTTGTACGTGTTTTTGGTCGTTTGCTATTATACACTTGTGTTATCGTTTTGTTGTTTTAGGTTCGCAGGCGGGGACTTCGGACGCTGCGAAGAGGGGAAACAGGTGGTTGGCTTTGCTTAGCCAGGACGGTTGGTGAGTAGATTTAACATCTACAGGGGAATCGCCCGTATGACGTTATGCGTCTGGGCTAGAGATGTTATGTTTTGTCGCATATTCTATTTCATATATAGAGTTGCGCATACACATTACTGCTTAGTTATTGTTGTGCTTGGACTAGTACCCTTAGGACACTGCACTATTATTGACGGCTTATGTTGCACGAGCACTGATTGTATGCCACACACAACGTCAATAATTGCCATGACACGCACAACACCCTTATAGATATGATATTGTTTGGTTAGGGACATTGAGACATTCATTCATATTTCCTTATGCATAAGACTTATAGCATACCTGTATACTTACATGCTTACACATATGCCCTGACATGCTTACATGCTAGTTACCCATATACCTATAGGGTAGTATACCATTAGTAATATGTAAATACACATATGGGACATAGCTACAGCTACATCTGGCATACATACATACATATACGTGGAGGGTATTATGGATAAGCATAGAGACATACCTTACTACGGATACTTTTACATCATACATACTTCATATGGACACACATATCTTGCTATACCGACATGGTTACGCATACCTGGTTATAGCTACATGTTCACCTGTATATGATGTTGCATCTGATTTCGGAGAAATCAGGAACCGCATGATATATATTTAATAACTTGTTGCAGTTAAATTGCAGTTTTCCTTTATATGCTCATATTACTGTTTCATGCTTCATATGTTACATTCTTGGATTTCATACGATGTCCTCTGATATGGTTACTCCTAAATATATATAACAGTGGAGTGGGGCGCTGTTATATATGCATATATATATATATATATATATATATATATATTAGTGGAGTGGGACGCTAATATATATGTATTGATTCATGCAGTTATATTTATTCATTACTTGATGTTTTCTGGATTTGAGGACCGTGGTTGTTTCATGAAATTATGCATTATTTGAAAAACCCGTTTTCTCTTGATATGATATTTCATCTTCCACCATGAGATTTCTCAGTTCTGAGATTATATATACCCCATGCGAGGAGTAGTCGTGGGCCGTGTGCGGGTACATGGTGGAGCCCGGTTGGTTCCCCGGGGCAAGAAGATCGAAGGTCCATGCCATTGAGCCCGGCTGGGGGCGTTTGCCATCCGGTGATAGTATTTGGACTCGACGTATATCTGGGGGATATCGATCGAGGTTATGTACGTACATTCCTTACGGATTGCGGGTGGTGCTTACCCAGGTTATTAGGATGTACGTACATGACATTGGAGGGCCAGTCCCAGGTGATGGCGCCTCAGAGGTCTATATTTCGGTGTCGATACTAGACACTTGTTTCATGGTGTTTTTGGGTGTCGATGTTAGACACTCACCTTATATGAAACTTATTTGAGATATACTGATGTTGTACATACGGGATATGTGGGATATACTGATGTTGTACATATAGGATATACGAGATTTACTTGATATGAGAGCCAATTTGGGGGCTGATTTGAAGAACTTTGGGATTTAGATTGTCTTGATGGACGTTGGTCCTGTCACGAGGTCAGGATTCCGTGATTTATGACATGTGTTATTCCATACTCCTCATTTACTTTATATGCATTGCTTCATGTATTGTAGTACCTGCTAGAGTACTTTTCATGACTATTGCATATACATACCGTCATCTTATTGCTATCAGCTTGCATGTTTTAGATTCGCGCTGTACGTCCATACTTGCGATTACCTACATATGTTTTTTTACTATTCACGAGTTGGCAACTCACCCCCGTTGTGCCACAGTGTTGCAGGTGTTTCCCCAGGGCAGTCGCGGCAGGCTTTCCATCTTTCGTATCATCTTTTGCTGTAGATACCGCTTCGGCTGACTGTGCACGGTTTTGCTATAGGTGGGTTTTTGCGGCTATCAATTATTGTTATTGTTATCTTGTACCTTGTACTCTCCATCTACCATTATCATGTTTTGACTTAGAGACGAGATGTGAGGACGATATTGTATATATTTTGGTGACTTGGATGTTTTATATACAGATTTAATCTTTATCGTCTTTTTCTTCGCTACGGCGTCGTATTTTTGCTTGCGATAGTTGTTTTCCGCCGTTTGGCGTGGATTTGCTCCCGTTGGGGGATGCTTTACTTTTGTCTCTATATGTACCCATTTTTGGGGCTTGTTTTACCAAGGAGGTGCTGCCAAAATTTTAAAGGAAGAAAAGTTGGACTTTAAAGAATTTGGTTTGAGATTTCAAATGTTTTATCATTGTTCTTATTTCTTACTACTTTTGATGGTTTAGATTGCTGGGTTTTCGGCTTACATAAATTGCGTTACGCCTGTAGACGTTGCATAGTTTAAGGGCCATCACGTGCCATTTTCGGGTCGTGGCAGTATGGTAGAAGATATTCCCTCGCAAATATTCGGGATATCCAGCAAACTTACACAGAACTGACCTTGCCTCGAGCTTGTCCAGATTTTGCTTTTCAGCATAGGTCGGACAACCCCATATTTTAACTCGTTTAAGACATGGTCTCTACCCATTCCATTCAAATATCCATCTTTATGTAACTTAGCCAGTCGTGTCGCATTGATATGACCAAGTCTACAATGCCCCAAGAAGGATTCGTTCATTTCTGAACTCTCCCTCTTATGTGTGTTTTGTATATTAAGGATTGTATTTTGATTGAGAATGAATATGCCATTATGTAACGATCCTGATCCAATCAACTTTTGATCTAAGAATATGTTCATAACATTATCCTTTACTACAAAATTATATCCTTCTTTACTTAATAAAGAAACTGATATAATGTTGCACATCATGTTCGGTATATAATAGCACTCATTCAGAATCAGTGTATTACCACTTGGTAATACAAGGTGATATTCTCCAACTGTTTTGGCTGCAATACTTGCACCATTCCCTACTTGAACGGAATGATCACCTTTTCCCAGTTCTCTACCTTTACGTAGCCCATGTAACATTTTACATATATGGGATCCCGATCCGGTATCTAATACCCAGGACGTAGGGTGAACTGAGAAACAGTTCTCAATAACTAATACACCCGAAGAAGGTGCATCAACATGCATGTTCTCCGTTTGGGCGGCGTGAGAATCCAGATGTTCTCCTGTTTCCTGCTCAGTCTTATAATACTAATAAGATAGAACGGGTCCAACGTTCCCCTGCTCAGTATAATAAGCGGGTTCAGTCAATACATCCATTTTATTATCTTGATTAAGTCCTGACATGGTCGCTACCTGGAGAGAGAGAGAGAGAGAAGAAAAACACTTTAGCGCATGCTCTTGCAAGATTAGATTGGTTATTATCTTATCTAATCAGGATGTCTCCCACTATTTTTATCAAATCTTCCTTCAAACCCTAAAAGGTAAGATTAGCCGGGATTAATTACACCCTACAATTTCGTCAATCTTTCAGCCAGATCAGTGTCGGTACTTGAGGGAGGTTCCCCGTGCTTTCGCACGTACCTAATTAAAATAAACCTCGTTTTCCCAGAGGCATGACCCCGTTAACACCTTTCTAGACACCTACTTGATCGGCTAATTGTTTTGTGTAAAATTCTCCCAGGAGTAATTCTTACTCGCAGTGGGTATCGGGATCCAACTATCTCATAGGAGGTATGCAATCTCATTGCAAATTTCAACACTTGAAATTCCTGATAATATTTTGCCCCTAGCAACTTATGACCTTAACATAGTCAACAAATCATAGTTGCTAGCCAAGTTCAACCCGTCATTTCCCGATTGAATTAAACCCACCTGTACGACCCTTAACATAGTTAACAAAGTCGTACAACTACCCTAATCCAATCACATCTCATGTTTTAGCAGATAAGTACTAATTAGCTATCGCGCACTACGCCTTAAAATAGTCAACAAACGTAGCACGAATACTAACTAGTCTCTATCTGAAATGACGGAGGGCTACACAAGTTTTTAAGAAAACCATGAGCGTAATGAACTTGATATCGTCGTAGAATCAAGTGTTAGTTATATGTATGCCCTAGAGGCCATTACTGTACATAGGATGTATATTGTAGTGGATGTTGGGACATATATAGGTAAGACTTTCTTGCTCGACATGATAATACGCTATCTGGTTGCTCTTTATCTTAACATGTATACTTGTTGTCTCTCTATTACATGTTGATAAAGCCCTTAGGATGTGTACTCAACTTCCAGGACTATGATGAAGATCATACTAGTGGGGCCTGGGTAGTCAATGAGTACATCCTTCAATATTCCTAGTCGTGGGAATATCGAGACAGGGCATCGATATTCCAGAGTAGGCTAGCGTATATCTTCTCGATCCATGTGATGGGCGATGGATGATCCCATATCCATTGGTGTTTGACATCAGAGATGGTATGCAGGTGCTCAGTGATGACTGGGTACACTGAACGGACTCGCCGAGAACTCCCAGATGGTATTATACCTCACGTCAGATGGCAGTTCTCTGGTGACACTGGTACAGCTTAGTCTGTTGACCCAAGATCGTCATAGAGTCTTGTGTGTCTCCCACTGTGCTTTGATTTCCACCCTACCACGGCTCTATTGAGTCGTGCAAACAGGTGGTTTTTGGGTACAGTCCCGATTCACATGGAGGCAATGAGCGATAGGAGGGGATTCGTCTCTCCCGGTATTGGGGGTTGATGTTGCGCCATGCTCGACTGGCCATAACTGGAAATCCCTGGCCAGGGTTGCACTGATTTACTGGTAAGTGTTATCAGTAGTTTCATGCTTGTTATGGACCTTACATCGGCATGACTTATCAAGCTACTGGGGTCTGACGTTTACCGCCCCTAGGCGAGATATGCGACATATCAGACGAATAGACCGGACTGTGCGGTAAGTGTTACTGGATGGATTCACAGGAGTGTGAGCGGGCTTGCTCGTTGATCTTCTGATCGCTCAATACCCGGGTGGCCGTTACGTTTAGCAGACCGCTTGCGGCTTGCGGGTGCTTGATATGATCATCACCTGCTGCCGGCGTATTGACGCGTCTTTAGAGTCCTACACAGAGGTTTCCTGGCTCAAGCGAAACGAAATAGGAGCGCATATGAGATATGTGCGGGATCGAGAATAATACCAGTATGTGATACTATATTCTATTCTCGCGATTTGTATCATTGGACGGTTATATATGATATAGCCGGGTTACCGAATTAAGTGTTGATTCGATACATTGATACACTTGATATTAGTCGGTTATATGTGATATGACCGGATCATTAAATCAAGTGTTGATTTAATGATTTAATGTATAATTATATATTTGATATATTACTTTACATTAACTAGTATTTGTTCACTTAAGATGGATTTTCTCACTTGATGTGCACAAGTAGTATATGTGATATATTTTTGTGCACTAGATTGTATCATGTTTGATGATACATGCAAACTTGGGTGTTTGTATGATATACACCATGTTTAGTGAATGGTTAGGGTTTCATTTGCCTTATTTATTTATTTTCTTTTCTTTATTTATTTTTGGCAAGAAACAAAATGGTGGTGGCTTTTCTCACTTTGGCTTGAAGCTTCATGAAGCTTCATAGCATCTTTGACAAAGTCTAAGCCATTTTGTTTTAACCTAACCATTTAACTAAACCCTAGTTTATTCTCTACATGAGTTTACTCACCCATGGTTGCTAAATGATAAGAATCACTTGGATTTTCTTATTGAAATAATTCTTTTTCTTTCATCTTCTTCTTCTTCTTCATGAAGAAAAGAAAAGCTTGCTAGAAAATTCTAAGTGATGAAATCAAGTGAGAAATCCAAATCCAAAGTGAACCCACTTCCTATTTCTTCATCCTCTACCACTTGCCATGTAGTAGAGCGTGTTATCTTCACAAGTTTTATGACCAAGTGAAGATGGAGCTTGATCTTGAGTTGCCTCGACGTAGATCATCTTCGGCATCGAAGTCGACGACCTAGCCCGATCATTTCTCCGACGAAACCAATGCTAGAGTCCACGATCCCGATGGTCGCAGCGGAGGGACGTCATCATGGAGCAAAAGAAGTGGAGGACCGGATCTACAAAGGTTGTAGTCACTTTCACTTAGTAGCAAAGTAGTTTGCTTGTTTAGTTTCGCCTTATCTCTAGTAACGATCTAGTTTAGGGTTCTTTGGCACATAGAAAATTTTGAATTGGACATGTTTGATCAGTTGTAGAATCTCATGAGTGTGCCTAGGAACCCTACATCAAGTGATTTTGAAAAGGAGTGTTTTTGAGGCTTTTGTAGTTTCGCTAAAGAGGCCACTCCCGGTGAAGGGATCTCGGCTCTTTCCCCATCGAATAAGGTGTATGATATATCATATATACCGCTGTGCAAAGCAAGAACTATAGAAGCTGTCAAAAACTAAACCGCGAGTTTGTAGCATCTGCCAGTTTAGCTAAAGAGGTCACTCTCGGTGAAGGGATCTCAGCTCTTTCCTCATCGAATAAGGTGCAGGGTATATCATATATACCGCTATGCAAAGCTGTAGGGTTCCTAGGCACTCTCAAGAGGTCTCACAAGGCATCAACCATGCCAATTTCAAAAAATCTAGGTGCCGAGAGACCCGACTACGGATCGTTTGCTAGAAAACTAGGCGAAAAAGCTAACTAGTTAACACTTAACTACAAGATAACGGAAATACAACCTTTGTAGATCCGGTCCTCCACCTCCACAGCTCCGAGATGAGGTCCTCTCCGCTGTCCAAATCAAATCCGGGCTCTAGCGTCGGCTTCATCGGAGAATGAACGGGCTAGGTCGTCGACGACGTGCCGAAGATGATCTACGTCGAAGCATCACTAGATCAAGCTCCAAACTTCACCAAGTCATGAAAACTTGTGAAGGAAACACACTCTACTACTTGGCAAGAGGTAGAGGATGAAGAAATAGGAAGTGGGTAGACTTTAGAATTGGATTTCTCACTCATTTCATCAATCCACCATTGATGAAATGAAGGTTTCTTCTTGAGTTCAAGGAAGAAGAAGAAGAAATGATATGATAAGTTATTTGAAAAAGAAAAGAAAATGAATTCTTATCATAAAATTAACCATGGTCAAGTGTAGAGATTAAACTAGGGTTAGTGGGAATGGTTAGGGTTAAGGATGAGATAAGAATGGTTGACTTGATCAAAGCTTCATGAAGCTTCAACTAAAGAACAAAATTAGCCACCATTCTTTTCTCTTTTCTTTTATTCATTTATCAAAAATAAAAGGATAATTAAATAAGATAAATGAATAACAAATAATAAACCCTAACCATTTCATTAACCAAGGTTTAATACTTTACACTTAACCAAAAAGCATGTATCATCAAACATGATACAAGCAAGTGCACAAAATCATATCACATATATAATGCGCACATCCGAGTGAGAAAATCCATCTTAAGTAAACCGATACTAGTTGATGCAAAGTAATATATCAAATATATAAATATGCATTAAATCATTAAATCAACACTTGATTCAATGATCCGGTTATGTCGCACACAACCGACTAGTATACAATATATCGGCTTATCGAATCAACGCTTGAATCGATAACTAGGTTATATCGCATACAACCATTCGATACATTTATCGCGAGAATAGAATACGGTATCACATACACGCATTATTCTCGGTCCCGCACATATCTCATATGCGCTCCTATTTCGTTTCGCTTGAGCCAGGAAATCTCTGTGTAGGACTCTAAAGACTCGTCAATACGCCGGCAGCAGGTGATGATCATATCAAACACCCACAAGCCGCAAGCGGTCTGCTAAACGTAACGGCCACCCGGGTATTGAGCGATCTGAAGATCGACGAGCAAGCCCGCTCACACTCCAGTGAATCCGACCAGTAACACTACCGTACAGTCCGGTCTGATCGTCTGATATGTCGCATATCTCGCCTAGGGGTGGTAAACGTCAGACCCCAATAGCTCGATAAGTCGTGTCGATATGAGGTCTATAACAATTCAAGAAACTACTGGTAACACTTACCAGTAAATCTCAGCAACCCTGGCCAGGGATTTCCTGTTATAGCCAATCGAACACAGCGCAACATCAACTCCCTATACCGGGAGAGACGAATCCCCTCCTATCGCTCATTGCCTCCATGTGACTCAGGACTGTACCCAAAAACCACCGTTTTGCACGCCCTCTTGGACGTGGTAAGATGGAAATCAAAGCACAGTGGGAACCACACAAGACTCTATGACGATCTCGGGTCAACAGACTACTCTGTACCAGTGTCACCAGAGAACTGCCATTTGACGTGAGGTATAATACCATCTGGGAGTTCTCGGCGAGTCCGTCCAGTGTACCCAGTCTCTACTGAGCACCCGTATATCATCTCTGATGTCAAACACCAATGGATATGGGATCATCCATCGCCCATCTGTATGGGTCGAGAAGGTACACGTTAGTCTACTCTGGTATATCGATGCCCCGTCTCGATACACCCACGACTAGGGACTTTGAAGGATGTACTTATGGACTACCATGTCCCCACTAGTATGATCCGCATCATAGTCCAGGTAGTCAAGTACAGATCCTAAGGGCTTTACCAACATGTAACAGAGAGACAATTAATATACACGTTAAGGTAAAGTTCAACCAGATAGCATACTATCATGTCGAGTAAGAAAGTCCTCCCTATATACGTCCCAGCATCCACTACAATATACATCCTATGTACAGTAATGGCCTCTAGGGCATACATATAACTAACAATCTCCCACTTGCACTAGGGCCATCTGATAGCAGTGGTTGTAGTATCTCATACTCAACCATCCCATAAAAGTCTCTCTCTGGGAACAGGCCTTTGTGAGTGGATCCGCTGTGTTGTCCTCTGAGTCTACTCTCCTAACCTCGATCTCTTGGAGATCAACCATCTCCATGATCAGGTGATACTGCCTTAGAATATGTCTGGATCACTGATGGGACGGGCGTTCCTTGGCATAAGCCACAACTCCATTGTCTCACAATGGTTGGAACGTAGTTCATCTTATGAACCAATATACACCCAAACATCCTCTTTGGTAGCATCTTAAGTAGCGATGTATCGTGCCTTTATCGTCTAGTATGTCACGGTATCTAGCTTGGAACTCTTCCAACATACCGTCCCTTTACTGAGGGTAAAGACAATGCCTGCGACTGACATTCAGTCGTCTTTATCACCCTGGAACCCTTCCAGTGATTCTCCCCAGGATCGATTGATACCATCTCACTACAACTAGTGAGAATCCTAACATCCATTTAGATCTATCCCATAGATCCAAAATCCAGGATTTAGTAGGTATCACTTTGATCCTATGTGGAGAACCATTGTGATAGGCGGAGATTGATCGAGCGTAGCATAGGAAACTCCTTCCCTATCAAGAGTATGTCATCCACGTACTCTACGAGGATCACCACCATACTCCCTACTACCTTTTTGTTTATACAAGGTTCATCTACTATTTTGATGATGTCAAACTCTTTGACTACTTCATCAAAACAGATGTTCCAACTCCGCGATGCCTGCTTTATCCTATAAAGTATCTTGCACACGTTTCCGCTGCTCCCACTGTCTACGAAGCCTTCTGGCAGTGTACTTATAGACGCACTCTTCTAAAACATCATTTAGAAAAGCAGTCATGACACCCAACCACCAGATATCGTAGTCATGGTATGTAGCCGTGACAAGTAGGATCTGGATGGACTTAAGCATAGATACTGAAAAGGTTTCATCATTATCCACGCCTGGTCGATGACGAAAACCTTTAACAATTCTAGCTTTGAAAGTCTCAACCTTTCCATGTACACCAAGTAATCTTCTCAAGATATACTTGCTCCTGATGGGGATTTAACCCTTTAGATATAGCAACCAAAGTCCATACTTTGTTAGTGCATAAGGATTCCATCTCAGATCGCTAAGCATCCAGCCATTCTTACAGAGTCTCACTCCTGATGGCCAGCTCGAAACTAGTTGGGTCATCATCTCATGATGCAGTCCTCGCTCCCACTGTTATAGAGAAACAGAAGTATCTCTCAGGTGGGTGAGGAACCCTACTAGATCGGCGGAGAGGCCGAGGTTCGTTGGAATCTACTGAATCCTTTGGTTCTATCAAATCATCAGCTGTAGTTTGTATAGCTGGAACCTTTCCAGTTGTACATAACAGACCTTGCCTCGAGCTTGTCCGGATTTTGCTTTTAGACATAGGCCGGACAACCCCAAATCTTAACTAACTTAAGATATGGGCTCTTCCCTTATCATATCACATATGAAATGGTAGGCAACTGATTTGATTTGAACCCTATTCAATAGGTATGCAGCTTCTCAAGTGCATAACCCCCAAAAGGAAACATGTAACTCAGTAGTACTCATCATAGAGCACACCTTATCATATAGGGTGTGATTGCTCCGTCCCGATATACCATCGTGTTATGGTGTATTTGGAGGAGTAATGCTGAGAGAGAATCTCATTCTCCTTTAGAATAATCCAGGATTTCCGTGCACAAGTATTCTCCTCCTTGATCACATCAAAGGACATAATACTTATACCCTTATTGGTTCTCTACTTCTAACTTATATTCTATGAATATCTCAAAAGGTTCGGACTTGTGTTTCAACAGGAACATATGTCTGAATCTCGAGAGATTATCAGAGAATGTAATGAAGTACAAAGAACCGGTCTTGGCATGTGTAGACTGGGGACCTACATACATCAACATGTATCATCCCAAGAGTTCACTAACTCTTTCTCTGTTTCCAGTAAACGGAGCTATGGTCATCTTGTCTTTGTGACATGACTGGCGAGTTTCACAAGATGTAAATTCAAACTGATTTAAATATGCATCTATATGTAACTCTAGCTAGTCGGGTCACATTGATCTGACCTAGTCTATAATGCCTCAAGAAGAATTCGTTCATTTCTGAACTCTTCCTCTTGTGTGTGTTCTGTATACGAGGAAATGTAGTTTGATTTAGAACATCAATGCTTTTAGATAACGTGCCTGAACCGATCAACTTTTGATATAGGAAATGTTCAAAACATTATCCAACAATACAAAATTTTATCATTTCTTTACTAATAAAGAGACTGATATGATTTTGTATATCAGGTTCGGTATCTAACAACATTCGTTCAGAATCAATGTATTGGTAATACAGGGTGACAGTGACCGACAGACTTGGCTGCAACACTTGCCCCGTTTTCTGCCTCATGAAACTTATCACCCGTTCTCAGTTCTCTACCTATCTGTAGCCCTATGTAACTGATTACATATCTGGGATCCTGATCTGGTATCACATACCCAGGACGTAGAGGATACAGAGAAACAGTTCTACATAATGAACACACCCGAAGATGATGCATCAGCATGCACTCTCTTCGTTTGGGCGGCACGGGAATTCTGGTAATCCCCAAATTCCTTCTCTGTCTTATAACTATTATAAGTTGGAGCGGGACCAACGTTCCCCAGCTCAGTATAACAAGCGGGTTCGGTCAATAATCCGTATTATTATCTTGATTAAGGCGTGATATGGTCGCTACCTGGAGAGAGAGAGAGAAGAAAACACTCAGCGTGCGCTCTGTCAAGAATAGATTGGTTATATTTTATCTAATCAGGATGGCTCCCACTGCTTTTTATCAAATCTTCCTTCAAACCCTAAAAGGAAAGACTAGCCGGGATTAATTACACACTACAAGTTCGCCAATCTTTCAGCCAGGCCAGTGTCGGTACTTTGAGGGAGGTCCCCCGTGCTTTCGCACGAACCTAATTAATGTAAACCTCGTTTTCCCAGAGGCGTAACCCCGTTGACACCTTTCTAGACACCTACTTGATCGGCTAATTGTAATGTATAAAACTCTCCCAGGAGTAACTCTTACTCGCAGCGGGTATCGGGATCCAACTATCTCATAGAAGGTATGCAATCTCATTGCAAATTTCAACACTTGAAATTCCCGATAATATTTTGCCCCTAACCTCCTATGACCTTTACAAAGGCCAACAAACCATAGGATGCTAGTCAAGTTCAACCCGTCATTTCCTGATTGAATTAAACCCACCCGCACGGCCTTTGACAAAGGCCAACAAGGTCGCACGACTACCCTAACTCAATCTGCATCATATGCATAAGCAGATAAGCACCAGTTAGCTACCGCACACTGCGCCTTGACAAAGGCCAACAAACGCAGCACGAATACTAACTACTACTTATCTGAAATGACGGAGGGCTACGACAGGTTTTTATGAAAACTTATTGCGTAATGAACTTGATATCGTTGTAGGATCGAATGAATTTTGAAATGGAGTGCTTTTGAGGCTTTTCTAGTTTTGCTAAAGGAGTCACTCCCGGTGAAGGGATCGTCGGTCCTTTCCTCGTCGAATGAGGTGCGGGATATATCATATATATCACTGTGCAAAGCAAAAACACTTAAAAGCAATCAAAAAACAAACCGAGTGTGTAGCATCTGCCAGTTATTGCTAAAGGAGTCACTCCCGGTGAAGGGATCTCGGTCCTTTCCTCATCGAATAAGGTGCAGGATATATCACATATACCGCTGTGCAAAGCAAGAACTGTAGCTACCTGTTTTATTTTGAAATTCGATTCTACAACATCTTAGGTTTCTTTTATTTTCATTAATCACATTAATGAAGTCCCATCATTTATGTACCTAAACATCACAGATAAATACGACGTACACTTATGCCATCCGCATTCGCCTCGATGTCCCCTCGTGCACCGTTAGGTTAGGTAACTAACGGCAGAGCGGGGCAGGGCTAGCGCGGGTGTAAAACATAAGTAACGTCTATATAATATATCATATATACTATATACTGTATCTATCACAGAACATCACATGATCACATCACAGATATCGCAGCAGAAGAATCATATGAAATATTGGATATACTAGGACGTCCGTGTTTTCAATACGAGCCAGTATAAAACACGGATTCCACGGTCGTGATGAATAGCCAAACCCACACCCTTAGACCCCTACGAGAGCGGCAAGCAACCCTACCAATTTTGGAGTTAGGAGACCCGGACTCGACTCCTCGAGTTGGTCTCCCTCTGGACTCCAGAACCCGGTTACTTGTGCTCCCCTCCTTGGGTCTATCCTAGTGCAGAAAAGTAAATAATATACAAAAGGTGACATCTTCCGCAACCTGGAAGCGCCCCAATAAAAGAATATTACATACAAGTTTTTACATGAATGAAAATGGAAAAACACTCATCTCACATAAAAACCCCCGGCTATTCAAACACGACGATCCAATATAACATATCCAGCAACACATAACATCACATGTCATCAACGTAAGTAAATATGCGCACCCCAATTATCGTTGACATATAGCAACGAAACCGGCGATATCACATATTACACTTACGGTCACAGAAAAGAAAGTGTAAAACTACAACAGTTGGAATCCGCAACCTTCATAGACATCGCATGCCTAATCAAATGAATACCTTAGACATCGCATGCCTAACAATTATAAACCCCGCATTTTAGTCTCATTATCGAAAACACTTTTCAATATCAAGTCGGGCAATTCAACAAGATTCCCGACATCCTGATCGAATGCTCGTCGCAAACTTCAGTAGACGGCCGCACCCCCGATACCGTCGACGAAGTGCACCAAGGCGGAACACCGCTACCGTGAGCACCCGAACGGATGCTTTCGGCGACGGGGTTCTCCTACAGTCACTTGGTCGGGGCTATGGAGCGAGGCTGTCTATTAAGTTTACCCGGCGAGTATCCGCGTACGCTACGTGATTGCGACGGACTTTTGATCACATCAAAATTCCGTGGCAACCGATCAAGTGAGACTAAACTGCTATGTTTATAACATTCATTCAGTTATCTCATAACTACTTGTGAATTCCAATTATTGTATCCCATTCCAGATAAATAGAAAATGTTAAACTTTTCGATCGAACAGTCAAACACCCAAGTTTTCCCGATACAGCTCAACACATGAAATAAGTCTAACAACATTCAGTTCGTGCCTCAGTACCAACGGTCCAGCCGTAGAAGGATCAAGCCAACGCCTCACATGTGGCACGCCGTACTGCCCCAAACCCGAAGGTTCAAAGGGCAGTTCAAGACGGTCACATAATCGAGTTAAGGTTTGTTGTCTTCTAGAGGGACCATTGCGTTACTTGCACTACTTAGAACGTCGTTAAACTACGGAAAAAGCCAACACTTGGAAATTTCCCGACAGGGGAAAAATTGGGTATTTATATCCGGTCGAACTTTTTAACATATTCTAAAATTTATCCGGAAAGCCAAATAGACAAAATCTGATACTCCGATCGAAACACCGAATCCCCAAAACAACTGCAGAAAATTCAACTCTTGAATAAAACATTAAAAATACCCAGAAAATCCAGCATAATATAATAGGAGTTACTGTGCAAACAGTGTACGATGACGTCATCATTCCGCCGCGGAACCGCCGCAGAAGCCAGGCTTCTGCCGCGGTTCCACCGCGGTTTGTACTGTTCATCAGTAAATTTTTGCGTCGTAATTCTTAAAATTCCCTGCTGAATTTTTTAAGCATTTTTAATTTGGAAAAATCCCAGTTTTTGAAAAAAGGACAGAGAGCAAGTTTGATTCGGGGTTTCGGGTTCGTTCGGACTTCAAATTCCGTCTAGACTTCGCCTAAGGCTCTAGCTAGGCTCTGATACCACTGTAGGGTTCCTAGGCACTCTCAAGAGGTCTCACAAGGCATCAACCATGCCAATTTCAAAAAATCTAGGTGCCGAGAGACCCGACTACGGATCGTTTGCTAGAAAACTAGGCGAAAAAGCTAACTAGTTAACACTTAACTACAAGATAACGGAAATACAACCTTTGTAGATCCGGTCCTCCACCTCCACGGCTCCGAGATGAGGTCCTCTCCGCTGTCCAAATCAAATCCGGGCTCTAGCGTCGGCTTCATCGGAGAATGAACGGGCTAGGTCGTCGACGACGTGCCGAAGATGATCTACGTCGAAGCATCACTAGATCAAGCTCCAAACTTCACCAAGTCATGAAAACTTGTGAAGGAAACACACTCTACTACTTGGCAAGAGGTAGAGGATAAAGAAATAGGAAGTGGGTAGACTTTAGAATTGGATTTCTCACTCATTTCATCAATCCACCATTGATGAAGTGAAGGTTTCTTCTTGAGTTCAAGGAAGAAGAAGAAGAAATGATATGATAAGTTATTTGAAAAAGAAAAGAAAATGAATTCTTATCATAAAATTAACCATGGTCAAGTGTAGAGATTAAACTAGGGTTAGTGGGAATGGTTAGGGTTAAGGATGAGATAAGAATGGTTGACTTGATCAAAGCTTCATGAAGCTTCAACTAAAGAACAAAATTAGCCACCATTCTTTTCTCTTTTCTTTTATTCATTTATCAAAAATAAAAGGATAATTAAATAAGATAAATGAATAACAAATAATAAACCCTAACCATTTCATTAACCAAGGTTTAATACTTTACACTTAACCAAAAAGCATGTATCATCAAACATGATACAAGCAAGTGCACAAAATCATATCACATATATAATGCGCACATCCGAGTGAGAAAATCCATCTTAAGTAAACCGATACTAGTTGATGCAAAGTAATATATCAAATATATAAATATGCATTAAATCATTAAATCAACACTTGATTCAATGATCCGGTTATGTCGCACACAACCGACTAGTATACAATATATCGGCTTATCGAATCAACGCTTGAATCGATAACTAGGTTATATCGCATACAACCATTCGATACATTTATCGCGAGAATAGAATACGGTATCACATACACGCATTATTCTCGGTCCCGCACATATCTCATATGCGCTCCTATTTCGTTTCGCTTGAGCCAGGAAACCTCTGTGTAGGACTCTGAAGACTCGTCAATACGCCGGCAGCAGGTGATGATCATATCAAACACCCACAAGCCGCAAGCGGTCTACTAAACGTAACGGCCACCCGGGTATTGAGCGATCTGAAGATCGACGAGCAAGCCCGCTCACACTCCAGTGAATCCGACCAGTAACACTACCGTACAGTCCGGTCTGATCATCTGATATGTCGCATATCTCGCCTAGGGGTGGTAAACGTCAGACCCCAATAGCTCGATAAGTCGTGTCGATATGAGGTCTATAACAATTCGAGAAACTACTGGTAACACTTACCAGTAAATCTCAGCAACCCTGGCCAGGGATTTCCTGTTATAGCCAATCGAACACAGCGCAACATCAACTCCCTATACCGGGAGAGACGAATCCCCTCCTATCGCTCATTGCCTCCATGTGACTCGGGACTGTACCCAAAAACCACCGTTTTGCACGCCCTCTTGGACGTGGTAAGATGGAAATCAAAGCACAGTAGGAACCACACAAGACTCTATGACGATCTCGGGTCAACAGACTACTCTGTACCAGTGTCATCAGAGAACTGCCATCTGACGTGAGGTATAATACCATCTGGGAGTTCTCGGCGAGTCCGTCCAGTGTACCCAGTCTCTACTGAGCACCCGTATATCATCTCTGATGTCAAACACCAATGGATATGGGATCATCCATCGCCCATCTGTATGGGTCGAGAAGGTACACGCTAGTCTACTCTGGTATATCGATGCCCCGTCTCGATACACCCACGACTAGGGACTTTGAAGGATGTACTTATGGACTACCATGTCCCCACTAGTATGATCCGCATCATAGTCCAGGTAGTCAAGTACAGATCCTAAGGGCTTTACCAACATGTAACAGAGAGACAATTAGTATACACGTTAAGGTAAAGTTCAACCAGATAGCATACTATCATGTCGAGCAAGAAAGTCCTCCCTATATACGTCCCAGCATCCACTACAATATACATCCTATGTACAGTAATGGCCTCTAGGGCATACATATAACTAACAAAAGCAAAACTGTAGCTACCCTTTTTTATAAAGTTTTGATTCTACAACATCTTTTAAGTTTCTTTTTTTTATTAAGCTCATTAATAAAACCCATCAGCTTATGTTTCCTAAGCATCACAGAAGAAACGAAAGCAGTAATATTTATATATCAGAATATATATATATATATATATATATATATATATATATATATATATATATATATATATAGTATAAGCATTCGTCTCAGGCAGTAATATGATCTCATCACAGAACATTGCATCAGAAGAACATATATGAAATATTGGATATACTAGGATGTCCGTGTTTTAATACGAGCCTATATAAAACACGGATTCCACGGTCGCGATGAATAGCCAATCCCACATCCCTAGACCCCTACAAGAGCGGTAAGTAATACTGCCAATTTTAGGGTTAGGAGACCCGGTCTCGACTCGTTGAGATGGCCTCCCACTGGACCCTAGAACCCGGTTACTTGTGCTCCCATCCTTGGGTCTACCTAATGCGGAAAAATAAATAATATACACTGGTGACATCAACCTCGTCCTGGAAGTGTCCCAATAAAAGAATATTACATACAAATGAATTTTACATGAATGAAAATAAAAAGCCTCATCTCACATAAAACCCCCGGCTATTCAGAACACGACGATCCAATATAACATATCACAACAACACATAATATCTCATATCATCAACGTAAGTAAGTATGCATACACCGATCGTCGTTGATGTATAGCAACGAAAACTGGCAATACAACTACATACTACACTTACGGTCACAGAAAAGAAATTTTAAAACTATAACATTTGGAATCCACAATCTCTTTAGACATCGTAAATCCGAAATATCACATACTTCGCATTTCATGCCTAACTATATGAATTCCACATATTGTATCACATTCCAGATAAATAGACAGTATTAAACTTTTCGATCGGATAATCAAATACCCAAGATTTCCTAAATAGCTCAACACTTGAGCGGAGTTCAAAAAGTCCCAGAATACATCACAGTACCAATGGTCCAGCCGTAGAAGGGTCAAGCCAACGCCTCACATGTGGCAACGCCGTACTGCCCCAAACCCTAAGGTTTAGAGGCGGTTCAGAAGGTCACATAATCGAGTTATGGTTTGTGTTCTTCTAGAGGGACTGTAATGACCCCAAAATCTTTATACATTTGTATTATCCCTCTTCAATAATATACCGTATTTATTTGTACTTGGTATTTTTCTTTTTCTATTAAATTTATTATTATTTTATTCCTCAATCTATTATGTATTTTTTTCTAGGTACAATTTCTTTTTCTTATATTTAAGTTTTTAACTTCTCATTCTTATTTTTTCCTTTCATAAATATTTAACCCAAATCCATTATTCTTATTCTCCATAGCCCATCTAAAAAGCCCATTTTCTTTTTAAGCAACATCATATATTTAATTCTAAATTAAATATATGCATGAACAACCTTATAGCTCATTGGTTAAGTCCTTGCATTGTTATTCCATAAGTCACATGTTCAAATCCCCATTCTTGCAATTATTTTTATCATTTTTTTTATTCTTCCCATAACCTACAAATGAGACCTTTCATTTCTCTTTTAATTCTCATGTTAAATGCATATATTATTATTCACCATTACAACATCTTTATTTGTCCTCCATATTTTCCTTCCTCATATTTTTCTATCTCTCACTTCTTCCTCTTCACCAAGATGACAAGAAGAAGAACATGAAGAAGTCTTCAAGAAGGTCTCGCTACTAACGCGAGGCTATCGGCGGATAGACAAGCCCGGTGACAATACCGGCTTGTGCATGTAAGTCCCTTCTCTCTCCTTTCCCTCACCTTTTTTTTCCTCTTGTCATGCATCGTGAACCCCCTATTCTTTTCATATCATAATCCATAAGAGAAGACACACATAAACATATACATATACATATACATAAGTTTAGATATATATGATTCTATATGGTTTAATAATATCTTATTATCTCTTGTTCAAATTAAAGTATTTTTAATTCTTTCTTCATGATTATGAATGTTTATTACAAGTTGTGAGAACATAGATTTCAATCCATAATATATCTACGATATCTCATGGAATCGGTTTGGTTATTAAAAGAAAGGATAAAGCTTGCATAAAAATACTAGTTAATCTTTTTGCCGATTTTAGTATACACATCAATACCTTTAGGTTTAAAATAATTTTTAGACATTGATTTTTACTTCTGAAAATTTCATGGAATTTACATATGATAGATTATATTATTTTATACATGCTGTAAAAAATTTAGATTGATCCGCATAACGGTTTGTGAATTACATCGTATTTATTCACTGATCGTAAAACAGAAAACTGCAGCTATCGGTCAATTTCTAGGACACATAACTTGGTATACCGGTATCCAAATTGAGCAAACTCAGATGTTTTTGATATCTACATCGAATGATATAGATTTTATTAGTTTTATAGTTTTACTGAAAACCTACCTAAGATAAAGAAAACTGCATTACAATATTAAATGACGGATCTGGACAGAATCTGTCCTGATTCGCACATTGTTTTTAAATTGGACATAACTCGAACACCCGATGTCCGTTTGTGACAAATTTAGATGTGTAGATGCACCATTGATAGAACTATAATTTTATGTATATTATATTACTTATAAACACATGAAACAACCCAATATAGGCTTTGAAATATAATATATAGTTGCTGTCCAGAAATCTGAATTTCTGTTTTAAAGGTTGATATTAAAATGATCATAAGTAGAGCTTCAGAAATCCAAATTGGGTGAATCTTAGTGTTTTGGATAAGTATATTGAAAGACATACAATTTTATAATAATTTTTGTAACCTAAAACATGATGGAAATTAACTCAAACTGTGTTTTAAAAATATGTGACGGTGCCGAACAAATTCTGATTTGTTTTACGCAACGATACGAAAACATATATATCTCTCAAACCGGTAGTCATATTTAGGTAAAACTGGAACTCACGCATGCAAAACATTTAGAGCCATATTTCTGTTTATATTTCGCATTCGTTCAACTTGATTAATTAGTCGTACATAATATTTCTTTACAGCATTGTTTATGGTAGTTACTCGTATAATATACTTGACTCATTTCATGTTATTCGAACATGTATACATATTTAGCTTGATCATTAAATTGTTGTATGTACATAAAGACGATAATTAAATACTTGAGTTGTATTTTGAAAAATATACAATAGTATTTTTACAATAAACCCCCTCAAGTTTTATAAATTACAATAAGGCCCCTAACAAATAAAGAACTACAAATTATCTTTCTTTTAGTCTGACTCGGGTTAGAGTCTGACTAATTCTGACTTGAATATAATTCAAGTCAATCTATATTTCAATTATATTCCAATACAACTTGAATACATGAATCCCAGAATCCAGTTAACAATCTGTTTGAATGAACCGAACCATGGATATTCCTTTTACATGATTTCTAGTATTCCATTTACATGACTCTACGGTTATAACCGTTTCCTGATATCATGGTTTCGGTCAGTCAATCAAGTCAATCAAGCAATCATTACAAGTTTACAAGATAACAATACAAATATGACATCGCGGGGTTTAAAGGGGTAGATTGGTACGGAAGATGTTAAAAGTGGAATGAGGTGGTCAGATTAAGACACCTAACCTATATTCAGTTGCTGTTGTACCGTGGTATAAACGGTTCCTTGTACTATACGTACCCTTAGTCTCTGGCATATAGAGACTCCCCTCGTATACACTGGCATCTTTCTGTACCAAGCTACAAACAACATCGTTAAACAATATTCCACAATTTACTACAATACAATACTTTAGAAAATACCATACTCTGCCACTCTCATTCTTCATTCTTCTTTGGGACTTACCGAGCGACCTGTTCGCTGACGACATTCTATTTCTCTCTTCTTTGAATGTCGTCAGGTGCGTTGGACCAAGTTGAGACCGAGCCTACAAGTGAAGATTTGGAGGAATTCCAGGAAGACCCAGAGCTCTAGACTTTGTACTTGTTCTTCCCAGTACTTCCTTTTATTATTATTATGTCACTGTTTAGGCATTGCTTTTCATTCCAGTTGTATTTTCATTTCATGCATTGTACAAAGAATGTTATTAATAAAAGTTGCTGTTCTTTTATACTCTTGTCTCTTGTGATTATTTTATATTGCTTAGTTACGCTTAGCGTATGTATTTCTGAGTACATACGTAGCGGGCCTCGTCGCGTCCACTTCGCCGTACACTGGGAAGCGGGGCGTGACAGGGACCACCGCGTTACTTGCACGTTTTTCCGAAAGATTTAAACTCAAGAAAAAATTCAACACTTGAAAGTTTTTCGTGTCGGGAAAAAGTGAGTTAATGATATCCGTTCGAACATTTTAATAGTTTCTAAAATATCCGAAAAACAAAACGAAATTAAATTTTCCGATCGAATCAACGAATACAAAATAATCCCCTGAACACTCAACACTTGATTCAGATTAAAAAATACCCAGAAATATGCAGAAACTCCTACGGATAATCCTGTGCAAACACGTGTCCATAATGCCAAAGCTCGGCCGTGGAACCGCCGCGGGAAGCAAGTTATTGCCGCGGTTCCGCGGCGACTTCATGGTATTTTGAGCTCGTGTTTCATAGTAATTCTTAGAATTCCCTGCTGATTTTTTAAAGTATTTTTAATGCAGAAAAAATCACATTTTTACAAAATTTCCAGAGAGGGGGTCATTTTCGATGTTTCGGGGTTCGATCGGAGTTTTAACTTTGTATACACGTCGCCTAATGCTTTAGCTTGGCTTTGATACCACTGTAGGGTTCCTAGGCACTCTTACAAGGGTTAATAAGGCATCAACCATGCCCGAATAAAATTTTAGACGTACCGAACAACCCAAAGCCGGGATCTTTGCTAGATTATTAGGGTTTAACATGCAAGTAAATATCTTTACAACTAAGTGTGAGGGATTACAACCTTTGTAGTCCGCTCCTTCGCTTCATAAGCTCCAAGTAGAAGTCCCTTCACCGCGATCCATGATCTCCCGGACTCAAGAGAGGCTCCACAACTCGAACGATCCATGCTAGCTTGTAGTCTTCCTTTTCTCCGATGATCTACCTCGAAGTTTCTATAACTCAAGCTCTCTCTCTCTAATGAGGTGAACACCCTAATCTAATTGGCTAAATTAGATGAGGATGATGGAGTAGTATTTGTGCTCTCTTTTCTTATCAAATTCTCACTCTTAATAATCATAAAATGAAAACCTAAAAAGCTTTCTCAAAGCTCAAGGTTGAAGAAGAAGAAGAAAAATGGATAAATCCTTTTGTGATGAATAATGAAATGATATATGATTAATAATGTAACCATGGTCAACTATGACTAGGCTAACTCATGTAGAGAATTAACTAGGGCCAGGGTTTGGGTTGGGTTAAAGAATGAGTCACTAGAAAATATCAACCATAATATCTTAACTCATGACAAAAGAAATCCTTCTAGAAGCATCAAGAAAGAACTAACCCAATTCAAACCCTAACCTTGTTTAATCTCCGCTAAACATGTTGCATTAGTAATCATATCATGTTACAATAATATATATCACATATATATTATTTATTTGTAACAAAAGAAAATAATACAATTAATATATATCGTATATATATCAATGTATTACCCGGTGAGAAAATGAAATAATAAAGCGAGCCTATATTAGATAATGTAATGCAATATATCATATATATTAAATTATCGAATCAATACTTGATCTGACAATCCGGCTATATCGAATATAACCGACTAATATATCATGTACCGATTCATCGAATCAACACTTGATCCGATGACCCGGTTCATATCAAAATATCGCGAGAATATAATACAGTATCTCATATCGCATTATCCTCGGTCCTGCACATATCACATATGTGCTCCTACTCCGTTTTGCCTGAGTCAAGAAACCTCTATGTAGGACTCTAAAGAATCGTCAATACGCCGGCAGTAGGTGATGACCATATCAAACACCCACAAGCTGCAAGCGGTCAGCTAAACGTAACAGCCACCCAGGTATTGAGCAATCAGAAGATCAACAAGCAAGACTGTACATTCTCCTATGAATCCAATCAGTAACACTCTCGTACAGTCCGGTCTCTTCGTCTGATATGTTGCATATCTAGTCTAGGGGTGGTTTACGTCAGACCCCAACAACCGATAAGTCATGTCGATGTGAGGCTCATAACGGGTCGAAAAACTACTGATAACACTTACCAGTAAATATCTATATCAGCCCTGGCCAGGGACTTCCAGTTATAGCAATCGAACACAGCACAACATCAACTCCCTATACCGGGAGAGACGAATCCCCTCCTATCGCTCATTGCCTCCATATGATTCGGGACTGCACCCAAAAGCCACCATTTTGCACGCCCTCTTGGACGTGGTAAGGTGGAAATCAAAGTACAGTGGGAATCACACAAGACTCTATGACAATCTCGGGTCTATTGACTAGCCTGTACCAGTGTCACCGGAGAACTGCCATCTGACGTGTGGTATATCACTATCTGGGAGTTCTCGGCGAGTCCGTCCAGTGTACCCAGTCTCCACTGAGCACCCGTACATGTTCAGTTGAAAATATTGCATTTTGGTATAAGTATTTTCCTTACATTTCTTAAATAATAAAAGGTGTTTATTATAAATATTAAACATATTTGGATTTATCTGCAAAATACTATTTGCCATATGTTTATATATTATAATTAATATTATGAAGGAAAATATAGGCATTTTATATTTATATAATATTTTGGTAATTAAAAATATGCATATCATATAAAATATTCTAATCACAATTCTTAAAAGATATAATATCATACAAATGGTTAAAATAATATTTCAAAATATATGCATAATATTTTAGTAATTAAAAGATGCATAGCATATCAAATATTCTTAATCATGTTTCTTAAAGATTTTTTACCATATAAAGTGCACAGCATATTAAATTTTCTTAATCAAGTTTCTTAAAGATTTATTAACATATATAGTGATTAAGACACTCTCTCTAATTTAATAAATAAACTAACATTATTCATAGAGATATTGTGAAAGATTTAGCTCAGGTCAAGAGATGAAGATGTTCAAGATGTCAGGATCAAAAATCTGCCAAAATCATAAAATCAATACTGATAGAGACTCAGAATCCAGGTATGGAAAGTTACCATATTAGGAAGTCACCATATATGGTAACTATTTTTTCTTCTTTAAGGGCTATATAAAGGACCAAGGGCTAAAGTTAGAAGGCATCAAGCCGAAGAGATCACGAAGTCCAAGACGGCTCACGCATCCAGGCTGATCATCAACTGTTCATCTACCTCCTTCGGAAGAGTTCGAGAAGCAAACCAAGTTTTTGTAATCATTTTCTAAGGAATAAAGTGTAGATTGTTCAAGTTGATTAATAAAGGTAGTTGTTTTATTTAATTCTTTTGCATTTTACATTATGTTTTCCCTCTCTGTCTTTTCATCTTCTTTTCCCAACATGCGCGAGTAATTCTCCGCTTGTTAGGGTTCGTAGGATTAGGGTAGGCTAATGGATGATGAACATCTCTAAACCCTTTATAAGTCCTATAAAGTTTATGAACTTTATCAAAAGAATCATTAACATCCTAATCGGGCGCGCTAACAATTCTTTGTTAGTTCCGACCGCGATTAGAGATTAGATTAATAATTATTTTGGTAAAGGCTAGATATGAACGGAGTTCCGTGTCGAGATAAGGGTTAAGAGTGGGATTCCTTTTTCCTCCAGAAAGCCTAATCTACACGCATCACCGTCGTTCTAGTTATAAATCTATTAAAGGATAAAAAGGGTAACTTTTAATTAATTGTCCATAACTACTAAATCCTAACGAACCCTACAAGCCCCCTTATTATATTAACTACATCCCTAAAATAATCTAGATCTATATTTTTGCATTCTAGCTTAACGTAGATCTAGAAACCATTCTTCGAAATTCCTTATCCCTCCTCTCTTTTTCAACACATCTAAAGTAAGAGTAAAAGGTTCAACGTTTCCCAGAGGACGACCCGTACTCACCTCGGTCTAGCTACACGCGACACCGTTCTGATTGCGGTTAAACTACAAACACACTTTTCCACACCAATCAGTACACCATCTCTGATGTCAAAACACCGATGGATATGGGATCACCCATCGCCTATCATATGGGTCAAGATGCGTATACGCTAGTCTACTCTGGTGTATCGATGCCCTGTCTCCACACACCCTCGACTAAGAACAGTTATAAGATGTACTCATCGACTACCGTGTGTTGGATATAGTGCCCTCTAAGTCAATTATTGGATCGCAGATACGTGATTGCAATGATTGAGGGAGGACCTATACCGATATGAAAGTCTTGCTCGAGATGATAGTATGCTATCTGGTTTGTCTTTATCATAGTATACATGCTTTAGTTCACTATTGCATGTTGATAGAGCCCATAGGATTCTTGCTTGACTGCCAGCAGTATGATGGCGATCATATACGTGGGAGCTGGGGTCTGTAAGCACATCCTTAAAGTGTACCTAGTCGTGGGAGTTTCGAGACAGGGCATCGATACTCCAGAGTAGACTAGTGTATACAGTCGAGACCCCGACAAGGGGTGGTGGCCGGTCTCACAAGCCATTGGTGTCAGTTGGTTCACCTAAGATGTATACAGGTGCTCATTGAGTACACCGGACAGGACTCGCCGGGAACATGCTAGTTGGTATTATATATATCGTCAGATAGCAGTTCCCTGGTGACATGCGTACAGGTTAGTTTGTCGACCTGAGATCGTCATTTGTCTCGTGTGAGTTCCCACTGTGCTTTGATTTCTACCCTACCACGCTCAAAGGAGAAGTGCAAACATGTATTTTTTGGGTACAGTCCCGAGCCACATGGAGACAGTGAGCGGATCGTCGGGGATTCGTCTCTCCCGGTATTGGGGGTTGATGTCGCACAGTGTACGGGTGGCCATCACTAGAAATTCTCGGCCGAGGTAGTGGAGAATTACTGATTTGGATCAGTAGTTTCTCAGGTGGTGATGGGCTTCATACCGACATGAATTATCGCGTTATTAGGGGTCTGACTTTATCCACCCCCTAGACTCGATATGCGATACTCTTAGACGAACGGACCGGACTGTACGGATATTGTCACTGTCAGGCTCAGTAGGGTTTCTGGATGAGTTCGCTCATCAGCTTCCCTTTCAATCAATACATAGGCAACCGTTACGTACAGCTTGTACCTCTGACGTGCTAGTGGTTATACCCAGTGCCAGTGTGTTGATGAGTCATTAGAGTCCCCCACAGACAGTTTCCCAAGTTCGGGCAAAACGTTGTAGAGGCCGTATGGGTTTATGGCAGGGTTCGGAAAAATGCACGTGTGTTTATGCACGTGTCATATTTCGGGCAGATAATACTGGTGGGCTTTGGTTTAAGCCGGATCCGAGTATTATACTGTGTAGATATAATATCTTTGTCTCAGTTGCATTTGTCTTCGGTCGTAATACAAATGCGGGTATGTTTATACTATTACGGGTTATCCTTGTGTGAATTTTGCAGGATCTACGCACAAATTCGAATCTGAAAATCTACAGAAAGCGAAACAGCAAATAGACGATCCTATCAACAGAAGATTGCAACAACAGAGGAACAGAAAAAATTTAGAGGACCGAGTCAACAAGTCAACCGCGCGATCTGGTGCAGCAGCAAAAAAAAAAAAAAACAGGGGGCAGAAGCGCGGTAAAAAAATAAAATCTGTAAGTCTTCTGATCTCCTCCTCTGCAAATCTCCGATATATCTTCTGAAAAATCACCTGCAGGATTTTTTTGCGCTTAAAAAAATCTTTCCCCTTCCAAATAACAAATCTTATGCAGGATTCGTTGCGCTATTCTTAAAATAATAATTGATTGCAAGTGATCTTTTCTGATTTGCATATCCTTAATCTTTTTGCTAAAAATATCTTTCCAAATAAAGTGCAAGAGAAAAAAGGAAAGTTTTAATTAGAAAACTTGTAAACTTTGAAATTCACAAAAAAAAGATTTAATTGCAAGTGATTTTTCTGTTTTGCATATCTTTAAAACTGACTTTAAGGGGCTTTTGACCAATACAAATTGGGTGGGGATTTCATCACCCTTCCCAGGACCCCAGAAATCACATAAGGCATTTGCATTGACCATATCTTAATTAAAAAATACTAGACTAAGCCCTAAGGATTTCGAGCTCAATAGGACAGAGGACTAGTTATAGGCATCGACCGTTTATCCTAACCTGACTTTGCGATTTCTAGGCAAGTGTGTCAAAGGCTAGTGGTTTTTAATTAGGCCCACAGTGTGGTTCCTTCCCATTTACCTGGCACTTACCTGGCCTCAATTGGCGGTGAAGAGACGGTTTGAGGTCCTATTTCTAGCCCTTTGGAACAGTTAGGAGCTGTCTAGCTGACCTAGGTGACCCTAGATCTAGGACTGATTGTGCATTTCTGGTTATTTGCATTTGTGTCTTAGCCCATTATCGAAAATTTTTGCAAAACAAATAAAAAAAATAATAAAAGGAATTTTTTATAAAAAGACTTGGTTTCCCGAACCTAACTGTGGTACTTGCATCACCTACCTTCTTTCTTCTATCATGGGTACCTCACATCATAAATCTCTTGCCGAACTTTGGTATCCCGAACCTAACTGTGCGTCGTTCGTCAATTGTTTCGGTCGATTTAAAGACGATCCTTCCATGCCCAAAATTTCGCTGAAAGATCAAATAGAAGCGTCTAGGAGAAACAGTTCGACTTTGCAACCCACTTTGTGTCAATCAAGTCAACCTTTACCACCTTCGTATGTTGACACCACTTTTTCAAGTCCTGCTGTCACTCCTAAACCAATATCCATTGCTGAGCATATTGCTCAATCTCGTAGCCGATCTTTCACCCCTCTCCACACATCTAGTTCTAGGGATCCACAAGACTATTCACCTTTTTATCCACATGTTGACCCTACACCTGCCCAACCACCCACTTCCTACCAGTCCTACCCGACTTTTCCACCGTCACTAGACAATGTTTCTACACAGCCTTTTGGGAGTTTCGCATACCCAAACAATTTCGAATCTTTTGCCGAAACCCCCTTACCACTAAAGTCTAGCTTGGAAGAGTCGTTGGAAGCTTATATTGCTGCAACAAACAAAATGGTTAGGAATATGGAAGCGTCCGTGGCCACCCTTATGCAACCTGCTGAACCGGTAGCTAATTTCCAACTAGCTCCAAATTTTTCAATGTATGAGGAGGCGGTTGGACTGAGTGAGAATGAGCGAGAATTTCCAAATCAAACCCACCCTTACTCAATTGAAGCCCACAACTACAGTTTTCCATCGAATTTCCTAAATGATTCATAAGTTCAAAATAAAGACGAGTTGTGTGATTCTGTAGTGTTTGATTTGCCCAATTGTGAAGAACCCCTTTCGAGTGAAACCACACCTAATCCGTTTGACCTTTACACCTCCACTATAGAACCTGAAACGATAAATATCCATGCTTTTGATGAGGTGTCTAAAGAAATTAATTTTCACTTGATTGAGGATATAGACGCCGGGAATATTTCGGATGATGAACCTGTCGATTTAATTGAAATTTTATGTTCAAATCATCATCCCGAGTTATTAAATGTTTCTCCCGAATCTCATATGCGTCTTGATTTTGATGATAATGGCATGGATGAGTTGAATTTTGAGGAAAATTATAAGGGTAGTATTGAGGAGAGTTTTGAGGATCATATTGAGGTTGAACCATTTTTGTTTGATGTGTCTGATTTTCCAATTCATCATCCTAAACCTTTAACCGTTATATCGCCCTCCCTCCTTCCCATCGTTCCGACAACGCTTGAAGACTGTGAGTTTGAAAATTTTTCCTTTGAATCTGACACTGTTCTCACAGATGATAACACTTATGAGTGTTTCACTTTTTCGGACGATGTTGATGACCCACCGCCCGAGTTTGAGTCCTTTGCATTTTCAGATGAGTTAGTTAATCCATCAGACTCGGTTGCTTATAGTAGTTTCGAACCATTAATGGAATCTTTCAAGTTCGAAACAGTTTACTACGGTGAGAAAGATACTATCCCTAATTCACTCCCTTTCGTCTCTCCTATTGTCCCGACCGTACAAATGACCGTTACGCTTTCATCTCCTATACCAAGTTCGGCGTACCCATGTCTTCTTGCGAATCTTGAGGGATTTGACCCCATTTCTCGACGGGTTGATAGGTTAGCCCAATCGCTTATAACATATCGGTCATCACATATTGCGCTAATTTATTCACTCAATTTACACCCTCAAGATCGTACTCCACTTCCTTCTTCTTTTCGCCATTCTTCTCCCCCACCGAGACCATATTCTACCATTCTTCTTTCCACACGGTCTCGCGTGCTTCTCATTTTCTTGCACCAACTATACCATTTCCACGATAAGATTTTTGAATGGTTGGTGCTAACTTTTGGCTTGTGCAAGGCTAAGCTTAAGTTTGGGGGAATCTTTGTATATATGTATATATTTTTTTGTTTTCTTTTCTATAAAAAAATAAAAAAATTTCAAAACATTAAAAATATAAAAAAAATTATAAATAAATAAACAGGGAAGTGCCGGTATTTTGACCCTCTTGGTTTAGCATGACAGTGAGGACACTGTCAAGTTCAAGTTTGGGGGTATGCTCGGTACGTCTTCTACCTTCGCATTCATTTGTACATATTTTTGCATTTGCATATTTATTTGACAAACCCATAAAAATTTAAAATTTTCAAAAATTATAAAAATTATTGTATTCAATTTTGGCTATAATTGACTTGAGTTTGACAAATAGGTTAACTGGCTAGGAACAACTAGATCTTAGACTTAGTGAATTAAAAACCCTAAAAACAACATTCCTTAAAGTTTAACGGTAGAAAGTATATGCCTTGTAGTTTATTTAGAAATAGGCAAATTTTGGGTTCACTTCTTGGGCTAAGTCGAAATGAGGGAAGAGTATTGATGTTCTTATTAGAGTATAAGTTTGAAAAATAGTTTCTAGCTTAAGTCTAGATTCTGAAAATGTATACCCTACAAATTGCACAATCACGCACCTTGAAACTTGGAATAGTAGAGAAGACCTTGAAATGCTCTTGTCTAAAGTCCTTAGTACAATGAAAATAAAGAAAAAAAAGTGAATAAAGAATTAAAAAAATGGACACTGGTTTTTGTGATTACTTAAGGCTGCAAAAATAGAAAAATATTTAGCGAGGGTGCTTCATCACCTAGTGCCTTAGACCAACTGGTTTGGGAGTCACTGCTAAAGCCTTGGGTGTTGCAAAACTAGGAAGTACGCTTTAAAGTGCTAACGCATCTTGTAATCGGTTGTTGGTACCTCAAGAAGTATTAACGGTCGCATGAAGGATGTGTAAGCAAATTTCATTTAAAAATTCACTAATTAATAAGTGCTTTGGATAATGGACGAGAGTATGATTGCTTGATTTGAATTTCCAAGTGTAGGGGTGATCTATACATACACGTAGGGATACGTGATTGGAATTTAGATAAGAGAGAGGAATGAAAAATAGAACTTATATCTTTAATAGAGTTGATAGAAATTCCTAAGTGGAGATGAAACCCTAGAAGGAAGACTTAAGAGATGCCGAAAGCTAAGTAGGTCTACATAACATATATAATCTTAAGTTAGATGATAGGGAAGTGTGAAGAATATGGGTGGATAATTTGCGAGTCGACGATAATAGAATTCCTTGTTAGAAAACCTAATTGGAGAACAAAAGTTGATAAGCCGAATTGATAGGATTTTATGGGTGTAATCCGCTGAAAACCCTCAGGAGACAACACTCCTCCTACTAGGGACACCTAGAGGTTTAACGGCTTGTTGCACGAGCTCAGTTCAATCGCGTTTCCCTGCGAAAGTGTGGTTAGGATTTTAGTGAATAAAAATAAGTTTGCTCGAGGACGAGCAAAAGATAAGTTTGGGGGTATTTGTTCATACCATAATATTGCATTATTATATTCCCCATTCTTATTCTTTTTATAAATAAACAGATGCTTTTGACGCATGTCTGCTACATGTTACAGGTTACAGGTTCTTAGAAAGAAAACAATGAAAACGATGTAAAGATGTTGAAAAAGTAGACTTTGACCAGCAAACAGAAGACTCTTGATTAAGCCAACATCAAAGATAAAATTCATAAAGTATAAGGCAATGCAAGGTCCAAGATTACAAAGCGAACGGTTAAAAGTCCACCGCAATTATTCACTGGAGATCTGGAAGAAACATAGAAGCTATTTTAATAAAGAACCAAATAATAAGGAAGCCCAAAGATCCAAGGCCCAATACTTTCTTTTAAAGAGACATAAAATTTTACCAAAGCTTGAAGTCTACTTTGACTAGGTCTTCCTAAGGATCTTTTGGTAAATGTAGACATGCGAATCAATTGTAACCTAGGGTTTCTATCTCCTATAAATAGAAGCCCAAATCATTGTATTCTTTTCATGCCTCCCTTCATTAATAAATTTCAGCATTCTTTTGGAGAGCATCATTTTTGTAAGTTCTTTATTTTCTGCCCTAGGTTAATTTTCTATTCTTGCCCTAGTTAAATTTAATTCCTTGCCATAGTTAATCTTTTATTCTCCGCCCTAGATAAATGTATTTTAATTCCCTAATGAGTGAGTAGTCTCCTCGCTGTAAGTGCACGGCGGCGCCCCGGCCGTCAATCCGACGCCGGAATGCGGAAGCGGTGAAAAACTTAAATTTTGCGGACTTTGCAAACCGGCACCACCGCGCACTACTACCCGGGATCGTTACCATTAACTAGTCTAAGCTAACTAGAAGATGGGAAAGAGATATACCGACGATCCAAGTCCTCCGGTCTTCATCTCCACTCCGATCTCCTCGCGGGATCTCCGTCCGTCTCCTCCTCGTCGCCGGAAGTGCACCACATCGCCTTCTTCGTTTACGGGCTCCCACCTCAATGCCGAGGCAACTCGGGCACGAAGCCGGCTACTCGACGTGCCCAAGGTTCGTTGTAGAATATGTAGTGAGCTTGTGTCTCTTTTTGGGATTGTAGAGTTGCCTTTTGTGGAGGGATGAAACAAGAACAAAGTGTGGAGGAGCTTGGGGTATTTTGGAGCATGATATGAACAAAAATACCTCCCCAAATAATTTGGACAGCCCACCCCAAAATGAGTGGCCGGCCATCACCTAAAGAGAGGAGAGAATGAGAGTGACCAAAAGAATGATCCAATAGAGAGAGAGAGAGAGGAGGGTTATCATATCAAAAGAAAAATGATCACAAAGAAAAAGTCCTCACTCAACAACCATACCCCTCATCATCATCAAATCAAAACCCACACTCAACCACCTTCCACCAACCTCATGATCAACAACCATGATGAGCCAAAGTCAAGCCATCATGTAAAACAAAGTCAAGAAGTCAAGGTAAGGTGCTCCATCATGATACAAGGAAAAAAGCAAAGACCCCCTTCCACAATTGCCTATTTGCAACAATGCAAATAAGCCCTCCTCCACCAAACATCGGCCAATGAACGAAACAATGGAAATTGACCGAAACGGAAAGCAAACTGGCAACTCCAGAAAACTGGTCCCGTAATAAATTACAGGAAAACCCCGATACTGTGCATACACACCCGCATCTGTATTTCGACCGAAATACAAATGCAATGAGACAAAGTCTACACTGTACTATACTAAGATCCGGCTTAAACCAAAGCCGGCTAGTAATATCTGTTCGATCCTGATCCGTGCAATACCGCACGTATCTGATCAAACCCTGCCATATATGCATACGGCCTATAGTACAGACTGTCCGATCCTGATCCGTGCAATACCGCACGTATCTGATCGGACCTTGCCATATCTCCATACGGCCTCTACAACCTTTCGCCCGAAAGCTGAGTAACTGAAATGTGGGGGACTCTAAAGACTCGTCAACACCTTGGTTGTGGATTTAACCACTAGCACGTCAGAGGTATAAGCCAATACGTGACGGGCTACCAGGTACTGACCAAATGGGACGTCGATGAGGAAGCTCACCCCGACACCCAACTGAGCCTGTCAGTGACAATATCCGTGCAGTCCGGTCCGTTCGTCTATGAGTATCGCATGGCGGGCCTAGGGGGTTGGTAAAAGTCAGACCCCCAAAAGCGGTACAAGTCGTGTCGGAGTGTAGCCCAGAACACCCTGAGATACTACTGGAATACCTACCAGTAAATCTCCTTGCCTTGGCCAAGGACTTTGTGTAATGGCTCTCCTAGACACAGCACGACCTCACCCCCAATACCGGGAGAGACGAACCCCTGAAGATACGCTCACTGCCTCCATGTGGCTCGGGACTGTACCCAACTAAAACCTGTTTGCACGACTCCTTTGAGCCGTGGTAGGGTAGTAATCAAAGTACAGTGGGAACTCACACGAGACAAATGACGATCCCCAGGTCGATGAACTAACCTGCACACATGTCACCAGGGAACTGCCATCTGACGTCTGGTATATGACCAACTAGCATGTTCCCGGCGAGTCCTGTCCGGTGTACTCATAACCCAATGAGCACCTGTATACATCTTAGGTGATCCAACTGACACCAGTGGCTTGTGAGACCGGCCACCGCCCCTCGTCGGGGTCTCGACTGTATACACTAGTCTACTAATGGAGTATCGATGCCCAGTCTCGAAACTCCCACGACTAGGGACCTTTTAAGGATAAGCTTATAGACCTCCAGCTCCCACTTATATGATCGCCCTCATACTGCTGGTGGTCAAGCAAGAATCCTAGGGGCTCTATCAACGTGTAATAGCGACGTGTCATGTCACTTAAAACAGTACACGATGATAAAGGTAAACCAGATAGCATACTATCATCTCGAGTAAGACTGTCCTACCGGGATAGGTCCTCCCTCAATCATTACAATCACGTACCTGTGACCTAATAATTGACTCTGAGGGCACTATCTCCAACAATCTCCCACTTGCACTCAAGGCTAATTATTGCGATGTCGCATACTCACAGCCCGTGTGATACCGAACATCCAACTCCTCTACTAGTCAGTCTCACAAAGCTTGTTTGCGGAACTATTGCGTTCGAGGAATAGCCTCAGTGAGTGGATCCGCTTAGTTGTTTCTTTCTATGTCTCTCTATATCTCAAGTTCGCGGAGAAAGCCATCTCCCGAAATGAGCAATACATGTCTTAGAACGTGTCTGGATGTCTGATGGGACCTAGCTCATAAATGAACTCCAAATCCAAACTTCTTAGACTGTATCGACAACTGAACTTAATCAGTATCCTGCGCGCCATGCCTCCCTCAGTATTGGCTTGGACCACCTGTCCAAAATACTGCCCCTCATCAGAAGGAAAAACTATAACTCTGACAACCTTCTTGTCGTCCATGTCACCTTGGAAGCCTGGAATGATAACTGTCTCCTGAATGAGGCTGTCGTTATCATATCCCTAGAACATTTGCTTATGTTCTAAAACTGCTTCCGACTGTTTCTCCAGGATTGGATCAATGTCAGCTTATTGCATCTGGTGCAAGAACAACATCTGGTGTGGTACTTGACATCTCATGATTGACTCAATTGCCTGAGCAAGTGATCTGCCAATCATGCACATCCCTCTCCACTTTAGTCTGTAAGACACCTTTGGAGAGGGTGGCTCCATTACCTGCAGGTACACTACCGTGCCAGGAGTCGTCCATCCTAAATACTCTTAGAACGCTGTCAAGTACCCTGATTGGGAAACCACCCAAATCTAGATCTAAGACCATAGATCTAGTAACCAGTATGTCTGATATAAAATCCATTTCCTTTGTGGAGAAACAACTGTGTGACGACCAAACTATAACCGATCGTAGTGTAGGAGTTTCCTTTCCTACTCTGTGTATGTCATCCAAATACCAGGATATCACACCCTACTACCTTCTCAACAGATCCATCCCCTATTCTGATGAAGTCAAACCCATGACTGTCAGATCAGAAGTAGATGATCTATCTCCGCTACATCTGCTTTAGTCTATAAATAGACATAAGCTACTTGTCCACCAATGCTTCCGCTGCTCCCACTGACTACGACAACCCTCTGGCAGAGTCATATACACGTACACTTCTGAAGCGAGTTCAGAACGACGCTATACTCATCCTCCCGCCGGGTCTCGCAGCCTGGAACAACAGCAATGGTAATTGTGGGTAAACAAGAACTTCCCTGTCACCGTCCTTGAGACTACCGAAGTGCCTCTCGGGTGCCTGAAGTTACCCACCTTATCTGCGGAGTGGCCAATGGAATGTCAATCCAGATTGAATCTTTAGGTTCCTTATCAAATCTTCAGTAATCGTTTGTGGTTCTGGAATCACTTCCAGTTCTACCATACTCCCACTACTGTTTTCTGAAAAAATCCATTTTTAATAAAACTGTGGCGAGTCTAGAACAATATCACTATTGTTCATCCAGATGGTAGAAAGTCAACCCGCGTCATAGCCTGGGTCAACCCACAAACAGCCATTACAGAAATGTGCCTTGAGTTGTCCAGTGTCTGGTTTTAAGCATAAGCCAGACAACTCCCCGTACCTTAACAATGTTAAGATATGAACTGTACTATATCCAATATAGAAACAGAGGCACAGATTTAATTGAACCAGATTCAAATCATGCAGCTATCCCCAGTGCATGTCAACTAAATGGAAGGAGGCCGATCAGCGTTACTCAACTTAGGAATACTTCCAATTATGAGTAACCTGAAAGAGAAGCAAGATCTCTTAATCATTACTATCAACTGAATACCATACACAAGTATCTACATCTTCGATCTCTTTGAAGAATCCCGATACTTGCTACACCTGGTTCTCTACTCTATTCAAATACCTATAACTCCTCAAAACTTAGACCCTGTGTTTCTACGAAACACATGTCTAAGAACTAGAGAAGTTAAAAGTAAACAGAATATAGTATGAGGACCAACCCCTCTGTCCTGATGGACCCTGGACAACATACAATACTTTGTATAAGTCCCTTGAGTCTGATAACTCATTCACTGTGTGTCGTAGGTTGAAAACTGTACTTATGGTTAAGAAGAATTACACCGCTGTTTAATGCTCCTTACCTAACCATCCACTGATATAGGTAAATGTCGTAGACATAATTTCAGAAAGGTATATCTCACTCTATGAAAATAGACGTACAGATATATCAATTTGAAATTGGTGCATAACAGCGGATATTCAAAACCAAATATTTGCCGACCGGCAAACAGCCCAGGTGACTTCCTCAAATATCACCGATTACAACGAATCCCGATATAATGAGGATGATCACCCAATTCCCAATAATTTACTCCCACTCATCATCTGTAAAACCATACAGATGTGAGAATCATACCTGGTAAATACATACCCTGGAGTAAGTATCTAATCGGGAAATCAGTTTTCCTTTAACATTACACAGTGAAACTGAAACATTGAAATGTCTCGATGGGGTATCCTGGTATTCCTAGTAATGCCTCTTCCAGATTCACGACTGTAACCGTATAGTTCTTTGTCACTTCTCCAAATCCCTTCATATGTCTTTAGTCTTTACCTTCTGCACACCCCTTTAGGCCAAATGGTTTTCTTCCTTCCCTACCGTTCGGCACCAGCCTATGGTTTGGAAGAAGACTATCCAATAAGCATATTGGGTGTACTGTCCCAATCCTAGGAACACTCGCAACACGAGAGAAGGTGAAGATAAAAGACACCTGAATGTACTTTATTCCTATTTCTCCTGAACCAGGATCCATCCCCGAACTGGAACAAGTTCCTTTCGAGTTCGTATATAACCATACGATGGAATATCCAAATAAACTGTGGATCTTCGTAGTGATACGGAGTGTCCTGGAGAAATACAAAGGTGATGTGGGAGTGGTAATGAAATATTTGGTTCGGTCGTGAATATCTGTTGCAATTTACTTTGCCCTCCTACTAATCCCTTGCTTTGTCTGAACTTAATACCTTCTGCACACCATCGTTATGCTAATTGGTTTTCTTCATTCCCTACCGGTCGGCACCTGCCTATGGTTTGGAAGAAGACGATCCAATTTGCGTAATAGGTGTGCTACCCCTAAACCAAGGAGTACTCGTAACCTGAGAGAGGGTAAAAGGAAAAGACAACTGAATAATCCTATCCGTTTTCTCCAGAACCGGAAACCATCCTCGAATAAATCTGTCGAGTTCGTATCTAACCATACGATGGTTTTGTCCAATGGAAGTGGACGTTCGTAGCAATACGGGGTGTCCCGGAGAAAAGGGTAAAAGTAGGAGTGGCAATGAGGTCTGCAACTCTGACAATCCAAAAGCCGGTGTTTAGAAGGTTCGGTCAACTTGGTCACTGAGTCAAAGTCTTAGGGTCGGGTCAATGGTCGCTGCCAAAGAGAGAGAGAAAAGAAACACTCAGCGTGCACTCTAACCTAGATCAGAATGGTTACCAATTTATCTAATCTGGAATCCTCCCACTGTACCTCAAATTCTCCTCCAAACCTGAAAGAAGAATTAGTCGGGATGTCCCGAGGAGTAAACTAACTCATCAGTGGGAATCGGGATCCAACTCTCATCGCATGACAACGTGACGGGATCCGCTCACGGTATCACACTCCAGAAGGTATGCGCATATCTGGCAAGTTTCAGTTCTTTTGAAACTCCCGACGTGATTTCTGCCCCATGCTCTTATGACCTTGACGAAGGTCAACAAATCATAAGTCACATGTCAAGTTCTACCCGTCATTCTCCAGGTTAATTTGAATCCACCCGTACAAGCCCTTGACGAAGGTCAACAAGGCTATACGACTGTCCCAAACCAACGCATCTATCTATGCAGCAGAAAGGTAACAAGCAGCTACCATACACTATGCCTTGACGAAGGTCAACAAACATAGCATGAATACTACGTGCTACCCGTCTGAAACGACGGAGGGCTACGAATGGTTTCTGGCGAAAACCTTTAACGTAAAGAACTTGATATCGTCGAAGGAACGAATAGCTTTTTAGAAATATAGTGACGAAAACCGTTGCTAAAGAGGTCACTCCCGGTGAAGGGATCTCGGCTCTTTCCCCGTGGAATGGGGTGCAGGATATTTCAACTGAATACCACGGTGCAAAGCAAAAGTAATCGGCTATAGTGAAGTCATTGCCCTGACGCAAACTTTTGTCCAAGGGGTCACTCCCGGTGAAGGGATCTCGGCCCTTGCCTCGTCGACTGAGGAGCAGGATATTCTAAATGAATACCGCGATGCAAAACAAAAGTGAACGTCCTTGCAACAACAGCTTTTTGAAAAAGTGTTCCAACAACATCAGATTAGGTTTGTTTTAACTTGCATTGATTCGAATCAATGCAGTCCCATCAATTGATCACACCATAAAGAACGAAAATATACTGATGTACGTATATGCCATCCGCATTCGCCACTGGGTCCCGTCATTACCCGTTAGGTTAGCTTACTAACGACAGAGCGGGGACTGGACTAGCGCGGATGCAAAACATATACAACATCTACTAATATATATACCAATATATTATATTTCGCTCAAGGCGTGAATAAAATGCAACATCACAGAAAATGAACAGCATCACAGAAACAATACAGATATCTGGGATCCCCGGGTTTCACAGAGCCGCTGAAACCCGACGTTCCCCTGGTCGTGTGGATAGCCTGTGCAATGAAATCCTAGACCCCTACGGGCGCGGCAAGTCACCCGCCAAAACCTGAAGCGAGACAGCCCCCTTCAGCGCCGTGAATGGACCACCCAGCACTTCACGGAATCCGGCAACTTGGGCACCCCTCCTGGGTCAAACCTGTACCCCCTACGAGTGCGGCGAATAGCCCGCCAATCCTAGAGTGAAGCCCCCTCCGTCCCAATGCCATGAGATGCGGGCTTGTTGCCCTCTAGAACCCGGCTATCCGTGCACCCCTCCGCGGGGCAATCCTAGTACAGAAAGTAAAATATACATACACCGGGTACATCGACCGCAACCAGGTCGTGCCCCAAAAGAATAATACAAACAGGCAGTGACGGCAGTCCACATGTCGGACGCTCGCCCCGCAATATCAAATGTACATAATACAACAGAACTGTACTAGCATTGCATCCAGGCTATCCTCCACGACCGATCCGCAACAACACAGCAAATACATAGAACATCAACGTGAAAGTCACGTTCGCAAATCCGTCTAACCGGGCTATAGCAGTTAGACAGGATTTACCGATCGAGTGACATTCACGGTCGCAGATATAATGTAAATACTGTGAAAAATGTGTTTAAGATTTTCCGATTGACCAAAAATTAACAAGTGGGCCCCAAACTAATACTGTAGCACTCACAGAAATAATTGGCCCAATTTTAATATTCCAAAACCCCTAATACTAGCCCAGAAGCCCACTGGGAAATTTTGGCCCATTGATCTCTCTAAGTTGCGGCGGATCCGCGGCCCAATAGAAGGGTGAGGCCGCGGTTCCGCGCTCTGGAAGAGGGATCAGTGCGTCGAATTTTCCCAGAGTTCTTAGAACTTTCTGAACATCATTCTGAGACCACCTGAAAAATTTTTAGACACCAAAAAATCTTAACAGAAAACTGATGTGAACATAAATTGGGTTTTCGGAATTTTGGTCGATCGGAACTGAAAAACACATCAAACGAAGCTAGACGAAGTTAATGGCGAGGCTCTGATACCACTGTAAGTGCACGGCGGCGCCCCGGCCGTCAATCCGACGCCGGAATGCGGAAGCGGTGAAAAACTTAAATTTTGCGGACTTTGCAAACCGGCACCACCGCGCACTACTACCCGGGATCGTTACCATTAACTAGTCTAAGCTAACTAGAAGATGGGAAAGAGATATACCGACGATCCAAGTCCTCCGGTCTTCATCTCCACTCCGATCTCCTCGCGGGATCTCCGTCCGTCTCCTCCTCGTCGCCGGAAGTGCACCACATCGCCTTCTTCGTTTACGGGCTCCCACCTCAATGCCGAGGCAACTCGGGCACGAAGCCGGCTACTCGACGTGCCCAAGGTTCGTTGTAGAATATGTAGTGAGCTTGTGTCTCTTTTTGGGATTGTAGAGTTGCCTTTTGTGGAGGGATGAAACAAGAACAAAGTGTGGAGGAGCTTGGGGTATTTTGGAGCATGATATGAACAAAAATACCTCCCCAAATAATTTGGACAGCCCACCCCAAAATGAGTGGCCGGCCATCACCTAAAGAGAGGAGAGAATGAGAGTGACCAAAAGAATGATCCAATAGAGAGAGAGAGAGAGGAGGGTTATCATATCAAAAGAAAAATGATCACAAAGAAAAAGTCCTCACTCAACAACCATACCCCTCATCATCATCAAATCAAAACCCACACTCAACCACCTTCCACCAACCTCATGATCAACAACCATGATGAGCCAAAGTCAAGCCATCATGTAAAACAAAGTCAAGAAGTCAAGGTAAGGTGCTCCATCATGATACAAGGAAAAAAGCAAAGACCCCCTTCCACAATTGCCTATTTGCAACAATGCAAATAAGCCCTCCTCCACCAAACATCGGCCAATGAACGAAACAATGGAAATTGACCGAAACGGAAAGCAAACTGGCAACTCCAGAAAACTGGTCCCGTAATAAATTACAGGAAAACCCCGATACTGTGCATACACACCCGCATCTGTATTTCGACCGAAATACAAATGCAATGAGACAAAGTCTACACTGTACTATACTAAGATCCGGCTTAAACCAAAGCCGGCTAGTAATATCTGTTCGATCCTGATCCGTGCAATACCGCACGTATCTGATCGAACCCTGCCATATATGCATACGGCCTATAGTACAGACTGTCCGATCCTGATCCGTTCAATACCGCACGTATCTGATCGGACCTTGCCATATCTCCATACGGCCTCTACAACCTTTCGCCCGAAAGCTGAGTAACTGAAATGTGGGGGACTCTAAAGACTCGTCAACACCTTGGTTGTGGATTTAACCACTAGCACGTCAGAGGTATAAGCCAATACGTGACGGGCTACCAGGTACTGACCAAATGGGACGTCGATGAGGAAGCTCACCCCGACACCCAACTGAGCCTGTCAGTGACAATATCCGTGCAGTCCGGTCCGTTCGTCTATGAGTATCGCATGGCGGGCCTAGGGGGTTGGTAAAAGTCAGACCCCCAAAAGCGGTACAAGTCGTGTCGGAGTGTAGCCCAGAACACCCTGAGATACTACTGGAATACCTACCAGTAAATCTCCTTGCCTTGGCCAAGGACTTTGTGTAATGGCTCTCCTAGACACAGCACGACCTCACCCCCAATACCGGGAGAGACGAACCCCTGAAGATACGCTCACTGCCTCCATGTGGCTCGGGACTGTACCCAACTAAAACCTGTTTGCACGACTCCTTTGAGCCGTGGTAGGGTAGTAATCAAAGTACAGTGGGAACTCACACGAGACAAATGACGATCCCCAGGTCGATGAACTAACCTGCACACATGTCACCAGGGAACTGCCATCTGACGTCTGGTATATGACCAACTAGCATGTTCCCGGCGAGTCCTGTCCGGTGTACTCATAACCCAATGAGCACCTGTATACATCTTAGGTGATCCAACTGACACCAGTGGCTTGTGAGACCGGCCACCGCCCCTCGTCGGGGTCTCGACTGTATACACTAGTCTACTAATGGAGTATCGATGCCCAGTCTCGAAACTCCCACGACTAGGGACCTTTTAAGGATAAGCTTATAGACCTCCAGCTCCCACTTATATGATCGCCCTCATACTGCTGGTGGTCAAGCAAGAATCCTAGGGGCTCTATCAACGTGTAATAGCGACGTGTCATGTCACTTAAAACAGTACACGATGATAAAGGTAAACCAGATAGCATACTATCATCTCGAGTAAGACTGTCCTACCGGGATAGGTCCTCCCTCAATCATTACAATCACGTACCTGTGACCTAATAATTGACTCTGAGGGCACTATCTCCAACACTCGCTTGTTAGGGTTAGGAATAGGGAAGGATTTGAGAGATGAAGATCTCTCATCTCTTTTCTTTGCCAATCTTTTATGAACATTAGAACTCCATGCATACCTTCTTATTCCGCTCCCTACAGCACTCTACCCTCGAGGTAACGGTGATCTGTAGTCTAAAGGCCCGGATTTTAAGGTTTTCCATGAAGGTTAGGGTAAAGATTAATAAAGGAAGGACAAGGATCTAGAGGAAGAATCAATCTTCCCAATCATCCTAATCCCCTTTATAAATATTTGCCATAACGCTAATATGATATATTTAATTAAAGGCAATGGAAAGAGGTGTAGATCTTTGTTTACCAAATTTTCCTTAAACCTAATCCTAGCAAGTTTCTAATCCTAGTATAACACAACTTTAATTTTTAGGTTTAATTATAAGACCAAACACCATTTGGAATTAACTCGTTTGAGCGATTAGGAAATTCACAACATCCCTGTGGACCGACCCGTACTCACCAGCTAGCTACATGCGACGCCGTTCTTGATTGCGGTAATAGATAGTTTTTGAGATCAATCAAATGGCACCGTTGCCGGGGAAACGTGCGTAATTTTTTTATTCTTACTATTTGTGTTGAATTCTAAGACGATTCATATCATTATTAAAACAAAACTGCAAATTGCATATTTAACGATTTGTGTGTGAATTTTGCGAGGGAATCTGGAGTCACGGACTTGAGGAAACAGGAGATCTAGGGTTTCACACTTCTCTGGTATCTTTCTTAACTCTTTCTTTCTCCTCTCAAATCCAATAAAATCTATTTTCTGCAGGATTCTTTGTAAAATAGCGCCGCTCAAAAATTTTTTTGCAAAGTTTTGTTTTGCGGTTTGTTTTTGCATATTTTAATACGGATTTTTAAGGGGCAAGACCAAAATCCAGATTAGGTGGGGATTTCATCACCCTTCCTAAGCCCCACAAATCACAAACCGAGCATCTGCATCAACCTTTCATTAATTTAAAAAATATCTAGACTAGACTCTAAGGACTGTCGCGCTCAATAAGGACAGAGGAAGGTCGTGGGTAATCTATCGCTTATCCGCATTACTTTTGTAGTACCTAGGCAAGTGTGTCAAAGGCTAGTGGTTTTTAATTAGGCCCACTACTGTGGTTCCTTCCCACTTACCTGGCACTTACCTGGCTACAAGGGTAGTACGGAGGCGGTAGAGGATTGATCCTGCGGCTTGTCCTTTGGAAGTCTAGGAGCGGTCTAGAGACTGGACCTAGGTAACCTTAGTTCTAGGGTTGTTTGTGCATTTTTGTGTGATTTGTCTAAATCCGTCATTTTTCAAAACAAACCAATTATTTTCTCCCTTTTTTACCCCTTCCCCCTTCTTCTCTTCTTATAATGGGTGACCTAAACAGAAGAACACTTGTCGAGCTTTGTTGTCCACAACCAGATATCTCTTGTTTTCGAAATCCCTTCGGTATACCGTCCGGCTCTTCCATGTCCTTAAGAGATCATATAAAACAAGCAGGAAGAAACAGTTGGCCACCTCAGTTTTGGTCTTATCAACCGTATCCTAATCCTACACCTGTTTCAGTTGATACCCAGAGTGAGGAAGCTCTTAGACGAATGTCCATTGCTGAGCACATAGCTAGGTCTAGAGACCAAAGTTTCAATCCGGACCAATATCAACCATCACCACTACTGTCCGGAGAAGAGTTTGATATGCGGTTTGTGCCTTATAAGATGTCTGTTGAAAATAGCCAACCAACCAACCCATATCAATATTCTTCTTATCATCCTACTCCTACCCAAGTTCCGCAACCATTCTATTCCTATCAATCGAATCCGACTTTTCCACTTACTCTAGACAGTTCTTCTAATAAGTCATTTGGGAGTTTTAATTATCCACAGGAATTTCAATCTTATACTGAAACCCCTTATCAAGCCAAGACTAGTCTGAAGCAGACATTAGAAAAATTTATGGAACTGTCGAACCAAATTATGAAGGATTTGGGTAGTAAGACAGAACTGTACACCCTTCCTAATCAAACCTCCCCATTCCAAACTGAAATCCACAACTCCAGTTTCATAGATACACCAAATAGAATGACTGATAAGTTGTGTGACTTTATAGTGTTTGATTTACCCGACTGTGAAGGGTCCATTTCAAGTGAAACCATACCCAACCCTTGTGATCTCTACACCTCCACTCTTGAACCAAAACTGATTGAAAACCATATTTTTGATGAGGAGTTTGAGAATTTTAACCTTCACTTGAATAAGGTGATTGACGTTGGGGATATATTAATTGATGAACCCGAAATTTTGGATGATTTTGTCCCACCAATTCATCAAATCCTTTCACTTTCTTGTGGTCATCATCTTGAGCCTTTAATTCTTCCCAAACCCCAAATACGTCTTGAAGTTGATGATAAAGGTATACCCGAAGAAATACAGCCTCCATCTTCCACATCTGGTACAGCAACACTCGACACACCAATTTGTTTACCCATTTCACCTTCTACTTTCTCCGGTTCTTCTTCTGTTCCTATAGTTTCAGTGAGTTTTGATGAATCACAATCCGTTAATTCAAGTTCAGTAATACCAGAAATTCAACTTGATTTGGATATTTTTGAAAATGAGGTAGATGAGTTTTTCGAGTCCTCTAGCTCAATGATTTTTGATGAATCAAGTAGGATAAATTCTGGCACAAAACTCTTTGACAGCAAAATGTTCAATCACACCATTGATAAAAGTTTTGAAGAACTTTTTGCAGACGAACTTGAATTTTTAAACAATACGGATTTTGTGATTGATCAATCTCCACCTATAGAGGTTGAACCGTCACCATTCCTTCTTCCTAATCATTCACATTCATCCTCATTCTTTCTTTTCTCTAATTTCAAATTCAAACCCTTTCCAGACCACCTCTTATCCCTTCCCCATTTTTTCTTGACTCGATACAACACATTCTTCCACCAACCTATACGCTATACTGATAAAATCTTTGAATGGTTGGTGTTAACTTTTGGTCTTTGTAAAGTCTTACTTTGACCAAATGACTCACCCCCTCTTAAAATACTTCGTATTGTCTAACTCACGTTTGAGGGGGGGGGGTATATTTTTGGCTCTTGAACATAACTTTTGTCCTTAAATTTGTGAGCCAAAAATAAGTTTGGGGGAGGATTTTCACTTTCATATATTTTTGCCCTCATTAATAATGTCCTCCCAAGCTTACAGGTTTTTGTGATCCAGCAGATAGCAACAGTGAGGACACTGTTGAAAACAAGTTTGGGGGAGGTTTGTGCTTATTTACGCATACTTTGCATTATACTATATATAAGAACAAAATTTTTTTTTTGATAACAAAAGAGTAGAAAGTGAAAAATTACATCCAAAAGATAGGAATAGTTTACGAAAACCAAGAAAATTAGAAGTTTTCTTAAACGAACTAGTAATAAGTAGTTATGAGCTGTTGTCCCAAGGGTTAGTAAGATGAAGGAAGTCACTAATCTGAGGATAAAAATAAGTCTGAAAAATAGTTTCTATTCTGGAATCCAAACATTTGAATGTTGATACCCTACTATATGCACTTACACACGTCTTGAAACTCGGGATAGTAGAGGATACCTTGAAATGCTTTTGTCTCAAAGCCAAAGTATGAAGGAAATAAAAAAATGAATGAAGAAAATATAAAAATGGTGAAAAGAAAAATGAACACTGGTTTTGTTATCGCCAAGGCAACAATAAAAAAATATAGCGAGGGTGCCTCTTCACCTAGTGCCCTAAGGCCAACTGGTCTGGGAGTCACTACTAAGCCTTAGGTGGTGCAAGACGAGGAAAATATTATCACCTAATCAGCAAGCACATGAGTAATCGGTTGGTTAGTACCTCAAGAAGTATTAACGGTCGCATGAAAATGTGTGAGCAAATCTAAATATTCATTAAATTAAAAAGTACTGAGGTAGATGGACAAGAGTATGATAGCTTGAATTGAATTCTTCGAGTGTAGGGATGTCCATTTCACACACGTAGGGGTATATGATCAATGTTTGGATGAAAGGTAGGAATGAAGAATAAAGACGATGTTTTATTGAGGGATAATGTGATTTCTAACATCTTTTCATGACTATTAAGATAGGGCTCATGACAACTGAAAAGCTAGTGTAGTTGGAAACTCTGATTTTCAAAGTCTTTCTTTTATAATTCTTATCTTTATATGTAACTTTCACCATCTTCCTTTTATTATGGGATTTTGTGGGTGTAATCCGCTGAAAACCCTCAGGAGACAACACTCCTCCTACTAGGGACATCTAGAGGTTTAACGGCTTGTTGCACGTGCTCAGTGCAATCGTGTTTGCCTACGAAAGTGTGCTATTTAGGTTTTTCTTTTTCTTTTTCTCTTTCTCTTGAATAACTAGTTTGCTCGGGACGATCAAAGTTAAGTTTGGGGGTATTTGTTCAGTTGAAAATATTGCATTTTGGTATAAGTATTTTCCTTACATTTCTTAAATAATAAAAGGTGTTTATTATAAATATTAAACATATTTGGATTTATCTGCAAAATACTATTTGCCATATGTTTATATATTATAATTAATATTATGAAGGAAAATATAGGCATTTTATATTTATATAATATTTTGGTAATTGAAAATATGCATATCATATCAAATATTCTAATCACAATTCTTAAAAGATATAATATCATACAAATGGTTAAAATAATATTTCAAAATATATGCATAATATTTTAGTAATTAAAAGATGCATAGCATATCAAATATTCTTAATCATGTTTCTTAAAGATTTTTTACCATATAAAGTGCATAGCATATTAAATTTTCTTAATCAAGTTTCTTAAAGATTTATTACCATATATAGTGATTAAGATACTCTCTCTAATTTAATAAATAAACTAACATTATTCATAGAGATATTGTGAAAGATTTAGCTCAGGTCAAGAGATGAAGATGTTCAAGATGTCAGGATCAAAAATCAGCCAAAATCATAAAATCAATATTGACAGGGACTCAGAATCCAGGCATGGAAAGTTACCATATTAGGAAGTCACCATATATGGTAACTAGTTTTTCTTCTTTAAGGGCTATATAAAGGACCAAGGGCTAAAGTTAGAAGGCATCAAGCCGAAGAGATCACGAAGTCCAAGACGGCTCACGCATGCAGGCTGATCATCAACTGTTCATCTACCTCCTTCGGAAGAGTTCGAGAAGCAAACCAAGTTTTTGTAATCATTTTCTAAGGAATAAAGTGTAGATTGTTCAAGTTGATTAATAAAGGTAGTTTTTTTATTTAATTCTTTTGCATTTTACATTATGTTTTCCCTTTCTGTCTTTTCATCTTCTTTTCCCAACATGCGCGAGTAATTTTCCGCTTGTTAGGGTTCGTAGGATTAGGGTAGGCTAATGGATGATGAACATCTCTAAACCCTTTTTAAGTCCTATAAAGTTTATGAACTTTATCAAAAGAATCATTAACATCCTAATCGGGCGCGCTAACAATTCTTTGTTAGTTCCGACCGCGATTAGAGATTAGATTAATGATTGTTTTGGTAAAGGCTAGATATGAACGGAGTTCCGTGTCGAGATAAGGGTTAAGAGTGGGATTCCTTTTTCCTCCAGAAAGCCTAATCTACACGCATCACCGTCGTTCTAGTTATAAATCTATTAAAGGATAAAAAGGGTAACTTTTAATTAATTGTCCATAACTACTAAATCCTAACGAACCCTACAAGCCCCCTTATTATATTAACTACATCCCTAAAATAATTTAGATCTATATTTTTGCATTCTAGCTTAACGTAGATCTAGAAACCATTCTTCGAAATTCCTTATCCCTCCTCTCTTTTTCAACACATCTAAAGTAAGAGTAAAAGGTTCAACGTTTCCCAGAGGACGACCCGTACTCACCTCGGTCTAGCTACACGCGACACCGTTCTGATTGCGGTTAAACTACAAACACACTTTTCCACACCAATCAGTACACCATCTCTGATGTCAAAACACCGATGGATATGGGATCACCCATCGCCTATCATATGGGTCAAGATGCGTATACGCTAGTCTACTCTGGTGTATCGATGCCCTGTCTCGACACACCCTCGACTAGGAACAGTTATAGGATGTACTCATCGACTACCGTATGTTGGATATAGTGCCCTCTAAGTCAATTATTGGATCGCAAATACGTGATTGCAATGATTGAGGGAGGACCTATACCGATATGAAAGTCTTGCTCGAGATGATAGTATGCTATCTGGTTTGTCTTTATCATAGTATACATGCTTTAGTTCACTATTGCATGTTGATAGAGCCCATAGGATTCTTGCTTGACTGCCAGCAGTATGATGGCGATTATATACGTGGGAGCTGGGGTCTGTAAGCACATCCTTAAAGTGTCCCTAGTCGTGGGAGTTTCGAGACAGGGCATCGATACTCCAGAGTAGACTAGTGTATACAGTCGAGACCCCGACAAGGGGCGGTGGCCAGTCTCACAAGCCATTGGTGTCAGTTGGTTCACCTAAGATGTATACAGGTGCTCATTGAGTACACCGGACAGGACTCGTCGGGAACATGCTAGTTGGTATTATATATATCGTCAGATAGCAGTTCCCTGGTGACATGTGTACAGGTTAGTTTGTCGACCTGAGATCGTCATTTGTCTCGTGTGAGTTCCTACTGTGCTTTGATTTCTACCCTACCACGCTCAAAGGAGAAGTGCAAACATGTATTTTTTGGGTACAGTCCCGAGCCACATGGAGACAGTGAGCGGATCGTCGGGGATTCGTATTTCCCGGTATTGGGGGTTGATGTCGCACAGTGCACGGGTGGCCATCACTAGAAATTCTCGGCCGAGGTAGTGGAGAATTACTGATTTGGATCAGTAGTTTCTCAGGTGGTGATGGGCTTCATACCGACACGAATTATCGCATTATTAGGGGTCTGACTTTATCCACCCCCTAGACTCGATATGCGATACTCTTAGACGAACGGACCGGACTGTACGGATATTGTCACTGTCAGGCTCAGTAGGGTTTCTAGATGAGTTCGCTCATCAGCTTCCCTTTCAATCAATACATAGGCAACCGTTACGTACAGCTTGTACCTCTGACGTGCTAGTGGTTATACCCAGTGCCAGTGTGTTGATGAGTCATTAGATTCCCCCACAGACAGTTTCCCAAGTTCGGGCGAAACGTTGTAGAGGCCGTATGGGTTTATGGCAGGGTTCGGAAAAATGCACGTGCGTTTATGCACGTGTCATATTTCGGGCAGATAATACTGGTGGGCTTTGGTTTAAGCCGGATCCGAGTATTATACTGTGTAGATATAATATCTTTGTCTCAGTTGCATTTGTATTCGGTCGTAATACAAATGCGGGTATGTTTATACTATTACGGGTTATCCTGAAATTCGTTTCAGGATCGCTTTTGGAAGTTGCCAGTTTCCAGTTTTCTATCCCCCGTATTTAACATTCGGTTAAATGCGGATTTATCTTTTCTTGGGTGAGTCATGGTTCTAGAAGTTTCTATATGATGACTAGGATGATGAGGTGGCTAGAGACTCATTTGTTGCATTAATTGAATGGTGACTAGGTTAATGACTAGGTCAGTGATTCATGTTTGCATTTAATGGTTTCATGATGTGTTAATATGACTCACTCCTTCATTTATTCTTATGGTCACCATTTATCCTCCTACACTCACCTCCCCCCTCTACAAATATGGCCGGCCCCCTCTTAGTGAAGTGAGATGGTTCATTTTGGAAAAAAAGATATAGTTTTGGTGTATGGAAATTTCAAAGCTTATTTCATTCCATCACAGTTTCAAAAGGCAACTTCATTAACCGTTCGTCCATAGCTTTGGACGTAAGGAGACAAAGTGTTCTACTCATTCTCTACATCAATCTTGGTCATCTCTTTTAGCAAACTTGATGATCGAGTTGCCTCGGTTCAGATGCGGGAGCCCGTTTAAAGATCCGTCGACGTGGTGCCACCTGGACGAGAAGACTGGAGATTCAGGAGATCGGAGCAGCCGCAAAAAAGCGTGGGATGATGGTTGAAGACCGAAGGACTCGGATCGTTCGGTATAACATTTCTACCCACTTTGTAGTTTGTTAGTTTAGCTTTAATGGCAGATCCGGGTTATAGTACGCGATAGCGCCAGTTATAAAAGTTTTTGTTCCGCATTTGGCGTCTGTTAGACGGCCGGGGCGCTACCGTGGACTTACACCGTGGCCCCACTAGTATGATCTCATCATAGTCCCAGTAGTCGAGTACAGATCCTAAGGGTTTTATCAACATGTGAGAGTAAGACAGTAAACTAATATAAGTCAACATGTTAAGATAAAGGAAAACCAAATAGCATACTATCATGACGAGCAAGAAAGTCCTCTCTATATATATCCAAGCATCCATTATAATATACATCATATGTACAACAATGGCCTCTAGGGCATATACATAACTAACAATCTCCCACTTGCACTAAGGCCAGCTGCTGTAGTATCTCATACCTAGCATCCCGAATAATCTCTCAAACTGTATCTGGGGAATGGCCTTCATGAGTGGATCCACAGTGTTGTCCTTCGTATCTACTCTCCTGACCTCGATCTCCCGGCGATCAACTATCTCCCTGATCAGGTGATACCGCCTCAGAATATGTCTGGACTTTTGATGAGACCTGGGTTCCTTGGCTAAAGCCACAGCTCCATTGTTATCGCAATACAGAGGTATTGGATGTTCAATGGATGGAACCACACCAAGTTCACTAATGAATTTCTTTATCCAGACAGCCTCTTTGGCAGCATCGTTGGCAGCATCATTGGCAGCGATGTATTCAGCCTTCATCGTCGAGTCTGCAACGGTATCCTGTTTGGAACTCTTCTAACATACCGCCCCTCCATTGAGGGTAAAGAAAATCCCGAGTGCAACTTAGAGTCGTCCTTATCACTTTGGAAGCTGGAATCGGTAAAGGACTCCACCTGGAGTTCTCCGTTACCATACACCAAGAACATCTCCTTAGTCCTTCGCAAGTACTTGAGAATGTGCTTCACAGCTATCCAGTGACTCTCTCCAGGATCTGCTTGATACCGACTCACTACACATAGTGAGTATGCTATATCGGGTCTGGTACATAGCATCACATACATGATAGAGCCTACTGCCGAAGCATAGGGTATCCCTTGCATGCGAGCTCTCTCCAAATCAGTCTTGGGAGACATCTCTTTGGAGAGAGTGAGTCCAGAGATCGTGGGTTGGTTCCCACGCTTGGATTCTTCCATACTAAACCTCTTTAGTATGGTGTCAATGTACCTGGATTGGGACAATCCCAGTATCCTTTTAGATCTATCTCTATAGATCATGATTCCCAATATGCAGGAGGCATCACCTAGATCTTTCATTGAGAATTTTTGTGATAAGAAGAGCTTGACTGACTGCAGCATAGGAACATCATTTCCTATCAAGAGTATGTCATCGACGTACAATACGAGGAAGACAACCTTACTCTCTGCAACCTTTTTATAAATACAAGGTTCATCTATGTTTTTGATGAAGTCAAACTATTTGACTACAACATCAAAGCAGATGTTCCATCTCCGCGATGCTTGCTTTAACCCATAGATGGATTTAAGCAGCTTGCACACCATTCCGTTGCTCCCACTATCTACGAGGCCCTCTGGCTGAGTCATGTACACGCACTCTTCTAAATCACCGTTTAGAAAGGCGGTCTTAACATCCATTTGCCAGATTTTGTAGTCATGGTATGCAGCAATGGCAAGTAAGATCCGGATGGACTTAAGCATAGCCACTGGAGAAAAGGTTTCGTCATAATCCACACCTGGTCGTTGACGAAAACCCTTTGCAACAAGTCTAGCTTTGAAAGTCTCAACTTTTCCATCTACACCAATTTTCTTTTTAAAGATCCACTTGCTCCCAATGGGTTTTACCCTTTCAGGAGCATTTTCCAAAGTCCATACTTTGTTGGTGTACATGGATTCCATCTCAGATCGCATTGCATCTAGCTATTTCACAGAGTCACCACTCGTGATGGCCTGCTCGAAACTAGTTGGGTCATCATCTTCCATGATGCAATCCTCGCTTCCACCATCAATGAGAAAACTGTAGTATCTCTTAGGTGGATGAGAAACCCTGCTAGATCGGCGGAGAGGCTGGGGTTCGTTGGGTACTACTGAATCCTCTGGCTCCAATAAATCATCAGTTGTAGTTTGTGGTGCTGGAACCTCTTCCAGCTCTACCTCTTTGCCACTAATTTCTTTTGCAAGAAATTCCTTTTCCAAAAAGGTGGCATATTGAGAAACAAAAACTTTTTGTTCTTCAGCCCGGTAGAAAAAATATCCTTGAGAATTCTTTGGATATCCCACAAACTTGCAAAGAACTGATCGTGCCTCGAGTTTGTCCGGATTTTGCCTTTTGACATAGGCCGGACAACCCCATATCTTAACTCGTTTAAAATATGGTCTCTTCCCACTCCATATCTCATATGGTGTGGTAGGTACAGATTTAGACGGAACTTGATTCAATAGGTATGCTGTTGTCTCAAGCGCATAACCCCAGAAGGAAATAGGTAACTCAGCAGTGCTCATCATAGAGCGCACCATATCTAATAGGGTGTGATTCCTCCGTTCCGATACACCATTGTGTTGTGGTGTATAAGGAGGAGTAAGCTGAGAGAGAATTCCATTCTCTTTTAGATAATCCAGAAAATCATTGCTCAAGTATTCTCCTCCTCGATCAGATCGAAGGATCTTAATACTTTTGCCCGTTTGGTTCTCTACTTCGTGCTTATATTCTCTGAATTTCTCAAAAGCTTCAGACTTGTGTTTCATCAGGAACACATGTCCGTATCTAGAGAGATCGTCAGTGAATTTAATGAAGTAGGAAGAACCGTTCCTGGCATGCGTAGACATAGGACCGCATACATCACTATGTACCAGTCCTAAGAGTTCCGTAACTCTTTCTCCGTGTCCACTAAACGGAGTTTTGGTTATTTTTCCTTTGAGACATGAATGGCAAGTATCATAAGATGATAATTCGAACAGCTTCAAATATCCATCCTTATGTAACTTAGCCCGATACCCGCTGTGAGTAAGAGTTACTCCTGGAAGACTTTTACACATTACAATTAGCCAATCAAGTAGGTGTCTAGAAAGGTGTCAACGGGGTTAGGCCCCTGGAAAAATGAGGTTTATTTTAATTAGGTCCGTGCGAAAACACGGGGAACCTCCTTCAAAGTACCGGCACTGGCCTGGCTAAAAGATTGGCGAACTTGTAAGGTGTAATTAATTCCGGCTAGTCTTTCCTTTTAGGGTTTGAAGGAAGATTTGACTAAAACAGTGGGAGCTATCATGATTAGATATATTAATAACCAATCTAATCTTGTAAGAGCATACGCTGAGTGTTTTCTTCTCTCTCTCTCCAGGTAGCGACCATGTCACGCCTTAATCAAGATAATAATACGGATGTATTGACTGAACCCGCTTGTTATACTGCGCTGGGGAACGTTGGTCCCGCTCCAACTTATAATTGTTATAAGACAGAGCAGGAAATAGGGGATTACCAGAACTCCTGTGCCGCCCAAACGAAGAAAGTGCATGCTGGTGCATTTTCTTCGGGTGTGTTCATTACCGAGAACTGTTTCTTAGTATCCTTTACGTCCTGGGTATGAGATACCGGATCAGGATCCTACATATGTAATATGTTACATAGGCTACAGATAGGTAGAGAACTGAGAACGGGTGATAAATTTCAAGAGTTGAAAATGGTGCAAGTGTTGCAGCCAAGTTTGTTGGCAATTATCACCCTGTATTTACCAAATACATTGATTCTGAACGAATGTTACTAGATACCGAACCTGATATACAACATCATATCAGTCTCTTTATTAGTAAAGAAGGATATAATTTTGTATTTTTGGATAATATTTTGAACATTTCCTATATCAAGAGTTGATCGGTTCAGGCACGTTATCTAAAAGCATAAACGTTCTAAATTAAACTACAGTTCTTAATGTACAGAACACACACAAGAGGAAGAGTTCAGAAATGAACGAATCCTTTTTGAGGTATTTGTAGACTAGGTCATATCAACTGCGACCCGACTAGCTAAGTTACATTTAGATGCATATTTAAATCTGTTTGAATTTACATCTTGTGAAACTTTCCAGTCATGTCACAAAGATAAGATGACCACAGCTCGTTTATTGGAAACAGAGAAAGAGTTAGTGAACTCTTGGGATTGATACATGATGATGTATGTAAGTTCCCCTGTCTACACATACCAGGACCGGTTCTTTGTACTTCATTACATTATCTCTCAAGATTCGAACATATGTTCCTGTTGAAACACAAGTCTGAACCTTTTGAGAAATTCAATGAATATAAGTTAGAAGTAGAGAACCAAAACGGGTAAAAGTATTATGTCCTTTGATGAGATCAAGGAGGAGAATACTTGAGCTCGTTTATTTGTAGAAGGATATAATTTTGTATTTTTGGATAATGTTTTGAACATTTCCTATATCAAGAGTTGATCGGTTCAGGCACGTTATCTAAAAGCATAAACGTTCTAAATCAAACTACAGTTCTTAATGTACAGAATACACACAAGAGGAAGAGCTCAGAAATGAACGAATCCTTTTTGAGGTATTTGTAGACTAGGTCATATCAACTGCGACCCGACTAGCTAAGTTACATTTAGATGCATATTTAAATCTGTTTGAATTTACATCTTGTGAAACTTGCCAGTCATGTCACAAAGATAAGATAACCACAGCTCGTTTATTGGAAACAGAGAAAGAGTTAGTGAACTCTTGGGATTGATACATGATGATGTATGTAAGGTCCCCTGTCTACACATACCAGGACCGGTTCATTGTACTTCATTACATTCACTGATTATCTCTCAAGATTCGAACATATGTTCCTTTTGAAACACAAGCCTGAACCTTTTGAGAAATTCAATGAATATAAGTTAGAAGTAGAGAACCAAAACGGGTAAAAGTATTATGTTCTTTGATGAGATCAAGGAGGAGAATACTTGAGCACGGAATTCCTGGGCTATTCTAAACGAGAATAAAATTCTCTCTCAGCATTACTCCTCCATATACACCACAGCACGTCGGTGTATCGGGGCGGAGCAGTCGCACCCTATGAGATATGGTGTGCTCTATGATGAATATTACTGAGTCGCTTATTTCCTTTTTGGGGTTATGCACTTGTGAAGCTGCATACCTATTGAATAGGGTTCCAATCAAATCAGGTGCCTACCACTCCATATGTGATATAGTATGGGAAGAGCCCATCTCTTAAAAATGTTAAGATTTGGGGTTGTTCGGCCTATGTCAAAAGCAAAATCCGGACAAACTCGAGACAAGGTCAGTTCTATGGAAGTTTGTTGGATATCCCAAGCATTAGCAAGGGAATATCTTCTACCGAATCGAGGAACAAAAGATGTTTTATTTCTGTAAGTCCACGTTACCTCTCCCGGTACTTACGGGCTTGCGGAAATGATGAAAAACGATTTTTCAAGAGGTGGTAACATGGACTCAAAATATGGATCTTTGTTAAACAACTACCTAACAACCTAACTAGGAGTTTTACCTACTCGGTTAGGGGGCTATACCTTTCTTGAACTCCTTCGTCTTCAACTCTTTGCGGTGTACGGATCGGCCTCACCTCGTCCTCTCCTTGCGCCGAAGATGGATCCACCTGAAAGCTTCTACCTTTGGCTTCTTCTTCGAACTTGAAGAAACTGGAACACTTGGTTTGCTAAACCTTGTGAACTAGGATGAGTAGAGAAGTGATTTGGGTTTTCTTTTATCTCTAAGGCAATGTTTCTCAACTCATGAGAGGGAGTTGCCTTGAGCTAGAGAGAGAGCAAGAGGAAGAGCAAGAGGGAGAGCTCAAGCAAGAGAGAGAAAACAAATGAGAGAATGAGAAAGTCTTTTGCCATCCAAGCTCTCATAATCCAAAACCATCATAACAAATAATAGTAATCAAGTATTATGTGATGGTTCAAGTCAAAATGGCTATATCACTTCATGCACTCATTTTGTAAAAGGAAACAAGCAAGCAAAAGTCTTTGCCATGAAATGATAGCCATTGTTATGATGATGGTCAACTAGTCCAACCTAGTCAACCGGTCAACAAAGTCAACAAGTCAACAAAGTCAACCCCTAAACAACCATGTCACTATAATACTTAATTAATATTATTGTTAATTATATTTCTTATTCTCATTAGGGTTTAGCAAAAGGTCAATAGTCAATAGTCAACAGTCAACAACCCCAATGAGAATCCTCTGCCTCTGTCTCTATGTCAACTGTGAATACACACCCGGATCCGCGTTCCGAGGAACACGAATACAAACGAGATAAAACCAATCCCAAAACGTACACTAGGATCTGGCTTAAACCAAAGCCCGCTAGTGTTAACTGTCCGGACACTAAACGTGCACAAGTGCACGGATGTGACCGAACCCTGTCGCAAAACATGCGACCTCTACTCTTTTGCCTAAAGGCGAATAGCTTTCTATGTGGGACTCTAAAGACTCGACACTACGCTGGCAGTGGGTTTAACCACAGACCGCAAGCAGCACTAGCTGTGCATAACGGTCCCCAGGTAGATGCCGACAAGAAGACTGACGAGGTGAAACCCATCTGAACTCCTACTGAGCCTGAATGTGACAATCTCCGTACAGTCCGGTCTGTTCGTCTGATAACATCGCATAGCGGGCCTAGGGGGCGGTAAACGTCAGTCCTCTAATAGCGGTACAAGTCGTGTCGGAGTGTAGCCCAGAACACCCTGAGATAACACTGGAAACCTACCAGTATATCTCGCTTGCCCTAGCCAGGGACTACTTGTGTAATGGCTCTCCTAGACACAGCGCAATGTCAACCCCCAATACCGGGAGAGACGAATCCTGTCTAACCGTCACTGCCTCCAAGTGCTTCGGGACTGCACCCAACTACTACCTGTTTGCACGACTCCTTTGAGCCGTGGTAGGGTAGTAATCAAAGAACAGTGGGAACACACTCGAGGCGAAGTGACAGTGTCAAGTCAGCGGACTAAGCTGTACTCATGTCACCTGGGAACTGATAACTGACGATAGGTATAGTACCAACCAACAGTTCCCAACGAGTCCTGTCCAGTGTACTCGTAACCTAACGAGCACCCGCATACTATCTCAAGTACGACGTACTGACGGCTGTGGGACAGACTGTCTCCCACACTGGGATGAGAAGCGCATACGCTAGTCTACTCCGGAGTATCGATGCCCTATCTCGATAGTCCTACGACTAGGGACCTGCGTAAGGATGTGCTTGTGGATTACCCAGCCCCCACTAGTGTGACTGCCATCACAACGCTGGTAATCAAGCAAAGATCCTAAGGGTTCCACTAATGTGTATAGGTGATATACTAAAATAAACACATGTACACATTAAAGTAGAAACAAACCAAGTAGCATACTACTATATTGAGCAAGATTGTCTATACAAGGTGAATATCCCAAGCTTCCATTAAGTAATATACAAACTAGTATGATACAGTAATGGCCTCTAGGGCATATACACTAACAATTTGTCGGCATGCCACCTTTTTGAGAAAAAGGGAATTTCTTGTGAAGAAATTAGTGGTCATGAGTTAGAACTGGAAAGAGTTCCAGCTATACAAACTGCAACTGATGATTTGGTAGAACCGGAGGATGCAAGACCATGCTACCTCTCCCGGTACTTTCGGGCATGCGGAATTTGATAAAAAACGATTTTTATAGAGGTGGTAACATGGACTTATAACCCGGATCTTTGTTAAACATCTAACTAACAACCTAACTACGAGTTACTAACTACTCGGTTAGGGGGTTATACCTTGCTTGTCTTGAACTCCTTCGTCTTCAAACTCCGATGGTGGTCCGGATCGGCTTCTTCCCGTCGTCTCCTTACGCCGAAGATAGATCCACTTGAAAGCTCCAACCTTTGGCTCCTTCTTCGTTCTTTGAAGAAACTAGTTCACTTGGTTTGCTAAACCTTGTGAACTAGAATGAGTAGAGAAGAGTTTGTATGGGATTTTATCTATGGTTCTTGATTCTCAACTCATGAGACATATGAACCATAGAGTCAAGAGAGGGAGCAAGAGGAAGAGGGTGAGAGCAAGAGCAAGAGAGCTCAAGAACAAGAGAGAGAATGGTCAAGTGAGAATGAGCCTCTCTTTTGTCTTTCACCCTCTCATAATCCAAAAGCATCATAACTCATCATACCAATCAAGTGTTATGTGATGGTTGAAGCAACCATAACCATATCATTTCATGCACTCATTTTGCACAAATGAGCAAGCAAGCAAAAGTCTTTGCCATGAAATGATGGCTATGGTTATCATGATGGTCAACCAGTCAAGCCTAGTCAACCGGTCAACAAAGTCAACAAGTCAACAAAAGTCAACAAGTCAACAAAGTCAACAAAAGTCAACAACCATGTCACCATAATACTTAATTAATATAATTGTTAATCACATATCATATTCTCATTAGGGTTGAGCAAAAAGTCAATAGTCAACGGTCAACTGTCAACAACCCTAATGAGAATCCGCTGCCTCTGTCTCCCCGTCAACTGTGCATACACACCCGCATCCGCGTTCCGAGGAACACGAATGCATACTGGATAAATCCAATCCCAATACGTACACTAGGATCTGGCTTAAACCAAAGCCCGCTAGTGCAAACTGTCCGGACACTGTACGTGCACAAGTGCACGGATGTGACCGAACCCTGTCGCAAAACCATGCGACCTGTCGCAAAACCATGAGACCTCTACTCTTTTGCCTAAAGGCGAAAAGCTTTCTGTGTGGGACTCTAAAGACTCGACACTACGCTGGCAGTGGGTTTAACCACAGACCGCAAGCGGCACTAGCTGTGCATAACGGTCCCCAGGTAATGCCGACAAGAAGACTGACGAGGCGAAACCCATCTGAACTCCTACTGAGCCTGAATGTGACATTCTCCGTACAGTCCGGTCTGTTCGTCTGATACATCGCATGGCGGGCCTAGGGGGCGGTAAACGTCAGTCCCCCAATAGCGGTACAAGTCGTGCCGGAGCGAAGCCCAAAACACCCTGAGATAACACTGGAAGCCTACTAGTATATCTCGTTTGCCCTGGCCAGGGACTACTCGTGTTGTAAGTCCATATTGCGACCCCCGGTGCTTACGGGGAGGCGGAAACGGTATAAAAAACGAATTTTTATCGCAAGAGGCAACATGGACTAAACTTGGTCGGGATCGTTGTCTAAACTTAAACTAGCAATTTAGCTAAAGAGAGTTAGCTACTATGGAAGATGGTTATACCTATACTTGAACTCCTTCTTCTTCAAACCTTGTAGAGGTTGATGGTTCTCTTTACGTCGCCTTCTCCCGTCGAAGATGGATCCACCTCGAAGGTTCGACTTTGGGCTCTTCCTCGATCTTTGAGTGAACTAGGGTTTCCGGCTTGCTAAACCTTCATCCTAGAATGAGTAGAGAGAGATTAGGGTTTGCTTTTCTTTCTAAAGAGAATGATTCTCAACACATGAGAAGGTTTCTCTTTTCAAGAGGAAGAAGAAGATGAAAATGAGGAGAGAGAGAGGTTATGATAGAATGAGCTCAATTATTTCTTTCTTGCAACCATATTGCAAAAGAAAAGAATTATCTAATAATAATAATTGAAAATGAGAATAGTTGATGGCAATTTGGAATGACCACAACCATGCTTCATTTAAAAATGTAAGCATAAATCAAGGAAGACTTTTGAAGCATGATGGTGGTCAACTTTCAACCATGGTCAACAAGTCAACCATGGTCAACAAGTCAACAAAATCAACCATAACAAAATTCTCATTTAATTACTATTATAAATAGATAATCCATAAATCCATTAGGGTTTGGAAAAAGATAACTGTCAACTGTGCATACGCACCCGTTCCGAAACCCTAATGAAATACCTCATCCTCCGCCTCAAGCAACTGTGCATACACACCTGCATTCTCGTTCTGAGGAACAAGAACACCAAGATATAAAAGCAACCCCAAATATATATACCAGTATCTGGCTCAAACCAGAGCCTGCCAGTATAATCCGTCCGGACTCCAAACGTGCACAAGTGCGCGGATGAGAACGAACCCTGTCGCAAAACCATGCGACCTCTACTCTGTTTTGCCCAGAGGCGAATACCCTCTGTGTGGGACTCTAAAGACTCGACACTACGCTGGCAGTGGGTTTAACCACAGACCGCAAGCGGCACTAGCTGTGCGTAACGGTCCCCAGGTAGATGCCGACAAGAAGGCTGACGAGGTGAAACCCCATCTGAACTCCTACTGAGTCTGAATGTGACATTCTCCGTACAGTCCGGTCTGTTCGTCTGATACATCGCATGGCGGGCCTAGGGGGCGGTAAAACGTCAGTCCCCCAATAGCGGTACAAGTCGTGTCGGAGTGAAGCCCAAAACACCCTGAGATAACACTGGAAACCTACCAGTATATCTCGCTTGCCCTGGCCAGGGACTACTCGTGTAATGGCTCTCCTAGACACAGCGCGATGTCAACCCCCAATACCGGGAGAGACGAATCCTGTCTAACCGTCACTGCCTCCAAGTGCTTCGGGACTGCACCCAACCACCACCTGTTTGCACGACTCCTTTGAGCCGTGGTAGGGTAGTGATCAAAGTGCAGTGGGAACACACTTGAGGCGAAGTGTCAGTGTCAAGTCAGCGGACTAAGCTGTACTCATGTCACCTGGGAACTGATAACTGACGATAGGTATAATACCAACCTGTCAGTTCCCGACGAGTCCTGTCCAGTGTACTCGTAACCCAACGAGCACCCGTATACTATCTCCAGTACGACGTACTGATGGCTGTGGGACAGACCATCTCCCACACTGGGATGAGAAGCGCATACGCTAGTCTACTCCGGAGTATCGATGCCCTGTCTCGATAGTCCTACGACTAGGGACCTGTATAAGGATGTGCCTATAGATTACCCAGCCCCCACTAGTGTGACTGCCATCACAACGCTGGTAATCAAGCAAAGATCCTAAGGGCTCCACTAATGCGTATAAGTGATATACTGAAATAAACACAAGTACACATTGAAGTAGAAACAAACCAAGTAGCATACTACTATGTTGAGCAAGATTGTTTATACAAGGTGAATATCCCAAGCTTCCATCAAGTAATATACAAACTAGTATGATACAGTAATGGCCTCTAGGGCATATACACTAACAATCTCCCACTTGCACTAAGGCCATGTACTGGCGTATCGAAGACCTATCATCTCGATCAGCCGCTCGAACTGAGTCTGGGGTAGGGCCTTGGTGAATGGATCTGCAGTGTTCTCTTCTGAAGCAACCCTCCGAACCTCGATCTCCTTGCGATCCACGATCTCCCTGATCAGGTGATACCGCCTCAAGATGTGCCTGGATCTCTGATGGGACCTGGGTTCCTTTGCTAAAGCTATAGCCCCGTTGTTGTCGCAATACAGAGGTACTGGGTCAACAATGGACGGAACCACCTGAAGTTCTTTTAAGAACTTCCTTATCCAGACAGCTTCTTTTGCGGCATCAGAAGCAGCGATGTATTCCGCTTCCATAGTCGAGTCTGCAACGATTTCCTGTTTGGAACTCTTCCAACACACCGCCCCTCCGTTGAGGGTAAAGACAAAACCCGACATGGACTTGGAATCATCCTTGTCACTCTGGAAGCTGGAGTCAGCAAAGGCCTCAATCTGGAGGTCTTTTCCGCCATACACCAAGAACATCTCCTTAGTCCTCCTCAGGTACTTGAGAATGTTCTTTACCGCTATCCAATGTTTCTCCCCAGGGTTTGACTGATACCGGCTTACTACACTCAGTGCATAAGCTACATCCGGTCTGGTACACAACATCGCATACATTATAGAGCCTACCGCAGAAGCGTAGGGTATAATAGACATGCGATCCCTCTCCAAATCAGTCTTGGGAGACATCTCTTTAGAGAGGGTGATCCCGTGACAAGCCGGTAGGTTACCGCGCTTGGAATCTTCCATACTGAATCTTTTCAGTACGGTGTCGATGTACCTGGACTGTGAAAGTCCTAATATCCTCTTGGATCTATCACGATGGATCCGGATCCCCAGGATGTAAGAGGCATCACCCAGGTCTTTCATGGAGAACCTGTGTGACAAGAAACCCTTGACAGATTGTAGCATAGGAATGTCATTTCCTATTAAGAGAATGTCATCCACGTATAAAACAAGGAATACCACAGTTCTCGCTACAAATCTACTATAGATGCACGGTTCATCTGGATTTTTGATAAAGTCAAATTCCTTGACCGTCTCATCAAAACAGATGTTCCAACTCCGCGATGCCTGCTTTAGTCCATAGATGGACTTAAGCAACTTGCACACCTTTCCGCTGCTCCCACTCTGAATGAAACCCTCTGGCTGATCCATATAGACACACTCCTCTAAATTTCCATTTAGAAAAGCGGTTTTTACGTCCATCTGCCAAATCTCATAATCGTGGAAGGCAGCAATGGCAAGAAGGATCCGAATGGATTTCAGCATAGCCACTGGAGAAAAGGTTTCGTCGTAGTCCAAGCCAGGTCTTTGACGGAAACCCTTTGCTACAAGTCTAGCTTTATAGGTCTCAACCTGTCCATCTACACCAATCTTCCTTTTGAAGATCCACTTGCATCCTACGGGTTTTACCCCGTCTGGAGCAATGTCCAACGTCCATACTTTGTTGGTGTACATGGACTCCATTTCGGTCCGCATTGCATCCAGCCATTTTACCGAGTCAATGCTCTGAACGGCCTGCTGGAAGCTAGTAGGCTCATCATAGTCTATGATGCAATCCTCTCTATCCCCGTCTATGAGAAAACCGTAGTATCTCTCGGGCGGATGAGACTGCCTACTACTTCTACGGAGCGGCATAGGAATGTCCTGTTCATTTGAACCCTCTGGTTCCACTAAGCTTTCAGTAATAGTCCGTGGTTCTGGAATTTCTTCCAGTTCTACTGTGCTCCCACTTATCTGGTTTTCCAAAAACTCAGTTTCCAAGAAGTAGGCATGACGAGAAACAAGGACTTTTTGTTCCTCTTCACAGTAGAAGAAATATCCCTTGGAGTTCTTTGGATATCCCACGAACTTACACTGTACTGAGCGTGCCTCGAGCTTGTCCGCATGCTGCTTTTTAACAAAAGCTGGACATCCCCAAGTCTTGATGTGACTGAGATGGGGTCTCTTCCCACACCACATCTCATATGGTGTAGTAGGCACAGTCTTAGTAGGAACTCGGTTCAAAAGGTACGCAGCTGATTCTAGTGCATACCCCCAGAATGATCGCGGTAACTCAGCGTTACTCATCATGGACCGTACCATATCCAATAGGGTTCGGTTCCGTCTCTCCGATACACCGTTGTGTTGCGGAGTGTATGGAGGAGTAAGCTGAGAGAGAATCCCATTCTCTTTTAAGTAATTCAGGAACTCGGCACTTAAGTATTCTCCACCTCGATCCGATCTTAGAATCTTGATACTTTTGCCGGTCTGTTTTTCTACTTCATTCTTAAATTCCTGGAACTTTTCAAAAGATTCTGACTTATGTTTCATTAAGAAGACATAACCGTATCTTGAAAAATCATCCGTAAAAGTAATGAAGTAAGAATAACCGCTTCGTGCATGTGTAGACATTGGACCGCACACGTCGCTGTGTACGAGTCCCAAGAGCTCGCTCGCTCTTACTCCGTGTCCAGTGAACGGAGTCTTTGTCATCTTTCCTTTGAGACAGGATTGACAAGTGGCATATGATTGATATTCGAACGGATCCAAATATCCTTCTGTATGTAACTTAGTCAACCTTCTCTCATTGATGTGACCCAGTCTACAATGCCATAAGAAAGTCTGATTAATATCTGGTGACTTTCTTTTGTGTGTATTCTGGACATTGAAAATCTGTGGTTGGTTTAATACGTATATACCATTGCTCAATGTACCTGACCCAATCAGAACTTGATTAAGGTGAATGTTAACAACATTACTTACAAACGCAAATTCATAACCTTCTTTAGAAACCAAAGATACAGAAATGATATTACAAGTTGCGTTGGGTACAAAAAAGCAATTACGCAAAACTAAAACATGTCCATCTGACATTCCTAGGTGATAGTCCCCCACGGCTTTAGCATCCATGCTAGCTCCGTTCGCAACTCTGAGGGTCATGTCACCTTCCTTCAAAAACCTACGGTTTCTCAACGCCTGCAAAGAATTACAGATATGAGATCCTGATCCGGTATCCAATACCCAGGAAGTAGAGTTTATAGAAAGACAGTTTTCAATAACATACACACCTGAAGCTGAAGCTGCAACCTGCTTCAGTTCCTGTGTCCTGGCTTTCCAAGCCCTGCAATCTTTCTTCCAGTGTCCACTCTTGTGACAATAGAAGCATTCCTCTTTACCAACAAGCTTCCCCGCTATCTTTGTTGCCTTTTCCTTTCCCTTCGCACCCACTTTACTAACACCGCCTCTTGGTTTGGCGGGGGCTTTCCTCTTCTTTCCCTTGGCTTTCGCCTTGGACCTAGAAGAAGAAGATCCTCCTACAAACAAAGTGGATGTATCCCTACCCTTCTGTAGGGTGCCCTCTGCGCTCCTCAGCAGGTTGAGGAGTTCTGAAAGTTCAACTTCCTTTTCTTGCAAGTTGAAATTCAGTATGAACTGGGCGTAAGTGGATGGAAGGGACTGGAGAATTATATCTGTGTAGAGTTCACTATCCAACGTGGTCCCAAGTTCCGCGAGCTCCTCAGTGTAGCCAATCATCGTAAGCACGTGGTCCGCTACCGATGATCCGACGGCCAACTTAGTCGAAAATAACTTCTTCGACACTTCGTATCTTGCGATACGAGACTGCTCTCCATACAGTTCTTTTGTATGAAGAAATATGGATTCCAAATCCATATTCTCGTGCCTCCTCTGATGGTCATTGTCCATCGAGGCAAGTACGAGGCATCTGGCCTTCGCGCTGTCAATCTCCCAAGTCTTACGGATTTCCTTATCCGCGACGCTGGAGGTGGGACCTGGGACGGGGGGAGCTTTGGTGGTAAGAAGATACCCCAGCTTGTCGTAAGAGATTGCCAATTTGATATTCCTGAGCCAATCTTTGTAGTTTGGCCCTGTCAGTATGTTTTTATCTAGAAGTAACTTAAGTCCAGTCATTTCGATTTGGTCGCTGCAGGGGGAGAGAAGAAACACTTAGCACGATGCTCTTGCAAGTTTAGAATGGTTTTTAATTTGTCTAAACAGGATGGCTCCCACTGTCTCTCGAATCCCTCCTCAAACCACAAAGGAAGAATTAGCCGGGATCAATCCCACCGTACAATACTTGCTTAACCGTTCAGCCAGGCCAGTGTCGGTACTTCGAGGGAGGTTTTCCAACGCTTTCGCGAAGTTCCTTAATTTAAGAACCTCTTTTCCCTGGGGGCGTAGCCCCGCTAACACCTTTCTAGGCACCTACTAGGTTTATAGCATTGATCGTTTAGTGAGAAATTTCCCGAGGAGTAGCATATACTCACAGTAGGATCGGGATCCAAATATCATCGCGTGACGAAAATGAAGGAATCCTACCATAATCATCACACTCCAAATGGTATGCAAATCTAGCAAGTTTCAGTACTTATGAAACTCCCGATGTGGATTTTTGCCCCATGCTCTTATGACCTTGACTTTGGCCAACAAATCATAAGTCACATGTCAAGTTCTTCCCGTCGTTATCCAGGTTAATTTGAATCCACCCGTACATACCCTTGACTTTGGCCAACAAGGCAGTACGACTGTTCCAAATCAACGCATCTATCTATGCTGCACATGAATATCCAATAGCTACCAATCACTATGCCTTGACTTTGGCCAACAAACACAGCTTGAATACTATTGACTATTTATGTGAAACGACGGAGGGCTACGAATGGTTTTGGCGAAACCGTGAACGTAGTGAACTTGATATAATCGATGGAACGAGATAGCTTTTAGAAGGAGTGGCTCAAGCTCCGCATTTAAAAGTTAGTTTTGAAAAGAACCGAGTGGTTTTTCGAAAGTGTTCCATCGACTTAAACTTGGTTTATTATCTTGCATTAGTTCTTTTAATGCGTGATATTCTTGCATTAGTTCTTTTAATGCGTCCCATCATTTAATTCCTACCATTGCAGAAAACAACCAAAATATGACGTACGCTTATGCCATTCGCATTCGCCACGGGGTCCCGTCATCACTCGTTAGGTTACTTAACTAACGACAGAGCGGGGGCTGGGCTAGCGCGGCTGTAAAACATAAGCAACGCCTAAATAGAAAGCAATGATAGTCATTACAGATCACAGATGAATACATTGGATATACTAGCAATCCGCATTTCTTTCGAGCCTGAAACGAAAAGCGGATAACACGGTCGCGGTGAATAGCAAATACCCCACCCAAGACCCCTACGGGTGCGGCAAACTACCCGCCAAGTTCCCGGTAGTTTGTGCACCCCACCATGGGTCTATCCTAGGAGCAAAAACAGTAAAAAGAATTATACAATGACGGCTACAACCCCGACCCGGTTGTGCGGCCAAACAAATAATATAATTACATCAATTTACATTTACAATGAATGAAAGAAAAACAAAAGCTCATCTCACATCCACCCCGGCTATTCACCCGCGACAGTCCAACACATTCATATACACATTCCAGCACATTACAGATCATGTATAACCCCGACTAATCGACTTATAGCGATTAGCCGACGTTCAATACATGCAAACATCACAGATATAACCAACATAGCCAAAGTGCAGTGAAGTTCGGAAAAAAATACGGAATTATAGGACCCCAAAAGTGAATTTCAGTTCTGGAAAATCTGGGTACATATAATATATCTGAAAAATCCCAAAACCAACACAGAAGAACACTGCACGAAAAACGATGCAAAGATGACTACAACCTGCGGCGGTTCCGCGGCCAGATGAGTAGGTGAGGCCGCGGAAGGGCGGCGGCTTGGAGGAAACATGCTATCATTTTTCTTGTGTGTTCTTAGAAAACCCTGAGACAATTTTACAAGTATAAAGTTTTTCATTTTGAGCAGAAAAAAATTCAACAGAAAGTTAGGGTTTTGATTTTCCGGTTTTGCGATTTTTCGGTTCCGAACTTCGTTACACTTCACTACCAAGCTAGTTTAAGTTTAGTTAGGCTCTGATACCACTGTAAGTCCATATTGCGACCCCCGGTGCTTACGGGGAGGCGGAAACGGTATAAAAAACGAATTTTTATCGCAAGAGGCAACATGGACTAAACTTGGTCGGGATCGTTGTCTAAACTAAAACTAGCAATTTAGCTAAAGAGAGTTAGCTACTATGGAAGATGGTTATACCTATACTTGAACTCCTTCTTCTTCAAACCTTGTAGAGGTTGATGGTTCTCTTTACGTCGCCTACTCCCGTCGAAGATGGATCCACCTCGAAGGTTCGACTTTGGGCTCTTCCTCGATCTTTGAGTGAACTAGGGTTTCCGGCTTGCTAAACCTTCATCCTAGAATGAGTAGAGAGAGATTAGGGTTTGCTTTTCTTTCTAAAGAGAATGATTCTCAACACATGAGAAGGTTTCTCTTTTCAAGAGGAAGAAGAAGATGAAAATGAGGAGAGAGAGAGGTTATGATAGAATGAGCTCAATTATTTCTTTCTTGCAACCATATTGCAAAAGAAAAGAATTATCTAATAATAATAATTGAAAATGAGAATAGTTGATGGCAATTTGGAATGACCACAACCATGCTTCATTTAAAAATGTAAGCATAAATCAAGGAAGACTTTTGAAGCATGATGGTGGTCAACTTTCAACCATGGTCAACAAGTCAACCATGGTCAACAAGTCAACAAAATCAACCATAACAAAATTCTCATTTAATTACTATTATAAATAGATAATCCATAAATCCATTAGGGTTTGGAAAAAGATAACTGTCAACTGTGCATACGCACCCGTTCCGAAACCCTAATGAAATACCTCATCCTCCGCCTCAAGCAACTGTGCATACACACCTGCATTCTCGTTCTGAGGAACAAGAACACCAAGATATAAAAGCAACCCCAAATATATATACCAGTATCTGGCTCAAACCAGAGCCTGCCAGTATAATCCGTCCGGACTCCAAACGTGCACAAGTGCGCGGATGAGAACGAACCCTGTCGCAAAACCATGCGACCTCTACTCTGTTTTGCCCAGAGGCGAATACCCTCTGTGTGGGACTCTAAAGACTCGACACTACGCTGGCAGTGGGTTTAACCACAGACCGCAAGCGGCACTAGCTGTGCGTAACGGTCCCCAGGTAGATGCCGACAAGAAGGCTGACGAGGTGAAACCCCATCTGAACTCCTACTGAGTCTGAATGTGACATTCTCCGTACAGTCCGGTCTGTTCGTCTGATACATCGCATGGCGGGCCTAGGGGGCGGTAAAACGTCAGTCCCCCAATAGCGGTACAAGTCGTGTCGGAGTGAAGCCCAAAACACCCTGAGATAACACTGGAAACCTACCAGTATATCTCGCTTGCCCTGGCCAGGGACTACTCGTGTAATGGCTCTCCTAGACACAGCGCGATGTCAACCCCCAATACCGGGAGAGACGAATCCTGTCTAACCGTCACTGCCTCCAAGTGCTTCGGGACTGCACCCAACCACCACCTGTTTGCACGACTCCTTTGAGCCGTGGTAGGGTAGTGATCAAAGTGCAGTGGGAACACACTTGAGGCGAAGTGTCAGTGTCAAGTCAGCGGACTAAGCTGTACTCATGTCACCTGGGAACTGATAACTGACGATAGGTATAATACCAACCTGTCAGTTCCCGACGAGTCCTGTCCAGTGTACTCGTAACCCAACGAGCACCCGTATACTATCTCCAGTACGACGTACTGATGGCTGTAGGACAGACCATCTCCCACACTGGGATGAGAAGCGCATACGCTAGTCTACTCCGGAGTATCGATGCCCTGTCTCGATAGTCCTACGACTAGGGACCTGTATAAGGATGTGCCTATAGATTACCCAGCCCCCACTAGTGTGACTGCCATCACAACGCTGGTAATCAAGCAAAGATCCTAAGGGCTCCACTAATGCGTATAAGTGATATACTGAAATAAACACAAGTACACATTGAAGTAGAAACAAACCAAGTAGCATACTACTATGTTGAGCAAGATTGTTTATACAAGGTGAATATCCCAAGCTTCCATCAAGTAATATACAAACTAGTATGATACAGTAATGGCCTCTAGGGCATATACACTAACACGTGTAATGGCTCTCCTAGACACAGCGCGATGTCAACCCCCAATACCGGGAGAGACGAATCCTGTCTAACCATCACTGCCTCCAAGTGCTTCGGGACTGCACCCAACTACTACCTGTTTGCACGACTCCTTTGAGCCGTGGTAGGGTAGTAATCAAAGTGCAGTGGGAACACACTCGAGGCGAAGTGACAGTGTCAAGTCAGCGGACTAAGCTGTACTCATGTCACCTGGGAACTGATAACTGACGATAGGCATAATACCAACTAGTCAGTTCCCGACGAGTCCTGTCCAGTGTACCCGTAACCTAACGAGCACCCGCATACTATCTCAAGTACGACGTACTGACGGCTGTGGGACAGACTGTCTCCCACACTGGGATGAGAAGCGCATGCGCTAGTCTACTCCGGAGTTTCGATGCCCTGTCTCGATAGTCCTGCGACCAGGGACCTGCATAAGGATGTGCTTATAGATTACTCAGCCCCACTAGTGTGACTGCCATCACATCGCTGGTAATCAAGCAAAGATCCTAAGGGCTCCATTAATGTGTATAGGTGATATACTAAAATAAACACATGTACACATTGAAGTAGAAACAAACCAAGTAGCATACTACTATTTTGAGCAAGATTGTATATACAAGGTGAATATCCCAAGCTTCCATTAAGTAATATACAAACTAGTATGATACAGTAATGGCCTCTAGGGCATATACACTAACAATCTCCCACTTGCACTAAGGCCATGTACCGGCGTATCGAAGACCTATCATCTCGATCAGCCGGTCGAACTGAGTCTGGGGCAGGGCCTTGGTGAATGGATCTGCAGTGTTATCTTCTGAAGCGACTCTCCGAACCTCGATCTCCTGGCGATCCACGATCTCCCTGATCAGGTGATACCGCCTCAAGATGTGCCTGGATCTCTGATGGGACCTGGGTTCCTTCGCTAAAGATATAGCCCCGTTGTTGTCGCAATACAGAGGTATTGGATCAACAATGGACGGAACCACCTGAAGTTCTTTCAAGAACTTCCTCATCCAGACAGCTTCTTTTACGGCATCAGATGCAGCGATGTATTCCGCTTCCATCGTCGAGTCTGCAACGGTTTCCTGTTTGGAACTCTTCCAACACACCGCCCCTCCATTGAGGGTAAAGACAAAACCCGACATGGACTTGGAATCATCCTTGTCACTCTGGAAGCTGGAGTCAGCAAAGGCCTCGATCTGGAGGTCTTTTCCGCCATACACCAAGAACATCTCCTTAGTCCTTCTCAGGTACTTGAGAATGTTCTTTACCGCTATCCAGTGTTTCTCCCTGGGGTTTGACTGATACCGGCTTACCACACTCAGTGCATAAGCTACATCCGGTCTGGTACACAACATCGCATACATTATAGAGCCTACCGCAGAAGCGTAGGGTATAATAGACATGCGATCCCTCTCCAAATCAGTCTTGGGAGACATCTCTTTAGAGAGGGTGATCCCGTGACAAGCCGGTAGGTTACCGCGCTTGGAATCTTCCATACTGAATCTTTTCAGTACGGTGTCGATGTACCTGGACTGTGAAAGTCCTAATATCCTCTTGGATCTATCACGATGGATCCGGATCCCCAGGATGTATGAGGCATCACCCAGGTCTTTCATGGAGAACCTGTGTGACAAGAACCCCTTGACAGATCGTAGCATAGGAATGTCATTTCCTATTAAGAGAATGTCATCCACGTATAAAACGAGGAATACTACAGTTCTCGCTACAAATCTACTATAGATGCATGGTTCATCTGGATTTTTGATAAAGCCAAATTCTTTGACCGTCTCATCAAAGCAGATGTTCCAACTCCGCGATGCTTGCTTTAGTCCATAGATGGACTTAAGCAACTTGCACACCTTTCCGCTGCTCCCACTCTGAATGAAACCCTCTGGTTGGTCCATATAGACATACTCCTCTAAATTTCCATTTAGAAAAGAGGTCTTTACGTCCATCTGCCAGATCTCATAATCGTGGAAGGCAGCAATGGCAAGAAGGATCCGAATGGATTTCAGCATAGCCACTGGAGAAAAGGTTTCGTCATAATCCAAGCCAGGTCTTTGACGAAAACCCTTTGCTACCAGTCTAGCTTTATAGGTCTCAACCTGTCCATCTACACCAATCTTCCTTTTGAAGATCCACTTGCATCCTACGGGTTTTACTCCGTCTGGAGCAATGTCCAACGTCCATACTTTGTTGGTGTACATGGACTCCATTTCGGTCCGCATTGCATCCAGCCATTTCACTGAGTCAACGCTCTGAACGGCCTGCTGGAAGCTAGTAGGCTCATCATAATCTATGATGCAATCCTCTCTATCCCCGTCTATGAGAAAACCGTAGTATCTCTCGGGCGGATGAGTCTGCCTACTACTCCTGCGGAGCGGCGTAGGAATGTCCTGTTCTTTTGAACCCTCTGGTTCCACTAAGCTTTCAGTAACAGTCTGTGGTTCTGGAACTTCTTCCAGTTCTATTGTGCTCCCACTTATCTGGGTTTCCAAAAACTTAGTTTCCAAGAAGCGGGCATGCTGAGAAACAAAAACCTTTTGTTCCTCAGCGGAATAGAAAAGATACCCCCTGGAGTTCCTTGGGTATCCCACAAACTTACACTGTACTGAACGTGCCTCAACCTTGTCCGCATGCTGCTTTTTTACAAAAGCTGGACATCCCCATACCTTAAGATACTTAAGACAGGGTTTCTTCCCAGTCCAATCTGATATGGGGTGGTAGGCACAGTCTTGGTGGGAGCCTTGTTCAAGAGATACGCAGCTGCTTCTAGTGCATATCCCCAGAATGATCGCGGTAACTCAGCGTTACTCATCATGGACCGAACCATATCCAATAGGGTTCGGTTCCGTCTCTCCGATACACCGTTATGTTGCGGGGGGTATGGAGGAGTAAGCTGAGAGAGAATTCCGTTCTCTTTTAAATAGTCCAGGAACTCGGCACTCAAGTATTCTCCACCTCGATCCGATCTTAGAATCTTAATACTTTTGCCGGTTTGTTTTTCTACTTCATTCTTATACTCCTGGAATTTTCCAAAGGCTTCGGACTTATGTTTCATTAAGAAGACATAACCGTACCTTGAGAAGTCATCCGTAAAAGTAATGAAGTAAGAATAACCGCTTCGCGCATATATAGACATTGGACCGCACACGTCACTGTGTACGAGTCCCAAGAGCTCGCTCGCTCTTACTCTGTGTCCAGTAAACGGAGTCTTTGTCATCTTTCCTTTGAGACAGGATTGACAAGTGGCATACGATTGATATTCGAACGGATTCAAATATCCTTCTGTATGTAACTTCGTCAACCTTCTCTCATTGATGTGACCCAGTCTACAATGCCAAAAGAAAGTCTGATTTATTTCCGGAGACTTTCTTTTGTGTGTATTCTGGACGTTGAAAATCTGTGGTTGGTTTAATACGTATATACCATTACTCAATGTACCTGACCCAATCAAAACTTGATTAAGGTGAATGTTTACAACATTACTTACAAACGCAAATTCATAACCTTCCTTAGAAACTAAAGATACAGAAATGATATTACAAGTTGCGTTGGGTACAAAAAAGCAATTACGCAAAACCAAAACATGTCCATCTGACATTCCCAGGTGATAGTCCCCCACGGCTTTAGCATCCATGCTAGCTCCGTTCGCAACTCTGAGGGTCATGTCACCTGCCTTCAAAACCCTACGGTTTCTCAACGCCTGCAAAGAATTACAGATATGAGATCCTGATCCGGTATCCAATACCCAGGAAGTAGAATTTATTGAAAGACAGTTTTCAATAACACACACACCTGAAGCTGAAGCTGCAACCTGCTTCAATTCCTGTGTTCTGGCCTTCCAGGCCCTGCAATCAATCTTCCAGTGTCCTTTCTTATGACAATAGAAGCATTCTTCCTTATCCACAAGCTTCCCCGCTTTCTTTGTTGCTTTAGCTTTTCCCTTCGTATCCACTTTACTAACACCGCCCCTTGGTTTGGCGGGGGCTTTCTTCTTCTTTCCCTTGGCTTTCGCCTTGGACCTAGAAGAAGATGATCCTCCTACAAACAAAGTGGATGTTTCCCTACTTTTCTGTAGGGTGCCCTTTGCGCTCCTCAGCATGTTGAGGAGCTCTGAATGTTCAACCTCTTTTTCTTGTAAGTTGAAGTTCAGTATAAACTGGGCGTAAGTGGAAGGAAGGGACTGGAGAACTATGTCCGTATAGAGCTCACTCTCCAAAGTGGTCCCTAGGTCCGTGAGCTCCTCAATGTAGCCGATCATCTTTAGCACGTGCTCGGCTACTGATGATCCGACGGCCATCTTTGCCGAAAATAACTTTTTCGACGCTTCGTATCTTGCGATACGAGATTGCTCTCCATACAGTTCTTTTGTATGGAGAAATATGGATTCAAGGTCCATATTCTCGTGCCTCCTCTGATGTTCGTTGTCCATCGAGGCAAGTACGAGGCACTTGGCCTTCGCGCTATCAATCTCCCAAGTCTTGCGGATTTCCTTATCCGCGACGCTGGAAGTGGGACCAGGGACAGGGGGAGCTTTGGTGGTAAGAAGATACCCCAGCTTGTCGTAAGTGATTGCCATTTTGACATTCCTGAACCAATCTTTGTAGTTTGGCCCTGTCAGTATGTTTTTATCTAGAAGTAACTTAAGTCCAGTCATGTCGATTGGTCGCTGCAATTAGGAGAGAGAAGAAGAAACACTCAGCATGATGCTCTTGCAAGTTTAAAGTGGTTTTTAGTTTGTCTAAACAGGATGGCTCCCACTGTTTCTCGAATCCCTCCTCAAACCATAAAGGAAGAATTAGTCGGGATCAATCCCACCGCACAATACTTGCTTAACCGTTCAGCCAGGCCGGTGTCGGTACTTCGAGGGAGGTTTTCCAACGCTTTCGCGAAGTTCCTTAATTAAAGAACCTCTTTTCCCTGGGGGCGTAGCCCCGCTAACACCTTTCTAGGCACCTACTAGGTTTATAGCATTGATCGTTTAGTGAGAAATTTCCCGAGGAGTAGCATATACTCACAGTAGGATCGGGATCCAAATATCATCGCGTGACGAAACTGAAGGAATCCTACCAGAATCATCACACTCCAAATGGTATGCAAATCTAGCAAGTTTCAGTACTTATGAAACTCCCGATGTGGATTTTTGCCCCATGCTCTTATGACCTTGACGAAGGTCAACAAATCATAAGTCACATGTCAAGTTCTTCCCGTCATTATCCAGGTTAATTTGAATCCACCCGTATATACCCTTGACGAAGGTCAACAAGGTAATGCGAATGTCCCAAACCAATGCATCTATCTATGCTACATATGAATACCCAACAGCTACCAATCACTATGCCTTGACGAAGGTCAACAAACACAGCTTCAATACTATTGAATATTCATACGAAACGACGGAGGGCTACGAATGGTTTTGGCGAAACCGTGAACGTAGTGAACTTGATATAGTCGATGGAATGAGATAGCTTTTAAAAGGAGTGGCTCAAGCACCGCATTTAAAAGTTGTTTTGAAAAGAACCGAGTGGTTTTTCGAAAGTGTTCCAACGACTTTAACTTGGTTTATTATCTTGCATTAGTTCTTTTAATGCGTGATATTCTTGCATTAGTTCTTTTAATGCTTCCCATCATTTAATCCTACCATTGCAGAAAACAACCAAAATATGACGTACGCTTATGCCATTCGCATTCGCCACTGGGCCCCGTCATTACCCGTTAGGTTACTTAACTAACGACAGAGCGGGGGCTGGGCTAGTGCGGCTGTAAAATATAAGCAACGCCTAAATAATATCATATATAGATATACTGCAATGATAAACATTTCAGATCACAGATGAATACATTGGATATACTAGGAACCTGCAATTCGTACGAGCCTGTAACGAAAAGCAGATTACACGGTCGCGGTGAATAGCCAATACCCCACCCAAGACCCCTACGGGTGCGGCAAGCTACCCGCCAAGTATCCGAAGCGAAGCAACCTCCCTCATCTCCATGAGTAGGCCACTCGGCACTTCGGCATACCCGGTAGTTTGTGCACCCCCTCCATGGGTCTATCCTAGGAGCAAAAACAGTAAAAAGAAATTATACAATGACGGCTACAACCCCGACCCGGTTGTGCGGCCATACAAATAATTATTACATCAATTTATAAATTTACATGAATTGAAAGAAAAGAAAAACTCTCGTCTCACAACCCCCGGCTATTCACCTGCGACAATCCAACATATTCATATACACATTCCAGCAACATTACAGATCACAGATTTGTATAACCCCCACTAATCGACATATAGCGATTAGTAGACGTTCAATACAAATATCACATTACAGAAAAACCCATTAGCTTAAGTCTTTTAGAAGTTCGATCAAAAATACGGATTTTCGGGACCCCAAAAATAAAATTTTCGTTCTGGAAAATCTGAGCTGAAAATACATATACCAAAAATCCTAAAATACCCCTATGAGAATACTGTAGCAAAGAAAGAACAGAGAGGAGCCATGTCGGCCGCGGAACCGCGGCAATAGCAAGCTATTGCCGCGTTTCCGCGGCTCTTTGATGGGATCAATGGACCAAATTTCTACAGCATTCACAGAAAACCCTGAGTCGATTTTTGGTGTATCCCAAAAAAATTTTCCAGTACTTTTGAAATCGACAGAAAGTTCGAATTTTGGGGTTCATTTCGGGACTTGTTCTTTGATCGATCTTCTAGTTACTTGCTAACATGTTAGATAGAGTTTAACGAGGCTCTGATACCACTGTAAGACCATGCTACCTCTCCCGGTACTTTCGGGCATGTGGAATTTGATAAAAAACGATTTTTATAGAGGTGGTAACATGGACTTATAACCCGGATCTTTGTTAAACATCTAACTAACAACCTAACTACAAGTTACTAACTACTCGGTTAGGGGGTTATACCTTGCTTGTCTTGAACTCCTTCGTCTTCAAACTCCGATGGTGGTCCGGATCGGCTTTTTCCCGTCGTCTCCTTACGCCGAAGATAGATCCACCTGAAAGCTCCAACCTTTGGCTCCTTCTTCGTTCTTTGAAGAAACTAGTTCACTTGGTTTGCTAAACCTTGTGAACTAGAATGAGTAGAGAAGAGTTTGTATGGGATTTTATCTATGGTTCTTGATTCTCAACTCATGAGACATATGAACCATAGAGTCAAGAGAGGGAGCAAGAGGAAGAGGGTGAGAGCAAGAGCAAGAGAGCTCAAGAACAAGAGAGAGAATGGTCAAGTGAGAATGAGCCTCTCTTTTGTCTTTCACCCTCTCATAATCCAAAAGCATCATAACTCATCATACCAATCAAATGTTATGTGATGGTTGAAGCAACATAACCATATCATTTCATGCACTCATTTTGCACAAATGAGCAAGCAAGCAAAAGTCTTTGCCATGAAATGATGGCTATGGTTATCATGATGGTCAACTAGTCAAGCCTAGTTAACCGGTCAACAAAGTCAACAAGTCAACAAAAGTCAACAAGTCAACAAAGTCAACAAAAGTCAACAACCATGTCACCATAATACTTAATTAATATAATTGTTAATCACATATCATATTCTCATTAGGGTTGAGCAAAAAGTCAATAGTCAACGGTCAACTGTCAACAACCCTAATGAGAATCCGCTGCCTCTGTCTCCCCGTCAACTGTGCATACACACCCGCATCCGCGTTCCGAGGAACACGAATGCATACTGGATAAATCCAATCCCAATACGTACACTAGGATCTGGCTTAAACCAAAGCCCACTAGTGCAAACTGTCCGGACACTGTACGTGCACAAGTGCACGGATGTGACCGAACCCTGTCGCAAAACCATGTGACCTGTCGCAAAACCATACGACCTCTACTCTTTTGCCTAAAGGCGAAAAGCTTTCTGTGTGGGACTCTAAAGACTCGACACTACGCTGGCAGTGGGTTTAACCACAGACCGCAAGCGGCACTAGCTGTGCATAACGGTCCCCAGGTAATGCCGACAAGAAGACTGACGAGGCGAAACCCATCTGAACTCCTACTGAGCCTGAATGTGACATTCTCCGTACAGTCCTGTCTGTTCGTCTGATACATCGCATGGCGGGCCTAGGGGGCGGTAAACGTCAGTCCCCTAATAGCGGTACAAGTCGTGCCGGAGCGAAGCCCAAAACACCCTGAGATAACACTGGAAGCCTACCAGTATATCTCGTTTGCCCTGGCCAGGGACTACTCGTGTAATGGCTCTCCTAGACACAGCGCGATGTCAACCCCCAATACCGGGAGAGACGAATCCTGTCTAACCGTCACTGCCTCCAAGTGCTTCGGGACTGCACCCAACTACTACCTGTTTGCACGACTCCTTTGAGCCGTGGTAGGGTAGTAATCAAAGTGCAGTGGGAACACACTCGAGGCGAAGTGACAGTGTGAAGTTAGCGAACTAAGCTGTACTCATGTCACCTGGGAACTTATAACTGACGATAGGCATAATACCAACTAGTCAGTTCCCGACGAGTCCTGTCCAGTGTACCCGTAACCTAACGAGCACCCGCATACTATCTCAAGTGCGACGTACTGACGGCTGTGGGACAGACCGTCTCCCACACTGGGATGAGAAGCGCATGCGCTAGTCTACTCCGGAGTATCGATGCCCTGTCTCGATAGTCCTGCGACCAGGGACCTGCATAAGGATGTGCTTATAGATTACCCAGCCCCACTGGTGTGACTGCCATCACATCGCTGGTAATCAAGCAAAGATCCTAAGGGCTCCACTAATGTGTATAGGTGATATACTAAAATAAACACATGTACACATTGAAATAGAAACAAACCAAGTAGCATACTACTATTTTGAGCAAGATTGTATATACAAGGTGAATATCCCAAGCTTCCATTAAGTAATATACAAACTAGTATGATACAGTAATGGCCTCTAGGGCATATACACTAACAGAGGATTCAATAGTTTCCAACGAACCTCAGCCTCTCCGCCGATCGGGTAGGGTTCCTTATCCACCTGAGAGATACTTCGGTTTCTCTATGACAGTGGGAGCGAAGATTGAATCATGAGATGATGACCCAACTTGTTTCGAGAAGGCAATCAAGAGTGAGGACTCTGTGAGTATGGCTGGATGCTTAGCGATCTGAGATGGAATCCATATACACCAACAAAGTATGGACTTTGATAGCTTTATCTAAAGGGTTAAATCCCCATCAGGAGCAAGTATATCTTGAGAAGATTACTAGGTGTACATGGAAAAGTTGAAACTTTCAAAGCTATGCTTAAGTCCATCCAGATCCTACTTGCCATTGCTACATACCATGACTACGATATCTGGCGGTTGGGTGTCAGGACAGCTTTTTCTAAATAGTGATTTGGAAGAGAGCATCTATAAGTACACAGCCAGAGGGCTTCGTAGACAGTGGGAGCAGCGGAAATGTGCGCAAGTTGTTTTATGGGATAAATTAGGCATCGCAGAGTTGGAACATCTGTTTTGATGTGGTAGTCAAAAAGTTTTACTTCATCAAAATGGTAGATGAACCTTGTTTATACAAAATGGGTAGTAGGGAGTATGGTGGTGATCCTCGTATAGTACGTAGATGACATACTCTTGATAGGGAAGGAGTTTCTTATGCTACGCTCGGTCAATCTCCTCTTATCACAAGGATTCTCCATATAGGAATCAATGTGATACCTCCTGAATCCTGGATTTTGGGTCTATGAGATAGATCTAAATGGATGTTGGGATTCTCGCTAGGTGCAGTGAAATGGTATCAATCGATCCTGGGAAGAATCACTGGAATGGTTCCAGGTTGGTAAGGTAGACTGAATGTCAGTCATAGGCATTGTCTTTACCCTCAGTGGAGGGACAGTATGTTGGAAGAGTTCCAAGCTAGATACCGTGACATACTAGACGATAAAGGCAGGATAAATCACTACCAAGGATACTACCAAAGAGGCACTCTAGATATATATAATAGTTCATGAGATGAATTTAGTTCCTACCATTGTGTGACAATGGAGTTGTGGCTTATGCCTAGGAACCCCCGTCCCATCAGAGATCCAGACATATTCTTATGCAGTATCGCCTGACCTCGGAGATAGTTGATCTCCAGGGAGATCGAGGTTAGGAGAGTGGACACAGAGGACAACAGCGTGGATCCACTCACAAAGGCCTATTTCCCAGTAGAGACTTTCATGGGATGGTTGAGTATGAGATACTTCAACCACAGCTGATTGTTGGGTATGCGATACCACAAAAGATGGCCCTAGTGCAAGTGGGAGATTGTTAGTTATATATATGCCCTAGAGACCATTACTATACATACGATGTATATTGTAGTGGATGCTTGGACATATATAGGGAGGACTTTCTTGCTCGACATGATAGTATGCTATCTGGTTACTCTTTACTTAACATGTACTCTGATTGTCTCTATGTTACATGTTGATAAAGCCCTTAGGATGAGTACTTGACTACCAGGACTATGATGCAGATCATACTAGTGGGGACAGAGTAGTCGTTAAGTACATCCTATAAATGTTCTTAGTTGCAGGTGTATCGAGACAGGGCATCGATATACCAGAGTAGACTAGCGTATGCTTCTCGACCCATGGAGATGGGCGATGGATGATCCTATATCCATTGGTGTTTGACATCAGAGACAGTATACGGGTGCTCAGTGGAGACTGGGTATACTGGACGGACTCACCGAGAACTCCCAGATGGTATTATACCTCACGTCAGATGGCAGTTCTCTGGTGACACCGGTACATGTTAGTCTGTAGACCCGAGATCGTCATAGAGTCTAGTGTGATTTCCACTGTGCTTTGATTTCCATCATACCACGTCCAAGAGAGCGTGCAAAACGGTGGCTTTTGGGTACAGTCCCGAATCACATGGAGGCAATGAGCGATAGGAGGGGTTTCGTCTCTCCCGGTATAGGGAGTTGATATTGCGCTGTGCTCGATTGACCATAACTGGAAATCCCTGGTCAGGGTTGCTGAGATTTACTGGTAAGTGTTATCAGTAGTTTCTCGAAATGTTATGGACCTCATATCGACACGACTTATCAAGCTACTGGGGTTTGACGTTTACCACCCCTAGGCGAGATATGCGACATATCAGGCGAAGAGACCGGACTGTACGGGAGTGTTACAGATTGGATTCGCAGGAGAATGTACAAGCTATTGTTAGTGTATATGCCCTAGAGGCCATTACTGTATCATACTAGTTTGTATATTACTTAATGGAAGCTTGAGATATTCACCTTGTATAGACAATCTTGCTCAAAATAGTAGTATACTACTTGGTTTGTATCTACTTTAATGTGTACATGTGTTTATTTTAGTATATCACCTATACACATTAGTGGAGCCCTTAGGATCTTTGCTTGATTACCAGCGTTGTGATGGCAGTCACACTCGTGGGGGCTAGGTAATCCACAACCACATCCTTATGCAGGTCCCTAGTCGTAGGACTATCGAGACAGGGCATCGATACTCCGGAGTAGACTAGCGTATGCGCTTCTCATCCCAGCAGGGAAGACGGTCTGTCCCATAGCCGTCAGTATGTCATACTTGAGATAGTATGCGGGTGCTCGTTAGGTTACGAGTACACTGGACAGGACTCGTCGGGAACTGTTGGTTGGTACTATACCTATCATCAGTTATCAGTTCCCGAGATCGTCATAGAGTTTATTGTGATTTCCAATGTGCTTTGATTTCCATCATACCATGTCCAAGAGGGCGTGCAAAACGGTGGCTTTTGGGTACAGTCCCGAATCACATGGAGGCAATGAGCGATAGGAGGGGTTTCGTCTCTCCCGTATAGGGAGTTGATATTGCGCTGTGCTCGATTGGCCATAACTGGAAAACCCTGGCCAGGGTTGCTGAGATTTACTGGTAAGTGTTATCAGTAATTTCTCGAAATATTATGGACCTCATATCGACACGACTTATCAAGCTACTGGGGTTTGACGTTTACCACCCCTAGGCAAGATATGCGACATATCAGACGAAGAGACCGGACTGTACGGGAGTGTTACAGATTGGATTCGCAGGAGAATGTACAAGCTATTGTTAGTGTATATGCCCTAGAGGCCATTACTGTATCATACTAGTTTGTATATTACTTAATGAAAGCATGAGATATTCACCTTGTATATACAATCCTGCTCAAAATAATAGTATGCTACTTGGTTTGTTTCTACTTTAATGTGTACATGTGTTTATTTTAGTATATCACCTATACACATTAGTGGAGCCCTTAGGATCTTTGCTTGATTACCAGCGTTGTGATGGCAGTCACACTCGTGGGGGCTGGGTAATCCACAACCACATCCTTATGCAGGTCCCTAGTCGTAGGACTATCGAGATAGGGCATCGATACTCCGGAGTAGACTAGCGTATGTACTTCTCATCCCAGCAGGGGAGACGGTCTGTCCCACAGCCGTCAGTACGTCGTACTTGAGATAGTATGCGGGTGCTCGTTAGGTTACGAGTACACTGGACAGGAATCGTCGGGAACTGTTGGTTGGTACTATACCCATCATCAGTTATCAGTTCCCAGGTGACATGAGTACAGCTTAGTCCGCTGACTTGACACTGTCACTTCGCCTCGAGTGTGTTCCCACTGTACTTAGATTACTACCCTACCATGGCTCAAAGGAGTCGTGCAAACAGGTAGTAGTTGGGTGCAGTCCCGAAGCACTTGGAGGCAGTGACGGTTAGACAGGATTCGTCTTTCCCGGTATTGGGGGTTGATATCGCGCTATGTCTAGGAGAGCCATTACACAAAGTCCCTGGCCAGGGCAAGCGAGATATGCTGGTAGGTTTCCAGTGTTATCTCCGGGTGTTCTGGGCTACACTCCGACACGACTTGTACCGCTATTAGGGGACTGACGTTTACCCCCCCTTGGCCCGCTATGCGATATTCTCATATGAACAGACCAGACTGTACGCAGATTGTCACATTCAGGCTCAGTAGGAGTTCAGATGGGTTTCACCTTGTCCGTCTTCTTATCGGCATCTACCTGAGGGCCGTTACACACAGCTAGTGCTGCTTGCGGTCTGTGGTTAAACCCACTGCCAGCGTAGTGTCGAGTCTTTAGAGTCCCACACAGAGAGCTATTCGCCTTTAGGCAAAAGAGTAGAGGTCGCATGGTTTTGCGACAGGGTTCGGTCACATCCGTGCACTTGTGCACGTTTAGTGTCCGGGCAGTTATCACTAGCGGGCTTTGGTTTAAGCCAGATCCTAGTGTATGTTTTGGGATTGGTTTTATCTCGTTTGTATTCGTGTTCCTCGGAACGCGGATGCGGGTGCGTATGCACGGTTGACAGAGAGACAGAGGCAGAGGATTCTCATTAGGGTTGTTGACTGTTGACTTTTGCTAAACCCTAATGAGAATAAGAAATATGATTAATGATAATATTGATTAAGTATTATTGTGCCATGGTTGGGTTGAAAGGTTGACTTTGTTGACTTGTTGACTTAGTTGACCGGTTGACTAGGTTGGACTTGTTGACCTTCATCATGACAATGGCTATCATTTCTTGGCATTGACCTTGGCTTGCTTGTATGCTCACAAATTGTATTTAATGCAAGAAATGATATGGCCATTTGACATGATAACAACCATCACATAATACTCAATTATTATTATGTGTTATGAGGATTTTGGATTATGAGAGCAAGGGTGACAAAAGTTTTGCTCATTCTTTCATTTGCTTTCTCTCTCTCATGAAAGCTCTCTCATCCTCAAGCTCTCCCTCTTCCTCTTGCTCTCTCTCTAGTTCAAGGCAAACACCTCTCATGTGTTGAGAATCATTTGCCTTGGAGATAAAAACCCAAAACACTTCTCTACTCATCCTAGTACACAAAGTCTAGTAAGCCAAGTGTTCTAGTTTCTTCTAGTTTGAGGTTGAAGCCAAAGATAGAAGCTTTCAGGTGGATCCATCTTCGGCACAAGGAGACGATGAGGAGAGAACCATCCGACCACCACAAGGAGTCCAAGAGAAGGAGTTCAAGTTGAGGTATAACCCCTAGCCGAGTAGGTAAAAATCTAAGTTAGGTTGTTAGATAGTTGTTTAACAAACATCCGTATTTTGAGTCCATGTTACCACCAAAAGAAAAATCATTTTTCATCATTTCCGCAAGCCCGTAAGAACCGGGAGAGGTAACGTGGACTTACAGTGGTATTAGAGCCAGGTTAAACACTATCTAACATGTTAGCAAAGTAACTAGAAGTTCGATCGGAGAAAAAGTCGCGAAACATGCCCGTAATATCAAGTTTCTGCCGATTCTGTTTTCTGTTCAAAAAATAATTAATCTTACACTAAAAATCGGCTCAGGCTTTTTAAAACCCACACAAGAAAATTGGTCCACCGACTCGGTCAAAGCGCCACGGAAATGCGGCGGGAGCATGCTCCCGCCGCGGAACTGCAGCCGAGTTGACTCGGTCGTGGCACAATTTTCCTGCGGTTTTTTTCTGGGGATGTTTTGGGATTTTTGAAATATGTTTTTTCTGCCCAGATTTTACAGAAAGCAAAATTTGTTTTTGGGGTTTAAAAATCCGTATTTCGATCGAACTTCTAAAGACTTAAGCTAACGGGTTATATCTGTGATGTGATATATGTATTGAACGTCTGCTAATCGCTATACGTCGATTAGTGGGGGTTATACATATCTATGATCTGTAATGTTGATGGTATATGTATATGAATTCATTGGATTTTCGCGGATGAATAGCCGGGGGGTTGTGAGATGAGAGTTTTCTTTTTCTTTCAATTCATGTAATTTGTAATTGATGTAATATTATTTATATGGCCGCACAACCGGGATGGGGTTGTAGCCGTCATTGTATAATTTCTTTTACTGTTTTTGCTCCTAGGATAGACCCAAGGTGGGGTGCACAAACTACCGGGTATCTCGAAGTGCCGAGTGGCTTACTCACGGTGTTGAGGGAGGTTGCTTCGCTTCGGGTACTTGGCGGGTAGTTTGCCGCACCCGTAGGGGTCTAGGGTGAGGTCTTGGCTATTCATCGCGACCGTGTAATCCGCTCTTCGTTACAGGCTCGTACGGATTGCCGATTCCTAGTATATCCAATGTGTTCATCTGTGATCTGGAAGGGCTATCATTGCATGTGACGAATGTGTATATCTATATATGATATCTATTTAGGCGTTGCTTATGTTTTGCATCCGCGCTAGTCCAGCCCCCGCTCTGTCGTTAGTTAAGTAACCTAACGGGTAATGATGGGGCCCCGTGGCGAATGCGGATGGCATAAGCGTACGTCATATTTTCGTTGTTTTCTGCAATGGTAGGATTAAATGATGGGACACATTAAATTAATGCAAGAAAATAAACCAAAGTTGAGTCGTTGGAACACTTTCAAAACCACTCGGTTTCTTTTCAAAAACAACTTTTAAACGCGGAGCTTAAGCCACTCCTTTTAAAAGCTATCTCGTTCTATCGATTATATCAAGTTCACTACATTCACGGTTTCGCCAAAACCATTCGTAGCCCTCCGTCGTTTCACATGGATAGTCAATAGTATTCAAGCTATGTTTGTTGACCAAAGTCAAGGCATAGTGATTGGTAGCTATTGGGTATTCATGTGCAGCATAGATAGATGTGTTGGTTTGGGACAGTCGTACTGCCTTGTTGGCCAAAGTCAAGGGTAGGTATGGGTGGGTTCAAATTAACCTGGAGAATGACGGGTAGAACTTGACATGTGACTTATGATTTGTTGGCCAAAGTCAAGGTCATAAGAGCATGGGGCAAAAATCCACATCGGGAGTTTCAAAAGAAACTGAAACTTGCTAGCGCTGCATACCATTTGGAGTGTGATGATTCTGGTAGGATTCCTTCAGTTTTGTCACGCAATGATATTTGGATCCCGATCCTACTGTGAGTTTATGCTACTCCTCGGGAAATTTCTTACTTAACGATCAATGCTATAAACCAAGTAGGTATCTAGAAAGGTGTTAGCGGGGCTACGCCCACAGGGAAAAGAGGTTATTCAATTAAGGAACTTCGCGAAAGCGTTGGAAAACCTCCCTCGAAGTACCGACACTAGCCTGGCTGAACGGTTAAGCAGGTATTGTACGGTGAGATTGATCCTGACTAATTCTTCCTTTTTGGTTTGAGGAGGGATTCGAGAGACAGTGGGAGCCATCCTGTTTAGACAAATTAAAAACCGCTCTAAACTTGCAAGTGCATCATGCTAAAGTGTTTCTTCTCTCTCTCCTAATTGCAGCGACCAAATATCATGACTGGACTTAAGTTACTATTAGATAAAAACATACCGACAGGGCCAAACTACAAAGATTGGCTCAGGAATGTCAAAGTGGCAATCACTTATGACAAGTTGGGATATCTCCTTACCACCAAAGCTCCCCCTTCCCAGGTCCTAAAACCAGCGTCGCGGATAAGGAAATCCGTAAGACCTGGGAAATCGACTGCGCGAAGGCCAAGTGCCTTGTGCTTGCCTCTGTGGACAATGAACATCAGAGGAGGCACGAGAATATGGACCTTGAATCCATATTTCTCCATACAAAAGAACTCTATGGAGAGCAATCCCGTATCGCCAGATACGAAGTCTCGAAAAAGCTGTTTTCGGTGAGATTGGCCGTCGGATCATCGGTAGCGGAACACGTGCTTAAGATGATTGGCTTCATTGAGGAGCTCGCAGACCTTGGGACCACGTTAGAGAATGAGCTCTACACGGACCTGATTCTCCAGTCCCTTCCTTCCACTTACGCCCAGTTTATCCTGAACTTCAACTCGCAAGAAAAAGAAGTTGAACTTTCAGAACTCCTCAACATGGTGAGGAGTGCAGAGGGTACCCTACAGAAAGGTAGGGAAACATCCACTTTGTTTGTAGGAGGATATTCCTCTTCTAGGTCCAAGGCGAAAGCCAAGGGAAAGAAGAAGAAAGCCCGCGCCAAACAAAGGGGCGGTGTTAGTAAAGTCGATACGAAGGGAAAGACAAAGGCAACAAAGTGTTGGATATATGTAGGCCCTAGAGGCCATTATATGATAGTGGATGTATTTATACATGTATATATATATATATATATATATATATATATATATATATATATATATTCAGTGTACATTCTTGCTCGACATGATAGTATGCTATCTGGTTCTTCTTTATCTGACATGTTGATTTGATCATGCTTTTATTCATTTATACATCTTGATAAAGCCCTGAGGATATAGACTTGACTACTGTGATTATGATGTAGATCATACTAGTGGGACATCTGTAGTTTATAAGCATATCCTGAAATGTCCCTAGTCGTAGGTATATCGAGACGGGGCATTGATATACCAGAGTAGACTAGCGTATATGATACTAGACCCATATGATGGGCGATGGATGTTCCCACATTCATCGATGTTTGACATCGAGATCGTATACTGGTGCTCAGTGGTGACTGGGTACACTGGACGGACTCGCTGAGAACTCCTATATGGAATTATATCTATCGTCGGATAGCAGTTCTCAGGTGACACTGGTGCAGGTTAGTCTGTAGACCCGAGATCGTCATAGAGTCTTGTGTGTTCTCCCACTGTACTTTGATTACCACCCTACCACGGCTCTACTGAGTCGTGCAAACAGGTGGCCGTTGGGTACAGTCCTGAGACACACGAAGGCGATGAGCGATAGGAGGGGTTTCGTCTTTCCCGGTATTGGGAGCTGATGCTGTGCTGTGCCCGACTGGCTATATCAGTAAGTCCCTGGCCAGGGCTGTTGAGATTTACTGATAAGTGTTATCAGTAGTTTCTCGATCTGTTATAGACCATTCATCGGTACGACTTATTGAGCTATTGGGGTCGACGTTACTATCCATAGAATCGATATGCAGCATATCTGACGAAGAGACCGGACTGTACGGTAGTGTTGCCGGTTGGCTCGACGGGAGTTGTAACAGGTTCGCTTGTTTTCTTCTGGTCGCACAATACCCGGGTGGCCGTTACGTTTAGCTGACCTCTTGCGGCCTGGGCGTGCTTGATATGATCATCACCCACTGCCGGCGTATTGACGAGTCTTAGAGTCCCACAATGGAGTTACTTAGTCCAGGCGAAACGTTGTGGTGCGCATATGCGATATGCGCGTGAACCCGGTTAAAATGCGCGTATGAGATACCGTATATTAATCGGGCAGCTTGCTTTTGGTCGGGTCGTATGTGATATGACCGGGTTGCTAAATCAAGTGTTGATTTATCATTTAACCATTAGTTTCTCACTAGAAATCCTTTTCTTGTCTTTTTTGGGTGTATGCATGCATGTATGCATTCATTCTTGTTCATGCACATATGGATGTGCATGCATACATACATGCATACATCATTCTATCATGGTTGTATATATAGAAGATGGTGGCAATATAAGACTCACACCTTATGATTATATATATGGATATATATTTGTATTTGTTTTAAAACAAAAGAAAAGAAAAAGATTAATCCATGGTTATCTTCTACACTATTCTTTGAACTAACCTTTGTTCACCCACTTTTTAACCATGAGTTAATCTTCCTTTTGTCTTTTAATTCAAGTACAATAATATCTTTATTATGTAACCATGGTATGAAGAGTAGAAAATATATATACTTATATTTTCTATTTTTCATATGAGATTATCATTCTCTTGAGTTTTCTAGAGCCATCATCTTCTTCCTCCTCTCTCTTGCTCTCTAGATTTTTCAAGTGAGCCAAAGAGTGACCAAGTTAGGATTTTGAAGTGAGAAAACCAACAACAACACCATTCTACACTAGTCTTGCCCACTTGTGAAGAGTGTTAGCTTCCATTTCCTCTCTTGATCTTGTGAAGTTTCAAGCTTAGACAAAGAGGACTCCGGGTGGATCATCGTGGACCTAGAGGTTCTCAAGCGGACGTTTTCCAACCCTCAAGTAGCCAAGGAGTCTAGCATAGGGAGCTACAAAGGTTGTACTCTCAAAAACCCTAGCTTTATCTACTTGTGATGATGTGTATGTTTAGAAACCCTAAATTTCTAGTGATGATTCTTTGTATATTCACTTAGCATCTTAAAAATTTGATTTTGACACATGTGATGCTTCCAAACCCTTCATGAGGTGCTAGGTAAACCTAACATTGGTATCAGAGCCAACTTAGAGCTTTAGGCGACACTTGCGCGAAGTTAAAACTCCGATCGAACCAAAATACGGATTTTTGAACACTCTCTGGACATTTTTTCAAACTGTGTTATTTTCAGAATTAAAAATATGTAAAAATTTCAGCAGGGAATTCTAAGAACCACTGTAAAAAACGAAGCCCTAATAAGTAAATCCCACAGCGGAACCGCGGCCAAAGCTTGCTTGGGCCGCGGCTCCGCGGCCGTACAGATGCATTAAGGACTCATTTTTATACAGTGATCTTCTTACCTGCTTGTTGATTTTTTTGGGTATTTTTAATCTGGTTTCAGTGATATATGTTCTGGAGATTGTTTTGGATTCGGTGATTCGATCGGAATTTTAATCTCGTGCCTTTTTCGGATAATTTAGAAAGTATTAAAAAGTTCGAACGGATATCATTAACTCGCTTTTTTCCGGCACGAAAAATTTTCAAGTGTTCAATCTTTTCTCGAGTTTAAATCTTTCGGAAATAGTGCAAGTTAAGTGGTGGACCCTTTAGAAGACAAAAAACCTTAAGTCGATTATGTGACCGTCTTGAACTGCCTTTTGAACCTTAGGGTTTGGGGCAGTACTGCGTGCCACATGTGAGGCGTTGGCTTGACCCTTCTACGGCTGGACCGCTACTACTGTAACACATTCCGGGTTTTTTGAACTCCGCTCAAGTGTTGAGCTTTAGGAAATTTTGGGTATTTGATTATTCGATCGAAATGTTTAATACTGTCTATTTATCTGGAATGTGATACAATATGTGGAATTCATATAGTTAGGCATGAAATGCGAAGTATGTGATATTTCGGATTTACGATGTCTAAAGAGAATGTGGATTCCAAATATTGTAGTTTTACACTTTCTTTTCTGTGACCGTAAGTGTAGTATGTCGCTTATCGCCGGTTTCGTTGCTATACATCAACGACAATCGGGGTACGCATACTTACTTACGTTGATGATATATGATATTATGTGTTGCTGAGATATGATGTGCAGGATTGTCGCGATTGAATAGCCGGGGTTTTTATGTGAGATGAGAGTTTTATTTTCATTCATGTAAAATTCAAATGTAATGTAATATTCTTTTATTTGGGGCACTTCCGGGTTAAGGTTGATGTCACCAGTGTTGTATATTATTTACTTTTCCGCATTAGGATAGACCCAAGGAGGGGAGCACAAGTGACCGGGTTCTGGGGTTCAGTGGGAGGCCATCTCGAGGAGTCGAGACCGGGTCTCCTAAACTCCAGGATTGGTAGGGTCGCTTGCCGCTCTCGTAGGGGTCTAGGGGTGTGGGCTTGGCTATTCATCGCGACTGTGGAATCCGTATTTTCTATTGTTGGCTAAAAACTAAATACGGACGTCCTAGTATATCCCACATTATATCTATGTTTCTGCTGCTTGTGTTCTGTGATATCTGAGACGAATGATATATTATATATGAGATATATAGTAGACGTTGCTTATGTTTTACACCCGCGCTAGTCCCGTCCCGGTATGCCGTTAGTTAAGTAACCTAACGGTGCATAACGGAACATTGCGGCGAATGCGGATGGCATAAGCGTATGTTGTATTTTCGATTCTTTTCTGTGATTGGCTTAAGGACTTAAATGATGGGGCTACATTAATATGATTAATGTAAAGAAAATAAACCTAAAAAGATGTTGTAGAATCGGATTTGAAAACCATTCGGCTCTTTATGAAAAAGCTACATTTCAAAATTGCGGAGCACAAGCCACTCCTTTTGAAAACCATTTGATTCTACGACGATATCAAGTTCAAAGAGTTAAAGATTTTCTTAAAAATCATCCGCAACCCTCCGTCATTTTAGGAAGTAGAGTACTTAGTATTCGTGTTACGTTTGTTGACTTTAGTTAAGGCGTAGTGTACGGTAGCTAAGTGACGTCTTCCTACACTGCATATGATGCAGATTAATTAGGGCATTCATGTGACTTTGTTGACCATAGTTAAGGGTCATATGGGTGGGTCTAATTGATCAAGAAATGACGGGTAGAACTTGACTGGTACTTATGATTTGTTGACCATAGTTAAGGTCATAGGTACTAGGGGTAAAAACCGCATCGGGAATTTCAAGTGTTGAGATTTGCAATGAGATTGCATACCTTCCATATGATGGTTGGATCCCGATCCCACTGTGGGCAATAGTTGCTCCCAGGAGAGTTTTGCAGTTTACAATTAGCTAACTCATTAGGTGTCTAGAAAGGTGTTAACGGGGCTACGCCTCTGGGAAAACGAGGATTACTTTAATTAGGTCCGTGCGAAAGCACGGGGAACCTTCCTCAAGTACCGACACTGGCCTGGCTGAACGGTTAGCGAAGTTGTAGACTGTAATTAATCCTGGCTAGTTTTCTTTTTAAGGTTTGAAAGAAAAACTTGATTAAAGCAGCGGAAGACATCGATTAGATAAGATAATAACCAATCTGATCTTTGCAAGAGATTTCGCTGAGTGTATTCTTTTCTCTCTTTTCATGGCAGATACCAATGACTGGACTCAAGCTTCTACTTGATAAAAATAAACTGAATGGGACCAACTATAAAGACTGGTTGAGGAATCTGAAAATAGCCTTGACTTATGATAAAGTATCATATGTCCTCACGGCTTCAGCCCCGCCCGTCCCAGGTCCAAAATCCTCAGTTGCGGACAAAGAAGTCCACAAGACATGGGACGCTGACTGTGCCACGGCCAAATGCCTCGCGCTTGCATCGATGGACAACACACATCAAAAGCAGCACGAGAATATGGACATTCAAGCCATATTTCTCCATACAAAGGAGTTGTATGGAGAGCAATCCCGCGTATTACGATACGAAGCATCAAAGAAATTGTTTCAGATGCGAATGGCCCCTGGCACATCGGTAGGAGACCATGTTCTGAAGATGATAGCTCTCATAGAAGAGCTTGAGGACCTTGGATGGACGATGGACAATGAACAATATACGGATATTATTCTGCAGTCCCTCCCCTCCACCTTTGCTCAATTCATAGTTAACTTCAACTTGCACAACATGGACAGGGAACTACCTAAACTCCTTAATATGTTAAGGAGTGCAGAGAGCACACTGAAATCAGTGAAAACTCCCGTTTTGACTGTTGGACAACCTTCTTCTTCTCGCCCAAAGGCTAAGGCCAAGGGAAAGAAAAAGAAGAAGCCCACCAATCCTAAGGGTGGAGTTAAAAAGGTTAAGGGGAAGGAAAAGTCCAAAGCTGGAGAATCGGTGAAAGAGGAATGTTTTCATTGCCACAAAACAGGACATTGGAAGCGCAACTGTACGGAGTACTTGAATCTCAAGAAGAAGCATGGGGATGCTTCCGCTTCAGGTGTGTTTGTGACAGAAAACTATTTTTCATTAAACTCTGCTTCCTGGGTATTAGATACCGGTTCAGGTTCTCACATTTGCAACTCTATGCAGGGGCTGAGAAATAGCAAAGTTTTGAAGACAGGTGACCATACTCTCCTCGTTGGAAATGGTTCCAATGTACATACAGTCACAGTGGGAGAGTATCACTTGGGGTTTCCATCTGGGTGTATATTGGTTTTGAACCCATGTTATTTTGTACCAAGTATGCTATGGAATATAATATCTGTTTCTTTGTTAGACAATGAAGGATATAACTTTATATTGCAGAACAATGTTATGAACATTCACCTGAATCAAATGTTGGTTGGGTATGGTACACTTAATAACGGGATATACGTCCTAAATCAACACACAGTTTTCAGCATACAACACACTAATAAAAGAAAACTTTCAGAAATAAATGAAGCTTTTCTTTGGCACTGTAGACTTGGTCATATTAACGAAACAAGACTAAACAAGTTACACAAAGATGGATATTTAAACTCTTTTGAATATAAATCTTATGCGACTTGCCAGTATTGTATCAAGGGTAAAATGACCAAAACTCCGTTTACCGGACACGGAGAAAGAGCTGCTGAGCTCCCAGGCCTCATACATAGTGATGTATGTGGGCCAATGTCTACACAGGCGAGAGGCGGTTTTTCTTACTTCATTACTTTCACTGACGATTTCTCAAGATTCGGTCATGTATTTTTATTAAAGCACAAATCCGAAGCTTTCGAGAAATTCACTGAATATAAACAAGAAGTAGAAAAACAAACCGGCTTGAGTATCAAGATGCTTCGATCAGATCGAGGTGGGGAGTACCTCAGTAAAAAATTTGCAAACTTCCTAAAAGAGAATAGGATTCTCTCTCAACTCACTCCTCCTTACACACCACAGCACAATGGTGTATCTGAACGACGGAATAGGACCCTATTAGATATGGTCCGATCCATGATGAGTGATGCTGAGTTACCTGTCTCATTTTAGGGGCATGCATTAGAGACTGCAGCGTTTCTACTGAAAAGGGTTCTAACCAAAACCGTGTCTACCACGCCATATGAGATATGGCATGGGAAGAGACCATCTCTTAAGAGAATTAAGATTTGGGGTTGCCCGGCCTATGTTAAAAAGCAGAATCCGGACAAACTCGAGACACGGTCGGTCATGTGTAACTTTGTGGGATATCCAAGGAACTCTTATGGATATATATTCTACCAAAAGGAGGAACAAAAGGTGTTTGTTTCTCAGTACGCCACATTCTTAGAAAAAGAGTTTTTCACAGATAAAGATAATGGCAATGTGGTGGATCTAGAAGAGGTTCTAGAGACACAAACTACAAATAACGACTTGGTTGAACCGGCTGTTGCAATAGAAACTGAGGAACCTCGGCCACTCCGTAGGTCTGGTAGGACTTCTCTCCCACCGGAGAGGTACTACGGTTTCCTCATTGATGGTGACAGAGAAGACTGCATCATGGAGGATGATGATCCTACCAGTTTTCAGCAAGCTATCACGAGTGGAGACTCTGTGAAGTGGCTGGATGCCATGAGATCCGAAATGGAGTCTATGTACACCAACAAAGTATGGACTTTGGACGTTGTACCCCCTAGGATAAAACCTGTGGGGTGCAAATGGATCTTTAAAAGAAAGATTGGTGTAGATGGGCAGGTAGAGACCTATAAGGAAAGACTTGTGGCGAAGGGTTTTCGTCAAAGACCAGGTTTGGACTATGACGAGACTTTTCGCCCGTAGCCATGCTTAAATCCATTCGGATCCTACTTGCTATTGCTGCTCACTACGACTATGAAATCTGACAGATGGACGTTAAAACGGCATTTCTGAATGGAGATTTAGAAGAATGTGTTTATATGGATCAGCCGTAGGGCTTCATTGACAGTGGGAGCAGCGAAAAAGCAGGTAGATTGTTTAAATCCATATATGGGTTAAAGCAGGCATCACGGAGTTGGCACATCTATTTCGATGATGTTATCAAAGAGTTTGATTTCATCAAAAATCCAGATGAACCTTGTGTTTATAAGAAGGCTGTAGGGAGAGCTGTCACATTCCTCGTATTGTACGTGGATGACATTCTTCTGATAGGAAATGATATTCTTATGCTACAGTCGGTCAAATCTTTCTTATCACTAAGGTTCTCCATGAAGGACCTGGGTGATGCCACATACATTCTGGGTATAAGGGTCTATAGGGATAGATCCAAAAGGTTATTGGGATTGTCCCAAACCAGGTACATCAACACCATCCTAAAAAGGTTTAGTATGGAAGACTCCAAGCGGGGTGCCTTACCCGCTTGCCATGGGGTCACTCTCTCTAAGGACTCTTGCCCAAAGACCGATGAAGAGAGAGCTCGCATGAGCATTATACCCTATGCTTCGGCAGTAGGATCTATAATGTATGCGATGTTATGTACACGCCCAGATGTAGCTTATGCACTTAGTGTAGTAAGCAGGTATCAATGCAACCCAGGGGAGAATCACTGGATAGCTGTGAAGAACATTCTTAAGTACTTACGAAGGACTAAAGAATTGTTCTTGGTGTATGGTAATGGAGATCTCCAAATGGAGGCATTTACCGATTCGAGCTTCCAGAGTGATAAGGACGATTGCAAATCAATCTCTGGGTTTGTATTTACCCTTAATGGAGGGGTGGTTAGTTGGAAGAGTTCCAAACAGGATACCGTTGCAGACTCTACGATGGAGGCTGAGTACATTGCTGCGAATGATGCCGCCAAGGAAGCCGTCTGGATGAGGAAGTTCGTCTCGGAGCTAATAGTAGTTCCAACCATTATTGATCCAATACCATTGTATTGTGATAATAATGGGGTTATGGCGTTAGCCAAGGGGCCCAAGTCCCATCAGCGGTCCAGACACATCCTGAGGCGATTCATCTGTCCGGGAGATTGTAGATCGCCGCGAGATCGAGATTAAGAGAGTAGACACAAAGAATAACACTGCGGATCCACTCACCAAGGCCCTCCCTCAGCCGCAGCATGAGCGAATTTTTGAGATGTTGGGTATGAGATACGCCAATAACAGGCCTTAGTGCAAGTGGGAGATTGTTGGATATATGTATGCCCTAGAGGCCATTATATGATAGTGGATGTATTTTTACATGTATATATATATTCAGTGTACATTCTTGCTCGACATGATAGTATTCTATCTCAGGGTTTGTATTTACCCTCAATGAAGGGGCGATAAGTTGGAAGAGTTCCAAAAAGGATACCGTTGCAGACTCTACGTTGGAGGCTCAGTACATTGCTGCAAATGATGCCGCCAAGGAAGCCGTCTGGATGAGGAAGTTCGTCTCGGAGCTAGGAGTAGTTCCAACCATTATTGATCCAATACCATTGTATTATGATAATAATGGGGCTATGGCGTTAGCCAAGGAGCCTAGGTCCCATTAGCGGTCCAAACACATCCTGAGGCGCTTTCATTTGATCCGGGAGATTGTAGATCGCCGCGAGATCGAGATTTAGAGCGTAGACACAAAGAATAACGCCGCGGATCCACTCACCAACGCCCTCCCTCAGCCGCAGCATGAGTGACTTTTTGATATGTTGGGTATGAGATACGCCAATAACTGGCCTTAGTGCAAGTGGGAGATTGTTGGATATATGTATGCCCTAGAGGCCATTATATGATAGTGGATGTATCTATACATGTATATATATATATATATATATATATATATATATATATATATATATATATTCAGTGTACATTCTTGCTCGACATGATAGTATGTTATCTGGTTCTTCTTTATCTGACATGTTGATTTGATCATGCTTTTATTCATTTATACATGTTGATAAAGCCCTGAGGATATAGACTTGACTACTGTGATTATGATGTAGATCATACTAGTGGGACATCTGTAGTTTATAAGCATATCCTGAAATGTCTCTAGTCGTAGGTATATCGAGACGGGGTATCGATATACCAGAGTAGACTAGCGTATATGATACTAGACCCATATGATGGGTGATTGATGTTCCCACATTCATCGATGTTTGACATCGAGATCGTATACGGGTGCTCAGTGGTGACTGGGTATACTGGACGGACTCGCCGAGAACTCCTATATGGAATTATATCTATCGTCGGATAGCAGTTCTCAGGTGACACTGGTGCAGGTTAGTCTGTAGACCCGAGATCGTCATAGAGTCTTGTGTGTTCTCCCACTGTACTTTAATTACCACCCTACCACGGCTCTATTGAGTCGTGCAAACAGGTGGCCGTTGGGTACAGTCCCGAGACACACGAAGGCGATGAGCGATAGGAGGGGTTTCGTCTCTCCCGGTATTGGGAGTTGATGCTGTGCTGTGCCCGACTGGCTATATCAGTAAGTCTCTGGCCAGGGCTGTTGAGATTTACTGATAAGTGTTATCAGTAGTTTCTCAATCTGTTATAGACCATTCATCGGCACGACTTATTGAGTTATTGGGGTCGACGTTACCATCCCTAGACTCGATATGCAGCATATCTGACGAAGAGACCGGACTGTACGGTATTGTTGCCGGTTGGCTCGACGGGAGTTGTAACAGGTTCGCTTGTTTTCTTCTGATCGCACAATACCCGGGTGGCCGTTACGTTTAGCTGACCGCTTGCGGCCTGGGCGTGCTTGATATGATAATCACCCACTGCCGGCGTATTGACGAGTCTTAGAGTCCCACAATGGAGTTACCTAATCTAGGCGAAACGTTGTGGTGCGCATATGCGGTATGCGCATGAACCCGGTTAAAATGCGCGTATGAGATACCGTATATTAATCGGGCAGCTTGCTTTTGGTCGGATCGTATGTGATATGACCGGGTTGCTAAATCTAGTGTTGATTTATCATTTAACCATTAGTTTCTCACTAGAAATCCTTTTCTTGTCTTTTTTGGGTGTATGCATGCATGTATGCATTCATTCTTGTTCATGCACATATGGATGTGCATGCACACATACATGCATACATCATTCTATCATGGTTGTATATATAGAAGATGGTGGCAATATAAGACTCACACCTTATGATTATATATATGGATATATATTTGTATTTGTTTTAAAACAAAAGAAAAGAAAAAGATTAATTCATGGTTATCTTCTACACTCTTCTTTGAACTAACCTTTGTTCACCCACTTTTTAACCATGAGTTAATCTTCCTTTTGTCTTTTTACTCATGTACAATAATATCTTTATTATGTAACCATGGTTTGAGATGAAGAGTAGAAAATATATATACATAAATTTTCTATTTTTCATATGAGATTATCATTCTCTTGAGTTTTCTAGAGCCATCATCTTCTTCCTCCCCTCTCTTGCTCTCTAGATTTTTCAAGTGAGCCAAAGAGTGACCAAGTTAGGATTTTGAAGTGAGAAAACCAACCACAACACCATTCTACACTAGTCTTGCCTACTTGTGAAGAGTGTTAGCTTCCATTTCTTCTCTTGATCTTGTGAAGTTTCAAGCGTGGACAAAGAGGACTCCGGGTGGATCATCGTAGACCTAGAAGTTCTCAAGCGGACATTTTCCAACCCTCAAGTAGCCAAGGTGTCTAGCGTAGGGAGCTACAAAGGTTGTACTCCCCAAAACCCTAGCTTTATCTACTTGTGATGATGTGTATGTTTAGAAACCCTAAATTTCTAGTGATGATTCTTTGTATGTTCACTTAGCATCTTAAAAATTTGATTTTGACACATGTGATGCTTCCAAACCCTTCATGAGGTGCTAGGTAAATCTAACACAAAGGTAGCGGGAAAGCTTGTGGGAAAGGAAGAATGTTTTTACTGTCACAAGAGTGGACACTGGAAAAAGGATTGCAGGGCTTGGAAGGCCAGAACCCAGGATCTGAAGCAAGTTGCAGCTTCAGCTTCAGGTGTGTATGTTATTGAAAACTGTCTATCAATAAACTCTACATCCTGGGTATTGGATATCGGATCAGGATCTCATATCTGTAATTCTTTACAGGCACTGAGAAGGCGTAGGGTTTTGAAGGCAGGTGATATGACCCTTAGAGTTGCAAACAGAGCTGGCATGGATGCTGAGTCCGTGGGGGACTATCACCTGGGGTTGTCAGATGGACACGTTTTGGTTTTGCGTGATTGTTATTTTGTACCCAATGCAACCTGTAATATCATATCTGTATCTTTACTATCTAAAGAAGTTTATGAATTTGCATTTGTAAGTAATGTTGTGAACATTCACCTTAATCAAGTTTTGATTGGGTCAGGTACATTAAGCAATGGTATATACGTATTAAACCAACCACAGATTTTCAATGTCCAGAATACACACAAAAGAAAGTCTCCGGAAACAAATCAGGCTTTCTTATGGCATTGTAGACTGGGTCACATCAATGAGAGAAGGTTGACGAAGTTACATACAGAAGAATATTTGGATCCGTTCGAATATCAATCATATGCAACTTGTCAATCCTGTCTCAAAGGAAAGATGACAAAGACTCCGTTCACTGGACACGGAGTAAGAGCGAGCGAGCTCTTGGGACTCGTACACAGCGACGTGTGCGGTCCAATGTCTACGCATGCACGAAGCGGTTATTCTTACTTCATTACTTTTACGGATGACTTTTCAAGGTACGGATATGTCTTCTTAATGAAACATAAATCCGAAGCCTTTGGAAAATTTCAGGAATATAAGAATGAAGTAGAAAAACAAACATGCAAAAGTATCAAGACACTGAGATCTGATCGAGGTGGTGAATACTTAAGTGCCGAGTTCCTGGATTACTTAAAAGAGAATGGAATTCTCTCTCAGCTTACTCCTCCATACACTCTGCAACATAACGGTGTATCGGAGAGACGGAACCGGACCCTATTGGATATGGTACATTCCATGATGAGTAAAGCTGAGTTACCGCGATCATTCTGGGGATATGCACTAGAATCAGCTGCATACCTTTTGAACCGAGTTCCAACTAAGACTGTGCCTACCACACCATATCAGATGTGGTGTGGGAAGAAACCCTATCTCAAGCACATTAAGACATGGGGATGTCCAGCTTTTGTCAAAAAGCAGCATGCGGACAAACTCGAGGCACGCTCAGTACAGTGCAAGTTTGTGGGATATCCAAAGAATTCCAAGGGATATTTCTTCTATGCGAAGAGGAACAAAAGGTTTTTGTTTCTTGTCATGCCAACTTCTTGGAAACTGAGTTTTTGGAAAATCAGATAAGTAGGAGCGCAATAGAACTGGTAGAGATTCCAGAACCACGAGCTATTACTGAAAGCTTAGTAGAACCAGCGGGTTCAAAAGATCAGGACATTCCTGCGCCGCTCCGCAGGAGTAGTAGGCCGTCTCATCCGCCCGAGAGATACTACGGTTTTTTCATAGACGGGGATAGAGAGGATTGCATCATTGATAGTGATGAGCCGACTAGCTTCCAGCAGGCCATTCAGAGCGCTGACTCAATAAAATGGCTGGATGCAATGCGGACCGAAATGGAGTCCATGTACACCAACAAAGTATGGACGTTGGACGTTGCTCCAGATGGGGTAAAACCCATAGGATGCAAGTGGATCTTCAAAAGGAAGATTGGTGTAGATGGACAGGTTGAGACCTATAAGGCTAGACTTGTTGCAAAGGGTTTTCGTCAAAGACCTGGTTTGGAATTTGACGAAACCTTTTCTCCAGTGGCTATGCTGAAATCCATTCGGATCTTTCTTGTCATTGCTTCCTTCCACGATTATGAGATTTGGTAGATGGACGTAAAGACCGCTTTTCTGAATGGAAATTTAGAGGAGTGTGTCTATATGGACCAGCCAGAGGGTTTCATTCAGAGTGGGAGCAGCGGAAAGGTGTGCAAGTTGCTTAAGTCCATCTATGGACTAAAGCAGGCATCGCGGAGTTGGAACATCTGTTTTGATGAGACGGTCAAAGAATTTAGCTTTATCAAAAATCCATATGAACCATGCATCTATAGTAGATTTGTAGCAAGAACTGTCGTATTCCTCGTATTGTACGTGGATGACATTCTTTTGATAGGAAATGACATTCCTATGCTACAATCTGTCAAGGGGTTCTTGTCACGCAGGTTCTCCATGAAAGACCTAGGTGATTCCTTTTAAATTCTGGGGATCCGGATCTATCGTGACAGATCCAAGAGGATATTAGGACTTTCACAGTCCAGGTACATCGACATCATACTGAGAAGATTCAGTATGGAAGATTCCAAGCGCGGTAATCTACCGGCTTGTCACGGGATCACCCTCTCCAAGGAGATGTCTCCCAAGACTGATTTGGAAAGGGATCGCATGTCTTTTATACCCTACGCTTCTGCGGTAGGCTCTATAATATATGCGATGTTGTGTACTAGACCAGATCTAGCTTATGCACTGAGTGTAGTAAGCCGGTATCAGTCAAACCCTAGGGAGAAACACTGGATAGCGGTAAAGAACATTCTCAAGTACCTGAGAAGGACCAAGGAGATGTTCTTGGTGTATGGCGGAAAAGACCTCCAGATCGAGGCCTTTGCTGACTCCAGCTTCCAGAGTGACAAGGATGATTCCAAGTCCATGTCGGGTTATGTCTTTACCCTCAATGGAGGGGCGGTGTGTTGGAAGAGTTCCAAACAGGAAACCGTTGCTGACTCGACGATGGAAGCGGAATATATCGCTGCTGCAGATGCCGCAAAAGAAGCCGTTTGGATAAGGAAGTTCTTGACAGAACTTTAGGTGGTTCCGTCCATTGTTGATCCAATACCTCTGTATTACGACAACAACGGGGCTATAGCTTTAGCGAAGGAACCCAGGTCCTATCAGAAGTCCAGACACATCTTGAGGCGGTATCACCTGATCAGGGAGATCGTGGGTCGCCAGGAGATCGAGGTTCGGAGAGTTGCTACGGAAGATAACACTGCTGATCCATTCATGAAGGCCTTACCCCAGACTCAGTTCGAGCGGCTGATCGAGATGATAGGTCTTCGATATGCCAGTACATGGCCTTAGTGAAAGTGGGAGATTGTTAGTGTATATGCCCCAGAGGCCATTACTGTATCATACTAGTTTGTATATTACTTAATGGAAGCTTGGGATATTCACCTTGTATAGACAATCTTGCTCAAAATAGTAGTATGCTACTTGGTTTGTTTCTACTTTAATGTGTACATGTGTTTATTTTAGTATATCACCTATACACATTAGTGGAGCCCTTAGGATCTTTGCTTGATTACCAGCGTTGTGATGGCAGTCACACTCGTAGGGGCTGGGTAATCCACAAGCACATCCTTATGCAGGTCCCTAGTTGTAGGACTATCAAGACAGGGCATCGATACTCCGGAGTAGACTAGCGTATGCGCTTCTCATCCCAGCAGGGGAGACGGTCTGTCCCACAGCCGTCAGTACGTCATACTTGAGATAGTATGCGGGTGCTCGTTAGGTTACGAGTACACTGGACAGGACTCATCGGGAACTGTTGGTTGGTACTATACCTATCGTCAGTTACCAGTTCCCAGATGACATGAGTACAGCTTAGTCCGCTGACTTGACACTGTCACTTCGCCTCGAGTGTGTTCCCACTGTACTTAGATTACTACCCTACCACGGCTCAAAGGAGTCGTGTAAACATGTAGTAGTTGGGTGCAGTCCCGAAGCACTTGGAGGCAGTGACGGTTAGACATGATTCGTCTCTCCCGGTATTGGGGGTTGATATCGCGCTGTGTCTAGGAGAGCCATTACACAAAGTCTCTGGCCAGGGCAAGCGAGATATGCTGGTAGGTTTCCAGTGTTATCTCAGGGTGTTCTGGGCTACACTCTGACACGACTTGTACCGCTATTAGGGGACTGACGTTTACCGCCCCTTAAGCCCGCCATGCGATATTCTCAGACGAACAGACCGGACTGTACGTAGATTGTCACATTCAGGCTCAGTAGGAGTTCAGATGGGTTTCACCTCGTCCGTCTTCTTATCGGCATCTACCTGGGGGCCGTTACGCACAGCTAGTGCCGCTTGCGGTCTGTGGTTAAACCCACTGCCAGCGTAGTGTCGAGTCTTTAGAGTCCCACACAGAGAGCTATTCTCCTTTAGGTAAAAGAGTAGAGGTCGCATGGTTTTGCGACAGGGTTCGGTCACATCCGTGCACTTGTGCACGTTTAGTGTCCGGGCAGTTATCACTAGCGGGCTTTGGTTTAAGCCAGATCCTAGTGTACGTTTTGGGATTGATTTTATCTCGTTTGTATTCGTGTTCCTCGAGAACGCGGATGCGGGTGCGTATGCACGGTTGACAGAGAGACAGGGGCAGAGGATTCTCATTAGGGTTGTTGACTGTTGACTTTTGCTAAACCCTAATGAGAATAAGAAATATGATTAATGATAATATTAATTAAGTATTATTGTGCCATGGTTGGGTTGAAAGGTTGACTTTGTTGACTTGTTGACTTAGTTGACCGGTTGACTAGGTTGGACTTGTTGACCATTATCATGACAATGGCTATCATTTCTTGGCATTGACCTTGGCTTGCTTGTACCATCACATGATGTACCAGTGTCACCTGAGAACTGCTATCCGACGATAGATATAATTCCATATAGGAGTTCTCGGCGAGTCCGTCCAGTGTACTTAGTCTCCACTGAGCATCCGTATACGATCTCGATGTCAAACATCGATGAATGTGGGAACATCCATCGCCCATCGTATGGGTCAAGTATCATATACGCTAGTCTACTCTGGTATATCGATGCCCCGTCTCGATACACCTACGACTAGGGACTTTTTAGGATATTTTTATAAACTACAGATGTCCCACAAGTATGATCTCCATCATAATCACAGTAGTCAAGCCAATATCCTCAGGGCTTCATCAACATGTGTGAATGAATAAAAGCATGATTAAGTCAACATGTCAGATAAAGAAGAACCAGATAGAATACTATCATGTCGAGCAAGAATGTACACTGAATATATATACATGTAAAAATACATCCACTATCATATAATGGCCTCTAGGGCATACATATATCCAACAATCTCCCACTTGCACTAAGGCCTGTTATTGGCGTATCTCATACCCAACATCTCAAAAAGTCGCTCATGCTGCGGCTGAGGGAGGGCCTTGGTGAGTGGATCCGCAGTGTTATTCTTTGTGTCTACTCTCCTAATCTTGATCTCGCGGCGATCTACAATCTCCCGGATCAGATGAATCGCCTCAGGATGTGTCTGGACCGCTGATGGGACCTGGGCTCCTTGACTAACACCATAACCCTATTATTATCACAATACAATGGTATTGGATCAATAATGGTTGGAACTACTCTTAGCTCCGAGACGAACTTCCTCATCCAGACGGCTTCCTTGGCGGCATCATTCGCAGCAATGTACTCAGCCTCCATCGTAGAGTCTGCAACGGTATCCTGTTTGGAACTCTTCCAACTAACCGCCCCTCCATTAAGGGTAAATACAAACCCAGAGATTGATTTGTAATCGTCCTTATCACTCTGGAAGCTCGAATCGGTAAAGGCCTCCATTTGGAGATCTCCATTACCATACACCAAGAACAATTCTTTAGTCCTTCGCAAGTACTTAGAAATGTTCTTCACAGCTATCCAGTGATTCTCTCCTGGGTTGGATTGATACCTGCTTACTACACTAAGTGCATAAGCTACATCTGGGCGTGTACATAACATCGCATACATTATAGATCCTACTGCCGAAGCATAGGGTATAATGCTCATGCGAGTTCTCTCTTCATCGGTCTTTGGGTTAGAGAGAGTGACTCCATGGCAAGCGGGTAAGGCACCCCGCTTGGAGTCTTACATACTAAACCTTTTTAGGATGGTGTTAATGTACCTTGTTTGGGACAATCCCAATAACCTTTTGGATCTATCTTTATAGATCCGAATGCCTAGAATGTATGTGGCATCACCCAGTTCTTTCATGGAGAACCTTAGTGATAAGAATGATTTGACCGACTGTAGTATAGGAATATCATTTCCTATCAGAAGAATGTCATCCACGTACAATATGAGGAATGTGACAGGTCTTCCTACAGCCTTCTTATAAAAACAAGGTTCATCTGGATTTTTGATGAAATCAAACTCTTTGATAACATCATCGAAACAGATGTTCCAACTCCGTGATGCCTGCTTTAATCCATAAATGGATTTAAGAAATCTACATGCTTTCCCGCTGCTCCTACTGTCAATGAAGCCTTCTGGCTGATCCATATAAACGCATTCTTCTAAATCTCCATTTAGAAATGCCGTTTTAACGTCCATCTGCCAGATTTCATAGTCGTAGTGGGCAGCAATAGCAAGTAGGTCTGAATGGATTTAAGCATGGCTAAGGGAGAAAAAGTTTCGTCATAGTCCAAACCTGGTCTTTGACGAAAACCCTTCGCCACAAGTCTTGCTTTATAGGTCTCTACCTGCCCATCTACACCAATCTTTCTTTTAAAGATCCATTTCACAGGTTTTACCCCAGGGGGTACAACGTCCAAAGTCTATACTTTGTTGTTGTACATAGACTCCATTTCAGATCTCATGGCATCCAGCCACTTCACAGAGTCTCCACTCGTGATAGCTTGCTAAAAGCTGGCAGGATCATCCTCCTCCATGATACAGTCTTCTCTATCACCATCAATGAGGAAACCGTAGTACCTCTCCGGTGGGCGAGAAGTCCTACCAGACCTACGGAGTGGCCGAGGTTCTTGAGTTTCTGTTGCAACAGTCGGTTCAACTAAGTCCTCATTTATAGTTTGTGTTTCTAGAACCTCTTCTAGATCTACCACATTGCCATCAGTATTTGTAAAAAATTCATTTTCTAAAAATTTGGCATTCCGGGAAACAAATACCTTTTGTTCCTCTTTATGGTAGAATAGATATCCATAAGAATTCTTTGGATATCCCACAAATTTACACATGACTGACCGTGTCTCGAGTTTGTCCGGATTCTGCTTTTTGACATAGGCCGGACAACCCCAAATCTTAAATTTCTTAAGAGATGGTCTCTTCCCATACCATAACTCATATAGTGTGGTAGATACGGTTTTGGTTGGGACCCTGTTCAGCAGAAACGCTGCAGTCTCCAATGCATGCCCCTAAAATGAGACGGGTAACTCAGCATCACTCATCATGGAATGAACCATATCTAATAGGGTCCGATTTCGTCGTTCTGACACACCGTTGTGCTGTGGTGTGTAAGGAGGAGTGAGCTGAGAGAGAATTCCATTCTCTTTTAGGAAGTCTGCAAACTCTGTACTGAGATACTCCCCACCTCGATCTGATCGAAGCATTTTGATACTCAAGCCGATTTGTTTTTCGACTTCGAATTTTTATTCAGTGAATTTCTCGAAAGCTTCGGACTTGTGCTTTAATAAAAATACATGACCGAATCTTGGGAAATCATCAGTGAATGTAATGAAGTATGAAAAACCGCCTCTAGCCTGTGTAGACATTGGCCCGCATACATCACTATGTATGAGACCTAAGAGCTCAGTAGCTCTTTCTCCGTGTCCGGTAAACGGAGTTTTGGTCATTTTACCCATGATGTAAGACTGGCAAGTTGCATAAGATTTATATTCAAAGGGTTTTAAATATCCATCTTTATGTAGCTTGTTCAGTCTTGTTTCGTTAATATGACCAAGTCTACAGTGCCAAAGAAAAGCTTAATTTATTTCTGAAAATTTTCTTTTAGAAGTGTGTTGTATGCTGAAAACCGTGTGTTGATTTAGGACGTATATCTCGTTATTAAGTGTAACATACCCAACCAACATTTGATTCAGGTGAATGTTCATAACATTGTTCTGCAATACAAAATTATATCCTTCATTGTCTAACAAAGAAACAGATATTATATTACAAAGCATACTAGGTACATAATAACATGGGTTCAAAACCAATATACACCCAGACGGCAACCCCAAGTGATACTCTCCTACTGCAACTGTATGTACATTGGAACCATTTCCAACGCGGAGAGTATGGTCACCTGTTTTCAAAACCTTGCTATTTCTCAGCCCCTGCATGGAATTGCAAATGTGAGAACCTGAACCGGTATCTAATACCCAGGAAGCAGAGTTTATTGAAAAACAGTTTTCTGTCACAAACACACCTGTAGCGGAAGCATCCCCATGCTTCTTCTTGAGATCCAAGTACTCGGTGCAGTTGCGCTTCCAGTGTCCTGTTTTGTGGCAGTGATAACATTCGCCTTTCCCCGATTCCCCAGCTTTGGACTTGTCTTTCCCCATAACCTTTTTGACTCCACCCTTAGGTTTGGTGGGTTTCTTCTTCATCTTTCCCTTGGCCTTAGCCTTTGAGCGAGAAGAAGAAGATTGCCCAACTCTCAAAACGGGAGTTTTCACTGATTTCAGCGTGCTCTCTGCACTCCTTAACATATTAAGGAGTTCAGGTAGTTCCTTCTCCATGTTGTGCATGTTGAAGTTAACTATAAATTGAGCAAAGGGGGAGGGGAGAGACTGCAGAATAATATTCGTATATTGCTCATTGTCCATTGTCCATCCAAGTTCCTCAAGTTCCTCTATGAGAGCTATCATCTTCAGAACATGGTCTCCTACTGGTGTGCCAGGTGCCATTCGCATCTGAAACAGCTTTCTGGATGCTTCGTATCGTAATACGCGGGATTTCTCTCTATACAACTCCTTTGTATAGAGAAATATGGCTTGTACGTCCATATTCTCGTGCTGCTTCTGATGTGTGTTGTCCATCGATGCAAGCGCGAGGCACTTGGCCGTGGCACAGTCAGCGTCCCATGTCTTGCGGACTTCCTTATCCGCAACCGAAGATTTAGTACCTAGGACGGGCGGGGCTGGAGCCGTGAGGACATATGATACCTTATCATAAGTCAAGGCAATGTTAAGATTCCTCAGCCAATCTTTATAATTGGTCCCATTCAGTTTATTTTTATCTAGTAGAAGCTTGAGTCCTGTCATTGGTATCCGCCATTAAGAGAGAGAAAAGAATACACTCAGCGAAAGCTCTTGCAAAGATCAGATTGGTTATTATCTTATCTAATCGATGTTTCCCACTGCTTTAATCAAGTTTTTCTTTCAAACCTTAAAAAGAAAACTAGCCAGGATTAATTACAGTCTACAATTTCGCTAACCGTTCAGCCAGGCCAGTGTCGGTACTTGAGGAAGGTTCCCCATGCTTTCGCACAGACCTAATTAATATAAACCTCATCTTCCCAGAGGCGTAGCCCTGTTAACACCTTTCTAGACACTTAATGGGTTAGCTAATTGTAAACTGCAAAACTCTCCTGGGATCAACTGTTGCCCACAGTAGGATCGGGATCCAACCATCACATGGAAGGTATGCAATCTCATTGCAAATTTCAACTCTTGAAATTCCCGATGTGGTTTTTACCCCTAGCACTCATGGCCTTCACTATAATCAACATGTCATAAGTACTAGTCAAGTTCTACCCGTCATTTCTTGATTAATGAGATCCACCCATATGACCCTTGACTATAATCAACATAATCACATGAATGTCCTAACTAATCACATCATATGTTTTGTAGGAAGACATCACTTAGCTACCGTACACTACGCCTTGACTATAAGAAAAATATGTAGCACGAATACTAAGTACTCTACTTCCTAAAATGACGGAGGGTTGCGGATGGTTTTTAAGAAAACCTTTAACGCTTTGAACTTGATATCGTCGTAGAATCAAATGGTTTTCAAAAAAAGGAGTGGCTTAAGCTCCACAAGTTTTGAAATGTAGATTTTTCGTAAAAAGCCGAGTGGTTTTCAAATCCGATTCTACAAAATCTATTTAGGTTTATTTTTCTTTACATTAATCATATTAATATAGTCCCATCATTTAAGTTCTTAAGCCATCACAGAAAAGATACGAAAATACAACGTACGCTTATGCCACCCGCATTCGCCGCAATGTTCCGTTATGCACCGTTAGGTTACTTAACTAACGGCATACTGGGACGGGACTAGTGCGGGTGTAAAACATAAGCAACGTCTATTATATATCTCATATATAATATAGCATTCGTCTCAGATATATTAAGCGATCACATCACAGATATAGGCAGCAGAAATACAGATATGATGATATAGGATATACTAGGACGTCCGTATTTAGTATTTAGCCAACAATAGAAAATACGGATTCCACAGTCGTGATGAATAGCCAATCCCACACCCTAGACCCCTACGAGAGCGGCAAGTGACTCTGCCAATTCTAGAGTTAGGAGACCCGGTCTCGACTCCTCGAGATGGTCTCCCACTGGACTCTAGAACCCGGTCACTTGTGCTCTCCTCCTTGGGTATATCCTAATGCGGAAAAGTAAATAATATACAACAATGGTGACATCATACTTAACCCGGAAGTGCCCCAAATAAAAGAATATTGCATTACAAATGAATTTTACATGAATGGAAAGCAAAACTCTCATCTCACATAAAAGCCCCGGCTATTCGATCACGACAATCCTATACATCACTTTACAGCAACACATAACATCACATGTCATCAACGTAAGCAAGTATGCGCACCCCAATTGCCGTTGACATATAGCAACGAAACCGGCGATACACATACTACGCTTACGGTCACAGAAACAAGTATCACATACTACTAGGCGATGTTAAACCCTTCGATAGAATCAACGAACACCCGTATTCCCCAGCAAGCTCAACACTTGAGCGCCGCTAAACAATACCCAAAATCTATGCCACAGTATTTAATGGACCAACCGTAGAAGGGCAGACCCAAGCCTCATTTATGGCGCCACTAACTACGATAAACCCTAAGGTTCAGTCGTAGTTTGGTGGTCACATCTTAAGTCAGGGTTACTTTCTTCTAGAGGGTCCATAGGAATACCTGCATTAGTTATCGAGTACGTTCAACCTAGAAAACACGAGTGTTTGATAATTCGTTCGACCTGTTTAAGGTCGCCAAAGTTACCAATACAATGCTATAAAAATACGAATATGAACTATTCCGCAAAGAGACCAATACCAAACTTACATCACATGCAATTCTGGACTACATAAACAAAACCAGAAACCCCAGAACATAATGTATAGAACACTGGAGCAAAACGAGAATAAGAGGAGCACAGTGGGTCGGCGACGCCGGAAAAATTGGCTTCGTTGCCGGCCCAATCCGAGCCCCTCCTTCGTACTTCACCAGTGTTCTTGTATCATTCTAAATGCCACTCTGCAGTTGTTTAAATAATTTTCAGGTCACTTTTTAAAAAATTTACAGAGAGCATTTTTCAAGGGTTTCTAATTTCGTATTTTGCGGAAGTTTTCGTTTTCGTATTCTTGTAACATAGTCTAGGCTTCTAATTAGGCTCTGATACCATGAAGGAGTTCGTAAAGCACCACTACAAGGGTTTGGTAGTATCACACATGCCATATTTAAATTTTTTAGGGTGCTAGAGAAACTAACCTAAGGATCATACTAGAAAAGCTAGGGTAACAAAACTTTAACACTAACACAAGTAGTAAAAGCTAGGATTTTGAGAGTACAACCTTTGTAGCTCCCTACGCAAGACTCTTTGGCTACTTGAGGGTTGAGAAAGGCTCGCTTGAGATCCTCTAGGTCCACGACGATCCACCCGGAGTCCTCTTTGTCCAAGCTTGAAGCTCCACTAGATCAAGAGAAGAAGTAGAAGCTAACACTCTAAACTAATGGGCAAGACTAGTGTAGAATGGTGATGTGGTTTGTTTTCTCATTTCAAAACCCTAACTTGATCACTCTTTTGCTCACAAGTGAAAGCTAGAGAGCAAGAGAGAGGAGGAAGAAGATGATGGCTATATGAGAGCTCAAGATAATGATAAGCTTAGGATTTAAAATGATATATATATATATATATATATATATATATATATATATATATATATATATATTCTCCCTCTCATTCTTAACCCTAGTTATAAAATATCTAGATATTTATTTTGGATCCCAAATGGCCATAGAAAATAAATCATGGTTAAAGCAAAGGGTTAGTGTATGAATAAAATATTAAACCATGATAGAATTTCTATTTCCATTTCTTTTTATTCAAAAATAAATATCAACATATTTATATAAAGTGTGAGTCTTATATTGCCACCATCTCATGTATCAACAACCATGATAGAATATTGTATGCATGTATGTGTGCATACACATCCATATGTGCATAAAAAAGAATAAGTGCAAACATGCATGCATACAAGAAAAGACAAGAAAGGGTTTAAAGTGAAAAGCTAATGGTCAATGATAAATCAACACTTGATTTAGCAAACCGGTCATATCACATACAACCCGACCAATAGCAAACCGCCCGATTAATATACGGTATCTCATACGCGCATTTAATTGGGTCCCCGCGCATATCTTATATGCGCACCACATCGTTTCGCCTGGACTAGATAACTCCATTGTGGGACTCTAAGACTCGTCAATACGCCGGCAGTGGATGATGATCATATGAAGCACCCCCAAGCCGCAAGAGGTCAGCTAAACGTAACGGCCACCTGGGTATTGAGAGATCAGAAGAAAACAAGCGAACCTGTCATAACTCCCGTCGAGCCAACCGGCAACACTACCATACAGTCCGGTCTCTTCGTCAGATATGCTGCACATCGAGTCTAGGGATGGTAACGTCGACACCAATAACTCAATAAGTCGTGCCGATGAATGGTCTATAATAGATCGAGAAACTACTGATAACACTTATCAGTAAATCCCAATAGCCCTGGCCAGGGACTTACTGATATAGCCAATCGTGCACAACACAACATCAACCCCCAATACCGGGGGAGACGAAACCCCTCCTATCGCTCATCTTCTTCGTGTGTCTCGGGACTGTACCAAAAATCCACCTGTTTGCACGACTCAGCAGAGCCGTGGTAGGGTGGCAATCAAAGTACAGTGGGAGAACACACAAGACTCTATGACGATCTCGGGTCTACAGACTAACCTGTACCAGTGTCACCTGAGAACTGCTATCCGACGATAGATATAATACCATACAGGAGTTCTCGGCGAGTCCGTCCAGTGTACCCAGTCCCCACTGAGCACCCGCATATGATCTCGATGTCAAACATCAATGGATGTGGGAACATCCATCGCCCATCATATGGGTTAAGTATCATATACGCTAGTCTACTCTGGTATATCGATGCCCCATCTCGATACACCTACGACTAGGGACACTTCAGGATATGCTTATAAACTACAGATGTCCCACTAGTATGATCTCCATCATAATCACAGTAGTCAAGTCAATATCCTCAGGGCTTCATCAACATGTATGAATGAATAAAAGCATGATCAAGTCAACATGTCAGATAAAGAAGAACCAGATAGCATACTATCATGTCGAGCAAGAATATACACTGAATATACACACACACACACACACACACACACACACACACACACACACATGTAAAAATACATCCACTATCATATAATGGCCTCTAGGGCATACATATATTCAACAAATTGCACCATTCTCTAACACTTAGAGACATCACCCATTCTCAGTTCTCTACCTATTTGTAGCCCATGTAACATATTACATATGCGGGATCCTGATCCGGTATCACATACCCAGGACGTAGAGGATACTGAGAAACAGTTCTCGGTAACGAACACGCCCGAAGAATATGCATCAACATGCTTTTTCTTCGATTGGGTGGTTTGGGAATCCGGATATTCTCCTATTTCCTGCTCGGACTTATAACAGTTATAAGATAGAGCGGAACCAACGTTCCCTAGCTCAGTATAATAAGCATGTTCGGTCAATGCATCCATATTATTATCTTGATTAAGGCATGACATGGTCGATACCAGAAGAGAGAGAAGAAAACACTCTACGAGCGCTCTTGCAAGATTAGATTAGTTATTATTTTATATAATCAGGATGGCTTCCAATGTTTTAGTCAAATCTACCTTCAAACCCTAAAAGGTAAGACTAGCCGGGATTAATTACACCCTACAAGTTTGTAAGTCGACGTTGTACACCCACGACTTGCGGGGAGGTGGAAATATGAAAAACAATCCTTTTGTTTGAAGCAACATCGACTAACCGAAAGGATCTTTGCTAAACTATAACTAACACTAGCATAGGAGTTGTTAAGTACTATGACAAGAGATTATACCTAATGAACCTAGTCCTTCGTCTTCTCGTTATCCACTTCCTCATCAGCCTCCTCTATGTAATAGACGATCCACCCGAGAGCTTCTACTCCAAGCTTTGCCTCTAATCTTGAGGAAACTAGGTTTCTTTAGTTGCTAATCAAAGTCACCTAGATAATATAAAGTATGGTTATGGATTAAATAGTCTAGCTAATTCTTGATCTCAACACATGAGAGGGTAGGATTAGGGTTTGAAGAGAGAGAGCTTGAGGAGAGAGAAGGTGAGCAAGATTATGATGAAAATTTTCTCACTTCTAATATATCATGAAGCATAAAGAAAATCAAATAAATAAATCTAAATGATTTATCATCATGCTTCATTTAATATATGCAATGAATCATCAAGTGATTCATTAAGCAATAAATGCTTCATTAACTCACTTGAACCCTGGTGAATGCCACCTAAACCCTCAAGTCACCATACTTCTAGAAGCTTCCCGCCAAATTACGAGAAAGCCCCTCCTATCCGTGAAAACATGGAAAAACTTTAGACTGTATAAATCCAATAACCTGATACTAGAACCTGGCTTAAACCAAAGCCGGCTAGTAAAAACTGTCCGAACATCGTACATGCGTTTAAACACGTATGCGTCCGAACCCTTGTCGTAAAACCATACGACCTCTATATCGTTTCGCCTGGAGCAGGGAAACTCTCTGTGTGGGACTCTAAACACTCGACTACTACGTTGGCAGTGGGTTTAACCACAGACCGCAAGCGGCACTAGCTGTACGTAACGGTCCTCAGGTAGATGTCGATAAGAAGGCCGATGAGGAAACCCATCCGAACTCCTACTGAGCCTGATGTGACAATCTCCGTACTGTCCGGTCTGTTCGTCTAGGACTATCGCATATCGGGCCTAGGGGGGCGGCAAGCGTCAGTCCTCTAAAAGCGGTATAAGTCGTGTCGGAGCGAAGCCCATTACACCTTGAGAAACTACTGGAAAACCTACCAGTAAATCTCGCTTGCCCTGGCCAGGGACTTTGCGTAATGGCTCTCTGACACAGCGCGATATCAACTCCCAATACCAGGAGAGACGAATCCTGTCTAACCGCCACTGCCTCCAAGTGCTCGGGACTGCACCCAACTGCTATCTGTTTACACGACTCCTTTGAGCCATGGTAGGGTAGCAATCTAAGAACAGTGGGACACACTCGAGGCGAAGTAGCAGTGTCAAGTCTGCGGACTATGCTGTACTCATGTCACCTGGGAACTATTAACCGACGACGGGTATAATACCAACCAACAGTTCCCTGCGAGTCCTGTCCGGTGTACCCGTAACCCAACGAGCACCTGTATACTATCTCCAGTACGACGTACTGATGGCTGTGGGACAGACCATCTCCCCAACTGGGATGAGAAGCGTACACACTGGTCTACTCCGGAGTATCGATGCCCTGTCTCGATAATCCTACGACTAGGGACCTGAAAAAGGATGTGCTTGTAGACTACCCAGCCCCCGCTAGTGTGACTGCCATCACAACGCTGGTAGTCAAGCAAGATCCTAAGGGCTCTATCAATACGTACACATATTAAGATAGATAAAACCAAGTAGCATACTACCATGTTTAGCAAGACTGTTAATATAACTGTGAATATCCCAAGCTTCCATTAAGTTATATACAAGCTAGTATGATACAATAATGGCCCCTAGGGCATATACACTAACTATCTCCCACTTGCACTAGGGCCATGTACTGGCATATCGAAGACCGATCATCTCGAGTAGCCTCTCGAACTGAATCTGAGGTAAGGACTTTGTGAATGGATCAGCAATGTTCTCCTCTGTAGCAACTCTCCGGACCTCGATCTCCCGGCGATCTACGATCTCCCTGATCAGGTGATACCGCCTTAAGATGTGTCTGGACTTCTGATGGGACCTGGGTTCCTTCGCTAAAGCTATAGCTCCGTTGTTGTTGCAATAAAGCGGTATTGGATCAACAATGGTAGGAACTGTAAGTCGATGTACAACACCTCATGAGTTGCGGGGTGGCGGAAATATTAAAAACGATCTTGTTCTTTATGCAAACATCGACTAACCGAAGATCTTTACTAAACGATAACTAACAATAACCATAGAAGTTCTTAACTACTATGAGAAGAGATTATACCTAGTGAACCTTGTCCTTCGTCTTTTCGTTCTCTACGTCCTCCTCGGCCTCCTCTACGTGATAGATGATCCACCCGAGAGCTTCTATTCCAAGCTTCACCTCTAATCTTGAAGTAACTAAGTTTCTTTAGTTGCTAATCAAAGGAACCTAGGTGATATAGAGTGAGGTTATGGATTGATTAGTCTATTCTTATCCTTGATCTCAACACATGAGTGGTAGGATTAGGGTTTGAAGAGAGAGTGAGCTTGAGGAGAGAGAAGGTGAACATGATAATCATAATGCAATTGTTTCTCACTTGAATATATGAAGCATAATGTTTAATCAAATAAATGAATAAATGTGATTAATCATCATGCTACATTAATTCAATATGAGTGATTCACTATATGAGTCATTAAGCATTTAATGATGCATTAATGATATGATGAATCACACAAAATGAGTCACAAATGCATTTAATGAAAATGCCACCTAAACCCTCAAGTCACCATGCTTCTAGAAGCTTCCCGTAAAATTACGAGAACGCCCCTCTTATCCGTGAAAACACGGAAAAACTTTAGACTGTATAAATCCAAAAACCTGATATTAGAATCTGGCTTAAACCAAAGCCGGCAAGTAAAAACTGTCCGAATGTCGTACGTGCGTTTAAACACATATGCGTCCGAACCCTTTGTCGTAAAACCATACGACCTCTATATCGTTTCGCCTAGAATAGGGAAACCCTCTGTGTGGGACTCTAAAGACTCGACTACTACGCTGGCAGTGGGTTTAACCACAGACCGTAAGCGACGCTAGCTGTACGTAACGGTCCCCAGGTAGATGTTGATAAGAAGGCCGATGAGGAAACCCATCCGAACTCCTACTGAGCCTGTCCGTGAAAATATCCGCGCAGTCCGGTCTGTTCGTCTAAGAGTATCGCATGTATGGTCTAGGGAGGTGGTGAACGTCAGACCCCTAATAACCGTACAAGTCGTGCCGGTATGGCTCAAGACCATCCGAGAATCTACTGATCAGTCCACCAGTAATCCTCAATCAGCCCTGGCCAGGGACTTATGTTAATGACCAACCGATCACAGTACGATATCAACTCCCTATACCGGGAGAGACGAATCCCTAACAGTCGCTCACTGCCTCCACGTGGCTCAGGACTGTACCCAACTAAAACCTGTTTGCACGACTCCTTTGAGCCGTGGTAGGGTAGTAATCAAAGTACAGTGGGAACTCACACGAGACAAATGACGACCTTAAGTCAACAGACTATCTGCACACATGTCACCTGAGAACTGCAATCTGACGTTAGGTATAATACCATCCAGTCAGTTCTCGGCGAGTCCTGTCCGGTGTACTCACACTCAGTGAGCATCTGTATACAATCTTAGGTGCACATCACCAATGGCTGCGGGACCAATCCATCTCCCCTCGTCATGGTCTAGATATGTATACACTAGTCTACTCTGGAGCATTGATGTGCGGTCTCGATACTCCTGCGATCTAGGACATTTAAGGATGTGCCTATTGACTATCCAGCTCCCACAAGTATGACTGCCATCACAACGCCGGTAGTCAGGCAAACACCCTATGGGCTTTATCAACATGTTTATAAATACAAAGTAAAATATATCACACGTTAAGATAAAGTCAAACCAAATAGCATACCATCATATCAAGCAAGATTGTCATGTACATACATATCCCTAGCATCCTATACAATGAAGGCCTCTAGGGTATATATATCCAACAATCTCCCACTTTCACTAAGGCCTATAATTGGTGCAATGAGTATCCACTGTCTGCACTAGATCCAGTTGCTGGCATACCACATGCCCAACATCTCAAACAGCCTCTCGAACTGGTTTTGAGGGATGGCCTTGGTGAATGGATCTGCCGTGTTGTCTTTTGTGTCCACTCTCCGCACCTCGATCTCCCGACGATCTACGATCTCCCTGATCGGGTGATACCGCCTCAAGATATACCTGGATTTCTGATTGGACCTTGGTTCCTTCGCTAATGTTACAGCCCCATTGTTATCATAATACAAAGGTATTGGATTAGCAATAGACGGAACCACCTGAAGTTCAGAGATGAACTTCTTCATCCAGACAGCTTCTTTCGCGGCTTCGTTAGCAGCTATATACTCAGCCTCCATAGTTGAGTCTGCGATGGTATCCTGTTTGGAACTCCTCCAACATACTGCCCCTCCATTGAGGGTAAACACAAAACCCGAAATGGACTTAGAGTCATCTTTGTCACTTTGGAATCCGGAGTCAGTAAAAGCCTCAACCTGGAGGTCCCCATTACCGTAAATCAAGAATATCTCCTTAGTCCTTTTCAGGTACTTGAGAATGTTCTTTACCGCTATCCAATGCTTCTCACCTGGGTCAGACTGATACCTGCTTACCACACTAAGTGCGTAAGCTACATCTGGTCTGGTACATAACATCGCATACATTATGGATCCTACTGCCGAAGCGTAGGGTAATGCCCATGCGAGCCCTTTCTTCATTAGTCTTTGGAGACATCTCTTTGGAGAGGGTGATCCCGTGACAAGCGGGTAAATTACCGCGCTTGGAATCTTCCATACTAAATCTCTTTAGTATAGTGTCAATATACCTGGACTGTGAAAGTCCCAACATTCTATTGGATCTATCACGATAGATCTTAATGCCCAGAATGTAGGATGCATCTCCCAAATCTTTCATGGAGAATTTCTGTGGCAAGAAGAGCTTTATTGATTGTAGCATAGGGACATCATTCCCTATCAGTAGTATGTCATTGACGTACAAACTGAGGAAGACTACTGCTCCTTCTACAATCTTCCTATAAATGCATGGTTCATCTACATTTTTGATAAAGTCAAATTTTTGACCGTCTCATCAAAGCAGATGTTCCAACTCCGCGATGCTTGCTTTAATCCATAAATGGATTTAAGCAATTTGCACACTTTTCCGCTGCGCCCACTGTCTAAGAAACCTTCTGGTTGATCCATGTAAACACTCTCTTCTAAATGTCCATTTAGAAAAGCTGTTTTTACATCCATCTGCCAGATTTTATAGTCATGGAAGGCAGCAATGGCAAGCGGGATCCGAATGGATTTAAGTATAGCTACTGGTGAAAAGGTTTCATCATAGTCCAATCCTGGTCTTTGACGAAAACCTTTTGCAACGAGTCTAGCTTTGTAGGTTTCCACTTGTACAAATGTACCAATCTTCTTTTTGAATATCCATTTGCATCCAACTGGTTTCACCCCAGGAGGAGCAACCTCTAAAGTCCATACTTTATTGGTGTACATGGATTCCATTTCGGATCTCATAGCATCCAGCCATTTCACCGAGTCGCTACTCGTGATAGCCTGCTGAAAATTAGTAGGCTCATCATCATCGATGATGCAATCTTCTCGATCCCCATCTAGAAGAAACCCATAGTATCTTTCAGGAGGATGAGAAAGCCTACTAGATCTGCGGAGTGGCGTTGGTTCGTCGGGTTCTATTGAAACCTGAGGTTCTACTAAGTCCTCGGTAGCAGTTTGAGGTTCTGGAATTTCTTCCAGCTCTACCGCGCTCCCACTAATTTCTTTTGCAAGAAATTCGCTCTCTAAGAAGACAATGTGGCGACCGACAAACACCTTTTGTTCTTCAGTGTGGTAGACCAGATATCCCCTTGAATGCTTGGGGTATCCAACAAACTTGCACAAAACCGATCGTGCCTTGAGCTTGTCCGGATTATGCCTTTTAACATATGCCGGACACCCCCATATCTTGATATACTTGAGATATGGTCTCTTCCTGCTCCACATTTCATATGGAATTGTAGGCACAGACTTAGTTGGAACTCTATTCAATAGGTATGCTGCTGATTCTAGCGCAAAAGCCCAGAAGGAAAGTAGCAACTCAACACTACTCATCATTGAACGCACCATTTCAAGTAGCGTGTGATTTCTTCTTTTTGATACACCATTATGCTGAGGTGTATAAGGCAGAGTAAGCTGAGAGAGAATTCCATTCTCTTTTAAGCATTCAAGGAAACTGGTACTTAAGTATTCTTCACCTCGATCAGATCGAAGTGTCTTGATGCTTTTACCAGTTTGTTTCTCCACTTCATTTTTATACTCCTTAAACTTCTCAAAGGCCTCGGATTTATGCTTCATTAAGAACACATGTCCATACCTAGAGAAGTCATCAGTAAAAGTGATGAAGTAGGAGTGACCGCTTCGTGCATGTGTAGACATTGGACCACACACATCACTGTGTACAAGTCCCAAGAGTTCTGTAGCTCTTTCTCCGTGTCCGGTGAACGGAGATTTGGTCATTTTTCCTTTGATACATGATTGACATGTTGCATATGATGAATATTCAAACGGATCTAAATATCCATCTTTATGTAACTTAGTCAACCTTGTTTCGTTTATATGACCAAGTCTACAATGCCATAGGAAGGCTTGGTTTGAATCTGGAGCCTTTCTTTTAAGCGTGTTTTGAATATTGAAAATTTGAGGTTGATTAAGTATGTATATGCCGTTTTCCAGTGTGCCAAACCCAATCATTTCTTGATTTAGGAGAATGTTCATGACATTTCTTTCAAGCGCAAAATTATATCCTTCATTAGATAACAAAGATACTGATATAATATTACACAGTATACTGGGAATACAAAAACAGTTCTACAATACCAAAATGTTCCCACTAGTCAACCCTAGGTGATATTCTCCTATTGCAATAGCATCTACGTGCATTCCATTGCCCATCCGGAGAGTCATATCACCTGTCTCCAGTACTCTACTATTTCTCAGATCCTGCAAAGAATTACAGATGTGAGAACCAGAACCAGTATCATGTACCCATGATGTAGAGTTTACTGAAAGACAATTTTCGATAACAAACACACCTGAAGTAGAAGCTACCGCTTGCTTCGTGTCATTGGCTTTGAAGGCCACACAGTCCTTCTTCCAGTGCCCTTGCTTGTGACAATAATAGCGTTCATTCTTATCCGCCTTCACCCTTCCTGCCTTGTTCGTTCCCTGCACCTTCTTGACCCCGCCTTTCGGTTTGGTGGCTTTCATCTTCTTCTTCTCTTTAGCTTTCGCTTTAGATTTAGAAGAGGATGATTGGCCAACATACAGAACGGGGGTATTCTCCTTTTTCAAGGAGGTCTCTACTAGCCTCAACATGTTGAGGAGATTTGGAAGATCAGCTTCCATTTCGTGCATGTTGAAGCTCAGCACGAACTGAGAGAAGGTGTGGGGAAGGGACTGCAAAATCAAGTCGATATACAAATCATTCTCTAGCACGCATCCCAGGTTTGCGAGTTCCTCAATGAGTCTGATCATTTTCAGGACGTGCTCTCCTACAGGTGATCCTGGAGCTAACCTCATCTGGAAGAGTTTCCTTGAGGTCTCGTACCTCGCGATACGGGAGTGCTCCCCATACAATTCCTTGCAATGGAGAAAGATGGATATAATATACATACTCTCGTGTTGTTTCTGGAGTTCATTGTTCATGGACGCCAGCACGATACACTTAGCTCTCTCACAGTCTAGATCCCAGGTTTTGCGAACCTCCTTGTCCGCAACTGAGGAATCTGGTCCTGGGATAAGGGGAGAAACAGCGGTGGTAACATATGCTACTTTGTCATAAGTCAGTGCAATGTTGACGTTCCTTAGCCAATCTTTATAGTTTTGCCCGGTCAGTATATTTTTTTCAAGTAATAGTTTTAGTCCTGTCATGGTAGTTGTCAGAGAGAGAGAGAAAAGAAACACTCAGTATATGCTCTTACAAGTTTAGATTGGTTTATTAGATTATCTAAATAGGATGACTCCCACTGTTTCCTCAAATCCTTCTTCAAAACCTAAAAGAAGAATTAGTCAGGATTTAATCACACGTCATAATACTTGCTTAACCTTTCAGCCAGGCCAGTGTTGGTACTTCGGGGAGGTTTTCCAACGCTTTCGCGAAGTTCCTTAATTAAATAACCTCTTTTCCCTGGAGTCATAGCCCCTCTAACACCTTTCTGGACACCTACTTGGTTTATAACATTGATTGTTAAGTGAGAAAATTTCCCGAGAGTAATCCTTCTCATCAGTAGGATCGGGATCCAACTATCATTGTATGATGCCCTAGATGGAAGCTACTCTAGTCACAACACTCTAGAAGGTATGCTAAATCTGCAAGTTTCCTTTATGTTTGAAACTCCCGATGTGATTTTTACCCCAAGCTCTTATGACCTTGACGTAGGCCAACAAATCATAAGACGCAAGTCAAGTTCTACCCGTCGTTGTCCTGAATAATTTAGGTCCATCGTACATGCCCTTGACGTAGGCCAACAAGGCTGTACGTCTATCCTAAACTAATGCATCTATCTATGCAACAAATAAGCAACACATTGCTACCATACACTACGCCTTGACGTAGGCCAACAAACATAGCATGAATACAATGTGCTGTTTATTTGAAACGACGGAGGGTTACGGCTGGTTTTTGGCAAAAAACCGTTAACGTAGTGAACTTGATATAATTGAAGGAACCAAGATAGCTCTTTTTAAAAGGAGTGGTTTAAGTTCCGCTTTTAAAATTTGCTTTTTGAAGAAAACCGAGTGGTTTTGAAATTGTTCGAACGATTAAGTTTAGGTTTTATTTTCTTTGCATTAATGATAATGCATCCCATCATTAACCTATCATTGCAGAAAACAACGAAAATACAACGTTCTCTTATGCCATCTGCATTCGCCACTGGGTCCCGTCATCACCCGTTAGGTTACTTAACTAACGGCAGAGCGGGGGCTGGGCTAGCGCGGGTGTAAAACATAAGTGACGTCTAAATAGATATCATATATAGATATTGTACATTCGTCAGCCGCAATAATAGGCATTCCAGATCACAGATGAACATTATTGGATATGCAAGCAATCCGTGTTTCTTTTGAGCCTGCAACGAAAGACGGATTACACAGTTGTGATGAATAGCCAATACCCCACTTCTCGGCTAAATCACACAAAGTGAATGGGAGAAGACGTAGACGGAAAGCATCCACAGAAAGCTGTGAAGTACCCATCATTGCGCATACATTTTCAAATTTCGTAATAAACACGTATGCGTCTTCAGACTCGAGACCGTGAAATTTTGGTAGAAGGTTGATGTATTGGGGTTTTATTTGAAAATTTTCCCCGTTGGCTGGTGGAATGGAAAGACAGGTGGAAAGGGGGCCTCGTGTAGGATGGCACCTCTCCTGGAGAGAGATGCGAGGTGGATTCTGCGCACCAACGGACGGCGGCAGGGTAGTGGAAAAGAAGTTCGATGGAGACGGATCCATCGATGTAGGTGTGATGGTGGGTAAAGAAAGGTAAGTGTAGAAATACCGACTTTAGGGTCGATCGGAAGGACGCGGACTAACAGGCACTAGAATCCCGTTGTCCAGCCTATCTTGCACTAAAAAGGGTTAGTACAAGTGGCAGCGTGAATTTATAATTTGGGGAAATGATATGAATGCGGTGTTTGTTTTGAAAATTGATACGGATTTTGAAAAATATGATGCAACACAACAAATGCAACACACAAAACCTTAGAATCTAGTGGTCACCTAGGTCCAGCTCTAGACCGCTCCTAACTGCCAAAAGACAAGTCGCAGGATCAATCCTCCACTGCCTCTTTGTCCCCCTGTGGCCGGATAAGTGCCAGGTAAGTGGGAAGGTACTCCACTACGTAAGTAGTGGGCCTAATTAAAAACCACTAGCCTTAGACACACTCGCCTTAGACACCACAAGAAAACGCGGATAAGCAATGAATTACCCACGGCCTTCTCTTGTCCTAATTGAGCGCGACGGTCCTTAGAGTCATCTCTAGATTTCTTTTAATTAATGAGGGTAAATGTGGATGCAAGTTTTGCGATTTTCGGGGCTTAGGAAGGGTAAAGAACTCCCCACCTAATCTGGATTTAGTCGTGCCCCTTAATTTCCGTATTAATTATGCAAACAATCAAGAATCAAAACAAGCACAAATTTAATTTTGCTTTTGCGGCGCTGCGATTATTTGCAAAGAAACCTGCAGCAAAATATTAATTGAAGCAGATTTTAGGAAGGAGATAAGAAAGGTTGAGATTACCTGAGAATTTGGTGCAGTGACTCAGCAAGGGGGCCGCCGAACCGCCGCAATAATGAAGTATTGTCCGCGGAAACGCGGTCGAGTGAGGAGATCTCTGCAAACTTTTTTATGACAATGCTTCTGTTACTCCCCTTAGCTCTCTGGAAAGCTCAGAAAATTTTTATCCAAGCTCCAATGATTCCAGATTTCCTCGCAATCAAATCACAACACACGTATTAGTGTTTGCACGAATTTTGATCTCAAAATTTAGATGGAATAAAATTTTCAACTCAAATTTCAAAATACAAACAATTAGCACACTATCCCCGGCAACGGCGCCATTTGATTGAAACGATTTCGGATTGTGTTTATCAAATGATCCCCGGCAACGGCGCCATTTGATTGAAAAGAATTTCTCGTTGTGTATATTTGAGAAAATTGTAAAGAAATCACAACCAAAAATTATTTGACCGCAATCAACTACGGTGTCGGATGTAGATTGTAAGTGAGTGCGGATCATCCACAGGGACAGTGTAATAGTTCGTCTTTTAAATTAGATGAATTGAAACTTTAAAGAAAAGAAACGAAAACAATTCATGATTTATATTTGAAGTTCAAGAATTAGAAAATATAGATCTAATAACAAGAAAAAGATAGAATCAAGAATTGATAGTTTGATGATATTTCCAAACCAAATATCAAGAATCGAAATGAGGCTCGTAGGAATCGATCGGATCTATAGATGTGATGTAATCTTACAATTACGTATTCTTATCCTTCGATGAATTGATACTAGATCGATGATGATCGACAAGAATTAAGGATTTCTAGTGAAACTAGGGTTTCATCTTATCCCTTGTTCTTTCATCGATATCATTCACATTCTAGCCTCTAGTAAATTCAAGAAACGATCGTAGATCCCTAATTTCGAGCGATCACAATCAAGAAAGTATCGCAACGAAACTAGGTCATTGATTCTTGAACTTGCTAGGGTTTACAAAACTCGTAGGACTCGTATTAAGATTTGTTACATCATCATTCTATTAATCGTCTCAACTCCTTAACGAGCGGAGTTTTACTCAAACATCACAACAAGAACAACAATTACAAATTGAGATCTAATCATGATGCAAGAATTAAAAGAAAGCAAGATTAAAGAATTTCACCTTTTATTTATATCAACAATTTCATTACATTCGCTCAAGAACTACAAGAGGAAGAACTCGATCATCGATTTGGCTTCGCTCGTCTCCGTGGGTCGCGGATCGGCTTGGATCACTTGCCCGATTGAAGATCGGCTCGGCTCCTAAAAGGTTGAAGGCTTCTTGCTTGATTGGTACTCAAGATCTTGAATTTGGAGTGGAATTAGGGTTAGGGTTTCGCACAAGTCTTGTCACTAGACTTGTGGAAGAAGATGGAGAATGAGGTAAAGATTAAGGAACTAATGAAGAGCTAATGAATCCCCTTAACCCTTAGATCTAGGTTCCTATTTATAGCCATCAAAACCCTAGATCTAGGATTTGAATTTTAAGTTTCCCTCCAAAAGTTTGTTAGATGAAATTTGAATTTCCCTCCAAAAGTTTGTTGGATGAAATTTGAATTTCCCTCCAAAAGTTAGTTAGAGGAGAAGCTTCTAGAAGAGGTTAGTTAGGAGCTTAATTAGGATTAGCTTTGCTGATCTGGCAGAAGACTCTGGAGAATTCTGGAATTTGACGTGTCAAAATGAGGTGTAGGCCTTGAGAAAGGAATTATGCCCAAAAATTGCAATGCTGACGTGGCAGAAGCGCCGCGGAACCGCGGAGCAAGCCGGCTCCCGCCGCGGTTCCGCGGCTCTTTTGAAGCTTCATGGTTTGAGTCTTCTGTGTTGAACTTGGGCTGACTTTTGGGCTTTTATAATATATGTTGAATTTAATATCTCCTTCTGAAATGCTACCAGATCTGAAATGATTGAGTTGGCGTATTTTTTGATTAGCTTCTTTTGACTTTGCTCCTGCAATCTCCTGCACAAATCTCGACACAAGTGTTGCGCAATACAGGAATGATGCGATACCATAAAATACAGTCAATTTCCTTAGAAATGCCGGTTTTAAGGTTTAACACATGTAATCTGATATTTTACGACTGTTTTATTAATATGTGAAATATGAATACCGAACACTTCTAAATGAGTGCAAATGATAAGGAAATTGCCGTGTTAAAAATACATTATTTTTGACTGATCAGCATCCTATGGGTTTTACCCCATCTGGAGCAAAGTCGAAAGTCCATACTTTGTTGGTGTACATGGACTCCATTTCGGTCTGCATTGCATCTAGCCATCGTACCGAGTCGCCGCTCTGGATGGCCTGCTGGAAGCTAGTAGGTTCATCATCATCAATGACGCAATCCTCTCTATCCCCATCTATGAGAAAACCGTAGTATCTCTCAGGCGGATGAGACGGCCTACTACTCCTGCGGAGGGGTGCGGGAATGTCCTGTTCTTCTTGAACTACTGGTCTTACCAAACTATCAGTAGTAGTTTGTGGTTCTGGAATTTCTTCCAGTTCTATTTCGCTCCCACTTGTTTCCTTTTCTATAAACCGCTGCTCTGGAAAATGGGCATTACGAGAAACAAAAACCTTTTGTTCCTCTGCGTAATAGAAATAATACCCCTTGGAGTTCTTTGGATATCCCACAAACATACACTGTACTGATCGTGCCTCGAGTTTGTCCGCATGCTGCTTTTTAACAAAAGCTGGACATCCCCATATCTTCATATGCTGAAGATGGGGTTTCTTCCCACTCCACATCTGATATGGCGTGGTAGGCACAGTCTTGGTAGGAGCTCTGTTCAGAAGATATGCCGCTGATTCTAGCGCATAACCCCAGAAAGATCGTGGTAACTCAACATTTCTTATCATGGAACGTACCATATCCAATAGGGTTCGATTCCTTCTCTCCGATACACCGTTATGCTGTGGAGTGTATGGAGGAGTAAGCTGAGAGAGAATTCCTTTCTCTTTTAGGTAACCTAGGAACTCGGCACTTAAGTATTCACCACCTCAATCAGATCTCAGTGTCTTGATACTTTTGCCGGTTTGGTTTTCTACTTCATTCTTATACTCTTGGAATTTCTCAAAAGCCTCGGATTTATGTTTCATTAGAAAAATGAATCCGTACCTAGAGTAATTATCCGTAAAAGTAATGAAATAGGAAAAACCACCTCTTGCATGTATAGACATTGGACCACATACATCGCTGTGTATGAGTCCTAAGAGCTCGCTCGCTCTTACTCCATGTCCAGTGAATGGAGTCTTTGTCATCTTTCCTTTGAGACATGATTGACAAGTGGCATAACTTTGATATTCGAACGAGTCCAAATATCCTTCTCTATGTAACTTAGTTAACCCTGTCTCATTGATGTGACCCAGTCTACAATGCCATAAGAAAGCCTTATTTATATCTGGAGACTTTCTTTTTAGTGTGTTCTGGACATTGAAAATCTGTAATTGGTTTAAGATATATATACCGTTATCCAGTGTACTGGACCCAATGAAACCATGATTAAGGTGGATGTTAACAGCATCGCTTACAAACGTGAAATCATAACCTTTATTTGATAACAAGGAAACTGATATGATATTACACGTTAAACTAGGTACACAAAAACAGTTATGTAAAACCAAAATATGTCCACTCGTCAATCCCAGGTGATAATCCCCTACGGACACAGCTCCCACGCTAGCTCCGTTAGCAACCATCAAGGTCATATCACCAACTTTCAGCACTCTACGGTTTCTCAGTGCCTGCAATGAATTGCATATATGAGATCCTGATCCGGCATCCAATACCCAGGAAGTAGAGTTGATTGACAGACAATTATCAATTACAAACACACCTGAAGTCGAAGCCACAGCTTGCTTCGGTTCCTGGTTCTTGGCGTTCCACGCCTTGCAATCTTTCCTCCCACCTTACTAACACCTCCTCTAGGTTTGGTGGCGGCCTTATTCTTCCTTCCTTTGGCCTTAGCCTTGGACCCGGAAGAAGAAGCACCGTGAACAAACATAGTGTGTGTTTCCCTTGCCTTCTGCAAGGTGCCCTCTGCACTCCTCAACATGTTAAGGAGTTCTGAAAGTTCAACTTCTTTTCTTTGAATGTTGAAATTCAGAATAAACTGGGAGTAGGTGGAAGGGAAGGACTAGAGAATCAGGTCTGTATAGAGCTCATTATCCAAAGTCATCCCAAGGTCTGCGAGCTCTTCTATATAGCCAATCATCTTTAGGACATGTTCTCCTACCGATGATCCGACGGCCAATCTCGCTTGAAACAAGTTCTTTGAGGTCTCGTATCTTGCTATACGAGATTGCTCTCCATAAAGTTCCTTTGTATGGAGAAATATGGCATCTAGATCCATATCCTCGTGCTTCCTCTGATGTTCATTATTCATCGAGGCAAGCACGATGCACTTGGCCTTCGCGCAATCTAACTCCCAGGTTTTGCGGATTTCCTTATCCGCATTACTGGATTTAGGACCTGGGACTGCAGGTGCCTTAGCGGTGAGGACATACCCTAATCTGTCATAGGTCAAAGCCATTTTGACATTCCGCAGCCAATCTTTATAGTTTGGCCCTGTCAGTATATTTTTTTCTAATAGTAACTTAAAGTCCTGTCATTATCTGGGTCCTTGCAATTAGGAGAGAGAGAGAGAACACTTTAGCATGATGCTCTTGCAAGTTTAGAGTGGTTTTTAGTTTATCTACCCGTCATTATCTTGTTAATTTGAACCCATCCGTACATACCCCTGACTTTGGTCAAATGATAATACGACTGTCCCAAACTAACTCATCTATCTATGCAACAAATGAATACCCAGCAGCTACCAAACACTATGCCTTGACTTTGGCCAAAATGCATAGCTTGAATACTACTGAATACCCAAATGAAATGACGGAGGGCTACGAATGGTTTTGGCGAAACCGTGAACGTAGTGAACCTGATATGACCGAAGGAACCTGATAGCTTTTAAAAGGAGTGGTTAAAGCTCCGCAATTAAAAAAAATATCTTCTGTTTTAAAAATAACCGAGTGGTCTCTTTTAAACTGTTCCAACGATTAAACTTTGGTTTATTTTCTTTGCATTAATAATAACGCGTCCCATCAAATAACCTATCATTGCAGAAAACAACGAAAATACAACGTCCTCTTATGCCATCCGCATTCGCCACTTGGTCCCGTCATCACCCGTTAGGTTACTTAACTATCGACAGAGCGGGGGCTGGGCTAGCGCGGGTGTAAAACAAAAGTGACGTCTAAATAGCTATCATATATAGATATTGTACATTCGTCTGACGCAATAATAGGCATTCTAGATCGCAGATGAACATTATTGGATATACAAGCAATCCGCGTTTCCTTTGAGCCTACAACGAAAGACGGAATACACAGTTGTGATGAATAGCCATTACCCTACCGTAGACCCCTACGGGTACGGCAAACTACCCGCCAAGTACCCGAAGTGAAGCGGTCTCCCTCAACAACGTGAGTAGGCCACTAAACACTTCAAAGTACCCGGTAGTTTGTGCACCCCACCTTGGGTCTATTCTAAGAGCAAAAACAGTAAAATGAAATAATACAACGGTGGCTACAACCGCAACCTGGATGTGCCCCGCAAAATAATATTACAACATATTACAATTACATCGAATGAATGAATATAGAAACCCATCTCAAACCCCGTCTAATCATCACAACAATCCAATCAAGTTCATAATCACAAACAGTAAAATCATTAAAGAAATGTGCAACCCCCTGCCAACCGACATACTGGCAGTTAGGGGAGGTTTACGAACACGTTATACAATTCACAGATATAATCTAATTAGCCAAACATCGTATTATTTCGATTGAGCAAACACATTAGATTCTACACCAAAACTTCTCTGTGCGCCTGAGACTTGAGCAGAAAATAAACATTTCAGAAAGAACAAAAAACATCACAGAAGAGTTCTGGGGAATTTTGGGCTGACTCGGCCCCAACTCGGCCGTGGATCCGCGGTCAATCGCTTGGATCGGACCCGAATCCGCGGCGCGTTGGCCGATTCAGGAACCCAAATTTCTCCAGTTGTCTTATAATTCCCTGCTTGTAATTTTAGAGATCCCTGAAAAATTTTAGACCTCATTTTAAATTCGACAGAAACTTGGTGATTTCGATGTTTTTTCCGGTTCGTTTTGCGTTCGAAATTCTAACGACTTTGCTAATAAGTTAGTTATTGTTTAGCGAGGCTCTGATACCACTGTAAGTCGACGCTGTACACCCCACGACTTGCGGGGAGGCGGAAATATGAAAAACAATCCTTTTGTTTGAAGCAACATCGACTAACAGAAAGGATCTTTGCTAAACTATAAATTGTAAGTCCACGTTGCCCACCCCGGTGCTTACGGGGAGGCGGAAAACATAATAAAAATCGGATTTTTATCAACTATAGGCAACATGGACTATGCTTTAAGGATCTTTACTAAACAAAAACTTGCTAAAGCTAACTTGAAAGTAGCTAAGTGGTAGAAAAGTTATACCTTTGGTCTCTTAGTCCTTCTCTCCTTGCTCCTTGGAGTAGTGGAAGGAGGTCACCTTGCTCGTCTTCTCACGCCGAAGAAAGATCCACCCGAAAGCCTCGACCTTTGGCTTCAACTCCAAGCTAGAAGTAACTAGGGTTCAAGAAGTGCTAGTCTTTCAACCCTAGATGAGAGTAGAGAAGATCAAGAGAGGGTTTTTCTCAAGCTCAAGTGTTTCTCAACACATGAGAGGGAGAGAGCTTGAGGGAGAGGAAGAACAAGAGAGAGAAAGGATATGATAGAATGAGAAATAATTGAGCCATTCTCACTAATATGTGTGAATTATTTTAATTGAATAATTAGCTAGATAATTGTCATGGTTAATCATGACATGACCATTATCATTTCAATTTGCAAAGATCAAAAAGCATCTTCCAAAAGAAATGATGATGGTCAAAGTGTCAACCTAGGTCAACAAGTCAAAGAAGTCAAATGGTCAACAACCATAACCATGGACAATTATTAAACTAATTATTAATTAACAATAATACACACATAAACATTAGGGTTAATAAAATGACAATAGCCATTAGCCCTAATCAAGGTCCTCTCCCTCAATCTCAAGCAACTGTGCATACGCACCCGCATTCGTGATCCGAGGAACACGAATACACTGAGAAAAACCAATCTCAAATCATATACTAGGATCCGGCTTAAACCAAAGCCCGCTAATATAAACTGTCCGGAAAGCAAACGTGCACAAGTGCGCGAATGTGAACGAACCCTGTCGCAAAACCATGCGACCTCTACTCATTTTGCCTAAAGGCGAATAGCTCTCTATGTGGGACTCTAAAGACTCGACACTACGCTGGCAGTGGGTTTAACCACAGACCGCAAGCGGCACTAGCTGTACGTAACGGTCCCCAGGTAGATGTCGATAAGAAGACTGACGAGGTGAACCCCATCTGAACTCCTACTGAGCCTGTATGTGACAATCTCCGTACAGTCCGGTCTGTTCGTCTGATACATCGCATGGCGGGCCTAGGGGGGCGGTGAACGTCAGTCCCCTAATAGCGGTACAAGTCGTGCCGGAGTGAAGCCCAGAACACCCTGAGATAACACTGGAAACCTACCAGTATATCTCGCTTGCCCTGGCCACGGACTACTCGTGTAATGGCTCTCCTGGACACAGCGCGATGTCAACCCCCAATACCGGGAGAGACGAATCCTGTCTAACCGTCACTGCCTCCAAGTGCTTCGGGACTGCACCCAAAAAATACCTGTTTGCACGACTCCTTTGAGCCGTGGTAGGGTAGTAATCAAAGTGCAGTGGGAACACACTCGAGGCGAAGTGACAGTGTCAAGTCAACGGACTAAGCTGTACTCATGTCACCTGGGAACTGATAACTGACGATAGGTATAATACCAACCAACAGTCCCCGACGAGTCCTGTCCAGTGTACTCGTAACCCAACGAGCACCCGTATACTATCTCAAGTACGACGTACTGACGGCTGTGGGACAGACCGTCTCCCACACTGGGATGAGAAGCGCATACGCTAGTCTACTCCGGAGTATCGATGCCCTGTCTCGATAGTCCAACGACTAGGGACCTGTATAAGGATGGGCTTATAGATCACCCAGCTCCCATGAGTGCGAGCGCCATCACAACGCTGGTAATCAAGCAAAGATCCTAAGGGCTCTACTAATATGTATATCAGCAATATGCTAAAAGAAACACATGCACATATTAAAGCAGAGACAAACCAAGTAGCATACTACCATTTCGAGCAAGATTGTATATACAACTGTGAATATCCCAAGCTTCCATCAAGTAATATACAAACTAGTATGATACAGTAATGGCCTCTAGGGCATATACACTAACAATCTCCCACTTGCACTAAGGCCATGTACTGGCGTATCGAAGACCTATCATCTCGATCAGCCGCTCGAACTGAGTCTGAGGCAAGGCCTTGGTGAATGGATCTGCTGTGTTATCCTCTGATGCAACTCTCCGGACCTCGATCTCCTGGCGATCCACGATCTCCCTGATCAGGTGATACCGCCTTAAGATGTGTCTGGATTTCTGATGGGATCTGGGTTCCTTCGCTAAAGCTATAGCCCCGTTGTTGTCGCAATACAGAGATATTGGGTCAACAATGGACGGAACCACCTGAAGTTCTCTCAAGAACTTCCTCATCCAGACAGCTTCTTTTGCGGCATCAGATGCAGCGATGTATTCCGCTTCCATCGTCGAGTCAGCAACGGTTTCCTGTTTGGAGCTCTTCCAACACACCGCCCCTCCATTGAGGGTGAAGACAAAACCCGACATGGACTTGGAATCATCCTTGTCACTCTGGAAGCTGGAGTCAGCAAAGGCCTCAATCTGCAGGTCTTTTCCGCCATACACCAAGAACATCTCCTTAGTCCTTCTCAGGTACTTAAGAATGTTCTTTACTGCTATCCAATGTTTCTCCCTTGGGTTTGACTGATACCTGCTTACCACACTCAGTGCATAAGCTACATCTGGTCTGGTACACAACATTGCATACATTATAGAGCCTACCGCAGAAGCGTAGGGTATAATAGACATGCGATCCCTCTCCAAATCATTCTTGGGAGACATCTCTTTGGAGAGGGTGATCCCGTGACAAGCCGGTAGATTACCGCGCTTGGAATCTTCCATACTGAATCTCTTCAGTATGGCGTCGATGTACCTGGACTGTGAAAGTCCTAATATCCTCTTGGATCTGTCACGGTAGATCCGGATACCCAGAATGTATGAGGCATCACCCAGGTCTTTCATGGAGAACCTGTGTGACAAGAACCCATTGACAGATTGTAGCATAGGAATGTCATTTCCTATTAAGAGAATGTCATCCACGTATAAAACGAGGAATACTACAGTTCTCGCTACAAATCTACAATAGATGCATGGTTCATCTGGATTTTTGATAAAGCCAAATTCCTTGACTGTCTCATCAAAACAGATGTTCCAACTCCGCGATGCCTGTTTTAGTCCATAAATGGACTTAAGCAACTTGCACACCTTTCCGCTGTTCCCACTCTGAATGAAACCCTCTGGCTGATCCATATAGACACACTCCTCTAAATGTCCATTTAGAAAAGCTGTCTTTACGTCCATCTGCCAAATCTCATAATCGTGGAAGGCAGCAATGGCAAGAAGGATCCGAATGGATTTCAGCATAGCTACTGGAGAAAAGGTTTCGTCATAGTCCAAACCAGGTCGCTGACGAAAACCCTTTGCTACCAGTCTAGCTTTATAGGTCTCAACCTGTCCATCTACACCAATCTTCCTTTTGAAGATCCACTTGCATCCTACGGGTTTTACCCCATCTAGAGCAATGTCCAACGTCCATACTTTGTTGGTGTACATGGACTCCATTTTGGTCCGCATTGCATCCAGCCATTTTACCGAGTCGACGCTCTGAATGGCTTGCTGGAAGCTAGTAGGCTCATCAAAGTCTATGATGCAATCCTCTCTATCCCCGTTAATGAGAAAACCGTAGTATCTCTCGGGCGGATGAGACTGCCTACTACTCCTGCGGAGTGGTGTGGGAATGTCCTGATCTTTCGAACCCTCTGGTTCAACCAAGCTTTCAGTAATAGCTCGTGGTTCTGGAATTTCTTCCAGTTCTATTGCGCTCCCACTTAATTCTTTTTCTATGAACTGGTGTTCTAGAAAGTGGGCATGGCGAGAAACAAGGACTTTTTGTTCCTCTTCGCAATAGAAGTAATATCCCTTGGAGTTCTTTGGATATCCCACAAACTTGCACTGTACTGAGCGTGCCTCGAGCTTGTCCGCATGCTGCTTTTTTACAAAAGCTGGACATCCCCATGTCTTAATATGATTAAGATAGGGTTTCTTCCCACACCACATCTGATATGGTGTAGTAGGCACAGTCTTAGTTGGAACCCGGTTCAAAAGGTATGCAGCTGATTCTAGCGCATATCCCCAAAACGATCGCGGCAACTCAGCGTTACTCATCATGGACCGTACCATATCCAATAGGGTTCGGTTCCGTCTCTCCGATACACCATTATGTTGCGGAGTGTATGGAGGAGTAAGCTGAGAGAGAATTCCATTCTCTTTTAAGTAACCCAGGAACTCGGCACTCAAGTATTCACCACCTCGATCAGATCTCAGTGTCTTTATACTTTTGCCTGTTTATTTTTCTACTTCATTCTTATATTCCTGGAATTTTTCAAAAGCCTCGGATTTATGTTTCATTAAGAAGACATAACCGTACCTTGAAAAGTCATCCGTAAAAGTAATGAAGTAAGAATAACCGCTTCGCGCATGTGTAGACATTGGACCGCACACGTCGTTGTGTACGAGTCCCAAGAGCTCGCTCGCTCTTTCTCCGTGTCCAGTAAACGGAGTCTTTGTCATCTTTCCCTTTAGACAGGATTGACAAGTTGCATACGATTGATATTCGAATGAATCCAAATATCCTTCTGTGTGTAACTTAGTCAACCTTCTCTCATTGATGTGACCCAGTCTACAATGCCATAAGAAAGTTTTATTGATTTCTGGAGACTTTCTTTTGTGTGTATTCTGGACATTGAAAATCTGTGGTTGGTTTAATACGTATATACCGTTGTTCAATGTACCTGACCCAATCAAAACTTGATTAAGGTGAATGTTCACTACATTACTTACAAATGCAAATTCATAACCTTCTTTAGATAATAAAGATACAGAAATGATATTACAGGTTGCATTTGGTACATAATAACAACTACGCAAAACCAAAAAATGTCCATCTGACAGTCTCAGGTGATAGTCCCCCCGGCCTCAGCATCCATGCTAGCACCGTTTGCAACTCTGAGGGTCATGTCACCTGCCTTCAAAACTCTACGCTTTCTCAACGCCTGCAAAGAATTACAGATATGAGATCCTGATCCGGTATCCAATACCCAGGATGTAGAGTTTATTGATAGACAGTTTTCAATAACATACACACCTGAAGCTGAAGCTGCAACTCGCTTCAAATCCTGTGTTCTGGCTTTCCAAGCCTTGCAATCCTGTTTTCAGTGACCACTTTTGTGACAATAGAAGCATTCTTCCTTCCCCACCAGCTTTCCCGCTATCTTTGTTGCTTTACCTTTTCCCTTCGTATCCACTTTACCGACACCGCCTCTTGGTTTGGCGGGGGCTTTCTTCTTCTTGCCCTTGGCTTTCGCCCTGGACCTAGAAGAGGAAGATCCTTCTACAAACAAAGAGGATGTCTCCCTACCCTTCTGTAGGGTGCCCTCAGCAGTCCTCAACATGTTCAGAAGTTCGGAAAGTTCAACCTCCTTTCCTTGCATGTTGAAATTAAGAATGAACTGGGCGTAAGTGGAAGGAAGGGACTGGAGAATCAAATCAGTATAGAGTTCATTCTCCAACGTGGTCCCAAGGTCCGCGGGCTCCTCAATGTAGCCAATCATCTTAAGCACGTGTTCCGCTACCGATGATCCGACGGCCCACCTTGCCGAAAAAAGCTTCTTCGACACTTCGTATCTTGCGATACGAGACTGCTCTCCATACAGTTCTTTTGTATAGAGAAATATGGACTCTAGGTCCATATTCTCGTGCCTCCTCTGATGTTCGTTGTCCATCGAGGCAAGTACGAGGCATCTGGCCTTCGCGCAATCTATTTCCCAGGTCTTGTAGATTTCCCTATCTACAACACTGGTTTTGGGACCTGGGACAGGGGGAGCTTTGGTGGAAAGGACATACCCCAGCTTGTCGTAAGTGATTGCCATCTTGACATTCCTGAGCCAATCTTTGTAGTTTGGCCCTGTCAATATGTTTTTATCTAGTAATAACTTAAGTCCGGTCATCTTGAATGGTCGCTGCAATTAGGAGAGAGAAAAGAAACACTTTAGCATGATGCTCTTGCAAGTTTAGAGTGGTTTTTAATTTGTCTAAACTAGATGGCTCCCACTGTCTCTCGAATCCCTTCTCAAACCGTAAAGAAAGGATTAGTCAGGATTACTCTCACCGTACAATACTTGCTTAACCGTTCAGCCAGGCCAGTGTCGGTACTTCGAGGGAGGTTTTCCAACGCTTTCGCGAAGTTCCTTAATTAAGTAACCTCTTTTCCCTGTGGGCGTAGCCCCGCTAACACCTTTCTAGACACCTACTAAGTTTATAGCATTGATCATTAAGTGAGAGTTTTCCCGAGGAGTAGCATATACTCACAGTAGGATCGGGATCCAAATATCATCGCGTGATAAAACCGAAGGAATCCTACCAGAATCATCACACTCCAAATGGTATGCAAAGCTAGCAAGTTTCAGTACTTATGAAACTCCCGATGTGGATATTTGCCCCATGCTCTTATGACCTTGACTTTGGCCAAAATATCATAAGTCACATGTCAAGTTCTACCTGTCATTCTCCTGGTTAATTTGGACCCACCCGTACCTACCCTTGAGTTTGGCCAAAATGGCAGTACGACTGTCCCAAACCAACGCATCTATCTATGCTGCACATGAATACCCAATAGCTACCAATCACTATGCCTTGACTTTGGCCAAAATACATAGCTTGAATACTTTTTGACCATTCATGTGGAATGACGGAGGGCTACGGATGGTTTTGGCGAAACCGTGTACGCAGTGAACTTGATCTAATCGATGGAACGAGATAGCTTTTAAAAGGAATGGTTCAAGCTCCGCGTTTAAAAGTTTGGTTTTGAAAAGAACCGAGTGGTTTTCAAAGTGTTCCAATCGACTTTTACTTGGTTTATTTTCTTGCATTAGTTCTTTTAATGCATCCCATCATTTAATCCTACCATTGCAGAAAACAACCAAAATATGATGTACGCTTATGCCATTCGCATTCGCCACGGGGCCCCGTCATCACCCGTTAGGTTACTTAACTAACGACAGAGCGGGGGCTGGGCTAGCGCGGCTGTAAAACATAAGCAACGCCTAAATAGTTATCATATATAAATATATAGCAATGATGGACATTACAGATCACATATGAATACATTGGATATACTAGGAATCCGCAATCCGTTCGAGCCTGCAACGAAAAGCGGATAACACGGTCGCGGTGAATAGCCAAATACCCCTCCCAAGACCCCTACGGGTGCGGCAAACTACCCGCCAAGTACCCGAAGCGAAGCAACCTCCCTCACCACCGTGAGTAGGCCACTCGGCACTTCGAGATACCCGGTAGTTTGTGCACCCCCTCCATGGGTCTATCCTAGGAGCAAAAACAGTAAAAAGAATTATACAATGACGGCTATAACCCCGACCCGGTTGTGCGGCCATACAAATAATAATATTACATCAATTTACATATAACAAATGAATGAAAGAAAAGAAACACTCATCTCACATCCACCCCGGCTATTCACCCGCGACGATCCAACCCATTCATATACACAAACCAATATCAAACACAGATCACAGATATGTATAACCCCGACTAATCGACATATAGCGATTAGCCGACGTTCAATACATGCAAACATCACAGATATAACCATCATAGTCAAAGTGTAGTGAAGTTCGGAAAAAAATACGGATTTATAGGCCCCCAAAAATAAATTTCTATTCTGGAAAATCTGGGCACATATAACATATCTTAAAAATCCTAAAACCAAGCCAGAGATACACTGCACCAAACTCGACCCAGTGAGGAGTCCAAACGGCGGCGGTTCCGCGGCAATAGCTTGCTATTGCCACGGAAACGCGGCGGTTTAGTCGACTCACTAAACCGGGTTTTGTGGTTATCTTTAAAAAACCCTGAGATGATTTTTGGTGTATGACAAATTTTGTTTTGACCAGAAATTTTTTTAACAGAAACTAGGGTTTTTGAAAACTCGGTTTTTGGATTTTTCGGTTTCGAACTTCGTTACACTTCACTACCTAGCTAGTTTATGTTTAGTTAGGCTCTGATACCGCTGTAAGTCCACGTTGCCCACCCCGGTGCTTACGGGGAGGCGGAAAACATAATAAAAATCGGATTTTTATCAACTATAGGCAACATGGACTATGCTTTAAGGATCTTTACTAAACAAAAACTTGCTAAAGCTAACTTGAAAGTAGCTAAGTGGTAGAAAAGTTATACCTTTGGTCTCTTAGTCCTTCTCTCCTTTCTCCTTGGAGTAGTGGAAGGAGGTCACCTTGCTCGTCTTCTCACGCCGAAGAAAGATCCACCCGAAAGTCTCGACCTTTGGCTTCAACTCCAAGCTAGAAGTAACTAGGGTTCAAGAAGTGCTAGTCCTTCAACCCTAGATAAGAGTAGAGAAGATCAAGAGAGGGTTTTTCTCAAGCTCAAGTGTTTCTCAACACATGAGAGGGAGAGAGCTTGAGGGAGAGGAAGAACAAGAGAGAGAAAGGATATGATAGAATGAGAAATAATTGAGCCATTCTCACTAATATGTGTGAATTATTTTAATTGAATAATTAGCTAGATAATTTTCATGGTTAATCATGACATGACCATTATCATTTCAATTTGCAAAGATCAAAAAGCATCTTCCAAAAGAAATGATGATGGTCAAAGTGTCAACCTAGGTCAACAAGTCAAAGAAGTCAAATGGTCAACAACCATAACCATGGACAATTATTAAACTAATTATTAATTAACAATAATACACACATAAACATTAGGGTTAATAAAATGACAATAGCCATTAGCCCTAATCATGGTCCTCTCCCTCAATCTCAAGCAACTGTGCATACGCACCCGCATTCGTGATCCGAGGAACACGAATACACTGAGAAAAACCAATCTCAAATCATATACTAGGATCTGGCTTAAACCAAAGCCCGCTAGTATAAACTGTCCGGACAGCAAACGTGCACAAGTGCGCGAATGTGAACGAACCCTGTCGCAAAACCATGCGACCTCTACTCATTTTCCCTAAAGGCGAATAGCTCTCTGTGTGGGACTCTAAAGACTCGACACTACGCTGGCAGTGGGTTTAACCACAGACCGCAAGCGGCACTAGCTGTACGTAACGGTCCCCAGGTAGATGTCGATAAGAAGACTGACGAGGTGAACCCCATCTGAACTCCTACTGAGCCTGTATGTGACAATCTCCGTACAGTCCGGTCTGTTCGTCTGATACATCGCATGGCGGGTCTAGGGGGGCGGTGAACATCAGTCCCCTAATAGCGGTACAAGTCGTGCCGGAGTGAAGCCCAGAACACCCTGAGATAACACTGGAAACCTACCAGTATATCTCGCTTGCCCTGGCCACGGACTACTCGTGTAATGGCTCTCCTGGACACAGCGCGATGTCAACCCCCAATACCGGGAGAGACGAATCCTGTCTAACCGTCACTGCCTCCAAGTGCTTCGGGACTGCACCCAAAAACTACCTGTTTGCACGACTCCTTTGAGCCGTGGTAGGGTAGTAATCAAAGTGCAGTGGGAACACACTCGAGGTGAAGTGACAGTGTCAAGTCAATGGACTAAGCTGTACTCATGTCACCTAGGAACTGATAACTGACGATAGGTATAATACCAACCAACAGTCCCCGACGAGTCCTGTCCAGTATACTCGTAACCCAACGAGCACCCGTATACTATCTTAAGTACGACGTACTGACGGCTGTGGGACAGACCGTCTCCCACACTGGGATGAGAAGCGCATACGCTAGTCTACTCCGGAGTATCGATGCCCTGTCTCGATAGTCCAACGACTAGGGACATGTATAAGAATGTGCTTATAGATCACCCAGCTCCCACGAGTGCGAGCGCCATCACAACGCTGGTAATCAAGCAAAGATCCTAAGGGCTCTACTAATATGTATATCAGCAATATGCTAAAAGAAACGCATGCACATATTAAAGCAGAGACAAACCAAGTAGCATACTACCATTTCGAGCAAGATTGTATATACAACTGTGAATATCCCAAGCTTCCATCAAGTAATATACAAACTAGTATGATACAGTAATGGCCTCTAGGGCATATACACTAACATAACTAACACTAACATAGGAGTTGTTAACTACTATGACAAGAGATTATACCTAATGAACCTAGTCCTTCATCTTCTCGTTATCCACTTCCTCGTCGGCCTCCTCTATGTAATAGAAGATCCACCCGAGAGCTTCTACTCCAAGCTTTGCCTCTAATCTTGAGGTAACTAGGTTTCTTTAGTTGCCAATCAAAGTCACCTAGATGATATAGAGTATGGTTATGGATTAAATAGTCTAGCTAATCCTTGATCTCAACACATGAGAGGGTAGGATTAGGGTTTGAAGAGAGAGAGAGCTTGAGGAGAGAGAAGGTGAGCAAGATTATGATGAAAATGTTTCTCACTTCTAATATATCATGAAGCATAAAGAAAATCAAATAAATAAATCTAAATGATTTATCATCATGCTTCATTTAATATATGCAATGAATCATCAAGTGAGTCATTAAGCAATAAATGCTTCATTAACTCACTTGAATGATTCATCTAATGAGTCACAAATGCATTTAATGTAAATGCCACCTAAATCCTCAAGTCACCATACTTCTAGAAGCTTCCCGCCAAATTACGAGAACACCCCTCCTATCCGTGAAAACACGGAAAAACTTTAGACTGTATAAATCCAATAACCTGATACTAGAACCTGGCTTAAACCAAAGCCGGCTAGTAAAAACTGTCCGAACATCGTACGTGCGTTTAAACACGTATGCGTCCGAACCCCTGTCGTAAAACCATACGACCTCTACATCGTTTCGCCTGGAGCAGGGAAACTCTCTGTGTGGGACTCTAAAGGCTCGACTACTACGCTGGCAGTGGGTTTAACCACATACCGCAAGCGGCACTAGCTGTATGTAACAGTCCCCAGGTAGATGTCGATAAGAAGGCCGATGAGGAAACCCATCCGAACTCCTACTGAGCCTGATGTGACAATCTCCGTACAGTCCGGTCTGTTCGTCTAGGACTATCGCATATCGGGCCTAGGGGGCGGCAAGCGTCAGTCCTCTAAAAGCGGTATAAGTCGTGTCGGAGCGAAGCCCATTACACCTTGAGAAACTACTGGAAAACCTACAAGTAAATCTCGCTTGACCTGGCCAGGGACTTTGCGTAATGGCTCTCTGACACAGGGCGATATCAACTCCCAATACCGGGAGAGACGAATCCTGTCTAACCGCCACTGCCTCCAAGTGCTCGGGACTGCACCCAACTGCTACCTGTTTGCACGACTCCTTTGAGCCGTGGTAGGGTAGCAATCTAAGAACAGTGGGACACACTCGAGGCGAAGTAGCAGTGTCAAGTCTGCGGACTATGCTGTACTCATGTCACATGGGAACTGTTAACCGATGATGGGTATAATACCAACCAACAGTTCCCTGCGAGTCCTGTCTGGTGTACCCGTAACCCAACGAGCACCTGTATACTATCTCTAGTACGACGTACTGATGGCTGTGAGACAGACCATCTCCCCAACTGGGATGAGAAGCGTACACACTAGTCTACTCCGGAGTATCGATGCCCTGTCTCGATAATCCTACGACTAGGGAGCTGAAAAAGGATGTGCTTGCAGACTACCCAACCTCCACTAGTGTGACTACAATCACAACGCTGGTAGTCAAGCAAGATCCTAAGGGATCTATCAATACGTACACATATTAAGATAGATAAAACCAAGTAGCATACTACCATATTTAGCAAGACTGTTAATATAACTTTGAATATCCCAAGCTTCCATTAAGTAATATACAAGCTAGTATGATACAATAATGGCCCCTAGGGCATATACACTAACAAAGTTTGCCAATCTTTCGGCCAGGCCAGTGTCGGTACATTGAGAGAGGTTGTCACGACCCGAAATTTGGCACGTGACGACCCTTAGACCACGTATATGTCACAACCCGAAATATTAGCTCGTGACCGGCACTTAGATCACGCAACATTTACAGGCGTAACGTAACTTAAGTAAGCCGAAACCCAGAAATCTAAACCTTTCAAAAGAAGTAAGTAATGAAAACATCGATACAACATTTGGAAACCTTAAGTAAAAATCCCCCCCTTTTTTGGAAATTTTGGCAGCACCTCCTTTGTAAAAAACTAGCCCCGAAACGGGTACAACATAGAATATAAATAAAGCATCCCCAAACGGGAGCAAATCACGCCCAACGGCGGAAACAACCACCACAAGTATATATATGTATACAACGCCCATCGACGAAGATCAACACAAGGAAAAGTAAAGCAAGATACCAAACCCACCAAGCGAACATATAACCCATCGCTCAAGTCTCGCAATTACAAACCTTGCTAAGTCTTACTGCTTATACAAATACTAGTTTCTGTTTGATGGAGTTGACTAGATACAATAAGAATAATAATATAAGAGGGGCACGATCCAACATGTACCACCTACCAAAGCAAATCACCCGAATGCAAGCTGTGTGCCAGCGATGCCGCTACTGATCCATGCGGTCACCTGCAAGAACTGTGGAACAACGGGGGTGAGTTTCCAACTCGTGAGTAGAAAACATCATCAGGTAGAAATCATAATAAACAACGATTCCTAGGTCAACTATATCATAAAGGTAATACTATGATATCTAGTGTGACCGTATCTGCATATGTACCAACAACATAATCAATGCCTATCAGCAAGTGGATATCATCCAACCATATAAACAAAAGCCTGTATGCATGTGGATCTCATCCACATGTCAACCAATGACACAACAACATCATGCATATAAATATCATAAAAGCATAGGCAGGTAAATATGAGGATCTAAATAAACGTGTGTCCCTCGCGACACATCAAAATCATGGAACATGAGTATCCAACATCGACACTCGAAACATCATGAAACCCGTGTCCAACATCGACACGTAAATCCTCATACCTCAGGCACCGCATCCTCAGATCGGCCCTTAAATCTGTAAGCCTCATGGAACCTGAGTGTCCAACATCGACACCCGAAATATCATGAAAACATATGCCTGTATATATATATATATATATATATATATGTATATATGTGTCCCTCAACGACACATCGAAATCATGGAACCTGAGTGTCTTAACATCGACACTCGAAACATCATGAAACCCGTGTCCAGCATCGACACGTAAATACTCATCTGTCAGGCGCCGTCACCACGACTGGCCCTGATGTCATTTCCGTACATAACTCCGGTCGGTATCCCCACGATAACCGCCGAGTCCAAATACTATCACCGGTAGGTACTAGCCCACCTGCCAGGCTCTTCGTCTATATCACGAAAATCACCTCTTGCCCCGGGGAACCATACCGGGTCCACCATGTACCCGCAAACGGTGCCTACCGCTCCTCGAATTGGGTATCTAACACATGTCTCAGAACCAAGAAAACTCATGGTAGACGCACAGAAATATCATATCAAGAGACACCGGGTTTTCAAACAATACATAATTTCTTGAAATACCCCCACGGTTCTCAAATCCATAAATCACATGAAATCCACATCTCAATGCGTAAATCCATGAAATATAATATATGCAACATAAAACAGCAATATGAGCATATTAAGGGAAAACAGCTCTTTTAAATGAATTCGGTTTTAAAATATATCATGCGGTTCCCAATTCCTCCGAAATCAAGTGCAACATCATATGAGATGCACATGTAACTATAGCAAGATATGTGTATCTACATGTAAGCAGGTATGTATGATGCATTTCATAAGCACAATAGCACAATAATCAACGTCTCAATGTCAAATGATAATACAATACCGCTTAGGGGTATATGTAGCTATAGCAAGGTATGTGAGTGTACATGTAAGTATGTATGCATGATGTACATGTAGCTATAGCAAGTATATCATAGCATGATGTAGCAACTCTACTGTGTAACATAGCAATTATAGATGAAGAGAGTGTGTGAGCCGGCAAATCTGTGTAAGTGTAACATACGCATCATCTGTTAGTGTTTATGCCCTAGAAGGCCAATACTGTATCATACTAGTTTGTATATTACTTGATGGAAGCTTGAGATATTCACATGTATATAACAGTCTTGCTAAACATGGTAGTATGCTACTTGGTTTTTCTATCTTAATATGTGAGTGTACGTATTGATAGAGCTCTTAGGATCTTGCTTGTCTACCAGCGTTGTGATGGCAGTCACACTAGTGGGGGCTGGGTAGTATACAAGCACATCCTTATTCAGGTCCCTGGTCGTTGGATTATCGAGACAGAGCATCGATACTCCGGAGTAGACTAGTGTGTACGCTTCTCATCCCAGTTGGGGAGATAGTCTGTCCCACAGCCGTCAGTACGTTGTACTGGAGATAGTATGCAGGTGCTCGTTGGGTTACGGGTACACCGGACAGGACTCACAGGGAACTGTTGGTTGGTTTTATACCAGTCGTCAGTGAACAGTTCCCAGGTGACATGAGTACAGCATAGTCCGCAGACTTGACACTGCTACTTCGCCTCGAGTGTGTCCCACTGTTCTTAGATTGCTACCCTACCACGGCTCAAAGGAGTCGTGCAAACAGGTAGCAGTTGGGTGCAGTCCCGAGCACTTGGAGGCAGTGGCGGTTAGACAGGATTCGTCTCTCCCGGTATTGGGAGTTGATATCGCGCTGTGTCAGAGAGCCATTACGCAAAGTCCCTGGCCAGGGCAAGCGAGATTTGCTGGTAGGTTCCAGTAGTTTCTCAGGGTGTAATGGGCTTCGCTCCGACACGACTTATACCGCTATTAGGGGACTGACGCTTGCCGCCCCCTAGGCCCGATATGCGATAGTCTAAGACGAACTGACCGGACTGTATGGAGATTGTCACAGCAGGCTCAGTAGGAGTTCGGATGGGTTTCCTCATCGGCCTTCTTATCGACAACTACCTGGGGACCGTTACGTACAGCTAGTGCCGCTTGCGGTCTGTGGTTAAACCCACTGCCAGCGTAGTAGTCGAGTCTCTAGAGTCCCACACAGAGAGTTTCCTACTCCAGGCGAAACGATATAGAGGTCGTATGTTTTACGACAAAGGGTTCGGACGCATACGTGTGTTTACGCACGTACGACTTTCGGACAGTTTTTACCAGTCGGCTTTGGTTTAAGCCAGTTACTGGTATCTGGTTATTGGATTTATACAGTCTAAAGTTTTTCCGTATTTTTGCGGATTGGAGGGGCGTTCTCGTAATTGTGCGAGAAGCTTCTAGAAGATGGTGACTAAGGAGGTTTAGGTGTCATATGCATTGAATGAGTTTAGTGAGTCATGAGAGTGATTCATCCATATCATTAATGCATAATAAATGATTAATGAGTCATGGTTGTGAATCACCATTAGATATTTATGAAACTTGATTATTCATCATTTGTTTTTCTTTTATTGATGAATTTTAAAGTTTCATATATATTATGATAACTTACTATTCTCACTTCATAATATCATTCACATTCTCTCTCCTCAAGCTCACTCTCTTCAAACCCTAATCCTCACCTCTCATGTATTGAGAACAAGGATTAGTTAGACTAAACAATCCATAACCCTCACTCTATCTCATCTATCTTCTTTGATTAGCAATCTAAGAAGGTTAGTTGCCTCAAGTTTAGAGGCTAAGCTTGGAGTTTTGCTCTCGGGTGGATCATCTACTACATCGAGAAGGCCGAGGAGGACGAGGAGATCGTAAAGCCGAAGGACTTGGTTCGATAGGTATAATCCCTAAGCATAGTAGTTTAGAACAACTATGTGTTTGGTTAGTTATCGTTTAGCTTCGATTCAAGCGGTTAGTCGATGTTTGTTCACTAAACAAGTTCGTTTTTGAAAATTCCGCCTCCCCACAGGTACTGGGGTGTTGTACATCGACTTACAGTGGTATCAGAGCCTCGCTAAACAATAAATAACTTTTTTGCAAATTTGTATGAATTTCGAACGGAAAAAAAGAAACCGGAAAAGCCCGAAAATTCATGTTTCTGTCGATTTATAAATGAAGTCCAAAAATTTTTCAGGGATGTTCAGAAGGCTTAAAATGATAGTAGAAGAACACACAAAAAATTTGGTGCCCTGAATCGCCTACGGAGCCGCGGATCCGCGGCGGATAGCACTGATCCCGCCGCGGATCCGCCGCCGTTTTGACGATTCAGGGACCCATTTTTCTTGTATTGGTTCTCTGTGATATTTGGGATTTTCTGGTATTTTTTAATTTTGCTCAGGTTTCAAGTTTACAGAGCAGTATTGGAGCAAGATTAAAAGTGTTTAATCGATCGAAATTATACAGTATTTTCTTGTTGGATTATATCTGTGATTGTATAATGTGTTCGTAAACCTCCCCTAACTGCTAGTATGTCAGTTGGCAGGGGGTTGCACATTTCTGAAATGGATTTTATCTGTTTGTGCATATGAACTGTGTTGGACTGTTGTGATGTATAGCCGGGGTTATGTGATGGGTTATTATTTAATTCATTTGATGTAAATGTAATTTGTTGTAATATTATTTTGCGAGGCACATCCAGGTTACGGTTGTAGCCACCGTTGTATTATTTCATTTTACTGTTTTTGCTCCTAGGACTGACCCAAGGTGGGGTGCACAAACTGCCGGGCGGGTAGTTTGCTGCACCCGTAGGGGTCGTGGGTGGGGTAATGGCTATTCATCACAACTGTGTAATCCGTATTTTGTTGCAGGCTCAAAACAAACACGGATTGCTTGCAAATCCAATAAAGTTCATCTGTGATCTGGAATGCCTATTATTGCGTCTGACGAATGTACAATATCTATATATGATAGCTATTTAGACGTCACTTATGTTTTACACCCACGCTAGCCCAGCCCCCGCTCTGTCGTTAGTTAAGTAACCTAACGGGTGATGACGGGACACCGTGGCGAATGCGGATGGCATAAGAGGATGTTGTATTTTCGTTGTTTTCTGCAATGATAGGTTAATGATGGAACGCATTATCTATAATGCAAAGAAAAACAAACCAAAGTTTAAATCGTTGGAACAATTTAAAAGAAACCTCTCGGTTAATTTTAAAAACAGATATTTTTAAATGCGGAGCCTTAACCACTCCTTTTAAAAAGCTATCAGGTTCCTTCGGTTATATCAAGTTCACTACGTTCACGGTTTTGCCAAAACCAGTCGTAGCCCTCCGTCATTTCTTATGGATAGTCAGTAGTATTCAAGCTGTGTTTGTTGGCTTTCGTCAAGGCATAGTGCTTGGTAGCTGCTGGGGTATTCATTTGTTGCATAGATAGATGTGTTGGTTTGGGACAGTCGCATTACCTTGTTGGCTTTCGTCAAGGGTATATACGGGTGGGTTCAAATTAACAAGATAATGATGGGCAGAACTTGACATGTGACTTATGATTTGTTGGCTTTCGTCAAGGTCATAAGAGCATGGGGCAAAAACTTATATCAGGAATTTCTAAAGAAACTGAAATTTGCAAAGAGATGCATACCATTTGGAGTTTGATGAATGTTGGTAGGATTCCTTCAACATTATCATACGATGATATTTGGATCCTGATCCTACTGTGAGTACATGCTACTTATCAGGATATTCGTCACTTAACGATCAATGCTATAAACCAAGTAGGTGTCCAGAAAGGTGTCAGCGGGGTTACGCCCCCAGAGAAAAGAGGTTATTTAATTAAGGAACTTCGCGAAAGCGTTGGAAAACCTCCCTCGAAGTATCGACACTGGCCTGGCTGAACGGTTAAGCAAGTATTGTACGGTGAGAATAGTCCTGGCTAATTCTTCTTTTATGGTTTGAGGAAGGATTCGAGAAACAGTGGGAGCCATCCAGTTTAGATAAACTAAAAACCACTCTAAACTTGCAAGAGCATCATGCTAAAGAGTTTTCTTATCTCTCTCCTAATTGCAGCGACCCTGAAAATGACTGGACTTAAGTTACTTTTAGAGAAAAATATACTGACAGGGCCAAACTATAAAGATTGGCTGCGGAATGTCAAAATGGTTTTGACCTATGACAAATTGGGGTACATCCTCACCGCTACGGCACCTGCTGTCCCTGGTCCCAAATCCAGCAATGCGGATAAGGAAATCCACAAAACCTGGGATTTAGATTGCGCGAAAGCCAAGTGCATCGTGCTTGCCTCAATGAACAAAGAACATCAGAGGAGGCACGAGGATATGACCCTAGATGGCATATTTCTCCATACAAAGGAACTTTATGGAGAGCAATCTCGTATAGCAAGATACGAGACCTCTAAGAACTTGTTTCGAGCGAGGTTGGCTGTCGGGTCATCAGTGGGAGGGAAGGGAAAGAAAAAGTTTGCGGTACCGGTAGTGGGCCAGGATGAGTGTGTAAGTGCACGGCGGCGCCCCGGCCGTCAATCCTACGCCGGAATGCGGAAGCGGTGAATAACTAAAATTTTGCGGACTTAGCAAACCGGCACCACCGCGCACTATAACCCGGATCGAAAACCATTAACTAGTCTAAGCTAACAAGAAGATGGGTTAGAGATATACCGACGATCCAAGTCCTCCGGTCTTCTCGTCATGGTCCCGATCTCCTGCGGAAAAGTCCCGTCTCCTCCTCGTCGCCGGAAGTGCACCACATCGCCTTCTTCGTTTACGGGCTCCCACCTCAATGCCGAGGCAACTCGGGCACGAAGCCGGCTACTCGACGTGCCCAAGGTTCACTGTAGAATATATGAAGAACCATGTCTCACTTGGGGTTGTGGAATTGCCATTGGAGGAGGGATTGAACTTGGAGCTTTTTAGATGGAACTTGTGGGATTTTTGCAACATGAATTGAAGCAAAATCCCACCTCAAAATATTTGGACAGCCCCCCCCAATTGAGTGGCCGGCCATCACCTAAAGAGAGGAGAGAATGAGAGTGACCAAAAGAATGAATCCAAAAGAGAGAGAGAGAGAGAGGAGGGTTATCATATCAAAAGAAAATGATCACAAAGAAAAAGTCCTCACTCAACAACCATACCCCTCATCATCATCAAATCAAAACCCACACTCAACCACCTTCCACCAACCTCATGATCAACAACCATGATGAGCCAAAGTCAAGCCATCATGTAAAACAAAGTCAAGAAGTCAAGGTAAGGTGCTCCATCATGATACAAGGAAAAAAGCAAAGACCCCCTTCCACAATTGCCTATTTGCAACAATGCAAATAAGCCCTCCTCCACCAAACATCGGCCAATGAACGAAACAATGGAAATTGACCGAAACGGAAAGCAAACTGGCAACTCCAGAAAACTGGTCCCGTAATAAATTACAGGAAAACCCCGATACTGTGCATACACACCCGCATCTGTATTTCGACCGAAATACAAATGCAATGAGACAAAGTCTACACTGTACTATACTAGGATCCGGCTTATACCAAAGCCGGCTAGTAATATCTGTTCGACCCTGATCCGTGCAATACCGCACGTATCTGATCGAACCCTGCCATATAACCATACGGCCTATAGTACAAACTGTCCAATCCTGATCCGTGCAATACCGCACGTATCTGATCGGACCTTGCCATATCTCCATACGGCCTCTACAACCTTTCGCCCGAAAGCTGAGTAACTGAATGTGGGGGACTCTAAAGACTCGTCAACACCTTGGTTGTGGATTTAACCACTAGCACGTCAGAGGTATATGCCAATACGTGACGGGCCACCAGCTATTGACCAAAAGGGACGTCGATGAGGAAGCTCACCCCGACACCCAACTGAGCCTGTCAGTGACAATATCCGTGCAGTCCGGTCCGTTCGTCTATGAGCATCGCATGGCGGGCCTAGGGGGTTGGTAAAAGTCAGACCCCCAAAAGCGGTACAAGTCGTGTCGGAGTGTAGCCCAGAACACCCTGAGATACTACTGGAATACCTACCAGTAAATCTCCTTGCCTTGGCCAAGGACTTTATGTAATGGCTCTCCTAGACACAGCACGACCTCACCCCCAATACCGGGAGAGACGAACCCCTGAAGATACGCTCACTGCCTCCATGTGGCTCGGGACTGTACCCAACTAAAACCTGTTTGCACGACTCCTTTGAGCCGTGGTAGGGTAGTAATCAAAGTACAGTGGGAACTCACACGAGACAAATGACGATCCCCAGGTCGATGAACTAACCTGCACACATGTCACCAGGGAACTGCCATCTGACGTCTGGTATATGACCAACTAGCATGTTCCCGGCGAGTCCTGTCCGGTGTACTCATAACCCAATGAGCACCTGTATACATCTTAGGTGATCCAACTGACACCAGTGGCTTGTGAGACCGGCCACCGCCCCTCGTCGGGGTCTCGACTGTATACACTAGTCTACTAATGGAGTATCGATGCCCGGTCTCGAAACTCCCACGACTAGGGACCTTTTAAGGATAAGCTTATAGACCCCCAGCTCCCACTTATATGATCGCCCTCATACTGCTGGTGGTCAAGCAAGAATCCTAGGGGCTCTATCAACGTGTAATAGCGACGTGTCAGGTCACCTAAAACAGTACACGATGATAAAGGTAAACCAGATAGCATACTATCATCTCGAGTAAGACTGTCCTACCGGATAGGTCCTCCCTCAATCATTACAATCACGTACCTGTGACCTAATAATTGACTCTGAGGGCACTATCTCCAACAATCTCCCAGTTGCACTCAAGGCTAATTATTGCGATGACGCATACTCACAGCCCGTGTGATACCGAACATCCAACTCCTCTACTAGTCAGTCTCACAAAGCTCGTTTGCGAAACTATTGCGTTCGAGGAATAGCCTCAGTGAGTGGATCCGCCTTGTTGTCTCTTTCCATGTCTCTCTATATCTCAAGTTCGCGGAGAAACCCATCTCCCGAAATGAGCAATACCTGTCTTAGAATGTGTCTGGATGTCTGATGGGACATAGCTCATAAATGAACTCCAAATCCAAACTTCTTAGACTGTATCGTCAACTGAACTTAATCAGTATCCTGCGCCATGCCTCCCTCAGTATTGCCTTGGACTAACTGTCCAAAATACTGCCCCTCATCAGAAGGAAAAACTATAACTCTGACAACCTCCTTGTCGTCCATGTCACCTTGGAAGCCTGGAATGATAACTGTCTCCTAAATGAGGCTGTCGTTATCATATCCCTAGAACATCCACTTATGTTCTAAAACTGCTTCCGACTGTTTCTCCAGGATTGGATTAATGTCAACTTATTGCATCTAGTGCAAGAACAACATCTGGTGTGGTACTTGACATCTCACGATTGACTCAATTGCCTGAGCAAGTGATCTGCCAATCATGCCCGTCCCTCTCCCCTTTAGTCTGTAAGACATCTTTGGAGAGGGTGACTCCATTACCTGCAGGTACACTACCGTGCCAGGAGTCGTCCATCCTAAATACTTTTAGAATGCTGTCGAGTACCCTGATTGGGAAACCACCCAAATCTAGATCTAAAACCATAGATCTAGTAACCAGTATGTCTGATATAGAATCCAAGTCCTGTGTGGAGAAACCACTGTGTGACGACCAAAGTATAACCGGTTGTAGTATAGGAGTTTCCTTTCCTACTCTGTGTATGTCATCCAAACACCATGACATCACACCCTACTACCTTCTCAACAGATCCATCCCCTATTCTGATGAAGTCAAACCTATGACTGTCACGTCAGAAATAGATGATCTATCTCCGCTACATCTGCTTTAGTCTATAAATAGACATAAGCTACCTGTCCACCAATGCTTCCGCTGCTCCCACTGACTACGACAACCCTCTGGCAGAGTCATATACACGTACACTTCTAAAACTAGTTTAGAACGACGCTATACTCATCCTCCCGCCGGGTCTCGCACCCTGGAACAACAGCAATGGTAATTGTGGGTAAACAAGAACTTCCCTGTCACCGTCCCTGAGGCTACCGTAGTACCTCTCGGGTGCCTGAAGTTACCCACCTTATCTGCGGAGTGGCCAATGGAATGTCAATCCAGATTGAATCTTTAGGTTCCTTATCAAATCTTCAGTAATCGTTTGTGGTTCTGGAATCACTTCCAGTTCTACCATACTCCCACTACTGTTTTCCTGAAAAAATCCATTTTTAATTTAAAACTGTGGCGAGTCAAGAACAATATTGCTATTGATCTTCCAGATGGTAGAAAATCAACCCGCGTCATAGCCTGGGTCAACCCACAAACAGCCATTACAGAAACGTGCCTTGAGTTGTCCAGTGTCTGGTTTTAATCATAAACCGGACAACTCCCCGTACCTTAACATCGTTAAGATATGAACTGTTCTATATCCAATATAGAAAACAGAGGCACTGATTTAATTGAACCAGATTCAAATCATGCAGCTGTCCCCAGCGCATGTCAACTAAATGGAAGGAGGCCGATCAGCGTTACTCAACTTAGGAATACTTCCAATTATGAGTAACCTGAAAGAGAAGCAAGATCTCTTCAATCATTACTATCAACTGAACACCATACACAAGTATCTACATCTTCGATCACTTTGAAGAATCCCGATACTTGTGACACCTGGTTCTCCACTCTATTCAAATACCAATAACTTCTCCAAATTCGGACCCTGCGTTTCCACGAAACACCTGTCTAAAAACTAGAGAAGTCATAAGTAAACTGAATGTAGTACGAGGACCAACCCCTCTGTCCTGATGGACCCTGGACAACATACAATACTCTGTATAAGTCCCTTGAGTCTGATAACTCATCCACTGTGTGTTGTAGGTTGAAAACTGTACTTATGGTTAAGAAGAATTACACCGATGTTTAATGCTCCTTACCTAACCATCCACTGATATAGGTAAATGTCGTAGACATAATTTCATAAAGGTATATCTCACTCTATGAAAATAGACGTACAGATATATCAATTTGAAATTGGTGCATAACAGCGGATATTCAAAACCAAATATTTGCCAACCGGCAAACAGCCCAGGTGATTTCCTCAAATATCACCGATTACAACGAATCCCGATATAATGAGGATAATCACCCAATTCCCAATAATTTACTCCCACTCATCATCTGTAAAACCATACAGATGTGAGAATCGTACCTGGTAAATACATACCCTGGAGTAAGTATCTAATCGGGAAATCAGTTTTCCTTTAACATTACACAGTGAAACTGAAACATTGAAATGTTCCGATGGGGTATTCTGGTATTCCTAGTAATGCCTCTTCCAGATTCACGACTGTAACCGTATAGTTCTTTGCCACCTCTCCAAATCCCTTCATATGTCTTTAGTCTTTACCTTCTGCACACCCCTTTAGGCCAAATAGTTTTCTTCCTTCCCTACCGTTCGGCACCAGCCTATGGTTTGGAAGAAGACTATCCAATAAGCATAATGGGTGTACTGTCCCAATCCTAGGAACACTCGCAACACGAGAGAAGGTGAAGATAAAAGACACCTGAATGTACTTTATTCCTATTTCTCCTGAACCAGGATCCATCCCCGAACTGGAACAAGTTCCTTTCGAGTTCGTATATAACCATACGATGGATTATCCAATAAAATGGGATCTTCGTAGTGATACGGAGTGTCCTGGAGAAATACAAAGGTGATTTAGGATTGGCGAAGAAATACTTGGTTTGGTCGTGAATAGCAATCGCAATTTACTTTGCCCTCTTACTAATCCCTTGCTTTGTCTGAACTTAATACCATCTGTACACCGTTTAGGCTAACTGGTTTTCTTCCTTCCCTACCGGTCGGCACCAGCCTATGGTTTGGAAGAAGACTATCCAATTTGCGTAATAGGTGTACTACTCCTAAACCAAGGAGTACTCGCAACCTGAGAGAGGGTGAAAAGAAAAGACAACTGAATAATCCTATCCGTTTTCTCCAGAACCGGAAACCATCCTCGAATAAATTCTTTCGAGTTCGTATCTAACCATACGATGGTTTTGTCCAATGGAAGTGGACGTTCGTAGTAAAACGGGGTGTCCTGGAGAAAAGGGTAAAAGTAGGAGTGGCAATGAGGTTTGCAACTCTGACAATCCAAAAGCCGGTGTTTAAGAAGGTTCGGTCAACTTGGGGAGTCAAAGTCTTAGGGTCGGGTCAATGGTCGCTGCCAAAGAGAGAGAGAAAAGAAACACTCAGCGTGCACTCTAACCTAGATCAGAATGGTCACAATTTATCTAATCTGGAATCCTCCCACTGTACCTCAAATTCTCCTCCAAACCTGAAAGAAGAATTAGTCGGGGTTACCCGAGGAGTAAACTAACCCATCAGTGGGAATCGGGATCCAACTCTCATCGCATGATAACGTGACGGAATCCGCTCACGGTATCACACTCCAGAAGGTATGCGCATATCTGGCAAGTCTCAGTTCTTTTGAAACTCCCGATGTGATTTCTGCCCCATGCTCTTATGACCTTGGCGAAGGTCAACAAATCATAAGTCACATGTCAAGTTCTACCCGTCATTATCCAGGTTAATTTGAATCCACCCGTACAAGCCCTTGACGAAGGTCAACAAGGCTATACGACTGTCCCAAACCAACGCATCTATCTATGCAGCAGAAAGGTAACAAGCAGCTACCATACACTATGCCTTGACGAAGGTCAACAAACATAGCATGAATACTACGTGCTACCCGTCTGAAATGACGGAGGGCTACGAATGGTTTCTGGCGAAAACCTTTAACGTAATGAACTTGATATCGTTGAAGGAACGGATAGCTTTTTGAAAATATAGTGACGAAAACCGTTGCTAAAGAGGTCACTCCCGGTGAAGGGATCTCGGCTCTTTCCCCGTAGAATGGGGTGCAGGATATTCCAACTGAATACCACGATGCAAAGCAAAAGTAATCGGCTATAGTGAAGTTAATGCCCTGACGCAAACTTCTGTCCAAGGGGTCACTCCCGGTGAAGGGATCTCGGCCCTTGCCTCGTCGACTGAGGAGCAGGATATTCCAAATGAATACCACGATGCAAAACAGAAATGAACGTCCTTGCAATAACAGCTTTTTGAAAAGGTGTTCCAACAACATCAGATTAGGTTTGTTTTTAACTTTGCATTGATCCGAATCAATGCAGTCCCATCAATTGATCACACCAAAAAGAACGAAAATATACTGATGTACGTATATGCCATCCGCATTCGCCACTGGGTCCCGTCATTACCCGTTAGGTTAGCTAACTAACGACAGAGCGGGGACTGGACTAGCGCGGATGCAAAACATATACAACATCTACTAATATATATACCAATATATTATATTTCGCTCAAGGCGTGAATAAAATGCAACATCACAGAAAATGAACAGCATCACAGAAACAATACAGATATCTGGGATCCCCGGGTTTCACAGAGCCGCTGAAACCCGACGTTCCCCTGGTCGTGTGGATAGCCTGTGCAATGAAATCCTAGACCCCTACGGGCGCGGCAAGTCACCCGCCAAAACCTGAAGCGAGGCAGCCCCCTTCATCGCCGTGAATGGACCACCCAGCACTTCACGGAATCCGGCAACTTGGGCACCCCTCCTGGGTCAACCTGTACCCCCTACGAGTGCGGCGAATAGCCCGCCAATCCTAGAGTGAAGCCCCCTCCGTCTCAATGCCATGAGATGCGGGCTTGTTGCCCTCCAGAACCCGGCTATCCGTGCACCCCTCCGCGGGGCAATCCTAGTACAGAAAGTAAAATATACATACACCGGGTACATCGACCGCAACCAGGTCGTGCCCCAAAATAATAATACAATCAGGCAGTGACGGCAGTCCACATGTCGGACGCTCGCCCCGCAATATCAAATGTACATAATACAACCACAACTGTACTAGCATTGCATCCAGGCTATCCCCCACGACCGATCCGCAACATCACAGCAAATACATAGAACATCAACGTGAAAGTCACGTTCGCAAATCCGTCTAACCGGGCTATAGCAGTTAGACCGGATTTACCGATCGAGTGACATTCACGGTCGCAGATATAATGTAAATACTGTGAAAAATGTGTTTAAAATATCCGACCGATCGAATATTAACAAGTGGGCCCCAAAACAAAACTGTAGCAGTTACAGAAAATATGGGCCCAATTTTAATGTTCCAAAACCCCTGAAATAAACCCAGAAGGCATCTGTAAAAATTTGGTGATGTGACGTGCACAGTGCACCGCAGAAGGGCGGCAAGTATGGTGTTTCCGCGGCGGTTCCGCGCTCACACTGTAGCGTTACATCGTCGAATTTTTACAGAACTCTTATATTTTCTCGTACATCAATATTTTACAACCTGAAAAATTTTTGGAGACTGAAAAATTTCAACAGAAACTGTCGTGGGTGTATTTGGGTTTTCGGACATTTCGATCGATCGGAACTGAAAAACACATTACACAAAGCTAGACTAAGTTAATGGGGAGGCTTTGATACCACTGTAAGTGCACGGCGGCGCCCCAGCCGTCAATCCTACGCCGGAATGCGGAAGCGGTGAATAACTAAAATTTTGCGGACTTAGCAAACCGGCACCACCGCGCACTATAACCCGGATCGAAAACCATTAACTAGTCTAAGCTAACAAGAAGATGGGTTAGAGATATACCGACGATCCAAGTCCTCCGGTCTTCTCGTCATGGTCCCGATCTCCTGCGGAAAAGTCCCGTCTCCTCCTCGTCGCCGGAAGTGCACCACATCGCCTTCTTCGTTTACGGGCTCCCACCTCAATGCCGAGGCAACTCGGGCACGAAGCCGGCTACTCGACGTGCCCAAGGTTCGCTGTAGAATATATGAAGAACCATGTCTCACTTGGGGTTGTGGAATTGCCATTGGAGGAGGGATTGAACTTGGAGCTTTTTAGATGGAACTTGTGGGATTTTTGCAACATGAATTGAAGCAAAATCCCACCTCAAAATATTTGGACAGCCCCCCCCAATTGAGTGGCCGGCCATCACCTAAAGAGAGGAGAGAATGAGAGTGACCAAAAGAATGAATCCAAAAGAGAGAGAGAGAGAGGAGGGTTATCATATCAAAAGAAAATGATCACAAAGAAAAAGTCCTCACTCAACAACCATACCCCTCATCATCATCAAATCAAAACCCACACTCAACCACCTTCCACCAACCTCATGATCAACAACCACGATGAGCCAAAGCCAAGCCATCATGTAAAACAAAGTCAAGAAGTCAAGGTAAGGTGCTCCATCATGATACAAGGAAAAAAGCAAAGACCCCCTTCCACAATTGCCTATTTGCAACAATGCAAATAAGCCCTCCTCCACCAAACATCGGCCAATGAACGAAACAATGGAAATTGACCGAAACGGAAAGCAAACTGGCAACTCCAGAAAACTGGTCCCGTAATAAATTACAGGAAAACCCCGATACTGTGCATACACACCCGCATCTGTATTTCGACCGAAATACAAATGCAATGAGACAAAGTCTACACTGTACTATACTAGGATCCGGCTTATACCAAAGCCGGCTAGTAATATCTGTTCGACCCTGATCCGTGCAATACCGCACGTATCTGATCGAACCCTGCCATATAACCATACGGCCTATAGTACAAACTGTCCAATCCTGATCCGTGCAATACCGCACGTATCTGATCGGACCTTGCCATATCTCCATACGGCCTCTACAACCTTTCGCCCGAAAGCTGAGTAACTGAATGTGGGGGACTCTAAAGACTCGTCAACACCTTGGTTGTGGATTTAACCACTAGCACGTCAGAGGTATATGCCAATACGTGACGGGCCACCAGCTATTGACCAAAAGGGACGTCGATGAGGAAGCTCACCCCGACACCCAACTGAGCCTGTCAGTGACAATATCCGTGCAGTCCGGTCCGTTCGTCTATGAGCATCGCATGGCGGGCCTAGGGGGTTGGTAAAAGTCAGACCCCCAAAAGCGGTACAAGTCGTGTCGGAGTGTAGCCCAGAACACCCTGAGATACTACTGGAATACCTACCAGTAAATCTCCTTGCCTTGGCCAAGGACTTTGTGTAATGGCTCTCCTAGACACAGCACGACCTCACCCCCAATACCGGGAGAGACGAACCCCTGAAGATACGCTCACTGCCTCCATGTGGCTCGGGACTGTACCCAACTAAAACCTGTTTGCACGACTCCTTTGAGCCGTGGTAGGGTAGTAATCAAAGTACAGTGGGAACTCACACGAGACAAATGACGATCCCCAGGTCGATGAACTAACCTGCACACATGTCACCAGGGAACTGCCATCTGACGTCTGGTATATGACCAACTAGCATGTTCCCGGCGAGTCCTGTCCGGTGTACTCATAACCCAATGAGCACCTGTATACATCTTAGGTGATCCAACTGACACCAGTGGCTTGTGAGACCGGCCACCGCCCCTCGTCGGGGTCTCGACTGTATACACTAGTCTACTAATGGAGTATCGATGCCCGGTCTCGAAACTCCCACGACTAGGGACCTTTTAAGGATAAGCTTATAGACCCCCAGCTCCCACTTATATGATCGCCCTCATACTGCTGGTGGTCAAGCAAGAATCCTAGGGGCTCTATCAACGTGTAATAGCGACGTGTCAGGTCACCTAAAACAGTACACGATGATAAAGGTAAACCAGATAGCATACTATCATCTCGAGTAAGACTGTCCTACCGGATAGGTCCTCCCTCAATCATTACAATCACGTACCTGTGACCTAATAATTGACTCTGAGGGCACTATCTCCAACAGAGTGCTTCCATTGTCATAGGAAAGGGCACTGGAAGAAGGATTACAAGGCGTGGAACGCCAAGAACCAGGAACCGAAGCAAGCTGTGGCTTCGACTTCAGGTGTGTTTGTAATTGAGAATTGTCTGTCGATCAACTCTACTTCCTGGGTATTGGATACCGGATCAGGATCTCATATTTGCAATTCATTGCAGGCACTGAGAAACCGTAGAGTGCTGAAGGAAGGTGATATGACCCTAAAGGTTGCTAACGGAGCTAGCGTGGGAGCTGCGTCCGTCGGGGATTATCACCTAGGATTGACGAGTGGACACATTTTGGTTTTACATAACTGTTATTTTGTACCAAGCTTAACGTGTAATATCATATCAGTTTCCTTGTTATCAAATAAAGGTTATGATTTCACGTTTGTAAGAGATGTTGTCAACATCCACCTTAATCATGGTTTGATTGGGTCCGGTACCCTAAATAACGGTATATATGTTTTAAACCAACTCCAAATTTTCAATGTCCAGAACACACTAAAAAGAAAGTCTCCAGATTTAAATAAAGCTTTCTTATGGCATTGTAGACTGGGTCACATCAATGAGAGAAGGTTGACTAAGTTGCATAGAGAAGGATATTTGGACTCGTTCGAATATCAAACTTATGACACTTGTCAATCTTGTCTCAAAGGAAAGATGACAAAGACTCCATTTACTGGACAAGGAGTAAGAGCAAGCGAGCTCTTAGGACTCATACACAGCGATGTATGCGATCCGATGTCTACACATGCAAGAGGTGGTTTTTCCTATTTCATTACTTTCACGGATGATTACTCAAGATACGGATTCATTTATCTGATGAAACATAAATCCGAAGCTTTTGAGAAATTCCGAGAGTATAAGAATGAATTAGAAAACCAAACCGGCAAAAGTATCAAGACACTTAGATCTGATCGAGGTGGTGAATACTTGAGTGCCGAGTTCCTTGGTTACCTAAAAGAGAAAGGAATTCTATCTCAGCTTACTCCTCCATACACTCCACAGCATAACGGTATATCGGAGAGACGGAATCAACCCTATTGGATATGGTACGATCCATGATGAGTAATGCTGAGTTACCGCGATCATTCTGGGGTTATGCACTAGAGACAGCTGCATATATTTTGAACAAAGTTCCAACCAAAACTGTGCCTACCACACCATATCAGATATGGAGTGGGAAGAAACCCTGTCTTCAGTACCTGAAGACGTGGGGATGTCTAGCTTTTGTAAAAAAGCAGCATCCGGACAAGCTCGAGGCACGCTTAGTAGAGTGTAAGTTTGTGGGATATCCAAAGAACTCTATGGGATATTTTTTCTATTACGCAGAGGAACAAAAGGTTTTTGTTTCTCGTCATGCCCGTTTCTTAGAAACTGAATTTTTAGAAAATCAGAAGAGTGGGAGCGTAGTAGAACTGGAAGAAATTCCAGAACCACAAACTGCTACTGAAAGTTTGGTAGAACCAGGAGTTCAAGAAGAACAGGACATTCCCGCACCCCTCCGCAGGAGTAGTAGGCCGTCTCATCCGCCTGAGAGATACTACGGTTTTCTCATAGATGGGGATAGAGAGGATTGCATCATAGATGATGATGAACCTACTGACTTCCAGCAGGCCATCCAGAGCGGCGACTCGGTACGATGGCTAGATGCAATGCGGACCGAAATGGAGTCCATGTACACCAACAAAGTATGGACTTTGGACTTTGCTCCAGATGGGGTAAAACCCATAGGATGCAAATGGATCTTCAAGAAAAAGATTGGTGTAGATGGACAGGTGGAAACCTATAAGGCTAGACTTGTTGCAAAGGGTTTTCGTCAAAGACCTGGTTTGGACTATGACGAAACTTTTTCTCCAGTGGCTATGCTCAAATCCATTCGGGTCCTTCTTGCTATTGCTGCCTTCCATGATTATGAAATCTGGCAGATGGACGTAAAGACGGCTTTTCTGAATGGAAATTTAGAAGAGAGCGTCTATATGGATCAGCCAGAGGGTTTCAATCAGAGTGGGAGCAGCGGGAAAGTATGCAAGCTGCTTAAGTCCATTTATGGACTAAAGCAGGCATCGCGGAGTTGGAACATCTGTTTTGATGAGACAGTCAAAGAATATGACTTTATCAAAAATCCAGATGAACCGTGTATATATAGTAAAGTCGTAGCCAGAAGTGTCGTATTCCTCGTCTTGTACGTGGATGACATTCTATTGATAGGAAATGACATTCCTATGCTACAATCTGTCAAAGGATTCTTGTCACACAGGTTCTCCATGAAAGACCTGGGTGATGCCTCTTACATTCTGGGGATCCGGATCTATCGTGATAGATCCAAGAGGATGTTGGGACTTTCGCAGTCCAGGTATATCGACACTGTACTGAAAAGATTCAGTATGGAAGATTCTAAGCGTAGTAATCTACCGGCTTGTCACGGAATCACCCTCTCCAAAGAGATGTCTCCCAAGACTGATTTGGAAAGGGAACGCATGTCTATTATACCCTACGCTTCTGCGGTAGGCTCTATAATGTATGCGATGTTGTGCACCAGACCAGATGTAGCTTACGCACTGAGCGTGGTAAGCCGGTATCAGTCAGACCCAGGGGAGAAGCACTGGATAGCAGTAAAGAACATTCTCAAGTATCTGAGAAGGACTAGGGAGATGTTCTTGGTTTACGGCGGAAAAGACCTCAGGTTGGAGGCCTTTGCTGATTCCGGCTTCCAGAGTGATAAGGACGATTCCAAGTCCATGTCGGGTTATGTCTTTACCCTCAATGGAGGGGCGGTGTGCTGGAAGAGCTCCAAGAAGGACACCGTTGCTGACTCGACAATGGAAGCGGAGTATATAGCTGCTTGCGATGCCGCAAAAGAAGCAGTCTGGATGAAGAAGTTCCTAACAGAACTTCAGGTGGTTCCTACCATAGTTGATCCAATACCTCTGTATTGCGACAACAACGGAGCTATAGCTTTAGCAAAGGAACCAAGGTCCCATCAGAAGTCCAGACATATCTTAAGGCGGTATCACCTGATCAGGGAGATCATTGATCGTCAGGAGATCGAGGTTCGGAGAGTTGCTTCTGAAGAGAACATTGCTGATCCATTCACGAAGGCCCTACCTCAGATTCAGTTCGAGAGGCTACTCGAGATCATCGGTCTACGATATGCCAGTACATGGCCCTAGTGCAAGTGGGAGATTGTTACTGTTTATGCCCTAGAAGGCCATTACTGTATCATACTAGTTTGTATATTACTTGATGGAAGCTTGGGATATTCACATGTATATAACAGTCTTGCTAAACATGGTAGTATGCTACTTGGTTTTTCTATCTTAATATATGAGTGTACGTATTGATAGAGCTCTTAGGATCTTGCTTGTCTACCAGCGTTGTGATGGCAGTCACACTAGCAGGGGCTGGGTAGTCTACAAGTACATCCTTATTCAGGTCCCTGGTCGTTGGATTATCGAGACAGAGCATCGATACTCCGGAGTAGACTAGTGTGTACGCTTCTCATCCCAGTTGGGGAGATGGTCTGTCCCACAGCCGTCAGTACGTCGTACTGGAGATAGTATGCAGGTGCTTGTTGGGTTACGGGTACACCGGACAGGACTCACAGGGAACTGTTGGTTGGTTTTATACCAGTCGTCAGTGAACAGTTCCCAGGTGACATGAGTACAGCATAGTCCACAGACTTGACACTGCTACTTCGCCTCGAGTGTGTCCCACTGTTCTTAGATTGCTACCCTACCACGGCTCAAAGGAGTCGTGCAAACAGGTAGCAGTTGGGTGCAGTCCCGAGCACTTGGAGGCAGTGGCGGTTAGACAGGATTCGTCTCTCCCGGTATTGGGAGTTGATATCGCGCTGTGTCAGAGAGCCATTACGCAAAGTCCCTGGCCAGGGCAAGCGAGATTTGCTGGTAGGTTCCAGTAGTTTCTCAGGATGTAATGGGCTTCGCTCCGACACGACTTATACCGCTATTAGGGGACTGACGCTTGCCGCCCCCCTAGGCCCGATATGCGATAGTCTAAGACGAACGGACCGGACTGTATGGAGATTGTCACAGCAGGCTCAGTAGGAGTTCGGATGGGTTTCCTCATCGGCCTTCTTATCGACAACTACCTGGGGACCGTTACGTACAGCTAGTGCCGCTTGCGGTCTGTGGTTAAACCCACTGCCAGCGTAGTAGTCGAGTCTCTAGAGTCCCACACAGAGAGTTTCCTACTCCAAGCGAAACGATATAGAGGTCGTATGGTTTTACGACAAAGGGTTCGGACGCATACGTGTGTTTACGCACGTACGACTTTCGGACAGTTTTTACCAGTCGGCTTTGGTTTAAGCCAGTTACTGGTATCCGGTTATTGGATTTATACAATCTAAAGTTTTTCCGTATTTTTGCGGATTGGAGGGGCGTTCTCGTAATTGTGCGAGAAGCTTCTAGAAGATGTGACTAAGGAGGTTTAGGTGTCATATGCATTGAATGAGTTTAGTGAGTCATGAGAGTGATTCATCCATATCATTAATGCATAATAAATGATTAATGAGTCATGGTTGTGAATCACCATTAGATATTTATGAAACTTGATTATTCATCATTTGTTTTTCTTTTATTGATGAATTTTAAAGTTTCATATATATTATGATAACTTACTATTCTCACTTCATAATATCATTCACATTCTCTCTCCTCAAGCTCACTCTCTTCAAACCCTAATCCTCACCTCTCATGTGTTGAGAACAAGGATTAGTTAGACTAAACAATCCATAACCCTCACTCTATCTCATCTATCTTCTTTGATTAGCAATCTAAGAAGGTTAGTTGCCTCAAGTTTAGAGGCTAAGCTTGGAGTTTTGCTCTCGGGTGGATCATCTACTACATCGAGAAGGCCGAGGAGGACGAGGAGATCGTAAAGCCGAAGGACTTGGTTCGATAGGTATAATCCCTAAGCATAGTAGTTTAGAACAACTATGTGTTTGGTTAGTTATCGTTTAGCTTCGATTCAAGCGGTTAGTCGATGTTTGTTCACTAAACAAGTTCGTTTTTGAAAATTCCGCCTTCCTACAAGTACTGGGGTGTTGTACATCGACTTACATCATCGATAATGGTGTAGGTGTACTAGCACAGGTATATGTAATGCAATGAGGATGACATGAACGTAGCATAAGGTACATCGTAAGAGAAAAAGCTAAAAGGTGTACGTATCTACCACATATCCGAGTCGGTGAATCTATCAATCGGCATCGAGCCTCACAACATCACATACGGTAAAAGCTGTCATACGGCATCCTCTAATCAAGGGTATGGATCAATCAACAGGTAAAACTCATCGCGTACGGTAATCCATCGTACGACGGCATTAAACAATTAGGGATTCTATCAACCTATACAACAACGGGGGTACGGATCTAAGTCTTGTACGGCATATCACTCATTATGCACATCATTATCCATATATATATACCTATCTCTCAGGTCACATCCGTGTCAATCTCATATCAGGGGACCGGCAAGGTATCAACTATTTCTTATCGACCCGCATCCATATAATGACATATCAACCAAGTCATCTGATTGTTATGATTTAAGTTAACCGCAATCAAGACGGTGTCGCTTTGCAGCTAGCCGCGATGAGCACGGGTCGATCTACAGGGAGACAGAGCGTTTTACGTTCTTATCGTAATGAGTTAATGCGCGTGGGCGGATTGTTCAAATCTAACCTATGTGTTATATGCAAGTATAAAACTTGTTAGAAAATGATAGGATAGTGTAAGTTAAGGAAATCCGTATTCAAGTCCTTTGAGCCAAGTCTTGTCCAATTGAAGCTAGAGCAATCGGCAACAACGTAGATTAGGGGATTTAAGCACGGTATTCGTGGAATCCGGCTTAATGACCCTTGTCCTTCCGTTCTTGTCTCTTGCTTTCGCCTCCGGCCAAACCGAACGCAACCGGTCGCGGTTAGGAATCACCGTTACCTTGGTAGGATAGGGTGCCTAACGGAGCGCTTGCGTAACGTTTGGGCGGAGTTCAATGGAAAATAACGGGAAAAGGGAATGGGAAACGGAAACCTTATCTTACAATATCGGTTTCTTTTCCTAACAACATCATATTAACAACCATTCACAAAACAACAACAAAGAGCAAAAGAAAAGATAAACAAAGAGAAGAAGAGATTACAAGCAAATAATTAAATGACATGGTAATAAATTGCATGTAAGTAAAGCATGAATGTAAAGGGCAAGTAATAAAAAGCAAGAAAGAAAGTACTATGAACCAAAGAACTAGTTACAAACCATGGGTTTAATAACCCAAACTTAAACTTGCAAGCTCAATTAAGAGGTTGCAAGATCAAGAGAGAGCTAAAAACCCAAGGGAAATGAAGCACAAAAGAGAGAACTTTATTGATTCCATATGAAGATACAACCCTTTGAGATCAATGACCAAAGCTTAAACTTGCAAGCTCAATGAAGAGGTTGCAAGATCAAGTTAAGGTAGAAAGCTCAAGGGGGAAGCTATTTACAAGAACTAAAAAGAAAACAAAAGAGTTACAAAGTGTAGAAATGTAAGAAAAAGAATGCCCATGAACCCTTGCCACTGCCTGCTATTTATAGGCATAGAAGAAAATAAAATAAACAATAAAATAAGGACCAAATGGCAGCATGGAAGCCACTGTGAGAAGCTGGGGCCCACAGGAAGAGGTAGGGCCGGCCTCGCCGGTTTTGGCTAGGGAGTGGTCGGCCAAAAACCGATGGGTGGGTCCCGTATTGCAGTGGTGGTCTTGTGTTGTCACCCTCATGCCTCTGGTGTTGTTTGTTTGGTCAGAAACATCTCTGGATGCACTCAGGACTTGGAGGGAACATGGTAGATACAAATCACATCACAACTTTTAGCAATAAATGCTCATCACACCATATAGCCCACTTGTTCCTAGCCATCATGCCATGGCTGCCCCCCTAGGTTCATGGTCCAAGCCCCAAGAGTTAGTGTGTACACATGCTATGTGTTGGACCAAAATATTGTGCACACACTTGTTTGTAAAATAACTCTTGGGATATCGGTCGGTTTCCAGTTCTGGCTGCAGTGTAGGCTCACAAATAATATATCCGTGATTCTGGATGTATTTCTAGTATTTTGTCACGGACACCTGTAATCTGTATTACTGAGCAAACAACGGTTAATAGTACCGATATAAAACAAAACAGATAACGAATTAGCGGTATTGAAATGCAGTTTTCTGTGATGAACAAATACCCCCAAAATTATCTTTTGCTCGTCCCGAGCAAAACAAAACAAAAATCCTAGCCTCACTTTTGCAGGGAACGCGATTGCACTGAGCGCGTGCAACAAACCGTTAAACCTCTAGGTGTCCCTAGTAGGAGGAGTGTTGTCTCCTGAGGGTTTTCAGCGGATACTACCCACAAAATCCCGTCAAGTTAGTTTCATAAGTTAACGTCGATTCTACTCCTATAGTTTAGTATCTACGTTAGAAATCCTATCATCCTAAGTAAGAAATATTCAACCCTTATGTTTCACGCCTCTAATCTATTTATCCCTAGATTATATACGTTCCAAAAAAGTTTAGAAAGATATTGGTATCTCCTGAGTTTTCCTTCTAAAAGTGCGATCTTAAATCAGGGATTTTTATTAACTTTACAGAAAACATAAGTCTTTTTCTTTATTTCTATCTTTCGTCCAAACATCGATTGTATACCCCTACGTGTGTGTAAATTTGCACCCCTACACTCAAGAATTCAATTCAAGCTATAGTACCCTTAACCTAATACCTAATACTATTTCTTTTTATTTAATGATGGACGGTATTGCTCACTCACCTTTCATGCGACTATTAATGCTTCTTGAGGCACCAACAGCCGATTACTGAATGTATGAGCTTAAAGCGTAAATAGCAGTTTCCAGGTCTTGACTTTATTCTATTTTTTTTCCTTTATTTTTCTTTTTCAAGACCGGATATATTTTTTCACTGATGCTCTTTTTGGCATTTAGCTTTAAATACCGTTTTTTTCTTTCATACTAGGCTTTTAGGCAAGAGTATTTCTAGGTATCCTTTACTATCCCAAGTTTCAAGGTGCGTGTATGTGCAGTTTGTAGGGTATATACTTTCTAAGTTTAGACTCAAGAATAGAAACTATTTTTCAGATTTATCCTTCAGTAAAGCTTCAATACTTTCCCTTCATCTTGATTTTAACTCAAGAACTGAACTCAAGATTACCTATTTCTCAAAAAAAAACTGTAAGGATGTATACTTTCGAAAGTTTAACAGAAAGAGGGTTATTTTTAGGGTTTTCAATTCCTAAGCCTAGGATTTAGTTATTTCTAACGTATCAACTAAACTTTCGGAATAAAAATCTAAGTTACCCTATTAGCTAACTTGACGACAAAGTTTTTATATTTTTTGGAAAATTTTCAATTTTTATGGGTTTTAATAAGGTATGCAAATGCAAAATATATAAATGAATGTGAAGGAAGAAAGCTTACCGAGCACACCCCCAAACTTAAACTTGACAGTGCCCTCACTGTCAGGCTACACCAAGAGGGTCAAAATTGTCGGCGGTCCCCAAAAGAAAATTATATACAAAAATAAAAACCAAAATATGTACACAAAAAGGTTCCCCCCAAACTTAAGTAAAACAGTGTTTCCACTGTTAAGCGTTGAAGTTCAGGATTAGGGGGGAAAGAACAATATTAATTTATACAAGGCCTTACACAGGCCAAACGTTAGCACCAACCATTCAAAAATCTTATCGTTATAAATCGGCGGTTGATGAAAGAATGTAATGTAGAGAAAAGAAATGAGAAACACGCGAGACCGTGTGGGGATAGAAGCGGCGTCTGGTCTCGGTGAAGGAGAAGAATGGCGGAAGGGAGAAAGAAGTGGAATACGAACTTGAGGGTGAAAATGGAGCGAATAAATTAGCACAATGTGTGATGACTGTTCATATCTGATTTTTGCATTTTTATACCACCCAATTTTTATCACATTGCATATCGGTAGGTACTCTTGAGCCGTGTTTGCTAGTAAATTGCAGGATACAGGTTCTCGGCTCTAAACGGTGAAACTCATGGAAAAGCACGACAAAATCCGGGTTCCAGCCAACCACAGATAAAACACGGGTCTCCGCTCTTTATCCGTCTGTTGCCACACACCAGTTTAGGAGACAAAATGGCAAATCGATTGTCACCTTCATGCACAAAGCACAATGGCAACACCAAGTCCAAGAAATCTACGCGGAGCTCAAGAAAATCATGACAAATGATCCATGTCCAATCACCTTTTGATCCACTAGAATTCTGGAAGAAATGTGGAAAGATTATCAGGAAAAACATACACCAGACAAAAGGGGACAGCATACCAGGGAAGTACAGAAAAGACCATGCCCCAACTCCATCATAGGGCAACGGATCCGTGGCCAATAGGGGGTATAGGCCGCGGATCCGCGGCCGTACTGGTCCCTCAGTGTGTCGTGTTTCAGGGGTAGTTTGGACTTTTTGTATAGAGGCAGAATTTTGCCCTAGGTTTTCATTTTCCAGCCTATAAATAGCCCAGAACCTTGTGAAGCCAAGGGTGCTTAATCTTGTATTTTTTCTAGGTTTTAGAATACTTGATCTTCTTCCTCTCCTCATCTCTTCTCCATTGAAAAACTTGTAGTGAGCTTTTATGAGTGAAGAATGATGAATAAAGAAGTTCATTTTATTATCATACTTGTCTTGCTCTTATGTTAAGTGCTTGTAATTTTCATTTGTTAACTTAGTTGTTGTTATTTCTTGTTGTTTCTTTCTTTCTCTTTTTCTTTATCCTTAAAACAACCATGATGCTTACGCTTGATCCTTGCCAAGGTGAGGTCGCAAATAGCTAGTTGTTATCTTCTAATCTCTTTCTTTCTATCTTCCTCTTTGTTTTGTTTTCTTTTCATTATGATGTGTGAGTAGTTTCCATACTTGTTAGGGTAGGATAAGGGAAGTTTGAGAGAAGGAAATCTCTCTCACTCTTTCCTTGCCCAACATCTTAAATCGACTCCCGTTAATTGAACCACAATCCGTTCCCTACGGCATCCTATCCTACATGATAGCGGTGATTCCGTAGTGAGACCGGTTGTGGTTGAATTAACCGGAGGTTATGGCTAAGAGCCAAGAACGGACGGACAAGCACCAAAAGGAAGAACTTAAGTGTTGGAAAGCCTAGCTTACACTCGCAAGTTCCTTCCTAGTCGTGCTAATCCCCGTTGTTGCCGATTACCGTAACACCGATATTAAGAGTGGCAACGAAAGAAGTGAGCGACTCCTAACTCAAACTAACCTAATCCTAACCCTAACAAGCTCTCTTTACATATCATTTTAACACTTAGATAATCACAAACAAATCTGGAAAATTGGACTTAACTCGTTAAAGCACATAGAAAAAGATTCCCATCTCCCTGCGGACGACCCGTACTCAACCGGCTAGCTACAAGCGAAACCGTTTTGATTGCGGTAATTAACTAAACTTAAACACGCAGAATCCCTACCAATCAAATAGCGCCGTTGCCGGGGAGACGGTAGTTTATTTCTTTGTGTAATTTCGGGTTAACTTGTGAATATAAATATAACCAAAAAACCAAAACAAAAAAAAATACTTTGTAAAAAAATCATCTTGTTATTTTTGATTAGTTTTTGTGCAAGTGTGCAGGATAATACGGAGTTCGAGTTCAGTGCCAAAGACGTGGGAAGATAGACCCACATTTCGCGGCTACACCGCGACGGATCAAAACGAAGCAAACGGTCTACTGTAAAAATCTGGAGCAGATATAGTTAGCCAGTCAAAATTCAGCACATCCAGACAAGCAGAGGACACCCAACAGAGCACACCCAAAAATTTTAGAAGCCCAACTCCATCATATTGCCGCGGAACCGCGGCATAAGCAAGCTTAGGCCGCGGAACCGCGGCCGTCTGGTGCCATCAGGGCTTCAAATTCCCTGTAAGTGTTTCTCTCCTCTCCCCACTCCTCTGGACTCCAATAAACTGTGTTTTCTGCAGCATTCTTTGCGCAAATTCTCTTCCCCCTTCCAATAAACTGTTCTTGTGCAGGATTCTTTGCGCCGCGCTAAAAATAAAAATTGTTTGCAGTTGATTTGTTACCGCTTTGCATTCATTAATACGGACTTAAGGGGCTTGAAACCAATTCAGATTGGGTGGGGATTTCATCACCCTTCCCAGGACCCCAGAAATCACAAAATGCATATGCATTGACCATTATTAAATGAAAAAATACTAGACTCAGCCCTAAGGACTTCGCGCTCAATAGGACAGAGGACTAGTCACAGGCATCGGCCGTTTATCCTATCTGACTTTTGCGGTGTCTAGGCAAGTGTGTCGAAGGCAAGTGGTTATTTAATTAAGGAACTTCGCGAAAGTGTTGGACAACCTCCCACTTACCTGGCACTTACCTGTGTAAGTCGATGTACTACACCCCAATAATTGTGGGGAGGCGGAATTTTCAAAAACGAACTTGTTTAGTGAACGAACATCGACTAACCGCTTGAATCGAAGCTAAACGATAACTAACCAAACATATAGTTGTTCTAAACTACTATGCTTAGGGATTATACCTATCAAACTAGTCCTTCGTCTTTACGATCTCCTTGTTCTCCTCGGCCTTCTCTAGGTAGTAGACGATCCACCCGAGAGCAAAACTCCAAGCTTAGCCTCTAAACTTGAGGCAACTAACCTTCTTGGATTGCTAATCAAAGAAGCTAGATGAGATAGAGTGATGGTTATGGATTGATTAGTCTAACTAATCCTAGATCTCAACACATGAGGGTGAGGATTAGTCTTTTGAAGAGAGAGAGCTTGAGGAGAGAGAATGTGAATCATATTATGAGAATAAGTTATGAGTATCATATCATATATGAAGCATTTTCTAAAAAGAAGAAAAGAATAAAGAGTGATGAATAATCATGCTTCATAAAATATCTAGTGATGATTCATTAGCATGAGTCATTAAGCAATAAATGTGCATTAATGAAATGAATGAATCACCACCATGACTCATATAACTCATTCAATGAATATGACACATAACCCTCCTTAGTCACCATCTTCTAGAAGCTTCTCGAGTAATTACGAGAACGCCCCTCCGATCCGTAAAAATACGGAAAAACTTTAGACTGTATAAATCCAATAACCGGATACCAGTAACTGGCTTAAACCAAAGCCGACTGGTAAAAACTGTCCGAAAGTCGTACGCGCGTAAACGCACGTATGCGTCCGAACCCTTTGTCGCAAAACCATGCAACCTCTATATCGTTTCGCCTGGAGTAGGAAACTCTCTGTGTGGGACTCTAGAGACTCGACTACTACGCTGGCAGTGGGTTTAACCACAGACCGCAAGCGGCACTAGCTGTACGTAACGGTCCCCAGGTAGTTGTCGATAAGAAGGCCGATGAGGAAACCCATCCGAACTCCTACTGAGTCTGATGTGACAATCTCCATACAGTCCGGTCCGTTCGTCCAAGACTATCGCATATCGGGCCTAGGGGGGCGGCAAGCGTCAGTCCCCTAATAGCGGTATAAGTCGTGTCGGAAGGAAGCCCATTACACGCTGAGAAACTACTGGAACCTACCAGCAAATCTCGCTTGCCCTGGCCAGGGACTTTGCGTAATGGCTCTCTGACACAGCACGATATCTACTCCCAATACCGGGAGGGACGAATCCTGTCTAACCGCCACTGCCTCCAAGTGCTCGGGACTGCACCCAACTGCTACCTGTTTGCACGACTCCTTTGAGCCGTGGTAGGGTAGCAATCTAAGAACAGTGGGACACACTCGAGGCGAAGTAGCAGTGTCAAGTCTGCGGACTAAGCTGTACTCATGTCACCTGGGAACTGCTCACTGACGACTGGTATCAAACCAACCAACAGTTCCCTGTGAGTCCTGTCCGGTGTACCCGTAACCTAACGAGCACCTGCATACTATCTCCAGTACGACGTACTGACGGCTGTGGGACAGACCATCTCCCCAACTGGGATGAGAAGCGTACACACCAGTCTACTCCGGAGTATCGATGCTCTGTCTCGATAATCCAACGACCAGGGACCTGAATAAGGATGTGCTTGTAGACTACCCAGCCCCCACTAGTGTGACTGCCATCACAACGCTGGTAGACAAGCAAGATCCTAAGAGCTCTATCAATACGTACACTCACATATTAAGATAGAAAAACCAAGTAGCATACTACCATGTTTAGCAAGACTGTTATATACATGTGAATATCCCAAGCTTCCATTAAGTAATATACAAGCTAGTATGATACAGTAATGGCCTTCTAGGGCATAAACACTAACAATCTCCCACTTGCACTAGGGCCATGTACTGGCATATCGCAGACCGATGATCTCGAGTAGCCTCTCGAATTGAATCTGAGGTAGGGCCTTCGTGAATGGATCAGCAATGTTCTCTTCAGTAGCAACTCTCCGAACCTCGATCTCCTGACGATCAATGATCTCCCTGATCAGGTGATACCGCCTCAAGATGTGTCTGGACTTCTGATGGGACCTTGGTTCCTTCGCTAAAGCTATAGCTCCGTTGTTGTCACAATACAGAGGTATTGGATCAACTATGGTAGGAACCACCTGAAGTTCTGTTAGGAACTTCTTCATCCAGACTGCTTCTTTTGCGGCATCGCAAGCAGCTATATACTCCGCTTCCATCGTCGAGTCAGCAACGGTGTCCTGCTTGGAGCTCTTCCAGCACACCGCCCCTCCATTGAGGGTAAAGACATAACCCGACATGGACTTGGAATCGTCCTTATCACTCTGGAAGCCGGAATCAGCAAAGGCCTCCAACCTGAGGTCTTTTCCGCCGTAAACCAAGAACATCTCTTTAGTCCTCCTCAGGTACTTGAGAATGTTCTTTACTGCAATCCAGTGTTTCTCCCCTGGGTCTGACTGATACCGGCTTACCACGCTCAGTACGTAAGCAACATCTGGTCTGGTGCACAACATCGCATACATTATAGAGCCTACCGCAGAAGCGTAGGGTATAATAGACATGCGTTCCCTTTCCAAATCAGTCTTGGGAGACATCTCTTTGGAGAGGGTGATTCCGTGACAAGCCGGTAGATTACCGTGCTTAGAATCTTCCATACTGAATCTTTTCAGTACAGTGTCGATATACCTGGACTGTGAAAGTCCCAACATCCTCTTGGATCTATCACGATAGATGCGGATCCCCAGAATGTACGAGGCATCACCCAGGTCTTTCATGGAGAACCTGTGTGACAAGAATCCTTTGACAGATTGTAGCATAGGAATGTCATTTCCTATCAATAGAATGTCATTCACGTACAAGACGAGGAATACGACACTTCTGGCCACAACTTTACTATATATGCACGGTTCATCTGGATTTTTGATAAAGTCATATTCTGTGACTGTCTCATCAAAACAGATGTTCCAACTCCGCGATGCCTGCTTTAGTCCATAAATAGACTTAAGCAGCTTGCATACTTTCCCGCTGCTCCCACTCTGATTGAAACCCTCTGGCTGATCCATATAGACGCTCTCTTCTAAATTTCCATTCAGAAAAGCCGTCTTTACGTCCATCTGCCAGATTTCATAATCATGGAAGGCAGCAATAGCAAGAAGGACCCGAATGGATTTGAGCATAGCCACTGGAGAAAAAGTTTCGTCATAGTCCAAACCAGGTCTTTGACGAAAACCCTTTGCAACAAGTCTAGCCTTATAGGTTTCCACCTGTCCATCTACACCAATCTTTTTCTTGAAGATCCATTTGCATCCTATGGGTTTTACCCCATCTGGAGCAAAGTCCAAAGTCCATACTTTGTTGGTGTACATGGACTCCATCTCGGTCCGCATTGCATCTAGCCATCGTATCGAGTCGCCGCTCTGGATGGCCTGCTGGAAGTCAGTAGGTTCATCATCATCTATGATGCAATCCTCTCTATCCCCATCTATGAGAAAACCGTAGTATCTCTCAGGCGGATGAGACGGCCTACTACTCCTGCGGAGGGGTGCGGGAATGTCCTGTTCTTCTTGAACTACTGGTTCTACCAAACTTTCAGTAGCAGTTTGTGGTTCTGGAATTTCTTCCAGTTCTACTACGCTCCCACTCTTCTGATTTTCCAAAAATTCAGTTTCTAAGAAGTGGGCATGACGAGAAACAAAAACCTTTTGTTCCTCTGCGTAATAGAAACAATATCCAGTAGAGTTCTTTGGATATCCCACAAACTTACACTCTACTGAGCGTGCCTCGAACTTGTCCGGATGCTGCTTTTTTACAAAAGCTGGACATCCCCATGTCTTCAGGTACTGAAGATAGGGTTTCTTCCCACTCCACATATGATATGGTGTGGTAGGCACAGTTTTGGTTGGAACTCTGTTCAAAAGATGTATCGCTGATTCTAGCGCATATCCCCAGAAAGATCGCGGTAACTCAGCATTACTCATCATGGATCGTACCATATCCAATAGGGTTCGATTCCGTCTCTCCGATACACCGTTATGCTGTGGAGTGTATGGAGGAGTAAGCTGAGAGAGAATTCCTTTCTCTTTTAGGTAACCTAGGAACTCGGCACTTAAGTATTCTCCACCTCGATCAGATCTCAGTGTCTTAATACTTTTGCCTGTTTGGTTTTCCGCTTCACTCTTGTATTCCTTGAATTTCTCAAAGGCCTCGGATTTATGCTTCATCAAGAAGACATGTCCAAACCTAGAGAAATCATCTGTAAAAGTAATGAAGTAGGAATAACCACCTCTTGCATGTGTAGACATTGGACCACATACATCACTGTGTATGAGTCCTAAGAGCTCGCTCGCTCTTACTCCTTGTCCAGTAAATGGAGTCTTTGTCATCTTTCCTTTGAGACAAGATTGACAAGTGTCATATGATTGATATTCGAACGTGTCCAAATATCCTTCTCTATGCAACTTAGTCAACCTTCTCTCATTGATGTGACCCAGTCTACAATGCCATAAGAAAGCTTTATTTAAATCTGGAGACTTTCTTTTTAGTGTGTTCTGGACATTGAAAATTTGGAGTTGGTTTAAAACATATATGCCGTTATTTAGAGTACCGGACCCAATCAAACCATGATTAAGGTGGATGTTAACAACATCTCTTACAAACGTGAAATCATAACCTTTATTTGATAACAAGGAAACTGATATGATATTACACGTTAAGCTTGGTACAAAATAACAGTCATGTAAAACCAAAATATGTCCACTCGTCAATCCTAGGTGATAATCCCCGACGGACGCAGCTCCCACGCTAGCTCCGTTAGCAACCCTGAGGATCATATCACCTTCCTTCAGCACTCTACGGTTTCTCAGTGCCTGCAATGAATTGCAAATATGAGATCCTGATCCGGTATCCAATACCCAGGAAGTAGAGTTGATCGATAGACAATTCTCAATTACAAACACACCTGAAGTCGAAGCCACAGCTTGCTTCGGTTCCTGGTTCTTGGCGTTCGACGCCTTGCAATCCTTCTTCCAGTGCCCTTTCCTGTGACAATGGAAGCACTCATCCTGGCCCACTACCGGTGCTGCAAACTTTTTCTTTCCCTTCTTTCCCACCTTACTAACACCTCCTCTAGGTTTGGGTGCGGCCTTCTTCTTCCTTCCTTTGGCTCTAGCCTTGGACCCGGAAGAAGATGCACCGCCAACAAACATAGCGGGTGTTTCCCTTGCCTTCTGCAAGGTGCCCTCTGCACTCCTTAACATGTTCAGGAGTTCCGCAAGTTCAACTTCTTTTCCTTGAAGATTGAAGTTGAGGATAAACTGGGCGTAGGTGGGAGGAAGGGACTGGAGAATAAGGTCTGTATACAGCTCATTATCCAAAGTCGTCCCAAGGTCTGCGAGCTCTTCAATATAGCCGATCATCTGTAGGACATGTTCACCTACCGATGACCCGACAGCCAACCTCGCTCGAAACAAGTTCTTAGAGGTCTCGTATCTTGCTATACGAGATTGCTCTCCATAAAGTTCCTTTGTATGGAGAAATATGCCATCCAGGGACATATCCTCGTGCCTCCTCTGATGTTCATTGTTCATAGAGGCAAGCACAACGCACTTGGCTCTCGCGCAATCTAAATCCCAGGTTTTGCGGATTTCCTTATCCGCATTGCTGGATTTGAGACCAGGGACAGCAGGTGCCGTAGCGGTGAGGACGTACCCCAGTTTGTCATAGGTCAAAGCCATTTTGACATTCCGCAGCCAATCTTTATAGTTTGGCCCCGTCAGTATATTTTTTTCTAAAAGTAACTTAAGTCCAGTCATTTTCAGGGTCGCTGCAATTAGGAGAGAGAGAAGAAAACTCTTTAGCATGATGCTCTTGCAAGTTTAGAGTGGTTTTAAGTTTATCTAAACTGGATGGCTCCCACTGTTTCTCGAATCCTTCATCAAACCATAAAAGAAGAATTAGCCAGGGCTATTCTCACCGTACAATACTTGCTTAACCGTTCAGCCAGGCCAGTGTCGATACTTCGAGGGAGGTTTTCCAACGCTTTCGCGAAGTTCCTTAATTAAATAACCTCTTTTCTCTGGGGGCGTAACCCCGCTGACACCTTTCTGGACACCTACTAGGTTTATAGCATTGATCGTTAAGTGACGAATATCCTGATAAGTAGCATATACTCACAGTAGGATCGGGATCCAAATAACATCGTATGATAATGTTGAAGGAATCCTACCAACATTCATCAAACTCCAAATGGTATGCATCTCTTTGCAAATTTCAGTTTCTTTAGAAATTCCCGATATAAGTTTTTGCCCCATGCTCTTATGACCTTGACGTATGCCAACAAATCATAAGTCACATGTCAAGTTCTGCCCATCATTATCTTGTTAATTTGAACCCACCCGTATATACCCTTGACGTATGCCAACAAGGTAATGCGACTGTCCCAAACCAACACATCTATCTATGCAACAAATGAATACCCCAGCAGCTACCAAACACTATGCCTTGACGTATGCCAACAAGCATAGCTTGAATACTACTGACTATCCATAAGAAATGACGGAGGGCTACGACTGGTTTTGGCGAAACCGTGAACGTAGTGAACTTGATATAATCGAAGGAACCTGATAGCTTTTAAAAGGAGTGGTTAAAGCTCCGCATTTAAAAATATCTTTATTTTAAAAAATAACCGAGTGGTTTCTTTTAAATTGTTCCAACGATTGAAACTTGGTTTATTTTCTTTGCATTACAGATAATGCGTCCCATCATTAACCTATCATTGCAGAAAACAACGAAAATACAACGTCCTCTTATGCCATCCGCATTCGCCACGGGGTCCCGTCATCACCCGTTAGGTTACTTAACTAACGACAGAGCGGGGGCTGGGCTAGCGCGGGTGTAAAACATAAGTGACGTCTAAATAGCTACAATATATATAGATATTTTACATTCGTCTGACGCAATGATATTCATTCCAGAACACAGATAAACAATATTGGATTTGCAAGCAATCTGTATTTCTTTTGAGCCTGCAAGAAAAGACAGATTACACAGTTGTGATGAATAGCCGTTACCCCACCCTCGACCCCTACGGGTACGGCAAACTACCCGCCCGGCAGTTTGTGTACCCCACCTTGGGTCAGTCCTAGGAGCAAAAACAGTAAAATGAAATAATACAACGGTGGCTACAACCGCAACCTGGATGTGCCCCGCAAAAATAATATTACAACAAATTACATTTACAACAAATGAATTAAACAATAACCCATTGCATACCCCGGCTATACACCACAACAGTCCAATACAGTTTATATGCACAAACAGATATAACCATTACAGAAATGTGCAACCCCCTGCCAACCGACATACTAGCAGTTAGGGGAGGTTTACGAACACATTTATCAATCACAGATATAATCCAACATGCAAATACTGTACAATTTTGATCGATTAAACATCATTAATATTGCTCTAAAAACTGCTCTGTTAAACTGAAACCTGAGCAAATATTAAATATTCCAGAAAACCCCAAATAACACAGAGAACCACCACAATAAAAATGGGTCCCTGAATCGTCCAAACGGCGGCGGATCCGCGGCGGCAACAGTGCTAAGCGCCGCGGATCCGCGGCTCCGTAGACGATTCAGGCCACCAAATTTTTTGTGTGTTCTTCTGGTGTCTTTTCAAGCTCTCTGAACTTCCCTGAAAAATTTTTAGACTTCATTTTAAACTCGGCAGAAACTTGACAGATTTAGGGTTTTCCGGCTTCGTTTTTCCGTTCGAAATTCGTACAAATTTGCGATTAAGTTATTTATTGTTTAGCGAGACTCTGATACCACTGTAAGTCGATGTACTACACCCCAATACTTGTGGGGAGGCGGAATTTTCAAAAACGAACTTGTTTAGTGAACGAACATCGACTAACCGCTTGAATCGAAGCTAAACGATAACTAACCAAACATATAGTTGTTCTAAACTACTATGCTTAGGGATTATACCTGTCGAAACTAGTCCTTCGTCTTTACGATCTCCTTGTTCTCCTCGGCCTTCTCTAGATAGTAGACGATCCACCCGAGAGCAAAACTCCAAGCTTAGCCTCTAAACTTGAGGCAACTAACCTTCTTGGATTGCTAATCAAAGAAGCTAGATGAGATAGAGTGATGGTTATGGATTGATTAGTCTAACTAATCCTAGATCTCAACACATGAGGGTGAGGATTAGTCTTTTGAAGAGAGAGAGCTTGAGGAGAGAGAATGTGAATTATATTATGAGAATAAGTTATGAGTATCATATCATATATGAAGCATTTTCTAAAAAGAAGAAAAGAATAAAGAGTGATGAATAATCATGCTTCATAAAATATCTAGTGATGATTCATTAGCATGAGTCATTAAGCAATAAATGTGCATTAATGAAATGAATGAATCACCACCATGACTCATATAACTCATTCAATGAATATGACACATAACCCTCCTTAGTCACCATCTTCTAGAAGCTTCTCGAGTAATTACGAGAACGTCCCTCCGATCCGTAAAAATACGGAAAAACTTTAGACTGTATAAATCCAATAACCGGATACCAGTAACTGGCTTAAACCAAAGCCGACTGGTAAAAACTGTCCGAAAGTCGTACGCGCGTAAACGCACGTATGCGTCCGAACCCTTTGTCGCAAAACCATGCAACCTCTATATCGTTTCGCCTGGAGTAGGAAACTCTCTGTGTGGGACTCTAGAGACTCGACTCTTACGCTAGCAGTGGGTTTAACCACAGACCGCAAGTGGCACTAGCTGTACGTAACGGTCCCCAGGTAGTTGTCGATAAGAAGGCCGATGAGGAAACCCATCCGAACTCCTACTGAGTCTGATGTGACAATCTCCATACAGTCCGGTCCGTTCGTCCAAGACTATCGCATATCGGGCCTAGGGGGGCGGCAAGCGTCAGTCCCCTAATAGCGGTATAAGTCGTGTCGGAGGGAAGCCCATTACACCCTGAGAAACTATTGGAACCTACCAGCAAATCTCGCTTGCCCTGGCCAGGGACTTTGCGTAATGGCTCTCTGACACAGCACGATATCTACTCCCAATACCGGGAGGGACGAATCCTGTCTAACCGCCACTGCCTCCAAATGCTCGGGACTGCACCCAACTGCTACCTGTTTGCACGACTCCTTTGAGCCGTGGTAGGGTAGCAATCTAAGAACAGTGGGACACACTCGAGGCGAAGTAGCAGTGTCAAGTCTGCGGACTAAGCTGTACTCATGTCACCTGGGAACTGCTCACTGACGACTGGTATCAAACCAACCAACAGTTCCCTGTGAGTCCTGTCCGGTGTACCCGTAACCTAACGAGCACCTGCATACTATCTCCAGTACGACGTACTGACGGCTGTGGGACAGACCATCTCCCCAACTGGGATGAGAAGCGTACACACCAGTCTACTCCGGAGTATCGATGCTCTGTCTCGATAATCCAACGACCAGGGACCTGAATAAGGATGTGCTTGTAGACTACCCAGCCCCCACTAGTGTGACTGCCATCACAACGCTGGTAGAAAAGCAAGATCCTAAGAGCTCTATCAATACGTACACTCACATATTAAGATAGAAAAACCAAGTAGCATACTACCATATTTAGCAAGACTGTTATATACATGTGAATATCCCAAGCTTCCATTAAGTAATATAAAAGCTAGTATGATACAGTAATGGCCTTCTAAGGCATAAACACTAACAACATGGTCGCAATTGACGGAGAAGAGGCGGTTTGAGGTCCTATTTCTAGCCCTCTGGAACAGTTAGGAGCTGTCTAGCAGACCTAGGTGACCCTAGATCTAGGTGTGATTGTGCATATCTTGTTTGTGATTGCTTAAAGCCGTAAGTCCGTACATATTTCTGTAAAGCTCTTTCTAAAACTAAAATAAAAAAAAGGAAAAAAATCAAAAACTTTTATAAAAACTTGCCCTTTGTCGCCAAAATCCATTTTTCACCCACCACCCATCGCCTTTCTCCATTGACGTTTTCTTACCCTCACCTTCTCCGCTTTGACTATACTAAACTCGTTTAGTGTATGTCCGCTTGGACTCGGGACACTAGTGCCCGCCTAGTCCGCGTTACGTTAGTCGCTACCGACTACGCGATCTACTCAGACGTCGAAACTCCGTCCACTCCTCTTTCACCTTTACCTTTGCCGGCCAACTCCGACGTTGACCGGAATTCTGTTCATACATCTTCACCTTCACCATCACCAACCTCTTCTTCCGCGATGTCAGGATTTAATCCGAACATCTTTTTGACTACCCCTGGATTGGCTCCACCTCCTACGGAGACCAATAACCCACCACCATTACCTGTTGTAGCGCCGCAGCGAATCGCGCTCCAGGATCGTTTCTATCCCACCCGTTCTGCACTTCCCACCCGCCTTTCTCTTCCACCGGCCAATGGGGATAATTTTGAAATTAAGCCCCACTTCATCAACATGCTTCCACGAGAATCTGAAGATACCTATATCTTCATCAATAAATTTCAAAACGTTTGTGCCATGATGAAAACCACCCAGCTGTCGGACGATGCTATACGCCTACGGGTCATTCAGTTCACTTTATGCGATCTTGCTGAAAAATGGCTGTATAGCACCGCTTCCCACTCCATAACCAGTTGGGATGAGTTTGTAAAAGCGTTTCTCAAGAAATTTTATCCGAATCATAAAACCGCAAGGATACGTATCGAAATCAACCAATTCTCTCAGCTTCCTTCTGAACCCTTCTGGAAGTGCTTTGACCGGTACAAAGACCTTCTTGTTCAGTGCCCTCTCCACGGTATTGAGAAATGGCAACTTTGCCAAACCTTATACGAGGGCCTGAACCCAGCAACCAAGCAGTTGTTGGAAACCATCTGTCAGGGCCACTTCCTATCGAAATCTGACGAGGAAGCGTGGCAATTCTTTGACGACCTTGCGGAGCAAACGCTACAATGGGAGAGCACCAGACCGACTTCTTCTTCTTCTACCTCCACTTCTACCGGTCAGTCTAGGGTAGGAATTCACCAACTTGATGTCTCTATTCCAATGAAAGCTGAAATGGCTGCAATAACAAGAAAGCTTGAAGTGATAGAGAGCAAATTTCCTTCTCCTGTTCTCCCCCTTCGCACCATTTGCGCTTGTTGTTCCGATCCTTCTCACTTAACCGAAGAGTGTCCTTACAATCCACCATCGCAAGGACAGGATCAGGTTAATGCTGCATTTCAGCAAAGACCGAGGAATGATCCATACTCTTCCACCTACAATCCCGGTTGGAGGAACCACCCCAATTTCGCCTGGAATCAGAATCAGAATCAATTCCAAGGCAACAATTTCCAAAAGCCCCCTCCGCCGCAACAACAAGCGCAACAACAAACTCAACATCAATTTCAGCAGCCCTTCCAACCCCAACCTTTTCAAAATCAGACGAACAACTTTGCACCCAACAATTCTTTTCCACCAAACAACTTTGTTCCGTCAAACAACGATAAGGTTTTCTCGCTCGAACGAAGTCTGGAGGCATTCGTTAAACAATCGACACAATCCACCGCCAACATCCAGTCTTCCATTCAGTCCTTAGTGCAACACACTGCCGCTCACGGGCAAAGCATCAAGACAATCGAGGCCCAGATTGCACAGCTGAATGCAGCCTTAAGCGAGCGAGAAAAAAGGGAAGCTCCTGTCCCAGCCACTCCCAAATCCCGGTCACCCACAGAATGTACATGTTGCTCTTGAACAACAGAACCATAATGTGAGTGCCGTGACCACATTGAGATCGGGAAGGATGCTGCAAAACAACATTGGCACACGGATCAACGATGACACCCCGGCCGCTTCTTCTTCTTCTTCTTCTTCTCCTGCTTCTTCGTCTTCTGAGCCTATTCTCCATTCTTCAAAAGGCTCTCCTTCTTCTTCTTCTTCTTCTTCTTCTGCTCTGAACGGACCCGCTTCTCACTCCACGAAAACACCTGTTCTGGGATTCGTTCCGACTCCACAATCTCCTCCACAAGAATTAGACTCAACCAATTTTAAAAACGTCCCATTTCCAAACCGGTTGAGGTCTAATAAACAAAATCCTCAAATGGAGAAGATTCTGGAGTTATTTATGCAGGTTAACATTAACATTCTCTTTTAGATGCCGTCCAACAAGTCCCATCCTACGCGAAAATTTTAAAGGACTTGTGCATGAAAAAGAGGAAGTCTCAGGTACCAAAGAAAGTTTTCTTGGCTAGTGCTGTGAGTGATGCTCTTACCCAATCTTTACCACAAAAACGGAAGGACCCTGGCTGTCCTACGATTTCTATTACCATTGGGGATAAGAACATCAACCGCGCACTATTAGATCATGGTGCCAGTGTTAACCTGCTTCCGTACTCAGTATACGAGCAATTAGGCGTAGGAGAGCTGAAACCCACACACTGTACTCTCCAAATGGCCGACCGATCGATCACCCATCCTAGGGGTGAGCTAGAGGATGTGTTAATCAAAGTCGGGGACTTCATATTCCCTGTTGACTTCATTGTATTAGACACACAGCCTGTAGCTAACCCCCGGAATCAAATTCCGGTGATACTCGGTCGCCCATTCCTTACAACCTCAAATGCTGTGATCAATTGTCGCAATGGTTCGATGAACCTCTCTTTTGGAAACATGACGATTGAACTCAACATTTTTAGGTTGGGGAATCAGCCCTCCGAACCTAATGCTCATATACTGGACGTCTGCTCAATCCAGGAGATCACCCCTGAAGAGTGTGAATTCGAGGAGTTTCTGTTCGATCATGCTAACCTTAACGCCACTAGTGCGTTCCTCCTCGAACCTGCTGCTGTTTCTGCGCCCGCCAACGACTACGAGTGTTTCACGTTCTTGAACGATCTTAGCCGCTCGCAACCCGAGTTTGAATCCTTCGAATTTCCGGATGAGTTACCTGAACCATCCGACTCGGTCGCTTACACTCGTTTTGAACCTTTGCTGGAGTCCTTTGAGTTCGAGACCTCTGCACCAATCTTGCCTTCAATCGTTTCACCTCCGACGCTCGAACTCAAGCCTTTGCCGTCTCACCTTAAGTACGCTTACTTAGGTGAGAACGAGACCCTCCCTGTTATTATCTCGGCTTCTCTAGCTCCAGAGCAAGAGAAAGCCCTTCTCGCGGTCTTGCACAGCAACAGGCAAGATTTTGGCTGGTCCATGGCGGACATCAAGGGGATTAGTCCCCTGATCGTTGAACATCACATTCATCTAATGGATGATGCCAAACCAGCCCGGGATCCACAAAGATGTCTCAATCCAGTCATGAAAGAGGCTGTGAAGAAGGAGATCGTAAAATGTCTGGATAGTGGTATCATTTACCCTATCTCTGATAGCCAGTGGGTTAGCCCCATTCACGTTGTCCCTAAGAAATCAGATATAACGGTCATCATTAACGAGGCGAACGAGTTAATCCCTACTCGCACCCAAACTGGGTAGCGAGTATGCATCGATTACAGAAAACTCAATGCCGCAACGCGGAAGGACCATTTTCCGCTACCTTTCATTGACCAAATGCTTGAACGATTGTCCGGACACGAGTACTACTGCTTTCTTGATGGCTACTCCGGCTATAATCAAATTCCTATCGCCGAAAAAGACCAGGACAAGACCACATTCACTTGTCCTTTCGGCACGTTTGCATATCGTCGCATGCCCTTTGGGTTATGCAATGCGCCCGCTACCTTCCAGCGGTGTATGATGGGAATCTTCTCAGACATGGTGGAAAAATTTCTGGAGATCTTCATGGACGATTTCTCCATCTTCGGCGATTCCTTCAACGAGTGTTTGCTGCATCTTGACGCTGTCCTTACCCGATGTAAGGACAAGAATCTCACTTTGAATTGGGAGAAGTGCCACTTCATGGTGCGCGAAGGTATTGTCTTAGGACATATCATCTCGCAAAATGGCATAGAGGTTGACAAAGCAAAGAATGAGGTCATTTCCAATCTCCCTCCTCCCCGATGCGTCAGAGATATCCGAGCCTTTCTTGGCCATGCCGGTTTCTATAGACGGTTCATCAAGGACTTTAGCAAGATTGCTAGGCCCTTGACTCTTTTGCTGGCCAAGGATACGCCATTCAACTTCAACTCGAGCTGTGTGACTGCATTCGAGTCATTGAAAAGCTCACTCATTTCTGCTCCCGTTCTTTCTTCGCCTGACTGGACGCATCCATTTGAGATTATGTGCAATGCATCCGACTTTTCCATTGGTGCTGTCCTTGGACAACACATGAACAAGATGCCGCACGTAATCTATTATGCGAGCCGAACCCTGAACGACGCCCAACTCAATTATACAACAACTGAGAAGGAATTCTTGGCTGTTGTATTTGCTTTAGAAAAGTTTAGGCCCTACCTCATCGGCTCTCCAGTCATTGTCTATACTGACCATTCTGCTCTGCGCCATCCTTTTGCGAAGAAAGATGCAAAATCTCGGTTAATACGTTGGATCCTCTTGCTTCAAGAGTTTGACCTTGTCATTAAGGACAAACGAGGATGTGAAAACGTAATTGCCGACCATCTCTCACGACTTCCTTCTTCGCCTTCGCTTCCAATTCCGATCAACGACGTTTTCCCGGATGAACAGCTCTTGACAGTATCTTGCGAACCCTGGTTCGCAGATATTGTGAACTATTTGGCCACGGGATTACTACCGACTGAATGGTCAAGTCAGGACAGACTTCGCTTCTTATCTCAAGTAAAACACTTTTACTGGGACGAACCCTATCTGTTCAAGTACTATCCCGACCAGATTATTCGTCGGTGTGTCCCTGACGAGGAATTCAAGAGTGTGCTATCGTTTTGCCACGATCAAGCATGTGGCGGGCATTTTGGCCCCAGAAAGACAGCTGAGAAGATCTTGCAATGTGGTTTCTACTGGCCACAACTCTTCAAAGACGCTCATGACTATTGCAAGACTTGCTCCCGGTGCCAACACATGGGCCGGATTTCCCGGAGGAACGAGATGCCGCTCCAACCAATCTTGGTTGTGGAGATTTTCGATGTTTGGGGGATAGATTTCATGGGGCCGTTTCCCAGCTCTTTTGGGAACTTGTACATCCTTCTCATTGTTGATTACGTCTCTAAGTGGGTCGAGGCTGTGCCCAGCCGGACTAACGACAACAAGGTTGTCGTTAGGTTTCTTAAAGAAAACATTTTCTCCCGTTTTGGGCACCCCCGAGCGATCATTAGCGACAATGGAAGTCATTTCTGCAACAAGACTTTCGAGGCCTTGATGCGAAAATATTCCATTAATCATAAGCTCTCTACGCCCTACCACCCCTAAACCTGCGGGCAGGCCGAAGTTTCAAATCGGCAAATCAAGTAGATACTGGAGAAGATGGTTTCTAAGAATCGTAAGGATTGGTCGCTGAAACTCACTGATGCCCTTTGGGCATTTCGAACCGCTTATAAGACCGACCTTGGCATGTCTCCCTATCGGCTTGTGTACGGAAAGGCTTGCCACCTACCTGTCGAAATAGAGCATCGCGCATTTTGGGCGATAAAGGAGCTGAATCTGTCTCTCGAAGATGCGGGCAGCCATCGGAAGCTGCAGTTGAACGAATTGAGCGAGCTTAGGGATGAGGCTTACGATAACGCGGTTGTCGTTAAGAACCGAACGAAGGTGTTTCATGATAAACACCTTTTGCGCAAAACCTTCGTACCTGGTCAGCAGGTACTGCTTTACGACACACGACTACACTTCCATCCAGGAAAGCTTAGATCTCGCTGGAAAGGGCCGTATTTTGTGCGGAATGTGTATCCGCATGGCGCTGTGGATTTGGAGAATCCAAAGGACGGTTCATTTTTCAAAGTGAACGGACACCGACTAAAACCGTACCTTAGCGCCGAACCAACAGAGGAGCTCCTGTTCTTACAGGAGCCGGTTTACCCTGCATAATCTTCCTCTGCCAACCTCCAAACTTCGGTTATCCAGCCAAGAACAAGTGGACACTGTTCCAAATAAGTTTGGGGGTATGTATATACCATTTTGTACATTTTTGTGGATATTCTTTTTCTTTTTCTTTTCTTAAAACCTAAAACACAAAAAATAAAAATAAAAATTTTGTGTATATCTAACCGACAATTTTGACCCTTCAAATGATCTCTTCATGCAATGACAGTAAGGACACTGTCCAGTTTAAGTTTGGGGGTACGCTCGGTACTCATTTCTAACCTTCGCATTCATATGTATATTTTGCATCTGCATATTAAAATCCCTAAAATCCATAAAAATCAGAAAATTTTCTAAAAACATAAAAACCTTTTTGTCAAGTTAGCTAGTGGGAGGACTCTGATTCAACATTTCGACGGTTTTGTTTGATAAGATAAGAATAACTAAATCTTATGTTTAGATTTTGAAAATCTGAAAGATAACTCTCCTTTGAAGTTAACTATAGCTGATATACGTCTTTACATCACACTACACGTGTCGTGAGTTTTGGAAATTAGATGACAAGTCTTTTATGTCTAAAAACTTTTTAATGGATCAATGATTTTCTGAGGATCAAATAGGTTTGTTCTGAAATAAGTAATATCAAGAATAGTTTATGAAGTTAAGTGAATATGAAGGGATATTATTGATGCCTTAATTGGAACTAAGTCTGAAAAATAACCCATTTGAAACTTGATTGGAATGATTACACACCGAACCCACTAAACACGTCTTTTATCCAAAAATAATAATTGAACTGCCGGTTATGTCTCCGTTCGTATTGAATCATCATGATTTTCACGCCAAACTGTCTTTTGTTTTTGGACCTAGGTAACTTGAGTAATTAAGTCCGCTGGGGTGTTTTTGCACCTAATGCCCTAAAGCCAGCTGGTTTGGGTGCATTGGCCCAAAGCTCGCTAAGAAGCCTAGAAAGTCCATATTAAAACAAAATCAAGCAAGTGTTCTCTCCGAGTTAAAATTCCTAACGGTTCTTTATGTGAGAATAATCTTGATCAAAGACAGGCTTTTATAAAAAAAAATTAACGGAGATATGAAGGTTTTATTCTATGATAAAGACTATTGCACGTTCACAGAGGTGTGTATGAAATGAAAACAAGAAAAGGTGGAGTGAAAAATAAGACCTAGTTTCCTGTTAAGGAAGATAGAAATTCTGAAGTTGAAACGTTACTGGAAAACGAAACTTGAAAAATGCTTAACTCTTTATAAAACTTATGTGATCCTTTTTAAAAAATTTATCCGGGCTTTACTGTGTGACATAATGACTTTAATCGATCCTTCTGGAAACTTAACGACCCTATTTGCACTGCACGTAAAGACATATAAAATCTGTAGTTAAATAAGAAGCGAGGTGTGAAAAATAAAGGTTTGATAGTCTAGACTTAGGATAATAGAATTGTTATTTTCTGAAACAAAACTTTAGGGTTTGAATCATAGTTATTTTGCAAAGCCAACTTGACCGGATTTTGTGGGTAGTATCCGCTGAAAACCCTCAGGAGACAACACTCCTCCTACTAGGGACAACTAGAGGTTTAACGGCTTGTTGCACATGCTCAGTGCAATCGCGTTCCCAGCAAAAGTGTGGTTAGTAAATATTTTATGAATAAATTGGCTTTGCTCGGGATGAGCAAATGATAAGTTTGGGGGTATTTGTTCATATCTGATTTTTGCATTTTTATACCGCCCAATTTTAATCACATTGCATATCGGTAGGTACTCTTGAGCCGTGTTTGCTAGTAAATTGCAGGATACAGGTTCTCGGCTCTAAACGGTGAAATTCATGGAAAAGCACGACAAAATCCGGGTTCCAGCCAACCACAGATAAAACACGGGTCTCCGCTCTTTATCCGTCTGTTGCCACACACCACTTTAGGAGACAAAATGGCAAATCGATTGTCACCTTCATGCACAAAGCACAATGGCAACACCAAGTCCAAGAAATCTACGCGGAGCTCAAGAAAATCATGACAAATGATCCATGTCCAATCACCTTTTGATCCACTATAATTCTGGAAGAAATGTGGAAAGATTATCAGGAAAAACATACACCAGACAAAAGGGGACAGCATACCAGGGAAGTACAGAAAAGACCATGCCCCAACTCCATCATAGGGCCGCGGATCCGCGGCCAATAGGGGGTATAGGCCGTGGATCCACGGCCGTACTGGTCCCTCAGTGTGTCGTGTTTCAGGGGTAGTTTGGACTTTTTGTATAGAGGCAGAATTTTGCCCTAGGTTTTCATTTTCCAGCCTATAAATAGCCCAGAACCTTGTGAAGCCAAGGGTGCTTAATCTTGTATTTTTTCTAGGTTTTAGAATACTTGATCTTCTTCCTCTCCTCATCTCTTCTCCATTGAAAAACTTGTAGTGAGCTTTTGTGAGTGAAGAATGATGAATAAAGAAGTTCATTTTATTATCATACTTGTCTTGCTCTTATGTTAAATGCTTGTAATTTTCATTTGTTAACTTAGTTGTTGTTATTTCTTGTTGTTTCTTTCTTTCTCTTTTTCTTTATCCTTAAAACAACCATGATGCTTACGCTTGATCCTTGCCAAGGTGAGGTCGCAAATAGCTAGTTGTTATCTTCTAATCTCTTTCTTTCTATCTTCCTCTTTGTTTTGTTTTCTTTTCATTATGATGTGTGAGTAGTTTCCATACTTGTTAGGGTAGGATAAGGGAAGTTTGAGAGAAGGAAATCTCTCTCACTCTTTCCTTGCCCAACATCTTAAATCGACTCCCGTTAATTGAACCACAATCCGCTCCCTACGGCCCCTATCCTACATGATAGCGGCGATTCCGTAGTGAGACCGGTTGTGGTTGAATTAACCGGAGTTATGGCTAAGAGCCAAGAACGGACGGACAAGCACCAAAAGGAAGAACTTAAGTGTTGGAAAGCCTAGCTTATACTCGCAAGTTCCTTCCTAGTCGTGCTAATCCCCGTTGTTGCCGATTACCGTAACACCGATATTAAGAGTGGCAACGAAAGAAGTGAGCGACTCCATCTCAAACTAACCTAATCCTAACCCTAACAAGCTCTCTTTACATATCATTTTAACACTTAGATAATCACAAACAAATCTGGAAAATTGGACTTAACTCGTTAAAGCACATAGAAAAAGATTCCCATCTCCCTGCGGACGACCCGTACTCAACCGGCTAGCTACAAGCGAAACCGTTTTGATTGCGGTAATTAACTAAACTTAAACACGCAGAATCCTTACCAATCAATGACCGATGTGTGAAAAGCGATTGTGCTAATCTATCAACCTGTCGAGAAATGGGGTCAAATCCCTCAAGATTCGCTAGAAAACATGGGTATGCCGACCTTGGTAAACCAGACATAGTAAATGAAAGTGATACAGTTTCTTGTGAGGTCGGAATGATGGAAAGGATGGAGGGAAGTGGTTGAGGAAGGTTATCGGTTAAAGGTTCCGGAGGGTGTACACAGTCAATGAAAGGGATAGGATGAATTGGAAAATCCGACTCATCAAGCAAAACTTGTTCATCCTCAAAAATATCCTCAAAATTCAGCTTATCCATGCATATTTCATCAAAATCAAGACGCATATGTAGTTCGGGAAAAACAGTTAAAGACTCGGGATGATGAATTGGAGAGAAAAACCCATCCAAAGCAGTGGGTTCATCATCCAAAATATTCCCCGCGTCAATATCCTCAATCAAGTGAAAATCAATTTTCTCAGACACCTCATCAAAAGTATGGATTTCAATCGATTCTGGTTCTAAGATGGAGGTGTAGAGGTCAAGTGGATTGGGTGTGGTTTCACTTAAAAGGGGCCCTTCACAATCGGGCAAATCAAACACTACAAAGTCGCACAACTCATTAATCATTCTGTTTTCAATTGATAAATCATTTGGGACACCCGATAGACTTTCAAAATAGGAGTTGTGGGATTCAATTGGGGATGGGCAGGTTTGATTTGGAAGGGTGTACAGCTCACCCTCACTACTCAAATTCTCAGCCTGTCCTACCGCCTCATCATACATTGGAAAATGTGGAGCTGTTGGAAACTATCTACCGGGTCTCTAGGTTGTATGAGGGCGGCCATGGACGCATTCAAATCCATAGTCTGTTGGTGTGACGCTACCCTAAAGTCTTCCAACGACTGTTCCAGACTAAACATGGGTTGTGAAGGGGTTTCAGTAAAAGATTCAAAGTTGTTTTTGTTAGTGTATATGACCTAGAGGCCATTACTGTATCATACTAGTTTGTATATTACTTAATGGAAGCTTGGGATATTCACCTTGTATAGACAATCTTGCTCAATATAGTAGTATGCTACTTGGTTTGTTTATACTTTAATGTGTACATGTGTTTATTTTAGTATATCACCTATACAGATTAGTGGAGCCCTTATGATCTTTGCTTGATTACCAGCGTTGTGATGGCAGTCACACTAGTGGGGGCTGGGTAATCCACAAGCACATCCTTATGCAGGTCCCTAGTCATAGGATTATCGAGACAGGGCATCGATACTCCGGAGTAGACTAGCGTATGCGCTTCTTATCCCAGTGTAGGAGATGGTCTGTCCTATAGCCGTCAGTACGTCGTACTTGAGATAGTATGCGGGTGCTCGTTAGGTTACGAGTACACTGGACAGGACTCATCGGGAACTGTTGGTTGGTACTATACCTATCGTCAGTTATCAGTTCCCAGGTGACATGAGTACAGCTTAGTCCGCTGACTTGACACTGTCACTTCGCCTCGAGTGTGTTCCCACTGTACTTAGATTACTACCCTACCACGGCTCAAAGGAGTCGTGCAAACAGGTAGTAGTTGGGTGCAGTCCCGAAGCACTTGGAGGCAGTGACGGTTAGACAGGATTCGTCTCTCCCGGTATTGGGGGTTTACATCGCGCTGTGTCTAGGAGAGCCATTACACGTGTAGTCCCTGACCAGGGCAAGCGAGATATAGTGGTAGGTTTCCAGTGTTATCTCAGGGTGTTCTGGGCTACACTCCGACACGACTTGTACCGCTAGTAGGGGACTGACGTTTACCTCCCCCTAGGCCCGCCATGCGATGTATCAGACGAACAGACCGGACTGTACGGAGATTGTCACATTCAGGCTCAGTAGGAGTTCAGATGGGTTTCACCGCGTCAGTCTTCTTGTCGGCATCTACCTGGGGACCGTTACGCACAGCTAGTGCCGCTTGCGGTCTGTGGTTAAACCCACTGCCAGCGTAGTGTAGAGTCTTTAGAGTCCCACACAGAAAGCTATTCGCCTTTAGGCAAAAGAGTAGAGGTCGCATGGTTTTGCGACAGGTCGCATGGTTTTGCGACAGGGTTCGGTCACATCCGTGCACTTGTGGACGTTTGGTGTCCGGACAGTTAACACTAGCGGGCTTTGGTTTAAGCCAGATCCTAGTGTACATTTTGGGATTGGTTTTATCTCGTTTGTATTCGTGTTCCTCGGAACGCGGATGCGGGTGTGTATGCACAGTTGACAGAGAGACAGAGGCAGAGGATTCTCATTGGGGTTGTTGACTGTTGACTATTGACTTTTGCTAAACCCTAATGAGAATAAGAAATATAATTAACAATAATATTAATTAAGTATTATAGTGACATGGTTGTTGAGGGGTTGACTTTGTTGACTTGTTGACTTTGTTGACCGGTTGACTAGGTTGGACTAGTTGACCATCATCATGATAATGGCTATCATTTCATGGCACAGACTTTTGCTTGCTTGCTTGTTTTTGCAAAATGAGTGCATGAAATGATATAGCCATTTTGACTTGAACCATCACACAATACTTGATTACTATTTTTGTTTTGATGGTTTTGGATTATGAGAGCTTGGATGGCAAAAGTGTTACTCACTCTCTCATTTCATTTCTCTCTCTTGCTTGAGCTCTCCCTCTTGCTCTTCCTCTTGCTCTCTCTAGCTCAAGGCAACACCCTCTCATGAGTTGAGAAACATTGCCTTAGAGATAAAAGAAAACCCATATCACTTCTCTACTCATCTAGTTCACAAGGTTTAGCAAACCAAGTGTTTTAGTTTCTTCAAGTTCGAAGAAGAAGCCAAAGGTAGAAGTTTCCAGGTGGATCCATCTTCGGTGTAAGGAGAAGACGAGGTGAGGCCGATCCGTACACCGGAAAGAGTTGAAGACGGAGGAGTTCAAGAAAGGTATAGCCCCCTAACCGAGTAGGTAAAACTCTTGTTAGGTTGTTAGTTAGTTGTTTAACAAGGATCCGTATTTTGAGTCTATGTTACCACCTCTTGAAAAATCGTTTTTCATCATTTCCGCAAGCCCGTAAGTACCGGGAGAGGTAACGTGGACTTAAAGTGGTATCAGAGCCTAGTTAAACACTATCTAACATGTTAGCAAAGTAAGTAGAAATTCGATCGGAGAAAAAGTCGCGAAACGAACACGTAAAATCAACTTTCTGTCGAATTTTTCCTCTGTTCTAAAAATAATAAATCTTGCCTTAAAATTCGACTCAGGGTTTTTATAGCACACTGTAGGAAAATGGTCCAGAGAGCTGATCAACGCGCCGCGGAACCGCGGCAGGAGCTTGCTCCCGCCGCGGATCCACGGCCGAGTTGACTCGGCCGTGGACGATTTTCCTTGCAGTGTGGTTCTGGGATTGTTTTGGGATTTTTACAATATGATTTTTCTGCCCAGATTTTCCAAAAAGAAAACATTGTTTTTGGGGCCTAAAAATCTGTATTTTGATCGAACTTCTAAAGACTTAAGCTGACGGGTATATATCTGTGATGTGTTATATGTATTGAACGTCCGCTAATCGCTATACGTCGATTAGTGGGGGTTATACATATCTGTGATCTGTAATGTTGATGGTATGTGTATATGAATTCATTGGATTGTCGTGGATGAATAGCCGGAGGTTGTGAGATGAGAGTTTTTCCTTTTATCTTTCAATTCGTGTAATATGTAAATTGATGTAATATTATTTTTGGCCGCACAACCGGGTCGGGGTTGTATAATTTCTTTTTACTGTTTTTTCTCCTAGGATAGACCCAAGGTGGGGTGCATAAATTCCCGGGTATCTCGAAGTGCCGAGTGGCCTACTCACGTCGTTGAGGGAGGTTTCTCCGCTTCGGATATTTGGCGGGTAGTTTGCCGCACCCGTAGGGGTCTAGGATGGGGTATTGGCTATTCATCGCGACCGTGTAATCCGCTTTTCGTTACAGGCTCGTACGAATTGCGGATTCCTAGTATATCCAATGTGTTCATCTGTGATCTGAAATGGCTATCATTGCAATATATCTATATATGATATTATTTAGGCGTTGCTTATGTTTTGCATCCGCGCTAGTCCAGCCCCCGTTCTGTCGTTAGTTAAGTAACCAACGGGTAATGACGGGGCCCCGTGGCGAATGCGGATGGCATAAGCGTACGTCATATTTTGGTTGTTTTCTGCAATGGTAGGATTAAATGATGGGACGCATTGGAATTAATGCATAAAAAAATAAACCAAGTAAAAGTCGTTGGAACACTTTCAAAACCACTCGGTTTCTTTTCAAAAATAACTTTTAAACGCGGAGCTTAAGCCACTCCTTTTAAAAGCTATCTCGTTCCTTCGATTATATCAAGTTCACTACGTTCACGGTTTCGCCAAAACCATTCGTAGCCCTCCGTCGTTTCACATGAATGGTCAATAAGTATTCAAGCTATGTATGTTGGCCAAAGTCAAGGCATAGTGATTGGTAGCTATTGGGTATTCATGTGCAGCATAGATAGATGTGTTGGTTTGGGGCAGTCGTTCTACCATTTTGGCTAAAGTCAAGGGTATATGCGGATGGGCTCAAATTAACCTGGAGAATGACGGGTAGAACTTGACATGTGACTTATGATATTTTGGCCAAAGTCAAGGTCATAAGAGCATGGGGCAAAAATCCACATCGGGAGTTTCAAAAGAACTGAAACTTGCTAGCACTGCATACCATTTGGAGTGTGATGATTCTGGTAGGATTCCTTCAGTTTTGTCACGCGATGATATTTGGATCCCGATCCTACTGTGAGTATATGCTACTCCTCAGGAAATTTCTCACTTAACGATCAATGATATAAACCAAGTAGGTGTCTAGAAAGTTGTTAGCGGGGCTACGCCCCCAGGGAAAAGAGATTATTTAATTAAGGAACTTCGCGAAAGCGTTGGAAAACCTCCCTCGAAGTACCGACACCAGCCAGGCCGAACGGTTAAGCAAGTATTGTACGGTGAGATTGATCCTGACTAATTCTTCCTTTTTGGTTTGAGGGGGGATTCGAGAGACAGTGGGAGCCATCCTATTTAGAAATTAAAAACCACTCTAAACTTGCAAGAGCATCATGCTAAAGTGTTTCTTCTCTCTCTCCTAATTGCAGCGACCAAACATTATGACCGGACTTAAGTTACTACTAGATAAAAATATACTAACAGGGCCAAACTACAAAGATTGGCTCAGGAATGTCAAAATGGCAATCACTTATGACAAGTTGGGGTATCTCCTTACCACCAAAGCTCCCCCTGTCCCAGGTCCCAAAACCAGCGTCGTGGATAGGGAAATCCATAAGACCTGGGAAATCGATTGCGCGAAGGCCAAGTGCCTCGTGCTTGCCTCTATGGACAATGAACATCAGAGGAGGCACGAGAATATGGACCTCGAATCCATATTTCTCCATACAAAAGAACTGTATGAAGAGCAATCTCGTATCGCCAGATACGAAGTGTCGAAGAAGTTATTTTCGGCAAGGTTGGCCGTCGGATCATCGGTAGTGGAACACGTGCTTAAGATGATTGGCTTCATAGAGGAGCTCGCGGACCTTGGGACCACGTTGGAGAATGAGCTCTATACGGACTTGATTCTTCAGTCCCTTCCTTCCACTTACACCCAGTTCATCCTGAATTTCAACTTGCAAGAAAAGGAAGTTGAACTTTCAGAACTCCTCAACATGCTGAGGAGTGCAGAGGGCACCCTACAGAAAGGTAGGGAAACATCCACTTTGTTTGTAGGAGGATCTTCCTCTTCTAGGTCCAAGGCGAAAGCCAAGGGAAAGAAGAAGAAAACCCCCGCCAAACCAAGGCGCGGTGTTAGTAAAGTGGATACGAAGGGAAAGGCAAAAGCAACAAAGATAGCGGGGAAACTTGTGGGGAAGGAAGAATGCTTTTACTGTCATAAGAGTGGGCACTGGAAGAAAGAATGCAGGGCTTGGAAAGCCAGAACACAGGATCTGAAGCAAGTTGCGGCTTCAGCTTCATGTGTGTATGTTATTGAAAACTGTCTATCAATAAACTCTACTTCCTGGGTATTGGATACCGGATCAGGATCTCATATCTGTAATTCTTTGCAGGCGTTGAGAAACCGTAGGGTTTTGAAGGCAGGTGACATGACCCTCAAAGTTGCAAATGGAGCTAGCATGGATGCTAAGGCCGTGGGGGACTATCACCTGGGAATGTCAGATGGACATGTTTTGGTTTTACGTAATTACTTTTTTGTACCCAACGCAACTTGTAATATCATTTCTGTATCTTTGATTTCTAAAGAAGGTTATGAATTTGCGTTTGTAAGTAATGTTGTAAACATTCACCTTAATCAAGTTCTGATTGGGTCAGGTACATTAAGCAATGGTATATACGTACTAAACCAACCATAGATTTTCAATGTCCAGAATACACACAAAAGAAAGTCTCCGGAAATAAATCAGACTTTCTTATGGCATTGTAGACTGGGTCACATCAATGAGAGAAGGTTGACGAAGTTACATACAGAAGGATATTTGGATCCGCTCGATTATCAATCGTATGCCACTTGTCAATCCTGTCTCAAAAGAAAGATGATAAAGACTCCATTCACTGGACACGGAGTAAGAGCGAGCGAGCTCTTGGGACTCGTACACAGCGACGTGTGTGGTCCAATGTCTACACATGCGCGAAGCGGTTATTCTTACTTCATTACTTTTACGGATGACTTTTCAAGGTACGGTTATGTCTTCTTAATGAAACATAAATCCGAAGCCTTTGGAAAATTCCAGGAATATAAGAATGAAGTAGAAAAACAAACCGGCAAAAGTATCAAGACACTGAGATCGGATCGAGGCGGTGAATACTTGAGTGCTGAGTTCCTGGATTACTTAAAAGAGAATGGAATTCTCTCTCAGCTTACTCCTCCATACACTCCGCAACATAACGGTGTATCGGTGAGACGGAACCGAACCCTATTGGGTATGGTACGGTCCATGATGAGTAACGCTGAGTTACCGCGATCATTCTGTGGATATGCACTAGAATCAGCTGCATACCTTTTGAACCGAGTTCCAACTAAGACTGTGCCTACTACACCATATCAGATGTGGTGTGGGAAGAGACCCTATCTTAATCACATTAAGACACGGGGATGTCCAGCTTTTGTTAAAAAGCAGCATGCGGACAAGCTCGAGGCACGCTCAGTACAGTGCAAGTTTGTGGGATATCCAAAGAACTCCAAGGGATATTTCTTCTATTGCGAAGAGGAACAAAAGGTTTTTGTTTCTCGGCATGCCCACTTCTTGGAAACTTAGTTTTTGGAGAATCAGATAAGTGGGAGCGTAATGGAACTGGAAGAAATTCCAGAACCACGAGCTATTACTGAAAGCTTAGTAGAACCAGAGGGTTCAAAAGAACATGACATTCCTACGCCGCTCCGCAGGAGTAGTAGGCAGTCTCATCCGCCCGAGAGATACTACGGTTTTCTCATAGACGGGGATAGAGAAGATTGCATCATTGATTATGATGAGCTGACTAGCTTCCAGCAGGCCATTCAGAGCGTTGACTCGGTAAAATGGCTGGATGCAATGCGGACCGAAATGGAGTCCATGTACACCAACAAAGTATGGACATTGGACGTTGCTCCAGATGGGGTAAAACCCGTAGGATGCAAGTGGATATTCAAAAGGAAGATTGGTGTAGATGGACAGGTTGAGACCTATAAAGTTAGACTTGTTGTAAAGTGTTTTCGTTAAAGACCTGGCTTGGACTATGAAGAAACCTTTTCTCCAGTGGCTATGCTGAAATCCATTCGGATCCTTCTTGCCATTGCTGCCTTCCATGATTATGAGATTTGGCAGATGCACGTAAAGACCGCTTTTCTAAATGGAAATTTAGAGGAGTGTGTCTATAAGGACCAGCCAGAGGGTTCATTCAGAGTGGGAGCAGCGGAAAGGTGTGCAAGTTGCTTAAGTCTATCTATAGACTAAAGCAGGCATCGCGGAGTTGGAACATCTGTTTTGATGAGACGGTCAAAGAATTTAGCTTTATCAAAAGTCCAGATGAACCATGAATCTATAGTAGATTTGTAGCGAGAACTGTAGTATTCCTCGTTTTATACGTGGATGACATTCTCTTGATAGGAAATGACATTCCTATGCTATAATCTGTCAAAGGGTTCTTGTCACACAGGTTCTCCATGAAAGACCTGGGTGATGCCTCATACATTCTGGGGATCCGGATCTATCGTGACAGATCCAAGAGGATACTGGGACTCTCACAGTCCAGGTACATCGACACCATACTGAAAAGATTCAGTATGGAAGATTCCAAGCGCGGTAATTTACCGGCTTGTTACAGGATCACCCTTTCCAAAGAGATGTCTCCCAAGGCTGATTTGGAAAGGGATCGTATGTCTATTATACCCTACGCTTCTGCGGTAGGCTCTATAATGTATGCGATGTTGTGTACCAGACCAGATGTAGCTTATGCACTGAGTGTGGTAAGCCTGTATCAGTCAAACCCTGGGGAGAAACACTGGATAGCAGTAAAGAACATTCTCAAGTACCTGAGAAGGACGAAGGAGATGTTCTTGGTGTATGGCGGAAAAGACCTCCAGATCGAGGCCTTTGCTGACTCCAGCTTCTAGAGTGACAAGGAAGATTCCAAGTCCATGTCGGGTTATGTCTTTACCCTCAATGGAGAGGCGGTGTGTTGGAAGAGTTCCAAACAGGAAACCGTTGCTGACTCGACGATGGAAGCGGAATATATCGCTGCTGCAGAAGCCGCAAAAGAAGCCGTCTGGATAAGGAAGTTCTTAACTGAACTTCAGGTGGTTCCGTCCATTATTGATCCAATACCTCTGTATTGCGACAACAACGGAGCTATAGCTTTAGCGAAGGAACCCAGGTCCCATCAAAGATCCAGACACATCTTGAGGCGGTATCACCTGATCAGGGAGATCATGGGTCGCCAGGAGATCGAGGTTCGGAGAGTTTCTACGGATGATAACACTGCTGATCCACTCACAAAGGCCTTACCCCAAACTCAGTTCGAGCGGCTGATCGAGATGATAGGTCTTCGATACGCCAGTACATGGCCTTAGTGCAAGTGGGAGATTGTTAGTGTATATGCCCTAGAGGCCATTACTGTATCATACTAGTTTGTATATTACTTAATGGAAGCTTGGGATATTCACCTTGTATAGACAATCTTGCTCAATATAGTAGTATGCTACTTAGTTTGTTTCTACTTTAATGTGTACATGTGTTTATTTTAGTGTATCACCTATACACATTAGTGGAGCCCTTAGGATCTTTGCTTGATTACCAGCGTTGTGATGGCAGTCACACTAGTGGGGGCTGGGTAATCTACAAGCACATCCTTATGCAGGTCCCTAGTCGTAGGATTATCGAGACAGGGCATCGATACTCCGGAGTAGACTAGCGTATGCGCTTCTCATCCCAGTGTGGGAGGCGGTCTGTCCCACAGCCGTCAGTACGTCGTACTTGAGATAGTATGCGGGTGCTCGTTAGTTTACGAGTACACTGGACAGGACTCGTCGGGAACTGTTGGTTGGTACTATACCTATCGTTAGTTATCAGTTCCCAGGTGACATGAGTACAGCTTAGTCCGCTGACTTGACACTGTCACTTCGCCTCGAGTGTGTTCCCACTGTAGTTAGATTACTACCCTACCATGGCTCAAAAGAGTCGTGCAAACAGGTAGTAGTTGGGTGCAGTCCCGAAACACTTGGAGGCAGTGACGGTTAGACAGGATTCGTCTCTCCCGGTATTGGGGGTTGACATCGTGCTGTGCCTAGGAGAGCCATTACACGAGTAGTCCCTGGCCAGGGCAAGCGAGATATACTGGTAGGTTTTCAGTGTTATCTCAGGGTGTTCTGGGCTACACTCCTGTCACGACCCGAAAGTACGGAACATGACCGGCACTTAGGCTACGAACGTCTCAAGGCGTACGTGCTCTAAGTAAGCCGAGCCTAGAAATCCAAACCAAGAAAAGTAGTGGAGTGAAGGAAAAACCATATGTAAATCAACCAGTTTGCAACAAAATATACAACGCCTAAAGGCGAGGATCACAACAGAAAAGGGAACTCAACAGCATGAAACCCAGAGAAATATAACGTGCGACTCTAAGGTCGAAAGAAAGATCAATACTGGTCTTTATCTCAAATATGTACATGTTTGGTTGAGGGAACTTCTAGATACAACCGAAATAATATACAAGTATAGTGATTGGTACGATACAAATAACCCACCACTAGCAAATCACCTGAAAGTCGCTGTGCCCGCAAAGCCGTAATACGGCAACACCTGCAAGAAACTGGGGCACAACGGGGGTGAGTTGCCAACTCGTGAATAGAAACATCTACGAACAGAAAATCGCATGTATGACGCAATCCTAGGTCATACGATCATAAAATATAATCCTCAAATATATAACCAGCATTCTATAACCATGACTAGGGTAACTATCTAACCCAAATGTAATCCCATGTACCCGTGTCAATGTCAGTGCCTCAGGTAGCAAGGTATCAAATGAATGATGTATGAATGCATGAAAAGTATGATCAATGTAATCAGGTCTGTATGTGATCAATGTCTGTATATAGGTGGATCCCGTCCACGTATCACCCAATGACAAAAAGCATCATGCATGTAAATATGAGGATATAGTCAAAATCATGAAAACACATCATGAAACCTGTGTCCAGCATCGGCACGAAACATAGCCTCAATCTCAATATCTCTGATAAGTCTCACTATCTAGGGCGCCGTCAATCCAGACCGACCCCTACCATCAATCTCTAGACCACGACGGTATCCTCCGGATATCCGACGTGTCGGGTAAAATCACCGGTCGGTAGTGCTCCCCTGCCAGACTCAACGCCATTTCCTGCGATCTTCTTGCCCCGGGGTACCGTACCGGGCCCACCATGTACCCGCAATCGGCCTCATCCGCCTACTCGAATCGGGTTTCACATGTCGCTCTCAACACCGAGAAAACACATGGTGGACGTACTGAAATATCATATCAGGGGTAACCGGGTTTTTACAACAATTACATAATCTCTTTGAAATACCCACGGTTCCCAAATCCAGAAATATCATAGAATAACATATCTCAATGCGCATAATCAGAAAACATGATGTATATGACATATCAATAAAGTGCAAGTATAACAGTATATCATGCAACATGGAATAATAGTATGCACATACAAGGGTCATATCCTGCAGCAATAATACTACTGTGTAGTGACATGGCAATTACCGATGAAGATGTGTGTGAACTGGCAAGTAAGTGTACGTCGTACATACGCATCATCGGTAATGGTGCTGGTGTCCTAACAGCATGATGTCAACAATAGAATATGAATCACAATAAGTATGCGATGCAGAACAACAATAATAATAAGCGGAAGCTGAATACCAAATACCAGAATAACTAAACTTCAACTAATGACATAAGAGTCGTATAGCTACACCACTATAAGGCTGAGCTAAAGCTAACAGTAGGTAAGGGAAACCGCCTAACCTCTGAGTCGATACATATATATACATATAGTCGGTGATCCCGCCTCGATAATATCACATCCGATACCGTATTGCTATAATCGGTTATCCCCAAGTCAAGAGTGCGGATCGAACATCAATTACAGCTCGTACGTAAACCCATCGTACGGCATCCCCAAATCTGGGTACGGGTCAATCTCACATTCGTCATGTCATTCATCTAGTATTCTCAATATCACATATCATAATCTGGGTACTGAACCACATCTAGTACAAAGCTAACATCATCACTATCATCATGATCTGACTACTGTTCAACAGTCTCGTATGAAGCGATATCATCAGCACATCTTATTTCAAGGAGTAAACAACGTCCAAGGCGGCCTATCATAAATATCTTGTCACCTCATATCATATCATATCCTATCTTGTATCATAGTCACATGTCGATCATTTTATATATATCACTATTCCTATGGCATTATCATCCAAGACCCGCTAACATATCGGGACGTATATCAAGTACGAATCCTGCCAATCACCGATATCATAATCTTAGATCAACTCTCATTGACTCATCTCAATCCCAAGTATCATCCTCAAATCCGTATGTGAACACATGGTCCCATACCCACGTGAACACATATCTATAAGAATCCCATAACCACATATGTAATAAGGATGTATGCAAGTATGTATGTGTGAATATGTATGTGTAGTGCACCCACTACCCAAGGGTTCGTAACCTTTCACCAATCCAACACACCAATATCCATTAACATTGTTATCGATCCCAAATGACATATAATATTGTAAATGTGTATACGCATCCGTATATATCACGACGAATTGCGGGGGTGCTATACGCCATCCACCCGACTTCTCCCCATAGATATAAATCTACTCACCTTTCTTTATGCGTGCCGGTACCGATGTCACCATTTGCATCTCCAATGCTACGACGCCACGTGGGGTACCTACAAGGATATCACACGCTAAAACACATGAAAACCATGTCAGAAACCAAAATGGTGCACGTTACGCCAATAAGTAAAACCTATCGCCTTGCGTGCAAACACAGCCAATATCTACTGTCGTTGACGTCCAAAAGCCACCCGACAGCACGAATCTTCAAGTACCAAAAACCCATACGAAAACAAGTCGTAAATCATACGCCAACTCATGAAAATCAACCCAGATTCTACCCTGATTGGGATCAGACAAAACTAGACATACCAGGGGTCAAGTTTACATGAAATAGGGCCGTGCACGCAAAACGATGCAGTTTCACCCTGGTCTGGCCGCAAATTGCGGACAGAAGGGATATATCTGCGGCCTGGTATGGGTGTTGGGGGCTAGGGCTTTGGGTGATGGTTCCAGGGTGCCTGCACAGCCTACTGCCAAGTCAATTTTATTTTAGGAGGTCCGGGTTGATAGCAGTTTCCAGAAAGTTCCAAAAGTCGACGAAATCGCTAAATTACGCCAAGTCGAACAACTCTGGTATTAACTGGAAATCTGGGTAATCTTGGTGACAATGGTCTCAAATACACCTAATAAGGTTACCATAGCAATCGAAACCATCACTTGGCCATATCTTACTCAAAATCACTAAAACTAGCACTAGATCACAAATTAACACTAAATTTCAGCTAAACAACTCTAACTTAACAAGATAGGAGTTGGGTTGTGAGATTATACCTCAAGGGGGGTCCTAGGAGGTAGGAGGAGAGGATGAAGGAAGGAGGGGTGTTGTGCTGCTGCTGGACTACATCTGTTCTACTGAGGTTGCTGGTGCAGCTGATGCTGTTGCTGTTAAGAGGCTGTTTCAGTTGATTTTGTGGTTATTTAGTGGCTGATGTTGTTGTATGGGCTGAGGTTGTTGTTGCTTTGGGGTTGTGTTGCTGTTCCAGCAGCAGCTACAAGCTGATGGGGTTCATGTTATGGTGTTGTTGCAGATGTAGTTGTTTTGGTGGCTGATGTTGCTTCAGCTGCTGATGCTGAAGCTAACCTGCTGCTGTCTTGTGTTGTGAAGTGTTGGTGGTTTAGTTGTGAGGTGTTGGTTTGTGGTGGAGTGAAGTATTTGATGTTGTGTTGAAGTTGTTGATGGGGTGGTATTGATGTTACTGCTGAGCAGCAGCTGATTCTGCTGAAGTCTGCTGATGCTTGGGCTGAAATGTGTTGAGCTGATACATGGTTTCAGCAGCTGATGTAGCTGCAGATGTAGGGTGTTGATAGGGGGGCTGATGTAGCTGATGGGTTGATATGGGGGTTAAAAGTGTTGATGGGAGTGTGTAGGTGTGGGCTATGGTGCTAGGGGCTGGTGTAGGGCTGCTGAATATTGTTGCCGATGCAAATGGGTGGCTGATGTAAGGTTTCAGCTGTGATGTTGGCTGAAGTTGTTTTGAAGTGGTGTGATGTGTGAGAGTGAGAGGTAGTATGAAAGAGCACAAAGGATAACGAAAATTGAGAGGGATCATGGCACACTCTAGCCACCTCTCTCTCTCCCCCACCAGTGCTAGCTTACACAAGCCACAAAGCCATCATTGCTCACCCTCTCCTACACAAGTCAACCCTAACCAATTTAAACAAAGCCACACCCCTAATTAAGCTCACTAACTTAACCAAAAGGTTCAACCTACCATGGTCATCTAAACATGGTCCAACCCTAGGCTACCATGACCAAAACATGAACAAGTGTAACAAGTATAGAAAATGTCTTGTGCACATTTTTGCACAGCCAAAAATACAAATTAGCGATTTTTAATCGCGGTTAACACCAAAATAGCATTTACGTAACCATAAAAGCTTAAAAATGACATATTTCCACAAAATACCCTATTTTAGAATTTTCCAAAATTTTCTCCGGAATTTTCACCATTTATCGGTTTTTAATTATACCGACTATTAAAATATTCATTAAAAATTAATATTAAATTATGAAAATTCCCAAAAATAATATTTTATTTTTTTGAAATGTTACAGTGTTCCCCCCTTAAAGAAATTCGGTCCCCGAATTCAAATTTAAACCCCCAAATTCTAAAAACATTTCAATAAAATGTCCAAGTCAACGGGGCTCCGAAATCATCAACACATAAAAGGCATCATAGCGCAATACATGCGCATGAGCAACGAGCAGATAACCCGAAATCAAAACTCCGTCAAGCATCTCGCAATCATCGGAGTCAGTGTGAAAACACGAATGCCAAATCTAAGGAAAAAACCGATATGCTAGAAATCAGAACTGTACAGGTAAATACATGAAGGAAATGCATGCCCAAATTCTTTAAAGTCGATGTACAATGCGCATAACACTGTACAGTGGCGGAAGTCTTTATAAGAAAATAGCCATATACGTATATATCTTTTGTTTAGTATGCACGACCCGCCGTTTTAAAAACAATTTAGAAGGGTTCCCTCGTTCCAAACGTCTCGTGTCGCATCAGACACGTATGTAAATAATGAGACTATAGCCCGCTTTTGGAAATCCCTTGAAATCTATTAATGCATGCGAAATATATCCAGGCACTATCCTCTGACTAGTCCTACTCAGTGCCAAAACAAATCGCAATATCATAAACGTACTGCTCAATAAGAAATCAATCCCAAAATGTGCATAAGAATACTACGTGCGTCCGGTGCGCACAGAAATAAAAATCCATAAATGTGCCATACATGCGCACAGAAACAACGTCTAAGTGCATCGGGTGTGTACGAAGCATCTGTCATGGGCCACGTGTGTGCCTGACAGCAAAAACAGGTGCATCTGACATGCACGAAGAATCTCGATTTAGTGCATCTGGCGTGCATCAAAATCGCATTTCATAACATGCGCCCAACATGCGCTAAAAATCCAAATCCGGTGCATCCATCATGCACGAAATCATGAAACCCAACATCAAGCGCCGAACATGCGCAAATCCAATCAGGTGCATAAGATGCACAAAATATATACCGAGCATCACCCTTGAAATCGAGGTCCAGTGCATCCAAGTGCACAAAATACATGTCACTGCACTGCAAGCATATGTAAACTATACAGAGTGCAAAAACCAAATTTTGTGCGTGCATACGCACAAAATCAACTCAATGTATAAAACCCATAAAATCACAAACATGTGAAACCAAGGCACGAAAATGATATCAAGTGCAACAACTGTGCGGAAATCGTAAATCCTCAATCATTCAAAATCAACTCATGCGAATAAATCGTCCAAAATACCGAAATCAAGTATGGCGGAATAGTTCCGCTCAAGCGCATCCTCCAAGAATCTCTGGCCAACTGTCGTGATTACTCATAGCATATCTCGTCGACGATCCTGAACTCTGGCCTACTGGTGTGCGTAACATGACCACTCCTGGGTCCAAGTCTTCTCTGTGGATTACCAGTCTCACGATCCATCGGCTCATCGGCCCTGTCAGACGTGCTAACGGGGACGATTCCGTTTTGGCACTTCTCTGGTCATCTCTTGGTCAATCATCACGACCACTCGCAAAGCAGTATGTCACTGGCGACGGCCTCTGGCTCTCCGAATGCACGTGATGCACCTGATCCTAGGTGCAAATATCATTGCAGCAGTGTTCTGGAAGGAATCCTGCTCAAGGTCGCTTCCAAATCTCGTCTCTGCCAATTGTCCGGGAGTCATCGTCCTTTACTATATCTGTTTCTTGTTCTGGAACGGCCACATACTCATCGCGACTCCTTCTGGAAGGTATATCCAAGTACAATGCCTCGGCATTCGTATCGCATCTCTGGTGTGGCGGAGTGGAACGTTATCCTATCCAGATCTTGAACGAACCTCTTACTCCACTTTTCTCTGATGTCGACTGCTTCGGAATCGCCTTGTCGTGGCTGCATGGACAGAGCTCCAACGGCTATCCTCGTATCCGGAGTTTCCCAAGAAGTGCATCTCACCATCTAGCATCCGAATTAAGTCGAGCTATCCGATCAATTTTGTCAAGACCTCATAATCCCCCAAGAGCTCAACATCTTGGGTACAGTATAATAGTATTAAGTACATACCACAGCATCGGTGGTCCAGCCGTAGAAGGGCAAACCCAAGCCTCACTAATGGCGCCGCAGAACTGCCGCAAACCCTAAGGTTCAAGGGCTTTCACACGGTCATTATGTCGAGTTAGGGTTTCATTCTTCTAGAGGGACCATAGAATTGCCTGCCTGTCTTCCCGAATACTTTAAACTTGGAATAATAGGTTTCTGACATCCGATCGTCTCTGTCGACTCTCAACGTCTCCGCGTGAAGTCATCTCAGCTAGAATCAATCTATCTGAAGACCTCGCCTCGGGGTAGCGAACAAACCACACGTCCTAGTCATTCATCCTTGGTGACTAGCGGCCTTCTATCATCTCTTAGTACAACTCGTACTTTAATAGCTCCGACATCTGGGGCAATATCTCGTCATTCGCAGCAATAACTGGCTCACTCCTCTGCACGCTGAACAGTGCCTCAATCATCATGGATAAGTCATACATCAACGGTCATCGAAATCTGGCTGGCCTCTATCAGTGGCTCAATCCTCTGGTGCCAATCCGCATGTCCGAGTAATCTCATACAGCGATCCATCCACGCTCGTGGCGCGAAACACAGTAAAAAGACACATCTCTACAATCGTGTGTCACCCGAAATTATGCCTCGGTCAGTCCTCGTTTGTAACGAGCTCATGCTGACCGCAATTCTAGCCGTAGATCTCCTTGCCCGTAATCGTGGCAGCAAAACCATAACTGGTACCGATGAGGCTAGATCAGGAAGGAATATAATACTGAATAAGGAAATGTACATCCTAAGACTTCTTAAGTGGAGTGGCGTATCGTAAATATGCCGCGGACATACCCATGGTACGTCACTCTACTTTAGTCACCTGTTCCATCAACCAAGGGTCATCCTATGCTCCGAAGGTAAAACCTAACGCTCTGATACCAACTTTGTCATGACCCGAAAGTACGGAACATGACCAGCACTTAGGCTACGAATGTCTCAAGGCGTACGTGCTCTAAGTAAGCCGAGCCCAGAAATCCAAACCAAGAAAAGTAGTGGAGTGAAGGAAAAACCATATGTAAATCAACCAGTTTGCAACAAAATATACAACGCCTAAAGGCGAGGATCACAACAGAAAAGGGAACTCAACAGCATGAAACCCAGAGAAATATAACGTGCGACTCTAAGGTCGAAAGAAAGATCAATACTGGTCTTTATCTCAAATAAGTACATGTTTGGTTGATGGAACTTCTAGATACAACTGAAATAATATACAAGTATAGTGATGGGTACGATACAAATAACCCACCTCTAGCAAATCACCTGAAAGACGCTGTGCCCGCAAAGCCGTAATGAAATCCATACGGCAACACCTGCAAGAAACTGGGGCACAACGGGGGTGAGTTGCCAACTCGTGAATAGAAACATCTACGAACAGAAAATCGCATGTATGACGCAATCCTAGGTCATACGATCATAAAATATAATCCTCAAATATATAACCAACATTCTATAACCATGACTAGGGTAACTATCGAACCCAAATGTAATCCCATGTACCCGTGTCAACATCAGTGCCTCAGGTAGCAAGGTATCAAATGAATGATGTATGAATGCATGAAAAGTATGATCAATGTAATCAGGTCTGTATGTGATCAATGTCTGTATATAGGTGGATTCCGTCCACGTATAACCCAATGACAATAAGTATCATGCATGTAAATATGAGGATATAGTCAAAATCATGAAAACACATCATGAAACCTGTGCCCAGCATCGGCACGAAACATAGCCCCAATCTCAATATCTCTGATAAGTCTCACTATCTTGGGCGCCGTCAATCCAGACCGACCCCTACCATCAATCTCAAGACCACGACGGTATCCTCCGGATATCCGACGTGTCGGGTAAAATCACCGGTCGGTAGTGCTCCCCTGCCAGGCTCAACGCCATTTCCTGCGATCTTCTTGCCCCGGGGTACCGTACCGGGCCCACCATGTACCCGCAATCGGCCTCATCCGCCTCCTCGAATCGGGTTTCACATGTCGCTCTCAGCACCGAGAAAACACATGGTAGACGTACTGAAATATCATATCAGGCGCAACAATTACATAATCTCTTTGAAATACCCACGGTTCCTAAATCCAGAAATATCATAGAACAACATATCTCAATGCGCATAATCAGAAAACATGATGTATGTGACATATCAATGAAGTGCAAGTATAACAATATATCATGCAACATGGAATAATAGTATGCACATACAAGGGTCATATCCTGCAGCAATAATACTACTGTGTAGTGACATGGCAATTACCGATGAAGATGTGTGTGAACTGGCAAGTAAGTGTACGTCGTACATACGCATCATCGGTAATGGTGCTGGTATCCTAACAGCATGATGTCAACAATAGAATATGAATCACAATAAGTATGCGATGCAGAACAACAATAATAATAAGCGGAAGCTGAATACCAAATACCAGAATAACTAAACTGCAACTAATGACATAAGAGTCGTATAGCTACACCACTATAAGGCTAAGCTAAAGCTAACAGTAGGTAAGGGAAACCGCCTAACCTCTGAGTCGATACATATATATACATATAGTCGGTGATCTCGCCTCGATAATATCACATCCGATACCGTATTGCTATAATCGGTTATCCCCAAGTCAAGAGTGCGGATCGAACATCAATTACAGCTCGTACGTAAATCCGTCGTACGGCATCCCTAAATCTGGGTACGGCTCAATCTCACATTCGTCATGTCATTCATCTAGTATTCTCAATATCACATATCATAATCTGGGTACTGACCTACGTCTAGTACAAAGCTAACATCATCACTATCATCGTGATCTGACTACTGATCAACAGTCTCGTATGAAGCGATATCATCAGCACATTTCATTTCAAGGAGTAAACAACGTCCAAGGCGGCCTATCATAACTATCTTGTCATCTCATATCATATCATATCCTATCTTGTATCATAGTCACATGTCGATCATTTTATATATATCACTATTCCTATGGCATTATCATCCAAGACCCGCTAACATATCGGGACGTATATCAAGTACGAATCCTGCGAATCACCGATATCATAATCTTAGATCAACTCTCATTGACTCATCTCAATCCCAAGTATCATCCTCAAATCCGTATGTGAACACAGGGTCCCATACCCACGTGAACACATATCTATAAGAATCCCATAACCACATATGTAATAAGGATGTATGCAAGTATGTATGTGTGAATATGTATGTGTAGTGCACCCACTACCCAAGGGCTCGTAACCTTTCACCAATCCAACACACCAATATCCATTAACATTGTTATCGATCCCAAATGACATATAATATTGTAAATGTGTATACGCATCCGTATACATCATGACGAATTGCGGGGGTGCTATACGCCATCCATCCTACTTCTCCCCATAGATATAAATCTACTCACCTTTTTTTATGCGTGCCGGTACCGATGTCTCCATTTGCATCTCCAATGCTCCGACGCCACGTAGGGTACCTACAAGGATATCACACGCTAAAACACATGAAAACCATGTCGGAAACCAAAATGGTGCACATTACGCCAATAAGTAAAACCTATCGCCTTGCGTGTAAACACAGCCAATATCCACTGTCGTTGACGTCCAAACGCCACCCGACAGCACGAATCATCAAGTACCAAAAACCCATACGAAAACAAGTCGTAAATCATACGCCAACTCATGAAAATCAACCCAGATTCTACCCTGATTGGGATCAGACAAAACTAGACATACCAGCGGTCAAGTTTACATGAAATAGGGCCGTGCACGCAAAACGATGCAGTTTCACCCTGGTCTGGCCGCAAATTGCGGCCAGAAGGGATATATCTGCGGCCTGGTATTGGTGTTGGGGGCTAGGGCTTTGGGTGATGGTTCCAGGGTGCCTGCACAGCCTACTGCCAAGTCAATTTTATTTTAGGAGGTCCGGGTTGATAGCAGTTTCCAGAAAGTTTCAAAAGTCGACGAAATCGCTAAATTACGCCAAGTCGAACAACTCTGGTATTAACTGGAAATCTGGGTAATCTTGGTAACAATGGTCTCAAATACACCTAATAAGGTTACCATAGCAATCGAAACCATCACTTGGCCATATCTCACTCAAAATCACTAAAACTAGCACTAGATCACAAATTAACACTAAATTTCAGCTAAACAACTCTAACTTAACAAGATAGGAGTTGGGTTGTGAGATTATACCTCAAGGGGGGTCTTAGGTGGTAGGAGAAGAGAGGATGAAGGAAGGAGGGGTGTTGTGCTGCTGCTGGACTACATCTGTTGCTACTGAGGTTGCTGGTGCAGCTGATGCTGTTGCTGTTAAGAGGCTGTTTCAGTTGCTGTGGTGGTTATTTAGTGGCTGATGTTGTTGTATGGGCTGAGGTTGTTGCTGCTTTGGGGTTGTGTTGCTGTTCCAGCAGCAGCTATAAGCTGATGGGGTTCATGTTATGGTGTTGTTGCAGATGTAGTTGTTTTGGTGGCTGATGTTGCTTCAGCTGCTGATGCTGAAGCTAACCTGCTGCTGTCTTGTGTTGTGAAGTGTTGGTGGTTTAGTTGTGGGGTGTTGGTTTGTGGTGGAGTGAAGTATTTGATGTTGTGTTGAAGTTGTTGATGGGGTGGTATTGATGTTACTGCCGAGCAGCAGCTGATAATGCTGAAGTCTGCTGATGCTTGGGCTGAAATGTGTTGAGCTGATACATGGTTTCAGTAGCTGATGTAGCTGCAGATGTAGGGTGTTGATAGAGGGGTTGATGTAGCTGATGGGTTGATATGGGGCTTAAAAGTGTTGATGGGAGTGTGTAGGTGTGGGCTATGGTGGTAGGGGCTGGTGTAGGGCTGCTGAATATTGTTGCCGATGCAAATGGGTGACTGATGTAAGGTTTCAGCTGTGATGTTGGCTAAAGTTGTTTTGAAGTGGTGTGATGTGTGAGAGTGAGAGGTAGTATGAAAGAGCACAAAGGATAATGAAAATTGAGAGGGATCATGGCACACTCTAGCCACCTCTCTCTCTCTCCCTCAAGTGCTAGCTTACACTAGCCACAAAGCCATCATGGCTCACCCTCTCCTACACAAGTCAACCCTAACCAATTTAAACAAAGCCACACCCCTAATTAAGCTCACTAACTTAACCAAAAGGTTCAACCTACCATGGTCATCTAAACATGGTCCAACCCTAGGTTACCATGACCAAAACATGAAACAAGTGTAACAAGTGTAGAAAATGTCATGTGCACATTTTTGCACAAAAGCCAAAAATACAAATTAGCGATTTTTAATCGTGGTTAACACCAAAATAGCATTTACGTAACCATAAAAGCTTAAAAATAACATATTTCCACAAAATACCCTATTTTAGAATTTTCCAAAATTTTCTCCGGAATTTTCACCATTTATCGGTATTTAATTATACCGACTATTAAAATATTCATTAAAAATTAATATTAAATTATGAAAATTCCCAAAAATAATATTTTATTTTTTTGAAATGTTACAACTCCGACACGACTTGTACCGCTAGTAGGGGACTGACGTTTACCGCCCCTCTAGGCCCACCATGCGATGTATCAGACGAACAGACCGGACTGTATGGAGATTGTTACATTCAGGCTCAGTAGGAGTTCAGATGGGTTTCACTTCGTCAGTCTTCTTGTCGGCATCTACCTGGGGACCGTTACGCACAGCTAGTGCCGCTTGCGGTCTGTGGTTAAACCCACTGCCAGCGTAGTGTCGAGTCTTTAGAATCCCACACAGAAAGCTATTCGCCTTTAGGCAAAAGAGTAGAGATCGCATGGTTTTGCGACAGGTCGCATGGTTTTGCGACAGGGTTCGGTCACATCCGTGCACTTGTGCACGTTTGGTGTCCGGACAGTTAACACTAGCGGGCTTTGGTTTAAGCCAGATCCTAGTGTACATTTTGGGATTGGTTTTATCTCGTTTGTATTCGTGTTCCTCGGAACGCGGATGCGGGTGTGTATGCACAGTTGACAGAGAGACAGAGGCAGAGGATTCTCATTGGGGTTGTTGACTGTTGACTGTTGACTATTGACTTTTTGCTAAACCCTAATGAGAATAAGAAATATAATTAATAATAATATTAATTAAGTATTATAGTGACATGGTTGTTGAGGGGTTGACTTTGTTGACTTGTTGACTTTGTTGACCGGTTGACTAGGTTGAACTAGTTGACCATCATCATGACAATGGCTATCATTTCATGGCAAAGACTTTTGCCTGCTTGTTTGTTTTTATAAAATGAGTGCATGAAATGATATAGCCATTTTGACTTGAACCATCACACAATACTTGATTACTATTTTCGTTATGATGGTTTTGGATTATGAGAGCTTGGATGGCAAAAGAGTTACTCACTCTCTCATTTCATTTCTCTCTCTTGCTTGAGCTCTCCTTCTTGCTCTTCCTCTTGCTCTCTCTCTCTAGCTCAAGGCAACACCCTCTCATGAGTTGAGAAACATTGCCTTAGAGATAAAAGAAAACCCATATCACTTCTCTACTCATCCTAGTTCACAATGTTGGAGATAGTGCCCTCAGAGTCAATTATTAGGTCACAGGTACGTGATTGTAATGATTGAGGGAGGACCTATCCCAGTAGGACAGTCTTGCTCGAGATGATAGTATGCTATCTGGTTTACCTTTATCATCGTGTACTGCTTTAGGTGACATGACACGTCGCTATTACACGTTGATAGAGCCCCTAGGATTCTTGCTTGACCACCAGCAGTATGAGGGCGATCATATAAGTGGGAGCTGGGGGTCTATAAGCTTATCCTTAAAAGGTCCCTAGTCGTGGGAGTTTCGAGACTGGGCATCGATACTCCATTAGTAGACTAGTGTATACAGTCGAGACCCCGACGAGGGGCGGTGGCCGGTCTCACAAGCCACTGGTGTCAGTTGGATCACCTAAGATGTATACAGGTGCTCATTGGGTTATGAGTACACCGGACAGGACTCGCCGGGAACATGCTAGTTGGTCATATACCAGACGTCAGATGGCAGTTCCCTGGTGACATGTGTGCAGGTTTGTTCATCGACCTGGGGATCGTCATTTGTCTCGTGTGAGTTCCCACTGTACTTTGATTACTACCCTACCACGGCTCAAAGGAGTCGTGCAAACAGGTTTTAGTTGGGTACAGTCCCGAGCCACATGGAGGCAGTGAGCGTATCTTCAGGGGTTCGTCTCTCCCGGTATTGGGGGTGAGGTCGTGCTGTGTCTAGGAGAGCCATTACACAAAGTCCTTGGCCAAGGCAAGGAGATTTACTGGTAGGTATTCCAGTAGTATCTCAGGGTGTTCTGGGCTACACTCCGACACGACTTGTACCGCTTTTGGGGGTCTGACTTTTACCAACCCCCTAGGCCCGCCATGCGATGCTCATAGACGAACGGACCGGACTGCACGGATATTGTCACTGACAGGCTCAGTTGGGTGTCGGGGTGAGCTTCCTCATCGACGTCCCTTTTGGTCAATAGCTGGTGGCCCGTCACGTATTGGCATATACCTCTGACGTGCTAGTGGTTAAATCCACAGCCATAGTATTGACGAGTCTTTAGAGTCCACCACATTTTCAGTTACTCAGCTTTCGGGCGAAAGGTTGTAGAGGCCGTATGGAGATATGGCAAGGTCGGATCAGATACGTGCGGTATTGCACGGATCAGGATCGGACAGTCTGTACTATAGGCCGTATGGTTATATGGCAGGGTTCGATCAGATACGTGCGGTATTGCACGGATCAGGATCGAACAAATATTACTATCCGGTTTTGGCATAAGCCGGATTCTATTATAGTACAGTGTAGATTTTGTCTCATTGCATTTGTATTTCGGTCGAAATACAGATGCGGGTGTGTATGCACAGTATCGGGGTTTTCCTGTGATTTATTACGGGACCAGTTTTCTGGAGTTGCCAGTTTGCTTTTCGTTTCGGCCAATTTCCATTGTTCCGTTCATTGGCCGAAGATTGGTGGAGGATGGCTTATTTGCATTGTTGCAAATAGGCATTTGTGGAAGGGGGTCTTTGCATTTTGTTGTATCATGATAGCACCCTCCTTTGACTTGCTTGACTTCATACTTCATGATGGCTTGACTTTGTTAGCATCATGGTTGTTGATGATGGTTGTGGTTGTGTGTGGTTTTTGCTTATGATCATATTCTTTCATGATGCCCTCTTGCATCATTGCTTCCACCCACCCCTTGACCTTACTCTCTCCCTTTTGCTACAAGGGGCCGGCCATTCTTGAGGATGGGATTGATTTTCATTTTGATGTGTGGAGAAAAATATGATACATTCCTTCTTGAGTATGCTCCATTTTTCTCACCTCTCTCCAAGCTCTCTTTTCCTTCACCAATGGCAATTCCACAAACCCCCAAAAATGAGACTTGCTCACTACATATTCTACAACGAACCTTGGGCACGTCGAGTAGCCGGCTTCGTGCCCGAGTTGCCTCGGCATTGAGGTGGGAGCCCGTAAACGATGTAGGCAACGTGGTGCACTTCCGGCGACGAGGAGGAGACGGACGGAGATCCCGCGAGGAGATCGGAGTGGAGATGAAGACCGGAGGACTTGGATCGTCGGTATATCTCTTTCCCATCTTCTAGTTAGCTTAGACTAGTTAATGGTAACGATCCGGAGTTTAGTGCGCGGTGGTGCCGGTTTGCAAAGTCCGCAAAATTTAAGTTATTCACCGCTTCCGCATTCCGGCGTCGGATTGACGGCCGGGGCGCCGCCGTGCACTTACAGTGGTATCAGAGCCTCCCCATTAACTTAGTCTAGCTTTGTGTAATGTGTTTTTGAGTTCCGATCGATCGAAATGTCCAAAAACCCGTATTTGCCCACGACAGTTTTCTGTTAAGTTTTTTTGGTGTCCAAAAATTTTTCAGGTGACAGAAAAGTGATCTACCAAAAAATATAAGAGTTCTGTAAAAATTCGACGATGTAAAGCTACAGTGTGAGCGCGGAACCGCCGCGTAAACCCCATACATGCCGCCCTTCCGCGGCTCACTGTGCACGTCACATCACCAAATTTTTACAGATGTCTTCTGGGTTTATTTCAGGGGTTTTGGAATATTAAAATTGGGCCAATTATTTCTGTGAGTGCTACAGTATTAGTTTGGGGCCCACTTGTTAAAGTTTGATCAATCGGATATTTTAAACACATTTTTCACAGTATTTACATTATATCTGCGACCGTGAATGTCACTCGATCGGTAAATCCGGTCTAACTGCTATAGCCCGGTTAGACGGATTTGCGAACGTGACTTTCACGTTGATGTTCTATGTATTTGCTGTGATGTTGCGGATCGGTCGTGGGGGATAGCCTGGATGCAATGCTAGTACTGTGCTGTTGTATTATGTACATTTGATATTGCGGGGCGAGCGTCCGACATGTGGACTGCCGTCACTGCCTGTTTGTATTATTCTTTTGGGGCACGACCTGGTTGCGGTCGATGTACCCGTTGTATGTATATTTTACTTTCTGTACTAGGATACCCCGCGGAGGGGTGCACGGATAGCCGGGTTCTAGAGGGCAACAAGCCCGCATCTCATGGCATTGAGACGGAGGGGGCTTCACTCTAGGATTGGCGGGCTATTCGCCGCACTCGTAGGGGGTATAGGTTTGACCCAGGAGGGGTGCCCAAGTTACCGGATTCCGTGAAGTGCTGGGTGGTCCATTCACGGTGCTGAAAGGGGCTGCCTCGCTTCAGGTTTTGGCGGGTGACTTGCCGCGCCCGTAGGGGTCTAGGTTTTCATTGCACAGGCTATCCACACGACCAGGGGAACGTCGGGTTTCAGCGGCTCTGTGAAACCCGGGGATCCCAGATATCTGTATTGTTTCTGTGATGCTGTACATTTTCTGTGATGTTGCATTTTTATTCACGCCTTGAGCGAAATATAATATATTGGTATATATATTAGTAGATGTAGTATATGTTTTGCATCCGCGCTAGTCCAGTCCCCGCTCTGTCGTTAGTAAGCTAACCTAACGGGTAATGACGGGACCCAGTGGCGAATGCGGATGGCATATACGTACATCAGTATATTTTCGTTCTTTTTGGTGTGATCAATTGATGGGACTGCGTTGATTCGGATCAATGCAAGTTAAAACAAACCTAATCTGATGTTGTTGGAACACTTTTCAAAAAGCTGTTATTGCAAGGACGTTTACTTTTGTTTTGCATCGTGGTATTCATTGGAATATCCTGCTCCTCAGTCGACGAGGCAAGGGCCGAGATCCCTTCACCGGGAGTGACCCCTTGGACAAAAGTTTGCGTCAGGGCATTAATTTCACTATAGCCGATTGCTTTTGCTTTGCATCGTGGTATTCAGTTGGAATATCCTGCACCCCATTCTACGGGGAAAGAGCCGAGATCCCTTCACCGGGAGTGACCTCTTTAGCAATGGTTTTCGTCACTATATTTTCAAAAAGCTATCCGTTCCTTCAACGATATCAAGTTCATTACGTTAAAGGTTTTCGCCAGAAACCATTCGTAGCCCTCCGTCGTTTCAGACGGGTAGCACGTAGTATTCATGCTATGTTTGTTGACCTTCGTCAAGGCATAGTGTATGGTAGCTGCCTGTTACCTTTCTGCTGCATAGATAGATGCGTTGGTTTGGGACAGTCGTATAGCCTTGTTGACCTTCGTCAAGGGTTTGTACGGGTGGATTCAGATTAACCCTGGATAATGACGGGTAGAACTTGACATGTGACTTATGATTTGTTGACCTTCGTCAAGGTCATAAGAGCATGGGGCAGAAATCACATCGGGAGTTTCAAAAGTACTGAAACTTGCCAGATATGCGCATACCTTCTGGAGTGTGATACCGTGAGCGGATTCCGTCACGTTGTCATGCGATGAGAGTTGGATCCCGATTCCCACTGATGAGTTAGTTTACTCCTCGGGTGACCCCGACTAATTCTTCTTTCAGGTTTGGAGGAGAATTTGAGGTACAGTGGGAGGTTTCCAGATTAGATAAATTGGTGACCATTCTGATCTAGGTTAGAGTGCACGCTGAGTGTTTCTTTTCTCTCTCTCTTTGGCAGCGACCATTGACCCGACCCTAAGACTTTGACTCAGTGACCAAGTTGACCGAACCTTCTAAACACTGGCTTTTGGATTGTCAGAGTTGCAAACCTCATTGCCACTCCTACTTTTACCCTTTTCTCCAGGACACCCCGTTTTACTATGAACGTCCACTTCCATTGGACAAAACCATCGTATGGTTAGATACGAACTCGAAAGAATTTATTCGAGGATGGTTTCCGGTTCTGGAGAAAACGGATAGGATTATTCAGTTGTCTTTTCCTTTTACCCTCTCTCAGGTTACGAGTACTCCTTGGTTTAGGGGTAGTACACCTATTACGCAAATTGGATTGTCTTCTTCCAAACCTTAGGCTGGTGCCGACCGGTAGGGAATGAAGAAAACCAATTAGCATAACGATGGTGTGCAGAAGGTATTAAGTTAAGACAAAGCAAGGGATTGGTAAGAGGGCAAAGTAAATTGCAACAGATATTCACGACCAAACCAGGTATTTCATTACCACTCCCAAATCACCTTTGTATTTCTCCAGAACACTCCGTATCACTACGAAGATCCACAGTTTATTGGATACTCCATCGTATGGTTATATACGAACACGAAAGGAATTTATTCCAGTTCGGGGATGGATTCTGGTTCAGGAGAAATAGGAATAAGGTTTATTCGGTTGTCTTTCATCTTCACCCTCTCTCATTGCGAGTGTTCCTAGGATTGGGACAGTACACCCATTATGCTTATTGGATAGTCTTCTTCCAAACCATAGGCTGGTGCCGAACGGTAGGGAAGGAAGAAAACCATTTGGCCTAAAAGGGTGTGCAGAAGGTAAAGACTAAAGACATATGAAGGGATTTGGAGAGGTGACAAAGAACTATACGGTTACAGTCGTGAATCTGGAAGAGGCATTACTAGGAATACCAGGATACCCCATCGAAACATTTCAATGTTTCAGTTTCACTGTGTACTGTTAATAGAAAACTGATTTCCCGATTAGATACTTACTCCAGGGTATGTATTTACCAGATACGATTCTCACATCTGTATGGTTTTACAGATGATGAGTGGGAGTAAGTTATTGGGAATTGGGTGATTATCCTCATTATATCGGGATTCGTTGTAATCGGTGATATTTGAGGAAATCACCTGGGTTGTTTGCCGGTCGGCAAATATTTGGTTTTGAATATCCGCTGTTATGCACCAATTTCAAATTGATATATCTGTACGTCTATTTTCATAGAGTGAGATATACCTTTTGATATTATGTCGATGACATTTACCTATATCAGTGGATGGTTAGGTAAGGAGCATTAAACAGCGGTGTAATTCTTCTTAACCATAAGTACAGTTTTCAACCTACGACACACAGTGAATGAGTTATCAGACTCAAGGGACTTATACAAAGTATTGTATGTTGTCCAGGGTCCATCAGGACAGAGGGGTTGGTCCTCATACTATATTCTGTTTACTTTTAACTTCTCTAGTTCTTAGACATGTGTTTCGTAGAAACACAGGGTCTAAGTTTTGAGGAGTTATAGGTATTTGAATAGAGTAGAGAACCAGGTGTAGCAAGTATCGGGATTCTTCAAAGTGATCGAAGATGTAGATACTTGTGTATGGTATTCAGTTGATAGTAATGATAAAGAGATCTTTCTTCTCTTTCAGGTTACTCATAATTGGAAGTATTCCTAAGTTGAGTAACGCTGATCGGCCTCCTTCCATTTAGTTGACATGCGCTGGGGACAGCTGCATGATTTGAATCTGGTTCAATTAAATCAGTGCCTCTGTTTCTATACTGGATATAGAACAGTTCATATCTTAACGATGTTAAGGTACGGGGAGTTGTCCGGTTTATGATTAAAACCAGACACTGGACAACTCAAGGCACGTTTCTGTAATGGCTGTTTGTGGGTTGACCCAGGCTATGACGAGGGTTGATTTTCTACCATCTGGATGAACAATAGTGATATTGTTCTAGACTCGCCACAGTTTTATTAAAGATGGATTTTTTCAGAAAACAGTAGTGGGAGTATGGTAGAACTGGAAGTGATTCCAGAACCACAAACGATTACTGAAGATTTGATAAGGAACCTAAAGATTCAATCTGGATTGACATTCCATTGGCCACTCCGCAGATAAGGTGGGTAACTTCAGGCACCCGAGAGGTACTACGGTAGCCTCAAGGACGGTGACAGGGAAGTTCTTGTTTACCCACAATTACCATTGCTGTTGTTCCAGGCTGCGAGACCCAGCGGGAGGATGAGTATAGCGTCATTCTAAACTAGTTTTAGAAGTGCACGTCTATATGACTCTGCCAGAGGGTTGTCGTAGTCAGTGGGAGCAGCGGAAGCATTGGTGGACAGGTAGCTTATGTCTATTTATAGACTAGAGCAGATGTAGTGGAGAAAGATCATCTATTTCTGACGTGACAGTCATGGGTTTGACTTCATCAGAATAGGGGATGGATCTGTTGAGAAGGTAGTAGGGTGTGATATCCTGGTATTTGGATGATATACACAGAGTAGGAAAGGAAACTCCTACACTACGATCGGTTATAGTTTGGTCGTCACACAGTTGTTTCTCCACAAAGGAAATGGATTTTATATCAGACATACTGGTTACTAGATCTATGGTCTTAGATCTAGATTTGGGTGGTTTCCCAATCAGGGTACTTGACAGCGTTTTAAGAGTATTTAGGATGGACGACTCCTGGCACGGTAGTGTACCTGCAGGTAATGGAGTCACCCTCTCCAAAGGTGTCTTACAGACTAAAGGGGAGAGGGACGGGCATGATTGGCAGATCACTTGCTCAGGCAATTGAGTCAATCGTGAGATGTCAAGTACCACACCAGATGTTGTTCTTGCACTAGATGCAATAAGTTGACATTAATCCAATCTTGGAGAAACAGTCGGAAGCAGTTTTAGAACATAAGTGGATGTTCTAGGGAGATGATAACGACAGCCTCATTCAGGAGACAGTTATCATTCCAGGCTTCCAAGGTGACATGGACGACAAGAAGGTTGTCAGAGTTATAGTTTTCCTTCTGATGAGGGGCAGTATTTTGGACAGGTGGTCCAAGGCAATACTGAGGGAGGCATGGCGCGCAGGATACTGATTAAGTTCAGTTGACGATATAGTCTAAGAAGTTTGGATTTGGAGTTCATTTATGAGCTATGTCCCATCAGACATCCAGACACATTCTAAGACAGGTATTGCTCATTTCGGGAGATAGGTTTCTCCGCGAACTTGAGATATAGAGAGACATAGAAAGAAACAACTAAGCGGATCCACTCACTGAGGCTATTCCTCGAACGCAATAGTTCCGCAAACGAGCTTTGTGAGACTGACTAGTAGAGGAGTTGGGTGTTCGGTATCACACGGGTTGTGAGTATGCGACATCCCAATAATTAGCCTTGAGTGCAAGTGGGAGATTGTTGGAGATAGTGCCCTCAGAGTCAATTATTAGGTCACAGGTACGTGATTGTAATGATTGAGGGAGGACCTATCCCAGTAGGACAGTCTTGCTCGAGATGATAGTATGCTATCTGGTTTACCTTTATCATCGTGTACTGCTTTAGGTGACATGACACGTCGCTATTACACGTTGATAGAGCCCCTAGGATTCTTGCTTGACCACCAGCAGTATGAGGGCGATCATATAAGTGGGAGCTGGGGGTCTATAAGCTTATCCTTAAAAGGTCCCTAGTCGTGGGAGTTTCGAGACTGGGCATCGATACTCCATTAGTAGACTAGTGTATACAGTCGAGACCCCGACGAGGGGCGGTGGCCGGTCTCACAAGCCACTGGTGTCAGTTGGATCACCTAAGATGTATACAGGTGCTCATTGGGTTATGAGTACACCGGACAGGACTCGCCGGGAACATGCTAGTTGGTCATATACCAGACTTCAGATGGCAGTTCCCTGGTGACATGTGTGCAGGTTAGTTCATCGACCTGGGGATCGTCATTTGTCTCGTGTGAGTTCCCACTGTACTTTGATTACTACCCTACCACGGCTCAAAGGAGTCGTGCAAACAGGTTTTAGTTGGGTACAGTCCCGAGCCACATGGAGGCAGTGAGCGTATCTTCAGGGGTTCGTCTCTCCCGGTATTGGGGGTGAGGTCGTGCTGTGTCTAGGAGAGCCATTACACAAAGTCCTTGGCCAAGGCAAGGAGATTTACTGGTAGGTATTCCAGTAGTATCTCAGGGTGTTCTGGGCTACACTCCGACACGACTTGTACCGCTTTTGGGGGTCTGACTTTTACCAACCCCCTAGGCCCGCCATGCGATGCTCATAGACGAACGGACCGGACTGCACGGATATTGTCACTGACAGGCTCAGTTGGGTGTCGGGGTGAGCTTCCTCATCGACGTCCCTTTTGGTCAATAGCTGGTGGCCCGTCACGTATTGGCATATACCTCTGACGTGCTAGTGGTTAAATCCACAGCCATAGTATTGACGAGTCTTTAGAGTCCACCACATTTTCAGTTACTCAGCTTTCGGGCGAAAGGTTGTAGAGGCCGTATGGAGATATGGCAAGGTCGGATCAGATACGTGCGGTATTGCACGGATCAGGATCGGACAGTCTGTACTATAGGCCGTATGGTTATATGGCAGGGTTCGATCAGATACGTGCGGTATTGCACGGATCAGGATCGAACAAATATTACTATCCGGTTTTGGCATAAGCCGGATTCTATTATAGTACAGTGTAGATTTTGTCTCATTGCATTTGTATTTCGGTCGAAATACAGATGCGGGTGTGTATGCACAGTATCGGGGTTTTCCTGTGATTTATTACGGGACCAGTTTTCTGGAGTTGCCAGTTTGCTTTTCGTTTCGGCCAATTTCCATTGTTCCGTTCATTGGCCGAAGATTGGTGGAGGAGGGCTTATTTGCATTGTTGCAAATAGGCATTTGTGGAAGGGGGTCTTTGCATTTTGTTGTATCATGATAGCACCCTCCTTTGACTTGCTTGACTTCATACTTCATGATGGCTTGACTTTGTTAGCATCATGGTTGTTGATGATGGTTGTGGTTGTGTGTGGTTTTTGCTTATGATCATATTCTTTCATGATGCCCTCTTGCATCATTGCTTCCACCCACCCCTTGACCTTACTCTCTCCCTTTTGCTACAAGGGGCCGGCCATTCTTGAGGATGGGATTGATTTTCATTTTGATGTGTGGAGAAAAATATGATACATTCCTTCTTGAGTATGCTCCATTTTTCTCACCTCTCTCCAAGCTCTCTTTTCCTTCACCAATGGCAATTCCACAAACCCCCAAAAATGAGACTTGCTCACTACATATTCTACAACGAACCTTGGGCACGTCGAGTAGCCGGCTTCGTGCCCGAGTTGCCTCGGCATTGAGGTGGGAGCCCGTAAACGATGTAGGCAACGTGGTGCACTTCCGGCGACGAGGAGGAGACGGACGGAGATCCCGCGAGGAGATCGGAGTGGAGATGAAGACCGGAGGACTTGGATCGTCGGTATATCTCTTTCCCATCTTCTAGTTAGCTTAGACTAGTTAATGGTAACGATCCGGAGTTTAGTGCGCGGTGGTGCCGGTTTGCAAAGTCCGCAAAATTTAAGTTATTCACCGCTTCCGCATTCCGGCGTCGGATTGACGGCCGGGGCGCCGCCGTGCACTTACACACAAGGTTTAGCAAACCAAGTGTTCTAGTTTCTTCAAGTTCGAAGAAGAAGCCAAAGGTAGAAGTTTTCAGGTGGATCCTTCTTCGACTCAAGGAGGCGACGAGGTGAGGCCGATCCGTACACCGGAAAGAGTTGAAGACGAAGGAGTTCAAGAAAGGTATAGCCCCCTAACCGAGTAGGTAAAACTCTAGTTAGGTTGTTAGTTAGTTGTTTAACAAAGATCCGTATTTTAAGTCCATGTTACCACCTCTTGAAAAATCGTTTTTCATCATTTCCACAAGCCCGTAAGTACCGGGAGAGGTAACGTGGACTTACAGTTTTGATACTGGAAACTGCCAAATGTTTGTGTAGAAGCAATGTCTAGGGAAGGTGCAAAAGTCGGGTAGGATTGGTAGGAATTGAATTGATGGGTTTCCTACAGCACCACTACAAGGGTTTGGAGGCAACACACATGCCATATTTAAAATTTATATGGTGCTAAAGAAACTTTCTTAAGAATCATGCTAGAAAATTTAGGGCAACATAAACACAAGTAGTAAAAGCTAGGGTTTTGAGAGTACAACCTTTGTAGCTCCCTACGCTAGACTCCTTGGCTACTTGAGGGTTGTGAAAAAGGTTCGCTTGAGATCCTCTAGGTCCACGACGATCCACCCGGTGTATTCGGCGGCTCCCTATTTAGTGCTATGCATGGTTCCTCTTGGGCATACATATATCCAACAATCTCCCACTTGCACTAAGGCCAGTTATTGGCGTATCTCATACCCAACATCTCAAAAGTCGCTCATGCCGCGGCTGAGGGAGGGCTTTGGTGAGTGGATCCGCGGCATTATTCTTTGTGTCCACTCTCCTAATCTCGATCTCGCGGCGATCTACAATCTCCCGGATCAAATGAAAGCTCCTCAGGATGTGTCTGGACCGCTGATGGGACCTGGGCTCCTTGGCTAACGCCATAGCCCCATTATTATCACAATACAATGGTATTGGATCAATAATGGTTGGAACTGCTCCTAGCTCCGAGATGAACTTCCTCATCCAGACGGCTTCCTTGGCGGCATCATTCGCAGCAATATACTCAGCCTCCATCGTAGAGTCTGCAACGGTATCCTGTTTGGAACTCTTCCAACTTACCGCCCCTCCATTAAAGGTAAATACAAACCCGGAGATAGATTTGCCGTTGTCCTTATCGCTCTGGAAGCTCGAATTGGTAAAGGCCTCCATTTGCAGATCTCCATTACCATACACCAAGAACAATTCTTTAGTCCTTCGCAAGTACTTAAGAATGTTCTTCACAGCTAACCAGTGATTCTCCCCTGGGTTGGATTGATACATGCTTACAACACTAAGTGCATAAGCTACATAAGGGCGTGTACATAACATCGCATATATTATAGATCCTACTGCCGAAGCATAGGGTATAATGCTCATGCGAGCTCTCTCTTCATCGGTCTTTGGGCAAGAGTCCTTAGAGAGAGTGACCCCATGGCAAGCGGGTAATGCACCCCGCTTGGAGTCTTCCATACTAAACCTTTTTAGGATGGTGTTAATGTACCTGGTTTGGAACAATCCCAATAACCTCTTGGATCTATCCCTATAGATCCTAATGCCTAGAATGTATGTGGCATCACCCAGGTCCTTCATGGAGAACCTTAGTAATAAAAAAGATTTGACCGACTATAGCATAGAAATATCATTTCCTATCAGAAGAATGTCATCCACGTACAATACGAGGAATGTGACGGCTCTCCCTACAGCCTTCTTATAAACACAAGGTTCATCTGGATTTTTGATGAAATCAAACACTTTGATGACATCATCGAAACAGATGTTCCAACTCCGTGATGCCTGCTTTAACCCATATATGGATTTAAGCAATCTGCATGCTTTCCCGCTGCTCCCACTGTCAATGAAGCCCTCTGGCTGATCCATATAAACGCATTCTTCTAAATCTCCATTTAGAAATTCCGTTTTAACGTCCATCTGCCAGATTTCATAGTCGTAATGAGCAGCAATAGCAAGCAGGATACGAATGGATTTAAGCATGGCTACGGGAGAAAAAGTCTCTGTAAGTGCACGGCGGCGCCCCGGCCGTCAATCCGACGCCGGAATGCGGAAACGAAACTTTTCTAAAAACTAGAAACCGGCACCACCGCGCACTAAAAACCCGGATCGGGCCATTAACCTAACTCTAGCAAACTAGAAGATGGGAAGAAAGCTATACCGAGCGATCCGTGTCCTTCGGTCTTCGGCCTCCACTCCGATCTCCTCGTGGAATCTCCGGTCTTCAGCTCCTTGTCGGAACGGGCACCACATCGCCAAGTTCTTTTACGGGCTCCCACCTCTGGACCGAGGCAACTCGGGCACGAAGCTGGCGAGTCGACGTGCCCAAGGATGCTGTAAATGAAGTGTAGAAACACTTTGCCTCATGGGGTTGTGATGTTGCTATTATGATGGAGAAGAGAAAGAATGAACTTTGGAGAGAGGTTGAAATGGAGCTATAGAATTTTGTGGCAAGCAAAGTGAGATGAATAATTTCCCCACACTAAAATGAACCTCTCTCTCCTCACCAAGTAGTGTCCGGCCACATCTCCATGGCAGAGGCAAAAAATGAAAGAATAAAAATGAGAAGAAAAGCCATGATAATGATAAGAAAATGGTCACACCATTTTCCAAATCAATCCTATCCAAATCCTTTCTCATTTAATGCTTATGAAAAGATGAAAAAGGAATCTAATGATTCAAGAACCAACATGAAGCCACAAATACAAATAACCCCCTCCACAATGCTAATTTGCACAATTTTCAAATTAGCCCCTCCATCAGAAAAATCCGGCCGTGAAGGAACAAAGGAAAACTGGCCGAAACGGAATGCAAACTGGCAACTTCAGAAAAATGATCCAGTAATAAATTACAGGAAAATCCCGCGACTGTATATACATACCCGCATTTGTATTCCCACTGAATACAAATGCAAAGAGACAAAATCTACACAGTACAATACTAGGATCCGGCTTAAAACAAAGCCCGCTAGTATTATCCGTCCGATCATGATCCGTGCAATACCGCACGGATAAGATTGAACCCTGCCATATCTCCATACGGCCTCTACAGCGTTTCGCCCGAAACTTGAGAAAACGGTCTGTGGGGGACTCTAAAGACTCGTCGATACTTTGGTTGTGGATTTAACCACTAAAACGTCAGAGGTATTAGCCATACGTAACGGGCTACCGGGTATTGACCAAAAGGGACATCGATGAGCGAACTCATCCTGACACCCTACTGAGCCTGTCAGTGACAATATCCGTACAGTCCGGTCCGTTCATCTATGAGAAACGCATGGCGGGCCTAGGGGGTTGGTAAAAGTCAGACCCCCAAAAGCGGTACAAGTCGTGTCGGAATGTAGCCCATAAAACCCTGAGATATTACTGGAATACCTTGCAGTAAATCTCCTGCCTTAGACAAGGACTTCGTGTAATGGCTCTCCTAGACACAGCGCGGCCTCACCCCCAATACCGGGAGAGACGAACCCCTGCAGATCCACTCACTGCCTCCATGTGGCTCAGGACTGTACCCAACTAAAACCTGTTTGCATAACTCCTTTGAGCGTGGTAGGGTAGTAATCAAAGTACAGTGAGAACTCACACGAGACAAATGACGATCTCAGGTCGATGAACTAACCTGTACACATGTCACCAGGGAACTGCTATATGACGTCAGGTATAAGACCAACTAGTATGTTCCCGGCGAGTCCTGTCCGGTGTACTCATAACCCAATGAGCACCTGTATACATCTTAGGTGAACCAACTGACACCAGTGGCTTGTGAGACCGTCCACCGCCCCTCGTGGGGGTCTCAACTGTATACACTAGTCTACTCTGGAGTATCGATGCCCTGTCTCGAAACTCCCACGACTAGGGACCTTTTAAGGATGTGCTTATAGACCCCAGCTCCCACTTATATGATCGCCCTCATACTGCTGGCAGTCAAGCAAGAATCTTAGGGGCTCTATCAACATGTAATAGCGACCTGTAAGGTCACCTAAAACAGTACACGATGATAAAGATAAACCAGATAGCATACTATCATCTTGAGTAAGACTGTCCTACCGGTATAGGTCCTCCTTCAATCATTGCAATTACGGGCCTGTGTTCCAATAATTGACTCTGAGGGCACTATCTCCAACAATCTCCCACTTGCACTCAAGGCTAATTATTGCGATGTCGCATACTCACAGCCCGTGTGATACCGAACACCCAACTCCCCTACTAGTCTGTCTCACAAAGCTCGTTTGTGAAACTATTGCGTTCGAGGAATTGTTAGTTGTATGTATGCCCTAGAGGCCAGTATTGTACAGATGATGTATATTATATTGGATGCTTGGACATATATAGAGATGACTTTCTTGCTCGATATGATAGTATGCTATCTGGTTACTCTTTATCTTAACATGTACAGTTGTCTCTTTAAACTGTCTTATAGTTACATGTTGGTAAAGCCCTTAGGATGTGTACTTGACTACCTGGACTATGATGCAGATCATACTAGTGGGGACATAGTAGTCCTTGAGTACATCCTTCAAGGTCCCTAGTCATGGGTGTATCGAGACAGGGCATCGATATACCAGTGTAGACTAGCGTATACGCTTCTCGACCCATGAGATGGGCGATGGATGATCCTATATCCATTGGTGTTTGACATCAGAGATGATATACGGGTGCTCAGTGGAGACTGGGTACACTGGACAGACTCGCCGAGAACTCCCAGATGGTATTATACCTCACGTCAGATGGCAGTTCTCAGGTGACACTTGTACAGGTTAGTCTGTAGACCCGAGATCGTCATAGAGTCTTGTGTGATTCCCACTGTGCTTTGATCTCCACCTTACCCCGTCCATGAGGGCGTGCAAAACGGTGGTCTTTGGGTACAGTCCCGAGTCACATGGAGGCAATGAGCGAAAGGAGGGGTTTCGTCTCTCCCGGTATTGGGAGTTGATGTTGCGCTGTGCTCGATTGGCCGTAACAGGGAAGTCCCTGGCCAAGGCTGATCAGAGATTTGCTGGTAAGTGTTACCAGTAGTTTCTCGACCCGTTATGAGCCTCACATCGGCACGACTTATCGGTTATTGGGGTCTGACGTTTACCACCCCTAGACTTGATATGCGACGTATCAGACGAACAGACCGGACTGTACGGCAAGTGTTACTGGTTGGATTCACAGGAGTGTGAGCGGGCTAGCTCGTCGATCTTCTGATCGCTCAATACCCGGATGGCCGTTACGTTTAGCAGACCGCTTGCGGCTTGTGGGTGCTTGATATGATCATCATCTGCTACCGGCGTATTGACGAGTCTTTAGAGTCCTACACAGAGGTTTCCTGGCTCAAGCGAAACGAAATAGGAGCGCATATGAGATATGTGCGGGACCGAGAATAATGCGTGTATGTGATACCGCATTTCATTCTCGCGATGAATGTTTCGATTGGTTGTATGCGATATTGTAAGTCGATGTACTACACCCCAATACTTGTGGGGAGGCGGAATTTTCAAAAACGAACTTGTTTAGTGAACGAACATCGACTAACCGCTTGAATCGAAGCTAAACGATAACTAACCAAACATATAGTTGTTCTAAACTACTATGCTCAGGGATTATACCTATCGAAACTAGTCCTTCGTTTTTACGATCTCCTTGTTCTCCTCGGCCTTCTCTAGGTAGTAGACGATCCACCCGAGAGCAAAACTCCAAGCTTAGCCTCTAAACTTGAGGCAACTAAGCTTCTTGGATTGCTAATCAAAGAAGCTAGAATGAAATAGAGTGATGGTTATGGATTGATTAGTCTTACTAATCCTAGATCTCAACACATGAGGGTGAGGATTAGGCTTTTGAAGAGAGAGAGCTTGAGGAGAGAGAATGTGAGAATGAATTATGTTGAGAATTGTAAGTTATCATAATATATATGAAGCATTATCTTTTAACAAGAAAAGAAAAGAAAATGATGAATAAGCTTGCTTCATAAATATCTAATGGTGATTCATTATCATGACTCACTAAGCATTTATCATGCATTAATGATATGCATGAATCACCCTCATGACTCACTAAACTCATTTAATGCAAATGACACATAACCCTCCTTAGTCACCACTTCTAGAAGCTTCTCGCACAATTATGAGAATGCCCCTCCGATCCGTAAAAATACGGAAAAACTTTAGACTGTAAAAATCCAATAACCGGATACCAGTAACTGGCTTAAACCAAAGCCGACTGGTAAAAACTGTCCGAAAGTCGTACGCGCGTAAACGCACGTATGCGTCCGAACCCTTTGTCGCAAAACCATGCAACCTCTATATCGTTTCGCCTGGAGTAGGAAACTCTCTGTGTGGGACTCTAGAGACTCGACTACTACGCTGGCAGTGGGTTTAACCACAGACCGCAAGCGGCACTAGCTGTACGTAACGGTCCCCAGGTAGTTGTCGATAAGAAGGCCGATGAGGAAACCCATCCGAACTCCTACTGAGTCTGATGTGACAATCTCCATACAGTCCGGTCCGTTCTTCCAAGACTATCGCATATCGGGCCTAGGGGGGCGGCAAGCGTCAGTCCCCTAATAGCGGTATAAGTCGTGTCGGAGCGAAGCCCATTACACCCTGAGAAACTGCTGGAACCTACCAGCAAATCTCGCTTGCCCTGGCCAGGGACTTTGCGTAATGGCTCTCTGACACAGCACGATATCTACTCCCAATACCGGGAGGGACGAATCCTGTCTAACCGCCACTGCCTCCAAGTGCTCGGGACTGCACCCAACTGCTACCTGTTTGCACGACTCCTTTGAGCCGTGGTAGGGTAGCAATCTAAGAACAGTGGGACACACTCTAGGCGAAGTAGCAGTGTCAAGTCTGCGGACTATGCTGTACTCATGTCACCTGGGAACTGCTCACTGACGACTGGTATCAAACCAACCAACAGTTCCCCGTGAGTCCTGTCCGGTGTACCCGTAACCTAACGAGCACCTGCATACTATCTCCAGTACGACGTACTGACGGCTGTGGGACAGACCATCTCCCCAACTGGGATGAGAAGCGTACACACTAGTCTACTCCGGAGTATCGATGCTCTGTCTCGATAATCCAACGACCAGGGACCTGAATAAGGATGTGCTTGTAGACTACCCAGCCCCCACTAGTGTGACTGCCATCACAACGCTGGTAGACAAGCAAGATCCTAAGAGCTCTATCAATACGTACACTCACATATTAAGATAGAAAAACCAAGTAGCATACTACCATGTTTAGCAAGACTGTTATACACATGTGAATATCCCAAGCTTCCATTAAGTAATATACAAACTAGTATGATACAGTAATGGCCTTCTAGGGCATAAACACTAACAATCTCCCACTTGCACTAGGGCCATGTACTGGCATATCGTAGACCAATGATCTCGAGTAGCCTCTCGAACTGAATCTGGGGTAGGGCCTTAGTGAATGGATCAGCAATGTTATCCTCTGTATTTACTCTCTTTACCTCGATCTCCCGGCGATCAACGATCTCCCTGATCAGGTGATACCGCCTTAAGATGTGTCTGGACTTCTGATGGGACCTGGGTTCCTTCGCTAAAGCTATAGCGCCGTTGTTGTCGCAATACAGAGGTATTGGACCAACACTGGTAGGAACCACCTGAAGTTCTGTGAGGAACTTCTTCATCCAGACAGCTTCTTTTGCGGCATCGCAAGCAGCTATATACTCCGCTTCCATCGTCGAGTCAGCAACGGTGTCCTGCTTGGAACTCTTCCAACAGACCGCCCCTCCATTGAGGGTAAAGACATAACCTGACATGGACTTGGAGTCATCCTTGTCACTCTGGAAGCCGGAATCAGCATAGGCCTCCATCTTGAGGTCCTTTCCGCCGTAAACCAAGAACATCTCCTTAGTCCTTCTCAGGTACTTGAGAATGTTCTTTACTGCTATCCAGTGATTCTCCCCTGGGTTTGCCTGATACCGGCTTACAACGCTCAATGTGTATGCTACATCTGGTCTGGTACATAACATCGCATACATTATAGAGCCTACCGCAGAAGCGTAGGGTATAATCGACATGCGTTCCCTTTCCAAATCAGTCTTGGGAGACATCTCTTTGGAGAGGGTGATTCCGTGACAAGCCGGTAGGTTACCGCGCTTTGAATCTTCCATACTGAATCTCTTCAATATGGTGTCTATGTACCTGGACTGTGAAAGTCCCAACATCCTCTTTGATCTATCACGATAGATCTGGATCCCCAGAATGTAGGTGGCATCACCCAGGTCCTTCATGGAGAATTTCTGTGACAAGAATCTTTTGACTGATTGTAGCATAGGAATATCATTTCCTATTAGGAGAATGTCATCCACGTACAAGACGAGGAATACAACAACTCTCCCTACAATCTTACTGTATATGCATGGTTCATCTGGATTTTTGATAAAGTCGAATTCTTTGACAGTATCATCAAAACAGATGTTCCAACTCCGCGATGCCTGCTTTAGTCCATAAATGGACTTAAGCAGCTTGCATACTTTACCGCTGCTCCCACTCTGAATGAATCCCTCTGGCTGATCCATATAGACGCTCTCTTCTAAATTTCCATTTAGAAAGGCCGTCTTTACGTCCATCTGCCAGATTTCATAATCGTGGAAGGCAGCAATAGCAAGAAGGGCCCGAATGGATTTCAGCATAGCCACTGGAGAAAAGGTTTCGTCATAGTCCAAACCAGGTCTTTGACGGAAACCCTTTGCAACAAGTCTAGCCTTATAGGTTTCAACCTGTCCATCTACACCAATCTTCTTTCTGAAGATCCACTTGCATCCTACGGGTTTCACCCCATCTGGAGCAGTGTCCAAAGTCCATACTTTGTTAGTGTACATGGACTCCATTTCGGTCCGCATTGCATCTAGCCATCGTACCGAGTCGCCGCTCTGGATGGCCTGCTGGAAGCTAGTAGGGTCGTCATTATCAATGACGCAATCTTCTCTATCCCCGTCTATGAGAAAACCGTAGTATCTCTCGGGCGGATGAGACTGCCTACTACTTCTGCGGATAGGCGCTGGTATGTTCCTTTCTTCTGAAACTTCTTGTTCCACCAAACTTTCAGTAACAGCTTGTGGTTCTGGAATTTCTTCCAGTTCTACTGCGCTCCCACTCTTCTGATTTTCTAAAAATTCAGTTTCTAAGAAGCGGGCATGACGAGAAACAAAAACCTTTTGTTCCTCTGCGTAGTAGAAGCAATATCCCATTGAATTCTTTGGATATCCCACAAACTTACACTCTACTGAGCGTGCCTCGAGCTTGTCCGGATGCTGCTTTTTTACAAAAGCTGGACATCCCCATGTCTTCAGGTACTGAAGATGGGGTTTCTTCCCACTCCACATCTGATATGGCGTGGTAGGCACAGTCTTGGTTGGAACCTTGTTTAAAAGATATGCTGCTGATTCTAGCGCATAACCCCAGAATGATCGCGGTAACTCAGCCTTACTCATCATGGAACGAACCATATCTAATAGGGTTCGATTCCTCCTTTCCGATACACCGTTGTGTTGTGGTATGTATGGAGGAGTAAGCTGAGAGAGAATTCCTTTCTCTTTTAAATAACCCAGGAACTCGGCACTTAAGTATTCACCACCTCGATCAGATCTTAGTGTCTTAATACTTTTGCCTGTTTGGTTTTCCACTTCATTCTTGTATTCTTGGAATTTCTCAAAGGCCTCAGATTTATGCTTCATCAAGAAGATATGTCCATACCTAGAGAAATCATCCGTAAAAGTAATGAAGTAGGAATAACCACCTCGCGCATGTGTAGACATCGGACCGCATACGTCACTGTGTATGAGTCCTAAGAGCTCGCTCGCTCTTACTCCGTGTCCAGAAAACGGAGTCTTTGTCATCTTTCCCATGAGACAAGATTCACAAGTGGCATAAGATTGATATTCGAACGGATTCAAATATCCTTCTCTATGTAACTTCGTTAACCGTGTTTCATTGATGTGACCTAGTCTACAATGCCATAAGAAAGCCTGATTCATTTCTGGAGACTTTCTTTTAAGTGTGTTCTGGACATTGAAAACCTGAGCTTGATTTAATACGTATATACCGTCATCTAATGTACCGGACCCAATCAGAACTTGATTTAGGTGGATGTGAACTACATCGCTTACGAATGTAAAGTCATATCCCTCTCTTGAAAGTGAGGACACTGATATGATATTACAAGTCAAACTAGGTACATACAGACAGTTACGTAGAATCAATATCTGCCCACTTGTCAAACCTAGGCGATATTCTCCCACGGATTCAGCGTCCACGCTCATTCCGTTTGCAACTCTGAGAGACAAATCACCTATCCTTATAACTTTACGGTTTCTCAAAGCATGTAACGAATTACAGATATAAGATCCTGCTCCGGTATCTGGTACCCAGGAAGTAGAGTTAATTGACAAACAGTTCTCAATTACAAACACACTTGAGGCTGAAGCCACAACATGCTTCATATCCTGGTTACTGGCTTCCAAAGCCCTGCAATCGTTCTGCCAATGTCCATTCTCACAACAATAGGAATGTCCCTCCTTACTTATACCAAGTCCCGAAACTTTTTCTCTTCCCTTTCCTCCTACTTTGCTGACACCGTATATCGGCTTTGTAGAGGTTTTCTTCTTTTCACCCTTTGCTTTCGCCTTGGATGAAGAAGAAGAAGGTCCCCTATTAAGCAGAGCTTGTGTCTCCCTGGTTTCTTTCAGGGTGTAAGTAGAGGGTAGGGACTGTGGAAATAAGTCAGTATATGACCTGTTTCCCAACGTGGTCTCCAGGTCCTTGAGCTCATCAATATAGCTAGTCATCGTAAGGACGTCGTCCCTTACATATGACCCGTCAGCCGACCTCGCTTGAATCAATTCGTTCGAGGCCTCATATCTTGCGATATGAGATTGCTCTCCATATAAATCTTTGTTATGGAAAAAGATGGAAACAGAGTCCATCTTCTCGTGCTGCTTCTGGTATATACCATCAACTGAAGCCAACACGAGGCACTTGGCTTTCGCTTTATTCTTTTCCTTTGTCTGACAGATATCCATATCCGTGACGGTGGAAACTGGACCTGCGACAATGGGATCTAGAGTAGTAATAGGGTGGTCCAGCTTGTCATAGGCAATGGTCATCTGGACAGACCTTTGCCAGTCAAATAAGTAAGATTCAGTCAACTTGTTATCTAGATGTAACCTAGTCATGGTCACAAGGTCGCTGCAATGAGAGAGAGAGAAGAAAACACTTTAGCATGATGCTCTTGCAAGTTTAGATTGGTTTTTAATTTATCTAAACTGGATGGCTCCCACTGTTTCTCGAATCCTTCCTCAAACCATAAAAGAAGAATTAGCCAGGACTATTCTCACCGTACAATACTTGCTTAACCGTTTAGCCAGGCCAGTGTCGATACTTCGAGGGAGGTTTTCCAACGCTTTCGCGAAGTTCCTTAATTAAATAACCTCTTTTCTCTGGGGGCGTAACCCCGCTGACACTTTTCTGGACACCTACTTGGTTTATAGCATTGATCGTTAAGTGACGAATATCCTGATAAGTAGCATATACTCACAGTAGGATCGGGATCCAAATATCATCGTATGATAATGTTGAAGGAATCCTACCAACATTCATCAAACTCCAAATGGTATGCATCTCTTTGCAAATTTCAGTTTCTTTAGAAATTCCCGATATATATTTTTGCCCCATGTTCTTATGACCTTGACGAAAGCCAACAAATCATAAAACACATGTCAAGTTCTGCCCATCATTATCTTGTCAATTTGAACCCACCCGTATATACCCTTGACGAAAGCCAACAAGGTTATACGACTGTCCCAAACCAACTCATCTATCTATGCAACAAATGAATACCCCAGCAGCTACCAAACACTATGCCTTGACGAAAGCCAACAAGCATAGCTTGAATACTACTGACCATCCATAAGAAATGACGGAGGGCTACGACTGGTTTTGGCGAAACCGTGAACGTAGTGAACTTGATATAACCGAAGGAACCTGATAGCTTTTAAAAGGAGTGGTTAAATCTCCGCATTTAAAAATATCTGTTTTAAAAATAACCGAGTGGTTTCTTTTAAATTGTTCCAACGATTTAAACTTTGGTTTGTTTTTCTTTGCATTATAGATAATGCGTCCCATCATTAACCTATCATTGCAGAAAACAACGAAAATACAACGTCCTCTTATGCCATCCGCATTCGCCACGGGGTCCCGTCATCACCCGTTAGGTTACTTAACTAACGACAGAGCGGGGGCTGGGCTAGCGCGGGTGTAAAACATAAGTGACGTCTAAATAGCTATCATAAATATAGATATTTTACATTCGTCTGACGCAATGATATACATTCCAGAACACAGATAAACAATATTGGATTTGCAAGCAATCTGTATTTCTTTTGAGCCTGCAAGAAAAGACAGATTACACAGTTGTGATGAATAGCCGTTACCCCACCCTCGACCCCTATGGGTACGGCAAACTACCCACCCGGCAGTTTGTGTACCCCACCTTGGGTCAGTCCTAGGAGCAAAAACAGTAAAATGAAATAATACAACGGTGGCTACAACCGCAACCTGGATGTGCCCCGCAAAAATAATATTACAACAAATTACATTTACAACAAATGAATTAAACAATAACCCATTGCAAACCCCGGCTATACACCACAACAGTCCAATACAGTTTATATGCACAAACAGATATAACCATTACAGAAATGTGCAACCCCCTGCCAACCGACATACTAGCAGTTAGGGGAGGTTTACGAACACATTTATCAATCACAGATATAATCCAACATGCAAATACTGTACAATTTCGATCGATTAAACATCATTAATATTGCTCTAAAAACTGCTCTGTTAAACTGAAACCTGAGCAAATATTAAATATTCCAGAAAACCCCAAAAACCACAGAGAACCACTACAACAAAAATGGATCCCTGAATCGTCAAAACGGCGGCGGATCCGCGGCGGCAACAGTGCTATGCGCCGCGGATCCGCGGCTCCGTAGACGATTCATGGCCCCAAATTTTTTGTGTGTTCTTCTGTGTTCATTTCAAGCTTTCTGCACTTACCTGAAAAATTTTAGGACATCATTTTAAGTTCGACAGAAACTTTACAGATTTAGGGTTTTCCGGCTTCGTTTTTCCGTTCGAAATTCATACAAATTTGCAATTAAGTTATTTATTGTTTAGCGAGGCTCTGATACCACTGTAAGTCGATGTACTACACCCCAATACTTGTGGGGAGGCGGAATTTTCAAAAACGAACTTGTTTAGTGAACGAACATCGACTAACCGCTTGAATCGAAGCTAAACGATAACTAACCAAACATATAGTTGTTCTAAACTACTATGCTTAGGGATTATACCTATCGAAACTAGTCCTTCGTCTTTACGATCTCCTTGTTCTCCTCGGCCTTCTCTAGGTAGTAGACGATCCACCCGAGAGCAAAACTCCAAGCTTAGCCTCTAAACTTGAGGCAACTACGCTTCTTGGATTGCTAATCAAAGAAGCTAGAATGAAATAGAGTGATGGTTATGGATTGATTAGTCTTACTAATCCTAGATCTCAACACATGAGGGTGAGGATTAGTCTTTTGAAGAGAGAGAGCTTGAGGAGAGAGAATGTGAGAATGAATTATGTTGAGAATAGTAAGTTATCATAATATATATGAAGCATTATCTTTTAACAAGAAAAGAAAAGAAAATGATGAATAAGCTTGCTTCATAAATATCTAATGGTGATTCATTATCATGACTCACTAAGCATTTATCATGCATTAATGATATGCATGAATCACCCTCATGACTCACTAAACTCATTTAATGTAAATGACACATAACCCTCCTTAGTCACCACTTCTAGAAGCTTCTCGCACAATTACGAGAATGCCCCTCCGATCCGTAAAAATACGGAAAAACTTTAGACTGTAAAAATCTAATAACCGGATACCAGTAACTGGCTTAAACTAAAGCCGACTGGTAAAAATTGTCCGAAAGTCGTACGCGCGTAAACGCACGTATGCGTCCGAACCCTTTGTCGCAAAACCATGCAACCTCTATATCGTTTCGCCTGGAGTAGGAAACTCTCTGTGTGGGACTCTAGAGACTCGACTACTACGCTGGCAGTGGGTTTAACCACAGACCGCAAGCGGCACTAGCTGTACGTAACGGTCCCCAGGTAGTTGTCGATAAGAAGGCCGATGAGGAAACCCATCCGAACTCCTACTGAGTCTGATGTGACAATCTCCATACAGTCCGGTCCGTTCGTCCAAGACTATCGCATATCGGGCCTAGGGGGCGGCAAGCGTCAGTCCCCTAATAGCGGTATAAGTTGTGTCGGAGCGAAGCCCATTACACCCTGAGAAACTGCTGGAACCTACCAGCAAATCTCGCTTGCCCTGGCCAGGGACTTTGCGTAATGGCTCTCTGACACAGCACGATATCTACTCCCAATACCGGGAGGGACGAATCCTGTCTAACCGCCACTGCCTCCAAGTGCTCGGGACTGCACCCAACTGCTACCTGTTTGCACGACTCCTTTGAGCCGTGGTAGGGTAGCAATCTAAGAACAGTGGGACACACTCGAGGCGAAGTAGCAGTGTCAAGTCTGCGGACTATGCTGTACTCATGTCACCTGGGAACTGCTCACTGACGACTGGTATCAAACCAACCAACAGTTCCCCGTGAGTCATGTCCGGTGTACCCGTAACCTAACGAGCACCTGCATACTATCTCCAGTACGACGTACTGACGGCTGTGGGACAGACCATCTCCCCAACTGGGATGAGAAGCGTACACACTAGTCTACTCCGGAGTATCGATGCTCTGTCTCGATAATCCAACGACCAGGGACCTGAATAAGGATGTGCTTGTAGACTACCCAGCCCCCACTAGTGTGACTGCCATCACAACGCTGGTAGACAAGCAAGATCCTAAGAGCTCTATCAATACGTACACTCACATATTAAGATAGAAAAACCAAGTAGCATACTACCATGTTTAGCAAGACTGTTATACACATGTGAATATCCCAAGCTTCCATTAAGTAATATACAAACTAGTATGATACAGTAATGGCCTTCTAGGGCATAAACACTAACAGATATGACCTAGTTATCGAATCATTGATTCGATAAAACGATACATTGGATACTGGTCGGTTATATGCGATATGACCGGATCGTTAAATCAAGTGTTGATTTAATGATTTAATGTATAATTATATATTTGATATATTACTTTGCATTAACTGGTATTGGTTCACTTTAAATGGATTTTCTCACTTGATGTACATGTTGTATATGTGATATACTTTTGTGCACATCTTTGTATCATGTTTGATGATACTTGCTCATTTGGTTAAGTGTGAAGAATTAAACCATGGTTAAGTGATGATTAGGGTTTTTTGCATTTTTATTTATTTATTTGTTTGTTTATTTAGAAAAGGTTTAAATGAGAATGGTGGCTTTCTTTGTCTCTTATTGAAGCTTCATGAAGCTTTGACTTATGCAACCATTCTTGTCTTCATGCTTAACCCTAACTCATCCAAGTAACCATGGTATATTCTCTACACTTAACCTTAGTTAGGATATGATAAGTATTGTTTTCTTTTTCATTTTAAAAAGATCTTATCATATTCTTTCTTCTTCTTGATCATCTTCTTCTTCAAGAAAAGCTTAAGCCCATCAATAGCAACTTGAGCAAAAGTGAGTGAAATCCAATTCTAAAGTGAACCCACCTCCTATTTCTTCACCCTCTATCTCTTGCCAAGTTGTTTTGGGTGTTTTCTTAACAAGTTTCACAACTTGGTGAAGTTGGAGCTTGAACTTGTGCAACCTCGACGTAGATCATCTTCGGCACGAAGCCAACGACCTGGTCCGCCCTATTCTCCGATGAAGCCGACGTTTGAGTTCGGGATTCGAGATGGACAGCGAGAGGACGCCTACGTAGAGCTAAGGAAGTGGAGAACCGGATCTACAAAGGTTGTAGCCTCTCTCCTTTAGTTAAGTTGTTAACTAGTTTACTGTTTCGCCTAAATTTCTAGTCGACGATCCGTATTAGGGTTTCTCGGCACCCATAAAATATGAAATTGGCATGGTTGATGCCTTGTGAGACCTCTATAGTGTGCCTAGGAACCTTTCAGGAATAGCCTCAGTGAGTGGATCCGCTGTGATGTTTCTTTCTATGTCTCTCTTTATCTCAAGTTCACGGAGAAACCCATCTCCCGAAATGAGCAATATCTGTCTTAGAATATGTCTGGATGTCTGATGGGACCTAGTTCATAAATGAACTCCAAATCCAAACTTCTTGGACTGTATCGTCAACTGAACTTAATCAGTATCCTGCGCCATGCCTCCCTCAGTATCCGCCTGGACCACCTGTCCAAAATACTACCCCTCTTCAGAGGGAGAACTATAACTCTTGAGAGTCACTCTGTCATCCAGGTCACTTTGGAAGCCTGGAATGATAACTGTCTCCCAAAGGAGGCTGCCGTTATCATTTCCCTAGAACATCAACTTATGTTCTAAAACTGCTTCCGATCGTTTCTCCAGGATTGGATTAATATCAACTTACTACATCTCGTGCAAAAATAACATCTGGTGTGGTACTTGACATCTCATGATTGACTCAATTGCCAAAGCAAGTGATCTGCCAATCATGCATATCCCTCTCCCCTTTAGTCTGTAAGACACCTTTAGAGAGGGTGACTCCATTACCTGCAGGTATACTACCGTGCCAGGAGTCGTCCATTCTAAAACACCTTTAGAATGCCGTCTAAGTACCCAGATTGGGATACTTCCTAAATCTAGATCTAAAACCATAAATCTATTAACTAGAATGCCTGATATAATATCCAATTCCTATGTGGAGAAACCACTGTGTGACAACCAAAGTTTAACCGACCGTAGTATAGGAATTTCACTTCCTACTCTGTGTATGTCATCCAAATACCAGGACATCACACCCTACTACCTTCTTAACAGATCCATCCCCTATTCTGATGAAGTCAAACTTATGACTGTCACATCAGAAATAGATGATCTATCTCCACTGTATCTGCTTTAGTCTATAAATAGACATAAGCCACTTGTCCACCAATGCTTCCGCTGCTCCTACTGACTACGACAACCCTCTGGCAGAGTCATATACATGTGCACTTCTAAAGCTAGTTTAGAACGACGTTATACTCATCCTCCTGCCGGGTCTCACAGTCTGGAACAACAGCAATGGCAAGTCTGGGTAAACAAGAACCTCCCTGCCACCGTCCTTGAGCATACCGAAGTACTTCTCGAGCGCCAGAGGTTACCCACCATATCTGCGGAGTGGCTAATGGAATGTCAAACCAGATTGAATCTTTAGATTCTTATCAAATCTTCAGTAATCGTTTGCGGTTCTGGAATCACTTCCAGTTCTACCATACTCCCACTACTGTTTTCTGAAAAAATCCATTTTTATTAAAACTGTGGCGAGTCAAGAACAATATCACTATTGATCTTCCTGATGGTAGAAAGTCAACCCTCGTCATAGCCTGGGTCAACCCACAAACAGCCATTACAGAAACGTGCCTTGAGTTATTCAGAGTCTGGTTTTAAGCATAAGCTGGACAACTCCCCGTACCTTAACAATGTCAAGATATGAACTATTCTATATCCAATATAGAAACAGAGGCACTGATTTAATTGAACCAGATTCAAATCATGCAGCTGTCTCCAGTGCATGTCAACTAAATGGAAGGAGGCCAATCAGCGTTACTCAACTTAGGAGTGCTTCCAATTATGAGTAACCTGAAAAAGAAGCAAGTTCTCTTAATCATTACTATTAATTGAATACCACACACAAGTATCTACATCTTCGTTCACCTTGAAGAATCCCGATACTTGCAATACCTGGTTCTCTACTTTACTCTTATACCTATAACTTCTCAAAACTTAGACCCTGTGTTTCTACGAAACACTTGTCTAAAAACTAAAGAAGTCATTAGTAAACCGAATATAGTACGAGGACCAACCCCTATGTCCTAATGGACATTGGACAATATACAATACTTTGTATAAGTCCCTTGAGTCTAGTGACTCATTCACTGTGTATCGTAGGTTGAAAATTGTACTTATGGTTAAGAAGAATTACACCGCTGTTCAATGCTCCTTACTTAACCATCCACTGATATAGGTAAATGTCATAGACATAATTTCAAAAAGGTATATCTCACTCTATAAAAATAGACGTACAGATATATCAATTTGAAATTGGTGCATAACAACAGATATTCAAAACCAAATATTTGCCATCCAGCAAACAACCCAGGTAACTTCCTCAAATATCACCAATTACAACGAATTCCGATATAATGAGGATGATCACCCAATTCCCATTAACTTACTTCCACTCATCATCTGTAAAACCATACAGATGTGAGAATCAAACCTGGTAAATACATACCCTGGAGCAAGGGCTAATAGAGAAATCAGTTTTCTTTTAACAGTACACAGTGAAACTGAAACATTGAAATGTTTCATAGGGGTATCCTTGTATTTCCAGTAATGCCTCTTCCATAATCCAGATTCACAACTGTAACCGTATATTTCTTTGTCATCTCTCCAAATCCCTTTATATGTCTTTAGTCATTACCTTTTGTTCACCCTCTTAGGCTAGATGGTTTTCTTCCTTCCCTACCTTCGGCACCAGCCTATGGTTTGGAAGAAGACTATCCAATAAGCACAATGGGTGTACTGTCCTAATCCTAGGAGCACTAGCAACGCGAGAGAAGGTGAAGATAAAAGACAACCGAATAAACCTTAATCCTATTTCTCCTGAACCAGAATCCATCCCCGAACTGGAATAAGTTCCTTTCGAGTTCGTATATAACCATACGATAGAGTATCCAATAAACTCTGGATCTTCGTAGTGATACGGAGTGTCCTGGAGAAATACAAAAGTGAAGTGGAAGTGGTAATGAAATACTTGGTTTGGTCGTGAATAGCAGTCGCAATTTACTTTGCCCTCTTACTAATCCCTTTATTTATCTTTACTTAATACCTTCTGTACCCCACACTTAGGCTAATCGGCTTTCTTCATTCCCTACCGTTCGGCACCAGCCTAAGGTTTGGAAGAAGACTATCCGATAGGCGTAACGGGTGTACTATCTCCTAAACCAAGGAGTACTCGCAACCGGAGAGAAGGTAAAAGGAAAAGACAACTGAATAGTCCTATTCGTTTTCTCCAAAACCAGAAACCATCCTCGAATAAATTCCTTCGAGTTCGTATATAACCATACGATGGTTTTATCCAATAGAAGTGGACGTTCGTAGTAATACGGGGTGTCCGGGAGAAAAGGGTAAAAGTAGGAGTGGCAATGAGGTATGCAACTCTAACAATCCAAAAGCCAGTGTTTAAGAAGGTTCGGTTAACTTGGTCACTGAGTCATAGTCAAGGGTCGGGTCATGGTCGCTGCCGAAGAGAGAGAGAAAAGAAACACTCAGCGTGCACTCTAACCTAGATCAGAATTGTTATCACTTTATCTAATCAAGAAACCTGCCACTGTAACGTCAAATTCTCCTCCAAACCTGAAAGAAGAATTAGTCGGGATCACCCGAGGAGTAAACCAACTCATCAGTGGGAATCGGGATCCAACTATCATCGCATGATAACGTGACGGAATCCGCTCACGTTATCACACTCCAGAAGGTATGCGCATATCTGGCAAGTTTCAGTTTCTTTAGAAACTCTCGATATGATTTTTACCCCATGCTCTTATGACCTTGACTTTGGCCAACAAATCATAAGTCACATGTCAAGTTCTACCCGTCATTCTCTGGGTTAATTTGAACCCACACGTACCTACCCTTGACTTTGGCCAACAAGGCAGTACGACTGTCCCAAACCAACGCATCTATCTATGCTGCATATGAATACCCAACAGCTACCAATCACTGTGCCTTGACTTTGGCTAACAAACACAGCTTGAATACTATTGACTATCCATATGAAACGACGGAGGGCTACGAATGGTTTCTGGCGAAAACCTTTAACTTAATGAACTTGATATCGTTGAAGGAACTAGATAGCTTTTTATAAAAATATAGTGACGAAAACCTTTGCTAAAGAGGTCACTCCCGGTGAAGGGATCTCGGCTCTTTCCCCATAGAATGAGGTGCAGGATATTCCAACTGAATACCACGATGCAAAGCAAAAGTAATTGACTATAGTGAAGTTATTGCCCTGACGCAAACTTCTGTCCAAGGGGTCACTCCCGGTGAAGGGATCTCGGCCCTTGCCTCGTCGACTGAGGTGCTGGATATTCATAACCGAATACCACTGTGCAAAACAAAATAGAACGCCCTTGCAATAACAGCTTTTTGAAAAATGTTCCAACAACATCAGAATAGGTTTGTTTAGATTGCATTGATCCGAATCAACGCAGTCCCATCAATTGATCTCACCAATAAAGAACGAAAATAATGATGTACATATATGCCATCCGCATTCGCCACTGGGTCCCGTCATCACCCGTTAGGTTACTTAACTAATGACAGAGCGGGGACTGGACTAGCGCGGATGCAAAACATATACAACATCTATTAGTATATATATCAATATATAATATTCGCTCAAGGCGTGATAAAATGCAACATCACAGAAATGTAATAAGCAGCATAGAACAATACAGATATCTGGGATCCCCGGGTTTCATAGAGCCGCTACTGAAACCCGACGTTCCCCTGGTCGTGTGGATAGCCTGTGCAATGAAATCGTAGACCCCTACGGGCGCGGCAAGTTACCCGCCAAAACCTGAAGCGAGGCAGCCCCCTTCAGCAACATGAATGGACCACCCAGCACTTCACGGAATCCGGTAACTTGGGCACCCCTCCTTGGGTCAACCTGTACCCCCTACGAGTGCGACGAATAGCCCACCAATTCTAGAGTAAAGCCCCCTCCGTCTCAAAGCCGTGAGATGCGGGCTCGTTGCCCTCTAGAACCCGGCTATCTGTGCACCCCACCTTGGGGTAATCCTAGTACAGAAAGTAAAATACACAACGGGTACATCGACCTCAGCCCGGTCGTGCCCCAAAAGAATAATATACAAACAGGCAGTGACGGCAGTCTACATGTCGGACGCTCGCCTCGTAATATCAAATGTACATAAATAACCAAGCTGTTATAACATTGCATCCAGGCTATCCCCCACGACCAATCTGCAACAACACAGCACAACACAGAACATCAACGTGAATGTCAAGTTCGTAAATTCGTTTAAAAGGGCTATAGCAGATAGACTGGATTTACCGATCGAGTGACATTCACGGTCGTAGATATAATGTAAATACTGTGAACTAACATGTTTAAAATTTTCGATCGACTGAATTTTCCGAAGTGGGCCCCAAGCATAACTGTAGCACTCAAAAACATCTGGGCCCCAAAAGAATATACCAGAAACCTTATTTCCATGTCATAGAGCCACTGTAAATATTTGATGCAGTGAAGCCAAAATTCGGCGGCAGTTCCGCGGCCAAAACGTGGTTTTGGCCGCTGATCCGCCGCGCTACAGTAACTTCAGCCTACCGTATTTTCACAGAATTCTCAAAAAACCCTGCACGTATTTTTTCAATATACCAAATAATTTTTAGAGCAAGGAAAAATTCGACAGAAAGTGAGACATGGAAATGCGGTTTTTGGAAAATCCGTTCGATCGAACTTGTAAACACGTTAGAGCAAGCTAGACTAGGTTAATGGCATGACTCTGATACCAGTGTAAGTGCACGGCTCGCCCCAGCCGTCAATCCGATGCCGGAATGCGGAAACGAAACTTTTCTAAAAACTAGAAACCGGCACCACCGCGCACTAAAAACCCGGATTGGGCCATTAACCTAACTCTAGCAAACTAGAAGATGGGAAGAAAGCTATACCGAGCGATCCGTGTCCTTCGGTCTTCGGCCTCCACTCTGATCTCCTCGCGGAATCTCCGGTCTTCAGCTCCTTGTCGGAACGGGCACCACATCGCCGGGTTCTTTTACGGGCTCCCACCTCTGGACCGAGGCAACTCGGGCACGAAGCTGGCGAGTCGACGTGCCTAAGGATGCTGTAGATGAAGTGTAGAAACACTTTGCCTTATGGGGTTGTGAAGTTGCCATTATGGTGGAGAAGAGAAAGAATGAACTTTGGAGAGAGGTTGAAATGGAGCTATAGAATTTTGTGGCAAGCAAAGTGAGATGAATAATTTCCCCACACTAAAATGAACCTCTCTCTCCTCGCCAAGTAGTAGTCGGCCACATCTCCATGGTGGAGGCAAAAAATGAAAGAATAAAAATGATAAGAATAGCCATGATAATGATAAGAAAATGGTCACACCATTTTCCAAATCAATCATATCCAAATCCTTTCTCATTTAATGCATATGAAAAGATGAAAAAGAATCTAATGATTCAAGAACCATCATGAAGCTACAAATACAAATAACCCCCTCCACAATGCTAATTTGCACATTTGCAAATTAGCCCCTCCATCAGAAAAATCCGGCCTTGAAGGAACAAAGGAAAACTGACCGAAACGGAATGCAAACTGGCAACTTCAGAAAACTGATCCCGTAATAAATTACGGAAAATCCCGCGACTGTATATACATACCCGCATTTGTATTCCCACTGAATACAAATACAAAGAGACAAAATCTACACAGTACAATACTAGGATCCGGCTTAAAACAAAGCCCGCTAGTATTATCCGTCCGATCATGATCCGTGCAATACCGCACGGATAAGATCGAACTCTGCCACATCTCCATACGGCCTCTACATCGTTTCGCCCGAAACTTGAGAAAACGGTCTGTGGGGGACTCTAAAGACTCGTCAATACTTTGGTTGTGGATTTAACCACTAGCACATCAGAGGTATTAGCCATACGTAACGGGCTACCAGGTATTGACCAAAAGGGACGTCGATGAGCGAACTCATCCTGACACCCTACTGAGCCTGTCAGTGACAATATCTGTACAATCCGGTCTATTCGTCTATGAGCATCGCATGGCGGGCCTAGGGGGTTGGTAAAAGTCAGACCCCCAAAAGCGGTACAAGTCGTGTCGGAGTGTAGCCCATAACACCCTGAGATATTACTGGAATACCTACCAGTAAATCTCCTTCCTTGGCCAAGGACTTCGTGTAATGGTCTCCTAGACACAGCGTGACCTCACCCCCAATACCGGGAGAGACGAACCCCTGCAGATCCGCTCACTGCCTCCATATGGCTCGGGACTGTACCCAACTAAAACCTGTTTGCACAACTCCTTTGAGCGTGGTAGGGTAGTAATCAAAGTACAGTGGGAACTCACACGAGACAAATGACGATCTCAGGTCGATGAACTAACCTGTACACATGTCACCAGGGAACTGCTATCTGACGTCAGGTATAAGACCAACTAGCATGTTCCCGACGAGTCCTGTCCGGTGTACTCATAACCCAATGAGCACCAGTATACATCTTAGGTGAACCAACTGACACCAGTGGCTTATGAGACCGGCCACCGCCCCTCGTCGGGGTCTCGACTGTATACACTAGTCTACTCTGGAATATCGATGCCCTGTCTCGAAACTCCCACGGCTAGGGACCTTTTAAGGATGTGCTTATAGACCCCAGCTCCCACGTATATAATCGCCCTCATACTGCTGGCAGTCAAGCAAGAATCCTAGGGGCTCTATCAACGTGTAATAGCGACCTGTAAGGTCACCTAAAACAGTACACGATGATAAAGATAAACCAGATAGCATACTATCATCTTGAGTAAGACTGTCCTATCGGTATAGGTCCTCCCTCAATCATTGCAATCACGTGCCTGTGATCCAATAATTGACTCTGAGGGCACTATCTCCAACAGTCACGTCATTGTCCAAACCTGGTCTTTGACGAAAACCCTTCGCCAAAAGTATTGCCTTATAGGTCTCTACCTGCCCATCTACACCAATCTTTCTTTTAAAGATCCATTTGCACCTCACAGGTTTTACCCCAGGGGGTACAACGTCCAAAGTCCATACTTTGTTGGTGTACATAGACTCCATTTCGGATCTCATGGCATCCAGCCACTTCACAGAGTCTCCACTCGTGATAGCTTGCTGAAAACTGGTAGGATCATCATCCTCCATGATGCAGTCTTCTCTGTCACCATCAATGAGGAAACGGTAGTACCTCTCCGGTGGGCGAGAAGTCCTACCAGACCTACGGAGTGGCCGAGGTTCCTCTGTTTCTATTGCAACAGCCGGTTCAACCAAGTCGTCATTTGTAGTATGTGTCTCTAGAACCTCTTCTAGATCTACCACATTGCCATCAGTTTCATTTGTGAAAAACTCTTTTTCCAAGAATGTGGCATGCTGAGAAACAAACACTTTTTGCTCCTCCTTGTGGTAGAAAAGATATCCATAAGAATTCCTTGGATATCCCACAAAGTTACACATGACCGACCCTGTCTCGAGTTTGTCCGGATTCTGCTTTTTAACATTGGCCGGGCAACCCCAAATCTTAATTCTCTTAAGAGATGGTCTCTTCCCATGCCATATCTCATATGGCGTGGTAGATACAGTTTTGGTTGGAACCCTGTTCAGTAGAAATGCTGCAGTCTCCAATGCATATCCCTAAAATGAGACGGGTAACTCAGCATCGCTCATCATGGAACAGACCATATCTAATAGGGTCCGATTCCGTCGTTCTGACACACCGTTGTGATGTGGTGTGTAAGGAGGAGTGAGTTGAGAGAGAATCCCATTCTCTTTTAGGAAGTTTGCAAATTCTGTACTGAGGTACTCTCCACCTCGATCTGATCGAAGCATTTTGATACTCAAGCCAGTTTGGTTTTCTACTTCGAGTTTATATTCAGTGAATTTCTCGAAAGCTTTGGATTTGTGCTTTAATAAAAATACATGACCGAATCTTGAGAAATCGTCAGCGAAAGTAATGAAGTATGAAAAACCGCCTCTAGCCTGTGTAGACATTGGCCCACATACATCACATGTATGAGGCCTAGGAGCTCAGTAGCTCTTTCTCCGTGTCCGGTAAACGGAGTTTTGGTCATTTTATCCCTGATACAAGACTGGCAAGTCGCATAAGATTTATATTCAAAAGGGTTTAAATATCCATCTTTGTGTAACTTGTTTAGTCTTGTTTCGTTAATATGACCAAGTCTACAGTGCCAAAGAAAAGCTTCATTTATTTCTGAAAGTTTTCTTTTATTAGTGTGTTGTATACTGAAAACTGTGTGTTGATTTAGGACGTATATCCCGTTATTAAGCGTACCACACCCAACCAACATTTGATTCAGGTGAATGTTCATAGCATTGTTCTGCAATACAAAATTATATCCTTCATTGTCTAACAAAGAAATGGATATTATATTACAAAGCATACTAGGTACAAAATAACATGGGTTCAAAACTAATATACACCCATACGGCAACCCCAAATGATACTCTTCCACTTCAACTGTATGTACATTGGAACCATTTTCAACGCGGAGAGTATGGTCACCTGTCTTCAAAACCTTGCTATTTCTCAACCCCTTCATAGAATTGCAAATGTGAGAACCTGAACCGGTATCTAATACCCAGGAAGCAGAGTTTATTGAAAAACAGTTTTCTGTCACAAACACACCTGAAGCGGAAGCATCCCCATGCTTCTTCTTGAGATTTAAGTACTCTGTACAGTTGCGCTTCCAATGTCCTGTTTTGTGGCAGTGATAACATTCCCCTTTCCCCGATTCTCAAGCTTTGGACTTGTCCTTCCCCTTTACCTTTTTAACTCCACCCCTAGGCTTGGTGGGCTTCTTCTTCATCTTTCCCTTAGCCTTAACCTTTAGGCGAGAAGAGGATGATTGCCCAACACTCAAAACGGGAGTTTTCACTGATTTCAGTGTGCTCTCTGCACTCCTTAACATATTAAGGAGTTCAGTTAGTTCCTTCTCCATGTTGTGCATATTGAAGTTAACTATAAATTGAGCAAAGGTGGAGGGGAAAGACTGTAGAATAATATCCGTATATTGTTCATTGTCCATCGTCCATCCAAGGTCCTCAAGCTCTTCTATGAGATCTATCATCTTCAGAACATGGTCTCCTACTAGTGTGCCAGGGGCCATTCGCATCTGAAACAGTTTCCTTGATGCTTCGTATCGTAATACGCGGGATTGCTCTCCATACAACTCCTTTGTATGGAGGAATATGGCGTGAACGTCCATATTCTCGTGCTGCTTTTGATATGTGTTATCCATCGATGCAAGCGTGAGGCCTATGGCCGTGGCACAGTCAGTGTCCCATGTCTTGCGGACTTCAATATCCGCAACTAAGGATTTTGGACCTGGGACGGGCGGGGCTGGAGCCGTGAGGACATATGATACTTTATCATAAGTCAAGGCAATGTTAAGATTCCTCAGCCAGTCTTTATAATTGGTCCCATTCATTTTATTTTTATCTAGTAGAAACTTGAGTCCTGTCATTGGTATCTGCCATTAAGAGAGAGAAAAGAATACACTCAGCGAAAGCTCTTGCAAAGATCAGATTGGTTATTATCTTGTCTAATCGATGTCTCCCACTGCTTTAATCAAGTTTTTCTTTCAAACCTTAAAAGGAAAACTAGCCAGGATTAATTACAGTCTACAACTTCGCTAACCGTTCAGCCAGGCCAGTGTCGGTACTTGAGGGAGGTTTCCCGTGCTTTCGCACGGACCTAATTAAAGTAAACCTCGTCTTCCCAGAGGCGTAGCCCCGTTAACACCTTTCTAGACACCTAATGGGTTCGCTAATTGTAAACTGCAAAACTCTCCTGGGAGCAACTATTGCCCACAGTAGAATCGGGATCCAACCATCATATGGAAGGTATGCAATCTCATTGCAAATTTCAACTATTGAAATTCCCGATGTGATTTTTACCCCTAGTACTCATGACCTTGGCTATGGTCAACAAATCACAAGCACTAGTCAAGTTCAACCCGTCATTTCTTGATTAATTAGACCCGTTCACATGACCCTTGGCTAAGGTCAACAAAGTCACATGCCCGTCCCAATTAATCTGCATCATATGCATTATAGGAAGACATCACTTAGCTACCGTGCACTACGCCTTGGCTAAGGTCAACAAACGTAGCACGAATACTAAGTACTCTACTTCCTAAAATGACGGAGGGTTGCGGATGATTTTTAAGAAAATCTTTAACGCTTTGAACTTTATATCGTCGTAGAATCAAATGGTTTTCAAAAGGAATGGCTTGAGCTCCGCAGTTTTGAAATATAGCTTTTTCATAAAGAGCCGAGTGGTTTTCAAATCTAATTCTACAATATTTTTTTAGGTTTATTTTCTTTACATTAATCATATTAATGTAGCCCCATCATTTAAGTCCTTAAGCCTATCACAGAAAAGAAACGAAAATACAACGTACGCTTATGCCATCCGCATTCGTCGCAATGTTCCGTTATGCACCGTTAGGTTACTTAACTAACGGCATACCGGAATGGGACTAGCGCGGGTGTAAAACATAAGCAACGGCTACTATATATCTCATATATAATATATCATTCATCTCAGATATCACATCACAGTATACAGGCAGCAGAAACACAGATATGATTATATAGGATATACTGGGACGTCCGTATTTAGTATTTAGCCAATAATAGAAAATACGGATTCCACAGTCGCGATGAATAGCCAAGCCCGCACCCCTAGACCCCTATGAGAGCGGCAAGCGACCCTACCAATTCTGGAGTTTAGGAGTGTAGGGTTCCTAGGCACTCTAATGAGGTCTCACAAGGCATCAACCATGCCAATTTATCATTTTACATGTGCCGAGAAACCCTAATACGGATCGTTAACTAGAATTTTAGGCGAAAACTAGAACTAGTAAACTACTTTACTAAGAGTAAACGGAAATACAACCTTTGTAGATCCGGTTCTCCACCTCCATGGCTCCGCGATGAAGTCTCCTCGCTGTACAAATCGGATCTTGGGCTCTAGCGTCGGCTTCATCGGAGAAAGGACGGGCTAGGTCATCGACTACGATGCCGAAGATGATCTACGTCGAGGCATCACTAGATCAAGCTCCACCTTCACCAAGCCATGAAAACTTGTGAAGGAAACACCCTATACTACTTGGCAAGAGGTAGAGGATGAAGAAATAGGAAGTGGGTTCACTTTAGAATTGGATTTCTCACTCTTTTTCACTAGTTGCCATTGATGGAGGCAAGCTTCTTCATTTTGAAGAAGAAGAAGAAGAAGATGATATTATGATAAGTTATTTTGCAAAATAGAAAATCAATGAATACTTATCATAATCCAACTCTAGTTAGGTGTAGAGAATTAACTAAGGTTAGGTTGTATGGTTAGGGTTAGAGAAAGAAACAAAATGGTCAACCATTTCAAAGCTTCATGAAGCTTCAAGGATAATCCAAAATTGGCCACCATTTTATTTCTTTCACAAATCAATGAATAAATAAAAGAATAAGTAAATGAAGCATAAGAAACCCTAACCATTGACCAACCATGGTTTAAACCATACACCAAACTATCATGTATCATCAAACATGATACATACAAGTGCACAAAACTATATCACATATACAATGTGCAAATGAAGTGAGAAAACCCATTTAAAGTGAACCAATACTAGTTAATGCAAAGTAATATATCAAATATATAATTATGCATTAAATCATTAAATCAACACTTGATTTAACGACCCGGTCATATCGCATATAACCGACTAATATTCAATGTATCGGCTTATCGAATCAATGCTTGATTCGATAACTAGGTTATATCACATACAACCAATCGATACATTTATCGCGAGAATGGAATACGGTATCACATACACGCATTATTCTCGGTCCCGCACATATCTCATATGCGCTCCTATTTCGTTTCGCTTGAGCCAGGAAACCTTTGTGTAGGACTCTAAAGACTCGTCAATACGCCGGCAGCAGGTGATGATCATATCAATCACCCACAAGCCGCAAGCGGTCTGCTAAACGTAACGGCCACCCGGGTATTGAGCGATCAAAAGATCGACGAGCAAGCCCGCTCATACTCCTGTGAATCCAACCAGTAACACTTACCGTACAGTCCGGTCTGATCGTCTGATATGTCGCATATCTCACCTAGGGGTGGTAAACGTCAGACCCCATTAGCTCGATAAGTCGTGTCGATATGAGGTCTATAACAATTCGAGAAACTACTGATAACACTTACCAGTAAATCTCAGCAACCCTGGCCAGGGATTTCCGGTTATAGCCAATCGAACACAGCGCAACATCAACTCCCTATACCGGGAGAGACGAATCCCCTCCTATCGCTCATTGCCTCCATGTGATTCGGGACTGTACCCAAAAACCACCGTTTTGCACGCCCTCTTGGACGTGGTAAGGTGGAAATCAAAGCACAGTGGGAACCACACAAGACTCTATGACGATCTCGGGTCAACAGACTACTCTGTACCAGTGTCACCAGAGAACTGCCATCTGACGTAAGGTATAATACCATCTGGGAGTTCTCGGCGAGTCCGTCCAGTGTACCCAGTCTCTACTGAGCACCCGTATATCATCTCTGATGTCAAACACCAATGGATATGGGATCATCCATCGCCCATCTGTATGGGTCGAGAAGGTATACGCTAGTCTACTCTGGTATATCGATGCCCCGTCTCGATACACCCACGACTAGGGACTTTGAAGGATGTACTTATGGACTACCATGTCCCCACTAGTATGATCCGCATCATAGTCCAGGTAGTCAAGTACACATCCTAAGGGCTTTACCAACATGTAACAGAGAGATAATCAGTGTACACGTTAAGGTAAAGAGCAACCAGATAGCATATTATCATGTCGAGAAAGAAAGTCCTCCCTATATATGTCCAAGCATCCACTACAATATACATCCTATGTATAGTAATGGCCTCTAGGGCATAAATATAACTAACAATCTCCCACTTGCACTAGGGCCATCTGATAGCAGTGGTTGTAGTATCTCATACTCAACCATCCCATAAAAATCTCTCTCTGGGAACAGGCCTTTGTGAGTGGATCCGCTGTGTTGTCCTCTGAGTCTACTCTCCAAACCTCGATCACCCTGGAGATTAACCATCTCCATGATCAGGTGACACTGCCTTAGAATATATCTGGATCACTGATGGGACCGGTGTTCCTTGGCATAAGCCACAACTCCATTGTCTCACAATGGTAGGAACGTAGTTCATCTCATGAACCTGTATACACCCAAACATCCTCTTTGGTAGCATCTTGAGTAGCGATGTATCCTGCCTTTATCGTCTAGTATGTCACGGTATCTAGCTTGGAACTCTTCCAACATACTGTCCCTCTACTGAGGGTAAAGACAATGCCTGTGACTGACACTCAGTCGTCTTTATCACCCTGGAACACTTCCAGTGATTCTTCCCAGGATCAATTGATACCATCTCACTACAGCTAGTGAGTATCCTAACATCCATCTAGATCTATCTCATAGATCCAAAATCCAAGATTTAGTAGGTATCATTATGATCCTATATGGAGAATCATTGTGATATGCGGAGATTGATCGAGCGTATCATAGGAAACTCCTTCCCTATCAAGAGTATGTCATCCACGTACTCTACGAGGATCATCACCATACTCCCTACTACCCTTTTGTATATACAAGGTTCATCTGCCTTTTTGATGATGTCAAACTGTTTGACCACTACATCAAAACAGATGTTCCAGCTCCGCGATGCCTGCTTTATCCTATAAAGCATCTTGTACACGTTTCCGCTGCTCCCACTGTCTACGAAGCCCTCTGACTGTGTACTTACAGACGTTCTCTTCTAAAAGAGCATTTAGAAAAGCTGTCATGGCACCCAACCGCCAGATATCGTAGTTATGGTATGTAGCCGTGGCAAGTAGGATCTGGATGGACTTAAGCATAGTCACTTGAAAAGATTTCATCATTATCCACGCCTGGTCGATGACGAAAAGCTTTAACAAGTCTAGCTTTGAAAGTCTCAACTTTTCCATCTACACCAAGTAATCTTCTCAAGATATACTTGCTCCTGATGGGGATTTAATCCTTCAGATATAGCAACCAAAGTCCATACTTTGTTGGTGTATATGGATTCCATCTCAGATCACTAAGCATCCAGCCATTCTTATAGAGTCTTACTCCTGATGGCCAGCTCGAAACTAGTTGGGTCATCATCTCATGATGCAATCCTCGCTCCCACTGTCATAGAGAAACCGAAGTATCTCTTAGGCGGGTGAGGAACCTTACTAGATCGGCGGAGAGGCTGAGGTTCGTTGGTAACTATTGAATCCTTTGGTTCTTTCAAATCATCAGCTGCAGTTTGTATAGCTGGAACATTTCCAGTTCTACATAACAGACCTTGCCTCGAGCTTGTCCGGATTTTGTTTTTAGACATAGGCCGGACAACCTCAAATCTTAACTAACTTAAGATATGGGCTCTTTCCTTTCCATATCACATATGAAGTGGTAGGCAACTGATTTGATCAGAACCCTATTCATTAGGTATACAGCTTCTCAAGTGCATAACTCCCAAAAGGAAATAGGAAACTCAGTAGTACTCATCATAGAGCACACCTTATCATATAGGGTGAGATTGCTCCGCCCCGATATACCATCGTGCTATGGTGTATACGGAGGAGTAATGCTAAGAGAGAATCTCATTCTCCTTTAGAAAAGTCCAGGAATTCCATACACAAGTATTCTCCTTCCTGATCTCATCATAGGACATAATACTTATACCCGTATTTTAATTCTCTACTTCTAACTTATATTCTGTGAATATCTCAAAAGGTTCGGACTTGTGTTTCAACAGGAACATATGTCTGAATCTTGAGAGATCATCAGAGAATGTAATGAAGTACAAAGAACCGGTCTTGGCATGTGTAGACAGGGGACCTTTATACATCAACATGTATCATCCCAAGAGTTCACTAACTCTTTCTCTGTTTCCAGTAAACAGAGCTATGGTCATCTTATCTCTGTGACATGACTCGCAAGTTTCATAAGATGTAAATTCAAACTGATTTAAATATGCATCTACATGTAACTTCAGCTAGTCGGGTCGCATTGATATGACCTAGTCTACAATGCCTCAAGAAGGATTCGTTCATTTCTGAATTCTTCCTCTTTTGTGTGTTCAGTATACTAAAGAACCGTAGTTTGATTTAGAACATCAATGCTTTTAGATAACGTGCCTGAACCGATCAACTTTTGATATAGGAAATGTTCAAAACATTATCCAACAATACAAAATTTTATCATTTCTTTACCAATAAAGAGACTGATATGATTTTGTATATCAGGTTCGGTATCTAATAACATTCGTTCAGAATCAATGTATTTGGAATACAGGGTGACAGTGACCAACAGACTTGGCTGCAACTCTTGCCCCGTTTTCTGCCTCATGAAACTTATCACCCGTTCTCAGTTCTCTACCTTTCTGTAGCCCTATGTAACAGATTACATATCTGGGATCCTGATCTGGTATCACATACCCAGGACGTAAAGGATACTGAGAAACAGTTCTTTGTAATGAACACACCCGAAGATGATGCATCAACATGCACTCTCTTCGTTTGGGCGGCATGGGAATTCTGGTAATCCCCAATTTCCTGCTCTGTCTTATAACAATTATAAGTTGGAGCGGGACCAACGTTCCCCAGCTCAGTATAACAAGTGGGTTCGGTCAATACATCCGTATTATTATCTTGATTAAGGCGTGATATGGTCGCTACCTGGAGAGAGAGAGAAGAAAAAACTCAGCGTATGCTCTTGCAAGATCAGATTGGTTATTATTTTATCTAATCAGGATGGCTCCCACTGGTTTTTATCAAATCTTCCTTCAAACCCTAAAAGGAAAGACTAGCCGGGATTAATTACACACTACAAGTTCGCCAATCTTTCAGCCAGGCCAGTGTCGGTACTTTGAGGGAGGTCCCCCGTGCTTTCGCACGAACCTAATTAATGTAAACCTCGTTTTCCCATAGGCGTAACCCCGTTGACACCTTTCTAGACACCTACTTGATCGACTAATTGTAATGTGTAAAACTCTCCCAGGAGTAACAATTACTCGCAGTGGGTATCAAGATCCAACTATCTCATAGAAGGTATGCAATCTCATTGCAAATTTCAACACTTAAAATTCCCGATAATATTTTGCCCCTAGCGTCCTATGACCTTGACGGAGGTCAACAAACCATTGGCTACTAGTCAAGTTCAACCCGTCATTTCTTGATCGAATTAAACCCATCCGCACGACCCTTGACGGAGGTCAATAAGGCCGCACGACTACCCTAATCCAATCTGCATCATATGCATAAGAAGATAAATACTAGTTAGCTACCGCACACTACGCCTTGACGGAGGTCAACAAACGTAGCACGAATACTAAGTAGGACTTATCTGAAATGACGGAGGGCTACGACAGGTTTTTCTGAAAACCTATTGCGTAATGAACTTGATATCGTTGTAGAATCAAATGATTTTAAAATGGAGTGTTTCTGAGGCTTTTCTAGTTTTGCTAAATGAGTCACTCCCGGTGAAGGGATCGTCGGTCCTTTCCTCGTCGAATGAGGTGCGGGATATATCACATATATCACTGTGCAAAGCAAAAACTCTTAAAAGCAATCAAAAGACAAACCGAGTGTGTAGCATCTTCCAGTTATTGCTAAAGGAGTCACTCCCGGTGAAGGGATCTCGGTCCTTTCCTTATCGAATAAGGTGCAGGATATATCATATATACCGCTGTGCAAAGCAAGAACTGTAGCTACCCCTTTTATTTTGAAATTCGATTCTACAACATCTTAGGTTTCTTTTATTTTCATTAATCACATTAATGAAGTCCCATCATTTAAGTACCTAAACATCACAGATAAATACGACGTACACTTATGCCATCCGCATTCGCCTCGATGTCCCTTCGTGCACCGTTAGGTTAGGTACCTAACGGCAGAGCGGGGCAGGGCTAGCGCGGGCGTAAAACATAAATAACGCCTATATAATATATCATATATATTATATACAGTATCTATCACAGAACAGATCACATGATCACATCACAGATATCGCAGCAGAAGAATCATATGAAATATTGGATATTCTAGGACGTCCGTGTTTTCAATACGAGCCAGTATAAAACACGGATTCCACGGTCGTGATGAATAGCCAAACCCACACCCCTAGACCCCTACGAGAGCGGCAAGCAACCCTACCAATTCTAGAGTTAGGAGACCCGGACTCGACTCCTCGAGTTGGTCTCCCACTGGACTCTAGAACCCGGTTACTTGTGCTCCCCTCCTTGGGTCTATCCTAGTGCGGAAAAGTAAATAATATACAAAGGGTGACATCTTCTGCAACCTGGAAGTGCCCCAATTAAAGAATATTACATACAAGTTTTTACATGAATGAAAATGAAAAACACTCATCTCACATAAAAACCCCCGGCTATTCAAACACGACAATCCAATATAACATATCCAGCAACACATAACATCACATGTCATCAACGTAGGTAAACATGCGTATCCCAATTGTCGTTGACATATAGCAACGAAACCGGCGATATCACATATTACACTTACGGTCACAGAAAAGAAAGTGTAAAACTACAATAGTTGGAATCCGCAACCTCCAGAGACATCGCATGCCTAATCAAATGAATTACTTAGACATCGCATGCCTAACAATTATAAACCCCGCATTTTAGTCTCATTATCGAAAACTCTTTTCAATATCAAGTCGGGCAATTCAACAGGATTCCCGACAACCTGATCGAATGCTCGTCGCAAACTTTAGTAGGCGGCCGCACCCCCGACGCCGTCGACAAAGTGCACCAAGGCGGAACACCGCTGCCGCAAGCACCCGAACGGATGCTTTCGGTGACGGGGTTCTCCTACAGTCACTTAGTCGGGGCTATGGGGTGAGGCTGTCTATTAAGTTTACCCGGCGAGTATCCGCGTACGCTACGTGATTGCGACGGACTTTTGATCACATCAAAATTCCGTGGCAACCGATCAAGTGAGACTAAACTACTAGATTTATAACATTCATTCAGTTATCTCATAACTACTTGTGAATTCCAATTATTGTATCGCATTCCAGATAAATAGAAAATGTTAAACTTTCCGATCGAACAGCCAAACACCCAAGTTTTCCCGATACAGCTCAACCCATGAAACAAGTCTAAAAACATTCAGTTCGTGCCTCAGTACCAACGGTCCAGCCGTAGAAGGGTCAAGCCAACGCCTCACATGTGGCACGCCGTACTGCCCCAAACCCTAAGGTTCAAAGGGCAGTTCAAGACGGTCACATAATCGAGTTAAGGTTTGTTGTCTTCTAGAGGGACCATCGCGTTACTTGCACTACTTAGAACGTCTTTAAACCTCCGAAAAATCCAACACTTAGAAATTTTTCGTCAGGGGAAAAATTGGGTATTTATATCCGGTCGAACTTTTTAACATATTCAAAAAATTATCCGGAAAGACACATAGACAAAGTTTGATACTCCGATCGAAACACCGAGTCCCCAATACAACCCAGAAAATTCAACTCTTGAATAAATTTTAAAAATTCCCAGGAAAACCAGCACTGCAAAGTTGGAGTTACTGTGCAAAATTCAATGCACAAGGAGACATTTCGGCCGCGGAACCGCCGCACAAGCCATGCTTGTGCCGCGGAACCGCGGCGTTTTGATGGATTCACGCTGTCGAATTTCACAGTAACCCTTACAATCTCCTGCTGAATTTTCTGCATATTTTTAATCTGGAAAAAACCCAGTTTTTGAAAAAAGTCCAGAGAGCATTTTTTGTGTTAGGGTTTCGGTTCGTTCGGGTTTCAAACATGGTCTACGCATCGCCTAAGGCTCTAGCTAGGCTCTGATACCACTGTAGGGTTCCTAGGCACTCTAATGAGTTCTCACAAGGCATCAACCATGCCAATTTATCATTTTACATGTGCCGAGAAACCCTAATACGGATCGTTAACTTGAATTTTAGGCGAAAACTAGAACTAGTAAACTACTTTACTAAGAGTAAACGGAAATACAACCTTTGTAGATCCGGTTCTCCACCTCCATGGCTCCGCGATGAAGTCTCCTTGCTGTACAAATCGGATCTTGGGCTCTAGCATCGGCTTCATCGGAGAAAGGACGGGCTAGGTCATCGACTACGATGCCGAAGATGATCTACGTCGAGGCATCACTAGATCAAGCTCCACCTTCACCAAGCCATGAAAACTTGTGAAGGAAACACCCTATACTACTTGGCAAGAGGTAGAGGATGAAGAAATAGGAAGTGGGTTCACTTTAGAATTGGATTTCTCACTCTTTTTCACTAGTTGCCATTGATGGAGGCAAGCTTCTTCATTTTGAAGAAGAAGAAGAAGAAGATGATATTATGATAAGTTATTTTGCAAAATAGAAAATCAATGAATACTTATCATAATCCAACTCTAGTTAGGTGTAGAGAATTAACTAAGGTTAGGTTGTATGGTTAGGGTTAGAGAAAGAAACAAAATGGTCAACTATTTCAAAGCTTCATGAAGCTTCAAGGATAATCCAAAATTGGCCACCATTTTATTTCTTTCACAAATCAATGAATAAATAAAAGAATAAGTAAATGAAGCATGAGAAACCCTAACCATTGACCAACCATGGTTTAAACCATACACCAAACTATCATGTATCATCAAACATGATACATACAAGTGCACAAAACTATATCACATATACAATATGCAAATGAAGTGAGAAAACCCATTTAAAGTGAACCAATACTAGTTAATGCAAAGTAATATATCAAATATATAATTATGCATTAAATCATTAAATCAACACTTGATTTAACGACCCGGTCATATCGCATATAACCGACTAATATTCAATGTATCGGCTTATCGAATCAATGCTTGAATCGATAACTAGGTTATATCGCATACAACCAATCGATACATTTATCGCGAGAATGGAATACGGTATCACATACACGCATTATTCTCGGTCCCGCACATATCTCATATGCGCTCCTATTTCGTTTCGCTAGAGCCAGGAAACCTCTGTATAGGACTCTAAAGACTCGTCAATACGCCGGCAGCAGGTGATGATCATATCAATCACCCACAAGCCGCAAGCGGTCTGCTAAACGTAACGGCCACCTGGGTATTGAGCGATCAGAAGATCGACGAGCAAGCCCGCTCATACTCCTGTGAATCCAACCAGTAACACTTACCGTACAGTCCGGTCTGATCGTCTGATATGTCGCATATCTCACCTAGGGGTGGTAAACGTCAGACCCCATTAGCTCGATAAGTCGTGTCGATATGAGGTCTATAACAATTCGAGAAACTACTAATAACACTTACCAGTAAATCTCAGCAACCCTAGACAGGGATTTCCGGTTATAGCCAATCGAACACAGCGCAACATCAACTCCCTATACCGGGAGAGACGAATCCCCTCCTATCGCTCATTGCCTCAATGTGATTCGGGACTGTACCCAAAAACCACCGTTTTGCACGCCCTCTTGGACGTGGTAAGGTGGAAATCAAAGCACAGTGGGAACCACACAAGACTCTATGATGATCTCGGGTCAACAGACTACTCTGTACCAGTGTCACCAGAGAACTGCCATCTGACGTAAGGTATAATACCATCTGGGAGTTCTCGACGAGTCCGTCCAGTGTACCCAGTCTCCACTGAGCACCCGTATATCATCTCTGATGTCAAACACCAATGGATATGGGATCATCCATCGCCCATCTGTATGGGTCGAGAAGGTATACGCTAGTCTACTCTGGTATATCGATGCCCCATCTCGATACACCCACGACTAGGGACTTTGAAGGATGTACTTATGGACTACCGTGTCCCTACTAGTATGATCCGCATCATAGTCCAGGTAGTCAAGTACACATCCTAAGGGCTTTACCAACATGTAACAGAGAGACAATCAGTGTACACGTTAAGGTAAAGAGCAACCAGATAGCATACTATCATGTCGAGCAAGGAAGTCCTCCCTATATATGTCGAAGCATCCACTACAATATACATCCTATGTATAGTAATGGCCTCTAGGGCATACATATAACTAACAAGGAGACCCAGTCTCGATTCCTCGAGATGGCCTCCCACTGAACCCTAGAACCCGGTCACTTATGCTCCCCTCCTTGGGTCTATCCTAATGCGGAAAATTAAATAATATACAACACTGGTGGCATCAATCTCAACCCGGAAGTGCCCCAAATAAAAGAATATTACATTACATTTGAATTTTACATGAATAAAAAGAAAACTCTCATCTCACATGAAACCCCCCGGCTATTCAATCACGACAATCCTATATATCAAATCTCAGCAACACATAATATCATATATCATCAACGTAAGTAAGTATGCGTACCCCGATTGTCGTTGATGTATAGCAACGAAACCAGCGATATGCGACATACTACACTTACGGTCACAGAAAAGAAAGTATAAAACTACAACATTTGGAATCCACAATAACTTTAGACATCGTAAATCTGAAATATCGCATACTTCGCATTTCATGCCTAACTATATGAATTCCTCATATTGTATCACATTCCAGATAAATAGACAGTATTAAACTTTTCGATCGAATAATAAAATACCCAAAATTTCCTAAATAGCTCAACACTTGAGCGGAGTTCAAAAATCCCGGAACATGTCACAGTAGCAGCAGTCCAGCCGCAGAAGGTCGAGCCAACGCCTCACATGTGGCACGCCGTACTGCCCCAAACCCTAAGGTTTAGAGGCAGTTCATACGGTCACATAATCGAGTTAAGGTTTGTGTTCTTCTAGAGGGTCCACCACGTTACTTGCACGTATTTCCGAAAGATTTAAACTCGAGAAAAATTCAACATTTGAAAGTTTTTCGTGCCGGGAAAAAGTGAGTTAATGATATCCGTTCGAACTTTTTAATACTTTCTAAATTACCCGAAAACAACACGAAATTAAATTTTCCGATCGAATCAATGAATCCAAAATAATCCCCAGAACACTCAACACTTGAGTCAGATTAAAAATACCCAAAAATGTGTACAAGCAGCTACTAACATCACTGTACAAATACGATGTCATAAAGCTTCTGTACGGCCGCGGATCCGTGTCCCATGCAAGGTATGGCCGCGGTTCCGCGGCGATATGTACGGATCATGGTGTCGTTTTTTTACAGTATTGCTTATATTTACCTGCTGAATTTTTTAAGTATTTTTAATTCAGAAAAAACACAGTTTCAAAAAATGTCCAGAGAAGGGTCAAAATCCGTATTTTGTGGTTCGATCGGAGTATTAACTTCGCCTAAACGTTGCCCAAAGCTCTAGCTTGGCTCTGATACCATGATGGGTTTCCTACAGCACCACTACAAGGGTTTGGAGGCAACACACATGCCATATTTAAAATTTATATGGCGCTAAAGAAACTTTCTTAAGGATCGTGCTAGAAAATTTAGGGCAACATAAACACAGGTAGTAAAATCTAGGGTTTTGAGAGTACAACCTTTATAGCTCCCCATGCTAGACTCCTTGGCTACTTGAGGATTGGGAAAAAGGTTCGCTTGAGATCCTCTAGGTCCACGACGATCCACCCGGAGTCCTCTTTGTCCAAGCTTGAAGCTCCACTAGATCAAGAGAAGAAATGGAAGCTAACACTCTACACTAATGGGCAAGACTAGTGTAGAATGGTGATGTGGTTTGTTTTCTCACTTCAAAATCTTAACTTGGTGACTCTTTTGCTCACTTGAGAAAACTAGAGAGCAAGTGAGAAAGGAGGAAGAAGATGATGGCTTGTAAAGAGCTCAAGATAATGATAAACTTGTGAATAAAAATGAGAAATGAATATATATATATATATATATATATATATATATATATATATTCACTTCCTCATTCTTAACCATAGTTATAAAATATCTAGATATTTTAGTTTGGAACAAAAATGGCCATAGAAAATGAATCATGGTTAATCCAAGGGGTTAGTGCAAGAATAAAATATTAAACCATGAAAACAATTTCCATTTCCATTTTTCTTTTCCAAAAAATTATATCTATATATTTATATATGTATGGTGTGAGTCTTATATTGCCACCATCCACTATATCAACAACCATGATAGATTATGTATGCATGTATGTGTGCATGCACATCCTATGTGCATGAATGAGAATGAATGCATACATGCATGCATACAACAAAAAGACAAGAAATGATTTAAAGTGAGAAACTAATGGTCAATGATAAATCAACACTTGATTTAGCAAACCGGTCATATCGCATACGACCCGACCAAAAGCAAACCGCCCGATTAATATACGGTATCTCATACGCGCATTTTAACCGGGTCCACGTGCATATCTCATATGCGCACCACATCGTTTCGCCTGGACTAGGCAACTCCATTGTGGGACTCTAAGACTCGTCAATACGCCAGCAGTGGGTGATGATCATATCAAGCACCGCCAAGCCGCAAGCGGTCGGCTAAACGTAACGGCCACCCGGGTATTGAGTGATCAGAAGAAAACAAGCGAACCTGTCACAACTCCCGTCGAGCCAACCAGCAACACTACCGTACAGTCCGGTCTCTTTGTCAGATATGCTGCATATCAAGTCTAGGGATGGCAACGTCGAGCCCAATAACTCAATAAGTCGTGCTGATGAATGGTCTACAACAGATCGAGAAACTACTGATAACACTTATCAGTAAATCTCAACAGCCCTGGCCAGGGACTTACTGATATAGCCAATCGATCACAGCACAGCATCAACTCCCAATACCGGGAGAGACGAAACCCCTCCTATCTCTCATCGCCTTCGTGTGTCTCGGGACTGTACCCAACGGCCACCTGTTTGCACGACTCAGTAGAGCCGTGGTAGGGTGGTAATCAAAGTATAGTGGGAGAACACACAAGACTCTATGACGATCTCGGGTCTACAGACTAACCTGCACCAGTGTCACCTGAAAACTGCTATCCGACGATAGATATAATTCCATATAGGAGTTCTCGGTGAGTCCGTCCAGTGTACCCAGTCACCACTGAGCACCCGTATACGATCTCGATGTCAAACATCGATGAATGTGGGAACATCCATCGCCCATCATATGGGTCTAGTATCATATACGCTAGTCTACTCTGGTATATCGATGCCCCGTCTCGATACACCTACGACCAGGAACATTCCAGGATATGCTTATAAACTACAGATGTCCCACTTGTATGATCTCCATCATAATCACAGTAGTCAAGCCTATATCCTCAGGGCTTTATCAACATGTATGAATGAATAAAAGCAAGATCAAATCAACATGTTAGATAAAGAAGAATCAGATAGCATACTATCATGTCGAGCAAGAATGTACACTGAATATATATATATACATGTATAAATACATCCACTATCATATAATGGCCTCTAGGGCATACATATATCCAACATGAATGGTTGGACGGGAGTAGGATCAACATTCGGATATGAAGGTGATTGGAATTGTTGATCCCAAGAATTTGAAGTGGTGAAAAGAGTGAAAGATCGGCTACGAGATTGTTCAATATGTTCAGCGATGGACAAAGGACGACTTGCAAAAGGGGTATCAACATAAGCGGGTGGGGGAGGTTGAAAAGGTTGATACAAAGTGGATTGAGGAGTGCAAGTGTTTGTCCTAGACGGTCTATGCGATCTTTCAGTGAAATTTTAGGCATGGAGGGATCGTTCGAAATTCGACCAAAGCAAGAACCGTAGGAAGTTATGTCTGGTTGTGGGTACCAAATTTCCGTAAGAGTTTTGCGAGGTGGGGTACCCATGATATGAAGAGAGAAAGAAAGAAAGGAAGAGAAAAGGAGGGGAAAAAGAATGTGATTTTTTATTTTTTTTATTTTATGTTAGTTATTAAAAAAAGATTGAAATATACAAACAAAAAGAATTTGGACAAAAATAATCACGACACAAAAATACCACGCACCTAATCGGTCTAGGGTTCACCTAGGTCAACTAGACCTGCTCTAGATCTTGATTGTCGAAGTAAAATTGTTTCGAGAAACGGGCTCAAGATATACTGATCACGAGGCCAGGTAAGTGCAGAGATAAGGGGAGGTTTTCCGACGCTTTCGCGCAGGTCCTTAATTAAATAACCCTTTCTCTTTTGGCGGTTTCGCTGTTAACACTTTCCTAGACACCCCGTAAACACTATACCGTTAAGCGGTGTTCTAAACACAATTAATCTCTCCTAGTGAGCGCGAAGTCCTTAAGGCTTAAAGTCTAGTTTCTTTTTAAAATTTGTGCGGGTAAACATTTATGCACAGTTTCATGATTTGTAGGCCACGGAAAAGGGGATCAAATCCTTTACCGTATATTGTGGGGTTCGCTTGCCCTTAAGTCCGTATTAATGTATGCAATGCACAATTCAATGAAAAAATTTATTCAAAGAATCAAACAATCGTTTTTTTAGTTTAAGCACAACACTGCAACAAATATGGGTTAGTCAATTTAGGCGTTTGAAAGCGAACTGGCAAAGAATCCTGTAAAGAATAGTATATTGGATGCGTTAGATTTGAGAAGAAAGTGTTAGTAAAGTACGTACCGTTAAGTTTTTTGGGTTAGGAAACCCCCGTTGAATCAAATCCGGTAAGCTTGAAAAGTTCGCTTGCGCGGGTCAAACTACCCGGATCTTTGGCACTGTACTTCGCAATCACCTTAGCCTTGAATGTACACTTTGCTCCCCACGCTCGCAGTTCGCAAATCCGTAAAAATCTATAAATGTCGGAAAATGGATATTAGTGCGAAAAAGCGATATGGATGCCCAAATACTTGCACACTAAAAATTATAAAAAAATAAACAATAAAAATAGGACAAAAATAGAACACTGGAGCACAGGGAAGATTTGGAGGCAAGAGGATGAGGTACAGCCAGCGACGCCGGAAATCGAGTGTCTGTCGCCGGAATTTCTTGGGATTTGGGGCTCCAAATTTCAACAGCAATCACGGTGTTCCACTAATGCCAAACTGGTATTGTTTATCTTTTCAGTTGAGTTATAGAGTGCAAGCAGGTTTAGAATCCAGAGAGCAAAATTGTTAGTTTAGTTAGTTTTTTTGTTTTGGTTTTGGTTTTTGAAATTTTTAGTTGATTTTAAAAATAGGGTTAGTTGTATAGATGACTATTAACAAGATTAACCCGAAACTACAAAAACAAAAACGTTACCGTCTCCCCGGCAACGGCGCCATTCAATTGTTATGATTTAAGTTAACCGCAATCAAGACGATGTCGCTTTGCAGCTAGCCGCGATGAGCACGGGTCGATCCACAGGGAGACGGCGCGTTTTACGTTCTTGTCGTAATGAGTTAATGCGCGTGGGCGGATTGTTCAAATCTAACCTATGTGTTATATGCAAGTATAAAACTTGTTAGGAAATGATAGGATAGTGTAAGTTAAAGAAATCCGTATTCAAGTCCTTTGAGCCGAGTCTTGACCAACTGAAACTAGAGCAATCGGCAACAACGTGGATTAGAGGATTTAAGCACGGTATTCGTGGAATCTGGATTAATGACCCTTGTCCTTCCGTTCTTGTCTCTTGCATTCGCTTCCGGCCAAACCGAACGCAACCGGTCGCGGTTAGGAATCACCGTTACCTTGGAAGGGTAGGGTGCCTAACGGTGCGCTTGCATAACGTTTAGGCGGAGTTCAATGGAAAATAACGGGAAAAGGAAATGGGAAACGGAAACCTTATCTTACAATATCGGTTTCTTTTCCTAACAACATCATATTAACAACCATTCACAAAACAACAACAAAGAGCAAAAGAAAAGATAAACAAAGAGAAGAAAAGATTACAAGCAAGTAGTTAAATGACATGGTAATAAATTGCATGTAAGTAAAGCATGAATGTAAAGGGCAAGTAATAAAAAGCAAGAAAGAAAGTACTAGGAACCAAAGAACAAGTTACAAACCATGGGTTTAATAACCCAAATTTAAACTTGCAAGCTCAATTAAGAGGTTGCAAGATCAAGAGAGAGCTAAAAACCCAAGGAAAATGAAGCACAAAAGAGAGAACTTTATTGATTCCATATTAAGATACAACACCTTGATATCAATGAACAAAGCTTAAACTTGCAATCTCAATGAAGAAGTTGCAAGATCAAGTTAAGGTAGAGAGCTCAAGGGGGAAGCTATTTACAAGAACTAAAAAGAAAACAAAAGAGTTACAAAGTGTAGAAATGTAAGCAAAAGAATGCCCATGAACCCTTGCCACTGCCTGCTATTTATAGGCAAAGAAGAAAATAAAATAAACAATAAAATAAGGACCAAATGGCAGCATGGAAGCCACTGTGAGAAGCTGGGGCCCACATGAAGAGGTGGGGCCGGCCTGGCTGGTTTTGGCTAGGGAGTGGTCGGCCAAAAACCGATGGGTGGGTCCCGTACTGCAGTGGTGGTCTTGTGTTGTCCCCCTCATGCCTCTGGTGTTGTTTGTTTGGTCAGAAACATCTCTGGATGCACTCAGGACTTGGAGGGAACATAGTAGATACAAATCACATCACTACTTTTAGCAATAAATGCACATCACACCATATAGCCCACTTATTCCTAGCCATCATGCCATGGCTGCCGCCTAGGTTCATGGTCCAAGCCCCAAGAGTTAGTGTGTACACATGCTATGTGTTGGGCCAAAATATTGTGCACACACTTGTTTGCAAAATAACTCTTGGGATATCGGTCGGTTTCCAGTTCTGGCTACAGTGTAGGCTCACAAATGATATATCCGTGATTCTGGATATATTTCTAGTATTTTGTCATGGACACCTGTAATCTGTATTTCTGAGCAAACACCGGTTAATAGTACCGATATAATACAAAACAGATAACGAATGAGCGGTATTGAAATGCAGTTTTCTGTGACGAACAAATACCCCCAAACTTATTCGTCCCGAGCAAACCAAAACAAAAATCCTAGCCTCACTTTCGCAGGGAACGCGATTGCACTGAGCGCGTGCAACAAGCCATTAAACCTCTAGGTGTCCCTGGTAGGAGGAGTGTTGTCTCCTGAGGGTTTTCAGCGGATACTACCCACAAAATCCCGTCAAGTTAGTTTCAAAAGTTAACGTCGATTCTACTCCTATAGTTTAGTATCTACGTTAGAAATTCTATCATTCTAAGTTAGAAATATTTAACCCTTATGTTTCACGCCTCTAATCTATTTAACCCCAGATTATATACGTTCCAAAAAAGTTTAGAAAGATGTTGGTATCTCCTGAGTTTTCCTTCTAAAAGTGCGGTCTTAAATCAGGGATTTTTATTAACTTTACAGAAAACATAAGTCTTATTCTTTATTTCTATCTTTCGTCCAAACATCGATTGTATACCCCTACATGTGTGTAAATTTGCACCCCTACACTCAAGAATTCAATTCAAGCTATAGTACCCTTGCCCTAATACCTAATACTATTTCTTTTTATTTAATGATGGACGGTGTTTCTCACTCACCTTTCATGTGACTATTAATGCTTCTTGAGGCACCAACAGCCGATTACTGAATGTATGAGCTTAAAGCGTAAATAGCAGTTTCCAGGTCTTGACTTTATTCTATTTTTTCTTTATTTTTCTTTTTCAAGACCGGATATATTTTTTCACTGATGCTCTTTTTGGCGTTTAGCTTTAAATACCGTTTTTTTCTTTCATACTAGGCTTTTGTGCAAGAGTATTTCTAGGTATCCTCTACTATCCCAAGTTTCAAGGTGCGTGTATGTGCAGTTTGTAGTGTATATACTTTCTAAGTTTAGACTCAAGAATAGAAACTATTTTTCAGACTTATCCTTCAGTAAATCTTCAATTCTTTCCCTTTATCTTGACTTAACTCAAGAACTGAACTCAAGATTACCTATTTCTCAAAAAAAACTGTAAGGACGTATATTTTCGAAAGTTTAACAGAAAGAGGGTTATTTTTAGGGTTTTCAATTCCTAAGCCTAGGATTTAGTTATTTCTAACGCAACTAAACTTTCGGAATAAAAATCTAAGTTACCTTATTAGCTAACTTGACGACAAAGTTTTTATATTTTTTGGAAAATTTTCAATTTTTATGGGTTTTAATAAGGTATGCAAATGCAAAATATACAAATGAATGCGAAGAAAGAAAGCTTACCGAGCACACCCCCAAACTTAAACTTGACTGTGCCCTCACTGTCAGGCTACACCAAGAGGGTCAAAATTGTCGGTGCTCCCCAAAAGAAAATTATATACAAAAATAAAAACCAAAATATGTACACAAAAAGGTTCCCCCCAAACTTAAGTAAAACAGTGTTTCCACTGTTAAGCGTTGAAGTTCAGGATTAGGGGGGAAAGAACAATATTAATTTATACAAGGCCTTACACAGTCCAAACGTTAGCACCAACCATTCAAAAATCTTATCGTTATAAATCGACGGTTGGTGAAAGAATGGAATGCAGAGAAAAGAAATGAGAAACACGCGAGACCGTGTGGGGATAGAAGCGGCGTCTAGTCTCGGTGAAGGAGAAGAATGGAGGAAGGGAGAAAGAAGTGGAATACGAACTTGAGGGTGAAAATGGAGCGAATAAATTAGCACAATGTGTGATGACCGATGTGTGAAAAGCGATTGTGCTAATCTATCAACCTATCGAGAAATCGGGTCAAATCCCTCAAGATTCGCGAGAAAACATGGGTATGCCGAACTTGGTAAACCATACATAGTAAATGAAAGTGATACGGTTTCTTGCGAGGTCGGAACGATTGAAAGGATGGAGGGAAGTGGTTGAGGAAGGTTATCGGTTAAAGGTTCCGGAGGGTGTACACAGTCAATGAAAGGGATAGGATGAATTGGAAAATCTGACTCATCAAGAAAAACTGGTTCATTCTCAAAAATATCCTCAAAATTCTGCTTATCCATGCATATTTCATCAAAATCAAGACGCATATAAAGTTCGGGAAAAACAGTTAAAGACTCGGGATGATGAATTGGAGAGAAAAACTCATCCAAAGCAGTGGGTTCATCATCCAAAATATGCTCCGCGTCAATATCCTCAATCAAGTGAAAATCAATTTTATCAGACACCTCATCAAAAGCATGGATTTCAATTGATTCTGGTTCTAAGATGGAGGTGTAGAGGTCAAGAGGATTGGGTGTGGTTTCACTCAAAAGGGACCCTTCACAATCGGGCAAATCAAACAATACAAAGTCGCACAACTCATTAATCATTCTATCTTCAATTGATAAATCATTTGGGACACTCGATAGACTTTCAAAACAGGAGTTGTGGGATTCAATTGGGGACGGGTAGGTTTGATTTGGAAGGGTGTACAGCTCACCCTCACTACTCAAATTCTCAGCCTGTCCTACCGCCTCATCATATATTGGAAAATGTGGAGCTGGTTAGAAACTAGCTACCGGGTCTCTAGGTTGTATGAGGGCGGCCATGCACACATTCAAATCCATCGTCTGTTGGTATGATGCAACCCTAAAGTTGTTTTGATACTGGAAACTCCCAAATGGCTGTGTAGAAGCAATGTCTAGGGAAGGTGCAAAAGTCGGGTAGGATTGGTAGGAATTGAATGGTTGGACAGGAGTAGGATCAACATTCGGATATGAAGGTGATTGGAATTGTTGATCCCAAGAATTTGAAGTGGTGAAAGGAGTGAAAGATCGGCTACGAGATTGTTCAATATGTTCAGCGATAGACAAAGGACGACTTGCAAAATGGGTATCAACATAAGCGGGTGGGGGAGGTTGAAAAGGTTGATACAAAGTAGATTGTGGAGTGCAAGTGTTTGTCCTAGACGCGTCTATGCGATCTTTCAGTGAAATTTTGGGCATGGAGGGATCGTTCGAAATTCGACCAAAGCAAGAACCGTAGGAAGTTATGTCTGGTAGTGGGTACCAAAATTCGGCATGAGTTTTGCGAGGCGGGGTACCCATGATATGAAGAGAGAAAGAAAGAAAGGAAGAGAAAAGGAGGGGAAAAAGAATGTGATTTTTTATTTTTTTTTTATTTTATGTTAGTTATTAACAAAAGAATGAAATATACAAACAAAAAGAATCTGGACAAAAATAATCACGACACAAAAATACCATGCACATAATCGGTCTAGGGTTCACCTAGGTCAACTAGACCTGCTCCAAAACTTTATTGTCGAAGTAAAATTGTGTCGAGAAACGTGCTCAAGATATACTGATCACGAGGCCGGGTAAGTGCAGAGATAAGCACTACTAAAATAAGGGGTTGCCCCTACGGATATTGAAATCCGTAGGGGCGGATTTATTTTGGCCCTACAGATTAGTCCGTAGGGCCAGACGGTTGCTCCTATGGTCCAAGACGTTTAAATTAAAAATATTAATTCTTAATTTGTTGTTTTCCCCTACGGAGCCGCAAACCAAGGACCTATGGACAAATCTGTAGGGGCAACTAAATATGGATTTAATAGAAAAGGCACATAATTTCCCTACGCGCTGATTATCTCTCCTCTCTCTCGCTCGAGCGTGTGAAACTCCCCTTTTTCTTGTCGCCGCGTCTCCGATCTCTCCGATCTCGTCGCCGATCTCGCCGATCTCGTCGCCGTTCTCTCTCTCTCGTTCCCGATCTCATTCCCGATCTCGTCGCCGATTGTCGATTGTCTCCTCCACCGAACAGGTAAGTAATTAAATCTTCAATTAAAGAAATTTTTGATTATTTTAGGGGTTGGGGTTAGGGTTGCGGTTGGGGTTCGGCTAGGGTTGCGATTGGGGTTGGGTTCGGCTAGGGTTGCGGTTAGGGTTGGGGTTGGGGTTAGGGTTAGGGCTGGGGCTGGGGCTGGAAAAGTACCTTTCGCTTTCGCCGGATCTTAGGGAGGTCGTCTCCTAAATATAGGAGCAAAGTCTATGGTTTAAAGTCGAAGGGTCTGGGTGTCTTCTTCGGGTTGGATCCCCATTCAATTGACGGGTCTAACCCGTTTACACCTACAATTTAATGCAAGACAAAGTGGATAACTGGGGGTCGTTTTTGGTTTTGTAAAATGAAACAATCGTTGCAGGCAAAAAGTTCAAATTCAGCATTTTTAAACTTTATTGCGGGGATTTTAAATCGATTCATTTTTGCAAAGCATCATGTGTTAGTTATATGTATGCCCTAGAGGCCATTACTGTACATACGATGTATATTGTAATGGATGCTTGGACATATATAGGGAGGACTTTCTTGCTCAGCATGATAGTATGCTATCTGGTTGTACTTTATCTTAACATGTACTCTGGTTGTCACTATGTTGCATGTTGATAAAGCCCTTACGATAAGTACTCGACTACTAGGACTATGATGAGATCATACTAGTGGGGCCACGGTAGTCGACGAGTACATCCTATAACTGTTCCTAGTCAAGGGTGTATCGAGACAGGGCATCGATACACCAGAGTAGACTAGCGTATACGCATATTGACCCATATGATGGGCGATGGATGATCCCATATCCATCGGTGTTTGACATCAAGGATGGCGTACGGGTGCTCAGTAGAGACTGGGTACACTGGACGGACTCGCCGAGAACTCCCAGATGGTATTATACCTCACGTCAGATGGCAGTTCTCCGGTGACACTGGTACAGAGTAGTCTGTTGACCCGAGATCGTCATAGAGTCTTGTGTGATTCCCACTGTGCTTTGATTTCCATCATACCATGTCCAAGAGGGCGTGCAAAATGGTGGCTTTTGGGTACAGTCCCGAATCACATGGAGGCAATGAGCGATAGGAGAGGATTCATCTCTCCCGGTATAGGGAGTTGATGTTGTGCTGTGTTCGATTGGCTATAACTGGAAATCCCTGGCCAGGGTTGCTGAGATTTACTGGTAAGTGTTATCAATAGTTTCTCAAACTGTTATAGACCTCATATCTGTTAGTTATATGTATACCCTAGAGGCCATTACTATACATGAGATGTATATTGTTGTGGATGCTTGGACATATATAGGGAGGACTTTCTTGCTCGACATGATAGTAGGCTATCTGGTTACTCTTTACCTTAACGTGTATACTGATTGTCTCTCTGTTACATGTTTGTAAAGCCCTTAGGATGTGTACTTGACTACCTGGACTATGATGCAGATCATACTAGTGGGGACATGGTAGTCCATAAGTACATCCTTCAAGGTCCCTAGTCGTGGTTGTATCGAGACGGGGCATCGATATACCAGAGTAGACTAGCGTATACGTTCTCGACCCATACAGATGGGCAATGGATGATCCCATATCCATTGGTGTTTGACATCAGAGATGATATACGGGTGCTCAGTGGAGACGGGGTACACTGGACGGACTCGTCGAGAACTCCCAGATGGTATTATACCTTACTTCAGATGGCAGTTCTCTGGTGACACTGGTACAGGTTAGTCTGTAGACCCGAGATCGTCATAGAGTCTTGTGTGATTCCCACTGTGCTTTGATCTCCATCTTACCACGTCCAAGAGGGCATGCAAAACGGTGGTTTTTGGGTACAGTCCCGAGTCATATGGAGGTAATGAGCGATAGGAGGGGTTTCGTCTCTCCCGGTATTGCGGGTTGATGTTGCGCTATGCTCGATTGGCCATAACAGGGAAGTCCCTGGCCAGGACTGGTTTAGAGATTTACTGGTAAGTGTTACCAGTAGTTTCTCGACCCGTTACGAGCCTTATATCGGCATGACTTATCAGTTATTGGGGTCTGACGTTTACCACCCCTAGACTTGATATGCGACATATCAGACGAGGAGACCGGACTGTACGGTAGTATCACTGCCAGGATTTTTGCAGGAGTTGGAGCGGGCTAGCTTGCTGATCTTCTGATCGCTCAATACCCGGGTAGCCGTTACGTCCAGCTAGTACCGCTGACGGCTTGTGGGTGGTTGATATGATCATCACCTACTGCCGGCGTATTGACGGGTCTTTAGAGTCCTAGATAGAGGTTTTACTGGCTCAGGCAAAACGAAATAGGAGCGCATATATGATATGTGCGGGACCGAGAATAATGCGTGTATGTGATACCGTATTCTATTCTCGCGACTATTGTATCGGCCGGTTATATGAGATATAGCCGGGTTATCGAATCAAGTGTTGATTCGATAAGTTGGTACATTTTGTGTTAGTCGGTTATATGAGATATAACCGGATTATTAAGTTAAGTGTTGATTTAATAATTTAGTGTATAATTGTATATGTGATATATTAATTTACATTAACTAACATTGGTTCACTTAAGCATTTGTTTTTCTCACTTGTGCACAACTTAATATATATGTGATATATATTAATTTGTGTTCATTTTGTATCATGGTTGTTGATACACACTACATGGGTGTATGAGACATACACCATTATAATTATATTGGTGGGGTTTTAAAATACAAACTAAATACAAAATTAGTGGATAATTGTTCAAGTGCATGAAGCTTCATGAAGCTTGTGAGTGCATTGACCAAAGTCCACTAGTTTTGTTTTACTTAGGATTTTTATAAACCTAACCACTATAATTAGCCATGGTTATGTCTCTACATGAGTTAGTATATGATACCCACTCACCCATGGTTAGCTCTCTCTCTCTCTCTTGATTATTTTTCATTCTCATTTTGAGCTCATCATCTTCATCCTTCAATTTCTTTCTAGGGTTTGAAAAAGATAGAGAAACAAAGTGAGAAAAGAAATTCTAAAGTGTACCTATTTCCTATTTCATCATCCTCTACTAGACTAGCACTTTAGTTTAGGGTGTTTGCTTCACTAATTCTCTAGTTAGTGAAGTAGAAGCTTGGGTTCGTATTCCCTCGACGTAGATCATCTTCGGCCTCGAAGACTTCAAGCAAAACCGTTGCCCTCTTCTCATGGGGCCGTCCGAGAGTCCGGGAGCACGATGATCGCAGCGAAGAGACTACTACAAGGAGCTTAAGAAGTGAAGGATCGATCTACAAAGGTTGTATTTCGTATTCACTTAGAGATAATTTTTATTTACTTGCATGTGTTACCCTAATTATCTAGCAAAGATCTTGTTTAGAGTTATTCGGCACGGCTAAAATTTTAATCGGGCATGGTTGATGCCTTGTAGAACCTTCTTAGAGTGCCTAGTAACCCTACAGTGGTATCAGAGCCTAGCTAGAGCATTAGGCGACGTGTTTACGAAGTTAAAACTCCGAACGAACTCCGAATCGACGAAATAACCCCCTTTCTGGAAAATTTTTCAAAACTGTGATTTTTCTGAATTAAAAATACCTAAAAAATTCAGCAGGTGATTATAGGAATTACTGTGCAAAATGATGACGTAATACGTACGGATCGTCGCGGAACCGCGGCCATACCCTGCTTGGGCCGCGGATCCGTGGTCGTGCAGTGAGTGTTTACTATTCTTTTGGCACAGTAATGCCCGTAGCTGCTATTCAAATTTTCTGGGTATTTTTAACCTGACTCAAGTGTTGAGTGTTCTGGGGTTTATTTTGTATTCGTTGATTCGATCGGAAAATTTAATTTCGTTATGTTTTCCGGATATTTAAAAGGTATTAAAAAGTTCGAACGGATATCAATAACTCACTTTTTCCCGACCCGGAAAATTTCCAGGTGTTGGATTTTTCCGTTGTTTAAGAACGTCTAAATCGTGCAAGTTACACAATGGACCCTCTAGAAGACAACAAACCTTAACTCGATTATGTGACCGTCTTGAACTGCCTTTTGAACCTTAGGGTTTGGGGCAGTACGGCGTTGCCACATGTGAGGCGTTGGCTTGACCCTTCTACGGCTGGACCATTGGTACAGTGGCATGTGATGGATGTTTTTAAACTACCCTCAAGTGTTGAGAACTATTTGGGAAAACTTGGGTGTTTGATTATTCGATCGGAAAGTTTAACATTGTCTATTTATCTGGAATGTGATATAATATTTGGAATCCACAAGTAGTTATGAGATAACTAATTTGGATGTTATAAACATAGCAGTTTATCTCAAATGATCGGTTGCCACGGAATTTTGATGCAATCAAAAGTCCGTTGCAATCACGTAGCGTACGCGGATACTCGCCGGGTAAACTTAATAGGCAACCGTGCCCCATAGCCCCGACAAAGTGACTGTAGGAGAACCCCGTCGCCAAAAGCATCCGTTCGGGTGCTCGCGGCAGCGGTGTTCCGCCTTAGTGCACTTCGTCGACGGCATCCGGGGATGCGGCCGTCTACTAAAGTTTGTGACGAGCATTCGATCAGGATATCGAAAATCTTGTTGAATTTTCCGACTAGATATTGAAAAGTGTTTTCGATATAGAGACTAAAATGCGGGGTTTATAATTGTTAGGCATGCGATGTCTAAGGAGGTTGCGGATTCCAACTGTTGTAGTTTTACACTTTATTTTCTGCGACCGTAAGTGTAATATGTGATATCGCCGGTTTCGTTGCTATATGTCAACGACAATTAGGATGCGCATATTTATTTACGTTGATGACATGTGATGTTATGTGTTGCTGGATATGTTATATTGGATCGTCGCGTTCTGAATAGCCGGGGGTTTTATGTGAGATGAGGGTTTTTATTTTCATTCATGTAAAATTAAATGTATGTAATATTATTTTATTGGGGCACTTCCGGGATGAGGTTGATGTCACCATTTGTATATTATTTACTTTTCCACATTAGGTAGACCCAAGGAGGGGAGCACAAGTAACCGGGTTCTAGGGTCCAGTGGGAGACCAACTCGAGGAGTCGAGTCCGGGTCTCCTAACTCTAGAATTGGTAGGCTTGCTTGCCGCTCTCATAGGGGTCTAGGGATGTGGGTTTGGCTATTCATCACGACCGTGGAATCCGTGTTTTATAGAGGCTCAAATAAAATACGGACGTCCTAGTATATCCATTGTTTCATATGATTCTTCTGCTGCGATATCTGTGATGTGATCATTTGATATGTTGTGATAGATACTGTATATAGTATATATGATATATTATATAGACGTTACTTATGTTTTACACCCGCGCTAGCCCTGCCCCGCTCTTCCGTTAGTTAACTAACCTAACGGTGCACGAGGGGAAATCGAGGCGAATGCGGATGGCATAAGTGTACGTCGTATTTATCTGTAATGTTTAGGTGATTTAAATGATGGGACTTCATTAATATGATTAATGAAAGAAAAGAAACCTAAAAGATGTTTTGGAATCGAATTTTCAAAAACGGGTAGCTACAGTTCTTACTTTGCATCGCGGTGTTCCTTGTAGAACATCCTGCACCTTATTCGATAAGGAAAGGGCCGAGATCCCTTCACCGGGAGTGACCCCTTTAGCAATGACTGGCAGATGCTACACCCCTCAGTTTTGTCTTTTGATTGCTTTACTAGTTCTTGCTTTGCACAGTGATATATATGATATATCCTGCACCTTATTCCATAAGGAAAGAGCCGAGATCCCTTCACCGGGAGTGACCTCTTTAGCGAAACTAGTAAAAGCCTAAAAAACACTCCATTTTAAAATCATTTGATTCTACAACGATATCAAGTTCATTACGCAATAGGTTTTCAGAAAAACCTGTCGTAGCCCTCCGTCATTTCAGATAAGTAGTAGTTAGTATTCGTGCTGCGTTTGTTGGCATTTGTCAAGGCATAGTGTGCGGTAGCTGACTAGTGCTTATCTGCTTATGCATATGATGCTGATTGGGTTAGGGTAGTCGTACGACCTTGTTGGCCTTTGTCAAGGGTCGTGCGGGTGGGTTTAATTCAATCAAGAAATGAAGGGTTGAACTTGACTAGCATCCTATGGTTTGTTGGCCTTTGTCAAGGTCATAGGAGGTTAGGGGCAAAATATTATCGGGAATTTCAAGTGTTGAAATTTGAAGTGAGATTCCATACCTTCTATGAGATAGTTGGACCCCGATACCTACTGCTAGTAATTGTTACTCCTGGGAGAGTTTTACATATTACAATTAGCCGATCGAGTAGGTGTCTAGAAAGGTGTCAACGGGGTTACGCCTTTGGGAAAATGAGGTTTACTTTAATTAGGTCCGTACGAAAGCACGGGGAACCTCCCTCAAAATACCGACACTGGCCTGGCTGAAAGATCGGCGAAGTTGTAGGGTGTAATTAATCCCGGCTAGTATTTCCTTTTAGGGTTTGAAGGAAGATTTGATAAAAACAGTGGGAGCCATCCTGATTAGATAAAATAATAACCAATCTGATCTTGGAAGAGCGCATACAGAGTGTTTTCTTCTCTCTCTCTCCAGGTAGCGACCATATCATGCCTTAATCAAGATAATAATACGGATGTATTGACCGAACCCGCTTGTTATACTGAGCTGGGGAACGTTTGTCCCGCTCCAACTTATAATTGTTATAAGACAGAGCAGGAAATTGGGGATTACTAGAATTCCCGTGCCGCCCAAACGAAGATAGTGCATGCTGATGCATCATCTTCGGGTGTGTTCATTACAGAGAACTTTCTCAGTATCCTTTACGTCCTGAGTATGAGATACCGGATCAGGATCCCGCATATGTAATCTGTTACATGGGCTACAGATACGTAGAGAACTGAGAACGTGTGATAAGTTTCATGAGATAGAAAACGGTGCAAGTGTTGCAGCCAAGTCTGTTGGTCACTATCACCCTGTATTACCAGAATACATTGATTCTGAATGAATGTTATTAGATACCGAACCTGATATACAACATCATATCCGTCTCTTTATTACTAAAGAAAGGATATAATTTTGTATTGTTGGATAATGTTTTGAACATTTCCTATATCAAGAGTTGATCGGTTCAGGCACGTTATCTAAAAGCATTGACGTTCTAAATCAAACTACAGTTCTTAGTATACAGAACACATACAAGAGGAAGAGTTCAGAAATGAATGAATCCTTCTTGAGGTATTGTAGACTAGATTATATCAATATGACCCGACTAGCTAAAGTTACATATAGATGTATATTTAAATTAGTTTGAATTTACATCTTGTGAAACTTGCCGGTCATGTCACAGAGATAAGATGACCATAGCTCTGTTTTTAGGAAACAGAGAAAGAGTTAATGAACTCTTGGGATGATACATATTGATGTATGAAGGTCCCCTGTATACACATGCCAAGACCGGTTTTTGTACTTCATTACATTCTCTGATGATCTCTCAAGATTCAGACATATGTTCCTGTTGAAACACAAATCCGAAGTTTTTGAGATATTCACAGAATATAAGTTAGAAAGTAGAGAACCAAAACATGTATAAGTATTATGTCCTTTGATGTGATCAAGGAGGAGAATACTTGAGCACGGAATTCCTGGATTATTCTAAAGGAGAATGAGATTCTCTCTCAGCATTATTCCTCCGCATACACCACATCACGTCGGTGTATCGGGGCGGAGCAATCACACCCTATGTGATAAAGGTGTGCTCTATGATGAGTACTACTGAGTTACCTATTTCTTTTAGGGAGTTATGCACTTGTGAAGTTGCATACCTATTGAATAGGGTTCCGATCAAATCTGTTGCCTACCACTTCATATGAGATATGGAAAGGGAAGAGCCCATATCTTAAGTTTGTTAAGATTTGGGTTTGTCCAGCCTATGTCTAAAAGCATAATCCGGACAAGCTCGAGGCAAAATCAGTTCTGTGGAAGTTTGTTGGATATCCCAAGCATTCGCAAGGGAATATCTTCTACCTAACCAAGGAAAAAAAGATGTTTTGTTTCTCAGCATGCCACCTTTGTGAAAGAGAATTTCTTGTGAAGAAATTAGTGGACATGAGGTAGAACTGGAAGGAGTTACAGCTATACAAACTGCAGCTGATGATTTGGTAGAACCAAAGGATTCAATAGTTTCCAACGAACCTCAGCCTCTCCGCCGATCTAGTAGGGTTCATCACTCACCTGAGAGATACTTCAGTTTCTCTATGACAGTGGGAGCGAGAATTGCATCATGAGATGATGACCCAACTCGTTTCGAGCAGGGCATCAGGAGTGGGGACTCTGTAAGAATGGTTGGATGCTTAACGATCTGAGATGGAATCCTTATACACCAACAAAGTATGGATTTTGGTTGCTTTATCTGAAGGGTTAAATCCCCATCAGGAGCAAGTATATCTTAAGAAGATTACTTGGTGTACATGGAAAAGTTGAGACTTTCAAAGCTAGACTTGTTAAAGGTTTGCATCATTGACCCGGTATGGATTATGATGAAACCTTTTCTAAGTAGCTATGCTTAAGTCCATCCAGATCCTACTTGCCACGCCTACATACCATGACTACGATATCTGGCGGTTGAGTGTCATGACTGCTTTTTTAAATGTTGATTTGGAAGGGAGCGTCTATAAGTACATTTCCAGAGGGCTTCGTAGACAGTGGGAGCAGCGGAAGCGTGTACAAGTTGCTTTATGGGATAAAGCAGGCATCGCAGAGTTGGAACGTCTGTTTTGATATGTTAGTCAAAGAGTTTGACATCATCAAAATGGTAGATGAACCTTGTATATACAAAAAGGTAGTAGAGAGTATGGTGGAGATCCTCGTAGAGTACATAGATGACATACTCTTGATAGGGAAGGAGTTTTCTATGTTACGCTCGATCAATCTCCGCTTATCACAATGATTCTCCATATAGGATCAAAGTGATACCTACTAAATCCTGGGTTTTGGATCTAAGAGGTAGATCTAATTGGATGTTAGGATACTCACTAGCTGTAATGAGATGGTTTCAATTGATCCTTAGGAGAATCACTGGAAGGGTTCCAGGGTGATAAGGACGACTGAATGTCAGTCACAGGCATTGTCTTTACCCTTAGTAAAGGGAAGGTATGTTGGAAGAGTTCCAAGACAGATACCGTGGCATACTAGACGATAAAGGCTATATACATCGCTACCAAAGATGCTACCAAAGAGGAAGTCTGGGTGTATATTAGTTCATGAGATGAACTTCGTTCCTACCATTGTATGACAATGGAGTTGTGGCTTATGCCTAGGAATGCCCGTCCCATCAGTGATCTAGACATATTCTAAGGCAGTGTCACCTGATCAAGGAGATGGTTGATCTCCAGGGGATCGAGGTTAGGAGAGTAGACTCAGAGGACAACACGGCGGATCCACTCACAAAGGCCTTTTCCCAGAGAGAGACTATTATGGGATGGTTGAGTATGAGATACTACAACCACTGTTATCAGATAGCCCTAGTGCAAGTGGGAGATTGTTAGTTATATGTATGCCTTAGAGGCCATTACTATACATGAGATGTATATTGTAGTGGATGCTTGGACATATATAGGGAGGACTTTCTTGCTCGACATGATGTTATGCTATCTGGTTACTCTTTACCTTAACGTGTATACTGATTGTCTCTCTGTTACATGTTTGTAAAGCCCTTAGGATGTGTACTTGACTACCTGGACTATGATGCAGATCATACTAGTGGGGACATGGTAGTCCATAAGTACATCCTTCAAGGTCCCTAGTCGTGGGTGTATCAAGATGGGGCATCGATATACCAGAGTAGACTAGCGTATACCTTCTCGACCCATACAGATGGGCAATGGATGATCCCATATCCATTGGTGTTTGACATCAGAGATGATATACGGATGCTCAGTGGAGACTGGGTATACTGGACGGACTCGCCGAGAACTCCCAGATGGTATTATACCTTACGTCAGATGGCAGTTCTCTGGTGACACTGGTACAAGTTAGTCTGTAGACCCGAGATCGTCATAGAGTCTTGTGTGATTCCCACTGTGCTTTGATTTCCACCTTACCACGTCTAAGAGGGCGTGCAAAACGGTGGTTTTTGGGTACAGTCCCGAGTCATATGGAGGCAATGAGCGATAAGAGGGGTTTCGTCTCTCCCGGTATTGGGGGTTGATGTTGCACTATGCTCGATTGGCCATAACAGGGAAGTCCCTGGCCAGGGCTGGTTTAGAGATTTACTGGTAAGTGTTACCAGTAGTTTCTCGACCCGTTATGAGCCTCATATCGGCATGACTTATCGGTTATTGGGGTCTGACGTTTACCACCCCTAGACTTGATATGCGACATATCAGACGAGGAGACCGGACTGTACGGTAGTGTCACTGTCAGGCTTTTTGCAGGAGTTGGAGCAGGCTTGCTTGCTGATCTTCTGATCAATCAATACCCGGGTAGCCGTTACGTCCAGCTAGTACCGCTGACGTCTTGTTTGTGCTTGATATGATCATCACCTATTGCCGGCGTATTGATGAGTCTTTAGAGTCCTACATAGAGGTTTTACTGGCTCAGGCAAAACGAAATAGGAGCGCATATGTGATATGTGCGGGAACGAGAATAATGCCTGTATGTGATACCGTATTCTATTCTCGCGACTATTATATCGGCCGGTTATATGAGATATAGCCGGGTTATCGAATCAAGTGTTGATTCGATAAGTTGGTACATTTTGTGTTAGTCGGTTATATGAGATATAACCGGATTATTAAGTCAAGTGTTGATTTAATAATTTAGTGTATAATTGTATATGTGATATACTAATTTACATTAACTAACATTGGTTCACTTAAGCATTTGTTTTTCTCACTTGTGCACAACTTAATATATATGTGATATATATTAATTTGTGTTCATTTTGTATCATGGTTGTTGATACGCACTACATGGGTGTATGAGACATACACCATTATAATTATATTGGTGGGGTTTTAAAATACAAAGTAAATACAAAATTAGTGGATAATTGTTCAAGTGCATGAAGCTTGTGAGTGCATTGACCAAAGTCCACTAGTTTTGTTTTACTTAGGATTTTTATAAACCTAACCACTATAATTAGCCATGGTTATGTTTCTACATGAGTTAGTATATGATACCCACTCACCCATGGTTAGCTCTCTCTCTCTCTCTCTTGATTAGTTTTCATTCTCATTTTGAGCTCATCTTCTTCCTCCTTCAATTTCTTTCTAGGGTTTGAAAAAGAGAGAGAAACAAAGTGAGAAAAGAAATTCTAAAGTGTACCCATTTCCTATTTCATCATTCTCTACTAGACTAGCACTTTAGTTTTGGGTGTTTGCTTCACTAATTCTCTAGTTAGTGAAGTAGAAGTTTGAGTTCGTATTCTCTCGACGTTGATCATCTTCGGCCTCGAAGACTTCAAGCAAAACCGTTGCCCTCTTCTCATGGAGCCGTCCGAGAGTCCGGGAGCACGATGATCGCATCGAAGGGACTACTACAAGGATCTTAAGAAGTGAAGGACCAATCTACAATGGTTGTATTTCGTATTCACTTAGAGATAATTGTTATTTACTTGCATGTGTTATCCTAATTATCTAGCAAAGATCTTGTTTAGAGTTATTCGGCACGGCTAAAATTTTAATTGGGCATGGTTGATGCCTTGTACAACCTTCTTAGAGTGCCTAGTAACCCTACAATATCGACACGACTTATTGAGCTACTGGGGTCTGACGTTTACCACCCCTAGGCGAGATATGCAACATATCAGACGACGAGACCGGACTGTACGTGAGTGTTACTGATTGGATTCACAGGAGAATGTACAGGCTTGCTTGTTGATCTTCTGAGCACTCAATACCTGGGTAGCTGTTACGTTTAGCTGACCGCTTGCAGCTTGTGGGTGTTTGATATGATCATCACCTACTTCCGGCGTATTGACGATTCTTTAGAGTCCTACACAGAGGTTTCTTGGCTCAGGCAAAACGGAGTAGGAGCACATATGTGATATGTGCGGGGCCGAGGATAATGCGGTATGTGATACCGCATTGGATTCTCGCAATATGAGATATCGGCCGGGTATATGTGATATTGCCGGGTCATCGTATTAGTCAGTTATATTCGATATAACCGGATTGTCGGATCAAGTGTTGATTCGATAATTTAATGTATAATAATATATATGATATATTAAATTACATTAACTAATATTAGCTCACTAAAAGATTCTTTTTCTCACTCGGGTAATACATTGATATATATGTGATATATGTTAATTGTATTATTTTATTTTGTTACAATAAATATTATATATGTGATATATAATATTGTAACATGATATGGTTATTAATGCAACATGATTAGTGGAGATTAAACATGGTTAGGGTTTGATTTGGGTTAAGCTCTTTTAGAAGTTTCTAGAAAGTTATGTTTTGTTTTGTGTAAGATATTTTGTGAAGATATTTGCTTAACCAAACCCAAACCCTTGACCATGGTTAAGGATTCATTCTTAACTATGGTTGCATTTCTAACCTCACATATGAGTTATTCATTATTCATCACAAAAGGATTCCTTCTTCTTCTTCCTTCTCTTTTCATGGATGAGTTTTTTCTTGTTTTGCTTTTGTGATGAAAGTGAGTGAGAATAAGAAAATAAATGAGAGCAAAAATCCTACTTTATCATCCTCATCTATCCTTCTCTTTTCATGGATGAGTTTTTTCTTGTTTTGCTTTTGTGGTGATGTGGTTTGTTTTCTCACTTCAAAACCCTAACTTGATGACTCTTTTGCTCACAAGTAAAAGCTAGAGAGCAAGAGAGAGAGGAGGAAGAAGATGATGGCTTATGAAGAGCTCAAGCTAATGATAAGCTTATGTTAAAAATGAGAAATGAAAAAATATATATATTTTCTCTTTCTCTTTCTTAACCATAGTTATAAAATATCTAGATATTTATTTTTATTCAAAAATGGCCATAGAAATTAAATCATGGTTAAAGCAAAGGGCAAGTGCATGAATGAAATATTAAACCATGATAACAATTTCCATTTCCATTTTTCTTTTCCAAAAAAGAAATATCCATAAATTTATAAATGGTGTGAGTCTTATATTGCCACCATCCACTATATCAACAACCATGATAGAATTATGTATGCATGTATGTGTGCATGCACATCCATATGTGCATTAATGAGAATAAATGCATACATGCATGCATACAACAAAAAGAAAAGAAAGGGTTTAAAGTGAAAGACTAATGGTCAATGATAAATCAACACTTGATTTAGCAAACCGGTCATATCACATACTGTTAGTTATATGTATGCCCTAGAGGCCATTACTATACATAGGATGTATATTGTAGTGGATGCTTGGACATATATAGGGAGGACTTTCTTGCTCGACATGATAGTATGCTATCTGGTTGATCTTTACCTTAACGTGTATACTGATTGTCTCTCTGTTACTTGTTGGTAAATCCCTTAGGATGTGTACTTGACTACCTGGACTATGATGCAGATCATACTAGTGGGGACATGGTAGTCCATAAGTACATCCTTCAAGGTCCCTAGTCGTGGGTGTATCGAGACGGGGCATCGATATACCAGAGTAGACTAGCGTATACCTTCTCGACCCATACAGATGGGCGATGGATGATCCCATATCCATTGGTGTTTGACATCAGAGATGATATACGTGTGCTCAGTGAAGACTGGGTACACTGGACGGACTCGCCGAGAACTCCCAGATGGTATTATACCTTACGTCAGATGGCAGTTCTCTGGTGACACTGGTACAGAGTAGTCTGTTGACCCGAGATCGTCATAGAGTCTTGTGTGGTTCCCACTGTTCTTTGATTTCCACCTTACCACGTCCAAGAGGGCGTGCAAAACGGTGGTTTTTGGGTACAGTCCCGAGTCATATGGAGGCAATGAGCGATAGGAGGGGATTCGTCTCTCCCGGTATAGGGAGTTGATGTTGCGCTATGTTCGATTGGCTATAACCGGAAATCCCTGGCCAGGGTTGCTGAGATTTACTGGTAAGTGTTATCAGTAGTTTCTCGAATTGTTATAGACCTCATATCGACACGACTTATCGAGCTATTGGGGTCTGACGTTTACCACCCATAGGCGAGATATGCGACATATCAGACGATCAGACCGGACTGTACGGTAAGTGTTACTGGTTGGATTCACAGGAGTGTGAGCGGGCTTGCTCGTCGATCTTCTGATCGCTCAATACCCGGGTGGCCGTTACGTTTAGCAGACCGCTTGCGGCTTGTGGGTGATTGATATGATCATCATCTGCTGCCGGCGTATTGACGAGTCTTTAGAGTCCTACACAGAGGTTTCCTGGCTCAAGCAAAACGAAATAGGAGCGCATATGAGATATGTGCGGGACCGAGAATAATGCGTGTATGTGATACCGTATTCTATTCTCGCGATGAATGTATCGATTGGTTGTATGCGATATAACCTAGTTATCGAATCAAGGATTGATTCGATAAGCCGATGCATTGGATATTAGTCAGTTGTATGCGATATGACCGGATCGTTAAATCAAGTGTTGATTTAATGATTTAATGTATAATTATATATTTGATATATTACTTTGCATTAACTAGTATTGGTTCACTTTAAATGCTTTTTCTCACTTGTTTGTGTACATTGTATATGTGATATATTTTTGTGCACAAGTTTGTATCATGTTTGATGATGCATGCTAACTTGGGTTTGTGTAAAGATTAAACCATGGTTATATGAATGGTTAGGGTTTTGTTTTATTATTCATTTATTTATTTATTTATTTATTTTGGAAAATAATAAGCATAAAGAAAAATGGTGGCTTTCTTTGGATGCATGTTGAAGCTTCATGAAGCTTTGACTAAGTCACAATTTTCTCTCATGCTTAACCCTAGTTCATTCTCTACACTTGACCATGGTTGTATTATGATAAGTATTCTTTTTCATTTCCTTTTAATTAACTTATCATAATATTTCTATCTTCTTCTTCTTCTTCATATGAAGAAAGCTTGCCTCATCAATGGCAAGTGAGAAATCCAATTCTAAAGTGAACCCACCTCCTATTTCTTCATCCTCTACCTCTTGCCAAGTAGTATAGGGTGTTTTCTTCACAAGTTTCATGACTTGGTGAAGTGGGAGCTTGATCTTGTGATGCCTCGACGTAGATCATCTTCGGCATCGTTGTCGATGACCTAGCCCGCCCATTTCTCCGATGAAGCCGACGCTAGAGCCCGGGATTCGATTTGGACAGCAAGGGGACTTCATCGCGGAGCTATGGAGGTGGAGCACCGGATCTACAAAGGTTGTATTTCCGTTCTTATAGTTAAGTTGTTAACTAGCTTCTCTTTTCACCTAAAATTCTAGTTAACGATCCGTATTAGGGTTTCTCGGCACTTGTAAAATTTTAAATTGGCATGGTTGATGCCTTGTGAGACCTCATTAGTGTGCCTAGGAACCCTACAGTGGTATCAGAGCCTAGCTAGAGCCTTAGGCGACGCGTAGACGGAGTTAGAAGTCCGATCGAACTAAAACCTAACCCGGAAAATGCTCTCTGGACTTTTTTCGAAATCTGGGATTTTTTCAAATTAAAAATATGCAGAAAAATCAGCAGGAGATTTTAAGAATTAATGTGAAATTCGAGCGACTAATTCCTCTAAACTGCGGCGGAACCGCGGCAAAATCATGGCTATTGCGGCGGTTCCGCGGCAAAGAAGTCACATCATGTTTTACTTTTTGCACAGTAATTCTTAGTTTGCAGTGCTGGTTTTCCTGGGAATTTTTAATATTTTTTCAAGAGTTGAATTTTCTGGGTTGTATTGGGGACTCGGAGTATCGATCGGATTGTCTAATTTTGTCAGTGTGTTTTTCCGGGTATTTTTAGAATATGTTAAAAAGTTCGACCGGATATAAATACCCAATTTTTCCCCTGTCGGGAAATTTCCAAGTGTTGGATTTTTCTGTGGTTTAACGACGTTCTAAGTAGTGCAAGTAACGTGATGGTCCCTCTAGAAGACAACAAACCTTAACTCGATTATGTGACCGTCTTGAACTGCCCTTTGAACCTTCGGGTTTGGGGCAGTACGGCGTGCCACATGTGAGGCGTTGGCTTGACCCTTCTACGGCTGGACCGTTGGTACTGAGGCACGAACTGAATGTTTTTAGACTTATTTCATGTGTTGATCTGTTTTGGGAAAACTTAGGTGTTTGATTGTTCGATCGGAGAGTTTAACATTTTCTATTTATCTGGAATGGGATACAATAATTGGAATTCACAAGTAGTTATGAGATAACTGAATGAATGTTATAAACATAGCAGTTTAGTCTCACTTGATCGGTTGCCACGGAATTTTGATGCGATCAAAAGTCCGTTGCAATCACGTAGTGTACGCGGATACTCGCCGGGTAAACTTAATAGACAGCCTTGCCCCATAGCCCCGACCAAGTGACTGTAGGAGAACCCCGTCGCCGAAAGCATCCGTTCGGGTGCTAGCTGTAGCGGTGTTCCGCCTTGGTGCACTTTGTCGACGGCGTAGGGGGTGCGGCCGCCTACTAAAGTTTGCGACGAGCATTCGATCAGGATGTCGGGAATCTTGTTGAATTACCCGACTTGATATTGAAAAGTGTTTTCGATAATGAGACTAAAATGCGGGGTTTATAATTGTTAGGCATGCGATGTCTAAAGAATTCATTTGGTCAGGCATGCGATGTCTGAGGAGGTTGCGGATTCCAACTGTTGTAGTTTTACACTTTCTTTTCGGTGACCGTAAGTGTAATATGTGATATCGCCGGTTTCGTTGCTATATGCCAACGACAATTAGGATGCGCATGTTTACTTACGTTGATGACATGTGATGTTATGTGTTGCTGGATATGTTATATTGGATCGTCGTGTTTGAATAGCCGGGGGTTTTTATGTGAGATGAGTGTTTTTCATTTTCATTCATGTAAAAACTTGTATGTAATATTCTTTTATTGGGGCACTTCCAGGTTGTGGAAGATGTCACCCTTTGTATACTATTTACTTTTCCGTACTAGGATAGACCCAAGGAGGTGAGCACAAGTAACCGGGTTCTGGAGTCCAGTGGGAGACCAACTCGAGGAGTCGAGTCCGGGTCTCCTAACTCTAGAATTGGTAGGGTTGCTTGCCGCTCTCGTAGGGGTCTAGGGGTGTGGGATTGGCTATTCATCACGACCGCGGAATCCGTGTTTTATACTGACTCGTATTGAAAACACGGACGTCCTAGTATATCCAATATTTCATATGATTCTTCTGCTGCGATATCTGTGATGTGATCATTTGATATGTTCTGTGATGGATACTGTATATAGTATATATGATATATTATATAGACGTTACTTATGTTTTACACCCGCGCTAGCCCTGCCCCGCTCTGCCGTTAGTTACCTAACCTAACGGTGCACGAGGGGACATCGAGACGAATGCGGATGGCATAAGTGTACGTCGTATTTATCTGTGATGTTTAGGTACTGAGATGATGGGACTTCATTAATGAGATTAATGAAATAAAAGAAACCTAAGATATTGTAGAATCGAATTTCAAAATAAAACAGGTAGCTACAGTTTTTGCTTTGCACAGCGGTATATGTGATATATCCTGCACCTTATTCGATGAGGAAAGGACCGAGATCCCTTCACCGGGAGTGACTCCTTTAGCAATAACTGGCAGATGCTACACACTCGGTTTGTCTTTTGATTGCTTCTAAGAGTTTTTGCTTTGCACAGTAATATATATGATATATCCCGCACCTCATTCGACGAGAAAAGGACCGACGATCCCTTCACCGGGAGTGACTCCTTTAGCAAAACTAGAAAAGCCTCAAAAACACTCCATTTTAAAATCATTCGATCCTACAACGATATCAAGTTCATTACGCAATAGGTTTTCAGAAAAACCTGTCGTAGCCCTCCGTCATTTCAGATAAGTAGTAGTTAGTATTCATGCTGCGTTTGTTGGCCTTTGTCAAGGCGCAGTGTGCAGTAGCTAACTGGTGCTTATCTGCTTATGCATATGATGCAGATTGGATTAGGGTAGTCGTGCGACCTTGTTGCCCTTTGTCAAGGGCCGTGCGGGTGGGTTTAATTCAATCAGGAAATGTCGGGTTGAACTTGACTAGGATCCTATGGTTTGTTGGCCTTTGTCAAGGTCATAGGAGGTTAGGGGCAAAATATTATCGGGAATTTCAAGTGTTGAAATTTGCAATGAGATTGCATACCTTCTATGAGATAGTTGGATCCCGATACCCGCTGCGCGTAACTGTTACTCCTGGGAGAGTTTTACACATTGCAATTAGCTAATCAAGTAGGTATCTAGAAAGGTGTCAACGGGGTTACGCCTCTGGGAAAACGAGGTTTACATTAATTAGGTTCGTGCGAAAGCACGGGGGACCTCCCTCAAAGTACCGACACTGGCCTGGCTGAAAGATTGGCGAACTTGTAGTGTGTAATTAATCCCGGCTAGTCTTTCCTTTTAGGGTTTGAAGGAAGATTTGATAAAAACAGTGGGAGCCATCCTGATTAGATAAAATAATAACCAATCTGATCTTGCAAGAGCGCACGCTGAGTGTTTTCTTCTCTCTCTCTCCAGGTAGCGACCATATCACGCCTTAATCAAGATAATAATACGGATATTGACCGAACCCGCTTGTTATACTGAGATGGGGAACGTTGGTCCCGCTCCAACTTATAATTGTTATAAGACTGAGCAGGAAATTGGGGAATACCAGATTTCCCATGCCGCCCAAACGAAGAAAGTGTATGAGATGCATCATCTTCGGGTGTGTTCATTACAAAGAACTGTTTTTCCGTATCCTCTACGTCCTGGGTATGTGATACCCGATCAGGATCCCAGATATGTAATCTGTTACATAGGGCTACAGAAAGGTAGAGAACAGGGAACGGGTGATAAGTTTCATGAGGCAGAAAACGGGGCAAGAGTTGCAGCCAAGTCTGTTGGTCACTGTCACCCTGTATTACTAATACATTGATTCTGAACGAATGTTATTAGATACCGAACCTGATATACAAAATCATATCAGTCTCTTTATTAGTAAAGAAAGGATATAATTTTGTATTGATGGATAATGTTTTGAACATTTCCTATATCAAAAGTTGATCGATTCAGGCATGTTATCTAAAAGCATTAATGTTCTAAATCAAACTACAGTTCTTTAGTATACGGAACACACACAAGAGGAGGAGTTCAGAAATGAACGAATCCTTCTTGAGGCATTGTAGACTAGGTCATATCAATGTGACCCCACTAGCTGAAGTTACATGTAGATGTATATTTAAATCAGTTTGAATTTAAATCTTATGAAACTTGCGAGTCATGTCACAGAGATAAGATGACCATAGCTCTGTTTACTGAAAACAGAGAAAGAGTTAGTGAACTCTTGGGATGATACATGTTGATGTATAAAGGTCCCCTGTCTACACATGCCAAGACCGGTTCTTTGTACTTCATTATATTCTCTGATGATCTCTCAAGATTCAGACATATGTTCCTATTGAAACACAAGTCTGAACCTTTTGAGATATTCACAGAATATAAGTTAGAAGTAGAGAATCAAAATACGGGTATAAGTATTATGTCCTATGATGAGATCAGGGAGGAGAAAACTTGTGCATGGAATTCCTGGACTTTTCTAAAGGAGAATGAGATTCTCTCTCAGCATTACTCCTCCGTATACACCATAGCACGATGGTATATCGGGGCGGAGCAATCTCACCCTATATGATAAGGTGTGCTCTATGATGAGTACTACTGTTTTTACCTATTTCCTTTTTGGGAGTTATGCACTTGAGAAGCTGCATACCTATTGAATAGGGTTCAAATCAAATCAGTTGCCTACCATTTCATATGTGATATGATAAGGGAAGAGCCCATATCTTAAGTTGGTTAAGATTTGGGGTTGTCCGGGCTATGTCTAAAAGCATAATCCGGACAGGCTCGAGGCAAGGTCTGTTATGTACAACTGGAAAGGTTCCAGCTATACAAACAAAAGCAGATGATTTGGTAGAACCAAAGGATTCAGTAGATACCAACGAACCTCGGCCTCTCCGCCGATCTAGTAGGGTTCCTCACCCACCTGAGAGATATTTCGGTTTCTCTATGACAGTGGGAGCGAGGATTGCATCATGAGATGATAACCCAACTAGTTTCGAGCTGGCCATCAGGAGTGAGACTCTGTAAGAATGGCTGGATGCTTAGCGATCTGAGATGGAATCCATGTACACCAACAAAGTATGGACTTTGGTTGCTATATCTGAAGGGTTAAATCCCCATCAGGAGCAAGTATATCTTGAGAAGATTACTTGGTGTACATGGAAGAGTTAAGACTTTCAAAGCTAGACTTGTTAAAGGTTTGCATCATTGACCAGATATGGATCATAATGAAACCTTTTCTAAGGATCTATGCTTAAGTCCATCCAGATCCTACTTGCCATGGCTACAGACCATGACTACGATATCTGGTGGTTGGGTGTCATGACAGCTTTTCTAAATGATGTTTTAGAAGAGAGTGTCTATAAGTACACAGCCAGAGGGCCTCGTAGATAGTGGGAGCAGCGGAAACGTGTGCAAGATGCTTTATAGGATAAAGCAGGCATCGCGGAGTTGGAACATCTGTTTTGATGTGTTAGTCAAAGAGTTTGACATCATCAAAAAGGTAGATGAACCTTGTATAAACAAAAAGGTAGTAGGGAGTATGGTGGCGATCGTCGTAGAGTACGTGGATGACATACTCTTGATAAGAAAGAAGTTTCCTATGCTACGCTCGGTCAATCTCCGCTTATCACAATGATTCTCCATATAGGATCATAATGATACCTCCTAAATCCTGGGTTTTGGATCTATGAGATAGATCTAATTGGATGTTAGGACTCTCACTAGTTGTAGTGAGATGGTATCAATCGATCCTGGGAAGAATCACTCGAAGGGTTCCAGGGTGATAAGGACGACTGAAAATCAGTCGCAGGCATTGTCTTTACCCTCAGTAAAGGGACGGTATGTTGGAAGAGTTCCAAGCTAGATACCGTGGCATACTAGACGATTAAGGCTGGATACATCGCTACTTAAGATGCTACCAAAGAGGATGTTTGGGTGTATATTGGTTCATGAGATGAACTACGTTCCAACCATTGTGAGACAATGGAGTTGTGGCTTATGCCGAGGAACGCCGGTCCCATCAGTGATCCAGACATATTCTAAGGCAGTGTCACCTGATCATGGAGATGGTTGATCTCCAGGGTGATCGAGTTTTGCAGAGTAGACTCAGAGGACAAACACAGCGGATCCACTCACAAAGGCCTGTTCCCAGAGAGAGATTTTTATGGGATGGTTGAGTATGAGATACTACAACCACTGCTATCAGATGGCCCTCCTGCAAGTGGGAGATTGTTAGTTATATGTATGCCCTAGAGGCCATTACTATACATAGGATGTATATTGTAGTGGATGCTTGGACATATATAGGGAGGACTTTCTTGCTCGACATGATAGTATGCTATCTGGTTGATCTTTACCTTAACGTGTATACCGATTGTCTCTCTGTTACATGTTGGTAAAGCCCTTAGGATGTGTACTTGACTACCTGGACTATGATACAGATCATACTAGTGGGGACATGGTAGTCCATAAGTACATCCTTCAAAGTCCCTAGTCGTGGGTGTATCGAGACGGGGCATCGATATACCAGAGTAGACTAGCGTATACCTTCTCGACCCATACAGATGGGCGATGGATGATCCCATATCCATTGGTGTTTGACATCAGAGATGATATACGGGTGCTCAGTGAAGACTGGGTACACTGGACGGACTCGCCGAGAACTCCCAGATGGTATTATACCTTACGTCAGATGGCAGTTCTCTGGTGACACTGGTACAGAGTAGTCTGTTGACCCGAGATCGTCATAGAGTCTTGTGTGGTTCCCACTATGCTTTGATTTCCACCTTACCACGTCCAAGAGGGCGTGCAAAACGGTGGTTTTTGGGTACAGTCCCGAGTCACATGGAGGCAATGAGCGATAGGAGGGGATTCGTCTCTCCCGGTATAGGGAGTTGATGTTGCGCTGTGTTCGATTGGCTATAACCGGAAATCCCTGGCCAGGGTTGCTGAGATTTACTGGTAAGTGTTATCAGTAGTTTCTCGAATTGTTATAGACCTCATATCGACATGACTTATCGAGCTATTGGGGTCTGATGTTTACCACCCATAGGCGAGATATGCGACATATCAGACGATCAGACCGGACTGTACGGTAAGTGTTACTGGTTGGATTAACAGGAGTGTGAGCAGGCTTGCTCGTCGATCTTCTGATCGCTCAATACCCGGGTGGCCGTTACGTTTAGCAGACTGCTTGCAGCTTGTGGGTGATTGATATGATCATCATCTGCTGCCGGCGTATTGACGAGTCTTTAGAGTCCTACACAGAGGTTTCCTGGCTCAAGCAAAACGAAATAGGAGCGCATATGAGATATGCGCGGGACCGAGAATAATGCGTGTATGTGATATCGTATTCTATTCTCGCGATGAATGTATCGATTGGTTGTATGCGATATAACCTAGTTATCGAATCAAGGATTGATTCGATAAGCCGATGCATTGGATATTAGTCGGTTGTATGCGATATGACCGGATCGTTAAATCAAGTGTTGATTTAATGATTTAATGTATAATTATATATTTGATATATTACTTTGCATTAACTAGTATTGGTTCACTTTAAATGCTTTTTCTCACTTGTTTGTGCACATTGTATATGTGATATATTTTTGTGCACAAGTTTGTATCATGTTTGATGATGCATGCTAACTTGGGTTTGTGTAAAGATTAAACCATGGTTATATGAATGGTTAGGGTTTTGTTTTATTATTCATTTATTTATTTATTTATTCTTTTTGGAAAATAATAAGCATAAAGAAAAATGGTGGCTTTCTTTGGATGCATGTTGAAGCTTCATGAAGCTTTGACTAAGTCACCATTTTGTCTCATGCTTAACCCTAACCACTCCACTTAACCCTAGTTCATTCTCTACACTTGACCATGGTTGTATTATGATAAGTATTATTTTTCATTTCCTTTTAATTAACTTATCATAATATTTCTATCTTCTTCTTCTTCTTCATATGAAGAAAGCTTGCCTCATCAATGGCAAGTGAAGAAATCAAGTGAGAAATTCAATTCTAAAGTGACCCACCTCCTATTTCTTCATCCTCTACCTCTTGCCAAGTAGTATAGGGTGTTTTCTTCATAAGTATCATGACTTGGTGAAGTGGAAGCTTGATCTTGTGATGCCTCGACGTAGATCATCTTCGGCATCGTTGTCGATGACCTAGCACGCCCATTTCTCCGATGAAGCCGACGCTAGAGCCCGGGATTCGATTTGGACAGCAAGGGGACTTCATCGCGGAGCTATGGAGGTGGAGCACCGGATCTACAAAGGTTGTATTTCTGTTCTTATAGTTAAGTTGTTAACTCGCTTCTCTTTTCGCCTAAAATTCTAGTTAACGATCCGTATTAGGGTTTCTCGGCACTTGTAAAATTTTAAATTGGCATGGTTGATGCCTTGTGAGACCTCATTAGTGTGCCTAGGAACCCTACACATACGACCCGACCAAAAGCAAACAACCCGATTAATATACGGTATCTCATACGCACATTTTAACCGGGTCCACGCGCATATCTCATATGCGCACCACATCGTTTCACCTGTACTAGGTAACTCCATTGTGGGACTCTAAGACTCGTCAATACGCCGGCAGTGGGTGATGATCATATCAAACACCCCCAAGCCGCAAGCGGTCAGCTAAACGTAATGGCCTCCCGGGTATTGAGCGATCAGAAGAAAATAAGCGAACCTGTCACAACTCCCGTCGAGCCAACCGGAAACACTACCGTACAGTCCGATCTCTTCATAAAATATGCTGCATATCGAGTCTAGGGATGGTAACGTCGACCCCAATAACTCAATAAGTCGTGCCGATGAATGGTCTATAACAGATCGAGAAACTACTGATAAAACTTATCAGTAAATCTCAACAGCCCTGGCCAGGGACTTACTGATATAGCCAATCGAGCACAGCACAACATCAACTCCCAATACCGGGAGAGGCGAAACCCCTCCTATCGCTCATCGTCTTCGTGTGTCTCAGGACTGTACCCAAAAGGCACCTGTTTGCACGACTCAATAGAGCCGTGGTAGGGTGGCAATCAAAGTACAGTTGGAGAACACACAAGACTCTATGGTGATCTCGGGTCTACAGACTAACCTGTACCAGTGTCACCTGAGAACTGCTATCCGACGATAGATATAATTCCATATAGGAGTTCTCGGCGAGTCCGTCCAGTGTACCCAGTCACCACTGAGCACCGTATACGATCTCGATGTCAAACATCGATGAATGTGGGAACATCCATCGCCCATCATATGGGTCTAGTATCATATACGCTAGTCTACTCTGGTATATCGATGCTCCGTCTCGATACACCTACGACTAGGGACTTTTCAGGATATGCTTATAAACTACAGATGTCCCACTTGTATGATCTCCATCATAATCACAGTAATCAAGTAAATATCCTCAGGGCTTTATCAACATGTGTGAATGAATAAAAACATGATCAAATCAACATGTCAGATAAAGAAGAACCATATAGCATACTATCATGTCGAGAAAGAATGTACACTGAATATATATATATATATATATATATATATATATATATATAAACATGTATAAATACATCCACTATCATATAATGGCCTCTAGGGCATACATATATCCAACAATCTCCCACTTGCACTAAGGCCAGTTATTGGCGTATCTCATACCCAACATCTCAAAAAGTCGCTCATGCTGGGGCTGAGGGAGGGCCTTGGTGAGTGGATCCACGGTGTTATTCTTTGTGTCTACTCTCCTAATCTCGATCTCACGGCGATCTACAATCTCCCGGATCAAATGAAAGCGCCTTAGGATGTGTCTGGATTGCTGATGGGACCTGGGCTCCTTGGCTAACGCTATAGCCCCATTATTATCACAATACAATGGTATTGGATCAATAATGGTTGGAACTACTCCTAGCTCCGAGACGAACTTCTTCATCCAGACGGCTTCCTTGGCGAAATCATTCGCAGCAATGTACTCAGCCTCCATCGTAGAGTCTGCAACGGTATCCTGTTTGGAACTCTTCCAACTTACCGCCCTTCCATTGAGGGTAAATACAAACCCGAAGATAGATTTACTGTCGTCCTTATCGCTCTGGAAGCTCGAATCCGTAAAGGCCTCCATTTGGAGATCTCCATTACCATACGCCAAGAACAATTCTTTAATCCTTCTCAAGTACTTTAGAATGCTCTTCACAGCTATCCAGTGATTCTCCGCTGGGTTGGATTGATACCTGCTTACAACACTAAGTGCATAAGCTACATCTGGGCGTGTACATAACATCGCATACATTATAGATCCTACTGCCGAAGCATAGGGTATACTGCTCATGCAAGCTCTCTCTTCATCGGTCTTTGGGCAAGAGTCCTTAGAGAGAGTGACCCCATGGCAAGCGGGTAAGGCACCCCACTTTGAGTCTTCCATACTAAACCATTTTAGGATGGTGTTGATGTACCTGGTTTGGGACAATCCCAATAACCTTTTGGATCTATCCCTATAGATCCTAATGCCCAGAATGTATGTGGCATCACCCAGGTCCTTCATGGAGAACATTAGTGATAAGAAAGATTTGACCGACTGTAGCATAGGAATATCATTTCCTATCAGAAGAATGTCATCCACGTATAATACGAGGAATGTGACAGCTCTCTCTACAGCCTTCTTATAAACACAAGGTGCATCTGGATTTTTGATGAAATCAAACTCTTTGATAATATCATCGAAACAGATGTTCTAACTCCGTGATGCCTGCTTTAATCCATAAATGGATTTAAGCAATCTACATGCTTTCCCGCTGCTCCCACTATCAATGAAACCCTCTGGCTGATCCATATAAACGCATTCTTCTAAATCTCCATTTAGAAATGCCGTTTTAACGTCCATCTGCCAGATTTCATAGTCGTAGTGAGCAGCTATAGCAAGTAGGATTCGAATGGATTTAAGCATGGCTACGGGAGAAAAAGTTTCATCATAGTCCAAACCTGGTCTTTGACGAAAACCATTCGCCACAAGTCTTGCCTTATAGGTCTCTACCTGCCCATTTACACCAATCTTTCTTTTAAAGATCCATTTGCACCCCTACAGGTTTTACCTCAGGGGGTACAACGTCCAAAGTCTATACTTTGTTGGTGTACATAGACTCCATTTCGGATCTCATGGCATCCAGCCACTTCACAGAGTCTCCACTCGTGATAGCTTGCTGAAAGCTGGTAGGATCATCCTCCTCCATGATGCAGTCTTCTCTGTCACCATCAATGAGGAAACCGTAGTACCTCTCCGGTGGGCGAGAAGTCCTACCAGACTTATGGAGTGGCCGAGGTTCCTCAGTTTCTGTTGCAACAGCCGGTTCAACCAAGTCGTCATTTGTAGTTTGTGTCTCTAGAACCTCTTTTAGATCTACCACATTGCCATCAGTTTCATTTGTGAAAAACTCTTTTTCCAAGAATGTGGCATACTGAGAAACAAACACCTTTTGTTCCTCCTTGTGGTAGAATAGATATCCATATGAATTCTTTGAATATCCCACAAAATTACACATGACCGACCGTGTCTCGAGTTTTTCCGGATTCTGCTTTTTAACATAGGCTGGACAACTCTAAATCTTAATTCGTTTAAGAGATGGTCTGTTCCCATGCCATATCTTATATGGCGTGGTAGACACGGTTTTGGTTGGGACCCTGTTCAGTAGAAACGCTGCAGTCTCCAATGCATGCCCCCAAAATGAGACGAGTAACTCAGCATCACTCATCATGGAACGGACCATATCTAACAGGGTCCGATTCCGTTGTTCTGACACACAGTTGTGCTGTGGTGTGTAAGGAGGAGTGAGCTGAGAGAGAATCCCATTCTCCTTTAGGAAGTTTGCAAACTCTGTACTGAGATACTCCCCACCTCGATCTGATCGAAGCATTTTGATACTCAAGCCGGTTTGTTTTTCTACTTCTAGTTTATATTCAGTGAATTTCTCGAAAGCTTCGGATTTGTGCTTTAATAAAAATACATGACCGAATCTTGAGAAATCATCAGTGAAAGTAATGAAGTATGAAAAACCGCCTCTAGCCTGTGTAGACATTGGACCGCATACATCACTATGTATGAGGCCTAAGAGCTCAGTAGCTCTTTCTCCGTGTTCGGTAAACGGAGTTTTGGTCATTTTACCCTTGATACAAGACTGGCAAGTCGCATAAGATTTATATTCAAAAGGGTTTAAATATCCATCTTTATGTAGCTTATTTAGTCTTGTTTCGTTAATATGACCAAGTCTACAGTGCCAAAGAAAAGCTTTATTTCTGAAAGTTTCCTTTTATTAGTGTGTTGTATGCTGAAAACTGTGTGTTGATTTAGGACGTATATCCCGTTATTAAGTGTACCATACCCAACCAATATTTGATTCAGGTGAATGTTCATAACATTGTTCTGCAATACAAAATTATATCCTTCATTGTCTAACAAAGAAACGGATATTATATTACAAAGCATACTAGGTACATAATAACATGGGTTCAAAACCAATATACACCCAGACGGCAACCCCAAGTGATACTCTCCTACTGCAACTCTATGTACATTGGAACCATTTCCAACGCGGAGAGTATGGTCACCTGTCTTCAAAACCTTGCTATTTCTCAGCCCCTGCATAGAATTTCAAATGTGAGAACCTGAACCGGTATCTAATACCCAGGAAGCAGAGTTTATTGAAAAACAGTTTTCTGTCACAAACACACCAGAAGCGGAAGCATCTCCATGCTTCTTCTTGAGATCTAAGTACTCCGTGCAGTTGCGCTTCCAATGTCCTGTTTTGTGGCAGTGATAACATTCCCATTTCCCCGATTCTCCAGCTTTGGACTTGTCCTTCCCCTTAACCTTTTTAACTACACCACTAGACTTGGTGGGCTACTTCTTTATCTTTCCCTTGGCCTTAGCCTTTGGGCGAGAAGAGAAAGATTGCCCAACACTCAAAACGGGAGTTTTCACTGATTTCAGTGTGCTCTCTGCACTCCTTAACATATTAAGGAGTTCAGGTAGTTCCTTCTCCATGTTGTGCGTGTTGAAGTTAACTATAAATTGAGCAAAGGTGGAGAGGAGAGACTGCAGAATAATATCCGTATATTGTTCAGTGTCCATTGTCCATCCAAGGTCCTCAAGCTCTTCTATGAGAGCTATCATCTTCAGAACATGGTCTCCTACTGGTGTGCCAGGGGCCATTCGCATCTGAAATAGTTTTCTTGATGCTTCGTATCGTAATACGCTGGATTGCTCTCCATACAACTCCTTTGTATGGAGGAATATGGCGTGAACGTCCATATTCTCGTGCTGCTTTTGATGTGTGTTATCCATCGATGCAAGCGTGAGGCATTTGGCCGTGGCACAGTCAGCGTTCCATGTCTTGCGGACTTCAATATCCGCAACTGAGGATTTAGGACCTGGGACGGGCGGGGCTGGAGCCGTGAGGACATATGATACCTTATCATAAGTCAAGGCAATGTTAATGTTCCTCAGCCAGTCTTTATAATTGGTCCCATTCAGTTTATTTTTATCTAGTAGAAGCTTGAGTCCTGTCATTGGTATCTGCCATTAAGAGAGAGAAAAGAATACACTCTGCGAAAGCTCTTGCAATGATCAGATTGGTTATTATCTTATCTAATCGATGTCTCCCACTGCTTTAATCAAGTTTTTCTTTCAAACCTTAAAAAGAAAACTAGCCAGGATTAATTACAGTCTACAACGTCGCTAACCGTTCAGCCAGGCCAGTGTCGGTACTTGAGGGAGGTTCCTCGTGCTTTCGCATGGACCTAATTAATATAAACCTCGTCTTCACAGAGGCGTAGCCCCGTTAACACCTTTCTAGACACCTAATGGGTTAACTAATTGTAAACTGTAGAACTCTCCTGGGAGCAACTATTGCCCACAGTGGGATCGTGATCCAACCATCATATGGAAGGTATGCAATCTTATTGCAAATTTCAACTATTGAAATTCCCGATGTGGTTTTTACCCCTAGTACCCATGACCTTAACTATGGTCAACAAATCATAAGCACCAATCAAGTTCTACCCGTTATTTCTTGATTAATTAGACCCACTCACATGACCCTTAACTATGGTCAACAAAGTCGCACGAATGTCCTAATTAATCTGCATCATATGCAGTGTAGGAAGACATCACTTAGCTACCGTACGCTACGCCTTAACTATAGTCAACAAACGTAGCACGAATACTAAGTACTCTACTTCCTAAAATGACGGAGGGTTGCGGATGATTTTTTTTAAAGAAAATCTTTAACGCTTTGAACTTGATATCGTTGTAGAATCAAATGGTTTTCAAAAGGAGTGGCTTGAGCTCCGCAGTTTTGAAATGTAGCTTTTTCATAAAAAGCCGAGTGGTTTTAAAATCCGATTCTACAACATCTTTTTAGGTTTATTTTCTTTACATTAATCATATAATGTAGCCCCATCATTTAAGTCCTTAAGCCAATCACAGAAAAGAAATGAAAATACAACGTACGCTTATGCCATCCGCATTCGCCGCAATGTTCTGTTATGCACCGTTAGGTTACTTAACTAACGGCATACCCGGACGGGACTAGCGCGGGTGAAAAACATAAGCAACGTCTATTATATATCTCATATATAATACAACATTCGTCTCAGATATATATATATTATGCAATCACATCACAGAATATAGGCAGCAGAAACACATATATGGTAATATAGGATATATTAGGATGTCCGTATTTAGTATTTAGCCAACAATAGAAAATACGGATTCCACAGTCGCGATGAATAGCCAAGCCCACACCCCTAGACCCCTACGAGAGCGGCAAGCGACCCTACCAATTCTGGAGTTTAGGAGACCCGGTCTCGACTCCTCGAGATGGCTTCCCTCTGAACCCCAGAACCCGGTCACTTGTGCTCCCCTCCTTGGGTCTATCCTAATGCAGAAAAGTAAATAATATACAACACTGGTGTCATCATCCTCAACCCGGAAGTGCCCCAAATAAAAGAATATTACATTACATTTGAATTTTACATGAATGAAAAGAAAACTCTCATCTCACATCAAACCCCGGCTATTCAATCACGACAATCCTACATGTCAAATCTCAGCAACACATAATATCATCAACGTAAGTAAGTATGCATACCCCGATTGTCGTTGATGTATAGCAACGAAACCGGCGATATACCACATGCTACACTTACGGTTACAGAGAAATAAAATGAAAACTACAACAATTGGAATCGTAAATGCCTTTAGACAACACAAATCCGGAATATCACATATACAAGATTTCATGCCTAACAATGCAAAGCTCGCATTTGGGTCTCATCCAAGGAAACACCTTTTCAAAACAAACCGGATAATTCAACAAGATTTCCGTTTATCCTGAGACCGAACTGCTAGATTTACACGCAACAAGCAAATTTGTAGATTCTAATTATTGTATCGTATACTAATAAACAAGGTGCTGTTAAAACATTTGATCGAACGATTGAACACCCAAAAGACTTCTCAGAAAGCTCAACACCTGAGCAGTTTTTAAAAATACTAATAACTGCACAAAATACATACGGGCCTGCACAAGAAAATACGGCCCATGACCCACCTACTACGCCGCGGAACCGCCGCAGAAAGGCCACTATGGCCGCGGTTCCGCGGTCGTACGGATGAGTTAGGGCGTCGTACTTCTTGTGGGCCCATAAAATACCCTGCTGATTTTTTTAAGTATTTTTAATGTGAAAAAAACCACGTTTTGGAAAAATTTCCAGAGAGCACCCTTCGGGCGTCGATTTTCGTTCGTTCGAGATTTTTAACGTCGTCTAGTTTATCCTAAGGCTCTAGCTTGGCTCTGATACCATGAAGGAGTTCATACAGCACCACTACAAGGGTTTGGAGGCATCACACATGCCAAATTTAAAATTTATATGGTGCTATAGAAACAAACCTAAGGATCAAACTAGAAAATCTAGGGTAACAAAACTATAACACAAACACAAGCAGTAAAAGCTAGAGTTTTGAGAGTACAACCATTGTAGCTCCCTACGCTAAACTCCTTGGCTACTTGAGGGTTGGAAAAGGCTCACTTGAGATCCTCTAGGTCCACGACGATCCACCGGGAGTCCTCTTTGTCCAAGCTTGAAGGTCCACTAGATCAAGAGAAGAAGTAGAAGCTAACACTCTACACTAATGGGCAAAACTAGTGTAGAATGGTGATGTGGTTTGTTTTCTTACTTCAAAACCCTAACTTGATGACTCTTTTGCTCACAAGTAAAAGCTAGAGAGCAAGAGAGAGAGAGGAGGAAGAAGATGATGGCTTATGAAGAGCTCAAGATAATGATAAGCTTATGTTAAAAATGAGAAATGAATATATATATATATATGAATATATATATATATATATATATATATATATATATATATATATATATATATATTCTCTTTCTCATTCTTAACCATAGTTATAAAATATCTAGATATTTATTTTGCATCAAAAATGGCCATAGAAATTAAATCATGGTTAAAGCAAAGGGTTAGTGCATGAATAAAATATTAAACCATGATAATAATTTCCATTTCCATTTTTCTTTTCCAAAAAAAGAAATATCCATATATTTATAAATGGTGTGAGTCTTATATTGCCACCATCCACTATATCAACAACCATGATAGAATTATGTATGCATGTATGTGTGCATGCACATCCATATGTGCATTAATGAGAATAAATGCATACATGCATGCATACAACAAAAAGACAAGAAAGGGTTTAAAGTGAAAGACTAATGGTCAATGATAAATCAACACTTGATTTAGCAAACCGGTCATATCACATACGACCCAACCAAAAGCAAACCGCCCGATTAATATACGGTATCTCATACGAGCATTTTAACCGGGTCCACGCGCATATCTCATATGCGCACCTCATCGTTTCGCCGGGACTAGCTAACTCCATTGTGGGACTCTAAGACTCGTCAATACATCGGCAGTGGGTGATGATCATATCAAGCACCCCCAAGCCGCAAGTGGTAAGCTAAACGTAACGGCCACCCGGGTATTGAGCGATCAGAAGAAAACTAGCGAGCCTGTCACAACTCACGTCAAGCCAACCGGCAACACTACCGTACAGTCCGGTCTCTTCGTCAGATATGCTGCATATCGAATCTAGGGATGGTAACGTCGACCCCAATAACTCAATAAGTCGTGCCGATGAATGGTCTATAATAGATCAAGAAACTACTGATAAAACTTATCAGTAAATCTCAACAGCCCTGGCCAGGGACTTACTGATATAGCCAATCGAGCACAGCACAGCATCAACTCCCAATACCGGGAGAGACAAAACCCCTCCTATCGCTCATCTTCTTCGTGTGTCTCAGGACTGTACCCAAAAGCCACCTGTTTGCACGACTCAATAGAGCCGTGGTAGGGTGGCAATCAAAGTACAATGTGAGAACACACAAGACTCTATGACGATCTCGGGTCTACAGACTAACTTGTACCGGTGTCACCTGAGAACTGCTATCCGACGATAGATATAATTTCATATAGGAGTTCTCGGCGAGTCCGTCCAGTGTACCCAGTCACCACTGAACACCCGTATACGATCTCAATGTCAAACATCGATGAATGTGGGAACATCCATCGCCCATCATATGGGTCTAGTATCATATAAGCTAGTCTACACTGGTATATCGATGCCCCGTCTCGATACACCTACGACTAGGGACTTTTCAGGATATGCTTATAAATTACAGATGTACCACTAGTATGATCTCCATCATAATCACAGTAGTCAAGCAAATATCCTCTGGGCTTTATCAACATGTGTGAATGAATAAAAGCATGATCAAATCAACATATCAGATAAAGAAGAACCAGATAGCATACTATCATGTCGAGCAAGAATGTACACTGAATATATATATATATATATATATATATATATATAAACATGTATAAATACATCCACTATCATATAATGGCCTCTAGGGCATACATATATCCAACTCAGGAGTGGGGAATAAGAAGTGAATTGTACCCTAGACCGGTAGCGGGTAAGCCATAAAAGTTTGTACTTTCCAATGCCGCTTATCATATGTCACAACCGGAGAAGAAAAGATTCCTGCAGGTGTTGCATGATTTGCAAGATCGATGGGCTGAAAAGTCATGATCACTATATTATCGTGGAGCACTTTCTTCCATTAGCCCTCAGGACTTCTCTCCCCAAATCGGTTGGTCTAGTAATCAACGACCTATGTTGTTTTTTCAGAGAGTTGTGTGCTAAAACACTGGAGGTTGTGACGCTTGATAAACTAGAAAATTCTATTGCGTTGATACTTTGCAAGTTTGAGCGTATTTTCCCACCGTCATTCTTCGATATCATAATACACTTGACGGTTCATCTTGCAACTGAGGCTAAGTTAGCCGGACCGGTACAATATCGATGGATGTATCCCGTCGAGAGGTACGTGTAATTTTTCGTTTCGCGCAATTTTTAAAATTATTGCTGTCCTGTATGCCCGTATTTATTTAGTCAACATATTTTCTTTAGGTACCTCTACACTCTTAAAAAATATATACGCAATAAAAATCGACCAGAGGGTTCTATCATGCAAGGTTATCTTTTTGATGAAGCAACCACATTTTGTTCCCGCTATCTGGACGAGAACATTGAGACGAGACTTAACCGGCCTCGAAGAATTCAAGACGGGCCATATGGTAAAGCCAATTATAAGAGGGTGGACACTATGTTTATCAACAAGATATACCGGTTTATCTTGCTTAATTGCGCATGTCTTGAACAAATTAGAGAGTAAGTTTTTTGGATTAATTGTTATATTTGTGTTTGTGTGTGTATGAAATGATATAATATTAATGTCACCATTATTTGTCGAAAACAGAATTCATTTTAACGAGGTACGTGAGGGGCATCCTGATTGGAACGAAGAACGATTGGAAAAATATCATCAGGATAATTTTTGTGATTGGGTCACAGATTATGTAAGTTATTCGAATAACATGTTATTGCTATCAGTTTTAATCTAAACTTATATCGTTATGTATTTTTCGTAAAATTTGTTTTGTTAGATCCACGATCCGAACTTGTCTGCATCATTTGAGAGTGATTCAAGATGTTTAGCTCAATTTCCTAGTATGGAGGTTGCATATTATAAAGGATTCGGTGTCCTTGGATACAAATTGTAAGTTAAGGACATAGAAACATCTAGAACCACTCAGAATAGTAGGATTGCGAAAGTAGCATCGGACGGTGTGATTTATTATGGGTACTTAAATTGTATACTCGGCATCCACTATCCCGGATGATCAGAACCTTTTTATATATTCCAGTGTACTTGGTACGATACGCGAACCGATAGGGATAAGTGGAGAAGCAATCTTGGGACTTGGAAAGATGAATATGGATTGACCAGTGTGAACACACTTCGATTTTACGGTCAAGAAGATCCGTTTATCTTTCCGAACCAAGCGTTCCAAGTATACTACTCACAGTGTTTGAAGCATCCGGGATGGAGTGTCATATGCCGTTGGAATCCCAGAGATGTCTACGATGTCCTAGAATTCGAGGACAGCGATGTGGATGAAGAAGATAGAAGGCTTAGAGTGCTCCGACCGTCTGTTTCGAAGGACGGGTTGTCTTCGGCCTATCATGAAGTTACGTGGGTTAGAAATGATATCGATAATGAAATCCAAGTAGATATGTTTAATGCGCCCATGAAACGAAAAAAGGTTATCGGTAATGTTATATTATTACTTCACATTTTACGATTTAAACATATATAGTCAATACTTGTAATGATTGTGTAATGCGTCCACGAACCGTTTATCTAGATTTGATGACGATGAAGGGAGCAGCGAAGGGCAGCAGGAGCTCCAGCCACGGCACCGACAAAGGTAGAGGCAGAGGCAGAGCGGTTCTGCCGCCCGGAGAGCTGCGTAGGGAGCTTCAGAGGGCCGGTCTTGCACCCAGATCGGAGACCCTTCGGATGCCTCCTTCCGTGTGGACTTTGCCACACCTCCAGGTATATTGCACGCATATCTATTTTGAATGTAATATTATAGATATTCATGCCTGTTCATGTCAAAATTACTTATATTGTCAATGTTTGATTGTCTAGTTGTTGGTGATGCATCCACATCAGGGACAGAGGCCACTCCCGCACCTCCAGGTATGTTTATATATCATATAGTGCATGTATATTGATTTAGAATGCTATATCATAAATACATACACATTCCTTTTGCTCTTACTTAGATAGTAATTTTTTTTATTGTCTAGCTGTAGGTGGTGACACCACCGCACCTGCACGCATATCTACACATTCTTTTTGCAATTACTTATATAATCTATTTTTAATTGTCTAATTATAGGTGGTGCGTCCACATCTGCCGCAGGGGCCACTCTTGCCACATCTGTACCCTCCGCATCGTCTGTAGGTTAGTATGAATAAATATAAGATATTTATTCATTTTACATATCCTCTATAGAATAAATATGAACTTCATGGAAATTTAGCGTCAATGTTTATTTTCTAGTTGGAGGGGATGCGTCCGCATCCGGGACACCGGCTGTTCCTCACCGGAGGAACTATCGTCCCGCTCGTGCTGCTGCCCGGGCCCAGGCTCGTGCTTTAGTCACCGGAGGTATATATCACACTTCAATTTTCGTTTAACCTTGATTTCTTAATACAACTTTGTCTTAATATTGATTGTCTTGATATTTCTTACAGACGCAGGGCTTCCCCATCCCCAGAGGGGGACTCGAGGCCCGAATCAGTCCCACAGGCTGAGGCCTGACAGAGTTAGGGGGGAGGCAGCATTCCCCATCTTTTTTACCCCTGATTATCGCTATACCGGTCCTCATGCCGAAAGGTTCGGCCGGTATATGGGGGATGAGAGCCGGCTCGTAAAGAACTATCCACTTCACGTTGAGTGGGGCAACCAGCACTGGCGCTGGCGCTCATTCGCCCTCTTCTTTGATCAGGCTCGGGTATTAATATATATTTTCATTTGATTTATCCAATATATTTATTATTAACACTTGAAATCTAATAACAATGTTTTTTTTGTATTTTCAGTTGGATTACGATTTTCAGCCTGTACCCGACCCTGATCACCCTAGGAGGGTGCTCGACCTGCATGCTCTGTACAATGGCCTGATGAAGAACATGCAGACCAAGGTCCGATACAACAGGAATGAGCTGAAGGCCGACTGCTACTCCCTATGGATGGCGACCCCCGAGGCAGAAAGAGCGGCCCTCCTATCTACTCCGGCCTTTGCGAGAGTCGACGTAGAGACATGGCCTCTATTGTGCGAATATTTCGACTCTCAACGCAAACAGGTATGTATTTTAAATGTAATTCATTGTTTAGCATATAATTTATTTTTTTGTGTTCCTTAATTAGAAAAACTAAATGTGAATGTGTTGTGCAGAAACAGGCCGCTCAAAATATAGAGAATAGGAAGTCGGCGAAGAGGGGTCGCCCCACTTATACAGGTGGCTCGAGGAATATTACTCGAGCCATGGAGTTATCGGTAAATTACAATAGACCGGCCTTTGTGATATAATGCAATATTAACAATTATTTTCTAATATATCTAATATTAAGAGTTATTTTCTAATATTGCAGAGAGCTCAGACCCTGGCGCAAGGTGGTACACCGAGCGTGCTGTCCGCATATCTTGCCGTCCACGGCACCTCGACAGATCCCGCCACGGGCGAGCTTCGATACCCTGACGTCGCTACCCAGGAGTATTGCGTAAGTGTTAATATTTATTCAACCCCTATTTGAAATTTTAGTTTTGAAAGGTTCAAATTTAAATAATATACTTATATTTTACTGGTTAATGTGGGTGTAGGAGCGGGTGGTTGAGCAGGCCGAGGCATCGGGAATCGATTTTATCGGACAGAGCGATTCGATGCTCACTAGTAAAATAGGGGGTTGCCCCTACGGATGGAAATATCCGTAGGGGCAGATTTAACTTGGCCCTACGGATTAATCCGTAGGGCTAAAAGGTTGCCCCTACGGGCACAGACGTCCAAGAATAAAAATATTAATTCTTAATTTGGTGTTTGCCCCTAAGGAGCCGCAAACAAAGGACCTACGGGAATATCCGTAGGGGCAAGTAAATATCTATTTAACAAAACCCCAGATCGATCGCCTACGCTCACTTTCTCTCTCTCTCAATCGCGTGCGAGAAAAAACCCCAAATCGGCACGCCGTCGCTGCCACCGTCGCCTCCGTCGTCGCCACCGCCGGTTTCGTCGCCACCGTCGTCGCCACCGCCGGTTTCGTCGCCAAATCGCCACCGTCGTCGCTCCAGCTCACCAGCAGCCGTTCAGGTATAAATCTCGAGGTAAATTAAAGCATTTTTGGATTATTTTGGGCTTAGGGTTCATGGCTGGGTCTGGGTTGCGCGCGTGAGAGTTGGGGTTGGGCAGGGGTCACGGTGGCGGTCGGGGTCGGGGTCGGGGTAGGGTTGGGTTGGGGTTCGGCTGCTGCTGGGGTGGGGCTGGGGTTAGGGTTACGGTGGGGCTGGGGTTAGGGTTACGGTGGGGCTGGTTGAATGGCTCTTCTGATTAGTTGACAAATACAATGTTAATCATAATTTACTCGACACAGATGGTAGAAAATCAGAAAAAGATCAAGAAAAAAATAATCGATTTTGATTTTAACATGCGGGGTGTTGATGCAAGATATAATATCTAGTAGCAGATGCTAGGTATATAGACTAAAGAATAGTTGTAAATGAACTGCTAGCAAGAAAATCCTATAATTATACACATCGCTTGACGCATGAAGCCTGAAGCTCTTTCTTTTGGGGGATAAAACTAGTTATATTCCTGCATTGCCTAGAAATAGCAATGAGTTGGTTAAAACTTTTCAAACACAACCCCCCACCCCCAATAAAAAAGAAAGAAAGAAAGAGCAAGGAAAAAAAAGAATAGCAACAAGCAATACAAGCTAGCAACCGTAAATAACTGCTGAGATTATGTCTACCTTGGCAATTTGAACAATGATGGTCTTGTCTGGATTGTTAAGATCCACTTTATGGGGGTGAGGAACACATTTTGCAACTGTATTTATGATTTTCATTCTGTCAAGTGTTGAAATAAAAATCAACACTTGACAATCAATCCAAGATGCTCAATAACTTGCTTCATAACCATAATCTAATCTTGATGATGCTCAATATTAGCGATTTCCATGATCACGACACGTGGCAGATGACGTGTCTCATAACGCTTTATGATATCAGTATCCTATATTTGTAGTTTTAATTGTTGATTGTTATAGATGTATACCATTGCAATAATAGTTTTTGGTTGATGAATGCTATTGCAATGTAGGATGATCGGTTCTATCAATCTTGATCTCAATGGTTTAAAATCATGTTACACATACAACACGAATGCACAACAAACGCATAATTAGAGAGCGACTCGAGATATTCAGGTTAAAACCAATATATGATACTCGATGATAATATGAAACCTTCATATTCCCATCGATACCCATATATGAAACTAAAAGCGCCACTTAGTCCCCGTCTATCGGTTAACATACATGCGATGCTCGTCGTGACCTAGAACTATACGAAGGTTGTTAAATATCGGACAGTATAGCTCGATACTAACAACCGTCGTATAGTCTACGCGACGAGAAAATTCAATCGTATGGTAACCCATAGATTTGTCCCGTGTGGACAAGTTAAGAATGTATAAAGCAAACGCCTTCATTCACTTGTGTTTTCATCCGTTTCGAGATATTTCGTCGGTATCTTTCCGCTGGTTCTCCGTGTACAAAGATAGATTAGATGTTCATTTCAACGTTGTTTTACAGCTTTGAAATGATTATCTATTCTATTACAGTGTACTCGGAGAACAGCGGGGAGGTGCTGCCGAAATTTACTCGAAACGGTTGAAAGCACAAGTAATGGGCGTTCGCTCTATACATTCTTAATGGGATAGAAGCCTACCCCCGACAGCCGGAACACATACATACAAACGCATAATCAGAGAGCGATTCGAGATGTTCGGGTTAAAACCAATATATCATAATATGAAACCTTCATATTCCCATCGATACCCATATATGAAACTAAAAGCGCCACTTAGTCCCCGTCTATCGGTTAACATAACGTGCGATAATTTATTCTTTTCAACGACAAACGCACACACAAAGCATATACACGGATTTTCTCCTTTGTCAGTAACTATCCGGTTCTTATATTTCTCAATATAGTCAGCATAACCTACAATTTATATGTTATTCAGTCTAACATGGCCCATGAGTACGTCAGAGTTAAGGACTGGATGTATGTGGATTGGAAACAACGTATGCAACCTAAGTTTGTCGCAGGAGTTGCTGCTTTCCTTGAATTTGCACGAGCACATAATAAGATCATAATAGAGAAGATTCTCTGTCCGTGTGATAGATGTGGCAATAAGTACTGGCAGAAGGTAGAATTGGCAGAGCTTCATATTGTAAAACATGGGTTTACTAGACTTTATTCAACTTGGAAATATCACGGGGAAGGAGAAGAATGCAGTACTGCGGTAGAAGAAGAAGGAGAACACGATAATGCGGCAGGAGAAGAAGAAGAATTCGGTAATACGGCAGGATACGGAAATTTATTTCCATCAGAAGAAATGGAGGATATGGTAGAGGCTGCCCCTAGGTGAATCTATTCGTACCGAAGATGACATTCCTTCCGGTCAAGGACCGCGTGCGGATAAATATGAAAATTTCATGAATGATGCTAGGAAACCAATTTATGAGAATGCGAAGTATTCCACCCTCTCATGGTTCGTCCAACTTTTCCAAATTAAGTGCCTAAATGGATGGAGCAACAAGTCATTCACAATGCTTCTTTCGTTCTTGAAAGATTCTATGCCTCCGGGAAATAATATGCCCGAAAGCTGGTACGAAGCCCAGAAAATGATGTCTGATTTGGGTCTAAAGTGCGAGAAGATTCAAGCATGTCCTAAAAATTGCATGTTGTACCGGAAAGAGAATTCAGATTTGAAAGAGTGTCCAACATGCGGAGAGGCCAGGTATAAGCCGAAAGATTCTGATAAGAAGCCTGATATACCTGTGAAGATAGCACGATATTTTCCCATAACACAGAGGCTACAGAGGCTATTCAGGTGCAAGAAAACAGCCGAGGCAATGATTTGGCATCACCGTGCTCCTCCAAGAGAAAATGGAAAAATGAGCCATCCAAGAGATTCACCGGCATGGAAGGATTTCGATATGAGGCACGCAATATTCAGTAGCGATCCTCGCAATGTCCGGCTCGGACTGGCTGCCAATGGCTTCTGCCCATTCAACTATATGGCTGGAAGTCACAGTACATGGCCCGTTGTAATGATAATTTATAATCTGTCGCCTTGGTTGGCTATGGACCAATCATACTTTATGATGCCTCTTCTTATCGACGGACCAAACTCACTGGGGAACAATATCGACGTCTATCTTCGACCTCTGATCGAGGAGCTGAAAACTTTGTTCATTGATGGTGTAGAGACATATGATTCAAACACAAATACAACCTTCATACTGCGTGCGGCTTTAATATGGACAATTAATGACTTTCCTGCGTATGGAATGCTATCAGGTTGGTCCGTACATGGTCACAAAGCATGTCCTCATTGCCATGAACACACAACGTCAAAATTTTTGAATTTTAGCAGGAAGGTTTGTTATTGCGGCCATCGACGTTTTCTGCCTCCAGACCACCCCTATAGGTTAGACACGGTTCACTTTGATGGTCATCAGGAGCTTCTTGGGCCTCCATCCCCATTGTCCGGAGAGGACGTGACTGCTAAATGGGATGGTTACAATAACGTGACCTTCGGGATGGATCCGACGAGACAGGTCAAACCACAATATTGGAACAAGTTAAGCATTTTCTTCGAGCTTCCGTACTGGTCTATAAATTCAGTGCGTCATTGTCTGGACGTCATGCATATAGAGAAGGGAGTATCAGAGCACATACTTAACTTGCTTCTGTGTAAAGACGGGAAATCGAAAGACAACATGAATGCCCGGATGGATCTACAAGAGCGGGGAATAAGAAGTGAACTGCACCCTAAACCGGTAGCGGGTAAACCGGGCAAGTTTGTACTTCCCAATGCCGCTTATCATATGTCACAACCGGAGAAGAAAAGATTCCTGCAGGTGTTGCATGATTTGAAAGTCCCCACAGGTTTCTCAGGATCATTCAGCAAGAAAATAAAAATTGTGAAGGGCAAGATCGATGGGCTGAAAAGTCATGATCACCATGTTATCGTGGATCACCTTCTTCCATTAGCCCTCAGGACTTCTCTCCCCGATTCGGTTGGTCTAGTAATCAACGACCTATGTTGTTTTTTCAGGGAGTTGTGTGCTAAAACACTGGAGGTTGCGACGCTGGATAAACTAGAAAATTCTATTGCGTTGATACTTTGCAAGTTTGAGCGTATTTTCCCACCGTCATTCTTCGATATCATAATACACTTGACGGTTCATCTTGCAACTGAGGCGAAGTTAGCCGGACCGGTACAATATCGATGGATGTATCCCGTCGAGAGGTACGTGTAATTTTTCGTTTCGCGCAATTTATAAATTTATTGTTGTCCTGTATGCCCGTGTTTATTTATTCAACATATTCTCATTAGGTACCTTTACACTCTTAAGAAGTATATACGCAATAAAAATCGACCAGAGGGTTCTATGATGCAAGGTTATCTTCTTGATGAAGCAACCACATTTTGTTCCCGCTATCTGGACGAGAACATTGAGACAAGGCTTAACCGACAACGAAGAATTCAAGACGGGCCATATGGTAAAGCCGAGTATAAAAGGGTAGACACTATGTTTATCAACAAGATATACCGGTTTATCTTGCTTAATTGCGCATGTCTTGAACAAATTAGAGAGTAAGTTCTTTTGGATTAATTGTTATATCTGTGTTTGTGTGTGTATGAAATGACATAATATTAATGTCACAATTATTTGTCGAAAACAGAACTCATTTTAACGAGATACGTGAGGGGCATCCTGATTGGAACGAAGAGCGTTTGGAAAAATACCATCAGGATAATTTTTGTGATTGGGTCACAGAGCATGTAAGTTATTCGAATTACATTTTATTGCTATCAGTTTTAATCTAAACTTGTATCGTTATGTATTTATCGTAAAATTTGTTTTGTTAGATCCACGATCCGAACTTGTCTGCATCATTTGAGAGTGATTCAAGATGTTTAGCTCAATTTTCTAGTATGGAGGTTGCATATTACAAAGGATTTGGTGTCCTTGGATACAAATTCGAAGTTAAGGACATAGAAACATCTAGAACCACTCAGAATAGTGGGATTGCGACGGTAGGATCGGACGGTGTGATTTACTATGGGTACTTAAATTGTATACTCGGCATCCACTATCCCGGACGATCAGAACCCTTTTATATATTCCACTGTACTTGGTACGATCTACGAACCGATACAGACAGGTGGAGAAGCAGTCTTGGGACTTGGAAAGATGAATATGGATTGACCAGTGTAAACACACTTCGATTTTACGGTCAGGACGATCCGTTTATCTTTCCGAACCAAGCGTTCCAAGTATACTACTCACAGTGTTTGAAGCATCCGGGGTGGAGTGTTGTATGCCGATGGAAACCTAGAGATGTCTACGATGTCCCAGAATACGAGGACAGCGATGAGAACGAAGAAGAGAGAAGGCTTAAAGTGCTCCGACCGTCTGTTTCGAAGGACGGGTTGTCTTCGACCGATCATGAAGTTACGTGTGTTAGAAATGACATCGACGATGAAATCCAAGTAGATATGTATGATGCGCCCACGAAACGAAAAAGGTTATCAGTAATCTTATATTATTACTTCACATTTTACGCTCTAGATCATATATAGTCAATACTTTTAATGATTGTCTAATGCGTCCACGAACCGTTTATCTAGATTTGATGACGATGTCGGGAGCAGCGAGGGGCGGCAGGAGCTCCAGCCGCGGCAGAGGCAGAGGCAGAGGCAGAGCGGTTCTGCAGCCCGGAGAGCTCCGTAGGGAGCTTCAGAGGGTCGGTCTTGCACCCAGATCGGAGACCCCTTCGGATGCCTCCTTCCGTGTTGATTTGGCCAGACCTCCAGGTATACTGCACGCATATCCATTTTGAATGTAATATTACGATATTCATGCATGTTTATGTCAAAATTACTTATATTGTCAATGTTTGATTGTCTAGTTGTTGGTGATGCGTCCACATCTGGGACAGAGGCCACCCCCGCTCCTCCAGGTATGTTTATATATCATATAGTGTATGTATATTGATTTAGAATGCTATATCATAAATATACACATTCCTTTTGCTCTTACTTAGCAATTTTTATTATTGTCTAGCTGTAGGTGGTGACACCACCGCACCTGCGGGTATGTTTATACGTCCTATAGTGCATGCATATTGATTTAGAACGTTATATTATTGATCTACACATTCTTTTTGCAATTACTTATATAATCTATTTTTAATTGTCTAATTATAGGTGGTGCGTCCACACCTTCCACAGGGGCCATTCCTGCCGCTTCCATACCCTCCGCATCGTCTGCAGGTTAGTATGAATAAATTTAAAATATTTATTTATTTTACATATGCTCTATAGAATAAATATGAACTTCATGGAAATTTAGCGTCGATGTTTATTTTATAGTTGGAGGGGATGCGTCCGGGTCCGGGACCCCGGTTGTTCCTCACCGGAGGAACTATCATCCCGCTCGTGCTGCTGCTCGGGCCCAGGCTCGTGCGCTAGTCACCGGAGGTATATATCACACTTGAATTTTTGTTTAACCTTGATTTCTTAATACAACTTTGTCTTATTATTGATTGTCTTGATATTTCGTGCAGACGCAGGGCCTCTCCATCCCCAGAGGGGGACTCGAGGCCCGAATCAGTCCCATAGGCTGAGGCCTGATAGAGCTAGGGGGGAGGCAGCATTCCCCCTATTTTTTACCCTTGACTATCGCTATACCGGTCCTCATGCCGAGAGGTTCGGCCGGTATTTGGGGGACGAGAGCCGGATCGTGAAGAACTATCCACTTCACGTTGAGTGGGGCGAGCAGCACCAGCGCTCATTCGCCCTCTTTTTGATCAGGCTCGGGTATGTATTAATATATATTTTCATTTGATCTATCCAATATATTTATTATTAACACTTGCAATCTAATAACAATGTTTTTTTTGTATTTTCAGTTGGATTACGATTTTCAGCCTGTAGCCGACCCTGATCACCCGGGGAGGGCGCTCGACCTTCATGCTCTGTACAATGGCCTGATGAAGAACATGCAGGCCAAGGTCCGATACAACAGGAATGAGCTGAAGGCCGATTGCTACTCTCTGTGGATAGCGACCCCCGAGGCAGAGAGAGCGGCCCTCCTATCTACTCCGGCGTTTGCGAGAGTCGACGTAAAGACATGGCCTCTATTGTGCGCTTATTTCGACTCCGAACGCAAACAAGTATGTATTTTAAATTTAATTCATTATTTATGATATAATTTATTTCTTTGTGTTTCTTAATTAGAAAACTAAATATTAATGCGTTGTGCAAAAACAGGCCGCTCAGAATACGGAGAACAGGAAGTCGGCAAAGAGGGGTCGCCCCACTTACACAGGTGGCTCGAGGAACATTACTCGAGCCATGGAGTTATCGGTAAATTAAGAGTTATTCTCTAATATTCTGCAATATTAAGAGTTATTCTTTAATATTTCTAATATTAAGAGTTACTTTCTAATATTGCAGACATCTCGGACCGTGGCGTCAGGTGGTATACCGAGCGTGCTGTCCGCATATCTTGCCGTCCACGGCACCTCGACAGATCCCGCCACGGGCGAGCTTCGATGTCCCGACGTCGCTACCCAGGAGTACTGCGTAAGTGTTAATATTTTTTCTACCCAAATTTGAAATTTTAGTTTTGGAAGGTTCAAGTTTAAATTTTATACTTATACTTTACTGCTTAATATGATTTGATTGATGTATATAGTATTGTGCACAGGGCGGGAAAAAAATCTAGCAGCCCATTTTTAAAAAAAAAATACAGACAATATGTACCTACGGATTAAGCCGTAGGTACATACGTTGCCCCTACGGAGTTATCCGTAGGGGCAAACTATCAGGAAACCTGATATTTTCCCACCTGATCTCAGTGCAGGGTGTTGGGAGTGCCCCTACGGATATGTCCGTAGGGGCCACTGTCTATCCCCTACGGATTTATCCGTAGGGGCAAAATATCAGGTTTCCTGATATTTTCCCCCCTGATCTCAGTGCAGGGTGTTGGGAGTGCCCCTACGGATATGTCCGTAGGGGCCACTGCCTATCCCCTACGGAGTTATCCATAGGGGTAGAACAAGGACCTACGGATGTATCCGTAGGTATATAGAATATATTCAAAAAAAATACATATATGATTTGATTACCCCTACGGAGTACTCCGTAGGGGCAATAACACCTACAGATATATCCGTAGGGGCAAGAATTTGCCCGTAGGGGCAAGTTCAGGGCCTCAACTTGCACCTGCGGCCTTTGCACCTACGGGGTATTTTTTCGCCCCTACGCAGATATCCGTAGGGGCAGTGGGTTGCCCCTACGGATAAATCCGTAGGGGCAACCATTATTCGTAGTAGTGGCTGCTGACCCCAGTCCCGGACGCCGCACACGGAGGGCACCACGGAGGTTGGGAGAGAGGCCGGGGACTGGGCCCTAGCAGGGCCTATATGAGGTTGGACTCCACCCCGGCGGTTACTTCCCCCGTCTCCAGTGAGCGACGTTTCCAGCAGGAATTGGAGAGCTTGAAGGCCACCGTTCAGGAGTTGAAGGAGATGCTGGTATGTATACTACGTAATAGTAAAATATTATGTCATATTATAGATAGAAACATATCCAATATTAGTACGTAGCCTGAGCTTATTTGGTTGTAGACTTAGCTTTGATTAATCATACATACATATCTAATTAAAATAAATTACGGTTTTCCAAACTAGATATCCAAACGAGGCCTAAGTCCCTAAGTATACATAGATTGGGGTTTCGAAATAACTTGATAATGATACGAATTCGAATAATACACAGTTCTTACTCGCTTATTACACACGTAGGTCCAGACGCGACAGGGTACATCGGCCGAGCCTCCACATGCATCTTCTTCGGCTGCGGCTCCATAAGCCACTACATCGGCTGCGGTTCCGCAGACAGCTCCTAGAGCTCCACCGCCAGCTCAGATTCCCGCATCCACGGCTTCGCAAGCCACTACCTCGACGGCGGCTGCGCAGACCACATCGCCAGCTCCACAGCCTGCTCAGACTCCCGCACACTCCGCATTGCATGATTTATTGACCGAGGAGCAGGCGCGCCAGATTCTGGCGTTTATCAGAGGTGGAGCTGGACCGAGCTAGGGTAGCTTTTTGATTCTTATATTTTAAACATGTATTTATTTATATGATACATATTGTACTACATTTTGGATGATATTGATATTGGTGGTGTTTGCGTGTTTATATTGATATCATATTCTGCTTGTTGGTTTCTTTTGTATATTATGCGTGATGTGATTATGAATACTGCGATATATGTTCTGCGTGATGATTAATTTTATATATGATCGATGTATATATTATTGTGCAAAGGACGAGAAAAAAATAGGCAGCCCTTTTTTTATAAAAAAACTGATAATATGTACCTACGGATTTAACCGTAGGGCTCACCATCGCCCCTACGGATTAATCCATAGGGCCCAACTATGTACCTACAGATTTATCCGTAGGGGCAAAATATCAGGATACCCGATATTTTGCCCCTATGATCTCAGTATCAGGGGTTAAGCTTTCCCCTACGGATATATCCGTAGGGGAAAACAAATGCCCCTACACAGGTATCCGTAGGGGCAAAATATCAGGTATCCTGATATTTTGCCCCTACGGATATATACCTACGCACTTATCCGTAGGGGCCACTACTTGGCCCTACGGATAAGTCAGTAGGTACACCTAATCTATTTTATAAAACCGTAAATAAAATAATTTTTTTGTCCCTACGGCCTAATTCGTAGGGACAACTGGACCTACACATAACTCCGTAGGGACAATTTTTAGTCCGTAGGGGCAAGTTCAAGTCTTCGACTTGCACCTACGGCCTTTGCACTTACAGGGTAACTTCTTTCCCCTACGGATAAATCTGTAGGGGCAGTGGTTTGCTCCCACGGATAAATCCGTAGGGGCAACCCCTATTTGTAGTAGTGAAGGGGAGGTTTTCCGACGCTTTCGCAAAGGTCCTTAATTAAATAACCCTTTCTCTTTTGGCGGTTTCGCTATTAACACTTTCCTAGACAGCCCGTAAACACTATACCGTTAAGCGGCGTTCTAAACACAATTAACCTTTCCTAGTAAGCGCGAAGTCCTTAAGGCTTAAAGCCTAGTTTCTTTTTAAAATTTATGCGGGTAAACGTTTATGCACAGTTTCGTGATTTGTGGGCCACGGAAAAGGGGATCAAATCCTTTACCGTATGTTGTGGGGTTCGCTTGCCCTTAAGTCCGTATTAATGTATGAAATGCGCAATTCAATGAAAAAATTTATTCAAAGAATCAAACAATCATTTTTTAGTTTAAGCACGACACTGCAACAAATATGGGTTAGTCAATTTAGGCGTATGAAAGCGAACTTGCAAAGAATCCTGCAAAGAATAGTATATTGGATGTGTCAGATTTGAGAAGAAGGTGTTAGTAAAGTACGAACCGTTAAGTTTTTGGGTTAGGAAACCCCCGTTGAATCAAATCCGGTAAGCTTGAAAAGTTCGCTTGCGCGGGTCAAACTACCCGGATCTTTGGTACTGTACTTCGCAATCACCTTAGCCTTGAATGTACACTTTGTTCCCCACGCTTGCAATTCGCAAATCCGTAAAAAGCTATAAATGTCAGAAAACGGATATTAGTGCGAAAAAGCAATATGGATGCCCAAATACTTGCACACTAAAAATTATAAAAAATAAACAATGAAAATAGGACAAAAATAGAACACTGGAGCACAGGGGAAGATTTGAGGCAAGAGGATGAGGTACGGCCGGCGATGCCGGAAATCGAGGGTCTGTCGCCGGAATTTCTTGGGATTTGGGGCTCCAAATTTCAACAGCAATCATAATGTTCCACTAATGCCATACTGGTATTGTTTATCTTTTCAGTTGAGTTACAGAGTGCAAGAAGGTTTAGAATCCAGAGAGCAAAATTGTTAGTTTAGTTAGTTTTTTTGTTTTGGTTTTTGAAATTTTTAGTTGATTTTGAAAATAGGGTTAGTTGTATAGATGACTATTAACAAGATTAACCCGAAACTACAAAAACAAAAACGTTACCGTCTTCCCGGCAACCGCGCCATTTGATTGTTATGATTTAAGTTAACAACAATCAAGAAGGTGTCTCTTTGCAGCTAGCCGCGATGAGCACGGGTCGATCCACAGGGAGACGGAGCGTTTTACGTTCTTGTCGTAACGAGTTAATGCGCATGGGCGGATTGTTCAAATCTAACCTATGTGTTATATGCAAGTATAAAACTTGTTAGGAAATGGTAGGATAGTGTAAGTTAAGGAAATTCGTATTCAAGTCCTTTGAGCCGAGTCTTGACCAATTGAAGCTAGAGCAATCGGCAACAACGTGGATTAGAGGATTTAAGCACGGTATTCGTGGAATCCGGCTTAATGAGCCTTGTCCTTCCGTTCTTGTCTATTGCATTCGCCTCCGGCCAAACCGAACGCAACCGGTCGCGGTTAGGAATCACCGTTACCTTGGTAGGGTAGGGTGCCTAACGGAGCGCTTGCATAACGTTTGGGCAGAGTTCAATGGAAAATAACGGGAAAAAGAAATGGTAAACGGAAACCTTATCTTACAATATCGGTTTCTTTTCCTAACAACATCATATTAACAACCATTCACAAAACAACAACAAAGAGCAAAAGAAAAGATAAACAAAGTGAAGACTAGCGGCAACAAAGAGCAATCCTACAAATGTTCCTAGTCGCAGGTGTATAGAGACAGGGCATCGATATACAAGAGTAGACTAGCGTATACGCTTCTCGACCCATGAGATGGGAGATGGATGATCCGATATCCATTGGTGTTTGACATCAGAGATGGTATACGGGTGCTCAGTGGAGACTGGGTACAATGGACGGACTCGCCGAGAACTCCCAGATGGTATTATACCCCACGTCAGATGGCAGTTCTCTGGTGACATTGGTACAGGTTAGTCTGTAGACCCGAGATCGTCATAGAGACTTGTGTGATTCCCACTGTACTTTGATTTCCACCTTACCACGTCCAAGAGGGCATGCAAAATGGTGGCTTTTGGGTACAGTCCCGAATCACATGGAGGCAATGACCGATAGGAGGGGTTTCGTCTCTCCCGGTATAGGGAGTTGATGTTGTGCTGTGTTCGATTGGCTATAACTGGAAATCTCTGGCCAGGGTTGCTGAGATTTACTGGTAAGTGTTATCAGTAGTTTCTCGAACTGTTATGGACCTCATATTGACACGAACTATCGGTTACTGGAGTCTGACGTTTACCACCCCTAGACTAGAATGCGACATATCAGACGAAGAGACCGGACTGTACGGGAGTGTTACTGATTGGATTCGCAGGAGAATGTACAGGCTTGCTTGTTGATCTTCTGATCGCTCAATACCTAGGTGGCTGTTACGTTTAGCTGACCGCTTGCAGCTTGTGGGTGTTTGATATGATCATCACCTACTGCCGGCGTACTGACGATTCTTTAGGGTCCTACACAGAGGTTTCCTGGCTCAGGAAAAATGGAGTAGGAGCACATATGTGATATGTGCGGGACCGAGAATAATACGATATGAGATACCATATTCTATTCTCACGATATGTGATATCGGCCGGGTATATGTGATATAGCCGGGTCATCGGATCAAGTGTTGATTCGATGAATTGGTACATGTTATATTAGTTGGTTATATGTATTATAGCCGGGTTATCGGATCAAGTGTTGATTCGATAATTTAATGTATAATTATATATGTGATATATTACTTTACGTTAACTAATATAAGTTCGCTTTATTGATTCATTTTCTCACGGGATAATACATTGATATTTATGCGATATATGTTAATTGTATTATTTTCTTTTGTTACAAAATATATTATATATGTGATATATAATATTGTAACAAGTTAGGGTTACAAATGCAACATTTTTTGTAGAGTTTAAACATGGTTAGGGTTTGGATTAGGGTTAAGCTTGGATGAAGCTTTCATGAAGCTTCATGAAACTTCATGAAGCTTTGACTTTTGTCACTAGCTTTGATTTTTTGTGAAGATATTTGTTAACCCAACCCAAACCCTTAACTCTGGTTTATTCTCTATAAGGGTTAAGCCTTCATGCTTAACTCAAGGTTGAATTTGTAACCACTACATTAATTCATTATTCATCACAAAAGGATTAGCATCTTGTTCTTCTTCTTTCTTCTTGATGAAAAGCTTCACTAGCTTTTTCATTAGTGATGATAATGAGTGAGAAATTGAAAACAAAAGAGAGCAAAATTCCTACATCATCATCCTCATCTATTCTAGCCATTTAGATTAGGGTGTTTGCCTTACTAATACTTGATTAGTGAAGCAAGAGCTTGGGTCTGAGATTCTTCAAGGTAGATCATCTTGGTTTAATGAAGTCTTCAAGCAAGGTGCATCATTCTCTACATGGAGCCTCTCTAGAGTCCGGGTACTTAATGATCGCAGCGAAGGAACCTCAACACGGAGCTTATGAAGCGAAGGAACGGACTAAAAAGGTTGTAATCCCGAACTCTTAGATGTTAAAGTGTTAACATGCTTGTTTGGTTTGATTCTCTAGTTAAAGTTCCTAGGTTTAGGGTTATCTTCAATAGCAAAATTTTAACATGGCATGGATGATGCCTCCCGAAACCTTGCTGTCGTTGTAGGTAACCCAACAACTACATATCTATATATTGTGATTCACATTCACTTTTCATATCCTTAAAACATCAATTCGAGACATCATTTCTATCATATCATGTCCAAGAGTTATGTCCCGATAGCTTTCATCTCATATCTCGATATATAATCAATCATTAATATCACCTCTAACTATCTTTTTAACCATATCTATAGTTTTCTAATATAGGTTTCTCCAACTGTATTCTATATATATATATCGATTTCCATTCATAAATTTACGGGGGTGCTATACGCTATCCACCCGACTCTCCCCATAGATATAAATCTACTCACCTGCTAAATTCTTCGCTTAGCCATAGTTGATGTGTTTCGTCGTCTCGGAATCCACGTGAAGGTACCTACAATATCAACACGTAACGCAATACCATTAAAATCAAGTTCCGAAATCCAATACGGCATGCAGCGCGCTCATAGGTTAGAACCTATAGCCTACGCCTGTAAAACAATCAAACAACCCTTGTCGTTGACGTACAAATATCCAACGACCAAATACAATATCAAATCTCAAAACCAAGATTCCCAATACCGGAAAACATAGCCAAAAACTCTAACTAGGGCCGCAATTCATGAAAACCCCAAGCCTAACACCCAAACGTACCAAACAACCCTATACTAGTAAACTGTAAGTGGTTTAAGAGATTATACAGATCGATCCATGTCTTTCGGCCTTCAATCTATGCCCTTATGTTAGTGTATATGCCCTAGAGGCCATTACTGTATCATACTAGCTTGTATATTACTTGATGGAAGCTTGGGATATTCACAGTTGTATAGACAATCATGCTCAAAATGGTAGTATGCTACTTGGTTTGTCTCTACTTCAATATGTGCATGCGTTTCTTTTTAGCATATCGCTTATACATATTAGTAGAGCCCTTAGGATCTTTGCTTGATTACCAGCATTGTGATGGCAGTCACACTTGTGGGGGCTTGGTAATCTATAAGCACATCCTTATACAGGTCCCTAGTCGTAGGACTATCGAGACAGGGCATCGATACTCTAGAGTAGACTAGCGTATGCGCTTCTCATCCCAGTAGGGGAGATGGTCTGTCCCACAGCCATCAGTACGTCGTACTGGAGATAGTATGCGGGTGCTCGTTAGGTTACGAGTACACTGGACAGGACTTGTCGGGAACTGTTGGTTGGTATTATACCTATCGTCAGTTATCAGTTCCCAGGTGACATGAGTACAGCTTAGTCCGCTGACTTGAAACTGTCACTTCGCCTCGAGTGTGTTCCGACTGTACTTTGATTACTACCCTACCACGGCTCAAAGGAGTCATGCAAACAGGTAGTAGTTGGGTGCAGTCTCGAAGAACTTGGAGGCAGTGACGGTTAGACAGGATACGTCTCTCCCGGTATTAGGGGTTAATATCGCGCTGTGTCTAGGAGAGCCATTACACACAGTCGTCCCTGGCCAGGGCAAGCGAGATATGCTGGTAGGTTTCCAGTGTTATCTCAGGGTGTTCTGGGCTACACTCCGACACGACTTGTACCGCTATTAGGGGACTGACGTTTACCACCCCCTAGGCCCGCCATGCGATATTTTCAGACGAACGGACCGGACTGTACGGAGATTGTCACATTCAGGCTCAGTAGGAGTTAGGATGGGTTTACCTCATCGACCTTCTTATCGACATCTACCTGAGGACCGTTACGTACAGCTAGTGTCGCTTGCGGTCTGTGGTTAAACCCACTGCCAGCGTAGTGTCGAGTCTTTAGAGTCCCACACAGAGAGTTTCCCTGCACTGAGCGAAACGTGTAGAGGCCGTATGGTTTTACGGCAGGGCTACGATCACTTACGTGCACTTGTGTATGTACACTGTTCGGGCATAAAATACTAGTGGGCTTTGGTTTAAACTGGATCCTAGTATTGTATGGATGGATTTGTTTTGTCTTCTGTGCATTCGCATTCTACGGAATGCGGATGCGGGTGTGTATGCTGTAGGGTTACTAGGCACTCTAATAAGGTTTAAGGAAGCATCAAACATATCCATTTAAAATTTTAGCCGTGCCGAATAACCCTAAACAATATCGTTGCTAGAATCATTAGGGTTTCATATGTAAGTAAACTAGGTTTACAAGTAAGTGAGTACGATATACAACCTTTGTAGATCGGTCCTTCACTTCTTTAGCTCCTTGTTGAAGTCCCTTCACTGCGATCGTGGTTCTCCCGGACCTTTGCATGGCTTCACGAGGCGAAAGACGCGTCCTTGCTTGAAGTTTTCGAGGCCGAAGATGATCTACGTCGAGGGCATGCCAACTCAAGCTTCTACTTCACTAACTTGAGAATTAGTGAAGCAAACACCCTAAACTAAAGTGCTAGTCTAGTAGAGGATGGAAAAATAGGAAGTGGGTTCTCTTTAGAATTTTATTTCTCACAAAGTTTCACTCTTTTTTCAAAACCCTAGCAAGCTTTTTCTTTTGCTCAATCAAGAAGAAGATGAACAAAAGAAAAGATTGAGGATAATGATCAAGTGAGAAGGCTAACCATGGTGAGTGAGTATCATATACTAGCTCTTGTAGAGCCATAACCATAGCTAATCTAAATGGTTAGGTTAATAAAAAATCTAAGGTTAAGACAAAGGTAGTGGACTTTGTCAAAGCAAAGCAAACTTCTACAAGCTTCATGCTCTTTTCAAATTTCCACCTATTTTGTAATTACCGTAAATAATTATAACCCACCATAAAAATAGAATGGTGTATGTCTTGTACACCCATGTCATGTGTATCATCAACCATGATACAATAAGAAAAACACATTTTAATATATATCATATATACATTAAAATTGTGCTCATGTGAGAAAAACCCTAAAGTGAACAAGTGTTAGTAAATGTAAACTAGTATATCTAATATATACAATTATACACTTAATTATTAAATCAACGCTTGACTTAATAATCCGGTCATATCTCATATAACCGACTAACATCCATTGTATCGACTTATTGAATCAACACTTGATTCGATAACCCGGCTATATCATATATAACCGACCGATACAAAAAGTCGCGAGAATAGAATACGGTATCACATACACGCATTATTCTCGGTCCCGCACATATCACAGACGTGCTCCTATTTCGTTTGGCCTGAGCCAGTAAAACCTCTATGTAGGACTCTAATGACTCGTCAATACGCCGGCAGTAGGTGATGATCACATCAAGCACCCACAAGCCGTCAGCGGTACTAGCTGGACGTAACGGCTACCCGGGTATTGAGCGATCAGAAGATCAGCAAGCAAGCCCGCTCTTACTCCTGTAAAAGCCTGCCGGTAACACTTCCCGTACAGTCCGGTCTCCTCGTGTGACATGTCGCATATCAAGTCTAGGGGTGGTAAACGTCAGACCCCAATAACCGATAAGTCATGCCGATGTGAGGCTCATAACGGGTCGAGAAACTACTGGTAACACTTATCAGTAAATCTCTAAAACAGCCCTGGCCAGGGACTTCCCTGTTACGGCCAATCGAGCACAGCGCAACATCAACCCCCAATACCGGGAGAGACGAAACCCCTCCTATCGCTCATTGCCTCGATGTGACTCAGGACTGTACCCAAAAACCACCGTTTTGCACGCCCTCATGGACATGGTAAGGTGGAAATCAAAGCACAGTGGGAATCACACAAGACTCTATGACGATCTCGGGTCTACAGACTAACCTGCACAAGTGTCACCAGAGAACTGCCATCTGACGTGAGGTATAATACCATCTGGGAGTTCTCGACGAGTCCGTCCAGTGTACCCAGTCTCCACTGAGCACCCGTATACCATCTCTGATGTCAAACACCAATGGATATGGGATCATCCATCTCCCATCTCATGGGTCGAGAAGCGTATACGCTAGTCTACACTGGTATATCGATGCCCCGTCTCGATACACCCACGACTAGGGACCTTGAAAGATGTACTTATTGTTAGTTATGTATATGCCATAGAGGCCATTGTTACTCTGGTGTATCGATGCCCTGTCTCGATATACCCTCGACTAGGAACAGTTATAGGATTTACTCATCGACTACCGTGGCCCCACTAGTATGATCTCATCATAGTCCCAGTAGTCGAGTACAGATCCTAAGGGCTTTATCAACATGTGAGAGAAAAACAGTAAACCAATACAAGTCAACATGTTAAGATAAAGTGAAACCAAATAGCATACTATCATGACGAGCAAGAAAGTCCTCTCTATATATATCCAAGCATCCATTATAATATACATCATATTATATGATGGGCGATGGATGATCCCATACCCATCGGTGTTTGACATCAGAGATGGTGTACGGGTGCTCAGTGGAGACTGGGTACACTGGACGGACTTGCCGAGAACTCCCAGATGGTGATATACCACATGTCAGATGGCAATTCTCCGGTGACACTGGTACAGGGTAGTCTGCAGACCTGAGATCGTCATAGAGTCTTGTGTGATTCCCACTGTGCTTTGATTTCCACCTTACCACGTCCAAGAGGGCGTGCAAAACGGTGGCTTTTGGGTACAGTCCCGAATCACATGGAGGCAATGAGCGATAGGAGGGGATTCGTCTCTCCCGGTATAGGGAGTTGATGTTGTGCTGTGTTCGATTGGCTATAACTGGAAGTCCCTGGCCAGGGCTGATATAGAGATTTACTGGTAAGTGTTACTAGTAGTTTCTCGACCCGTTATGAGCCTCACATCGACACGACTTATCGGTTACTGGGGTCTGGCGTATACCACCCCTAGACTTGATATGCGACATATCAGACGAAGAGACCGGACTGTACGGGAGTGTTACTGATTGGATTCACAGGAGAACGTACAGGCTAGCTTGTCGATCTTCTTATCGCTCAATACCTGGGTGGCTGTTACGTTTAGCTGACCGCTTGCAGCTTGTGGGTGTTTGATATGATCATCACCTGCTACCGGCGTATTGACGATTCTTTAGAGTCCTACACAGAGGTTTCTTGGCTCAGGCAAAACGGAGTAGAGGCACATATGAGATATGTGCAGGACCGAGGATAATGCGATATGAGATACCATATTATATTCTCGCGATGTTTAGATATGAACCGGGTCATCGGATCAAGTGTTGATTCGATGAATCGGTACATGATATATTAGTCGGTTATATTCGATATAGCCGGATTGTCGAATCAAGTGTTGATTCGATGATTTAATGTATAATAATATATATGATATATTGTATTATATTATCTAATATTGGCTCGCTTTATTATTTCATTTTCTCACCGTATAATACATTGATATATATGCGATATATATTAAATGTATTATTTTCTTTTGTTACAAATATAATATATATGTGATATATATTATAGTGACATGATATGATTAATAATGAAACATGTTTAGTGATGATAAAAAGAGATTAGGGTTTGATTAGGGTTAGCTTCTTCTTGCAGCTTCTAGAAGCATTCCTTTTGTCATGAAGAAGATATTATGATAGATATTTTCTTATGACTCATTTCTTAACCCAACCAAACCCTAGCCTTAGTTAACTCTCTACAAGGGTTATCCTTGTCATCATTAACCAAGGTTGCATTATTATTAATATACTCATTTCATTATTCATCACAAAAGGATTTAATCTTTTTCATTCGTCATCTTCTTCTCTCTTAGCTTTGAGAATGCTTACTAGTTATTTATTTTGTGATGATTTCATGTGAGATTATGATATAGAAAGATAGCATAAATACTACTCCATCATCCTCATCTAATCTAGCCCATTAGATTAGGGTGTTCACCTCATCAGAGTGAGAGAGCTTGGGTTATAGCAACTTCGACGTAGATCATCGGAGAAACGGAACACTACAAGCTAGCATGGATCGTTCGAGTCGGGGAGCCTCTCTTGAGTTCGGGAGATCGTGGATCGCGGCGAAGGGACTTCTACTCGGAGCTTATGAAGCGAAGGAGCGGACTACAAAGGTTGTAATCCCTCACACTTAGTAGTAAAGATGTTTACTTGCATGTTAAACCCTAATAATCTAGCAAAGATCCCGGCTTTGGGTTGTTCGGCACGTCTAAATTATTATCCGGGTATGTTTGATGCCTTATGAACCTTCACAAGAGTGCCTAGGAACCCTACAGTGGTATCAGAGCCTAGCTAGAGCATTAGGCGACGTGTATACGAAGTTAAAACTCCGAACGAACCCAGAAACTACGAAATGAACCCTTCTCTGGAAAAAATTTTAAAATGCGTTTTTTCTGTATTAAAAATACCTAATAAATCAGCAGGCAAATATAAGTATTACTGTTGAAAACGAGCTTCCAAATCGTACGGAACGCCGCGGAACCGCGACCAAACCTTGCTTGGGCCGCGGATCCGCTGCAGAACTGTAGATTTGGGCTTTTGTTTTGCAACAGTAATATCCGTTTCTGTTAGATATATTTTCTAGGTATTTTTAATCTGTCTCAAGTGTTGAGTGTTCTGGGGTTTATTTTGTAATCGTTGATTCGATCGGAAAATTTAATTTTGTGTGTTTTCCGGATATTTAGAAACTGTTAAAAAGTTCGAGCGGATATCATTAACTCACTTTTTCCCGGCACGAAAAACTTTCAAGTGTTGAATTTTTATCGGGTTTAAATCTTTCGAAAAAATGTGCAAGTAACACGGTGGACCCTCTAGAAGACAACAAACCTTAACTCGATTATGTGACCGTCTTGAACTGCCTCTAAACCTTAGGGTTTGGGGCAGTACGGCGTGCCACATGTGAGGCGTTGGCTTGACCCTTCTATAGCTGGATCACCCGTATTGTGACATATTCTGGGATTATTTGAACTCCGCTCAAGTGTTGAGCAATTCAGGAAATTTTGGGTATTTGATTATCTGTTCGGAAAGTTTAATACTATCTATTTATCTGGAATGTGATACAATATGTGGAATTCATAGAGTTGGACATGAAATGCGAAGTATGTGATGTTTCGGATTTACGATGTCTAAAGTGATTGTGGATTCCAAATATTGTAGTTTTACACTTTCTTTTCTGTGACCGTAAGTGTAATATGTGATATCGCCGGTTTCGTTGCTATATGTCAACGACAATTGGGATGCGCATATTTACTTACGTTGATGACATGTGATGTTATGTGTTGCTGGATATGTTATATTGGATCGTCGCGTTTTGAATAGACGGTTTTTTTTATGTGAGATGAGAGTTTTTATTTTCATTCATGTAAAATTCAATTGTATGTAATATTCTTTTATTGGGGCACTTCCGGGATGAGGTTGATGTCACCATTGTATATTATTTACTTTTCCGCATTAGGTAGACCCAAGGAGGGGAGCACAAGTAACCGGGTTCTAGGGTCCAGTGGGAGGCCATCTCGAGGAGTCGAGACCGGATCTCCTAACCCTAGAATTGGCAGTGTTACTTGCCGCTCTCGTAGGGGTCTTGGGATGTGGGTTAGGCTATTCATCGCGACCGTGGAATCCGTGTTTTATACAGGCTCATATTGAAAACACGGACGTCCTAGTATATCCAATATTTCATATATGTTCTTCTGCTGCAATGTTCTGTGATGAGATCATATTACTGCCTGAGACGAATGCTTATACTATATATATATATGCTGATATATAAATATTACTGTTTTCGTTTCTTCTGTGATGCTTAGGAAGCATAAGCTGATGGGATTTTTATTAATAAGATTAATCAAAAGAAAAGAAACCTAAAAGATGTTGTAGAATCAAAACTTTATAAAAAGGGTAGCTACAGTCTTGCTTTGCATAGCGGTATATATGATATACCCTGCACCTTATTCGATGAGGAAAGAGCCGAGATCTCTTCACCGGGAGTGACCTCTTTAGCGAAACTGGCAGATGCTACAAACACGCGGTTTAGTTTTTGACAGCTTATATAGTTCTTGCTTTGAACAGCGGTATATATGATATATTCTGCACCTTATTCGATGGGGAAAGAGCCGAGATCCCTTCACCGGGAGTGACCTCTTTAGCTAAACTAGAAGCCTCAAAAACATTCCTTTTCAAAAACACTCGATTCTACGACGATATCAAGTTCATTACGCTCAAGGTTTTCTGAAAAACCTGCGTAGCCCTCCGTCATTTCAGATAGATATTACTTAGTATTCGTGCTACGTTTGTTGGCCTGCGTCAAGGCGTAGTGTGCGGTAGCTAACTAATACTTATCTGTAACATGAGATGAGATTGGATTATGGTAGTCGTACGACTTTGTTGGTCCGCGTCAAGGGTCGTGCGGGTAGGTTTAATTCAATCAAGAAATGTACGGGTTGAACTTGACTAGCGGACTATGATTTGTTGGCCTGCGTCAAGGTCATAGAACGCTAGGGGTAAAAATATTATTGGAAATTTCAAGTGTTGAAATTTGCAATGAGATTGCATACCTCCTATGAGATAGTTGGATCCCGATATCCATTGCGAGTAAGAGTTACTCCTGGGAGAGTTTTACACAGGACAATTAGCCGATCAAGTAGGTGTCTAGAAAAGTGTTAAACGAGGTTACACCTCTGGGAAAATGAGGTTTACTTTAATTAGGTCCGTGCGAAAGCACGGGGAACCTCCCTCAAGTACCGACACTGATCTGGCTGAAAGATTGACGAAATTGTAAGGTGTAATTAATCCCGGCTAATCTTACCTTTTAGGGTTTGAAGGTAGATTTGATAAAACCAGTGGGAGACATCCTGATTAGATAAGATAATAATATATCTAATCTTGCAAGAGCATACGCTAAAGTGTTTTCTTCTCTCTCTCTCCAGGTAGCGACCATGTCAGGCCATAATCAAGATAATAATATGGATGTATTGACTGAACCCGCTTATTATACTGAGCAGGGGAACGTTGGACCCGTTCTTTCTTATAAGAGTTATAAGACTGAATAGGGAACAGGAGAATATCTGGATTCTCAAGCCGCCTAAAAGAACATGCATGCTGATGCATCTTCTTCGGGTGTGTTAGTTATTGAGAACCGTTTCTCAGTTCACCTTACGTCCTGGGTATTAGATACCGGATCAGGATCCCACATATGTAAATTGTTACATGGGCTACGAAAAGGTAGAGAACTGGGAAAAGGTGATCATTCCGTTCAAGTAGGAAACGGTGCAAGTATTGCAGCCAAAGCAGTTGGCGAATATTACCTAGTATTACCAAGTCGTAATACACTGATTCTGAATGAGTGCTATTATATACCGAACATGATGTGCAACATTATATCAGTTTCTTTATTAAGTAAAGAAGGATATAATTTTGTAGTACAGGATAATGTTATGAACATATTCCTAGATCAAAAGTTGATTGCATCAGGCTCGTTACATAATGGCATATTCATTCTAAATCAAAATACAGTCCTCAATATACAAAACACACACAAGAGGAAGAATTCAGAAATGAACGAATCCTACTTGTGGTATTGTAGACTTCATATCAATACGACACGGCTGTCTAAGTAACATAAGGATGGATATTTGAATCCGTTCGAATTATCATCTTATGATACTTGCCATTCATGTCTCAAAGGAAAAATGACCAAAGCTCCGTTTAGTGGACACGGAGAAAGAGTTACGGAACTCTTAGGACTGGTACATAGTGATGTATGCGGTCCCATGTCTACGCATCCTAGGAACGGTTCTTCCTACTTCATTACATTCACTGACGATCTCTCTAGATACGGACATGTATTCCTAATAAAACACAAGTCTGAAGCTTTTGAGAAATTCAGAGAATATAAGCACGAAGTAGAGAACCAAACGGGCAAAAGTATTAAGATCCTTCGATCTGATCGAGGAGGAGAATACTTAAGTAGAGAGTTCCTAGATTATCTAAAAGAGAATGGGATTCTCTCTCAGCTTACTCCTCCTTATACACCACAGCACAACGGTGTATCGGAGTGGAGGAATCGCACCCTATTAGATATGGTGCGCTCTATGATGAGTACAGCTGAGTTACCTATTTCCTTCTGGGGATATGCACTGGAGACAGCTGCAGACCTATTGAATATGGTTCCCACCAAATCTGTGCCCACCACTTCATATGAGATATGGAAAGGAAATAGACCATATCTTAATTATGTTAGGATATGGGGTTGTCCGGCATATATAAAAACACAAAATCCGGACAAACTCGGCGCAAGGTCTATTCTGTGCAAGTTTATTGGATATCCCAAACATTCACGCGGGTATATCTTCTACCACACCGAAGAACAAAAGGTGTTTGTTTCTCGGCATGCCACCTTTTTAGAAAAAGAATTTCTTACAAAAGAAATTAGTGGCAATGAGGTAGAACTGGAAGAAGTTCCAGCACAACAAACTACAACAGATGATTTAGTGGAACCAGAGGATTCAGTAGTACCCGACGAACCCCGGCCTCTCCGCCGATCTAGTAGGGTTTCTCGTCTACTTGAGAGATACTACGGTTTTCTCATTGATGGTGGGAGCGAGGATTGCATCATGGAAGATGATGACCCAACTAGTTTCGAGCAGGCCATCACGAGTGGTGACTCTGTGAAATGGTTGGATGTAATGCGATTTGAGATGGAATCCATGTACACCAACAAAGTATGGACTTTGGAAAATGCTCCTGAAGGGGTAAAACCCATTGGGAGCAAGTGGATCTTGAAAAAGAAATTTGGTGTAGATGGAAAAGTTGAGACTTTCAAAGCTAGACTTGTAGCAAAGGGTTTTCGTCAACGACCAGGTGTGGATTATGACGAAACCTTTTCTCCAGTGGCTATGCTTAAGTCCATTCGGATCTTACTTGCCATTGCTGCATACCATGACTACGAAATCTGGCAAATGGACGTTAAGATCGCCTTTCTAAACTGTGATTTAGATGAGTGCGTGTACATGGCTCAGCCAGACGACTTCGTAGATAGTGGGAGCAGCGGAAAGGTGTGCAAGCTGCTTAAATCCATTTATGGGTTAAAGCAAGCATCGCGGAGTTGGAACATCTGTTTTGATGTTGTAGTCAAAGAGTTTGACTTCATCAAAATATAGATGAACCTTGTATCTATAAGAAGGTAGCAGAGGGTAAGGTTGTCTTCCTCGTATTGTACGTGGATGACATACTCTTGATAGGAAATGATATTCCTATGCTGCAATCAGTCAAGCTCTTCTTATCACAAAGATTCTCAATAAAAGATCTAGGTGATGCCTCCTGCATATTGGGAATCTTGATCTATAGAGATAGATCTAAACGGATACTGGGATTGTCCCAATCCAGGTAAATTGACACCATACTAAAGAGGTTTAGTATGGAAGAATCCAAGGGTGGGAACCTACCCACGATCTCTGGACTCACTCTCTCCAAAGAGATGTCTCCCAAGACTGATTTGGAGAGAGCTCGCATGCAAGGGATACCCTATGCTTCGGCAGTAGGCTCTATCATGTATGTAATGCTATGTACCAGACCTGATGTAGCATACGCACTAAGTGTAGTGAGTCGGTATCAAGTAGATCCTGGAGAGAGTCACTGGACAGCTGTGAAGAGCATTCTCAAGTACTTACGAAGGACTAAAGAGATGTTCTTGGTGTATGGTAACGGAGAACTCCAGGTGGAGTCCTTTACCGATTCCAGCTTCCAAAGTGATAAGGACGACTCTAAGTCGCACTCGGGATTTGTCTTTACCCTCAATGGAGGGGCGGTATGTTGGAAGAGTTCCAAACAGGATACCGTTGCAGACTCGACAATGGAGGCTGAATACATCGCTGCCAACGATGCTGCCAAAGAGGCTGTCTGGATAAAGAAGTTCATTAGTGAACTTGGTGTGGTTCCATCCATTGAGCATCCAATACCTCTGTATTGCGATAACAATAGAGCTGTGGCTTTGGCCAAGGAACCCAGGTCCCATCAAAAGTCCAGACATATTCTGAGGCGGTATCACCTGATCAGGGAGATAGTTGATCGCCGGGAGATCGAGGTCAGGAGAGTAGATACGAAGGACAACACTGCGGATCCATTCACGAAGGCTATTCCCCAGATACAGTTTGAGAGATTATTCGGGATGCTAGGTATGAGATACTACAGCAGCTGGCCTTAGTGCAAGTGGGAGATTGTTAGTTATGTATATGCCCTAGAGGCCATTGTTGTACATATGATGTATATTATAATGCATGCTTGGATATATATAGAGAGGATTTTCTTGCTCGTCATGATAGTATGCTATTTGGTTTCACTTTATCTTAATATGTTGACTTGTATTGGTTTACTGTTTTTCTCTCACATGTTGATAAAACCCTTAGGATCTGTACTCGACTACTGGGACTATGATGAGATCATACTAGTGGGGCCACGGTAGTCGATGAGTACATCCTATAACTGTTCCTAGTGGAGGGTATATCGAGACAGGGCATCGATACACCAGGGTAGACTAGCGTATACGCATCTTGACCCATATGATGGGCGATGGATGATCCCATATCCATCGGTGTTTGACATCAGAGATGGTGTACGGGTACTCAGTGGAGACTGGGTACACTGGACGGACTCGCCGAGAACTCCCAGATGGTGATATACCAAACGTTAGATGGCAGTTCTCCGGCGACACTGGTACAGGGTAGTCTGTAGACCCGAGATCGTCATAGAGTCTTGTGTGATTCCCACTGTGCTTTGATTTCCACCTTACCACGTCCAAGAGGGCGTGCAAAACGGTGGCTTTTGGTTACAGTCCCGAATCATATGGAGGAAATGAGCGATAGGAGAGGATTCGTCTCTCCCGGTATAGGGAGTTGATGTTGTGCTGTGTTCGATTGGCAATAACTGGAAGTCCCTGGCCAGGGCTGATGTAGAGATTTACTGGTAAGTGTTACTAGTAGTTTTGTAACACCTGAGTCTGTGTTTAGTAGTAGTTGCGTGTTAATGTGGGGTCTTTTGGTAAAAATTTTACCAAAACAGCTCATTTCAGCCGCACACATCAGCACATTTCAACCCTTGACCAACATCAAATCAGCCCAAAGAAAAAAATCATCCATATCACATCTTTTCAGCCACCAAAAGTCAGCTTCAGCAACACCTATAACCCCATAGCTCAGCCGTAACTACATCAACAGCAGCACCATCATTGCATCTATCCAATTTCTGCCCAATTTCAGCCACAAAGTCAGCTATAGCTGCTGCAACAGCTACCTAACTCCATAAAAACAGCAACATCATCAACCCCATACCAGCCCATAGCATCACACCAGCCCATAGCTTCAATACAAAACACCACACACCACACCACAACAACACTCACAACAACACGTTTCAGCTACAACAACACTCACATCAACTTCATCAGCCTATAACAGAAGCAACACATTTTCAGCAGCAACAGCTGTTACATCAGCCCCAACTCTTTACATAACACCTCCCCCACAACACACAACCCTTCCCTTAACATTACCTCAACCCTTGCCACTGCAACAAACAACAACAGCAACATTTCAGCTCCAAAACAAAGCAACTGAAACAGCATCAGCTTCAGCCAGTTAAAGATCAACCCCTGCTGCCCATCACAGCTCATTTCCAGTCAAGTTTTGCAGCACCAGGAGCTGTAGCAACAGCACACACTCTTCTACTTCCTCTCTTCTCCTTCATCTAGGGTCTTTTGAGGTATAACCCCCTTAACCCGACTCTAAATTGCTAAAATTATGGTCATCTAGCTTAGTTGGTGTTTATTGCATGCTTTAGTGGTAATATTGGGTGAATCAAGAGAATTTTGGCTAAGTAATGGTTGTGATGGTTAGAGTAGCCCTATTAGACGCTGTTGAGACTAGAACACACAAGTTTGGTTCCAGATTTCACAAAAATACCCGATTTATCCGACTTGGTGTAAATTAGCAGTTTTAGCGACTTTTTAGCCTTTCTGAAATCTGCTTTTGACCCGATCAACTCAGGTAAAAATTGAGGAGACTGTAGCATAGTGAGACTAGCAGAGACACACACAAAAAGCACGGGGACCCACCTCACATTGGAGGCCGTCGGTTTATTCGATCTGGCCGCAATTTGCGGCCAGAGTAGAGGGTGGGGTGTTGGGATTTTGGGTGTGGGGCTCTTCTGGGTAGCCTGGTCTGTTGGCATCTTTAACTTTTTAAGTTTGGTCCAGAGGCAAAATCTGGAGCTAATAACGTGTTTCCGATGTTTTAAGTTTCGTACGACACGCGCGTGATACGCGTGGTTCTGTGGCGCACTGCGCGAAATAGCGCGTCGGTGTAAGTTCTGGTGGGTTTGTGCGTGTCGTGACGTGCCGTGAGAACGCGCGTTTTAGTTTCACGCACGCGTATCCTTTTTATCGATATATCGTATTTTGCAGGATTTTTCCTTATATGGCGACTTTTGTAAATTCTAGGTTCGCCGGTAGGGACTTCGAGCACAGCGGAGAAAGGGAAGCAGGTGGTCGGACATACCTAACACGGGACCACGGGTGAGTAGATTTAACATCTACGGGGGACGATCGTTTGGATGGCGCAAGTCGCCCGATAGATTTAGTAAACTGGAAAATAGTAAACCGGATAATCACTTGTGACATTAGAATAATAATACTGGCATGATAATTGCTGCAATTAGATCAATATGTTATACCCATATACGCAAACTCATTTGTAGGACACATGCACCATTACCGGGTTTTTATATGTAGCATGAGCACTATTCATGTGGACACACACCCTGGTAATTGCCATGTCACAACACTAGATAACTGCAAATCTGAAACATGTTAATTGCTTAGAATTGTGCTATTGCAATAAATATTTAAAATGAAATCATAAGAATTGCTATTCTCGTGCAAATGCATTAATTCACTTGCTCATGCTTAGTATAAATCATACATTGCAAATTGATACCTTATGCATTCATTATCATTGACATATGCACCCATGATGATTTTATGAGATTTATGATATTTCTGGATTTCGGGGAAAGCCGCAAGATTTCCAAAACTTACGATCTTTTAAATATAAAAGTTTCGGTTTTCTAGTGATGTAAAGTGTCGTCCACCATGAGTTTGCTGTGGTTTTCTAGACCCGTTTCGAGGAGGTGGATGAACCGTCTTGGGTACATGGTGGGCCCGGTATGGTACCCCGGGGCGAGAAGATCGTAGGAGATGGCGTTGAGCCTGGCAGGGGACGGATTACCTACCGGTGACTTCATTTGGCATGGCGGATATTCAGAGGATACCGACCGTGGCCGCTAGATTGAGATATAGATATTTGACATGGATCAGCCGGATGGCTGAGGCCAGAGATGCTTGACATGGATATATGAGATTTAGACAGATTTGAGGTGTCGTTGCTGGACACGGATTTTATTGATTTCAGGGATATTATGCTGATGTTTAAAAGAAGTTTTCAAAAAAAATGAAGGAACAATTTTTATACCTTCAGGATTAGATCCTGAGTTGACTCATGTGGCATACAAACCTGTTATTGCACCCATGTGACATACTGGTTAGAACCCTAATGATGCATACATACCTGCTAGTACATATAGCCATACCTGTTTTAAGGATGCTAGGATACTTGTGTGCATGCATACGATAGCCTTAGTAAATGTTATTTATTACTCACGAGCTGGCAACTCACCCCCGTTGTGCCCCAGCTTTTCTGCAGGTCCGTTCCGTCAGCACTATAGCGGCGGACACTTTTGCTCATTTTGCCCTTTTTGCCTGGACTCGAGGTTTATGCTCATAGGTGAGTTGTTATCATTTTGTACCACCTTATATATGATCATTGTATCTAGAGTACTCCATCTACTGCCGCCACTGCTACTACTACTATTTCAGCTGTACCAGTTATTTGGATTACTGTATATTGACCTAGAGACGAGGTTGTGAGACTTGGGGATTTTATGATATGTTATTTGGGGTCGAGCTCACTTGAGTCGACATGTTATTTTACCCATGCTTCATACTTATTTATGTATATTGTTGTTTTACATTGCGTGGGATTTGTGACCGCCTTGAGGCGAAGAGCTAGCTCCCGCTTAGGGATGCCATGTTCATGTTATTTATTTATATTTAGGTTTTGCGCCCGTTTGGGGCCTGGTTTACAAAGGAAATTCTGCCGGAATTTTGGAAAGACGAAGGATATTTTAAAAAGGGACTTGATGTAGATTAATGGTGAAAATGTTTTAAATAAATTGGTTTTCCTTCACTCAAATTCTTAATTGGGTTTTGTATTCTGGGCTTCGGCTTACTTATTTACGGACGCCTTGAGACGTTTCGTAACTTAAGTGCCGGTCGCGTTCCGTACCTTGCGGGTCGTGACAAAGTTGGTATCAGAGCGATAGGTTTCACCTTTCCGAGTGTAGGATGACCCTTAGTAGATGGAGTAAGTGACTTAAGCAGAGTAGCGTAGCGTACGTATGTCTGCGGCATACTTGCGATGCGGTACTCCGCCTAGGTGACTTTAAGATATACTTGCTTGAAATTCCTTCTTCAATTCCTTGTATTCTACGATCTTATTGCACCGATCTTATTTTCCTGTTCCTGTACTAGCTACTATGCCGCCAAAGACTACCAGAGCGCAGAGGGCTGCCGCCCGAAACGAGGTCCGAGCTGGCTCGTCCGAGACTAGGACTGAGCAGGGTAGTATGCCTACACCGCAGGGACAAACTGATCTGCCTTCCCCAGGCCGTGTGGATAGGCTGGAGACTGGTATGGAGGAGCTGCGACAGATGATGAGGAGTATGCAGGAGCTACATCAGATGGTGGGATCCTTCGTTGCGGCCAGTCGTGCACCGAGGCCGGAGGACGTACCCACTACATTTCAGACTACTATGATACCTGCTCCTACTACTACCACCGTGACCATTCCGGTTTCGCTACAGGAGTTCATGAGGCTGAGACCTCCAGTCTTCACGGGTACCGATGTAGCAGAGGACCCGCAGACGTTCCTTGACAGTTTGGCCAGAATCTGCCGCTCGGTGAGGTGTTCTGATGACCGATGGGTAGAGCTGGCGAGTTTCCGACTAGAGGGCCTCACACAGATATGGTGGGAGTCAGTTCTGAGAGGTCGAGCTGCAGGTCTACCGTCCATGACTTGGACCGAGTTCACAGCAGTTTTTCTAGCCCGTTTCCTTCCGGAAAGCGTTCGTGACGCCAGAGCTCGTAGTTTTGAGACCTTGATCAAGACACCAGGGATGACGGTGTCTGAGTATGACGTCCAGTTTACACAGTTGTCCCGTTATGCTCCGTATCTGGTGGATACCGAAGCGAAGAGGGTGAAGAGGTTCATACAGGGACTTGATGCCCAACTATATCTTGCCATTGGCGCCCAGCAATTCGACACTTATTCAGCGTCTATGGATACGGCATTGCGGATGGAGGCACGTATTTCAGCAACTTCGGCTGTTACCGGGCCGAAGAGGATTCGTACTGGCACGCCAGATCAGAGGCAGCATGCCAGATTCCTTCTGAGAGATAGGGCCGACAGAGGGTTTGGACGCGGTCAGCTGTATGGATCATACACACAGGGACAACAGTCATCGCCAGGATGTTATGGGTGTGGGAGTCTCCACCATCATGTTAGAGATTGTCCAACGAGACGACAGGGGGCAGCGACAGTTCCGCATGTGACCCTACCACCATCACCGCCCCCTCCTCAGAGAGCTTTACTTCCTGCCACAAGCAATGCTCCACGCCAGCTAGGTGCAACCAAAGGCCGTGGACGCGGCGGACCGATCCAGAAAGGACGAGGAGGCAGAGGTCGAGGCCAAGGACAGCCCGTTATCGGTGGAGGACATGCCCGAGTGTTCGCTTTGATACAGTAGGATGCGCAGGCATCCAACGCCGTTGTGACAGGTACCTTGCCAGTTTGTTCTTTCGATGCACGGGTATTATTCGACCCAGGTTCCACACATTCATATGTCTCTTCACACTTTGCACCGATGATGGGTCGTGAGTCGTCGTCGTTAGATCAGCCGCTTGTTGTGACCACTCCTGTGGGAGAGTCATTTGTTGCTTGGCATGTATTCCGATCCTGTACCGTCCGTATTGGTGAGCGAGAGCTGCCTGATGTTGGACTTCGACGTCCTTTTGGGCATGGATTGGTTAGCCACGTGCTATGCGTCTTTGGACTGCCGCGAGAAGACAGTTAGATTTTGTTTTCCCGGCGAGTCGGTTTTTGTTGTGAAGGGGGACCGTGGTGCCACCCCTCACATGTTGATTTCTTCTCTTCGCGCTATTCAGCTGTTGAGAAAGGGATGTCAGGGATTCTTGGCTTATGTCAGTGATACTAGAGCTATAGATGTTCCGTTGGACCAGGTCCCGGTTGTTTGTGAGTTCCCTGATGAACTTCCTGGACTGCCGCCTGAGCGCGATATCGAGTTCTGTATTGATTTGATTCCCGGCTCGGGGCCTATTTCTATACCGCCTTATCGGATGGCCCCGGCGGAACTTAGTGAATTGAAGGTTCAGCTACAAGATTTGTTAGATAAGGTCCTTATTCGACCTAGCGTTTCTCCATGGGGTGCTCCGGTCCTGTTTGTCAAGAAGAAGGACGGAAGTTTACGCTTATGTATCGACTACCGCCAGCTGAACAAGGTTACCGTACGGAACAGATATCCATTGCCACGCATTGATGATTTGTTCGACCAGCTTCAGGGTGCGGGTTATTTTTCTAGGATCGACTTGCGATCGGGATACCATCAGCTGCGAGTCCGACAGGAGGATGTACCGAAGACAGCCTTCCATACACGCTATGGCCACTATGAATTTCTGGTGATGTCCTTCGGACTCACCAACGCCCCAGCTGCGTTCATGGATTTGATGAACTGTACATTCAGGCCGTATCTCGACTTGTTCATCATAGTGTTCATCGATGATATTTTGGTGTATTCCCGGAGCCGAGAGGAGCATGAGCAGCATTTGTGGATTACTTTGCGGACCTTGAGGGAGCACCAGCTTTTCGCAAAATTTTCCAAGTGTGCATTCTGGTTGGACAGCGTCGGATTCTTGGGTCACGTGATTACGAGAGACGGTATATGTGTGGACTCGAAGAAGATCGAGGCCGTCCAGCAGTGGCCCAGACCGACATCGGTTACGGAGATCCGTAGTTTTCTAGGCCTGGCGAGCTACTACAGGCGATTTGTACAGGATTTCTCCCGTATTGCTGCACCTTTGACCGGTTTGACCCAGAAGGGAGTTCCTTTCGTTTGGACGGAGGTGTGCGAGCACAGTTTTCAGCAGCTACGGACCTGTTTGACTACAGCACCGGTATTATCATTGCCTTCAGGATCAGGCGAATTCGTGGTTTATTGTGACGCTTCACGGGTAGGGCTAGGATGTGTATTGATGCAGCATGACAGGGTGATCGCGTATGCTTCGCGGCAATTGAAGAAACATGAACAGAACTACCCCACTAACGATTTGGAGATGGCTGCAGTGGTCTTTGCACTTAAGATCTGGCGACATTACCTATACGGCGAGTCGTGCCAGATATTCACTGACCACAAGAGCTTAAAATATATATTTCAGCAGCGGGACCTGAATCTGAGACAGCGTCGTTGGATGGAGCTGGTAAAAGATTATGACTGGTAAAAGATTATGACTGTGAGATCTTATACCACCCGGGCAAGGCAAATGTAGTAGCGGATGCTCTGAGCAGGAGGCCCGGGGGTAGTCTATCTTATATGTGCACAGTGCAGAGGCAGTCTTCAGCAGATTGGCAGACTTTATGCGACAGCCAAGTTAAGTTCGAGTTCACTCCGACAGGGGGACAGCTTGCGCATGTTCGTGCACGTCCGCAGTTACTTGACCGTATTCGAGAGGCACAACCCAGTGATGACCGACTCTCAGATATCATGGAGCAGATTAGGCAGGGCAGAGATTCCGAGTTCATGATCGACGATCAGGGAGTACTACGATTTGGGACTCGATTGTGCGTACCAGATTCCGAGGGGCTGCGGCGTGAGATTCTTGACGAGGCGCATAGATCTACATACAGCATTCATCCAGGTTCCACCAAGATGTATCGTGATTTGAGAGATGTCTATTGGTGGGATGGGATGAAGAGGGATGTCACTGACTTCGTATCAAGATGCCTGACTTGTCAGCAAGTCAAGGCCGAGCACCAGAGGCCAGCAGGAGAGTTGCAGCCTTTGCCTATTCTAGAGTGGAAATGGGAGCAGATTTCGATGGACTTTGTTGTGGGTCTACCCAGGACCAGTCGAGGGTACGACTCCATTTGGGTGATCGTGGATCGACTGACGAAAGCGGCTCACTTCCTGCCAGTGAAGACCACTTTCAGCTTCGCTCAGTATGCCCAGCTTTACATCGACGAGATCGTGCGGTTGCATGGCGTACCGACTTGTACCGTGTCAGATCGAGGCACCCAGTTTACCAGCTGACTATGGCAGAGACTTCAGGAGGCATTGGGCACTCGTTTGAGTTTCAGCACAGCATTTCATCCGCAGACCGACGGACAGTCAGAGCGGACCATTCAGACTCTCGAGGACATGCTTTGAGCGTGTGTTTTAGACTTCGGAGGTAGCTGGGATCGTCATTTACCTTTAGTGGAGTTCTCCTACAACAACAGCTTCCAGGATACTATTCAGATGGCACCTTTCGAGGCATTGTATGGGAGGAGATGCAGATCGCCCGTCTGTTGGACTGAGCTGAGCGAAAGCAGTATTTTTGGGCCGCAGGTCGTGCAGGAGACGACCGAGAAAGTGCAGTTGATTCGAGACCGGATGAGAGCAGCTCAGAGTAGGCAGAAATCGTATGCAGACAGGCGCCGTCGCAGATTAGAGTTCGCGGTTGGCGATCATGTCTTTCTGAGGGTCTCTCCGATGAAGGGCGTAATGCGATTTGGGCGAAAGGGAAAGCTTAGCCCAAGATTCATAGGTCCCTTCGAGATCCTCGAGCGCATCGGCGCAGTTGCATATCGTTTGGCGCTTCCACCCAGCTTTTCAGATGTTCACCCCGTCTTCCTTGTGTCAATGCTACGTAGATATCTTCATGACCCTTCCCACACAATTCAGCATCAGACCGTTCAGCTTGAGCTCGACCTTTCGTACACCGTACAGCCAGTTGAGATATTAGATCGGCAGGTGAAGAAACTTCGATCAAAAGTCCTGCCGTCGGTGAAGGATCTTTGGCGCAGCCCGAATGGTGAGGAGATCACTTGGGAGGCCGAGGGAGAGATGCGGAAGAAATTCCCTCATCTTTTTGAAGGTGCGCGTAGTTGCATATTTTAAAATTCGGGGATGAATTTTCTTAAGGGGGGAAGACTGTAACACCTGAGTCTGTGTTTAGTAGTAGTTGCATGTTAATGTGGGGTCTTTTGATAAAAAGTTTACCAAAACAGCTCATTTCAGCCCCACACATCAGCACATTTCAACCCTTGACCAACATCAAATCAGCCCAAAGAAAAAAATCAGCCATATCACATCTTTTCAGCCACCAAAAGTCAGCTTCAGCAACACCTATAACCCCATAGCTCAGCCGTAACTACATCAACAGCAGCACCATCATTGCATCTGTCCAATTTCTGCCCAATTTCAGCCACAAAGTCAGCTATAGCTGCTGCAACAGCCACCTAACTCCATAAAAACAGCAGCAGCATCAACCCCATACCAGCCCATAGCATCACACTAGCCTATAGCTTCAACACAAAACACCACACACCACACCACAACAACACTCACAACAACACGTTTCAGCTACAACAACACCCACATCAACTTCATCAGCCTATAACGGCAGCAACACATTTTCAGCAGCAACAGCTGTTACATCAGCCCCAACTCTTTACATAACACCTCCCCCACAACACACAACCCTTCCCTTAACATTACCTCAACCCTTGCCACTGCAACAAACAACAACATCAACATTTCAGCTCCAAAACAAAGCAACTGAAACAGCATCAGCTTCAGCCAGTTAAAGATCAACCCCTGCTGCCCATCACAGCTCATTTCCAGTCAAGTTTTGCAGCACCAGGAGCTATAGCAACAGCACACACTCTTCTACTTCCTCTCTTCTCCTTCATCTAGGGTCTTTTGAGGTATAACCCCCTTAACCCGACTCTAAATTGCTAAAATTGTGGTCATCTAGCTTAGTTGGTGTTTATTGCATGCTTTAGTGGTAATTTTGGGTGAATCAAGAGAGTTTTGGCTAAGAAATGGTTGTGATGGTTAGAGTAGCCCTATTAGGCGCTGTTGAGACTAGAACACCCAAGTTTGGTTCCAGATTTCACAAAAAAACCTGATTTATCCGACTTGGCCTAAATTCGCAGTTTTAGCGACTTTTTAGCCTTTCTGAAATCTGCAATTGACCCGATCCACTCAGGTAAAAATTGAGGAGACTGTAGCATAGTGAGACTAGCAGAGACATACACACAAAGCACGGGGACCCACCTCACATTGGAGGCCGCCGGTTTATTCGATCTGGCCGCAATTTGCGGCCAGAGTAGGGGGTGGGGTGTTGGGATTTTGGGTGTGGGGCTCTTCTGGGTAGCTTGGTCTGTTGGCATCTATAGCTTTTTAAGTTTGGTCCAGAGGCAAAATCTGGAGCTAATAACGTGTTTCCGATGTTTTAAGTCTCATGCGACACGCACGTGATACGCGTGGTTCTGTGGCGCACTGCGCGACACAGCGCGTCGGTGTAGGTTCTGGTGGGTTTGTGCGTGCCATGACGTGCCGTGAGCACGCGCGTTTTAGTTTTACGCACGCGTATCCTTTTTATCGATATATCGTATTTTGCAGGATTTTTCCTTATATGGTGACTTTTGTAAATTCTAGGTTCGCCGGCAGGGACTTCGAGCGCATCGGAGAAAGGGAAGCAAGTGGTCGGACATACCTAACACGGGACCACGGGTGAGTAGATTTAACATCTACGGGGGACGATCGTTTGGATGGCGCAAGTCGCCCGATAGATTTAGTAAACTGGAAAATAGTAAACTGGATAATCACTTGTGACATTAGAATAATAATACTGGCATGATAATTGCTGCAATTAGATCAGTATGTTATACCCATATACGCAAACTCATTTGTAGGACACATGCACCATTACCAGGTTTTTATATGTAGCACGAGCACTATTCATGTGGACACACACCCTGGTAATTGCCATATCACAACACTAGATAACTGCAAATCTGAAACATGTTAATTGCTTAGAATTGTGCTATTGCAATAAATATTTAAAATGAAATCATAAGAATTGCTATTCTCATGCAAATGCATTAATTCACTTGCTCATGCTTAGTATAAATCATACATTGCAAATTGATACCTTATGTATTCATTATCATTGACATATGCACCTATGATGATTTCAGGAGATTTATGATATTTCTGGATTTCGGGGAAAGCCGCAAGATTTCCAAAACTTACGATCTTTTAAATATAAAAGTTGCGGTTTTCTAGTGATATAAAGTGTCGTCCACCATGAGTTTGCTGTGGTTTTCAAGACCCGTTTCGAGGAGGTGGATGAACCGTCTCGGGTACATGGTGGGCCCGGTACGGTATCCCGGGGCGAGAAGATCGCAGGAGATGGCGTAGAGCCTGGAAGGGGACGGATTACCTACCGGTGACTTCATTTGGCACGGCGGATATTCAGAGGATACCGACCGTGGCCGCTAGATTGAGATATGGATATTTGACATGGATCAGCCGGATGGCTGATGCCAGAGATGCTTGACATGGATATATGAGATTTAGACAGATTTGAGGTGTCGTTGCTGGACACGGATTTTATTGATTTCATGGATATTATGCTGATGTTTAAAAGAAGTTTTCAAAACAAATGAAGGAACAATTTTTATACCTTCATGATGAGATCCTGAGTTGACTCATGTGGCATACATACCTGTTATTGCACCCATGTGACATACTGGTTAGAACCCTGATGATGCATACATACCTGCTAGTACATATAGCCATACCTGTTTTAAGGATGCTAGGATACTTGTGTGCATGCATACGATAGCCTTAGTAATGTTATTTATTACTCACGAGCTGGCAACTCACCCCCGTTGTGCCCCAGCTTTTCTGCAGGCCCGTTCCGTCAGCACTGTAGCGGCGGACACTTTTGCTCATTTTGCCCTTTTTGCCTGGACTCGAGGTTTTTGCTCATAGGTGGGTTGTTATCATTTTGTACCACCTTATATATGCTCATTGTATCTAGAGTACTCCATCTACTGCTGCCACTGCTGCTACTACTATTTCTGCTATACCAGTTATTTGGATTACTGTATATTGACCTAGAGACGAGCTTGTGAGACTTGGGGATTTTATGATATATTATTTGGGGTCGAGCTCACTTGAGTCGACATGTTATTTTACCCATGCTTCATACTTATTTATGTATATTGTTGTTTTACATTGCGTGAGATTTGTGACCGCCTTGAGGCGAAGAGCTAGCTCCCGCTTGGGGATTCCATATTCATGTTATTTATTTATATTTCGGTTTTGCTCCCGTTTGGGGCCTGGTTTACAAAGGAAATTCTGCAGGAATTTTGGAAAGACGAAGGATATTTTAAAAAGGGACTTGATGTGGATTAATGGTGAAAAATGTTTTAAATAAATTGGTTTTCCTTCACTCAAATTCTTAATTGGGTTTTGTATTCTGGGCTTCGGCTTACTTATTTACAGACGCCTTAAGACGTTTCGTAACTTAAGTGCCGGTCGCGTTCCGTACCTTGCGGGTCGTGACAAGTTTCTCGACCCGTTATGAGCCTCACATCGACATGACTTATCGGTTACTGGGGTCTGGCGTATACCACCCCTAGACTTGATATGCGACATATCAGACGAAGAGACCGGACTGTACGGGAGTGTTACTGATTGGATTCATAGGAGAACGTACAGGCTAGCTTGTTGATCTTCTGATCGCTCAATACCTGGGTGGCTGTTACGTTTAGCTGACTGCTTGCATCTTGTGGGTGTTTGATATGATCATCACCTGCTACCGGCGTATTGACGATTCTTTAGAGTCCTACACAGAGGTTTCTTGGCTCAGGAAAAACGGAGTAGAGGCACATATAAGATATGTGCAGGACCGAGGATAATGCGATATGAGATACCGTATTATATTCTCGTGATGTTTAGATATGAACCGGGTCATCGGATCAAGTGTTGATTCGATGAATCGGTACATGATATATTAGTCGGTTATATTCGATATAGCCGGATTGTCGAATCAAGTGTTGATTCGATAATTTAATGTATAATAATATATATGATATATTGTATTACATTATCTAATATTGGCTCGCTTTATTATTTCATTTTCTCACCGTATAATACATTGATATATATGTGATATATATTAAATGTATTATTTTATTTTGTTACAAATATAATATATATGTGATATATATTATAGTGACATGATATGATTAATAATGAAACATGTTTAGTGATGATAAAAAGAGATTAGGGTTTGATTAGGGTTAGCTTCTTCTTGCAGCTTCTAGAAGCATTCCTTTTGTCATGAAGAAGATATTATGATAGATATTTTCTTATGACTCATTTCTTAACCCAACCAAACCCTAGCCTTAGTTAACTCTCTACAAGGGTTATCCTTGTCATCATTAACCATGGTTGCATTATTATTGATATACTCATTTCATTATTCATCACAAAAGGATTTAATCTTTTTCATTCATCATCTTCTTCTCTCTTAGCTTTGAGAAAGCTTACTAGTTATTTCTTTTGTGATGATTTCATGTGAGATTATGATATAAAAAGATAGCATAAATACTACTCCATCATCCTCATCTAATCTAGCCCATTAAATTAGGGTGTTCACCTCATTAGAGTGAGAGAGCTTGGGTTATAGCAACTTCGACGTAGATCATCGGAGAAACGGAACACTACAAGCTAGCATGGATCGTTCGAGTCGTGGAGCCTCTCTTGAGTCCGGGAGATCGTGGATCGCGGCGAAGGGACTTCTACTCGGAACTTATGAAGTAAAGGAGCGGACTACAAAGGTTGTAATCCCTCACACTTAGTAGTAAAGTTGTTTACTTGCATGTTAAACCCTAATAATCTAGCAAAGATCCCGGCTTTGGGTTGTTCAGCACGTCTAAATTTTTATCCGGGTATGTTTGATGCCTTATGAACCTTCACAAGAGTGCCTAGGAACCCTACACTTATGGACTACCATGTCCCCACTTGTATGATCCGCATCATAGTCCAGGTAGACAAGTACACATCCTAAGGGCTTTACCAACATGTAACTATAAGACAGTATAAAGAGACAAGTGTACGTGTTAAAGTAAAGTGCAACCAGATAGCATACTATCATATCGAGCAAGAAAGTCCTCTCTATATATGTCCAAGCATCCAATATAATATACATCATCTGTACAATACTGGCCTCTAGGGCATACATACAACTAACAATCTCCTACTTGCACTAGGGCCAGCTGCTGTAGTATCGCATACCAAGCATCCCGAAGAGTCCCTCAAACTGTATTTGGGGAATGGCCTTCGTGAGTGGATCCGCAGTGTTATTCTTCGTGTCAACCCTCCCGGCCTCGATCTCCCGGCGATCAACTATCACCCGGATCAGGTGATACCGCCTCAGAATATGCCTGGATCGCTGATGAGACCTGGGTTCCTTGGCCAAAGCCACTGCTCCATTGTTATCGCAATACAAAGGTATTGGATGCTCAATGGATGGAACCACTCCAAGTTCAGTAATGAACTTCTTGATCCAGACAGCCTCTTTGGCAGCATCGTTGGCAGCGATGTATTCAGCCTCCATCATCGAGTCTGCCACGGTTTCCTGCTTGGAACTCTTCCAGCTAACCGCCCCTCCGTAAAGGGTAAAGACAAATCCCGACTGCGACTTAGAGTCGTCCTTATCACTCTGGAAGCTCGAATCGGTAAAGGACTCCACTTGGAGTTCTCCATTACCATACACCAAGAGCATCTCTTTAGTCCTTCGTAAGTACTTGAGAATGCTCTTCACAGCTGTCTAGTGACTCTCTCCAGGATCAGCTTGATACCTGCTCACTACACTTAGTGAGTATGCCACATCGGGTCTGGTATATAGCATCGCGTACATGATAGAGCCTACAGCCGAAGCATAGGGTATCCCTTGCATGCGAGCTCTCTCCAAATCATTATTGGGAGACATCTCTTTGGAGAGAGTGAGCCCTGAGATCGTGGGTAAAAACCCACGTTTGGACTCTTCTATACTAAACCTATTTAGTATGGTGTCAATATACCTGGATTGGGACAATCCCAATATCCTTTTAGATCTATCTCTATAGATCATAATTCCCAATATGCAGGAGGCATCACCAAGATCTTTCATTGAGAATCTTTGTGATAAGAAGAGCTTGACCGATTATAGCATAGGAATGTCATTTCCTATCAAGAGTATGTCGTCCACGTACAATACGAGGAAGACAACCTTAATCTCTGCCACCTTCATGTAGATACAAGGTTCATCTACGTTTTTGACGAAATCAAACTCTTTGTTAACGACGTCAAAGCAGATGTTCCAACTCCGCGATGCTTGCTTTAATCCATAAATGGATTTAAGCTGCTTGCACACCTTCCCGCTGCTCCCACTATCTACGAAGCCCTCTGGCTGAGTCATGTACACGCACTCTTCTAAATCACCGTTTAGAAAGGCGGTCTTAACATCCATTTGCCAGATTTCGTAGTCATGATATGCAGCGATGGCAAGCATGATCCGGATGGATTTAAGCATAGCCACTGGAGAAAAGGTTTCATTATAGTCCACACATGGTCTTTGACGAAAACCCTTTGCAACAAGTCTAGCTTTGAAAGTCTCCACTTTCCCATCTACACCAAGTTTTTTCTTGAAGATCCACTTGCACCCAATGGGTTTTACCCCTTCAGGAGCATCTTCCAAAGTCCACACTTTGTTGGTGTACATGGATTCCATCTCGGACCGCATTGCATCCAGCCATTTCACTGAGTCCTCACTCGTGATGGCCTGCTCGAAGCTAGTTGGGTCATCATCAACCATGATGCAATCCTCGCTCCCACCATCCATGAGGAAACCGTAGTATCTCTCAGGTGGGTGAGGAACCCTACTAGATCGGCGGAGTGGCTGGGGTTCATCCGGAACTACCGAATCCTCTGGTTCCACCAAATCTTCTGTTGTGGTTTGTACAGCTGGAACCTCTTCCAGTTCTACCTCAGATCCACTAATCTCTTTTGCAAGAAATTCCTTTTCTAAAAAGGTGGCGTGTTGAGCAACAAACACCCTTTGTTCCTCACTGTGGTAGAAGATATACCCTCGCGAATACTTGGGATATCCAACAAACTTACACAAAACAGATCTTGCCTCGATTTTGTCCGGTTTTTGTCTTTTGAAATAGGCCGGGCAACCCCATATCTTAATAAAATTAAGATATGGTCTCTTCCCCTCCTATATCTCATATGGGGTGTTAGGCACAGATTTGGTAGGAACCCTATTCAGTAGGTATGCTGCTGTTTCCAGTGCATATCCCCAAAAGGAAATAGGTAACTCAGCTATACTCATCATAGAGAGCACCATATCTAATAGGGTGCGGTTCCTCCATTCCGATACACCGTTGTGCTGTGGTGTATATGGAGGAGTCAGCTGAGAGAGAATCCCATTCTCTTTTAGGATGTCCAGGAATTCATTGCTCAAGTTTTCACCTCCTCGATCAGATCGAAGGATTTTAATACTTTTCCCAGTTTGGTTCTCGACTTCTTATTTATATTCTCTAAATTTCTCAAAAGCTTCTGATTTGTGTTTCATTAGGAACACATATCCGAATCTAGAGAGATCGTCAGTGAATGTAATGAAGTACAAAGAACCATCCCTGGCATGTGTAAACATGGGACCGCATACATCACTATGTATCAGTCCCAAGAGTTCGGTAACTCTTTCTCCGTGTCCATTAAACGGAGTTTTGGTCATCTTGCCTTTAAGACATGACTGGCAAGTGTCATAAGATGAAAATTCAAACGGATTTAAATATCCATCCTTATGCAACTTAGCTAGTTGTGTCGCATTGATGTGACCCAGTCTACAATGCCACAAGAAAGATTCGTTCAGTTTTGAACTCTTCCTCTTGTGTGTGTTTGTTATGCTCAGAACTGTTGATTGATTTAGAATATAAATGCCATTGCATAACGTGCCTGATCTAACCAACTTTTGGTTTAGGAAAATGTTCATAACATTATCCTGTAATACAAAATTATATCTCTCTTTACTCAACAAAGAAACCGATATAATGTTGCATATCAGGTTCGGCATGAAATAGCATTCGTTCAGAATCAATGTATTACCAGTTGGCAATACAAGGTGATATTCCCAGACGGTTTTAGCTGCAACAATTGCACCATTTCCAACCCTTATGTCTTTATCACCTTCTCCAAGTTCTCTACCTTTCCTAAGCCCATGTAACTGATTACATATATGGGATCCTGACCCGGTATCTAATACCCAGGACGTAGAGCAAATGGAGAAACAGTTCTCTGTAACGAACACACCCGAAGAAAATGCATCAACATGTACTTTCTTCACTCGTGTGGCATGGGAATCCTGGTATTCCCCTATATCATGTTCAGTCTTATAACTCTTATAAGAAAGAACGGAACTAACGTTCCCCAGCACAGTATAACATGCAGGTTCGGTCAATACATCCATATTATTATCATGATTAAGGCATGATATGGTCGCTACCTGTAGAGAAAGAGAAGAAAACACTTTAGCGTATGCTCTTGCAAGATCAGATTGGTTATTATTTTATCTAATCAGGATGGCTCCCACTGTTTTCATCAAATCTTCCTTTAAACCCTAAAAGGAAAGACCAGCCGGGATTAATTACACTCTACAACTTCGCCAATCTTTCAGCCAGGCCAGTGTCGGTACTTTGAGGGAGGTTCCCCGTGCTTTCGCACGGACCTAATTAAAGTAAACCTCATTTTTCCAGAGGCGTAACCCCGTTGACACCTTTCTAGACACCTACTTGATCGGCTAATTGTCCTGTGTAAAACTCTCCCGGGAGTAACAATTACTCGCAGTGGGTATCGGGATCAACTATCTCATAGAAGGTATGCAATCTCATTGCAAATCTCAACACTTGAAATTCCCGATAATATTTTGCCCCAAGCATCCCATGACCTTGACGGAGGTCCACAAACCATAGGGTGCAAGTCAAGTTCAACCCGTCATTTCTTGATTGAATCAAACCCACCCACACGACCCTTGACGGAGGTCAACAAGGTCGTACGACTACCCTAATCCAATCTACATCATATGCATAAGCAGATAAATACTAGTTAGCTACCGCACACTACGCCTTGACGGAGGTCAACAAACGTAGCATGAATAGTAAGTAGGACTTATCTGAAATGACGGAGGGCTACGACAGATTTTTCTGAAAACCTATTGCGTAATGAACTTGATGTCGTTGTAGAATCATGTGAATTTTGAAATGGAGTGATTTTGAGGCTTTCATTAGTTTTGCTAAAGAGGTCACTCCCGGTGAAGGGATCTCGGCTCTTTCCTTATGGAATAAGGTGCATGATATATCATATACATCACTATGCAAAGCAAAACTCCAAAAGCAATCAAAAGAAAACCGAGTGTTGTAGCATCCGCCAGTTTTGCTAAAGAGGTCACTCCCGGTGAAGGGATCTCGGCTCTTTCCTCATCGAATAAGGTGCGGGATATATCATATATATTGCTATGCAAAGCAAAACTGTAGCTACCCTTTTTGAAAAATTTGATTCAACAACATCTTTTAGGTTTCTTTTCTTTCATTAATCATATTAATGAAGTCCCATCATTTAAGTCACCTAAACATCACAGATAAATACGACGTACACTTATGCCATCCGCATTCGCCTCGATGTCCCCTCGTGCACCGTTAGGTTAGGTAACTAATGGCAGAGCGGGGCAGGGCTAGCGCGGGTGTAAAACATAAGTAACGCCTATATAATATATCATATATACTATATACAGTATTTATCACAGCACATCAAATGATCACATCACAGATATTGCAGCAGAAGAAACATATGAAATATTGGATATACTAGGACGTCCATGTTTTATTTTGAGCCTCTATAAAACACGGATTCTACGGTCGCGATAAATAGCCAAACCCACACCCCTAGACCCCTACGAGAGCGGCAAGCAACCCTACCAATTCTAGAGTTAGGAGACCCGGACTCGACACCTCGAGTTGGTCTCCCACTGGACTCCAGAACCCGGTTACTTGTGCTCTCCTCCTTGGGTCTATCCTAGTGCGGAAAAGTAAATAATATACAAAAGGTGACATCGACCTCATCCCGGAAGTGCCCCAATAAAAGAATATTACATACATTTAATTTTACGTGAATGAAAATAAAAACTCTCATCTCACATAAAACCCCCCGGCTATTCAGAACGCGACGATCCAATATAACATATCCAGCAACACATAACATCACATGTCATCAACGTAAGTAAATATGCGCATCCCAATTGTCGTTGACATATAGCAACCAAACCGGTGCTATCACATATTACACTTACGGTCACAGAAAAGAAAGTGTAAAACTACAACATTTAGAATCCACAATCTCTTTAGACATCGTAAATCTGAAATATCACATACTTCGCATTTCATGCCTAATTGTATGAATTCCACATATTGTATCACATTCCAGATAAATAGACAGTATTAAACATTCCGATCGAATAATAAAATACCCAAGATTTCCTAAATAGCTCAACACTTGAGCAGAGTTCAAAAATTCCAGAATACGTCACAGTAGCAACGGTCCAGCCGTAGAAGGGTCAAGCCAACGCCTCACATGTGGCACGCCGTACTGCCCCAAACCCTAAGGTTCAAAAGGCAGTTCAAGACGGTCACATAATCGAGTTAAGGTTTGTTGTCTTCTAGAGGGTCCATCGCGTCACATGCACATATTTCCGAAAGATTTAAACCCGAGAAAAATTCAACACTTGAATGTTTTTCGTGCCGGGAAAAATTGAGTTAATGATATCCGTTCGAACATTTTAATACTTTCTAAATTATCCGGAATAATAAAACAAAATTAAATTCTCCGATCGAATCGACGATTACAAAATAAACCCCAAAATACTCAACACTTGAGTCAGTTTAAAATTACCCATAAAATAGCACTATCATATATTAGTATTACTGTGCAAAACCCAAATAAAACACTCACTGTACGGCCGCGGTTCCGCGGCACAAGCAGTCTATTGCCGCGGTTCCGCGGCCATCCGTACGGCTTACGTCACCGTTTTGCATGGTAATGCTTAAAAAAACCTGCTGAATTTTTTAGGTATTTTTTATTCTGAAAATACACAGTTTTGAAAAAATGTACAGAGATAGGTTAACTTTGACGTATTCGGGTTCGATCGGGGTTTTAACTTCGTTAACACATCGCCTAATGCTCTAGCTAGGCTCTGATACCACTGTAGGGTTACTAGGCACTCTAATAAGGTTTAAGGAAGCATCAAACATGTCCATTTAAAATTTTAGTCGTACCGAATAACCCTAAACAAGATCGTTGCTCGAATCATTAGGGTTTCATATGTAAGTAAACTAGGTTTACAAGTAAGTGAATACGATATACAACCTTTGTAGATCGGTCCTTCACTTCTTTAGCTCCTTGTTGAAGTCCCTTCGCTGCGATCGTGGTTCTCCCGGACCCTTGCATGGCTTCACGAGGCGAAAGACGCGTCCTTGCTTGAAGTCTTCAAGGCCGAAGATGATCTACGTCGAGGGGATGCCAACTCAAGCTTCTACTTCACTAACTTGAGAATTAGTGAAGCAAACACCATAAACTAAAGTGCTAGTCTAGTAGAGGATGGAGAAATAGGAAGTGGGTTCTCTTTAGAATTTTATTTCTCACAAAGTTTCACTCTTTTTTCAAAACCCTAGCAAGCTTTTTCTTTTGCTCAATCAAGAAGAAGATGAACAAAAGAAAAGAATGAGGATAATGATCAAGTGAGAAGGCTAACCATGGTGAGTGAGTATCATATACTAGCTCTTGTAGAGCCATAACCATAGCTAATCTAAATGGTTAGGTTAATAAAAAATCTAAGGTTAAGACAAAGGTAGTGGACTTTGTCAAAGCAAAGTAAGCTTCTACAAGCTTCATGCTCTTTCCAAAATTCCACCAATTTTGTAATTACCTTAAATAATTATAACCCACCATAAAAATAGAATGGTGTATTTCTTGTACACCCATGTCATGTGTATCATCAACCATGATACAATAAGAAAAACACATTTTAATATATATCATATATACATTAAAATTGTGCTCATGTGAGAAAAACCCTAAAGTGAACAAGTGTTAGTAAATGTAAACTAGTATATCTAATATACAATTATACACTTAATTATTAAATCAACGCTTGACTTAATAATCCGGTCATATCTCATATAACCGACTAACATCCATTGTATCGACTTATCGAATCAACACTTGATTCGATAACCCGGCTATATCATATATAACCGACCGATACAAAAAGTCGCGAGAATAGAATACGGTATCACATATACGCATTATTCTCGGTCCAGCACATATAACATACGTGCTCCTATTTCATTTGGCCTGAGCCAGTAAAACCTCTATGTAGGACTCTGATGACTCGTCAATACACCGGCAGTAGGTGATGATCACATCAAGCACCCACAAGCCGTCAGCGGTACTAGCTGGACGTAACGGCTACCCGGGTATTGAGCAATCAGAAGATCAGCAAGCAAGCCCGCTCTTACTCCTGTAAAAGCCTGCCAGTAACACTTCTTGTACAGTCCGGTCTTCTCGTCTGATATGTCGCATATCAAGTCTAGGGGTGGTAAATGTCAGACCCCAATAACCGATAAGTCATGCCGATGTGAGGCTTATAACGGGTCGTGAAACTACTGGTAACACTTACCAGTAAATGTCTAAAACAGCCTTGGCCAGGGACTTCCCTGTTACGGCCAATCGATCACAGCGCAACATCAACCCCCAATACCGGGAGAGACGAAACCCCTCCTATCGCTCATTGCCTCCATGTGACTCGGGACTGTACCCAAAAACCACCGTTTTGCACGCCCTCATGGACGTGGTAAGGTAGAAATCAAAGCACAGTGGGAATCACACAAGACTCTATGACGATCTCGGGTCTACAGACTAACCTGCACAAGTGTCACCAGAGAATTGCCATCTGACGTGAGGTATAATACCATCTGGGAGTTCTCGACGAGTCCGTCCAGTGTACCCAGTCTCCACTGAGCACCCGTATACCATCTCTGATGTCAAACACCAATGGATATGGGATCATCCATCGCCCATCTCATGGGTCGAGAAGCGTATACGCTAGTCTACGCTGGTATATCGATGCCCCGTCTCGATACACCCATGAATAGGGACCTTGAAGGATGTACTTATGGACTACCATGTCCCCACTAGTATGATCCGCATCATAGTCTTGGTAGTCAAGTACTCATCCTAAAGGCTTTACCAACATGTAACTATAAGACAGTATAAAGAGACAAGTATACATGTTAAAGTAACGTGCAACCAGATAGCATACTATCATATCGAGCAAGAAAGTCCTCTCTATATATGTCCAAGCATCCAATATAATATACATCATCTGTACAATACTGGCCTCTAGGGTATACATACAACTAACATATGCACAGTTGTAAGGAGCGAAGAAGAAGGAGGTGCCTCATTAGGGTTTTGACAGTTGATTCGGTCAAAACCATAATGAGGCAGGCTCATTAGGGTTTTGGCAGTTGGTTCGGTCAAAACCATTATGAGCCGGGGACATTATTTACTAATCTTTTTAGTGATAATCATATTATGGCTAATTGCTTTGACCATTTGACCATACTTGACTTTGTTGACCGTTTGACCAAAGTTGACTTGGACCTTCATGGGAGGTCTAGAGTATTCTTTGGTTTTCTTTTTATTTTTTGATATGAAAATGGTCAATTCAAATGTATCCATCAACTTTATCATGAAAGGATTAGTAATGATGATGTTTATGTATTATTGCAACCATGGTTCATTTTCTTGGTTCATTATTCATTTCTCATTCTCTCTCTTGAAAAAGAAGTAAGAAAGCTCCATGGTTGCTAGTTCTTCTTCCTTCTCTTGAAAATTCCTTTGATCTCATGTGTTGAGAGAAAAAGGATCCAAATAGACAAACACATCCATCTACCTCTTCTACACAACCTAGGACATCAAGCCTAGCGATCTTGTTTCCCTAGTTGCCTCGGCTCGAGGTGGAGCTCGGAGCACAACTCTCGGGTGGATCGTCTTCGACTCAAGAAGGCCGCGGAGGTGATCAAGATCCAGATCGATCCTCGAAGCTTAGATGGACGAGCAGGACAGCGGAGAGAAGACTCGAAGGACTGGTATCGTGAGGTATAATCTCTATGGCATAGTAGATAGAACCTCATATAATTCGTTAGGTTTTTGTTTAGCAAAGATCCTCTCTTTTTAGTCCATGTTGCTTCGTGTCAAAAATTGTTTTTTACCGTTTCCGCCTCCCCGTAAGAACCGGGGTGAGCAACGTGGACTTACACCTTAGCATGTTGCGGTTGCCTCGACGAAGTTCACTCCCCGGTCACGCTCGTCAAAGAGGACACACGTTGAGGATTTATTATACGGGCTCCCGCTTCTAAACCGAAGCAACTCGGGCATCCAGTTTGCTAGCCTAGATACCTAAGACGAAGTAGAGATAGTATGTGAATACTTTGTCTTAAGGCACACAAGGATTTGAATGGAGGTAAATGAAGTTGCCACTTGGTGAAGTGAAGATGTGAGCAAGAGAAATTTTGCTTGTCAGGAAAAGAAATGGCCGAGCCCCTTATTAAAACCCTCTCTGTCAATTTCTAAATTGCTTACTGGGAAATCAAATGGAGAGTGGTGAGTGTGTGTTAATTGAAGTGGTGAGTGTAGGAATTGAAGAGGTGAGTGTAAGCTAGATGAGTGGTGAGTGTAATGAAAGAATAAATTAATCCCTCACAACATTCTACCAGCCTCCCCAAAAGATCAAGCTCACAAAAAAAATATCCAACACATAATATCTTCAACATGGACAAAAAAAAATGCAATTGCATGACTCACTCACCAGAACATGACTCACGAAATTTGCTAACAAGGAAATATCCAGCACATGAAATTTTTTGGCCAAAAACAAATGCTCACAATTTCACAATAATTATATTTTATATTTTTCTGAAATGTTACAATCTTCCCCCTTAAATAAATTCGCTCCTCGAATTTAAATTTAAACCCCCAAATGATAAAACATTTAAATAATCAACTCAAATCAATGGGGCTCCGAAATCACGGAAGATATAGAAATACTACAGCGCATCCTTTGACCCGGAAAATGAGTACGAAACTCAAAACCGAACTCCGTCAAGCGTCACGCAAATCATCGGACTTGCACATATATCATCCGAGTCACAAAGGAGATACAGATCTCGAAATCCTCTACCGAAATCCCATATGCACTAATCAAATACTATAATACATATATAGTACGCATCCTTGGAAAATCATCTAAAACAGAATAAAACACATGCAAAATCTTTTCTGAATAGCCGCGTGATGCGTAACTCACGGCACAAGTGACGGACGCTCATTGGTAAAGTAATAACCATATGTTCATATATGTTTTACTTAGATATACGTTCTGCCCTTTTTAAAATATCCCAAAATGGTTTTCCTTTATAAACGTTCGTGTCACTCGCGGACACGTAAGAATAGCGAGACTATAGCTCCTTTTTGAAAACCTTTTGTTAAACTTTTAATGCATGCAAAGTACTCAGGTACTGTACTCAGATTAGTCCAGTTCGGCTACTACATAATATAGTACCATCATGAAAACAAAGCGCTCAAGAGCAAAATCAGCCTCAAAAGGCGTATCCAACAATCACGTGCGTATGGTGCGTACGGAAATCAAATCCAAATACAGGTGCCATAATATGCACAAAAGTAAAAATAAGTGCAACGGGTGTGCAAGAAAGCATCTGTCCAATCCAACCGGTGTGCACGACAACAACAACTAGTGCACTTATAGTGCACGAAAATCTCAATCCAGTACAACTACCATGCACGAACGAAAATCCCAATCGAGTGCATAAGGTGTGCACAAAATCATATATCATATCATGTGCCCAACATGCACGAAAATCCAAATCAAGTGCATCCGTCATGCACGAATGAAATCGAAATCAAGTGCATCCCAAATGCACGAATAAAATCGCATCCAATATGCACGGATAAAAATATAAATCAAGGGCATCCAATATGCGCGAGTAAAATCTCACTCAAGTGCATCCGATGCGCCCAAAATCCAATACCAAGCGCCTAATATGCGCAAAAATCCAACCCAAGCGCATCAGGTCCGTAAAACATCTGGTGCGATAGCATGCACGAATACGAACATCAAGTGCAAACGCGCACAAAATCACAAATCTGGTAACACAAATGCTCAAGAAATAAATCGGGTGCAACCAAGGCACGAAATAACAATCTAGTGCAACAAATGCACGAAATACGAATCGGGTGCATCCAGTGCACGAAAAACCAAATCCGGTGCATCCAGTGCATGAAATACAAATCCAGTGCATCCAGTGCATGAAATACAAATCCAGTGCAACAAATGCACGTGAACTCATCAATAACTCAAATGCGTATTAAAGTAACACCGAGTGTACCAAGGTGTATAAAGATCATAAACGTGTGCAACTGCGTGCACACAACACGTATCAATGCACTACAAGCATATGTGAGCTATACCGAGTGCAAAAATCAAATCGAGTGCGTACCACATGAACAAAATCAAATCAACCGTTTGAAATCCAGAAAATCATAAACACGTGTAACAAAGGCACAAAACCAATATCAAGTGCAATAAATATGCACAAATTATAAACCAACACAACGGAGTGTAAAACGTATATCAAGTGCAATAACTATGCACAAAATGTAAATACCCAGTAGGTGCAACCATGGTGCATGAAAACAAATTCATGAAACTCAATCATCAAAACTCAAATCCAAGCGATATAAGCGTGATATTTGGATCACAACGCAAATCACAACAAAGGACATTGAGGTACAGCTCCTACAATATCGAAAAATGTCGGTGCACCCAAACTGGCAGAGCACGTACGTCCACTTGCCTCCTGCTTACAGTCTGGCGTCCTCTGTCCCTGGGTCCTCATTCCTTTGCGGATTACCAATCTCGCAATCTATCGGCCCAGTCGGATGTGCTAACGGAAACGATTCCGCGCTGGCACTCCTCTGGTCATCTCTCGGCCAATTAGCATGACCACTCGTAAAGCAGCACGTCACTGGCGTCGTCCTATGGTCCTCTGAATACCCGTGACACATCTAATCCTCAGAGCAACTCTTATCGCAGCAGTGTCCTAGAAGGCATCTGCTCGAGGTCTCTTCCAATCTCGCCTATGCCGAACTATACGGAGGCTGATACTCTAGTATAATCTTTTCTCGCTTTCTGGACATCTGCGTTCTCAGCACAACATTTCCTCGGGAACTGGCCGTATCCCAACGCCTCTGTATACATATCAGATCTCTAATCTCAACGGGGAGTAACAACAACTCGTTAACATCTCGCTCGAACATCTTGTTCCACTCGTCTTTATTTTCGTCCACCTCGACGTCACGTCTTGCTATCTGCGTACTGCAATTGTTCTCGGCTAGAGTAAATCCGGAGTCTCTCACACGGACTCAAAATTACGAACTCGGTATCTTCATCACTCAGTAGAAGATATCTAGCCGAACACGTCCTCGGGAACTCGCCCCAATCATTGAAGGAACACTCTATATTCATCCGTTCTCGATCAACTCACAACACATCTGGGTGAGGTCCTCTATCTGAAGCTGGTCCACTTACTGATCTCAGATCGGATCATCCAACGAACAACGTCATCTCTGGATCGATCTACTCTAGATCTGAGTAAGATTCTCCACACTGGAAATCTTCAACTCAACTGAGCCTGCGTCGGCGCGTCAAATCTGACGAATCACCTTCGTCTCTTAACTCAAGATAGTCTAGCAATCATATGTCGCATCTCTTCCTGAAAGCTCCAGTGATTTCAGCTCATAAGCTCTGGAAGCGACATCACATCAATTTCAGCAACAGCTGGGTCATCTGCCTGCACGGTAGATGACATCACAATCTTTGAGGTATGCTATACATCAACAGTCCTCTCACAACAAGAAGCCTCTAACATTGGCCCGATCATCCGGTGCAAATCCGAACACTCGTCTCAACGAGAGGTCACAACACAAGAACTAAATCGATACGTTATGTTGGGATTCCTCATCACCTAGCCTAGGGTTTGCAACCATCAGGCATGACACAACAAAAATTTAAGGGGGTGCTAAGCAATCTAACTCGGAATCGAACTAGAAAACTAGGGTAACACAACATGTAATCAAACATTACATAAGAAGTGAATAAGAAATACAACCTTTGTAGATCGGTCCTTCACTTCTAAAGCTCCATGATGAAGTCCCTTCTCTGCGATCATCGATCTCCCAAACTCTAGGATCGGTTCCCTCGGAGAAATGAACAAGCTTGGATGAAATATTTGAGGCCGAAGATGATCTACGTCGAGGAGACCTAAACTCAAGCTACCCCCTTCACTAGGTCAAGAACTTTGTGAAGAGAACACCCTTTACTACCCAAGCAAGTGTATAGGATGTTGAAATAGGAAGTGGGCTCACTTTAGATTTTAATTTCTCACTTGATTTCACCATTTTCCTTGGAGTTAGAAAGCAAGAGGAAGAAGATGAAGAAGAAACTCAAAAAGAATCTAGTGAATGAAAATAAAATGAGATAAGGTTAGCTTTACAACCATGGTGAGTTAGTGTCATACACTTAACCATTGTAGAGACTTAACCATACCAAGGATAAAGGTTAGGTTTTAAAAAAAATCTTTAGTCTAAAACATGTTAGTTATATGTATGCCCTAGAGGCCATTACTGTACATTGGATGTATATTGTAGTGGATGCTGGGACATATATAGGTAGGACTTTCTTGCTCGACATGATAGTACGCTATCTGGTTGCTCTTTATCTTAACATGTATACTTTCTGTCTCTCTGTTATATGTTGATAAAGCCCTTAGGATGTGTACTCGACTTCCAGGAATATGATGTAGATCATACTAGTGGGGCCTGGGTAGTCAATGAGTACATCCTTCATTGTTCCTAGTCGTGGGAATATCGAGACGGGGCATCGATATTCCAGAGTAGACTAGCGTATATCTTCTCGACCCATGTGATGGGCGATGGATGATCCCATATCCATTGGTGTTTGACATCAGAGATGGGATGCGGGTGCTCAGTGGAGACTGGGTACACTGAACGGACTCGCCGAGAACTCCCAGATGGTATTATACCTCACGTCAGATGGCAGTTCTCTGGTGACACTGGTACAGCTTAGTCTGTTGACCCGAGATCGTCATAGAGTCTTGTGTGTCTCCCACTGTGCTTTGATTTCCACCCTACCACGGCTCTACTGAGTCGTGCAAACAGGTGGTTTTTGGGTACAGTCCCGATTCACATGGAGGCAATGAGCGATAGGAGGGGATTCGTCTCTCCCGGTATTGGGAGTTGATGTTGCGCTATGCTCGACTGGCCATAACAGGAAATCCCTGGCCAGGGTTGCAGTGATCTACTGGTAAGTGTTATCAGTAGTTTCACACATGTTATGGACCTCACGTCAGCATGACTTATCAAGCTACTGGGGTCTGACGTTTACCACCCCTAGGCGAGATATGCGACATATCAGACGAACAGACCGGACTGTACGGTAAGTGTTACTGGTTTGATTCACAGGACTGTGAGCGGGCTTGCTCGTCGATCTTCTGATCGCTCAATACCCGGGTGGCCGTTACGTTTAGCAGACCGCTTGCGGCTTGTGGGTGTTTGATATGATCTTCACCTGCTGCCGGCGTATTGACGAGTCTTTAGAGTCCCACACAGAGGTTTCCCGGCTCAAGCGAAACGAAATAAGAGCGCATATGAGATATGTGCGGGACTGAGAATAATGCGTGTATGTGATACCGTATTCTATTCTCGCGATGAATGTATCGATTGGTTGTATGCGATATAACCTAGTTATCGAATCAAAGATTGGTTCGATAAGCCGATACATTGGATACTAGTCGGTTATATGCGATATGACCGGATCGTTAAATCAAGTATTGATTTAATGATTTAATGCATAATTATATATTTGATATATTACTTTGCATTAACTAGTATTGGTTCCCTTTAAATGGATTTTCTCACTTGATGTGCACATTGTATATGTGATATATTTTTGTGCACTTGATTGTATCATGTTTGATGATACATGAAAGTTTGTGTGTATGATTAAACCATGGTTATATGAATGGTCAGGGTTTTGTTTATTTCTCTTATTTATTTATTTATTTATTAATTCTTTTTTGGGGCAAGAATGAAATGGTTGCTTAGTTTGTTTCTTTCTTGAAAGTTCATGAAGCTTTGAAGCTTTGACCATTTTGTCTCTTAGCCCTAAACCTAACCATTCAACCAAACCATGGTTTATTCTCTACACCTAACTATGGTTGCCATTATGATAAGTATCATATTATTTCCTATTTTAAAAGACTTATCATATTCTTTTTCTTCTTCTTCTTCATCATCAACAAGAAGAAACCTTGCCTCCATCAATGGCAACTTGAGAAAAAGAGTGAGAAATCCAATTCTAAAGTGAACCCACTTCCTATTTCTTCATCCTCTACCACTTGCCAAGTAGTATAGGGTGTTTTCTTCACAAGTTTCATAACTTGGTGAAGTTGGAGCTTGATCTTGAGTTGCCACGACGTAGATCATCTTCGGCATCGAAGTCGACGACCTAGCCCGATCAATTCTTCGATGAAACCACCTCGAGAGTCCGGGATCTGATGGGTACAGCGGAGGGACTTCATCACGGAGCTATGGAGGTGGAGGACCGGATCTACAAAGGTTGTAGCCCCTTCCCTTTTAGTTAAATTCGTTAACTTGCATTGCATCGCCTATACATCTAGTTAACGATCCGTATTAGGGTTTGTAGGCACATGAAAAATTTGAATTGGGCATGTTTGATCTGTTGTGAGACTTCATTAGTGTGCCTAGGAACCCTACAGTGGTATCAGAGCCTAGCTAGAGCCTTAGGCGATGCGTAGACGGAGTTTGAAGTCCGATCGAACCGAAACCCTAACTCCAAAATGCTCTCTGGACATTTTTTAAAAACTGGGTTTTTTCCAGATTAAAAATTCTTAAAAAATTCAGCAGGAAGATCTAAGAATTATGGTACAAAACGAGCCCCTGAATCATCTAAACCGCCGCGGAACAGCGGCAGAAGCATGGCTTCTGCGGCGGTTCCGCGGCCGTTTGGTCACATTGTCCAATAATTTTTGCACAGTAATTCTTATGTTGTGGTTCTGAATTTTCTGGGATTTTTTAAATATCACTCAAGAGTTGAGTTTTCTGGGTTGTATTGGGAGTTCGTAAATTCGATCGGATTATCAAATTTTGTCTATGTGTTTTTCCGGGTAATTTTAGAATATGTTAAAAAGTTCGACCAGATATAAATACCCACTTTTTCCCCTGCCGGGAAATTTCCAATTATTGGATTTTTCTATAGTTTAATGACGTTCCAAGTAGTGCCAGTAACGCGATGGTCCCTCTAGAAGACAACAAACCTTAACTCGATTATGTGACCGTCTTGAACTGCCCTTTGGACCTTCAGGTTTGGGGCAGTACGGCGTGCCACATGTGAGGCGCTGGCTTGACCCTTCTACGGCTGGACCGTTGGTACTGAGGCACGAAGTGAATGTTTTTAAACTTATTTCATGTGTTGAGCTGTTTCGGGAAAACTTGGGTGTTCGATTGTTCGATCGGAAAGTTTAACATTTTCTATTTACCCGGAATGTGATACAACATTTGGAATTCACAAGTAGTTATGAGATAACTGAATGAATGTTATAAACATAGCAGTTTAGTCTCACTTGATCGGTTGCCACGGAATTTTGATGCGATAAAAAGTCTGTCGCAATCACGTAGCGTACGCGGATACTCGCCGGGTAAACTTAATAGACATCCTCACCCCATAACCCCGACCAAGTGACTGTAGGAGAACCCCGTCGCTGAAAGCATCCGTTCGGGTGCTCGCGGCAGTGGTATTCCTCCTTGGTGCACTTCGTCGACGGCGTCGGGGGTGCAGCTGCCTACTAAAAGTTTGCGACGAGCATTCGATCAGGATGTCGGGAATCTTGTTGAATTGCCCGACTTAATATTGAAAAGAGTTTTCGATAATGAGACTAAAATGCGGGGTTTATAATTATTAGGCATGCAATGTCTAAAGAATTCATTTGATTAGGCATGCGATGTCTATGCAGGTTGCTGTTAGTTATATGTATGCCCTAGAGGCCATTACTGTACATTGGATGTATATTGTAGCGGATGCTGGGACATATATAGGGAGGACTATCTTGCTCGACATGATAGTATGCTATCTGGTTACTCTTTACCTTAACGTGTACATTGATTGTCTCTCTGTTACATGTTGGTAAAGCGCTTAGGATGTGTACTTGACTACCTGGACTATGATGCAGATCATACTAGTGGGGACATGGTAGTCCATAAGTACATCCTTCAAGGTCCCTAGTCGTGGGTGTATCGAGACGGGGCATCGATATACCAGAGTAGACTAGCGTATATCTTCTCGACCCATACAGATGGGCGATGGATGATCCCATATCCATTGGTGTTTGACATCAGAGATGATATACGGGTGCTCAGTGGAGACTGGGTACACTGGACGGACTCGCCGAGAACTCACAGATGGTATTATACCTTACGTCAGATGGCAGTTCTCTGGTGACACTGGTACAGAGTAGTCTGTTGACCCGAGATCGTCATAGAGTCTTGTGTGGTTCCCACTGTGCTTTGATTTCCACCTTACCACGTCCAAGAGGGCGTGCAAAATGGTGGTTTTTGGGTACAGTCCCGAGTCACATGGAGGCAATGAGCGATAGGAGGGGATTCGTCTCTCCCGGTATAGGGAGTTGATGTTGCGCTGTGTTCGATTGGCTATAACCGGAAATCCCTGGCCAGGGTTGCTGAGATTTACTGGTAAGTGTTATCAGTAGTTTCTCGAATTGTTATAGACCTCATATCCACACGACTTATCGAGATATTGGGGTCTGACGTTTACCACCCCTTGGCGAGATATGCGACATATCAGACGATCAGACCGGACTGTACGGTAAGTGTTACTGGTTGGATTCACAGGAGTATGAGCGGGCTTGCTCGTCGATCTTCTGATCGCTCAATACCCGGGTGGCCGTTACGTTTAGCAGACCGCTTGCGGCTTGTGGGTGTTTGATATGATCATCACCTACTGCCGGCGTATTGACGAGTCTTTAGAGTCCTACACAGAGGTTTCCTGGCTCAAGCGAAACGAAATAGGAGCGCATATGAGATATGTGCAGGACCGAGAATAATGTGTGTATGTGATACCGTATTCTATTCTCGCGATGAATGTATCGATCTGGTTGTATGCGATATAACCTAGTTATCGAATCAAGGATTGATTCGATAAATCGATACATTCGATATTAGTCGGTCATATGAGATATGACCGGATCGTTAAATCAAGTGTTGATTTGATGATTTAATGCATAATTATATATTTGATATATTACTTTGCATTAACTAGTATTGGTTCACTTTAAAAGGATTTTCTCACTTGAAGTTCACAAGTTGTATATGTGATATACTTTTGTGCACTTGATTGTATCATGTTTGATGATACATGTTAACTTGGTTAAGTGTGTGATTAAATCATGGTTAGTTAATGGTTAGGGTTTCATTTGATTTATTTATGCATTTATTTATTTTGTTTTGACAAAAGAAAAAGGGAAAATGATTGCTTTAAAAGATGAAGCTTGTTGAAGCTTCATGAAAGTTTGACTAAAGTGACCATTTTGTCTTCATGTCTTAACCCAACCATTCACTAATCCTAGTTAATTCTCTACACCTAACCATGGTTGTATTATGATAAGTATTGCTTTTCTTTTCTATTTTCAAATAACTTATCATAATATTATCATCTTCTTCTTCTTCTTCTTCAAGAAGAAAACCTAGACTTCATCAATGGTGACTTGATGAAATGAGTGAGAAATCCAATTCTAAAGTGAACCCACCTCCTATTTCTTCATCCTCTACCTCTTGCCAAGTAGTAAAGGGTGTTTTCTTCACAAGTTTCATGACTTGGTGAAGTGGGAGCTTGATCTTGTGATGCCTCGACGTAGATCATCTTCGGCACGAAGCCGACGACCTTGCCCGCCCATTTCTCCGATGAAGCCGACGCTAGAGCCCGGGATCCGATATGGACAGCGAGGGGACTTCATCACGGAGCCGTGGAGGTGGAGGACCGGATCTACAAAGGTTGTATTTCCGTTCTTTTAGTTAAGTTGTTAACTACTTTATCTTTTCGCCTAAAATTCTAGTTAACAATCCGTATTAGGGTTTCTCGGCACATGTAAAATTTGAAATTGGCATGGTTGATGCCTTGTGAGACCTCATTAGAGTGCCTAGGAACCCTACAGTGGTATCAGAGCCTAGCTAGAGCCTTAGGAAAAGTCTAGACGACGTTTGAAATCCGAACGAACATCGAAACCCTAATCTAAAATGCTCTCTGGAAATTTTCTGAAAATTTGGATTTTTGTGAATTAAAAATTGCTAAAAAATTCAGCAGGGAATATTATGAATTACTGTGAAACACGTGACATTGATTTGACAGAAGAGCCGCGGAACCGCGGCCCCACCCTGCCTTGTGCGGCGGTTCCGCGGCCAAAGTGCTGAATCAATGCACTTGGTTCGCACAGTAATTAGTTTCTGGATGTGCTGTATTTTATGGGAATTTTTAAAATTTATTCAAGAGTTGAATTTTCTGGGGTGTATTGGGGGTTCGTAGATTCGATCGGATTATCAGATTTTGTCTATGTGGATTCCGGATAATTATAGAATATGTTAAAAAGTTCGACCGGATATAAATACCCAATCTTTCCCCTACCGGAAAATTTCCAAGTGTTGGATTTTTCCGAGATTTAAAGACATTCTAAGTAGTGCAAGTAACGCGATGGTCCCTCTAGAAGACAACAAACCTTAACTCGATTATGTGACCGTCTCGAACTGCCCTTTGAACCTTCGGGTTTGGGGCAGTACGGCGTGCCACATGTGAGGCGTTGGCTTGACCCTTCTACGGCTGGACCGTTGGTACTGAGGCACGAACTGAATGTTTTTAGACTTGTTTCATGTGTTGATCTGTATCGGGAAAACTTGGGTGTTTGAATGTTCGATCGGAAAGTTTAACAATTTCTAATTATCTGGAATGGGATACAATTATTGGAATTCACAAGTAGTTATGAGATAACTGTTTTGAATGTTATAAACATAGCACTTTAGTCTCACTTGATCGGTAATCACGGAATTTTGATGCGATCAAAAGTCCGTTGCAATCATGCAGCGTACGCGGATACTCGCCGGGTAAACTTAATAGATAGCCTCGCCTCATAACCCCGACCAAGTGACTGTAGGAGAACCCCATCGCCGAAAGCATCCGTTCGGGTGCTCGCGGCAGCGGTGTTCCGCCTTGGTACACTTCGTCGACGGCGTCGGGGGTGCGGCCGCCTACTAAAGTTTGCGACGAGCATTCGATCAGGATGTCAGGAATCTTGTTAAATTGCCCGACTTGATATTGAAAAGTGTTTTCGATTTTGAGACTAAAATGCGGGGTTTATAATTGTTAGGCATGCGATGTCTAAGGAATTCATTTGATTATGCATGCGATGTCTATGGAGGTTGCGGATTCCAACTGTTGTAGTTTTACACTTTCTTTTCTGTGACCGTAAGTGTAATATGTGATATCGCCGGTTTCGTTGCTATATGTCAACGACAATTGGGATGCACATGTTTACTTACGTTGATGACATGTGATGTTATGTGTTGATGGATATGTTATATTGGATCGTCGTGTTTGAATAGCCGGGGGTTTTTATGTGAGATGAGTGTTTTTCATTTTCATTCATGTAAAAACTTGTATGTAATATTCTTTTATTGGGGCACTTCCAGGTTGCGGAAGATGTCACCGTTTGTATATTATTTTCTTTTCCGCACTAGGATAGACCCAAGGAGGGGAGCATAAGTAACCGGGTTCTGGAGTCCAGTGGGAGACCAACTCGAGGAGTCGAGTCCGGGTCTCCTAACTCCAGAATTGGTAGGGTTGCTTGCCGCTCTCGTAGGGGTCTAGGGGTGTGGGTTTGGCTATTCATCGCGACCGTGGAATCCGTGTTTTATACTGGCTCATATTGAAAACACGGACGTCCTAGTATATCCAATGTTTCATATGATTCTTCTGCTGCGATATCTGTGATGTGATCATGTGATGTTCTGTGATAGATACAGTATATAGTATATATGATATATTATATAGGCGTTACTTATGTTTTACACCCGTGCTAGCCCTACCCCGCTCTGCCGTTAGTTACCTAACCTAACGGTGCACGAGGGGACATCGAGGCGAATGCGGATGGCATAAGTGTACGTCGTATTTATCTGTGATGTTTAGGTATTTAAATGATGGGACTTCATTAATATGATTAATGAAAGAAAAGAAACCTAAGATGTTGTAGAATCGAATTTCAAAAAATAAAACAGGTAGCTACAGTTCTTGCTTTGCACAGCGGTATATATGATATATCCTGCACCTTATTCGATAAGAAAAGGACCGAGATCCCTTCACCGGGAGTGACTCCTTTAGCAATAACTGGCAGATGCTACACACTCGGTTTGTCTTTTGATTGCTTTTAAGAGTTTTTGCTTTGCACAGTGATATATGTGATATATCCCGCACCTCATTCGACGAGGAAAGGACCGACGATCCCTTCACCGGGAGTGACTCCTTTAGCAAAACTAGAAAAGCCTCAAAAGCACTCCATTTTAAAATCATTTGATTCTACAACGATATCAAGTTCATTAAGCAATAGGTTTTCAGAAAAACCTGTCGTAGCCCTCCGTCATTTCAGATATGTACTGGTTAGTATTCGTGCTGCGTTTGTTGACCTCTGTCAAGGCGTAGTGTGCGGTAGCTGATTAGTGCTTATCTGTATAAGCATATGATGTGATTGATTTAGGGTAGTCGTGCGGTCTTGTTGACCTCTGTCAAGGGTCGTGCGGGTGGGTTTACTTCAATCAGGAAATGACGGGTTGAACTTGACTAGCAGCCTATGGTTTGTTGACCTCTGTCAAGGTCATAGGACGCTAGGGGCAAAATATTATCGGGAATTTCAAGTGTTGAAATTTGCAATGAGATTGCATACCTTCTATGAGATAGTTGGATCCCGATACCCGCTGGGAGTAAGAGTTACTCCTGGGAGAGTTTTACACATTACAATTAGCCGATCAAGTAGGTGTCTAGAAAGGTGTCAACGGGGTTACGCCTCTGGGAAAATGAGGTTTACATTAATTAGGTTCGTGCGAAAGCACGGGGGACCTCCCTCAAAGTACCGAAACTGGCCTGGCTGAAAGATTGGCGAACTTGTAGTGTGTAATTAATCCCGGCTAGTCTTTCCTTTTAAGGTTTGAAGGAAGATTTGATAAAAAGCAGTGGGAGCCATCCTGATTAGATAAAATAATAACCAATCTATTCTTGAAAGAGCGAACGCTGAGTGTTTTCTTCTCTCTCTCTCCAGGTAGCGACCATATCACGCCTTAATCAAGATAATAATACGGATTATTGACCGAACCCGCTTGTTATACTGAGCTGGGGAACGTTGGTCCCGCTCCAACTTGTAATTGTTATAAGACAGAGCAGGAAATTAGGGAATTACCAGAATTCCCATGCCGCTCAAACGAAGAGAGTGCATGCTGATGCATCATCTTCGGGTATGTTCATTATACAGAACTGCTTCTCAGTATTCTTTACGTCCTGGGTATGTGATACCAGATCAGGATCCCGCATATGTAATTTGTTACATGGGCTACAGATAGGTAAAGACTGAGAACGGGTGATAAGTTTCATGGGGCAGAAAACGGGGCAAGAGTTGCAGCCAAGTCTGTTGGTCACTGTCACCCTGTATTACCAATACATTGATTCTGAACGAATGTTATTAGATACCGAACCTGATATACAAAATCATATCAGTCTCTTTATCGGTAAAGAAATGATAAAATTTTGTATTGTTGGATAATGTTTTGAACATTTCCTATATCAAAAGTTGATCGGTTCAGGCACGTTATCTAAAAGCATTGATGTTCTAAATCAAACTACAGTTCTTAAATATACGGAACACACACAAGAGGAAGAGTTCAGAAATGAACGAATCCTTCTTGAGGTGTTGTAGACTAGGTCATATCAATGCGACCCGACTAGCTAAGTTGCACATAGATGCATATTTAAATCTGTTTGAATTTACATCTTGTGAAACTTGCCAGTCATGTCACAAAGATAAGATGACCATAGCTCCGTTTACTGGAAACAGAGAAAGAGTTAGTGAACTCTTGGGACTGATACATGATGATGTATGTAAGGTCCCCAGTCTACACATGCCAGGACTGGTTCTTTGTATTTCATTACATTCTCTGATGATCTCTCAAGATTCAGACATATGTTCCTGTTGAAACACAAGTCCGAACCTTTTGAGATATTCACGGAATATAAGTTAGAAGTAGAGAACCAAAATACGGGTATAAGTATTATGTCCTATGATGAGATCAAGGAGGAGAATACTTGAGCATGGAAATCCTGGACTATTCTAAAGGAGAATGAGATTCTCTCTCAGGATTACTCCTCCGGATACACCATACGATGGTATATCGGGGCGGAGCAGATACACCCTATTTGATATGGTGTGCTCTATGATGAGTACTGCTGAGTTACCTTTTTCCTTTTGGGAGTTATGCACTTATGAAGTTGCATACCTATTGAATAGGGTTCAAATCAAATCAGTTGCCTACCACTTCATATTTGATATGATAAGGGAAGAGCCCATCTCTTAAGTTAGTTAAGATTTGGGGTTGTCCAGCCTATGTCTGAAAAGCAAAATCCGGACAAGCTCGAGGCAAGATCAGTTATGTAGAACTGGAAAGGTTCCAGCTATACAAAACTGCAGCTGATGATTTGATAGAACCAAAGGATTCAATAGTTACCAACGAACCTCAGCCTCTCTGCCGATCTAGTAAGGTTCCTCACCCGCCTGAGAGATACTTCGGTTTCTCTATGACAGTGGGAGCGAGGATTGCATCATAAGATGATGACCCAACTAGTTTCGAGCTGGCCATCAGGAGTGGGACTCTGTAAGAATGGCTGGATGCTTAGCGATCTGTGATGGAATCCATGTACACCAACAAAGTATGGACTTTGGTTGCTATATCTGAAGGGTTAAATCCCCATCAGGAGCAAGTATATCTTGAGAAGATTACTTGGTATAGATGGAAAAGTTGAGACTTTCAAAACTAGACTTGTTAAAGCTTTTCGTCATCGACTGGCTATGGATTTTGTTGAAACCTTTTCTAAGTAGCTATGCTTAAGTCCATCCAGATCCTACTTGCCACGGCTACATAACATGACTACGATATCTGGCGGTTGGGTGCCATGACTGCTTTTCTAAATGATGTTTTAGAAGAGAACGTCTATAAGTACACAGCCAGAGGGCTTCGTAGACAGTGGGAGTAGCGGAAACGTGCACAAGATGCTTTATAGGTTAAAGCAGGCATCGCGGAGTTGGAACATCTGTTTTGATGTGTTAGTCAAAGGGTTTGACATCATCAAAATGGTAGATGAACCTTGTATAAACAAAAAGGTAGTAGGGAGTATGGTGGCGATCCTCGTAGAGTACGTGGATGACATACTCTTGATAAGAAAGAAGTTTCCTATGCTACGCTCGGTCAATCTCCGCTTATCACAATGATTCTCCATATAGGATCATAATGATACCTCCTAAATCCTGGGTTTTTCTATGAGATAGATCTAATTGGATGTTAGGATTCTCACTAGTTGTAGTGAGATGGTATCAACCGATCCTGGGGAGAATCACTGGAAGGGTTCCAGGGTGATAATGACGACTGAATATCAGTCGCAGGCATTGTCTTTACCCTCAGTACAGGGACGGTATGTTGGAAGAGTTCCAAGATAGATACCGTGACATACTAGACGATTAAGGCTGGATACATCGCTACTTGAGATGCTACCAAAGAGGCAGTCTAGATGTATAAGAGTTCATGAGATGAACTTCGTTCCTACCATTGTGAGACAATGGAGTTGTGGCTTATGCCAAGGAACGCCCGTCCCATCAGTGATCCAGACAAATTCTAAGGCAGTATCACCTGATCATGGAGATGGTTGATCTCCAAGGAGATCGAGGTTTGGAAAGTAGACTCAGAGGACAACACAGCGGATCCACTCACAAAGGCCTGTTCCCAGAGAGAGATTTTTATGGGATGGTTGAGTATGAGATACTACAACCACTGCTATCAGATGGCCCTAGTGCAAGTGGGAGATTGTTAGTTATATGTATGTCCTAGAGGCCATTACTGTACATTGGATGTATATTGTAGCGGATGCTGGGACATATATAGGGAGGACTTTCTTGCTCGACATGATAGTATGCTATCTGGTTACTCTTTACCTTAACGTGTACATTGATTGTCTCTCTGTTACATGTTGGTAAAGCCCTTAGGATGTGTACTTGACTACCTGGACTATGATGCAGATCATACTAGTGGGGACATGGTAGTCCATAAGTACATCCTTCAAGGTCCCTAGTCGTGGGTGTATCGAGACGGGGCATCGATATACCAGAGTAGACTAGCGTATACCTTCTCGACCCATACAGATGGGCGATGGATGATCCCATATCCATTGGTGTTTGACATCAGAGATGATATACGGGTGCTCAGTGGAGACTGGGTACACTGGACGGACTCGCCGAGAACTCACAGATGGTATTATACCTTACGTCAGATGGCAGTTCTCTGGTGACACTGGTACAGAGTAGTCTGTTGACCCGAGATCGTCATAGAGTCTTGTGTGGTTCCCACTGTGCTTTGATTTCCACCTTACCACGTCCAAGAGGGCGTGCAAAATGGTGGTTTTTGGGTACAGTCCCGAGTCACATGGAGGCAATGAGCGATAGGAGGGGATTCGTCTCTCCCGGTATAGGGAGTTGATGTTGCGCTGTGTTCGATTGGCTATAACCGGAAATCCCTGGCCAGGGTTGCTGAGATTTACTGGTAAGTGTTATCAGTAGTTTCTCGAATTGTTATAGACCTCATATCAACACGACTTATCGAGATATTGGGGTCTGACGTTTACCACCCCTTGGCGAGATATGCGACATATCAGACGATCAGACCGGACTGTACGGTAAGTGTTACTGGTTGGATTCACAGGAGTATGAGCGGGCTTGCTCGTCGATCTTCTGATCGCTCAATACCCGGGTGGCCGTTACGTTTAGCAGACCGCTTGCGGCTTGTGGGTGTTTGATATGATCATCACCTACTGCCGGCGTATTGACGAGTCTTTAGAGTCCTACACAGAGGTTTCCTGGCTCAAGCGAAACGAAATAGGAGCGCATATGAGATATGTGCAGGACCGAGAATAATGTGTGTATGTGATACCGTATTCTATTCTCGCGATGAATGTATCGATCTGGTTGTATGCGATATAACCTAGTTATCGAATCAAGGATTGATTCGATAAATCGATACATTAGATATTAGTCGGTCATATGAGATATGACCGGATCGTTAAATCAAGTGTTGATTTGATGATTTAATGCATAATTATATATTTGATATATTACTTTGCATTAACTAGTATTGGTTCACTTTAAAAGGATTTTCTCACTTGAAGTTCACAAGTTGTATATGTGATATACTTTTGTGCACTTGATTGTATCATGTTTGATGATACATGTTAACTTGGTTAAGTGTGTGATTAAATCATGGTTAGTTAATGGTTAGGGTTTCATTTGATTTATTTATGCATTTATTTATTTTGTTTTGACAAAAGAAAAAGGGAAAATGATTGCTTTAAAAGATGAAGCTTGTTGAAGCTTCATGAAAGTTTGACTAAAGTGACCATTTTGTCTTCATGTCTTAACCCAACCATTCACTAATCCTAGTTAATTCTCTACACCTAACCATGGTTGTATTATGATAAGTATTGCTTTTCTTTTCTATTTTCAAATAACTTATCATAATATTATCATCTTCTTCTTCTTCTTCTTCAAGAAGAAAACCTAGACTTCATCAATGGTGACTTGATGAAATGAGTGAGAAATCCAATTCTAAAGTGAACCCACCTCCTATTTCTTCATCCTCTACCTCTTGCCAAGTAGTAAAGGGTGTTTTCTTCACAAGTTTCATGACTTGGTGAAGTGGGAGCTTGATCTTGTGATGCCTCGACGTAGATCATCTTCGGCACGAAGCCGACGACCTTGCCCGCCCATTTCTCCGATGAAGCCGACGCTAGAGCCCGGGATCCGATATGGACAGCGAGGGGACTTCATCACGGAGCCGTGGAGGTGGAGGACCGGATCTACAAAGGTTGTATTTCCGTTCTTTTAGTTAAGTTGTTAACTACTTTATCTTTTCGCCTAAAATTCTAGTTAACGATCCGTATTAGGGTTTCTCGGCACATGTAAAATTCGAAATTGGCATGGTTGATTCCTTGTGAGACCTCATTAGAGTGCCTAGGAACCCTACAGTTGCGGATTCCAACTGTTGTAGTTTTACACTTTCTTTTCTGTGACCGTAAGTGCAATATGTGATATCGCCGGTTTCGTTGCTATATGTCAACGACAATTGGGATGCGCATACTTACTTACGTTGATGACATGTGGTGTTATGTGTTGCTGGATATGTTATATTGGATCGTCGTGTGGATCGTCGTGTTCGAATAGCCGGGGTTTTTTTTTATGTGAGATGAGTGTTTTTCATTTTCATTCATGTAAAAACTTGTATGTAATATTCTTTTATTGGGGCACTTCCAGGTTGCGGAAGATGTCACCTTTTGTATATTATTTACTTTTCCGCATTAGGATAGACCCAAGGAGGGGAGCACAAGTAACCGGGTTCTAGGGTCCAGTGGGAGACCATCTCGAGGAGTCGGGTCCGGGTCTTCTAACCCTAGAATTGGTAGGGTTGCTTGCTGCTCTCGTAGGGGTCTAGGGGTGTGGGATTGGCTATTCATCACGACCGTGGAATCCGTGTTTTATACTGGCTCGTATTAAAAACACGGACGTCCTATTATATCCAATATTTCATATGATATTTTCTGCTGCGTTATCTGTGATGTGATCATGTGATTTGTTCAGATTGATATAGTATATAGTATATATGATATATTATATAGACGTTGCTTATGTTTTACACCCGCGCTAGCCCTGCCTCGCTCTGGCGTTAGTTACCTAACCTAACGGTGCAGACGGGACATCGAGGCGAATACGGATGGCATAAGCGTACGTTATATTTATCTGTTATGTTTAGGTGGACTTAATTGATGGGACATTCATTAATGAGATTAATGAAAGAAAATAAACCTAATTGATGTTGTGGAATCGAATTTCAAAAATAAAACAGGTAGCTACAGTTCTTGCTTTGCATCGCGGTGTTCCTTGTAGAACATCCTGCACCTTATTCGATGAGGAAAGGACCGAGATCCCTTCACCGGGAGTGACTCCTTTAGCAATAACTGGCAGATACTACACACTCGGTTTGTCTTTTGATTGATTCTATAGTTTCTGCTTTGCACAGTGATATATATGATATATCCCGCAACTCATTCGACGAGGAAAGGGCCGACGATCCCTTCACCGGGAGTGACCCTTTTAGCAAAACTAGAAAAGCCTAAAAAACATTCCATTTAAAAACCATTTGATTCCGCAACAAGATCAAGTTCAAAGCGTTAAAGGTTTTCATAAAAACCATTCGCAACCCTCCGTCATTTTAGGAAGTAGAGTACTTAGTATTCGTGCTGTGTTTGTTGACCTTAGTTAAGGCACAGTGTACGGTAGCTAAGTGATGTCTTCCTACACCGCATATGGTGGGATTAGTTAGGACAGTCGCGTGACTTTGTTGACCTTAGTTAAGGGTCATGTGGGTGGGTCTAATTAATCACGAAATGACGGGTAGAACTTGACTAGTGCTTATGATTTGTTGACCATAGTTAAGGTCATAAGTGCTAGGGGTAAAAATCTTTATCGGGAGTTTCAAGTGTTGAAATTTGCAATGAGATTGCATACCTTCTATGTGATAGTTGGATCCCGATACCCACTGCGAGTAATTGTTACTCCTGGGAGAGTTTTGCACTTTACAATTGTTAGTTGTATGTATGCCCTAGAGGCCAGTATTGTACAGATGATGTATATTATATTGGATGCTTGGACATATATAGAGATGACTTTCTTGCTCGATATGATAGTATGCTATCTAGTTACTCTTTATCTTAACATGTACACTAGTCTCTTTAAACTGTCTTATAGTTACATGTTGGTAAAGCCCTTAGGATGTGTACTTGACTACCTAGACTATGATGCAGATCATACTAGTAGGGACATGGTAGTCCATAGGTACATCCTTCAAGGTCCCTAGTCGTGGGTGTATCGAGACGGGGCATCGATATACCAGTGTAGACTAGCGTATACGCTTCTCGACCCATGAGATGGGAGATGGATGATCCCATATCCATTGGTGTTTAACATCAGAGATGGTATACGGGTGCTCAGTGGAGACTGGGTACACTGGACGGACTCGCCGAGAACTCCCAGATGGTATTATACCTCACGTCAGATGGGAGTTCTCAGGTGACACTTGTGCAGGTTAGTCTGTAGACCCGAGATCGTCATAGAGTCTTGTGTGATTCCCACCGGGCTTTGATATCCACCTTACCACGTCCATGAGGGCGTGCAAAACGGTGGTTTTTGGGCACAGTCCCGAGTCACATGGAGGCAATGAGCGATAGGAGGGGTTTCGTCTCTCCCGGTATTGGGGGTTGATGTTGCGCTGTACTCGATTGGCCGTAACAGGGAAGTCCCTGGCCAGGGCTGATTTGAGATTTGCTGGTAAGTGTTACCAGTAGTTTCTCGACCCGTTATGAGCCTCACATCGGCACGACTTATCGGTTATTGGGGTCTGACGTTTACCACCCCTAGACTTGATATGCGACATATCAGACGAACAGACCGGACTGTACGGTAAGTGTTACTGGTTGGATTCACAGGAGTGTGAGCGGGCTTGCTCGTCAATCTTCTGATCGCTCAATACCCGGGTGGCCATTACATTTAGCAGACCGCTTGCGGCTTGTGGGTGCTTGATATGATCATCATCTGCTGCCGGCGTATTGACGAGTCTTTAGAGTCCTACACAGAGGTTTCCTGGCTCAAGCGAAACGAAATAGGAGTGCATTTGAGATATGTGCGGAACCGAGAATAATGCGTGTATGTGATACCGTATTTCATTCTCGCGATGAATGTTTCGATTGGTTGTATGCGATATAACCTAGTTATCGAATCGAAGATTGATTCGATAAGTCGATACATTGGATACATGTCGGTTATGTGCGACATGACCGGATCATTGAATCAAGTGTTGATTTAATGATTTAATGTATAATTATATATTTGATATATTACTTTGCATTAACTAGTATTGGTTCATTTTAAAAGGATTTTCTCACTTGATGTGCACATTGTATATGTGATATATTTTTTTTTGTGCACTTGATTGTATCATGTTTGATGATACATGTTAACTTGAGTTTGTGTAAAGATTAAACCATGGTTATATGAATGGTTAGGGTTTTGTTTACTTATTCATTTATTTATTTTCATTATTGATTTTGTAAAAGAAAATGGAAATGGTGGCTTTTCTTGTTTCTTTCATGAAGCTTCATGAAGGGTTGAAACCTTGACCATTTTTGTTTTCTTCTCTTAACCTAACCATTCACCTAACCCTAGTTTACTCTCTACACTTGACCATGGTTAGTATATGATAAGTATTCATATTATTTTCTTTTTTAATCTAACACTTATCATATTCTATCTTCTTCTTCTTCCTCTTGATCAAGAAGAAAGCTCAACTCCATTAATGGCATCTTGAGTAAAAGAGTGAGAAATCCAATTCTAAAGTAAACCCACCTCCTATTTTTTCATCCTCTACCTCTTGCCAAGTAGTATAGGGTGTTTTCTTCACAAGTTTCATGACTTGGTGAAGTTGGAGCTCGATCTAGAGTTGCCTCGACGTAGATCATCTTCGGCATCGAAGCCGACGACTTAGCCCGCCCATTTCTCCGATGAAGCCGATGCTAGAGTCCGGGATCCGATATGGACAGCGAGAGGACATCTACGTGGAGCTAAGGAAGTGGAGAACCGAATCTACAAAGGTTGTAGCCTCTTTCCTTTAGTTAAAATGTTAACTAGTTTCACTTTTCGCCTAAACTCTAGTCAACGAATCCGTATTAGGGTTTCTCGGCACTTGTAAAATTTGAAATTGGCATGGTTGATGCCTTGTGAGACCTCATTAGAGTGCCTAGGAACCCTCCAGTGGTATCAGAGCCTAGCTAGAGCCTTAGACGAAGTGTAGACGACGTTTGAGATCCGAACGAACATCGAAACCCTAACCAAAATTGCTCTCTGGACTTTTTTCAAAAACTGGGTTTTTTCCAGATTAAAAATGCTTAAAAAATTCAGCAGGGAATTCTAAGAATTACGGTGCAAAAATTACCTCATGATGTGTCTAAGCCTGGAGAGAGAGAGAAGAAAACACTCTGCGTGCGCTCTTGCAAGATTAGATTGGTTATATATTTTATCTAATCAGGATGGCTCCCACTGTTTTTATCAAATCTTCCTTCAAACCTTAAAAGGAAAGACTGGCCGGGATTAATTACACCCTACAAGTTCACCAATCTTTCAGCCAGGCCAGTGCCGGTAGTTTGAGGGAGGTTCCCCGTGCCTTCGCACAGACCTAATTAAAATAAACTTTGTTTTCCCAGGGGCGTAACCCCGTTGACACCTTTCTAGACACCTACTTGATCGGCTAATTGTAAAGTGCAAAACTCTCCCAAGAGTAACAATTACACGCAGTGGGTATCGGGATCCAACTATCACATAGAAAGTATGCAATCTCATTTCAAATTTCAACACTTGAAACTCCCGATAATGGTTTTTACCCCTAGCACTTATGACCTTGACTACGATCAACATATCATAAGCACTAGTCAAGTTCTACCCGTTATTTCGTAATTAATTAGGCCCACCCATATGACCTCGGCTATGGTCGACATAATCATGTGACTGTCCTAACTAATCGCATCATATGCGGTGTTGGAAGACATCATTTAGCTACCGTACACTACGCCTCGGCTATGGTCGACATACGCAACACGAATACTAAGTACTCTACTTCCTAAAATGACGGAGGGTTGCGGATGGGTTTTAAGAAAACCTTTAACGCTTTGAACTTGATCTCGTTGCAGAATCAAATGGTTTTAAAAGGAATGGCTTAAGCTCCGCCTTTTGAAACTTTGCTTTTTTGTAAAAAGCCGAGTGGGTTTCAAATTTGATTCTACAACATCTTTAAGTTTATTTTCTTTCATTAATCTCATTGATGAACGTCCCATCATATAAGTTACCTGAACATCACAGATAAATACAACGTATGCTTATGCCATCCGCATTCGTCTCGAAATCCCGTCATGCACCGTTAGGTTAGGTAACTAACGACAGGGCGGGGTGGGGCCAGCGCGGGTGAAAAACATAAGCAATGTCTATAATATATCATATATATTATATAATGCATCCATCTCAGAATATACAATGATCACATCACATAATATCAGCAGCAGAAGACAACATATGAAATATTGGATATACTAGGATGTCCGTATTTTGTATTTAGCCAAAAATAGAAAATACGGATTCCACGGTCATGATGAATAGCCAAACCCACATCCCTAGACCCCTACGAGAGCGTCAAGCAACCCTACCAATTCTAGGGTTAGGAGACCCGGTCTCGACTCCTCGAGATGGTCTCCCACTGGACCCCAGAACCCGGTTACTTGTGCTTCCCTCCTTGGGTCTATCATAATGCGGAAAAGTAAATAATATACATCAACGGTGACATATTCCTCAACCCGGAAGTGCCTCAATAAAATAATATTACATACATTGAATTTTACATGAATGAAAAAGAAAAACTCTCATCTCACATAAAACCCCCCGGCTATTTTAACACGACGATCCAATATAATTTATGACAGCAACACATAACATCACATGTCATCAACGTAAGTAAATATGCATATCCCAATTGTCGTTGACGTATAGCAACGAAACCGGCGATACATCGCATATTACAATTACGGTCGCAGAAAAGAAAATGAAAACTACAATAGTTGGAATCCGCAACCACCTTTAGACATTTTAAACCCGTAATATCTCATATTGCGGATTTCATGCCTAACAATATGAATTCCTTAGACATCGCATGCCTAATAATTATAAACCCCGTATTTTAGTCTCGATATTGAAAACACTTTCCAATAACAAGTCGGGCAATTCAACAAGATTCCCGACATCACGAACGAATGCTCGTCGAAAACTTTAGTGGACGGCCGCACCCCCGATACCGACGACGAAGTGTACTTAGGCGGAACACCGCGGCCGTGAGCACCCGGACGGATGCTTTTGGCAACGGAGTTCTCCTTTAGTCACTTGGTCGGGGTTATGGGGCGTGGCTATCTAGTAATGTTAACTGGCGAGTATCCGCATACACTACGTGATTGCGACGGACTTTTGATCGCATCAAAATCCCATGGAAACCGATCAAATGAAACTAAATTACTAGATTTATAAAATTCAAATATTGTAGTTCCAAGTATTGTATCACAATATACTAGACTATGTTAAACGTTTCTACCCGAATCAACCAACACCCACATCTACCAATGAGCTCAACACTTGAGTGAAGTTAAAGTACCCAAAACGTGCCATAGTACTTATGATCCAGCCGTAGAAGGGTCAAACCAACGCCTCACCTATGACACCGCGGAACTACGGCAAACCCTAGGGTTCAAGTCGCGGTTCCGAGGGCATAGAATCGAGTTAAGGTTTTTGTTCTTCTAGAGGGTCCATAGAGTTACTTGCACGACTATTGAATATAATTAACTTTAGAAAATTCCAACTCTTGAAAATTTCAGTGGGGTGTCTTGACGTGGTGTTTGAAGTTCGTTCGAACTGTTAAGCATAACCTAGGTTACCATAACAATGTTAAATTATACAACTACGAAACAGTCTGATTTAGTCCTATATCAAAATTTACAGCACATGCAATTTTTGACTAAGCAAACAATACCTAAAACCCCACAATCTACAGTACAATGCATAGAAAAAAATGAGGCAGAATGGAGTCAAAGTGGCCGGCCACAATAGGGTGGATCTCGGGTCAATTCCGAGCAAATGCTCTCAAATTTTTTCTATGGACTATATGCATCATATACATCACTCTGCAGTTGTTTGAAAATTTTTTACAGACCTCAAAAATTTCGACAGAGAGCAAAACTGCAGGGTTTCAGAAATTGTTTTCCGGATTTGTTTCGGTTTCGTATCACTTCAAACATCGTCTAAGTTTCTAGTTAGGCTCTGATACCATGTTGGGATTCCTCAGCAACTAGCCTAGGGTTTGCAACCATCAAGCATGCCACAACAAAAATTTAATGGGGTGCTAAGCAATCTAACTAGGAATCGAACTAGAAAACTAGGGTAACACAACATGTAATCAAACATTACATAAGAAGTGAATAAGAAATACAACCTTTGTAGATCGGTCCTTCACTTCTAAAGCTCCATGATGAAGTCCTTTCGCTGCGATCATCGATCTCCCGAACTCTAGCATGGGTTCCCTCGGAGAAATGAACAAGCTTGCATGAAATCTTCGAGGCCGAAGATGATCTACGTCGAGGAGACCTAAACTCAAGCTACCCCCTTCACCAGGTCAAGAACTTTGTGAAGAGAACACCCTTTACTACCCAAGCAAGTGTATAGGGTGATGAAATAGGAAGTGGGGCCACTTTAGATTTTAATTTCTCACTTGATTTCACCATTTTCCTTGGAGCTAGAAAGCAAGATGAAGGAGATGAAGAAGAAACTCAAAAAAAATCAAGTGAATGAAAATAAAACGAGATAAGGTTAGATTTACAACCATGGTGAGTCAGTGTCATACACTTAACCATTGTAGAGACTTAACCATACCAAGGATAAATGTTAGGTTTTAAAAACCATCTTTAGTGTAAAACAAATTGAGTGGACAAAGTCAAAGCTCACAATTTGCTTCTCCAATCTTCTAGCATGATACAATCCCACTCAAATATGAATTACTAAAGATAATTAAAACCCTAAACTTATCATGGGTATGATGTAAGTCCTACACACACAAGTTGTATATATAACCAAGCATGATGCATAATATATATCACATATATATAATTCATACACAAGTGTGAAAAAGAAATGGTCAAGTGAGCTATATTAGTCAATGTAAATTCATATATCAAATATATAATTATACATGAAATCAATAAATCAATACTTGATTTAATGATCCGGTCATATCATATATAACCGACTAATATCATGTGTATCTATTTATCGAATCAACACTTGATTCGATAACCCGGCTATATCTCATATACCCGGCCGATAACACAAATCGCGAGAATAGAATACGGTATCACATACTCGTATTATTCTCGGTCCCGCACATATCTCATATGTGCTCCTACTTCGTTTTGCTTGAGCCAGGAAACCTCTGTTCAGGACTCTAAAGACTCGTCAATACACCGGCAGTAGGTGATAATCATATCAAACACCCACAAGCCGCAATAGGCATGCTAAGCGTAACGGTCACCCGGGTATTGAGTGATCAGAAGATCAACAAGCAAGCCTGCTCATACTCCTGCGAATCCAATCAGTAACACTACCGTACAGTCCGGTCTCTTCGTCTGATATGTCGCATATCTCGCCTAGGGGTGGTAATCGTCAGACCCCAATAGCTTGATAAGTCATGCCTATGTAAGGTGTAACATTTCAGAAAATATAAAATATTATTTTTGGAATTTAATATTAAAATAATATATTTCCCGAAAATTGCCCGATTTGCGAATTTTGGGTTTTCGAAAAAAGGTTATAAATATATACTAATAATTGTGAAATAAATGGAAATTAAAATGATTTATTCATTTTAAAATATATTTAAAGGATTTGGCATTTTAAAAATTTTCTATATGCAGTTTCGATAAAAACCCGATTAGTGCACTGCTAATTGCGATTAAGTCAAATCCGTGTTTCTATAGTTTTCATAGTTAGTACACCATGACATGTTACATATTATTTTATTTGTGTTGTTTTATGTTATGAGTGGGCTTTTGGGTGAGAACAGAAAAGAAAAGAGAAAGGGTTAAAAAGGGTGTAATGATGACTTGAGGAGAGAGAAAAGGGGACATAATAATGATTGGAGACCATGCTTGAGAGAGAGAGAAGGGGGGTGCTGACTCATTGTGCCTCCACCATTATTTTCTTCTTCCTCCTCCTCATCTTCCTCCATCTTCTACCTCCATTGACCCATATCAAAATATTCACCAAAAATACCCATTTCTTTATAAACATGGACAAGCTCAAGGGAAGCACATTGGACCAAGAAAAATGGGATTTTGACAACTTTGGGAGCTAGGGTTTTTCTTGGGTTGCCCAAGTGAGGTATAAATTCTTCTATCTAGTTCAATTTAAGGTCTAATAGTACCTTATAGTAGTTTAGAGTCAAATTGGTATTGATTAGTAAGGTTAGAAATTTCTAGAGAAGGATTTGGGTTTGAGTGGTGTTGTGGTGATATAGTGGCTGTTAACAAGACTTGAGTGATGTTTTTACTGACCTAGAACAGAGAATAGAACCCCTAAACTTGAGCCACCCCCTCCATGTTCTGGCCGCAAATTTAATCTATCTGGCCTCAATTTGCGGCCAGGGTGGGACCAATTGTGTTCGTATTTGTTCTGTGGCTTTATCTCCAGTAAACTAGACCCCTCCTGTATGCAAAATTGACCAATTTGGCCTAGGGTAAAATCTGGGACCATTTCCTTGTGTTGCTGTTTTGATTCGGGGTGTTGTTTTGCGTATTTTGAATTCTGGATCTTAGGATTTTGGTTTTAACTCGATGGTTTGACGTTTGTACGACGATATCGAGAGTTGTTAGGTGGTTTTGAAGGCGTAGTCCGTAGGTTCGAAGCTATAGGCTTTTAGCGTGTCGTTTTGGTTTTGAATTGGATTTTAATGCGATACGATACGTTATGATGTGTAGGTACCTCACGTGGACTTCGAGACGACGAGGATGAGCGTGGCGTCATCGAATCTAGAAATCGAAGATCAAGGTGAGTAGATTATATCTACGGAGGAAGTCGGGTGGATGGCGTATAGCACCCACGCAAAGTCGTAAGAAATAATTTGATGTGATATAGATATACATTTTTTATGTTATTGAGAGATTTGAACACTTAGCAGGAAAAGCTCTAGGAGATTATGGGTTAGTGTTAGCGAGAAGTGAAGAAAGCACTTTAGTTGATTTCTTAGGCGCGAAACCCTAAGTAAAGATTTGCATACACGCACATACACACACTTGCATACATTTACTTCCTTGTGCGTATTGGGGATATATATATATATATATATATATATATATATTCATATTCATATGCATGGATGATGAGGATAGTATATGGTATTTGGAGATGAGTCGATGAGTTTGAGCATGGTGCCATGAGATCGGTGATGTGATTGGTTCGTATTAGGAGATACGACCTAATATTAGCGGATCTTTAGGCGATGTGTATTTGCACACACGCATTCATTTATGTTGATGATATTAGTATTATACTAGACTTAGATCGGTTGCCCCATGTTCACGATATGTGATGACAAAGATATCAGATGAGTAATGAGATAAATATGATATTTGACCGTACCCAGATTTGGGATGCCGTACGATAGATTTGTCGTATGAGATATAATTATGATGTTAGATCCGCACTCTTGGCTCGAGGATGTCATATGTGTATACTGTATCGCACGTGATACTATTGAGGAGAGATCAATGACTACTAGATATATATATAGATCGACTCAGATTTAGGTGGATTTCCTTACCCTTTTGACTGGGCTCGAGTCATACTTGTTTTCAAAAGTGGAGAATTGTGAGTATTTTAAATACCAGAACTGTATGACTCGTATTTTGGATAGGTATATTCTTCAGTGTTGCTGTTACTATATCGCTTTCTGTATATTCATGATGTTTCACTGCATTGCATGCTTATACATATGTTATATGTAATTATTATGAAATCATTCTGTCAGTACACTAGCACCATTACCGATGATGCATATGCTCCATATACACTTACTTGCCGGTTCACACACACCATCATAGGTAATTGCCATGTTACGTACACTTTAGAGAATACTATTTCATTGACATAGCCTGCTAGCGGATAGTTGCAATATGTTATAGCTTTCATATGCTAGTTAAACTATTGCATTCATTGCATGATATTAGATGCATTCATATATTCATTGGTTATGCAGTATTATGGAGATTTATGCCGGTTTTCACTTTTATTGACATGGTGATTTGATGTTTTTGGATCCTTCTTGAGATTTTGTGGATTTGGAAACCGCTTGTGAAAGTTTTATAAACAGATGATTTATTTTAGAGAGAAAAATGTGGTTTTCCTCGATATGGTGAGTTTTGTCCACCATGATGTTTTCTCGGTTCTGAGATGGTTTTCGAGACCCGATTCGAGAAGTTGGATGAACCGTCTGCGGGTAAATGGTGGACCCGGTGAGGTACCCCGAGGCGAGAGTGATTTCATGGAGGATGATGAGCCTGGCAGGGGGCACTACCTACCGGTGATATTATTTGGACTCATCGGTTATCCGGGGATACCGGCCGGAGTCATGAGATGGATACAGGCTGATCCGTTCTACCGGAGCCCGCGGGCCGATCCCGCAGATGATACAGATGCCTGAGATATGAGGATTTATGTTTGTGTCTGTTAGTGTATATGCCCTAGAGGCCATTACTGTATCATACTCGTATGTATATTACTTGATGGAAGCTTGGGATATTCACAGTTGTACAGACAATCTTGCTCAATATAGTAGTATGCTACTTGGTTTGCCTCTGCTTTAATGTGTACATGTGTGTTTATTTATTATATCACCTATACGCATTAGTAGAGCCCTTAGGATCTTTGCTTGATTACCGGCATTGTGATGGCGATCACACTCGTGGGGGCTGGGTAATCTACAAGCACATCCTTATACACGTCCCTAGTCGTGGGAGTACCGAGATAGGGCATCGATACTCCGGAGTAGACTAGCGTATGCGCTTCTCATCCCAGCAAGGGAGACGGTCTGTCCCACAGCCGTCAGTACGTCGTACTTGAGATAGTATGTGGGTGCTCGTTGGGTTACGAGTACACTGGACAGGACTCGTCGGGAACTGATGGTTGGTATTATACCTATCGTCAGTTATCAGTTCCCAGGTGACATGAGTACAGCTTAGTCCGCTGACTTGACACTGTCACTTCGCCTCGAGTGTGTTCCCACTGTTCTTTGATTGCTACCCTACCACGGCTCTACTGAGTCGTGCAAACAGGTAGTAGTTGGGAGCAGTCCCGAAGCACTTGGAGGCAGTGATGGTTAGACAGGATTCGTCTCTCTCGGTATTGGGGGTTGACATCGCGCTGTGTCTAGGAGAGCCATTACACGAGTAGTCCCTGGCCAGGGCAAGCGAGATATACTGGTAGGTTTCCAGTGTAATCTCAGGGTGTATTGGGCTTCACTCCGACACGACTTGTACCGCTATTAGGGGACTGACGTTTACCGCCCCCCTAGGCCCGCCATGCGATGTATCAGACGAACAGACCGGACTGTATGGAGAATGTCACATTCAGACTCAGTAGGAGTTCAGATGGGGTTTCACCTCGTCAGCCTTCTTGTCGGCATCTACCTGGGGACCGTTACGCACAGCTAGTGCCACTTGCGGTCTGTGGTTAAACCCACTGCCAGCGTAGTGTCGAGTCTTTAGAGTCCCACACAGAGTGTATTCGCCTCTGGGCAAAACAGAGTAGAGGTCCCATGGTTTTGCGACAGGGTTCGTTCTCATCCGCGCACTTGTGCACGTTTGGAGTCCGGACGGATTATACTGGCAGGCTCTGGTTTGAGCCAGATACTGGTATATACATTTGGGGTTGCTTTTATATCTTGGTATTCTTGTTCCTCGGAACGAGAATGCAGGTGTGTATGCACAGTTGCTTGAGGCGGAGGATGAGGTATTTCATTAGGGTTTCGGAACGGGTGCGTATGCACAGTTGACAGTTATCATTTTCCAAACCCTAATGGATTTATGAATTATCTATTAATAATAGTAATTAAATGAGAATTATGTTATGGTTAATTTTGTTGACTTGTTGACCATGGTTGACTTGTTGACCATGGTTGAATGTTGACCACCATCATGCTTTAAAAAGTCCTCCTTGATTCATGCTTACATTTCTTTAAATGAAGCATGGTAGTGGTCATTCCAAATTGCCATCAACTATTCTCATTTTGAATTATTATCATTTAGATAATTCTTTTTCTTTTTGATATGGTTGCAAAAAGAAAAAGAGAGCTCATTTCTTTCATATCCATTCTCTCTCCTCTCTTCATCTTCTTCTTCCTCTAGCTCAAGGTGATTCCTTCTCATGTGTTGAGATTCCTTCACCTTGAAAAGAAAACAACCCCTAAACACTCTCTACTCTCTCTAGGGTTCAAGGTTTAGCAAGCCGGAAACCCTAGTTCACTCAAAGATCGAGGAAGAGCCCAAAGGTCGAACCTTCGAGGTGGATCCATCTTCGACGGAAAAAGGCGACGAAAAGAGAACCATTCAAGCTACTACAAAGAACAAGAAAGAAGAACAACAACAAGAAGAGAAGGAGTTCAAGTTTAGGTATAACCATCATCATAGTAGCTAACTCTCTTTAGCAAGTATGCTAGTTTAGTTTAGCAAAGATCCGGCTTTTACGGTCCATGTTACAAAGTTTAGAAAAAATTTTGATTTACCGTTTCCGCAACCCCGAAAGTACCGGGAGAGGTAACGTGGACCTAACAGTGGTATCAGAGCCTAACTAAACTTAAACTAGCTTGGTAGTGAAGTGTAACGAAGTTCGGAACCGGAAAAATCCAAAAACCAAACTTTTACAAAAACTGAGTTTCTGTTGAAATTTTTTTGGCTCAAAATGAAAAACTTTATACTTGTAAATTCGGCTCAGGGTTTTGTGTGAACACCCAAGAAAAACGATACAGTAATTCGTCCAAACCGCCGCCCTTCCGCCGCGTGATCTAGCCATCCGCCGCGGAAACGCCGCGCTTTGTCGTTTTCTGTGCATCGTTTTTCGTGCAGTGTGTGTCTGTGTTGGTTTTGGGATTTTTGAAATATATTATATGTGCCCAGATTTTGCAGAAAAGAAATTTCCTTTTGGGGTCCTATAATTCCGTATTTTTCCCGAACTTCACTACACTTTGACTATGATGGTTATATCTGTGATGTTTGCATGTATTGAACGTCGGCTAATCGCTATAAGACGATTAGTCAGGGTTATACATGATCTGTGTTTGATATTGGAATGTGTATATAAATATGTTGGATTGTCGCGGGTGAATAGCCGGGGGTTGTGAGACGAGGGTTTTCTTTTCTTGCAATTCATGTAAATTTGTAAATTGATGTAATAATTATTTGTATGGCCGCACAACCGGGAAGGGGTTGTAGCCGTCATTGTATAATTTCTTTTTACTGTTTTTGCTCCTAGGATAGACCCATGGAGGGGTGCACAAACTACCGGGTATGCCGAAGTGTCGAGTGGCCTACTCATAGAGATGAGGGAGGTTGCTACGCTTCGGGTACTTGGCGGGTAGTTTGCCGCACCCGTAGGGGTCTAGGGTGGGGTTTTGGCTATTCACCGCGACCGTGTTATCTGTTTTTGTTACAGGCTCGTACAAATTACAGATTGCTAGTATATCCAATGTATTTATCTGTGATCTGAAATGTTTATCATTGCAGTATATCTATATATGATATTATTTAGGCGTTGCTTATGTTTTACAGACGCGCTAGCCCAGCCCCCGCTCTGTCGTTAGTTAAGTAACCTAACGGGTAATGACGGGGCCCCGTGGCGAATGCGAATGGCATAAGCGTACGTCATATTTTGGTTGTTTTCTGCAATGGTAGGATTAAATGATGGGACGCATTAAAAGAACTAATGCAAGAATATCACGCATTAAAAGAACTAATGCAAGAAAATAAACCTAAAAGACGTTGTTGGAACAAGTTTTTCAAAAAGCTGTTATTACAAGGACGTTCATTTTTGTTTTGCATCGCGGTATTCGGTTATGAATACCCAGCACCTCAGTCGACGAGGCAAGGGCCGAGATCCCTTCACCGGGAGTGACCCCTTGGACAAAAGTTTGCGTCAGGGTAATAACTTCACTATAGTCGATTATCCTTGCTTTGCATCGAGATATTTATTTTGTAATATCCTGCACCTCATTCGACGAGGAAAGAGCCGAGATCCCTTCACAGGGAGTGACCTCTTTAGCAAAAAGTTTTTCGCCACTATATTTTCAAAAAGGTGTATCACGTTCCTTCAACGACATCAAGTTCATTACGTTAACGGGTTTTTCGCCAAAAACCCAGCCGTAGCCCTCCGTCATTTCCTACAAGTACTACTCAGTATTCGAGCTACGTATTTTGGCATTGTCAAGACGTAGTGATCGGTAGCTAAGTATTGCTTGTTTGCAACCTTGTTTTTCAGATTATTTAGGACAGTCGCATAGCTATGTTGGCATTGTCAAGAGTTGTACGGGTGGGTCTAAGTTAATCAAGATAATGACGGGCCGAACTTGACTAACAGTTCATGATATGTTGGCATTGTCAAGGTCATGAATCGTTAGGGGCAAAAACCGCATCGGGAGTTTCAAAAGAACTGAAACTTGCAGATTTAGCATACCTTCTGGAGTGTGGTGACTAGAGTGGATTCCATCTAGGTTATCACATAATGACAGTTGGATCCCGATCCCACTGATGAGTTGGTTTACTCTCGGGAGATTATTTCACTTAACGATCAATGCTATAAACCTAATAGGTGTCTAGAAAAGTGTTAGCGGGGTTACGCCCCCAGGGAAAAGAGGTTCTTTAATTAAGGAACTTCGCGAAAGCGTTGGAAAACCTCCCTCGAAGTACCGACACTAGCCTGGCTGAAAGGTTAAGCAAGTATTGTGACGTGAATTAAAACCCGGCTAGTTCTTCTTTTAAAAGGTTTTAAGAAGGATTTGAGGAAACAGTGGGAGACACCCTGGTTAGATAAATTAATAAACCAATCTAATCTTGCACGAGCATACGCTGAGTGTTTCTTCTCTCTCTCTCCAGGCAGCAACCTTTTCACGCCCTAATCAAGATAATAAAATGTATCGCTTGACCGATCCGAATTCTTATTCGGGACTGGGGATAGTTGGTTCAGCTCTAACTTGTGACAACAGTCATGAGTATGAGAATGGGAAAGGGGATTGTATGGATTTCCAGGATACCCAGTCGAAGAAGAAGCATGGTTTTGCATCTACTTCAGGTGTTCTTGTAATTGAGAACTGTTTTACGGTCAGCCCTACCTCCTGGGTACTTGATACCGGATCAGGATCTCATATCTGTAATTTATTGCAAGGACTGAGAAAAAGTAGGAAAGTTGCACCGGGTGATATGTCGCTCAGAGTAGCGAACGGAGCACAAGTTAATGCGGCAGCCGTCGGTGAATATCACATAGTATTGCCAAATGGCAAGACTATGATTTTGAACGATTGCTACTATGTACCCTCCATGGTTTGCAACATCATATCAGTTTCTTTACTCGATAAAGATAGATATAAGTTTGTTCTTGAAAAGAATATCATGAACATTTACCTTGATAAGGTACTGGTTGCAGAGGGTACACTGTTTAATGGTATCTACGTTCTAAATCAGAATACAGTTCTCAATATACAAAACACACGCAAGAGGAAGAATTCAGATCCGAATGAATCATACTTGTGGCATTGTAGACTTGGTCATATCGGAGAGAAAAGACTGAGTAAGTTGCATAAAGATGGACTCTTGAATGCGTTCGAGTTTTCATCTTATGAAACTTGTCAGTCTTGTCTTAAAGGGAAGATGACCAAATCTCCGTTCACCGGACATGGAGAAAGAGCAAGAGAGCTCTTGGGACTCATACACAGTGATGTGTGTGGTCCGATGTCTATACTTGCAAGGGGTGGGTTCTCGTACTTCATCACATTCACTGACGATCTCTCTAGGTTCGGATATGTGTATCTGATGAAACACAAATCTGAAACTTTGGAGAAATTCAAGGAATTCAGAAACGAAGTAGAGAACCAGACAGGCAAAAGTATCAAGATCCTCCGGTCTGATAGAGGAGGGGAGTACTTAAGCACGGAATTCCGAGATTACTTAAAAGAGAATGGTATTCTCTCTCAGCTCACTCCTCCTTATACACCACAGCACAACGGTGTATCGGAGAGAAGGAATCGTACCCTATTGGATATGGTTCGATCCATGATGAGTGATGCTGAGTTACCTCTTTCATTCTGGGGACTTGCGCTAGATACAGCGGCATACTTACTGAATCAGGTTCCGTCTAAATCCGTGCCTAAGACTCCATATGAAATATGGAGTGGAAAGAAACCATATCTAGAACGGATTAAGATATGGGGCTGTCCGGCCTATGTAAAAGTACAAAAACCAGACAAGCTTGAGGCACGGTCAGTTTTATGTAAATTTGTGGGATATCCTAGAAATTCTCTGGGATATCTGTTCTACCACACTGAGGAACAGAAGGTGTTCGTTGCTCTCCGCGCCACCTTTTTAGAGTGGCAATTTCTTGCAAAAGAAATAAGTGGGAGCACGGTAGAACTGGATGAAATATCTGATCCACAAACTCAAACTGAGGATTTAGCAGAACCAGAAAATTCAGTGACCCCAAACGAACCTCAGCCACTCCGCAGATCTGGTAGGATTTCTCATCCGCCCGAGAGATACTACGGTTTTCTCATAGACGGGGATCGAGAGGATTGCATCTTGGAAGAAGATGACCCTACCAGTTTCAGGCAGGCCATTATCAGTAGGGACTCTGATAAGTGGCAGGAAGCAATGCAATCTGAAATGGAGTCCATGTACGCCAATAAAGTGTGGACCATAGATATTGCTCCACCTGGGGTAAAACCCGTTGGATGCAAATGGATCTACAAAAGGAAACTTGGTGTAGATGGGCAGGTGGAAACCTATAAAGCTAGACTCGTTGCAAAAGGTTTTCGTCAAAGACCTGGTTTGGACTATGATGAGACTTTTTCTCCGGTGGCTATGCTCAAATCCATTCGGATCTTACTTGCCATTGCTGCCTTCCATGACTATGAAATCTGGCAGATGGATGTTAAGACGGCTTTCCTAAACGGTAGTTTGGAAGAGTGCGTTTACATGGATCAACCAGAAGGTTTCGTAGACAGTGGGAGCAGCGGAAGGGTGTGCAAGTTGCTTAAATCCATTTATGGATTAAAGCAGGCATCGCGAAGCTGGAACATCTGTTTTGATGAGGCAATCAAGGAATTTGATTTCATCAAGAACGAAGATGAACCCTGTGTATATAAGAAGATTGTAGGACGAACTGTCGTATTCCTAGTCTTGTACGTGGACGACATTCTTTTGATAGGAAATGACATTCCTATGCTACAATCGGTCAAGCTGTTTTTGTCACAAAGGTTCTCCATGAAGGACCTGGGTGATGCCTCGTACATTCTGGGGATCAAGATCTATAGAGATAGATCCAAGAGACTATTGGGACTTTCGCAGTCCAGGTACATAGAGACCGTACTAAAGAGATTTAGTATGGAGGATTCCAAGCGCGGTAACATACCCGCATTGCACGGAATTACCCTCTCCAAGAAGATGTCTCCTAAGACTGACGAGGAGAGGGTTCGCATGAGCACTATACCCTACGCTTCGGCGGTAGGATCTATAATGTATGCGATGCTATGTACAAGACCAGATGTAGCTTACGCGTTGAGCACGGTAAGCCGGTATCAGTCAGACCCAGGGGAGGACCACTGGACAGCAGTGAAGAACATTCTCAAGTACCTGAGAAGGACTAAGGAGATGTTCCTGGTTTACGGTAATGGAGACCTCAGGGTCGAGTCCTTTACCGATTCAAGCTTCCAGAGTGACAAAGATGACAGCAAGTCTGTCTCGGGTTTTGTGTTTACCCTCAACGGAGGGGCGGTATGTTGGAGGAGTTCCAAGCAGGATACCGTCGCAGACTCGACGATGGAGGCTGAATACATTGCTGCAAGCGATGCCGCAAAAGAGGCGGTCTGGATTAAGAAGTTCATTAGTGAACTTCAGGTGGTTCCGTCCATTGTTGACCCAATACCTTTGTATTGCGATAACAATAGGGCTATAGCTTTAGCGAAGGAACCAAGGTCCCATCAGAAATCCAGGCACATCTTAAGGCGGTATCACCTGATCAGGGAGATCATTGATCGACAGGAGATCGAGGTGCGGAGAGTGGACACAAAGGACAACACTGCGGACCCATTCACGAAGGCTTTACCCCAGACTCAGTTCGAGCGGCTGATCGAGATGATAGGTCTTCGATACGCCAGTACATGGCCTTAGTGCAAGTGGGAGATTGTTAGTGTATATGCCCTAGAGGCCATTACTGTATCATACTAGTATGTATATTACTTGATGGAAGCTTGGGATATTCACAGTTGTACAGACAATCTTGCTCAATATAGTAGTATGCTACTTGGTTTGCCTCTGCTTTAATGTGTACATGTGTGTTTATTTATTATATCACCTATACGCATTAGTAGAGCCCTTAGGATCTTTGCTTGATTACCGGCATTGTGATGGCGATCACACTCGTGGGGGCTGGGTAATCTACAAGCACATCCTTATACGCGTCCCTAGTCGTGGGAGTACCGAGATAGGGCATCGATACTCCGGAGTAGACTAGCGTATGCGCTTCTCATCCCAGCAAGGGAGACGGTCTGTCCCACAGCCGTCAGTACGTCGTACTTGAGATAGTATGCGGGTGCTCGTTGGGTTACGAGTACACTGGACAGGACTCGTCGGGAACTGATGGTTGGTATTATACCTATCGTCAGTTATCAGTTCCCAGGTGACATGAGTACAGCTTAGTCCGCTGACTTGACACTGTCACTTCGCCTCGAGTGTGTTCCCACTGTTCTTTGATTGCTACCCTACCACGGCTCTACTGAGTCGTGCAAACAGGTAGTAGTTGGGAGCAGTCCCGAAGCACTTGGAGGCAGTGACGGTTAGACAGGATTCGTCTCTCCCGGTATTGGGGGTTGACATCGCACTGTGTCTAGGAGAGCCATTACACGAGTAGTCCCTGGCCAGGGCAAGCGAGATATACTGGTAGGTTTCCAGTGTTATCTCAGGGTGTATTGGGCTTCACTCCGACACGACTTGTACCGCTATTAGGGGACTGACGTTTACCGCCCCCCTAGGCCCGCCATGCGATGTATCAGACAAACAGACCGGACTGTATGGAGAATGTCACATTCAGACTCAGTAGGAGTTCAGATGGGGTTTCACCTCGTCAGCCTTCTTGTCGGCATCTACCTGGGGACCGTTACGCACAGCTAGTGCCGCTTGCGGTCTGTGGTTAAACCCACTGCCAGCGTAGTGTCGAGTCTTTAGAGTCCCACACAGAGGGTATTCGCCTCTGGGCAAAACAGAGTAGAGGTCGCATGGTTTTGCGACAGGGTTCGTTCTCATCCGCGCACTTGTGCACGTTTGGAGTCCGGACGGATTATACTGGCAGGCTCTGGTTTGAGCCAGATACTGGTATATACATTTGGGGTTGCTTTTATATCTTGGTATTCTTGTTCCTCGGAACGAGAATGCAGGTGTGTATGCACAGTTGCTTGAGGCGGAGGATGAGGTATTTCATTAGGGTTTCGGAACGGGTGCGTATGCACAGTTGACAGTTATCATTTTCCAAATCCTAATGGATTTATGAATTATCTATTAATAATAGTAATTAAATGAGAATTATGTTATGGTTAATTTTGTTGACTTGTTGACCATGGTTGACTTGTTGACCATGGTTGAATGTTGACCACCATCATGCTTTAAAAAGTCCTCCTTGATTCATGCTTACATTTCTTTAAATGAAGCATGGTAGTGGTCAATCCAAATTGCCATCAACTATTCTCATTTTGAATTATTATCATTTAGATAATTCTTTTTCTTTTTGATATGGTTGCAAAAAGAAAAAGAGAGCTCATTTCTTTCATATCCATTCTCTCTCCTCTCTTCATCTTCTTCTTCCTCTAGCTCAAGGTGATTCCTTCTCATGTGTTGAGATTCCTTCACCTTGAAAAGAAAACAACCCCTAAACACTCTCTACTCTCTCTAGGGTTCAAGGTTTAGCAAGCCGGAAACCCTAGTTCACTCAAAGATCGAGGAAGAGCCCAAAGGTCGAACCTTCGAGGTGGATCCATCTTCGACGGAAAAAGGCGACGAGAAGAGAACCATTCAAGCTACTACAAAGAACAAGAAAGAAGAACAACAACAAGAAGAGAAGGAGTTCAAGTTTAGGTATAACCATCATCATAGTAGCTAACTCTCTTTAGCAAGTATGCTAGTTTAGTTTAGCAAAGATCCGGCTTTTACGGTCCATGTTACAAAGTTTAGAAAAAATTTTGATTTACCGTTTCCGCAACCCCGAAAGTACCGGGAGAGGTAACGTGGACCTAACAGTGTCGATGCTGGACACAGATTCTATCTTGATTTTGTTGATGATATCTCGATTTATATACATACAGAAATATCATTAAATAAAGAAAAACAGTTCTTCGATTCGTGATGTACTCTGTTATCATTATATGTATTTGCACATCATTCTAGTGACACATTGTTACCTGACATTTGTACATCATTTTAGTGACATGTTGTTACCAGAAGCACTGACACGAGTACTTGGTATTACACTTAAGGATAGATGTTTACCCTTACCTTTATATTGCTCCAGGCCATATTATTATTTAAGGATATTACTGATCGTATGACCTAGGATTGCGTTATACATGCGATTTCTGCTTGTAGATGTTTTCTACTCACGAGTTGGCAACTCACCCCTGTTGTGCTACAGTTCCTTGCAGGTTTTGCCGTACAGGTTTCGTTGCGGCCTGCTGGCGCACTGTTCATTCTGGGTGATTGCCTTGGTAGGTGGTTTCATTTGCTTCATGACCACTCTTGTATTTTAAATTTATATTCAGTTGTATCTAATAAACTCCATCAACCAGACCTGTATATTTGATAGAACTAGAAGACCAATGTTTATTCTTTCGACCTTAGAGTCGCGCTCGTATTATTATGGTTTTCTGGTGGATATGGGCTTCCTTTTGAGTTTTGATTCTCGCCCTTCGGCGTTGTATATTATATTGCTTGCGTGGTTTTGTCCGCCCTTTTGGCGAAGAGCTAGCTCCCGCTTGGGGACGCCTTATTCATTATATATGCTTTATCAGGTTTTGTACCCGTTTGGGGTCAGTTTTTACAAAGGAAACTCTGCCGAAATTTTCAGAAAAGACTTGAGATTTTAAAAATGCATACTTCGGCTTATGTTGTTAAACTGCTGTCTTTATATTGGTTTTCCCTTCACTCTACTGCTTCATTAGTTTTGATTCTGGGTTTTGGCTTACTTAGATTACGTACGCCTCGAGACGTTTAGTAATTTAGGTGCCTGTCATGTTCCGTACTTTTCGGGTCGTGACGTAAGGTCCATAACGGTTGAGAAACTACTGATAATACTTACCAGTAAATCTCAACAACCCTGACCAGGTGTAACACTTTGAAATTTCGTTAGAATGTTTTTCGTGATAATTAGTAATTGTGCGTGTTATTATATATGTGTACATAGGATTATTAGTTATTTTAGTCGGGTTTACCCTAATTGGAAAATTTCCGTTTGTAATGTACACTTGCATACTTAGCCAATTTTGTGACTTAGGACTTTTAGAGTAGCATGTTAACCATTCTTGTGTTGCATGGTTGTATTTAATCCCCCACCCATTTTAAAACAAGTCAAATCCCTTTTAAAATTCCAAAATTTCAATTAAACAATGAAGGCATGGTGTTAGGTAGAAAATTGACTTTTTGACCCCCCCCCATTTTCCTTCTCTTCTCTCTCTCTTTCCCCATCTCAGAATTTCTGGAAATTTCCAGCAGAAAAACCCTAGCTTTTCTTATCTTTTCCTCTCCTTTTCACTTCTCTTTGATCTCCATACAAATCCTACACAAAAACCACTCATTTTCATCACAAAACCATGGAAAAGTGAGCTTTTTGAGGTGTTTGGAGGCAAATCTGCACACTTGATGCAAGGGCTGGAATTTTTGGTGTTTTATAAGGTCTTTTGAAGGTATTAACTCATGTTAGCACTCCTTTTCCATAAATTTATAGTATTCTTTAGCAAAAATCTCATTTTTGTGCATTTTGAGTGATATTAAAGGATATTTGTGATGCTTATGTTAGATTGGGGTTTTGTTGGCTTGGTTAACTCTATTTTGTGCTATTAGAGCTATTTAGGCCGGGTTTTGGGTTCAGTTTGCACAGAAATACCATAAAGTTTCATTTTAGTGCAAAAGTGTGGTTTTTAACTAGAAATAAGGCTCTGTAGGATCTATTACTACCCAAGATGTTTCAGAGTGAAATTGGAATTACTGTAGCATACACAGGGGGTATAGAGTGCACACACAAAACCTGGGAGTCCCTCCCGTACCCAGGCCGCCGAAATAAGCATTCTGGCCGCAATTTGCGGCCAGATGGGGGTGTTTTGGGTTGGAGTTTGGGCCACTGGAGTCTGCTTCTATGGGTAGTATTTTGGCATATATATATTTGTAATATCTGTTATGTATCAAAATCTGGATTAGAATACCCTATTTTCCGTATTTTTAAACTTTACCGACACGCGTGATACGTGTGTGTGGGTTTGGGGTTTCTGCGTATCGCGACCCGTCGGAGTGACTTCGAGCGCGTAATCACACGTTTTAGCGTATCGCGCACACGCGCGCTTGGTTTGCGACATGGGTTTCTAGTTGACCTTAAATGTCGTGTTTGTATGATTTTGAGCTTATGCGTGATATTCTGTGGAATTCTAAGTTCGCAGGCGAGTGTGACGGACGCCGCGAAGAAGGGGAAACAAGTCATCGGCTATACCTAGCGAGAGACTACGGTGAGTAGATTTAACATCTATGGGGATATCACTCGCATGGCGTTCTACGTCAGGGCTGATAGGATCTTATAGCTACAGTTCCATACATCGACTGTTCATGGCTACTATTTAGTGCATACCACATTTCCTGATATATGTATATAAACTAGAATTGATAGAACACCGCACCATTACTAACGGTTCATGTTGCACGAGCACTATCCTGCATGCCACACACACACCGTTAGTAATTGCCATGACACTCACACTGTAGAATTTCCATGATATTCATACTTGATGCATATATCACATCGGATCATTATGTTGTAGCTCATCTTTATGTGACTTGACATGATATTCATACTTGATGCATATATCACATCGGATCATTATTTTGTAGCTCATCTTTATGTGACTTGACATGATATTCATACTTGATGCACATATCACATCACATTGACATGCATATTGGTTTGGATTACATGTGATTTCTGGATTTGGGAACCGTGGCTACTTCAAATATGTAATCATTTATAAACCCGGTTCCCTTGATATGATATTTCGGTGCATCTACCCTATGTTTTCTCGGTGCTAGAGTGAGATATATATGAGATAGAGGGGGGCTGACCCGGACTGACGGATGCCCGATATATATGAGATAGAGGGGGCTGACCCGGACTGACGGATGCCCGATATATATGAGAGAGAGGGCTGACCCGGACTGATGGATGCCCGATAGACATATGAGAGAGGGGGCTGACCCGGACTGACGGATGCCCGATATAGGAAGATTTGCGTGTCGATGCTAGACACGAGTATTTATGATATTTCGGTGCCGATGTTGGGCATCATGATTCTTAGTGATGTACAGGATTTGAGGGCCGATGGGAGTGCCGGTGTCTGGGTTGTTGGGATTTCGGGTGCATTGATGGACACCGATTACATGTTCCACATTGACATTCCGTGTAGATGTTATACTTCCCATGCTCAGCATTCATTATTGTATCTCATCCTTGTTAGTGTATATGCCCTAGAGGCCATTACTGTAGCATACTAGTTTGTATATTACTTAATGGAAGCTTGGGATATTCACCTTGTATATACAATCTTGCTCAAAATAGTAGTATGCTACTTGGTTTGTTTCTACTTCAATGTGTACATGTGTTTATTTTATTATATCACCTATACGCATTAATGGAGCCCTTAGGATCTTTGCTTGATTACCAGCGTTGTGATGGCAGTCACACTAGTAGGGCTGGGTAATCTATAAGCACATCCTTATGCAGGTCCCTAGTCGCAGGACTATCGAGAGAGGGCATCGATACTCCGGAGTAGACTAGCGCATGCGCTTCTCATCCCAGTCTGGGAGACAGTCTGTCCCACAGCCGTCAGTACGTCGTACTGGAGAGAGTATGCGGGTGCTCGTTGGGTTACGAGTACACTGGACAGGACTCGTCGGGAACTGACCGGTTGGTATTATACCTATCGTCAGTTATCAGTTCCCAGGTGACATGAGTATAGCTTAGTCCGCTGACTTGATACTGTCACTTCGCCTCGAGTGTGTTCCCACTGTACTTTGATTACTACTCTACCACGGCTCAAAGGAGTCGTGCAAACAGGTAGTAGTTGGATGCAGTCCCGAAGCACTTGGAGGCAGTGACGGTTAGACAGGATTCGTCTCTCCCGGTATTGGGGGTTGACATCGCGCTGTGTCTAGGAGAGCCATTACACGAGTAGTCCCTGGCCAGGGCAAGCGAGATATACTGGTAGGCTTCCAGTGTTATCTCAGGGTGTATTGGGCTTCACTCCGACACGACTTGTACTGCTATTAGGGGACTGACGTTTACCGCCCCTAGGCCCGCCATGCGATGTATCAGACGAACAGACCGGACTGTACGGAGATTGTCACATTCAGACTCAGTAGGAGTTCAGATGGGTTTCACCTCGTCAGTCTTCTTGTCGGAATCTACCTGGGGACCGTTACGCACAGCTAGTGCCGCTTGCGGTCTGTGGTTAAACCCACTGCCAGTGTAGTGTCGAGTCTTTAGAGTCCCACACAGAAAGCTATTCGCCTTTTGGCAAAAGAGTAGAGGTCGCATGGTTTTGCGACAGGGTCCGGTCACATCCGTGCACTTGTGCACGTACAGTGTCCGGACAGTTTACACTAGCGGGCTTTGGTTTAAGCCAGATCCTAGTGTACGTATTGGGATTGGTTTTATCCAGTTTGTATTCGTGTTCCTCGGAACGCGAATGCGGGTGTGTATGCACAGTTGACGGAGAGACAGAGGATTCTCATTAGGATTGTTGACCGTTGACTGTTGACTATTGAATTTTTGCTCAACCCTAATGAGAATATGATATGTAATTAACAATAATATTAATTAAGTATTTTGGTGACATGGTTGTTGAGGGGTTGACTTTGTTGACTTGTTGACTTTGTTGACCGGTTGACTAGGTTGGACTAGTTGACCATCATGATGACAATGGCTATCATTTCATGGCAAAGACTTTTTACTTGCTTGTTCTCTTGTGCAATATGAGTGCATGAAATGATATAGCCATTTTGACTTAAACCATTTACACAATACTTGATTACTATTTTTGTGATGATGGTTTTGGATTATGAGAGCCAAGTGAGAAAAGTCTTGCTCATTCTACCATTTTCATTCTCTCTCTTGTGTTCTTGAGCTCTCATCTCCTTCCTCTTGCTCTCCCTCTCTTTAGTCTATGGTTCACTTGTCTCATGTGTTGAGAACCAAGAACCATAGAGAAAATCCCAACACATTCTCCTCTACTCACTCTAGTTCACAAGGTTTAGCAAACCGAGTGAACTAGTTTCTTCAAAGACCGAAGAAGAAGCCAAAGGTAGAAGCTTTCAGGTGGATCGATCTTCGGCGCAAGGAGACGACGGGGTGAAGCCGATCCGGACAACCATCGAGGCTTGAAGACGAAGGAGTTCAAGAAAGAAAGGTATAACCCCCTAACCGAGTAGTTAACAACTCCTAGTTAGGTTGTTAGTTAGATGTTTAACAAAGATCCGGTTTTGAGTCCATGTTATCACCTCTAGAAAATTGTTTTTCACCAAATTCCGCATGCCCGAAAGTACCGGGAGAGGTAGCATGGACTTACAGTGGTATCAGAGCCTAGTTAAACTCTATCTAACATGTTAGCATAGTAGCTAGAAATTCGATCGGAGAAAAAGTCCCGAAATAAACCCGAAATTCAAACTTTCTGTCGATTTTCAAAGTGCTGCAAAAATTATTTGAGATATACCAAAAATCGACTCAGGGTTTTTAGATGAAACTGCAAAAATTCGACCCACTGAATCGATCAACGCGCCGCGTTTCCGCGGCCGAGTTGACTCGGTCGTGGGGTTTTATTTTTGCAGTTTGTTCATAGGGGTATTTTGGGATTTTTGGAATATGTATTTTCTGCCCAGATTTTCTAGAACGAAAATTTTGTGTTTGGGGCCTGAAAATCCGTATTTTTGATCGAACTTCTAAAAGACTTAAGCTGACGGGTTTTTCTGTGATGTGATATTTGTATTGAACGTCTGCTAATCGGTATATGTCGATTAGTGGGGGTTATACAAATCTGTGATCTGTAATGTTATTGGAATGTGTATATGAATTCATTGGATTGTCGCGGGTGAATAGCCGAGGGGTTGTGAGACGAGAGTTTTCTTTTCTTTCAATTCATGTAAATTTGTAAATTGATGTAATAATTATTTGTATGGCCGCACAACCGGGTCGGGGTTGTAGCCGTCATTGTATAATTTCTTTTTACTGTTTTTGCTCCTAGGATAGACCCATGGAGGGGGTGCACAAACTACCGGGTATGCCGAAGTGCCGAGTGGCCTACTCACGGAGTTGAGGGAGGTTGCTTCGCTTCGAGTACTTGGCGGGTAGTTTGCCGCACCCGTAGGGGTCTTGGGTGGGGTATTGGCTATTCACCGCGACCGTGTAATCTGCTTTTCGTTACAGGCTCGTACGAATTGCGGATTCCTAGTATATCCAATGTGTTCATCTGTGATCTGAAATGGCTATCATTGCAATATATCTATATATGATATTATTTAGGTGATGCTTATGTTTTACAGCCGTGCTAGCCCAGCCCCCGCTCTGTCGTTAGTTAAGTAACCTAACGGGTAATGACGGGGCCCCGTGGCGAATGCGAATGGCATAAGCGTACGTTATATTTTGGTTGTTTTCTGCAATGGTAGGATTAAATGATGGGACGCATTAAAAGAACTAATGCAAGAATATCACGCATTAAAAGAACTAATGCAAGAAAATAAACCAAGTAAAAGTCGTTGGAACACTTTCGAAAAACCACTCGGTTCTTTTCAAAACTAACTTTTAAATGCGGAGTTTGAGCCACTCCTTTTAAAAGCCATCTCGTTCCATCGATTATATCAAGTTCACTACGTTCACGGTTTCGCTAAAACCATTCGTAGCCCTCCGTCGTTTCACATGAATAGTCAATAGTATTCAAGCTATGTATGTTGGCCAAAGTCAAGGCATAGTGATTGGTAGCTATTGGGTATTCATGTGTAGCATAGACAGATGCGTTGGTTTGGGACAGTCGTACTGCCATTTTGGCCAAAGTCAAGGGTAGGTATGGGTGGATCCAAATTGACCTGGAGAATGACGGGTAGAACTTGACATGTGACTTACGATATTTTGGCCAAAGTCAAGGTCATAAGAGCATGGGGCAAAAATCCACATCGGGAGTTTCAAAAGAACTGAAACTTGCTAGTGTTGCATACCATTTGGAGTGTGATGATTCGGGTAGGATTCCTTCAGTCTCGTCACACGATGATATTTGGATCCCGATCCTACTGTGAGTATATGCTACTCCTCGGGAAATTTCTCACTAAACGATCAATGCTATAAACCTAGTAGGTGTCTAGAAAGGTGTTAGCGGGGTTACGCCGCCAGGGAAAAGAGGTTATTTAATTAAGGAACTTCGCGAAAGCGTTGGAAAACCTCCCTCGAAGTACCGACACTGGCCTGGCTGAACGGTTAAGCAAGTATTGTACGGTGAGATTGATCCTGACTAATTCTTCCTTTTTGGTTTGAGGAGGGATTCGAGAAACAGTGGGAGCCATCCTGTTTAGACAAACTAAAAACCATTCTAAACTTGCAAGAGCATCATGCTGAGTGTTTCTTCTCTCTCCTAATTGCAGTGACCAATCGACATGACTGGACTTAAGTTACTCCTAGATAAAAACATACTGACAAGACCAAACTACAAAGATTGGCTCAGGAATGTCAAGATGGCAATCACTTACGACAAGCTGGGGTATCTTCTTACCACCAAAGCTCCCCCTGTCCCAGGTCCCAAAACCAGTGTCGCGGATAAGGAAATCCGTAAGACCTGGGAACTAGATTGCACGAAGGCCAAGTGCCTCGTGCTTGCCTCTATGGACAATGAACATCAGAGGTGGCACGAGAATATGGACCTGGAATCCATATTTCTTCATACAAAAGAACTGTATGGAGAGCAATCTCGTATCGCAAGATACGAAGTGTCGAAGAAGTTATTTTCGGCAAGATTGGCCGTCAGATCATCGGTAGCGGAACACGTGCTTAAGATGATTGGCTACATTGAGGAGCTCGCGGACCTTGGGACCACGTTGGAGAATGAGCTCTATACGGACTTGATTCTCCAGTCCCTTCCTTCCACTTACGCCCAGTTTATCCTGAACTTCAACTTACAAGAAAAAGAAGTTGAACTTTCAGAACTCCTCAACATGCTGAGGAGCACAGAGGGCACCCTACAGAAAGGTAGGGAAACATCCACTTTGTTTGTAGGAGGATCTTCCTCTTCTAGGTCCAAGGCAAAAGCCAAGGAAAAGAAGAAGAAAGCCCCCGTCAAACCAAGGGGCGGTATTAGTAAAGTGGATACGAAGGGAAAGGCAAAAGCAACAAAGAAAGTGGGAAAGCTTGTGGATAAGGAAGAATGCTTCTATTGTCATAAGAAGGGACACTGGAAGAATGATTGCAGGGCTTGGAAAGCCAGAACACAGGATCTGAAGCAGGTTGCGGCTTCAGCTTCAGGTGTGTATGTTATTGAAAACTGTCTTTCAATAAACTCTACTTCCTGGGTATTGGATACCGGATCAGGATCTCATATCTGTAATTCTTTACAGGCGTTGAGAAACCGTAGGGTTTTGAAGGCAGGTGACATGACCCTCAAAGTTGCAAACGGAGCTAGCATGGATGCTAAGGCCGTGGGGGACTATCACCTGGGAATGTCAGATGGACATGTTTTGGTTTTGCGTAATTGCTTTTTTGTACCCAACGCAACTTGTAATATCATTTCTGTATCTTTGGTTTCTAAAGAAGGTTATGAATTTGCGTTTGTAAGCAATGTTGTAAACATTCACCTTAATCAAGTTCTGATTGGGTCAGGTACATTGAGCAATGGTATATACGTATTAAACCAACCACAGATTTTCAATGTCCAGAATACACACAAAAGAAAGTCTCCGGAAATCAATCAGACTTTCTTATGGCATTGTAGACTGGGTCACATCAATGAGAGAAGGTTGACGAAGTTACATACAGAAGGATATTTGAATCCGTTCGAATATCAATCGTATGCCACTTGTCAATCCTGTCTCAAAGGAAAGATGACAAAGACTCCGTTTACTGGACACGGAGTAAGGGCGAGCGAGCTCTTGGGACTCGTACACAGCGACGTGTGCGGTCCAATGTCTACACATGCGCGAAGCGGTTATTCTTACATCATTACTTTTACGTATGACTTTTCAAGGTACGGTTATGTCTTGTTAATGAATCATAAGTCCGAAGCCTTTGGAAAATTCCAGGAATATAAGAATGAAGTAGAAAAACAAACCGGCAAAAGTATCAAGATTCTAAGATCGGATCGAGGTGGAGAATACTTAAGTGCCGAGTTCCTGGACTATTTAAAAGAGAACGGAATTCTCTCTCAGCTTACTCCTCCATACACTCCGCAACATAACGGTGTATCGGAGAGACGGAACCGAACCCTATTGGATATGGTACGGTCCATGATGAGTAACGCTGAGTTACCGCGATCATTCTGACGGTATGTGCTAGAATCAGCTGCATACCTTTTGAACCGAGTTCCCACTAAGACTGTGCCTACTACACCATATGAGATGTGGTGTGGGAAGAGACCCTATCTTAATCACATTAAGACATGGGGAAGTCCAGCTTTTGTCAAAAAGCAGCATGCGGACAAGCTCGAGGCACGCTCAGTACAGTGCAAGTTCGTGGGATATCCAAAGAACTCCAAGGGATATTTCTTCTATTGCGAAGAGGAACAAAAGGTTTTTGTTTCTCGTCATGCCCACTTTCTAGAACACCAGTTCTTAGAAAAGGAAATTAGTGGGAGCGCAGTAGAACTGGAAGAGATTCCAGAACCACGAGCTATTACTGAAAGCTTAGTGGAACCAGAGGGTTCAAAAGAACAGGACATTCCTACGCCGCTCCGCAGGAGTAGTAGGCAGTCTCATCCGCCCGAGAGATACTACGGTTTCCTCATAGACGGGGATAGAGAGGATTGCATCATAGATTATGATGAGCCTACTAGCTTCCAGCAGGCCGTTCAGAGCATTGACTCAGTAATATGGCTGGATGCAATGCGGACCGAAATGGAGTCCATGTACACCAACAAGGTATGGACGTTGGACATTGCTCCAGACGGGGTAAAACCCGTAGGATGCAAGTGGATCTTCAAAAGGAAGATTGGTGTAGATGGACAGGTTGAGACCTATAAAGCTAGACTTGTTGCAAAGGGTTTTCGTCAAAAACCTGGTTTGGACTATGACGAAACCTTTTCTTCAGTGGCTATGCTGAAATCCATTCGGATCCTTCTTGCCATTGCTGCCTTCCACGATTATGAGATTTGGCAAATGGACGTAAAGACCGCTTTTCTAAATGGAAATTTAGTGGAGTGTGTCTATATGGACCAACCAGAAGGTTTCATTCAGAGTGGGAGCAGCGGAAAGGTGTGCAAGTTGCTTAAGTCCATCTATGGACTAAAGCAGGCATCGCGGAGTTGGAACATCTGTTTTGATGAGACGGTAAAGGAATTTGGCTTTATCAAAAATCCAGATGAACCATGCATCTACAGTAGATTTGTAGCGAGAACTGTAGTATTCCTCGTTTTATACGTGGATGACATTCTCTTAATAGGAAATGCCATTCTTATGCTACAATCTGTCAAGGGGTTCTTGTCACACATGTTCTCCATGAAAGACCTGGGTGATGCCTCATACATCCTGGGGATCCGGATCCATCGTGATAGATCCAAGAGGATATTAGGACTTTCACAGTCCAGGTACATCGACACCATACTGAAAAGATTCAGTATGGAAGATTCCAAGCGCGGTAACCTACCGGCTTGTCACGAGATCACCCTCTCTAAAGAGATATCTCCCAAGACTGATTTGGAGAGGGATCGCATGTCTATTATACCCTACGCTTCTGCGGTAGGCTCTATAATGTATGCGATGTTGTGTACCAGACCGGATGTAGCTTATGCACTGAGTGTGGTAAGCCGGTATCAGTCAAACCCTGGGGAGAAACACCGGATAGCGGTAAAGAACATTCTCAAGTACCTGAGAAGGACTAAGGAGATGTTCTTGGTGTATGGCGGAAAAGACCTCCAGATCGAGGCCTTTGCTGACTCCAGCTTCCAGAGTGACAAGGATGATTCCAAGTCCATGTCGGGTTTTGTCTTTACCCTCAATGGAGGGGCGGTGTGTTGGAAGAGTTCCAAACAGGAAACCGTTGCAGACTCGACGATGGAAGCGGAATACATCGCTGCATCTGATGCCGCAAAAGAAGCTGTCTTGATGAGGAAGTTCTTGAAAGAACTTCAGGTGGTTCCGTCCATTGTTGATCCAATACCTCTGTATTGCGACAACAACGGGGCTATAGCTTTAGCGAAGGAACCCAGGTCCCATCAGAGATCCAGACACATCTTGAGGCGGTATCACCTGATCAGGGAGATCGTGGATCGCCAGGAGATCGAGGTTCGGAGGGTTGCTTCAGAATATAACACTGCAGATCCATTCACCAAGGCCTTGCCCCAGACTCAGTTCGAGCGGCTGATCGAGATGATAGGTCTTCGATACGCCAGTACATGGCCTTAGTGCAAGTGGGAGATTGTTAGTGTATATGCCCTAGAGGCCATTACTGTATCATACTAGTTTGTATATTACTTAATGGAAGCTTGGGATATTCACCTTGTATATACAATCTTGATCAAAATAGTAGTATGCTACTTGGTTTGTTTCTACTTCAATGTGTACATGTGTTTATTTTATTATATCACCTATACGCATTAGTGGAGCCCTTAGGATCTTTGCTTGATTTCCAGCGTTGTGATGGCAGTCACACTAGTAGGGCTGGATAATCTATAAGCACATCCTTATGCAGGTCCCTAGTGGCAGGACTATCGAGACAGGGCATCGATACTCCGGAGTAGACCAGCGCATGCGCTTCTCATCCCAGTGTAGGAGACGGTCTGTCCCACAGCCGTCAGTACATCGTACTGGAGATAGTATGCGGGTGCTCGTTGGGTTACGAGTACACTGGACAGGACTCGTCGGGAACTGACCGGTTGGTATTATACCTATCGTCAGTTATCAGTTCCCAGGTGACATGAGTACAGCTTAGTCCGCTGACTTGACACTGTCACTTCGCCTCGAGTGTGTTCCTACTGTACTTTGATTACTACCCTACCACGGCTCAAAGGAGTCGTGCAAACAGGTAGTAGTTGGGTGCAGTCCCGAAGCACTTGGAGGCAGTGACGGTTAGACAGGATTCGTCTCTCCCGGTATTGGGGGTTGACATCGCGCTGTGTCTAGGAGAGCCATTACACGAGTAGTCCCTGGCCAGGGCAAGCGAGATATACTGGTAGGCTTCCAGTATTATCTCAGGGTGTATTGGGCTTCACTCCGACACGACTTGTACCGCTATTAGGGGACTGACGTTTACCACCCTCCTAGGCCCGCCATGCGATGTATCAGACGAACAGACCGGACTGTACGGAGATTGTCACATTCAGACTCAGTAGGAGTTCAGATGGGTTTCACCTCGTCAGTCTTCTTGTTGGCATCTACCTGGGGACCGTTACGCACAGCTAGTGCCGCTTGCGGTCTGTGGTTAAACCCACTGCCAGCGTAGTGTCGAGTCTTTAGTGTCCCACACAGAAAGCTATTCGCCTTTTGGCAAAAGAGTAGAGGTCGCATGGTTTTGCGACAGGTCGCATGGTTTTGCGACAGGGTCCGGTCACATCCGTGCACTTGTGCACGTACAGTGTCCGGACAGTTTACACTAGCGGGCTTTGGTTTAAGCCAGATCCTAGTGTACGTATTGGGATTGGTTTTATCCAGTTTGTATTCGTGTTCCTCGGAACGCGAATGCGGGTGTGTATGCACAGTTGACGGAGAGACAGAGGCAGAGAATTCTCATTAGGATTGTTGACCGTTGACTATTGACTATTGACTTTTTGCTCAACCCTAATGAGAATATGATATGTAATTAACAATAATATCAATTAAGTATTGTGGTGACATGGTTGTTGAGGGGTTGACTTTGTTGACCGGTTGACTAGGTTGGACTAGTTGACCATCATGATGACAATGGCTATCATTTCATGGCAAAGACTTTTTACTTGCTTGTTCTCTTGTGCAATATGAGTGCATGAAATGATATAGCCATTTTGACTTAAACCATTTACACAATACTTGATTACTATTTTTGTGATGATGGTTTTGGATTATGAGAGCCAAGTGAGAAAAGTCTTGCTCATTCTACCATTTTCATTCTCTCTCTTGTGTTCTTGAGCTCTCATCTCCTTCCTCTTGCTCTCCCTCTCTTTAGTCTATGGTTCACTTGTCTCATGTGTTGAGAACCAAGAACCATAGAGAAAATCCCAACACACTCTCCTCTACTCACTCTAGGTCACAAGGTTTAGCAAACCGAGTGAACTAGTTTCTTCAAAGACCGAAGAAGAAGCCAAAGGTAGAAGCTTTCAAGTGGATCGATCTTCAGCGCAAGGAGACGACGGGGTGAAGCCGATCCGGACAACCATCGAGGCTTGAAGACGAAGGAGTTCAAGAAAGAAAGGTATAACCCCCTAACCGAGTAGTTAACAACTCCTAGTTAGGTTGTTAGTTAGATGTTTAACAAAGATCCGGTTTTGAGTCCATGTTACCACCTCTAGAAAATTGTTTTTCACCAAATTCCGCATGCCCGAAAGTACCGGGAGAGGTAGCATAGACTTACAGTCCTGTAGTTATATTACCTGATAGAGCACTTGCATGATTATTGCACATACTGCTTATCACACATTGATATATCTGTTGGCATATGATAGAGTAGCGCAGTACGTGCATGCTCGCGATTACCTTTATATGTTATCTCTATTCACGAGTTGGCAACTCACCCCCGTTGTGCCACAGTGTTTGCAGGTTACCCTTCGGAGTAGTCGCGGCAGGCTGCGTTTTGCATCTTTTGACACAGGTACCCCCATAGTTGGTGTACTAGCTCTTTTGCTGATAGGTGGGTTTTGTGCGGTATCTGTTTATTTTTCAGTTATGTATATTGTTGTATCTAGTATTCTCCATCTACCATGTATGTATTTGACTTAGAGACAGTGTGAGGACGATGATGTATATTATTTGTATTCTGGTGTCGAGCTTGTTGTGAGCCGACTGTACCTTGCAGTTTATTCTATCTGTGATGTTCCCATTTGTGGATCTTGATCTTCGCGACAGCGTCGTATATTGCTATCTTGGTGATTATTTACTTAAGAATTCTTATCACTTTAATAAATACTTCCATTTAAAACTTAAAACACTCTATACTTTTACTGATTTGGTTTCTGGGTTTTCGGTTCACTTAGTTGCGTTACGCCTGTAGACGTTATGTGGTTAAGTGTCGGTCACGGGCCAAACTTCGGGTCGTGACAAAGTTGGTATCAGAGCGAGGTTTTACCTTTCGGAGTGTAGGATGACCTGGTATGATGGAGTAGGTAGCTGAAACAGAGTGGCGTAGAGTGTGTATGTTCCGCGGCGTACTCACGACACGGTACTCCGCCAAAGCGACCTTATGACTTGTTGATTTAAATTCCTTCTTGAGTATATACATTCTTGCGATTCAATTTCCGTATCCTTATCGAATCCTATTGTTCCTTTCAGCCATTATGCCGCCAAGGACTACGAGGGCGCAGAGAACGGCCGTGAGAGCCGAGATTCGAGTTGACTCGTCCGAGACGAGAACTGATCCGGATAGTATACCGGTTGTGCCCGAGCAGGCTGTTCCTTCCGTGACAGATCAGATTGCTATGTTAGGGGCTGGTGTGCAGGAGATGCGCCAGACGATGGGATCCAGTATGCAGGAGATGCGCCAGATGATGGGATCTCTAGTTGAGACACTTCGAGCGCAGCGACCAGAGGTAGTTCCACCCGTTGCAGAGACTGCGGTGGTACCCACAGTACATGCAGTTGCCCCTGCAGCTACGGTGGTTATTACAGTATCGTTGTCAGAGTTTATGAGGCTGAAGCCTCCGGTCTTCACAGGCACCGATGCGGCCGAGGACCCACAGTCTTTCATTGATAGGATGGCGCGGATATGTCGTTCAGTTAGATGCGCAGATGCGAGATGGGTTGAGTTCGCGAGCTTTCGCCTGGAAGGTCTCGCGCAGAAATGGTGTGAATCGGTCGAGAAGGGTAGAGCAGCACGTCTTCCTCCTCTGACCTGGACAGAGTTCGTGGCGCTATTCCTTGCCCGTTTTCTTCCACTGAGCGTCAGAGATGCTAGAGCACGCAGGTTCGAGTCCTTACGTCAGACTCCGGAAATGTCAGTGGCAGAGTATGATGTCCTGTTCACCGAGCTATCAGTGTATGCTCCGTACCTAGTGGCTACTGAGGAGTTGCGAGTCAAGAGATTTGTCCGAGGCTTGCTTACATCACTGTTTCTAGCGATCAGCGCACAGCATTACAAGACATATGCAGCAGCTGTAGACGCAGCCCTATTAGTCGAGGAGCGCCTTGCGGAGACTTCGGTAGTTCCAGAGCCGAAGAGAGTTCGTGCGGATACATCAGCGCAGAGACAGTCTTTTCGGCGCCTTGATAGACGTCTTGTAGGTAGCAGAGATTCAGGGCGAGGCAGGTTGTTTAGATCCTATCCCTAAGAGGGTCAGCGACCATCATCGGGATGTTTCCGTTGCAGGAGTTCTTATCATCGTGTACGAGATTGTCCTGAGATACCCCGGAGGGAGGCAGCAGCACCGCACGTCACACTACCACCTTCACCACCCCAGACGGCGTTGCCTATTATACCTACTGTTACTCCGCGCCAGACTCATGCGCAGAGAGGTCATGGTCGTGGAGGATTTGTTTATAGAGGACGGGGTGATCGAGGAAGAGGACAGCCGGCGGCCGGCAGGGGACAGTCAGTCGCAGGTGGAGGATAGGCGCGAGTTTTTCTTTGACGCATCAGGACGCACTGGCGTCCAATGCGGTGGTCTCAGGTATCCTTCCAGTATGTTCTGTTGGTGCACACGTGTTATTCGATCCCGGATCCACGCACTCGTACGTATCCACACACTTTGTACCGAGTTTGGGTAGAGGGTCCGGTTTGCTTGATCAGCCGCTTGTTGTGACTACTCCTGTGGGAGAGTCGTTTGTCGCTAGTCTCGTGTTCCGATCCTGTACTGTCCGTATTGGCGAGAGAGAGTTGCCGGTCGATTTGATTCTTCTTGAGATGTTGGACTTCGACGTTCTTTTGGGCATGGATTGGTTAGCCACGTGCTATGCTTCTGTTGACTGCCGCGAGAAGACAGTTAGATTTTGTTTTCCCGGCGAGCCGGTTTTTGTTGTGTTGGGGGACCGTGGTGCCACCCCTCACAGTGTGATTTCTTCTTTTCGCGCTGGACAGCTTTTGAGGAAGGGATGTCAGGGATTTCTCGCCTATGTTTGTGATACTAGAGCTACAGAGGTTCCGATGGATCAGGTTCCGGTTGTTAGGGAGTTCCCTGATGTGTTCCCTGATGAGCTTCCTGGGCTACCGCCTGAGCGTGATATTTCTTTCTGTATTGATTTGGTTCCTGGGACGGGGCCTATTTCTGTACCGCCTTATCGGATGGCCCCGGCGGAACTTAGAGAATTGAAAGGTCAGTTGGAAGATTTGCTGGATAAGGGACTCATTCGACCCAGTGTTTCTCCTTGGGGTGCTCCAGTCCTGTTTGTCAATAAGAAGGACGACAGCATGCGTTTGTGTATCGACTACCGTCAGCTGAACAGGGTGACAGTGCGGAACAGGTATCCTTTGCCACGCATCGACGATTTGTTCGACCAGCTTCAGGGGGAAGGATACTTTTCGAGGATCGATTTGCGATCAGGCTACCATCAGCTGCGGGTTCGACAGGAGGACATTCCTAGGACAGCTTTCCGCACGCGTTACGGCCATTATGAGTTTTTGGTGATGTCGTTCGGACTCACCAACGCGCCAGCAGCATTTATGGACTTGATGAACCGTATTTTCCGGCCGTATCTTGATCTGTTCATCATAGTATTCATTGACGATATCTTGGTGTACTCTCAGAGTAGAGAGGAGCACGAGCAGCACCTTCGGATTACACTGCAGACCTTGAGGGAGCATCAGCTTTTCGCTAAATTCTCAAAGTGTGCTTTTTGGCTGGATAGCGTAAACTTCTTGGGGCACGTGATTACACGAGATAGTATATGTGTAGACCCAAGGAAGATTGAGGCCGTTCGGAGTTGGCCTAGACCCACGTCAGTGACGGAGGTTCGCAGCTTTCTAGGGCTGGCAGGCTATTACAGCGATTCGTGCAGGACTTCTCTCGCATTGCTACACCTTTGACCGGGTTGACCCGGAAGGGAGTTCGTTTCGATTCGACGGAGGAGTGTGAGCACAGTTTTCAGCAGCTACGGGCTCTACTGACTATGACACTAGTGCTATCATTGCCTTCAGGATCAGGCGGATTTGTGGTCTACTATGACGCTTCACGAGTTGGGCTAGGGTGCGTTTTGATGCAGCATGACTGGGTGATCGCGTATGCTTCGCGGCAATTAAAGAAACATGAACAGAATTACCCCACTCATGATTTGGAGATAGCTGCAGTGGTCTTTGCACTTAAGATCTGGCGACATTACCTGTACGGAGAGTCGTGCCAGATATTCACTGATCACAAGAGCTTAAAGTATATATTCCAGCAGCGAGACCTGAACCTTAGACAGCGCCGATGGATGGAGTTAGTGAAGGACTACGATTGTGAGATCATGTATCACCCGGGCAGGACGAATGTAGTGGCGGATGCTTTGAGCAGGAGGCCCGGTGGTAGTCTATCTTGTTTGAGCTCAGTACAGAGGCAGTCGTCGGCAGATTGGCAGATTTTATGCGATAGCCGGGTACAGTTCGAGTTTACGCCGATCGGAGTACAGATTGCGCATGTTCGTGCACGCCCACAGTTGCTTGACCATATACATGAGGCACAGCACAGTGATGACCGATGTTCAGAGATCAGGGCACAGATGGGACAGGGCAGATTTTCCGAGTTTGTGATCGATGATCAGGGGATACTACGATTCGGGACTAGACTGTGCGTACCAGATGCTGAGTGATTGCGGCGCGAGATTCTTGAGGAGGCACATCGATCGGTATATAGTGTTCATCCTGGTTCCACCAAGATGTACCATGACATGAGAGGTGTTTACTGGTGGGACGGAATGAAGAGAGACATCGCAGATTTTGTGTCGAGATGCCTGACTTGTCAGCAAGTCAAGGCTGAGCACCAGAGGCCCACGGGAGAGCTACAGCCGTTACCTATTCCGGAATGGAAATAGGAACAGATAGCTATGGACTTCATTGTGGGTTTGCCCCGGACTAGTCGAGGGTATGACTCCATCTGGGTGATCGTGGATCGTTTGACGAAAGCGGCTCACTTTCTACCGGTGAAGACGACTTTCGGATTTGCTCAGTATGCCCATATTTACATTGATGAGATTGTACGACTGCACGGAGTTCCGACATGTATCGTGTCCGATAGAGGCACCCAGTTTACCAGCCGACTATGGCAGAGGCTTCAGGAGGCTTTAGGCACTCGCTTGAGTTTCAGCACAGCATTTCATCCTCAGACCGACGGACAGTCAGAACGGACTATTCAGACTCTCGAGGACATGCTTAGAGTGTGCGTATTAGACTTCGGAGGTAGCTGGGATAATCATTTACCCTTAGTAGAGTTCTCCTACAACAACAGCTACCAGGAGACCATTCAGATGGCACCGTTTGAGGCTCTTTATGGGAGGAGATGCAGATCGCCCACCTGTTGGACAGACCTCAGTGAGAGCAGTATCTTAGGGCTGCAGATTGTGGAGGAGACGACCGCGAAGATCCAGTTGATTCGCGATAGGATGAGAGCAGCCCAGAGTAGGCAGAGATCTTATGCGGACCGTCGGCGGCGCAGACTTGAGTTTTCTGTTGGTGACCATGTTTTCTTGAGGGTCTCCCCAATGAAAGGTGTGATGAGATTTGCGAAGAAGGGAAAGCTTAGTCCCAGATTTGTGGGCCCCTTCGAGATCCTCGAGCGTGTTGGTGCAGTTGCGTATCGGATAGCCCTTCCACCCAGTTTTCCAGACGTGCACCCCTTATTTCATGTTTCGATGCTTTGCAGATATCATCATGATCCTTCGCATGCGATTCAGCACCCGACGATCCAGCAAGGAAAGGTCGCATGCGATTCAGCACCCGATGATCCTTCGCATGCGATTCAGCACCCGCAGATATCATCATGTTTCGATTCATTTTTCCTTTGCTTGAGCGCGACCTTTCCTTCCACGATATCATCATGATCCTTCCCCATCTCAGAATTTCTGGAAATTTCCAGCAGAAAAACCCTAGTTTTTCTTATCTTTTCCTCTCCTTTTCACTTCTCTTTGATCTCCATACAAATCCTACACAAAAACTACTCATTTTCATCACAAAACCAAGGAAAAATGAGCTTTTTGAGGTGTTTGGAGGCAAATCTGCACACTTGATGCAAGGGCTAGAATTTTTAGTGTTTTATAAGGTCTTTTGAAGGTATTAACTCTTGTTAGCACTCCTTTTCCATAGATTTGTAGTATTCTTTAGCAAAAATCTTATTTTTGTGCATTTTTAGTGATATTAAAGGATATTTGTGATGCTTATGTTAGATTGGGGTTTTATTAGCTTGGTTAACTCTATTTTGTGCTATTAGAGCTATTTAGGCCGGGTTTTGGGTTCAGTTTGCACAGAAATACCATAAAGTTTCATTTTAGTGCAAAAAGTGTGGTTTTTAACTAGAAATAAGGCTCTGTAGGATCTGCTACTACCCGAGATGTTTCAGAGTGAAATTGGAATTACTGTAGCATACATGATTAATCCAAAAATTTAAGTTTACCGTAATCAGAAACGGCGTCGCTTTGCAGCTAGCCGGTGAATACGGGTCGATCCGCAGAGATGTGTAAATTTCTGTTTTTGTGTTTTCACGAGTTGATTCCGTTGGTTGTTTGGTTTTTGTCGATTGATTTAAAAACTAATTTATATGATATGAAAGAACTCGTTAGGGTTAGGTCTAAGGTAGGGTTGATGAGATCAATATTGTCACCTCTTTCAATGCCGTTTGATTAAAACTTTTTAGAAAATCACGACAATTATTAGCAAAGGGGATTAGGATGATCGGGAAGAAACGAAGTTTCTTCCTCTAGATCATTGTCCGTCCTTTCCTATTAATTGCTGCAATCTTCATGGACGTCATGTATGTCCGGCCTTTTATACTACGGTTCACCGTTACCTCGTAGGTAGGGTGACGTAGGGGGCGGATCATACATGAGTGCATGAAGTTCTTGTTTTGAAAATATGTTGGCATTGAAGGAGGTGAGAGATATCCATCTCTCACTCCCTCCCTTATTCCTAACCCTAACGAGCGAGGATTTTACTCGCTCATTAGGGAATTATCTAAAAACGACATTTTGTTGTTTAAGTTTTAAAGTGTTTGTTCAGATCTTGTGTTATAACTTACTGCAGATTAAAAAATAGCTAAACTAGTTAACTAGGGCAAGTAATAAAATTAGAACTAAGGCAGGAATAAAAAGAATTAAAACTTACAAAAAAGTAATGCTCTAGATCTCCCAACAAATCTGATTTTTATTGATTGAAAAGAGGCATAGCATTTTACAGATTTTGAGTACAATTTATAAGCAACCAGTGAAGCTAGTGTTACAGACTCTCGTAGACATGAAATTACAGATTTTCCCCCTAAAAATCCCAACATCTGCACCGACACACCGACAGGAAAAGTTTCCACCGACACGGGCATGATATGGCCGCGGAACCGCGGCAATGGGGCGCTTGGGCCGTGGTTCCGCGGCCCTTTGGTAGGCTTGGCTCACTATCTTTCTGGGCTTGGTTTGGCTTTGCTTGGGCTTCCTATTTTTATACTTCTTTTCTCTGTTGGGCTTCTTAGTCTTCTCCAGATCCTCAGTGAAAACTTGTAAGGATCTCTTGACCGTTTCACTTTCGCCTTTTGGATCTTGCACTGTTCTTCGTCTCGGCTTGAGTAAGATCCGTCTGCTTGTTGGTCAAAAGTCCATTTTCTGTATCATCTTTCGTCTTTTTCACTGTATTTGCTCCAAGAGCCTGTATCCTGTAACATGCAACAAACGAGCGTCAAAAGTACCTGTTTACTTATAAAATGTATAAAAGTGGGGCGTATGAATTGCAATATTATGATATAAACAAATACCCCCAAACTTATCTTTTTCTCGTCCTCGAGCAAACTTATTAATTTATTCTAACCTAGCCGCACTTTCGCAGGGAATCGCGATTGCACTGAGCACGTGCAACAAGCCGTTAAACCTCTAGGTGTCCCTAGTAGGAGGAGTGTTGTCTCCTGAGGGTTTTCAGCGGATTACACCCACAAAATCCTATCAATTTGGTTTTTCGACTTTTTGCTCTCCAATTAGGTTTTCTAACAAGGAAGTCTATTATCGTTTGCCCCGCAAATTATCCACCCATATTCTTCACACTTCCTTATTATGTAACTTAAGATTGTACATGTTCTATAGAATTACTTAGAATTCAGCATTTCTTAAGTTTTTCTTCTAGAGTTTCATCTCCATTAAGGAATTTCTATCAACTCTATTAAAGCTACAAGTTTTATTCTTCATTCCTTTCTCTTATCTAAACTCTAATCACATATCCCCACGTGTGTGTAATTGTCACCCCTACACTTGGAAATTCAAATCAAGCAATCGTACTCTCGTCCATTGTCCAAAGCACTTTGTGAATTTTTCTTAACTTTCGCTTACACATCCTTCATGCGACTGTTAATACTTCTTGAGGTACCAACAGCCGATTACAAGATGCGTTAGCACTTTAAAGCGTATTTCCTAGTTTTGCAACACCCAAGGCTTTTAGGAGTGACTCCCAAACCAGTTGGTCTAAGGCACTAGGTGATGAAACACCCTCGCTAAATAATTTTCTAGCCCTAAGTAATCACAAAAACCAGTGTCCATTTTTTTTTATTCACTCTTTTTTTTTCTTTTTCATTGTACTAAGGACTTAAGACAAGAGCATTTCAAGGTCTCTTCTACTAATCCAAGTTTCAAGGTGCGTGATTGTGCATTTTGTAGGGTATACATTTTCAGAATCTAAACTTAAGCTAGGAACTATTTTTCGAACTTATACTCTAATAAGAATATTAATACTCTTCCCTCATTTTGGCTTAGCTCAAGAAGTGAACCCAAAATTTGCCTATTCCTAAATAACCTACAAAGACATATACTTTCTACCGTTGAACTTTAAAGAATGTTATTTTTAGGGTTTTTAATTTGCTAAGTCTAAGATCTAGTTTTTCCTAGCCAGTTAACTTTTTTATCAAACTCAAGTCAATTAACCAAAATTGAATACAATAATTTTTTATAATTTTTGATTTTTTTTTTCAATTTTTATGGGTTTTTCAGTTTCCTAATTGTTTTATTTTTCAATTTTTCAAATTTTTATGATTTTTCATATAAAGATGCAATGCAGAAATTAAATATGCAAAGAGAAAAATATATACAATATGCAATGCAAAAGATAACTATATACATTACCCTCTCCCCCAAACTTGAGCAAAGCAGTGCCCTTACTGCCCGGCCCCACGTCGCGCTCGTGAGCATGAACGTGATCGTTCCCCTCTGGCCAAAAGTGTTTGGATTCCCCTCTCAATTTCCGTCAACCGACGGTCGTGATCCCGTGCAGTTGCCCGAAACTCATCTCTCAAAGAATCGATTCTCCTCACTGTTCTCCTCACTAATCGCGCATGCTCCTGGGGAGTTAGTTCTTCCCCGCTCGAAGTCGAGCTCGAGCTAGGGGTGTGTGCAGGTACATTTTCTGCCTGTTCCGTTCGTGTCCAAATATCCGTGAGTCTAGAGTAGGACGACGAGACGCCCTCTACAAGTGGTCGAACCGGGACACCGTCTATCATATATGAGTCAAATTCCTCGGCTGGGAGGAAATAACGGCAGATTTGTGTAACAAGCATGGGACATGGGTATACGGAACCTCGTTTCCCCGTACCTATAGATTGGAGCAAAACCGTGCACATGTCGAACCTAGGATTCTTCATCATCAGCGTGTGTACGACATGTAACGAAGGGGTGAAAAAGGTCGTGTTGTGGGAACTACCAAAGATATTGTTTTGTGCCCACCGGCACACAGTTAAAACATTCGCGAAAAGGGTTCGTGCTTGGATGCCCTTACGCGGTTCCCGTGCACAGTCATTACCCATCAAAGGCATATAATCTTCAAAGCGCAATGGGTGTTCATGTGCAGGTACACGTGGTATGAGTGTAACCTCGTGTATCAAGTTCCTATCGATGTGAATTTCACGATTTCCCCAATTTAGCTTAATGTAACCTAAGTTGTCAAGGCTATTATCTTCCATGGATTCGTAAAATAGGGCAACTAGGTTAGGTAGGGCAAACGCAGATGCATGATTATAGAGCAGGAAATTCCAGCCCCGTTGTGCGATTTCATGCGCGAAATATCTACCGTATACTTCGTGTGCGAAAACAGGGGAAAAATCCCTTTCAAACTGCATTTTATGTGCCATTTAGATGTTTACTGTAAAAAGTTATGCAGTAACAGAGAGGATTTAGACAGAGTTACCTCCCCTGAAAATTTCAGGGGGTGAAGACAGCAGACGGCGGCGGTTTCGCGGCGGGAGGCGGCAACGGCTGCGGTTCCGCGGTCGGTTGGTGGCGGCGCGGCGAGATTCTTCTGCAGAGGGTAGGGGGCGGCGGCTAGGGTTTTATGAGGAGGAAATATTTAGGTTTAAGAACACAGGGGGGTCGGGTTCCTTTAAATAGGGGATGGGAGGGTGATTTGCATTAAACACCCTCTAAAATAAGGGTTTTATTTGTAAAATCAGCTCTTAATCTGCAAATTTGCAATTTGGTCCAAAAATTATTATTTTTTTTTATTTTAAAATTTTTTTATTTTTTTATTTTTTATTATTTTTTTATATATATATAAAAACAATATACACACCCCCAAACTTATTTGAAATAATGTTTTGGGAAAAGAAATTTGGGGGTGAAGGTGGAGGAAGATCAATCAGTGTAAATCGGCTCCTGCAAAAACAGGAGCTCATCCGTAGGGTCCACTGTGAAGAACGGTTTCAGTCGATGCCCATTTACCTTGAATAAGGTACCATCTTCAGGGTTCTCAAGATCAACCGCACCGTGCGGATAAACGGTGCGGACTACAAAAGGTCCTTTCCATCTGGAACGGAGCTTGCCGGGATGAAAATGTAACCGAGTGTCATAAAGTAGAACCTGTTGACCAGGTTCGAAAGTTTTTCGCAAAAGGTGTTTATCGTGGAACACCTTGGCTCGGTTTTTAGCAGTTATGGCATTATCATATGCCTCATCCCTCAGCTCCTCCAACTCATTCAATTGCAGCTTTCGATTGCTGCCCGCATCTCCTAAAGACAAATTCAGCTCTTTGATAGCCCAAAATGCTTTATGCTCGATCTCCACTGGGAGGTGGCAAGCCTTCCCGTACACAAGTCGGTATGGAGACATACCAAGATCGGTCTTATATGCAGTACGGAAAGCCCATAGTGCATCTATCAGTTTAAGTGTCCAATCCTTACGGTTTTTGGAAACCGTTTTCTCCAAGATTTGCTTTATTTGCCGATTCGAAAGCTCGGCTTGCCCACATGTTTGAGGGTGATATGGCGTTGACAATTTGTGGGTGATAGAGTATTTGCGCATTAAGGACTCGAAAGTCCTATTGCAGAAGTGAGAACCATTATCACTTATTATCGCCCGAGGGTGCCCAAATCGAGAAAATATGTGTTCTTTAAGAAACCGAACGACAACTTTATTATCGTTCGTTCGGCTGGGCACAGCCTCGACCCACTTAGAAACATAGTCAACTGCCAACAGAATATACACATTTCCAAAAGAGTTAGGAAATGGTCCCATGAAATCTATGCCCCAAACATCAAAAATGTCCACAACCAAAATAGGTTGGAGCGGCATTTCGTTTCTCCGCGAAATCCGGCCCAAGTGTTGGCATCGGGAGCAAGTTTTGCAGTATTCAAATGCATCCTTGAAGAGTCGTGGCCAATAAAAACCACACTGCAAAACTTTTTCGGCTGTCTTCTTTGGGCCAAAGTGCCCGCCACATGCTTGATCGTGGCAAAAAGACAGCACACTCTTGACCTCACTTTCAGGCACACACCGACGAATGATTTGGTCGGAACAGTATTTAAAAAGATAGGGTTCATCCCAGTAAAAATGCTTTACTTGGGATAAAAATCGAAGTTTATCCTGTTTCGACCAATCATTAGGTATCAGGCCGGTGGCTAAGTAATTCACAAAATCGGCGAACCATGGTTCGCAAGAAACGGTCAAGAGTTGCTCGTCGGGAAAAACATCAGTGATTGGAAGATCGAGCGTGGGCGAAGAAGGAAGTCGTGATAGGTGATCAGCTACTATGTTTTCACATCCTTTTTTGCCCTTAATGACAAGGTCAAACTCTTGTAATAAAAGGATCCAACGTATTAGCCTTGACTTAGCATCTTTCTTCGCAAAAAGGTGGCGAAGAGCTGAATGATCAGTATATATAACGACTGGAGAGCCGATTAAATAAGGCCGAAATTTTTCGAATGCAAACACAACAGCTAAAAACTCTTTCTCTGTTGTTGTGTAGTTGAGTTGGGCCTCATTTAGTGTTCGGCTCGCATAATAAATCACGTGCGGCGTCTTATTAATGTGTTGTCCAAGAACAGCGCCAATAGCAAAGTCTGATGCGTCGCACATGATTTCAAAAGGGTGCGTCCAGTCGGGAGATGAGAGGATGGGCGCAGTGATGAGTGAATGTTTCAAGGACTCGAATGCTTCAATGCAAGTGGAGTCGAAAGCAAAAGTTGTGTCCTTGGCCAGTAAGAGAGTCAAGGGTCTAGCAATCTTGCTAAAGTCCTTGATGAACCGTCTGTAGAAACCGGCGTGGCCAAGGAAGGCTCTGATATCTTTGACGCACTTTGGGGGAGGGAGGTTAGAAATCACCTCGATTTTTGCTCTATCTACCTCGATGCCGTTTTGCGAGATGACATGTCCTAAGACAATGCCCTCTCGCACCATGAAATGGCACTTCTCCCAGTTCAATGTTAGGTTCTTATCCCTGCAGCGGGTAAGAACAGCGTCAAGATGGCGTAAACACTCATCGAAGGAGTCGCCAAAGATGGAGAAATCATCTATAAAGATCTCCAAGAATATTTCGACCATGTCTGAAAAGATCCCCATCATACACCGCTGAAATGTCGCGGGTGCATTACATAACCCAAAGGGCATGCGACGATAAGCAAACGTGCCAAAGGGACAAGTGAATGTTGTCTTGTCTTGGTCCTCTTTGGCGATGGGGACTTGATTGTAACCGGAATAGCCATCGAGAAAGCAATAGAACTCGTGCCCTGCCAATCGCTCAAGCATTTAGTCAATGAAAGGTAAAGGAAAGTGGTCTTTCCTTGTTGCGGCATTGAGTTTCCTATAGTCTATGCAGACTCGCCACCCAGTTTGGGTGCGAGTGGGAATCAACTCATTTGCCTCATTGGTAATGACCGTAATGCCCGATTTCTTTGGCATGACGTGGATTGGGCTAACCCATTGGCTATCCGAGATAGGGTAAATGATACCGCTATCCAGACTCTTGACAATTTCCTTCTTAACAGCCTCTTTCATGATGGGGTTGAGGCGCCCTTGTGGATCCCGTGCTGGCTTGGCATCATCCATTAAGTGTATATGATGTTCGACTATGAGGGGATTAATCCCCTTAATGTCCTCCATAGACCAGCCGAAAGCTTGCCGATTATTATGTAAGACCATCAAAAGAGCCTTCTCTTGCTCAAGAGCTAGAGAGGCTGATATAATGACAGGTAAGGTCTCATTATCACCTAGATAAGCATATTTTAGGTGTGTCGGCAAAAGCTTTAATTCGAGTTTAGGCGGTGAAACAATAGATGGTAACAATGGGGTAGTTGTTTCAAACTCGAATGATTCCATCAAAGGTTCGAACCGAGTGTACGCAACAGTGTCGGATGGTTCAACTAACTCATCCGAAAAAGCGAAAGACTCCAATTCAGGTGATGAGTCTTCAAAGTCGTCAACAAAGGTAAAGCACTCAAAATCGTTATCCGTTGTGAAAGCTGCGTCGGATTCTAGGAGGAACGCACTAGTGGCGTTAACATTGCTGTGATCGAACAAAAAATTCTCGAATTCACAGTCCTCCTCCGCGATCTCATTGATCGAGCAAACATCGAGTACGCTAGCATTAGGCTCAGCCGGCTGACTTCCCAACTTGAAAATATTGAGCTCAATTGTCATATTGCCGAAAGATAGGTTTATTGAACCGTTACGACAATTGATCACTGCGTTGGAAGTAGCCAGAAATGGTCGACCAAGTATTACCGGAATTTGGTTCCGGGGGTTAGCAACAGGTTGTGTATCCATCACAATAAAGTCAACGGGGAAAATGAAATCCCCTACTCTAATTAACACATCCTCCAGCTCTCCCTTAGGATGGGTTATTGACCGGTCGGCCATTTGGAGAGTACAGTGAGTGGGCTTAAGCTCTCCAACGCCCAATTGCTCGTACACAGAATAGGGTAGCAAATTGACACTCGCGCCAAGATCTAATAGTGCTCTATTGATGTTCTTGTCCCCAATTGTTATCGAAATGGTAGGATACCCGGGGTCCTTTTGCTTTGGGGGAATGGAATTTACAAGAGCATCACTAATAGCACTAGCCACAAAAACTTTCTTTGGCACTTGCGACTTCCTCTTTTTGGTGCATAAGTCCTTTAAAATTTTTGCATATGAAGGAACTTGCTGGATGGCATCCAAAAGAGGGATATTTATGCTAACCTGTTTGAACAATTCAACAATCTTCTCCATCTGTGGAGTTAGTTTATTGGATCTCAACCTATTAGGAAAAGGGACATTTTGAAAGGTGGTTGAGTCCAATTTTTGTGGATCAGATTGTCGAGTTGGAACGGCACCCCGTGTAGATGTGTTCGTGTTGTGAGAAATGGGTCTGTTCGAGCTAGAAGAGGTAGAACCATGTGAAGGGTGAAGAATAGGCTCTAAGGAAGAAGAAGATGAAGGTGAAGAAGATGAAGAAGGACCACCGGCAGGGGTGTCATTGTTCATGCCCACATTTTTCTGCAACACTTTTCCCGATCTCAACGTGGTCACAGCATTTACGTTATGATTCTGCTGTTGGTAGGCAGCATGTGCGTGACCGGGGTTGGGCAGTGGTTGAGACGGGAGTTTTCCTTTTTCGCGCTCGCTCAAAGCTGCATTGAGTTGTGCAATTTGTGCCTCAATAGATTTGATGCTTTGATCGTGTGAGGCACTATTTTGCACTAAAGATTTAATAGAAGTCTCAAGTCTTGCTGTAGACTGTGTAGATTGCTTAAGGAACGCATCTAGACTTCTTTCGAGCGAGCTAACCTTATCATTATTAGGTTGAACATAATTATTGGGCTGGTAAGCATTGTTAGGCACAAAATTGTTCACCTGATTAGGGTAAGGTTGTTGTTGAAATTGTTGCGGTTGAAATTGAGTTTGTGAGGGTGCTTGTTGTTGTTGTTGTGGAGGAGAAGGTCTTTGAAAATTGTTATTTCCTTGGAATTGTTGATTTTGGTTCCAAGCGAAATTTGGGTGACTCCTCCACCCCGGATTATATGTCGAAGAGTACGGATCGTTCCTTTGTCGTTGCTGAAATGCAGCATTGACTTGATCCTGTCCTTGAGTGGATGCATTATAAGGACACTCTTCGGTTAGGTGCGATGGATCCGCACAACAAGCACAGATAGTTCGTGGGGGCATAACAGGGGCAGGAGAAGGCGATGAGATTTTGGTCTCAATCGCTTCTAGCTTTTTCGTAAGAGCGGCCATCTCGGCCTTCATGGCAATCGACATCTCTACTTGATGTATGCCTGCCCTAGATTGACCACTAGAAGATGATGTGGTCTTGGTGCTCTCCCACTGTATTGTTTGCTCACTAAGATCCTCAAGAAACTGCCACGCTTCATCACTAGATTTAGAGAGAAAATGACCTTGACAAATGGTTTCTAGCAACTGCTTCGTTGCCGAGTTCAATCCTTCGTATAATGTTTGGCAAAGTTGCCAACTTTCGATCCCATGATGAGGGCATTGAACTAGTAGGTCCTTAAATCTCTCGAAACACTTCCAAAATGGTTCGGAAGGAAGTTGTGAGAATTGAATTATTTCATTGCGGATTCTGGCAGTTTTGTGATGAGGATAGAACTTTTTCAGAAAAGCCTTCACAAACTCGTCCCAATTTCTTATGGAATGTGATGCGGTGCTATATAGCCACTTCTCGGCTAGGTCACATAAGGTGAAAGGAATGACCCTTAGCCTTATAGCGTCATCACTCAATTGGGTTGTTTTCATCATAGCGCACACATTTTGGAATTTATTAATAAAGATATATGCGTCTTCAGATTCCAAACCATGAAATTTTGGCAGCATATTGATGAAATGTGGTTTTATTTCAAAATTATCCCCATTTGCCGGTGGGGGTGAAAGACAAGTTGGTAAAGAAGTGTGGATGGGGTAAAAGAGATCCTGGAGCGCAACTCGTGCGGGCGCTTCAACAGGCGGCTGGTTCGGGTTATTCGCACCTAACGGAGGTGGAATCCTTCCCGTCGGTAAGGTATTGTTGGGGTCGAATCCCGACATGCCTTCGGTGAGAGAATTTGAAGTTGAGGGTAAGAAAGAGGACGGAGTGTCGACTTTAGTGTCGAAAGGTTCGTCGGTCGGTACCAACGAAACACGGACTAATCGGGCATTAGTATCCCTAGTCTAAAGTGACATACACTAAAGGGTAGTGCAGTCAGAAAAAAGAAGAAGAAAAAGACAGAATGTGGAGGTAAGATAACGTCAGTGAGGGAAAGTGGTGGAAGTGTGTTGCAAGTTTTCTTAGCGGCAAGTTGCAAGTTTTGAAAAGATTTTTTCTTTTTTTTTTATGTGAGAGTTTTGCAAAAAGTTTTTTCAAAAGGGACTCGTGACACAAATGTATCAACCACACATGCACAATCAGGCCTAGATCTAGGGTCGCCTAGGTCTGCTAGACAGCTCCTAACTAGGGCTAGAAATAGGACCTCAAACCGCCTCTTCACGGACAAGTACTGTTAGTTATATGTATGCCCTAGAGGCCATTACTGTACATTGGATGTATATTGTAGTGGATGCTGGGACATATATAGGAAGGACTTTCTTGCTCGACATGATAGTACGCTATCTGGTTGCACTTTATCTTAACATGTATACTTTCTGTCTCTCTGATTACATGTTGATAAAGCCCTTAGGATGTGTACTCGACTTCCAGGACTATGATGCAGATCATACTAGTGGGGCCTGGGTAGTCAATGAGTACATCCTTCATTGTTCCTAGTCGAGGGAATATCGAGACGGGGCATCGATATTCCAGAGTAGACTAGCGCATATCTTCTCGACTCATGCGATGGGCGATGGATGATCCCATATCCATTGGTGTTTGACATCAGAGATGGTATGCGGATGCTCAGTGGAGACTGGGTACACTGAACGGACTCGCCGAGAACTCCCAGATGGTATTATACCTCACGTCAGATGGCAGTTCTCTGGTGACACTGGTACAGCTTAGTCTGTAGACCCGAGATCGTTATAGAGTCTTGTGTGTCTCCCACTGTACTTTGATTTCCACCCTACCACGGCTCTACTGAGTTGTGCAAACAGGTGGTTTTTGGGTACAGTCCCGATTCACATGGAGGCAATGAGCGATAGGAGGGGATTCGTCTCTCCCGGTATTGGGGGTTGATGTTGTGCTATGCTCGACTGGCCATAACAGGAAATCCCTGGCCAGGGTTGCAGTGATATACTGGTAAGAGTTATCAGTAGTTTCACAAATGTTATGGACCTCACGTCGGCATGACTTATCGAGCTATTGGGGTCTGACGTTTACCACCCCTAGGCGAGATATGCGACATATCAGACGAACAGACCGGACTATACGGTAGTGTTACTGGTCGGATTCGCAGGAGTGTGAGCGGGCTTGCTCGTCGATCTTCTGATCGCTCAATACCCGGGTGGCCGTTACGTTTAGCAGACCGCTTGCGGCTTGTGGGTGTTTGATATGATCATCATCTGCTGCCGGCGTATTGACGAGTCTTTAGAGTCCTACACAGAGGTTTCCTGGCTCAAGCGAAACGAAATAGGAGCGCATATGAGATATGTGCGGGACCGAGAATAATGCGTGTATGTGATACCGTATTCCATTCTCGCGATCTATGTATCGATTGGTTATATGCGATATAACCTAGTTATCGAATCAAGGATTGATTCGATAAGCCGATACATAGGATACTGGCCGGTTATATGCGACATGACCGGATCATTGAATCAAGTGTTGATTTAATGATTTAATGTATGATTATATATTTGATATATTACTTTGCATTAACTAGTATTGGTTCACTTTAAAAGGATTTTCTCACTTGAATTGTGCAAGTTGTATATGTGATATATTTCTTTATGCACATGATTGTATCATGTTTGATGATACATTTTTGTTTGGTTTTGTGTAAAGTATTAAACCATGGTTAGTTAGTGATTAGGGTTTCATCTTATTCATTTATCTTTTTATTTTATTTATTTCAAAAGAAAAAGAAAATGAGAAATGAATGGTGGCTATTTTTGTTTTTAGTTGAAGATTCATGTAGCATTGATTTAGTCACCATTCTTGTCTCATGCCTAACCCTAACCACTCATCTAACCTAAGTTAAGTCTCTACACTAAACCATGGTCAAAGATATGATAAGTATTGTATTTTCTTTTCTATTTTAATTAGCTTATCATATCTTCTTCTTCTTCTTCATCTTCTTCAACATTGAAGAAAGCTTGCTACTCCAATGGCAAGTCATGAAGTCTAGTGAGAAATCCAAAACTAAAGTTTACCCACTTCCTATTTCTTCATCCTCTACCTCTTGCCAAGTAGTATAGGGTGTTTCCTTTACAAGTTTTTCCGACTAGGTGAAGGTGGAGCTTAATCTAGCGATGCCTCGACGTAGATCATCTTCGGCATGGACATCGACGACCTAGCTCGCTTATTCTTCGACGAAGCCGACGCTAGAGCCCGGGAGTTCACTTGGACAGCGAAGGCACTTCGTTGCGGAGCTATGGAGGTGGACAAACGGATCTACAAAGGTTGTATTTCCGTATCTCTTAGTTAATTGTTAACTAGTTAGCTTTTTCGCCTAGTTTTCTAGCAAACGATCCGTAGTCGGGTCTCTCGGCACCTAGAATTTTATAAATTGGCATGTTTGATCACTTGTGAGACTTCACTAGAGTGCCTAGGAACCCTACAGTGGTATCAGAGCCTAGCTAGAGCCTTTGGCGAAGTCCCGACGGAGTTAGAAGTCCGATCGACCCAAAACCCCGACCCGAATATTGCTCTCTGGAAATTTCTGTAAAATGTGGATTTTTTGGAATTAAAAATATGCAGAGAAATGTGCAGGAAATTCTAAGGCAAACTGGAGAAAACGACAACCTGATTCAACAGTACAGCCGCGGAACCGCGGCGATGACCCCACTTTTGCGGCGGTTCCGCGGCCGTCTGTGATGATTAGCTTGTGTGTTTTCTTAAGTTGTTTGTGTTGGTGTTTCTTGTGTGTTCTGGATGTTTTTAATATTTATTCCAGAGTTGTATTTTCTGGGTTGTATTAGGGACTCGGTGTATTCGATCGGACTGTCTAAATTTTGTCGGTGTGCTTTTCCGGGTATTTTTAGAATATGTTAAAAAGTTCGACCGGATATAAATACCCACTTTTTCCCCTGCCGGGAAATTTCCAATTGTTGGATTTTTCCGTAGTTTAACGACGTTCTAAGTAGTGCAAGTAACGCGATGGACCCTCTAGAAGACAACAAACCTTAACTCAATTATGTGACCGTCTTGAACTGCCCTTTGAACCTTCGGGTTTGGGGCAGTACGGCATGCCACATGTGAGGCGTTGGCTTGACCCTTCTACAGCTGGACCGTTGCTACTGAGGCACGAACTGAATGTTGTTAGACTTAATTCATGTGTTGAGCTGTATCGGGAAAACTTGGGTGTTCGATTGTTCGATCGAAAAGTTTAGCATTTTCTATTTATCCGGAATGTGATACAATAATTGGAATTCGCAAATAGTTATGAGATAACGGAATGAATATTATAAACATAGAAGTTTAGTCTCATTTGATCGGTTGCCACGGAATTTTGATGTGATCAAAAGTCCGTCGCAATCACGTAGCGTACGCGGATACTCGCCGGGTAAACTTAATAGACAGCCTCACTCCATAGCCCCGACCAAGTGACTGTAGGAGAACCCCGTCGCCGAAAGCATCCGTCCGGGTGCTCGCGGTAGCGGTGTTCCGCCTTGGTGCACTTCGTCGACGGCGTTAGGGGTGCGGCCGCCTACTAAAGTTTGCGACGAGCATTCGATCAGAATGTCGGGAATCCTGTTGAATTGCCCGACTTGATATTGAAAAGTGTTTTCAATGATGAGACTGAAATGCGGGGTTTATAATTGTTAGGCATGCGATGTCTAAGTAATTCATTTGGTCAGGCATGTGATGTCTGAGGTGGTTGCGGATTCCAACTGTTGTAGTTTTACACTTTCTTTTCTGTGACCGTAAGTGTAATATGTGATATCGCCGGTTTCGTTGCTATATGTCAACGACAATTGGGATGCGCATATTTACTTACGTTGATGACATGTGATGTTATGTGTTGCTGGATATGTTATATTGGATCGTCGTATTTGAATAGCCGGGGGTTTTTATGTGAGATGAGTGTTTTTCATTTTCATTCATGTAAAAACTTGTATGTAATATTCTTTTATTGGGGCACTTCCAGGTTGCGGAAGTAGTCACCGTTTGTATATTATTTACTTTTCTGCACTAGGATAGACCCAAGGAGGGGAGCACAAGTAACCGGGTTCTGGGGTCCAGTGGGAGACCAACTCGAGGAGTCGAGTCCGGGTCTCCTAACCCTAGAATTGGCAGGGTTGCTTGCCGCTCTCGTAGGGGTCTAGGGGTGTGGGATTGGCTATTCATCACGACCGTGGAATCCGTGTTTTATACTGGCTCGTATTGAAAACACGGACGTCCTAGTATATCCAATATTTCATATGTTTCTTCTGCTGTGTTTTATCTGTGATCATGTGATGTTCTGTGACAGATATTATATATAGTATATATGATATATTATATAGACGTTACTTATGTTTTACACCCGCGCTAGCCCTGCCCCGCTCTGCCGTTAGTTACCTAACCTAACGGTGCACGAGGGGACATCGAGGCGAATGCGGATGGCATAAGTGTACGTCATATCTATCTGTGATGTTTAGGTAATTTAAATGATGGGATATTCTTTAATGAGATTAATGAAAGAAAATAAACCTAATTGATGTTGTGGAATCGAATTTCAAAATAAAACAGGTAGCTACAGTTCTTGCTTTGCATCGCGGTGTTCATTATAGAACATCCTGCACCTTATTCGATGAGGAAAGGACCGAGATCCCTTCACCGGGAGTGACTCCTTTAGCAATAACTGGCAGATGCTACAACCCTCGGTTTGTCTTTGATCGCTTCTATAGTTTCCGCTTTGCACAGTGATATATATATGATATATCCCGCACCTCATTCGACGAGGAAAGGGCCGACGATCCCTTCACCGGGAGTGACCCCTTTAGCAAAACTAGAAAAGCCTCAAAAACATTCCATTTAAAAACCATTTGATTCCGCAACGAGATCAAGTTCAAAGCGTTAAAGGTTTTCACAAAAACCAGCCGCAACCCTCCGTCATTTTAGGAAGTAGAGTACTTAGTATTCGTGCTGTGTTTGTTGACCATAGTCAAGGCACAGTGTACGGTAGCTAAGTGATGTCTTCCTACACCGCATATGATGCGATTAGTTAGGACAGTCGCGTGACTTTGTTGACCTTAGTTAAGGGTCATGTGGGTGGGTCTAATTAATCACGAAATGACGGGTAGAACTTGACTAGTACTTATGATTTGTTGACCATAGTTAAGGTCATAGGTGCTAGGGGTAAAAACCTTTATCGGGAGTTTCAAGTGTTGAAATTTGCAATGAGATTGCATACCTTCTATGTGATAGTTGGATCTCGATACCCACTGCGAGTAATTGTTACTCCTGGGAGAGTTTTGCACTTTGCAATTAGCCGATCAAGTAGGTGTCTAGAAAGGTGTCAACGGGGTCACGCCTCTGGGAAAACGAGGTTTACAGTAATTAGGTCCGTGCGAAAGCATGGGGAACCTCCCTCAAAGTACCGACACTGGCCTGGCTGAAAGATTGGCGAACTTGTAGAGTGTAATTAATCCCGGCTAGTCTTTCCTTTTAGGGTTTGAAGGAAGATTTGATAAAAACAGTAGGAGCCATCCTGATTAGATAAAATATATAACCAATCTGATCTTGCAAGAGCGCACGCAGAGTGTTTTCTTCTCTCTCTCTCCTGGTAGCGTCCTTATCACGCCTTAATCAAGATAATAAAATGGATGTATTGACCGAACCCGCTTGTTATACTGAGCTGGGGAACGTTGGTCCCGCTCCAACTTATAATTGTTATAAGACAGAGCAGGAAATAGGGGAATACCAGAATTCCTATGCCGCCCAAACGAAGAAAGTGCATATGATGCATCTCCTTCGGGTGTGTTCATTACAAAGAACTGTTTCTCAGAATCCTCTGCATCCTGGGTATATGATACCGGATCAGGATCCCAGATATGTAATCTGTTACATCGGGCTACAAGAGAGTAGAAAAACTGAGAACGGGTGATAAGTTTCATGAGGCAGAAAACGGGGCAAGTGTTGCAGCCAAGTCTGTTGGTCACTGTCACCCTGTATTACGAATACATTGATTCTGAACAAATGCTGTTAGATACCGAACCTGATATACAAAATCATATCAGTCTCTTTATTAGTAAAGAAGGATATAATTTTGTATTGTTGGATAATGTTTTGAACATTTCCTATATCAAAAGTTGATCGGTTCAGGCACGTTATCTAAAAGCATTGACGTTCTAAATCAAACTACAGTTCCTAGTATACAGAACACACACCAGAGGAAGAGTTCAGAGATGAACGAATCCTTCTTGAGGCATTGTAGACTAAGTCACATCAATGCGACCCGACTGGCTGAAGTTACATTTTAGATGCATATTTGAATCAGTTTGAATTTACATCTTATGAAACTTGCCAGTCATGTCACAAAGATTAGATGACCATAGCCCTGTTTACTAAGAAACAGAGAAAGAGTTAGTGAACTCTTGGGATGATACATGTTGATGTATGTAAGGTCCCCTGTCTACACATGCCAGGACTGGTTCTTTATACTTCATTACGTTCTCTGATGATCTCTTCAGATTCAGACATATGTTCTTGTTGAAACACTAGTCCGAACCTTTTGAGATATTCACAGAATATAAGTTAGAAGTAGAGAACCAATATACGGGTATAAATATTATATCCTTTGATGTGATCAAGGAGGAGAATACTTGAGCATGGAATTCCTGGACTATTCTAAAGGAGAATGAGATTCTCTCTCAGCATTACTCCTCCGAATACACCATAGCACGATGGTATATCGGGGCGGAGCAATCACACCCTATATGATATGGTGTGCTCTATGATGAGTACTAGTGAGTTACCTTTTTCCTTTTGGGAGTTATGCACTTGAGAAGCTGCATACCTATTGAATTAGGTTTGAATCAAATCACTGCCTACCACTCCATATAAGATATGGTATGGGAAAAACCTATCTCTTAAGTGAGTTAAGATTTGGGGTTGTCCGGCCTATGTTTAAACCAAAATCCGGACAAGATCGAGGCAGGATCAGTTCTGTAGAACTGGAAAGGTTCCAGCTATACAAAACTGCAGTTGATGATTTGACAGAACCATAAGATTCTATAGTTCCCGGCGAACCTCAGCCTCTCCGCCGATCTAGTAGGGTTCCTCATCCGCCTGAGAGATACCTCGGTTTCTCGATGACAGTGGGAGCAAGGATTGCATCATGAGATGATGACCCAACTAGTTTCGAGCAGGCCATCGAGAGTAGGGACTCTGTAAGAATGGCTGGATGCTTAGCGATCTGAGATGGAATCCATGTACACCAGCAAAGTATGGACTTTAGCTGCTATATCTGAAGGGTTAAATCCCCATCAGGAGCAAGTATATCTTGAGAAGATTACTCGGTATAGATGGAAAAGTTGAGACTTTCAAAGCTAGACTTGTTAAAGGTTTTCGTCATCGACCAGGCGTGGATAATGATGAAACCTTTTTCCAGTAGCTATGCTTAAGTCTATCCAGATCCTACTTACCGCGGCTACATACCATGACTACGATATCTGGCGGTTGGGTGCCATGACTGCTTTTCTAAATACTAATTTAGAAGAGAACGTCTATAAGAACACAGCCAGAGGTCTTCGTAAACAGTGGGAGCAGCGGAAACGTGTGCAAGTTGCTTTACATGATGAAGCAGGCATCGCGGAGTTGGAACGTCTGTTTTGATGTGATAGTCAAAGTGTTTGACTTCATCAAAATGGTAGACGAACCTTGTATATACAAAAGGGTAGTAGAGAGTAAGGTGGTCATCCTCGTATTGTACGAAGACAACATACTCTTGATAGGAAGAGAGTTTCCTATACTACGATCGGTCAATCTCCTATTATCACAAGGATTCTCCAAATAGGATCAAAGTGATACCTCCTAAATCCTGAGTTTTCATCTATGAGATAGATGTAATTGGATGCTAGGATTCTCACTAGGTGTAGTGAGATGGTATCAATCGATCCTAGGGAGAATCACTGGAAGAGTTCCAGGGTGATAAAGACGACTGAATGTCAGTCACAGGCATTGTCTTTACCCTCAGTAAAGGGACGGTATGTTGGAAGAGTTCCAAGCTAGATACCGTGGCAAACTAGACGATAAAGGCTGGTAACATCGCTATTGTAGATACTACCAAAGAGGAAGTTTGGGTGTATATTGGTTCATAAGATGAACTAGGTTCCTGCCATTGTATGACAATGGAAGTGTGGCTTTGGCCCTGGAACCCTGGTCCCATCAGTGACCCAGACATAATCTAAGGCAGCATCACCTGATCATGGAGATAGTTGATCTCCAGGGTGATCGAGGTTAGCAGAGTAGACTCAGAGGACAACACGGCGGATCCACTCTCGAAGGCCCTTTTCCCAAAGAGAGACTTTTAGGGGATGGTTGAGTATGTGATACTGCAACCACTGCTACAGATGGCCCTAGTGCAAGTGGGAGATTGTTAGTTATATGTATGCCCTAGAGGCCATTACTGTACATTGGATGTATATTGTAGTGGATGCTGGGACATATATAGGAAGGACTTTCTTGCTCGACATGATAGTACGCTATCTGGTTGCACTTTATCTTAACATGTATACTTTCTGTCTCTCTGATTACATGTTGATAAAGCCCTTAGGATGTGTACTCGACTTCCAGGACTATGATGCAGATCATACTAGTGGGGCCTGGGTAGTCAATGAGTACATCCTTCATTGTTCCTAGTCGAGGGAATATCGAGACGGGGCATCGATATTCCAGAGTAGACTAGCGCATATCTTCTCGACTCATGCGATGGGCGATGGATGATCCCATATCCATTGGTGTTTGACATCAGAGATGGTATGCGGGTGCTCAGTGGAGACTGGGTACACTGAACGGACTCGCCGAGAACTCCTAGATGGTATTATACCTCACGTCAGATGGCAGTTCTCTGGTGACACTGGTACAGCTTAGTCTGTAGACCCGAGATCGTCATAGAGTCTTGTGTGTCTCCCACTGTACTTTGATTTCCACCCTACCACGGCTCTACTGAGTTGTGCAAACAGGTGGTTTTTGAGTACAGTCCCGATTCACATGGAGGCAATGAGCGATAGGAGGGGATTCGTCTCTCCCGGTATTGGGGGTTGATGTTGTGCTATGCTCGACTGGCCATAACAGGAAATCCCTGGCCAGGGTTGCAGTGATATACTGGTAAGAGTTATCAGTAGTTTCACAAATGTTATGGACCTCACGTCGGCATGACTTATCGAGCTATTGGGGTCTGACGTTTACCACCCCTAGGCGAGATATGCGACATATCAGACGAACAGACCGGACTATACGGTAGTGTTACTGGTCGGATTCGCAGGAGTGTGAGCGGGCTTGCTCGTCGATCTTCTGATCGCTCAATACCCGGGTGGCCGTTACGTTTAGCAGACCGCTTGCGGCTTGTGGGTGTTTGATATGATCATCATCTGCTGCCGGCGTATTGACGAGTCTTTAGAGTCCTACACAGAGGTTTCCTGGCTCAAGCGAAACGAAATAGGAGCGCATATGAGATATGTGCGGGACCGAGAATAATGTGTGTATGTGATACCGTATTCCATTCTCGCGATCTATGTATCGATTGGTTATATGCGATATAACCTAGTTATCGAATCAAGGATTGATTCGATAAGCCGATACATAGGATACTGGCCGGTTATATGCGACATGACCGGATCATTGAATCAAGTGTTGATTTAATGATTTAATGTATGATTATATATTTGATATATTACTTTGCATTAACTAGTATTGGTTCACTTTAAAAGGATTTTCTCACTTGAATTGTGCAAGTTGTATATGTGATATATTTCTTTGTGCACATGATTGTATCATGTTTGATGATACATTCTTGTTTGGTTTTGTGTAAAGTATTAAACCATGGTTAGTTAGTGATTAGGGTTTCAACTTATTCATTTATCTTTTTATTTTATTTATTTCAAAAGAAAAAGAAAATGAGAAATGAATGGTGGCTATTTTTGTTTTTAGTTGAAGATTCATGTAGCATTGATTTAGTCACCATTCTTGTCTCATGCCTAACCCTAACCACTCATCTAACCTAAGTTAAGTCTCTACACTAAACCATGGTCAAAGATATGATAAGTATTGTATTTTCTTTTCTATTTTAATTAACTTATCATATCTTCTTCTTCTTCTTCATCTTCTTCAACATTGAAGAAAGCTTGCTACTCCAATGGCAAGTCATGAAGTCTAGTGAGAAATCCAAAACTAAAGTTTACCCACTTCCTATTTCTTCATCCTCTACCTCTTGCCAAGTAGTATAGGGTGTTTCCTTCACAAGTTTTTCCGACTAGGTGAAGGTGGAGCTTAATCTAGCGATGCCTCGACGTAGATCATCTTCGGCATGGACATCGACGACCTAGCTCGCTTATTCTTCGACGAAGACGACGCTAGAGCCCGGGAGTTCACTTGGACAGCGAAGGCACTTCGTTGCGGAGCTATGGAGGTGGACAAATGGATCTACAAAGGTTGTATTTCCGTATCTCTTAGTTAATTGTTAACTAGTTAGCTTTTTCGCCTAGTTTTCTAGCAAACGATCCGTAGTCGGGTCTCTCGGCACCTAGAATTTTATAAATTGGCATGTTTGATCACTTGTGAGACTTCACTAGAGTGCCTAGGAACCCTACAAGTACGGCCAGGTAAGTGGAAAGGAACCACCACTACTGTGGGCCTAATTAATAACCACTAGCCTAGACACCGCAATGTCGGTTAGGATAAACGGCCCTTGCCTATACTAGTCCTTTTCCTATTGAGCTCGATGTCCTTAGGTCTGAGTCTAATCTTTTTTAATTAACTGTGGTCAATGCACATGCTTTAGGTGTTTTCTAGGGTCCTGGGAAGGGTGATGAAATCCCCACCCAATCTGAGTTTGGTCAATTAGCCCCTTAGAGTCCGATTAAATTATGCAAAACAGTAAAATTCACTTGCAATCAATTTTTAGCGCGGCGCAAAGAAACCTGCAGCAAATCTGTTATTTAGAAGGGGGAGAAGATTTTTGCGCAAAGAAGTCCTGCAGAAAGTTTTTACAGAGAGATATATGGGAGGTTGAAGAGGGGAGAAGGAGAAAGCAAACCTTGCAATTTTGATGTGCTGACGTGGCAGAAACGCGGCGGTTCCGCGGTCTGGGACCCTCCTATGCGGCGGAACCGCGGTCAGTTGAGCAGATTAGGCTCTGAAAAAAAAATGTGCTGCTCTTTGCTTGCAATTCCTCTCTGTTCTTATGTACCAACTTCTGTTTTGCACTCTGTAAATTTCCAGATTCACAATCCTTTGCTGTTCCTGTAAGATTCAAAACATAGAACCCTTCAAACAGATAAAAATCGCTAAAATGTTTTTGTATTTTTCTATTTTCTGATTTTTCTGTTTTTTCAAAATTTATATCAACCCGAAATCATACAAATCCAAAAATTACGCCATCCCCGGCAACGGCGCCATTTGATTAATCCAAAAATTTAAGTTTACCGTAATCAGAAACGGCGTCGCTTTGCAGCTAGCCGGTGAATACGGGTCGATCCGCAGAGATGTGTAAATTTCTGTTTTTGTGTTTTCACGAGTTGATTCCGTTGGTTGTTTGGTTTTTGTCGATTGATTTAAAAACTAATTTATATGATATGAAAGAACTCGTTAGGGTTAGGTCTAAGGTAGGGTTGATGAGATCAATATTGTCACCTCTTTCAATGCCGTTTGATTAAAGCTTTTTAGAAAATCACGACAATTATTAGCAAAGGGGATTAGGATGATCGGGAAGAAATGAAGTTTCTTCCTCTAGATCCTTGTCCGTCCTTTCCTATTAATTGCTGCAATCTTCATGGACGTCATGTATGTCCGGCCTTTTATACTACGGTTCACCGTTACCTCGTAGGTAGGGTGCCGTAGGGGGCGGATCATACATGAGTGCATGAAGTTCTTGTTTTGAAAATATGTTGGCATTGAAGGAGGTGAGAGATATCCATCTCTCACTCCCTCCCTTATTCCTAACCCTAACGAGCGAGGATTTTACTCGCTCATTAGGGAATTATCTAAAAACGACATTTTGTTGTTTAAGTTTTAAAGTGTTTGTTCAGATCTTGTGTTATAACTTACTGCAGATTAAAAAATAGCTAAACTAGTTAACTAGGGCAAGTAATAAAATTAGAACTAAGGCATGAATAAAAAGAATTAAAACTTACAAGAAAGTGATGCTCTAGATCTCCCAACAAATCTGATTTTTATTGATTGAAAAGAGGCATAGCATTTTACAGATTTTGAGTACAATTTATAAGCAACCAGTGAAGCTAGGGTTACAGACTCTCGTAGACATGAAATTACAGATTTGCCCCCTAAAAATCCCAACATCTGCGCCGACACACCGACAGGAAAAGTTTCCACCGACACGGGCATGATATGGCCGCGGAACCGCGGCAATGGGGCGCTTGGGCCGCGGTTCCGCGGCCCTTTGGTGGGCTTGGCTCACTATCTTTCTGGGCTTGGTTTGGCTTTGCTTGGGCTTCCTATTTTTATACTTCTTTTCTCTGTTGGGCTTCTTAGTCTTCTCCAGATCCTCAGTGAAAACTTGTAAGGATCTCTTGACCGTTTCACTTTCGCCTTTTGGATCTTGCACTGTTTTTCGTCTCGGCTTGAGTAAGATCCGTCTGCTTGTTGGTCAAAAGTCCCTTTTCTGTATCATCTTTCGTCTTTTTCACTGTATTTGCTCCAAGAGCCTGTATCCTGTAACATGCAACAAACGAGCGTCAAAAGTACCTGTTTACTTATAAAATGCATAAAAGTGGGGCTTGTGAATTGCAATATTATGATATAAACAATACACAGGGGGTATAGAGTGCACACACAAAACCTAGGAGTCCCTCCCCCTACCCTGGCCGCCGAAATAAGCATTCTGGTCGCAATTTGCGGCCAGATGGGGGTGTTTTGGGTTGGAGTTTGGGCCACTGGAGTCTGCTGCTATGGGTAGTATTTTGGTATATATATATTTGTAAAATCTGTTCTGTATCAAAATCTGGAGTAGAATACCTTATTTTTCGTATTTTTAATCTTTAGCGACACACGTGATACGTGTGTGTGGGTTTGGGGTTTCTGCGTATCGCGACGCGTCGGAGTGACTTCGGGTGCGTAATCACACGTTTTAGCGTATCGCGCACACGCGCTCTTGGTTTGCGACACGGTTTTCTAGTTGACCTTAAATGTCGTGTTTGTATGATTTTGAGCTTATGCGTGATATTCTTGTAGGGTTGCTAGGCACACACACAAGGGTCCACGAGGTATCAACCATGCCCGAATAAAAATTTAGCCATGCCGAACAACCCAAAGCCGGATCTTTAAACTAGAGATTAGGCGAAAACAAGCATGTTAAACACTTTAACACTAAGTGAGAGGGATTACAACCTTTGTAGATCCAGTCCTTCACTTCTTAAGCTCCGTGTTGAAGTCCCTTCGCTGCGATCATCGTGTTCCGGACTCTCGAGAGGCTTCACGAAGAGAAAGATGCAGTCTTGCTTCCGATCTTCGATAACAAAGATGATCTACCTTGAAGTTTCATTAACACAAGCTAACACTCACTAAATGAAGTGAACACTCTCATCTAAAGGGCAATGATAGATGAGAATGATGAAATACTATATTTGCTCTCTTTTATTATCTTTTTCTCACACTCATTCATCACTTGGAAAAAGCTAGTAAGCTTTTTCATGAAAGAAAAGAAGAAGGAAGAAGATGATGAATAAGAATAATCCTTTTGTGATGAATAATGCAAAGATGATAATGATGAATAATGCAACCATGGTTAACTAAACCTTTGTAGAGAATTAACCAAGGCTAGGTTTTGGGTTAGGTTAAGAATGAGTCACAACAAAATATCTTTCACAAAACAAAACAAAACCTTCTAGAATCATCTAGAAAGTATAGCCCAAATCAAACCCTAATCTTGTTTAATCTCTACTAAACATGTTGCATTAGTTATCATATCATGTTACAATATTATATATCACATATATAATATTTATTGTTACCAAATAAAATAATACAATTAACATATATAGCATATATATCAATGTATTATCTGAGTGAGAAAAAGAATTTTTTTAGTGAGTTAATATTAGTTAATGTAATTTAATATATCATATATATTATTATACATTAAATTATCGAATCAACACTTGATCCGACAATCCGGCTATATCGTATATAACCGACTAATATTTATCCGTACCGATTCATCGAATCAACACTTGATCCGATGACTCGGCTGATATCATATTTCGCGAGAATAGAATACGGTATCTCATATCGCATTATCCTCGGTCCCGCACATATCACATATGTGCCCCTACTCCGTTTTGCCTGAGCCAAGAAACCTCTGTGTAGGACTCTAAAGAATCATCAATACGCCGGCAGTAGGTGATGATCATATCAAACACCCACAAGCTGCAAGCGGTCAGCTAAACGTAACAGCCACCCAGGTATTGAGCGCTCAGAAGATCAACAAGCAAGCCTTTACATTCTCCTGTGAATCCAAACAGTAATACTCCCGTACAGTCCGGTCTCGTCGTCTGATATGTGGCATATCTTGCCTGGGGGTGGTAAACGTCAGACCCCAGTAGCTCGATAAGTCGTGTCGATATGAGGTCTATAACAGTTTGAGAAACTACTGATAACACTTACCAGTAGATCTCAGCAGCCCTGGCTAGGGATTTCCGGTTATAGCCAATCGAACACAGCACAACATCAACTCCCTATACCGGGAGAGACGAATCCCCTCCTATCGCTCATTGCCTCCATATGATTCGGGACTGTACCCAAAAGCCACCTTTTTGCACGCCCTCTTGGATGTGGTATGATGGAAATCAAAGCACAGTGGGAATCACACAAGACTCTATGACGATCTCGGGTCAACGGACTACTCTGTACCAGTGTCACCGGAGAACTGCCATCTGACGTAAGGTATAATACCATCTGGGAGTTCTCGGCGAGTCCGTCCAGTGTACCCAGTCTCCATTGATCACCCGTACACCATCCTTGATGTCAAACACTGATGGATATGGGATCATCCATCGCCCATCATATGGGTCAAGATGCGTATACGCTAGTCTACTCTGGTGTATCGATGCCCTGTCTCGATACACCCTCGACTAGGAACAGTTATAGGATGTACTCGTCGACTACCGTGGCCCCACTAGTATGATCTCATCATAGTCCCAGTAGTCGAGCACTTATCCTAAGGGCTTTATCAACATGTAACATAGAGACAATATGAGTACATGTTAAGATAAAGTACAACCAGATAGCTTACTATCATGTCGAGCAAGAAAGTCCTCCCTATATATGTCCTAGCATCCACTACAATATACATCGTATATACAGTAATGGCCTCTAGGGCATACATATAACTAACAATCTCCCACTTGCACTAGGGCCATCTGTTGTGGTATCACATACCCAACAATTAGCTACGGTTGAAGTATCTCATACTCAACCATCCCATAAATGTCTCTACTGGGAAAAAGGCCTTTGTGAGTGGATCCGCGCTGTCGTCCTCTATGTTTACTCTCCTAACCTCGATCTCCCTGGAGATCAACCATCTCCATGATCAGGTGATACTGCCTAAGAATTATATCTGGATTTCATATGGGACGGGGGGTTCCTTGGCATAAGCCACAACTCCATTGTCACACAATGGTAGGAACAAAGTTCATCTTATGAACTTATATCTATCCGGACTGCCTCTTTGGTAGCATCTTTGGTAACGATGTATCTTACATTTAATCGTCTAGTAAGTCACGGTATCTAGCTTGGAACTCTTCCAACATACCGTCCCTCCACCGAGGGTAAAGACAATGCCTGTGACTGACATTCAGTCGTCCTTATCAACCTGGAACCTTTCCAGTGATTTTCCCCGGGATCGATCGATACCATCTCATTACAACTAGCGAGTATTCTAACATCCAATTAGATCTATCTCATAGATCCAAAAACCCAGGATTTAGGAGGTATCATTTTGATCCTGTATGGAGAATCCTTGTGATAAGCGGAGATTGACCGAGCGTAGCATAGGAAACTCCTTCCCTATCAAGAGTATGTCATCCACGTACTCTACGAGGATCACCACCATACTCTCTACTACCTTTTTGTATATACAAGGTTCATCTACCATTTTGATGAAGTCAACCTCTTTGACTCCCACATCAAAATAGACGTTCCAACTCCGCGATGCCTGCTTTATCACATAAAATATCTTGCACACGTTTCCGCTGCTCCCACTGTCTATGAAGCCCTCTGGCTGTGTACTTATAGACGCTCTCTTCTAAAACATCATTTAGAAAAGCAGTCATGACACCCAACCGCCAGATATCGTAGTCATGGTATGTAGCCGTGGCAAGTAGGATCTGGATGGACTTAAGCATAGCTTTGAAAGTCTCAACTTTTCTATGTACACCAAGTAATCTTCTCAAGATATACTTGCTCCTGATGGGGATTTAACCCTTCAGATAAAGCAACCAAAGTCCATACTTTGTTGGTGTATAAGGATTCCATTTTAGATCGATAAGCATCCAGTCATTCTTACAGAGTCTCAGTCCTGATGGCCAGCTCGAAACTAGTTGGGCCATCATCTCATGATGCAATCCTCGCTCCCACTGTCATAGAGAAACCAAAGTATCTCTCAGGTGGGTGAGGAACCCTACTAGATCGGCGGAGAGGCCGAGGTTCGTTGGAAACTATTGAATCCTTTGGTTCTACCAAATCATCAGCTGCAGTTTGTATAGCTGGAACCTTTAGAGTTCTACATAACAGACCTTGCCTCGAGCTTGTCCGGATTTTGCTTTTAGACATAGGTCGGACAACCCCAAATCATAACAAACTTAAGATATGGGCTCTTCCCTTTCCATATCACATATGAAGTGGTAGGCAACTAATTTGATTTGAACCCTTCTCAATAGGTATGCAGCTTCTCAAGTGCATAACTCCTAAAAGGAAATAGGAAACTCGGTAGTACTCATCATAGAGCACACCATATCAAATAGGGTGTGACTGCTCCGCCCCGATACATCGACGTGCTGTGGTGTATACGGAGGAGTAATACTGAGAGAGAATCTCATTCTCCTTTAGAACAGTCCAGAAATTCCGTGCTCAAGTATTCTCCTCCTTGATCACATCAAAGGACATAATACTTTTACCCGTATTTTGGTTCTCTACTTCTAACTTACATTCTGTGAATATCTCAAAAGGTTCGGACTTGTGTTTCAACGGGAACATATGTCTGAATCTTGAGAGATCATCAGAGAATGTAATGAAGTACAAAGAACCGGTCTTGGCATGTGTAGACAGGAGACTTTCATACATCATCATGTATCAATCCCAAGAGTTCACTAACTCTTTCTCTGTTTCCAACAAACAGAGCTGTGGTCATATTATCTCTGTGACATGACCGGCAAGTTTCACAAGATGTAAATTCAAACAGATTTAAATATGCATCTAAATGTAACTTAGCTAGTCGGGTCGCATTGATATGACCTAGTCTACAATGCCTCAAGAAGGATTCGTTCATTTCTGAACTCTTCCTCTCGTGTGTGTTCTGTATACTAAGAACTGTAGTTTGATTTAGAACGTCAATGCTTTTAGATAACGTGCCTGAACCGATCAACTCTTGATATAGGAAATGTTCAAAACATTATCCAACAATACAAAATTATATCCTTTCTTTACTAATAAAGAGACTGATATGATTTTGTATATCAGGTTCGATATCTAATAACATTCGTTCAGAATCAATGTATTCTGGTAATACAGGGTGGTAGTGACCAACAGACTTGGCTGCAACACTTGCACCTTTTTCTATCTCATGAAACTTATCACCCGTTCTCAGTTCTCTACCTATCTGTAGCCCATGTAATAGATTACATATGCGGGATCTTGATCCGGTATCTCATACCCAGGACGTAAAGGATACTGAGAAACAGTTCTCTGTAATGAACACACCCGAAGAAGATGCATCGGCATGCACTTTCTTCGTTTGGGCGGCACGGGAAATCTGGTATTCCCCAATTTCCTGCTCTGTCTTATAACAATTATAAGTTGGAGGGGGACCAACGTTCCCCAGCTCAGTATAACAAGCGGGTTTGGTCAATATATCCATATTATTATCTTAATTAAGGCGTGATATGGTCGCTACCTGGAGAGAGAGAGAAGAAAACACTCAGCGTATGCTTTTGCAAGATTAGATTGGTTATCTAATATATCTAATCAGGATGTCTCCCACTGTTTTAATCAAATCTTCCTTCAAACCCTAAAAGGAAAGACTAGCCGGGATTAATTACACTCTACAAGTTCGCCAATCTTTCAGCCAGGCCAGTGTTGGTACTTTGAGGGAGGTCCCCCGTGCTTTCGCACGAACCTAATTAAAGTAAACCTCGTTTTCCCAGAGGCGTAACCCCGTTAACTCCTTTCTAGACACCTACTTGATCGGCTAATTGCAATATGTAAAACTCTCCCAGGAGTAACTCTTACTCGCAGCGGGTATCGGGATCCAACTATCTCATAGAAGGTATGCAATTTCATTGCAAATTTCAACACTTGAAATTCCCAATAATATTTTACCCCTAGCGTCCTATGACCTTGACGGAGGCCAAACTACCCATAGTCCGCTAGTCAAGTTCAACCCGTCATTTCCTGATTGAATTAAACCCACCCGCACGACCCTTGACGGAGGCCAAACAACGCCGTACAAATACCCTAATCCAATCGCATCACATGCTAACAGATAAGCATTAGTTAGCTACTGTACACTACGCCTTGACGGAGGCCAAACTACCGCAGCACGAATACTAACTAGTACTTATCTGAAATGACGGAGGGCTACGACAGGTTTTTAAGAAAACCCTTTGCGTAATGAACTTGATATCGTTGTAGAATCGAGTGATTTTAAATGGAGTGTTTTTGAGGCTTTTCTAGTTTTTCTAAAGGGGTCACTGCCGGTGAAGGGATCGTCGGCCCTTTCCTTATCGAATAAGGTGGAGGATATTTCACAAATATCACTATGCAAAGCAAGAACTATAGAAGCAATCAAAAGACAAACCGAGCTTGTTGCATCTGCTAGTTTCACTAAAGAGGTCACTCCTGGTGAAGGGATCTCGGCTCTTTCCTTATCGAATAAGGTGCTGGATGTTCTACAAGGAACACCGCTATGCAAAGTAAGAACTAGAGCTACCAGTTTTTAAACAAGTTTCTACAACATCTTTAGGCTTCTTTTATTTCATTAATCTCATTAATGAAGTCCCATTTTAATATGCTTCATAAGCATCAGATTTGAAACGAAATCTGCAATATAACATATATCTCATATATATAATATAAACATTCGTCTCAGGCAGTAATATGATCTCATCACAGAACATTGCAGCAGAAGAACATATATGAAATATTGGATATACTAGGACGTCCGTGTTTTCAATACGAGCCTGTATAAAACACGAATTCCACGGTCGTGATGAATAGCCAAACACACATCCCTAGACCCATACGAGAGCGGCAAGCAACACTACCAATTCTAGGGTTAGGAGACCCGGTCTCGACTCCTCGAGATGGTCTCCCACTGGACCCTAGAACCCGGTTACTTGTGCTCCCCGCCTTGGGTCTACCTAATGCGGAAAAGTAAATAATATACAATGGTGACATCATCCTCAGCCCGGAAGTGCCCCAATAAAAGAATATTACATACAAATGAATTTTACATGAATGAAAAAGAAAAAACTCTCATCTCACATAAAACCCCCGGCTATTCAGAACGCGACGATCCAATATAACATATCACAGCAACACATAATATCTCATATCATCAACGTAAGCAAGTATGCGTATCCCGATTGTCGTTGATGTATAGCAACGAAACCGGCGACACACCACATACTACGCTTACGGTCTCAGAAAAGAAAGTGTAAAACTACAACAGTTGGAATCCGCAACCTCTTTAGACATCACATGCCTAACCAAATGAATTCCTTAGACATCACATGCCTAACAATTATAATCCCCGCATTTTAGTCTCATTATCGAAAACTCTTTTCAATATCAAGTCAGGCAATTCAACAAGATTCCCGACATCCTGATCAAATGCTCGTCACAAACTTTAGTAGACGGCCGCACCCCCGATGCCGTCGACGAAGTGCACTAAGGCGGAACACCGCTGCCGCGAGCACCCGAACGGATGCTTTTGGCGACGGGGTTCTCCTACAGTCATTTGGTCGGGGCTTTGGGGCGTGGCTGTCTATTAAGTTTACCCGGCGAGTATCCGCGTACACTACGTGATTGCGACGGACTTTTGATCAAATCAAAATTCTGTGGCAACCGATCATCTGAAACTAAACTACTATGTTTATAACATTCAAATTAGTTATCTCATAACTACTTGTGGATTCCAAATATTGTATCACATTCCAGATAAATAGACGATGTTAAACTTTCCGATCGAATAATCAAACACCCAAGATTTCCCCAATATATCTCAACACTTGAAATCAGTTTAAAAACATCCATCACATGACACAATACCAATGGTCCAGCCGTAGAAGGGTCAAGCCAACGCCTCACATGTGGCACGCCGTACTGCCCCAAACCCTAAGGTTCAGAGGCAGTCAAGACGGTCACATAATCGAGTTAAGGTTTGTTGTCTTCTAGAGGGTCCACCGCGTTACTTGCATGACTTTACGAAAGTTTCAAACACAAGGAAAGATCCAACTTTTGAAAAAAATTCCGACAGGGGAAAAAGTGAGTTATTGATATCCGTTCGAACTTTTTAACAGTTTCTAAAAATTACCCGGACAAAACTAAACGAAGTTAAATTATCCGATCGAATCATCGAGTCCCCAATACAACCCTAGAAAACTCAACACTTGAGTGGAATTAAACAATTCCCAGAAAAAATTGCCAAAAAAGGACCTAAGAATAAATACATGAAATTCCAGGGACTAAGTCATAATTTTGGCCGCGGAACCGCCGCCAAACCCTTGGTTTGGCCGCGGTTCCGCGGTCAAATAGTTGACTCAGTGGACCGTACTTCACAGTAATTCTTAGTTTTTCCTGTTTATTTTTCTGAGCATTTTTAATTCATAAAAAACCACAGTTGTGAAAAATGTCCAGAGAAGGGTAAACATCGGGGTTTCCGGATTCGATCGGACTTTAAATTTCGTCTAGACATCGCCTAAAGCTCTAGATTGGCTCTAATACCACTGTAGGGTTGCTAGGCACACACACAAGGGTCCACGAGGCATCAACCATGCCCGAATAAAAATTTAGCCGTGCCGAACAACCCAAAGCCGGATCTTTAAACTAGAGATTAGGCGAAAACAAGCATGTTAAACACTTTAACACTAAGTGAGAGAGATCACAACCTTTGTAGATCCAATCTTTCACTTCTTAAGCTCCATGTTGAAGTCCCTTCGCTGCGATCATCGTGTTACGGACTCTCGAGAGGCTTCACGAAGAGAAAGATGCAGTCTTGCTTCCGATCTTCGATAACAAAGATGATCTACCTTGAAGTTTCATTAACACAAGCTAACACTCACTAAATGAAGTGAACACTCTCATCTAAAGGGCAAGGATAGATGAGAATGATGAAGTAGTATTTTTGCTCTCTTTTATTATCTTTTTCTCACACTCATTCATCACTTGGAAAAAGCTAGTAAGCTTTTTCATGAAAGAAAAGAAGAAGGAAGAAGATGATGAATAAGAATAATCCTTTTGTGATGAATAATGCAAAAATGATAATGATGAATAATGCAACCATGGTTAACTAAACCTTTGTAGTGAATTAACCAAGGCTAGGGTTTGGGTTAGATTAAGAATGAGTCACAACAAAATATCTTTCACAAAACAAAACTAAACCTTCTAGAATCATCTAGAAAGTAATAACCCAAATCAAACCCTAATCTTGTTTAATCTCTACTGAACATGTTGCATTAGTTATCATATCATGTTACAATATTATATATCACATATATAATATTTATTGTAACCAAATAAAATAATACAATTAACATATATCGCATATATATCAATGTATTATCCGAGTGAGAAAAAGAATTTTTTTAGTGAGCTAATATTAGTTAATGTAATTTAATATATCATATATATTATTATACATTAAATTATCGAATCAACCCTTGATCCGACAATCCGGCTATATCGCATATAACCGACTAATATTTATCCGTACCGATTCATCGAATCAACACTTGATCCGATGACCCGGCTGATATCATATATCGCGAGAATAGAATACGGTATCTCATATCGCATTATCCTCGGTCCCGCACATATCACATATGTGCCCCTACTCCGTTTTGCCTGAGCCAAGAAACCTCTGTGTAGGACTCTAATGAATCGTCAATACGCCGGCAGTAGGTGATGATCATATCAAACACCAACAAGCTGCAAGCGGTCAGCTAAACGTAACAGCCACCCAGGTATTGAGCACTCAGAAGATCAACAAGCAAGTCTGTACATTCTTCTGTGAATCCAAACAGTAACACTCTCGTACAGTCCGGTCTCGTCGTCTGATATGTCACATATCTCGCCGAGGGGTGGTAAACGTCAGACCCCAGTAGCTCGATAAGTCGTGTCGATATGAGGTCTATAACAGTTTGAGAAACTATTGATAACACTTACCAGTAGATCTCAGCAGCCCTGGCCAGGGATTTCCGATTATAGCCAATTCAACACAGCACAACATCAACTCCCTATACCGGGAGAGACGAATCCCCTCCTATCACTCATTGCCTCCATGTGATTCGGGACTGTACCCAAAAGCCACCTTTTTGCACGCCCTCTTGGACATGGTATGATGGAAATCAAAGCACAGTGGGAATCACACAAGACTCTATGACGATCTCGGGTCAACAGACTACTCTGTACCTGTGTCACCGGAGAACTGCCATCTGACGTAAGGTATAATACCATCTGGGAGTTCTCGGCGAGTCCGTCCAGTGTACCCAGTCTCCACTGAGCACCCGTACACCATCCTTGATGTCAATCACCGATGGATATGGGATCATCCATCGCCCATCATATGGGTCAAGATGCGTATGCGCTAGTCTACTCTGGTGTATCGATGCCCTATCTCGATACACCCTCGACTAGGAACAGTTATAGGATGTACTCGTCGACTACCGTGGCCCCACTAGTATGATCTCATCATAGTCCCAGTAGTCGAGCACTTATCCTAAGGGCTTTATCAACATGTAACATAGAGACAATATGAGTACATGTTAAGATAAAGTACAACCAGATAGCATACTATCATGTCGAGCAAGAAAGTCTTCCCTCTATATGTCCTAGCATCCACTACAATATACATCGTATGTACAGTAATGGCCTCTAGGGCATACATATAACTAACAATTCTGTGGAATTCTAGGTTCGCAGGCGAGTGCGACGGACGCCGCGAAGAAGGGGAAACAAGTCATCGGCTATACCTAGAGAGAGACTACGGTGAGTAGATTTAACATCTACGGGAATATCGCCCGCATGGCGTTCTACGTCAGGGATGATAGGATCTTATAGCTACATTTCCATACATCGACTGTTCATGGCTACTATTTAGTGCATACCACATTTCCTGATATATGTATATAAACTAGAATTGACAGAATACCGCACCATTACTAACGGTTCATGTTGCACGAGCACTATCCTGCATGCTACACACACACCATTAGTAATTTCCATGACACTCACACTGTAGAATTTCCATGATATTCATACTTGATGCATATATCACATCGGATCATTATGTTGTAGCTCATCTTTATGTGACTTGACATGATATTCATACTTGATGCATATATCACATCGGATCATTATGTTGTAGCTCATCTTTATGTGACTTGACATGATATTCATACTTGATGCATATATCACATCACATTGACTTGCATATTGGTTTGGATTACATATGATTTCTGGATTTGGGAACCGTGGCTACTTCAAATATGTAATCATTTAAAAACCCGGTTCCCTTGATATGATATTTCGGTGCGTCTACCCTATGTTTTCTCGGTGTTAGAGTGAGATATATATGAGATAGAGGGGGGGCTGACCCGGACTGACGGATGCCCGATATATATGAGATAGAGGGGGCTGACCCGGACTGACGGATGCCCGATATATATGAGAGAGATGGCTGACCCAGACTGACGGATGCCCGATAGACATACGAGAGAGAGGGCTGACCCGGACTGACGGATGCCCGATATAGGAAGATTTGCGTGTCGATGCTAGACATGAGTATTTATGATATTTGGGTGCCGATGTTGGGCACTCATGATTCACAGTGATGTACAGGATTTGAGGGCCGATGGGAGTGCCGGTGTCTGGGTTGTTGGGATTTCGGGTGCATTGATGGACACCGATTACATGTTCCACGTTGACATTCCATGTAGATGTTATACTTCCCATGCTCAGCATTCATTATTGTATCTCATCCTGTAGTTATATTACCTGATAGAGCATTTGCATGATTATTGCACATACTACTTATCACACATTGATATCATCTGTTGGCATATGATAGAGTAGCGCAGTACGTGCATGCTCGCGATTACCTTTATATGTTATCTCTATTCACGAGTTGGCAACTCACCCCCGTTGTGCCACAGTGTTTGCAGGTTGCCCTTCGGAGTAGTCGCGGCAGGCTGTGTTTTGCATCTTTTGACACAGATACCCCCATAGTTGGTGTATTAGCTCTTTTGCTGATAGGTGGGTTTTGTGCGGTATCTGTTTATCTTTCAGTTATGTATATTGTTGTATCTAGTATTCTCCATCTACCATGTATGTATTTGGCTTAGAGACAGTGTGAGGACGATGATGTATATTATTTGTATTCTGGGGTCGAGCTTGTTGTGAGCCGACTGTACCTTGCAGTTTATTCTATCTGTGATGTTCCCACTTGTGGATCTTGATCTTCGCGACAGCGTCGTATATTTCTATCTTGGTGATTATTTACTTAAGAATTCTTGTCACTTTAATAAATACTTCCATTTAAAACTTAAAACACTCTATACTTTTACTGGTTTGGTTTCTGGGTTTTCGGTTCACTTAGTTGCGTTACGCCTGTAGACGTTACGTGGTTAAGTGCCGGTCACGGGCCAAACTTCGGGTCGTGACACCGGGGATTTCCTGTTATGGCCAATCGAGCATAGCGCAACATCAACCCCCAATACCGGGAGAGACGAATCCCCTCCTATCGCTCATTTCCTCCATGTGACTCGGGACTGTACCCAAAAACCACCTGTTTGCACGACTCAGTAGAGCCGTGGTAGGGTGGAAATCAAAGCACAGTGGGAGACACACAAGACTCTATGAAGATCTCGGGTCAACAGACTAACCTATACCAGTGTCACCAGAGAACTGCCATCTGACGTGAGGTATAATACTATCTAGGAGTTCTCGGTGAGTCCGTTCAGTGTACCCAGTCTCCTCTGAGCACCCGTATACCATCTCTGATGTCAAACACCAATGGATATGGGATCATTGTAAGTCGATGTTATCACGACCCGAAATTGGCCCGTGACGGCCCTAATACTACGCAACGCCCTAAGACGTAATGTAGTAAAAGAAAGCCAAAACCCTGAAATCTAAACCATAAAAATACGGAAAAGATAATATAAGTTTTTGAAACATTTGAAATCGCAACCCAAATTCTTTAAAAGTCCCACTTTCTTTCTTTAAAATTTTGGCAACACCCCCTTTTTGTAAAAACTAGCCAACATGAATACAACACAAATATACGACGCCGTAGCGAAGAAATAAAGACAATGGAGAGAAAGCTGTATATAAAAGACAACAAATCCATAAATAATATACAATATCGTCCTCACCAAGTCTCTAGGTCAACAACATGATAGTAGATGGAGAGTACAAATACAATGAAGGTACAATACAAAATACAGATAACCACCAAAACCTACCTAAGCAAAATATTACTGTGAGCTGATGCGGTATCTGTAGCAAAAGATGATAGATGGATACTGAATAGCCTGCCTCGACTACTCTGGGGAACAACCTGAAACACCTGTGGCACAACGGGGGTGAGTTGCCAACTCGTGAATAGTAGATAACATATGCAGGTAATCGCAGGAATGTACGTACAACATGAATCTAAGATATACGATTTGTAAGTGCACGGCGGCGCCCCGGCCGTCAATCCGACGCCGGAATGCGGAAGCGGTGAAAAACTTAAATTTTGCGGACTTAGCAAACCGGCACCACCGCGCACTAAAACACCCGGATCGTTACCATTAACAAGTCTAAGCTAACTAGAAGATGGGTTAGAGATATACCGACGATCCAAGTCCTCCGGTCTTCTCGTCATGGTCCCGATCTCCTGCGGAATGTTCCGTCTCCTCCTCGTCGCCGGAAGTGCACCACGTCGCCTACATCGTTTACGGGCTCCCACCTCAATGCCGAGGCAACTCGGGCACGAAGCCGGCTACTCGACGTGCCCAAGATTCGCTGTAGAATGTGTAGTAGAACTTGTGTCTCTTTTTGGGGTAGTGGAGGTTGCCATTGGTGAAGGAAAAGAGAGCTTAGAGAGAGGTGAGAAAAATGGAGCATACTCAAGAAGGAATGTCTCATATTTTTCTCCACCCATCCAAAATGAAATGAATCCCATTCCCTCTCTTGGAATGGCCGGCCCACACCCCCCCTTGTGTGATTGGAGAGAGAAAGAGAGAGCAAGGTCAAGGGGTGGGTGGAAGCAATGATGCAAGAGGGCATCAAGAAAGAATATGATCACAAGCAAAAACCACACACAACCACAACCATCATCAACAACCATGATGCTAACAAAGTCAAGCAAGTCAAAGGAGGGTGCTATCATGATACAACAAAATGCAAAGACCCCCTTCCACAAATGCCTATTTGCAACAATGCAAATAAGCCCTCCTCCACCAATCTTCGGCCAATGAACGGAACAATGGAAATCGGCCGAAACGGAAAACAAACTGGCAACTCCAAAAACTGGTCCCGTAATAAATCACAGGAAAACCCCGATACTGTGCATACACACCCGCATTTGTATTCCGACCGAAATACAAATGCAATGAGACAAAATCTACACTGTACTATACTAGGATCCGGCTTATACCAAAGCCGGCCAGTAATATCCGTTCGATCCTGATCCGTGCAATACCGCACGTATGTGATCGAACCCTTCCATATAACCATACGGCCTATAGTACAAACTGTCCGATCGTGATCCGTGCAATACCGCACGTATCTGATCGGACCTTGCCATATCTCCATACGGCCTCTACAACCTTTCGCCCGAAAGCTGAGTAACTGTAAATGTGGTGGACTCTAAAGACTCGTCAATACTATGGCTGTGGATTTAACCACTAGCACGTCAGAGGTATATGCCAATACGTGACGGGCCACCAGCTATTGACCAAAAGGGACGTCGATGAGGAAGCTCACCCGGACACCCAACTGAGCCTGTCAGTGACAATATCCGTGCAGTCCGGTCCGTTCGTCTATGAGCATCGCATGGCGGGCCTAGGGGGTTGGTAAAAGTCAGACCCCCAAAAGCGGTACAAGTCGTGTCGGAGTGTAGCCCAGAACACCCTGAGATACTACTGGAATACCTACCAGTAAATCTCCTTGCCTCGGCCGAGGGCTTCGTGTAATGGCTCTCCTAGACACAGCACGACCTCACCCCCAATACCGGGAGAGACGAACCCCTGAAGATACGCTCACTGCCTCCATGTGGCTCGGGACTGCACCCAACTAAAACCTGTTTGCACGACTCCTTTGAGCCGTGGTAGGGTAGTAATCAAAGTACAGTGGGAACTCACACGAGACAAATGACGATCCCCAGGTCGATGAACTAACCTGCACACATGTCACCAGGGAACTGCCATCTGACGTCTGGTATATGACCAACTAGCATGTTCCCGGCGAGTCCTGTCCGGTGTACTCATAACCCAATGAGCACCTGTATACATCTTAGGTGATCCAACTGACACCAGTGGCTTGTGAGACCGGCCACCGCCCCTCGTCGGGGTCTCGACTGTATACACTAGTCTACTAATGGAGTATCGATGCCCAGTCTCGAAACTCCCACGACTAGGGACCTTTTAAGGATATGCTTGTAGACCCCCAGCTCCCACTTATATGATCGCCCTCATACTGCTGGTGGTCAAGCAAGAATCCTAGGGGCTCTATCAACGTGTAATAGCGACGTGTCATGTCACCTAAAACAGTACACGATGATAAAGGTAAACCAGATAGCATACTATCATCTCGAGTAAGACTGTCCTACCGGGATAGGTCCTCCCTCAATCATTACAATCACGTACCTGTGACCTAATAATTGACTCTGAGGGCACTATCTCCAACAATCTCCCACTTGCACTCAAGGCTAATTATTGCGATGTCGCATACTCACAGCCCGTGTGATACCGAACATCCAACTCCTCTACTAGTCAGTCTCACAAAGCTCGTTTGCGGAACTTTTGCGTTCGAGGAATAGCCTCAGTGAGTGGATCCGCTTTGCTGTTTCTTTCTTTGTCTCTCTATATCTCAAGTTCGCGGAGAAACCCATCTCCCGAAATGAGCAATACCTGTCTTAGAATGTGCCTGGATGTCTGATGGGACATAGCTCATAAATGAACTCCAAATCCAAACTTCTTAGACTGTATCGTCAACTGAACTTAATCAGTATCCTGCGCCATGCCTCCCTCAGTATTGCCCTGGACCACCTGTCCAAAATACTGCCCCTCATCAGAAGGAAAACTATAGCTCTGACAACCTCCTTGTCGTCCATGTCACCTTGGAAGCCTGGAATGATAACTGTCTCCTGAATGAGGCTGTCGTTATCATATCCCTAGAACATCCACTTATGTTCTAAAACTGCTTCCGACTGTTTTTCCAGGATTGGATTAATGTCAACTTATTGCATCTAGTGCAAGAACAACATCTGGTGGTACTTGACATCTCATGATTGACTCAATTGCCTAAGCAAGTGCTCTGCCAATCATGCACGTCCCTCTCCCCTTTAGTCTGTAAGACACCTTTAGAGAGGGTGACTCCATTACCTGCAGGTACACTACCGTGCCAGGAGTCGTCCATCCTAAATACTCTTAGAATGCTGTCAAGTACCCTGATTGGGAAACCACCCAAATCTGGATCTAAAACCATAGATCTAGTAACCAGTATGTCTGATATAAAATCCATTTCCTTTGTGGAGAAACAATTGTGTGACGACCAAAGTATAACCGATCGTAGTGTAGGAGTTTCCTTTCCTACTCTGTGTATATCATCCAAATACCAGGATATCACACCCTACCACCTTCTCAACAGATCCATCCGTTATTCTGATGAAGTCAAACCCATGACTGTCACGTCAGAAACAGATGATCTATCTCCGCTACATCTGCTTTAGTCTATAAATAGACATAAGCCACCTGTCCACCAATGCTTCCGCTGCTCCCACTGACTACGACAACCCTCTGGCAGAGTCATATACACGTGCACTTCTAAAACTAGTTTAGAACGACGCTATACTCATCCTCCCGCCGGGTCTCGCAGCCTGGAACAACAGCAATGGTAATTGTGGGTAAACAAGAACTTCCCTGTCACCGTCCTTGAGGCTACCGGAGTACCTCTCGGGTGCCTGAAGTTACCCATCTTATCTGCGGAGTGGCTAATGGAATGTCAATCCAGATTGAATCTTTAGGTTCCTTATCAAATCTTCAGTAATCGTTTGTGGTTCTGGAATCACTTCCAGTTCTACCATACTCCCACTGACTGTTTTTCTAAAAAATCCATTTTTAATAAAACTGTGGCGAGTCTAGAACAATATTGCTATCGTTCATCCAGATGGTAGAAAATCAACCCTCGTCATAGCCTGGGTCAACCCACAAACAGCCATTACAGAAACGTGCCTTGAGTTGTCCAGTGTCTGGTTTTAATCATAAACCGGACAACTCCCCGTACCTTAACATCGTTAAGATACGAACTGTTCTATATCCAATATAGGACCAGAGGCACTGATTTAATTGAACCAGATTCAAATCATGCAGCTGTCTCGAGTGCATGTCAACTAAATGGAAGAAGGCCTGATCAGCGTTACTCAACTTAGGAATACTTCCAATTATGAGTAACCTGAAAGAGAAGCAAGATCTCTTTATCATTACTATTAACTGAATACCATATACAAGTATCTACATCTTCGATCACTTTGAAGAATCCCGATACTTGCTACACCTGGTTCTCTACTCTATTCAAATACATATAACTTCTCAACATTCAGACCCTGTGTTTCCGCGAAACACCTGTCTAAAAACTTGAGAAGTCATAAGTAGACTGAATGTAGTACGAGGACCAACCCCTCTGTCCTGATGGACCCTGGACAACATACAATCCTTTGTATAAGTCCCTTGAGTCTGATAACTCATTCACTGTGTGTCGTAGGTTGAAAACTGTACTTATGGTTAAGAAGAATTACACCGCTGTTTAATGCTCCTTACCTAACCATCCACTGATATAGGTAAATGTCGTAGACATAATTTTAGAAAGGTATATCTCACTCTATGAAAATAGACGTACAGATATATCAATTTGAAATTGGTGCATAACAGCGGATATTCAAAACCAAATATTTGCCGACCGGCAAACAGCCCAGGTGATTTCCTCAAATATCCCCGATTACAACGAATCCCGATATAATGAGGATGATCACCCAATTCCCAATAACTTACTCCCACTCATCATCTGTAAAACCATACAGATGTGAGAATCATACCTGGTAAATACATACCCTGGAGTAAGTATCTAATCGGGAAATCAGTTTTCTTTTAACAGTACACAGCGAACCTGAAACATTGAAATGTTCCGATGGGGTATACCGGTATTCTTAGTAATGCCTCTACCAGATTCACGACTGTAACCGTATAATCCTTTGCCACATCTCCAAATCCCTTCATATGTCTTTAGTCTTTACCTTCTGCACACCCCTTTAGGCCAAATGGTTTTCTTCCTTCCCTACCGTTCGGCACCAGCCTATGGTTTGGAAGAAGACTATCCAAAAAGCATAATGGGTGTACTGTCCTAATCCTAGGATCACTCGCAACATGAGAGAAGGTGAAGATAAAAGATACCTGAATGTACTTTATTCCTATTTCTCCTGAACCAGGATCCATCCCCGAACTGGAACAAGTTCCTTTCGAGTTCGTATATAACCATACGATGGAATATCCAATAAACTGTGGATCTTCGTAGTGATACGGAGTGTCCTGGAGAAATACAAAGGTGATTTGGGAGTGGTAACGAAATATTTGGTTTGGTCGTGAATATCTGTTGCAATTTACTTTGCCCTCTTACTAATCCCTTGCTTTGTCTGAACTTAATACCTTCTGCACACCATCGTTATGCTAATTGGTTTTCTTCATCCCCTACCGGTCGGCACCAGCCTAAGGTTTGGAAGAAGACAATCCAATTTGCGTAATAGGTGTACTACCCCTAAACCAAGGAGTACTCGTAACCTGAGAGAGGGTAAAAGGAAAAGACAACTGAATAATCCTATCCGTTTTCTCCAGAACCGGAAACCATCCTCGAATAAATTCTTTCGAGTTCGTATCTAACCATACGATGGTTTTGTCCAATGGAAGTGGACGTTCGTAGTAAAACGGGGTGTCCTGGAGAAAAGGGTAAAAGTAGGAGTGGCAATGAGGTTTGCAACTCTGACAATCCAAAAGCCGGTGTTTAAGAAGGTTCGGTCAACTTGGTCACTGAGTCATAGTCTTAGGGTCGGGTCAATGGTCGCTGCCAAAGAGAGAGAGAAAAGAAACACTCAGCGTGCACTCTAACCTAGATCAGAATGGTCACCAATTTATCTAATCTGGAAACCTCCCACTGTACCGTCAAATTCTCCTCCAAACCTGAAAGAAGAATTAGTCGGGATCACCCGAGGAGTATACTAACTCATCAGTGGGAATCGGGATCCAACTCTCATCGCATGACAACGTGACGGAATCCGCTCACGGTATCACACTCCAGAAGGTATGCGCATATCTTGCAAGTTTTAGTACTTTTGAAACTCCCGATGTGATTTCTGCCCCATGCTCTTATGACCTTGACTTTGGCCAACAAATCATAAGTCACATGTCAAGTTTTACCCGTCATTCTCCAGGTTGATTTGAATCCACCCGCACAAGCCCTTGACTTTGGCCAACAAGGCTATACGACTGTCCCAAACCAACGCATCTATCTATGCTGCATATGAATAACCAACAGCTACCAAACACTGTGCCTTGACTTTGGCCAACAAACACAGCTTGAATACTATTGCCTACCCATATGAAACGACGGAGGGCTACGAATGGTTTCTGGCGAAAACCTTTAACGTAAAGAACTTGATATCGTTGAAGGAACTGATAGCTTTTTGAAAATATAGTGACGAAAACCGTTGCTAAAGAGGTCATTCCCGGTGAAGGGATCTCGGCTCTTTCCCCGTAGAATGGGGTGCAGGATATTCCAAATGAATACCGCGATGCAAAGCAAAAGTAATCGGCTATAGTGAAGTTAATGCCCTGACGCAAACTTTTTGTCTAAGGGGTCACTCCCGGTGAAGGGATCTCGGCCCTTGCCTCGTCGACTGAGGAGCAGGATATTCTAACTGAATATCACGATGCAAAACAAAAGAGAACGTCCTTGCAATAACAGCTTTTTGAAAAAGTGTTCCAACAACATCAGATTAGGTTTGTTTTTAACTTGCATTGATCCGAATCAACGCAGTCCCATCAATTGATCACACCACAAAGAACGAAAATATACTGATGTACGTATATGCCATCCGCATTCGCCACTGGGTCCCGTCATTACCCGTTAGGTTAGCTTACTAACGACAGAGCGGGGACTGGACTAGCGCGGATGCAAAACATATACAACATCTACTAATATATATACCAATATATTATATTCGCTCAAGGCGTGAATGAAATGCAACATCACAGAGAATGAACAGCATCACAGAAACAATACAGATATCTGGGATCCCCGGGTTTCACAGAGCCACTAATGAAACCCGACGTTCCCCTGGTCGTGTGGATAGCCTGCGCAATGAAAACCTAGACCCCTACGAGCGCGGCAAGTCACCTGCCAAAACCTGAAGCGAGGCAGCCCCCTTCAGCGCCGTGAATGGACCACCCAGCACTTCACGGAATCCGGCAACTTGGGCACCCCTCCTGGGTCAACCTGTACCCCCTACGAGTGCGGCGAATAGCCCGCCAATCCTAGAGTGAAGCCCCCTCCGTCTCAATGCCATGAGATGCGGGCTTGTTGCCCTCCAGAACCCGGCTATCCGTGCACCCCTCCGCGGGGCAATCCTAGTACAGAAAGTAAAATATACATACACCGGGTACATCGACCGCAACCAGGTCGTGCCCCAAAATAATAATACAATCAGGCAGTGACGGCAGTCCACATGTCGGACGCTCGCCCCGCAATATCAAATGTACATAATACAACAGCACAGTACTAGCATTGCATCCAGGCTATCCCCCACGACCAATCCGCAACATCACAGCAAATACATAGAACATCAACGTGAAAGTCACGTTCGCAAATCCGTCTAACCGGGCTATAGCAGTTAGACCGGATTTACCGATCGAGTGACATTCACGGTCGCAGATATAATGTAAATACTGTGAAAAATGTGTTTAAAAAATTTCCGATTGATCAAACAATTAACAAGTGGGCCCCAAAGAAAACTGTAGCACTCACAGAAACAATTGGCCCAACTTTAATATTCCAAAGCCCATATTTTAAGTCCAGAAGGCCTCTGTAAAAAAATGGTGAAGTGATGTGAATAGTGCGCGGCGGAAGGGCCGCACAAATGGGGTTTTCGCGGCGGTTCCGCGCTCCAACTGTGGAGTTACTTCGTCAAATTTTTACAGAACTCTTATATTTTCCAGTACATCAATATTTTATAACCTGAAAAATTTTTCGAGACCAAAAATTTTCAACAGAAACTGATGCGAACTTAAATGCAGTTTTGGAACTTTTTGATCGATCGGAAATGCAAACACATTACACAAAGTTAGACTAAGTTAATGGCGAGGCTCTGATACCACTGTAAGTGCACGGCGGCGCCCCGGCCGTCAATCCGACGCCGGAATGCGGAAGCGGTGAAAAACTTAAATTTTGCGGACTTAGCAAACCGGCACCACCGCGCACTAAAACACCCGGATCGTTACCATTAACAAGTCTAAGCTAACTAGAAGATGGGTTAGAGATATACCGACGATCCAAGTCCTCCGGTCTTCTCGTCATGGTCCCGATCTCCTGCGGAATGTTCCGTCTCCTCCTCGTCGCCGGAAGTGCACCACGTCGCCTACATCGTTTACGGGCTCCCACCTCAATGCCGAGGCAACTCGGGCACGAAGCCGGCTACTCGACGTGCCCAAGATTCGCTGTAGAATGTGTAGTAGAACTTGTGTCTCTTTTTGGGGTAGTGGAGGTTGCCATTGGTGAAGGAAAAGAGAGCTTAGAGAGAGGTGAGAAAAATGGAGCATACTCAAGAAGGAATGTCTCATATTTTTCTCCACCCATCCAAAATGAAATGAATCCCATTCCCTCTCTTGGAATGGCCGGCCCACACCCCCCCCTTGTGTGATTGGAGAGAGAAAGAGAGAGCAAGGTCAAGGGGTGGGTGGAAGCAATGATGCAAGAGGGCATCAAGAAAGAATATGATCACAAGCAAAAACCACACACAACCACAACCATCATCAACAACCATGATGCTAACAAAGTCAAGCAAGTCAAAGGAGGGTGCTATCATGATACAACAAAATGCAAAGACCCCCTTCCACAAATGCCTATTTGCAACAATGCAAATAAGCCCTCCTCCACCAATCTTCGGCCAATGAACGGAACAATGGAAATCGGCCGAAACGGAAAACAAACTGGCAACTCCAAAAACTGGTCCCGTAATAAATCACAGGAAAACCCCGATACTGTGCATACACACCCGCATTTGTATTCCGACCGAAATACAAATGCAATGAGACAAAATCTACACTGTACTATACTAGGATCCGGCTTATACCAAAGCCGGCCAGTAATATCCGTTCGATCCTGATCCGTGCAATACCGCACGTATGTGATCGAACCCTTCCATATAACCATACGGCCTATAGTACAAACTGTCCGATCGTGATCCGTGCAATACCGCACGTATCTGATCGGACCTTGCCATATCTCCATACGGCCTCTACAACCTTTCGCCCGAAAGCTGAGTAACTGTAAATGTGGTGGACTCTAAAGACTCGTCAATACTATGGCTGTGGATTTAACCACTAGCACGTCAGAGGTATATGCCAATACGTGACGGGCCACCAGCTATTGACCAAAAGGGACGTCGATGAGGAAGCTCACCCCGACACCCAACTGAGCCTGTCAGTGACAATATCCGTGCAGTCCGGTCCGTTCGTCTATGAGCATCGCATGGCGGGCCTAGGGGGTTGGTAAAAGTCAGACCCCCAAAAGCGGTACAAGTCGTGTCGGAGTGTAGCCCAGAACACCCTGAGATACTACTGGAATACCTACCAGTAAATCTCCTTGCCTCGGCCGAGGGCTTCGTGTAATGGCTCTCCTAGACACAGCACGACCTCACCCCCAATACCGGGAGAGACGAACCCCTGAAGATACGCTCACTGCCTCCATGTGGCTCGGGACTGCACCCAACTAAAACCTGTTTGCATGACTCCTTTGAGCCGTGGTAGGGTAGTAATCAAAGTACAGTGGGAACTCACACGAGACAAATGACGATCCCCAGGTCGATGAACTAACCTGCACACATGTCACCAGGGAACTGCCATCTGACGTCTGGTATATGACCAACTAGCATGTTCCCGGCGAGTCCTGTCCGGTGTACTCATAACCCAATGAGCACCTGTATACATCTTAGGTGATCCAACTGACACCAGTGGCTTGTGAGACCGGCCACCGCCCCTCGTCGGGGTCTCGACTGTATACACTAGTCTACTAATGGAGTATCGATGCCCAGTCTCGAAACTCCCACGACTAGGGACCTTTTAAGGATATGCTTGTAGACCCCCAGCTCCCACTTATATGATCGCCCTCATACTGCTGGTGGTCAAGCAAGAATCCTAGGGGCTCTATCAACGTGTAATAGCGACGTGTCATGTCACCTAAAACAGTACACGATGATAAAGGTAAACCAGATAGCATACTATCATCTCGAGTAAGACTGTCCTACCGGGATAGGTCCTCCCTCAATCATTACAATCACGTACCTGTGACCTAATAATTGACTCTGAGGGCACTATCTCCAACACGATTACAGTAATAATGACATGATAATAGTATGCAATAACTATGCAATAGGGATATGAGAAAGTAGATATGCAGCAATCATAAGGATACACTAACAGGTACTACCAATATATGAAACCGTGCATAAGTGAAAAGGTATGAGGTATGGAGTGAAATATATCATCCACGGAATCCTGTCATCGTGGTAGGATCACAATCCATCAAGACACTCAAATCCCAATTCCTCAAATCAGCCCCCAAACTGGGCTCTCACATCATATAAGTCTCACATCACCTCAATGTACAATATCGAATAGCTCTCCTATATCTCGAATGTACAGATCAACAATCACTTTCATATCCAATATCCAATCTCAATGAATCAACTATATCCCAAGTCGAATCTCGAGTAAATTTCTAACATCCTAAATAAATATATATGCAGAAATAAATATGATGGGGTCAATACACATATATTAGCGTCCCATTCGACTAATATTGGTGTAAGGGTATATATAACAACGGCTAAATCTCCTGTTATATATACAAAGGTATTAAAAGAAATATCATGAAAACAATGTGCCAAGTATCGACACAGAAATCCTGATAGGTACGTATCATACGCTGTCCCGAAAGCACGAGTGCCTAGCTCTGACCCTCGCCTTTCGACGTATGCATACGTGCATGACTCCCAACGGTGTCTCCATGACCCCCGCCGAGTCATTAGTACTGTCACCGGTAGGTACTCGCCCGCTTCCAGGCTCAATCGGCAACATCCATCGATCTTCTTGCCGAGGGGAACCATACCAGGCCCCACCATGTACCCTCATACGGCAACCACACCTCGTATGGAGTATATAATCAGAACCGATATATCTCATGGTGGCTGCGCAAATATCATATCAAGGAAACCGGGATTTTCAATGTATGTATAATTTCATGAACTCCCGTGGTTCCCAAATCCAGAAATCATCAGGTGAAATCAAAATAAGAATGCGTAAATCCAGGAATACATATATGCGATATATCTGAAATGCGGGCATATAAATGAAAATATGTAGCTGAAACCATATGTATGCGAAATCAATAAGGTACAGCTAAGTATAGGTATCTACCTATAAGTAAAAGATGTCGTATACCCCCTGGGTATAAATAGAATATGAAGGATACCCCCCCGGGTATAAGTAAAATATGTGCATGGTATACCTGTAGCTGTATCGCAAGGTGTAGATGTACCTATCACTAATGGTAAGATACACTATAGGTATACCGATAAGCTAGATGTCAAGTGTGATAAGCAATAGTATCTATAATGGTTAGTGTGTGACATGGCAATTATTGACGGTGTGTGTGTAGCATACAATCCGTGCTCGTGCAACATGAACCGTCAATAATGTGTGCAGTGCCCTACGGCTACCAGTCACAGTACAACTATATCTAAGTAAATAGGGTAAAAGCGTAATTCTAATAATGACGTAGAATATGCGACAAGTATTAGAATCCTAGCCCAGACGCATAACGCTATGTGGGAGATTCCCCTGTAGCTGTTAAATCTACTCACCTACGCTCCACGCTAGGTGAATCCTACCATCTGCTCCCCCCTATAGCAGTGTCCGTAGTCCCTGCCTGCAAACCTGCAAATAAGACATGGAAATCATATATAAGCCAAATGTTCCGCAAAACGCGATATCGAACCAAAATGAGAAACTCGCGTCGCGAACTAAACGCGCATGTGCACGATACGCTGAAACGTGTGTATACGCGTCTAAAACTACCGCGACACGCCGCGATACGCTGGATCACAGAACCCACTCACGTATCGCGCGTATCGCGCACACAAACGGAAATGCAAAACGATATATTGCCCTAGATTTTCCTACAGGCCAAATCTTACAAAACTAGACATGCCAAAGCACTAGACAACACTGAAGACAACCCTTGCCAAGACCCCAACACCCCTGCCCCCTACTTGGCCGCAAATTGCGGCCAAACCTAATAAATCTGTGGCCTGGATTGGGAAGTGGGGTCTCGTATTCTGGTGTTGTGTTCTAGACCTAGTGTGCATGCTCCAGTCTTTTCAATTTTATCCTGAAGGGTCTGGGTCAAAAGAAGATTACAAAATGCTACAATGTCGCTTTAAAATCACCAATTTTGCACAAAACAGAAACCCTATGGTATTTTAGTATAATCCAGGGTTAAACTCAGTTAAGGTGATCCTAACAACATTTAAATAAGCTAGGTTAGCTAACACAATCACATTCTAACCAAAATTCCACATAATTCACCATTTTAGCACAAAACTAACTATTTAACACAAACCAATGCTAATCTACACACAACTTAAGCAAACCATGAAATGGGGTTCAAGAAATATACCCTAATGAACCCTAGAAGGCAGGTGAAGAAGTGAAAGGAGCTGCTGCAAGTCGCTGGAGCTCCTACTGCTGCCTGCTGCTCCTGCTGCTGCTGATGAATGCTGATGATGCTGTTGCTGATGATGCTGGTGGAGCTGATGCTGGAGCTGCTGCTGATGGATGCTGATGCTGGAGCTGCTGCTGCCTCTGCTGCAGGTGAGTGTGTGTGTGTGTTGTGAGAGAATGAGAGGATGGGTGAAAAGAGAAGTGATAATGAGAGACAAAGTCAAAACCCCTCCTCTCTCTCTTCATTTAATGAAGCATGGTAAAGCCATCATGCCCCATTCTCACTCTCTCTCTCTCACCAAGGTCAACACAAGAAGTCAAATTTAAATCCCCTTTTTAAATCATTTTGCATTTAAAACAATCATCATACTTAAAACCCAAAGCACCTAATACAATATTAAACTAGATTAGTGGAAATGGTTGGTTAACCATGATTGCTAATCATGTTTAACCCCAAATTACAACCCCAGTTAACATGCACAAGTGTGTGCAAGCCTAGGAAAAATCTAATAAAAAATTCATTAAATAGGATAAAATAATCGAAAACTAATTTGGTAAACTTTTTATTAAAAACCATACATTAAAATATAATTAGCCACAAAACACGTTCTAAGGTGTTACAGATGTGCAACACCCCACGAGTTGTGGGGAGGCGGAAAAATGAAAAACGATCTTGTTCTTTAAGCATACATCGACTAACCGAAGATCTTCGCTAAACGATAATTAACAACAACCATAGAAGTTCTGTGCTACTATGTAAAGAGATTATACCTAGTGAATCGTGTCCGTCGTCTTTTCGATCTCAACGTCCTCCTCGGCCTCCTCTAAGTGATAGATGATCCACCCGAGAACCATAATCCAAGCTTCACCTCCAAACTTGAGGTAACTAAGTTTCTCTAGTTGCTAATCAAAGGAACTTAGATCATATAGAGTTAGGTTATAGAGTGTTTAGTCTGTTCTAATCCTTGATCTCAACTCATGAGTGGTAGGATTAGAGTTTGAAGAGAGAGTGAGCTTGAGGAGGGAGAAGGTGAAGAATATTATGATAATGATATTGTTTCTCACTTGATATATGAAGCATAATGAATAAAATGAGATTATTCATCATGAAACATTAATGTATTATGAGTGATTCACTATGTGAGTCATTAAGCATTTAATAATGCATTAATGACAAAATGAATCACACAAAATGAGTCACAATATCATTTAATGATAATGCCACTTAAACCCTCAAGTCACCATGCTTCTAGAAGCTTCCCGTATAATTACGAGAACGCCCCTCCTATCCGTGAAAACACGGAAAAACTTTAGACTGTAAAAATCCAATAACCTGATACTAGAATCTGACTTAAACCAAAGCCGTCTAGTAAAAACTGTCCGAATGTCGTACGTGCGTTTTAAACACGTATTCGTCCGAACCCTTATCGTAAAACCGTACGACCTCTATATCGTTTCGCTTGGAGTTGGGAAATCTCTGTGTGGGACTCTAAAGACTCGACTACTACGCTGGCAGTGGGTTTAACTGTAAGTGCACGGCGGCGCCCCGGCCGTCAATCTGACGCCAGAATGCGGAAACGAAACTTTTCTAAAAACTAGAAACCGACAACACCGCGCACTAAAATCCTGGATCGGTCCATTAACCTAATGCTAGCAAACACGAGTAAGGAAAGAGAGCTATACCGAGCGATCCGTGTCCTTCGGTCTTCGGCCTTCACTCCGATCTCCTCGCGGAATCTCCGGTCTTCAGCTCCTCGTCGGAACGGGCACCACATCGCCGGGTCCTTCTACGGGCTCCCACCTCTGGACCGAGGCAACTCACGCACGAAGTTGGCAAGCTGACGTGCCCAAAAAATGCTGCAGGCTTAGTGTAGTAGCTTTATCTCATGGGGTATGAAGTTGCCATGATGGAGGAATGAGCTTTGAAGAGGAGCTAAGAACTTTGATACATGAAGAATGAAATCAATAATTTTTCCACACCAAAAGAATCCACTCTCCCTCAAAAAGGTGGCCGGCCAAAAATTAATGGAGAAGGGAAAAAAGAATGGAATAAAGCAAGTGGGGAAATGTGTGATAATCATGGATTAAAGTCACACCAATTTCTAATCTAAATCCAAATCAATTCCCATCCAATAAATGCCAGCCATCATGAAGCAAAAGGAATCTAATGATGCTTGAAATAACATAATCACTCATTTACAAGAAACCCCCTCCAAATATCTAATTTGCACACTTGCAAATAAACCCCTCCATCACAAAAATCCGGCCGTGAAGGAACAAAGGAAAACTGGGCGAAACGGAATACAAACTGGCAACTTCAGAAAACTGATCCTGTAATAAATTACAGGAAAACCCCGCGACTGTATATACATATCTGCATTTGTATTTCCACTGAATACAAATCCAAAGAGACAAAATCTACACTGTACAATACTAGGATCCGGCATAAACCAAAGCCCGCTAGTATTATCCGTCCGATCATGATCTGTGCAATACCGCATGTATAAGATCGAACCCTGCCATATCTCCATACGGCCTCTACAGCGTTTCGCCCGAAACTTGAGAAAACGGTCTGTGGGGGACTCTAAAAACTCGTCAACACTTTGGCTGTGGATTTAACCACTGGCACGTTAGAAGTATTAGCCATACGTCGATGAGCGAACTCATCCTGACACCCTACAGAGTCTGTCAGTGACAATATCCGTACAGTCCGGTCCGTTCGTCTATGAGCATCGCATGGCGGGCCTAGGGGGTTGGTAAAAGTCAGGCCCCCAAAAGCGGTACAAGTCGTGTCGGAGTGTAGCCCAGAACACCCTGAGATACTACTGGAATGCCTACCAGTAAATCTCCAGCCTCGGCCGAGGGCTTTATGTAATGGCTCTCCTAGACACAGCGCGACCTCACCCCCAATAACGGGAGAGACGAACCCCTGCAGATCCGCTCACTGCCACCATGTGGTTCGGGACTGTACCCAACTAAAACCTGTTTGCACGTCTCCTTTGAGCGTGGTAGGGTAGTAATCAAAGCACAGTGGGAACTCACACGAGAAAAATGACGATCTCAGGTCGATGAACTAACCTGTACACATGTCACCAGGGAACTGCTATCTGACGTCAGGTATAAGACCAACTAGCATGTTCCCGGCGAGTCCTGTCCAGTGTACTCATAACCCAATGAGCACCTGTATACATCTTTGGTGAACCAACAGACACCAGTGGCTTATGAGACCGGCCACCGCCCCTCGTCGGGGTCTCGACTGTATACACTAGTCTACTCTGGAGTATCAATGCCCTGTCTCGAAACTCCCACGACTAGGGACCTTTTAAGGATATGCTTATAGACCCCAGCTCCCACGTATATGATCGCCCTCATACTTCTGGTAGTCAAGAAAGAATCCTAGGGGCTCTATCAACGTGCAATAGTGACCTGTAGGGTCACCTAAAGCAGTACATGATGATAAAGATAAACCAGATAGCATACTATCATCTTGAGTAAGTCTGTCCTACCGGTATAGGTCCTCCCTCAATCATTGCAATCACGTGCCTGTGATCCAATAATTGACTCTGACGGCACTATCTCCAACAATCTCCCACTTGCACTCAAGGCTAATTATTGCGATGTCGCATACTCACAGCCCGTGTGATACCGAACACCCAACTCCTCTACTAGTCAGTCTCACAAAGCTCGTTTGCGAAACTATTGCGTTTGAGGAATATCCTCAGTGAGTGGATCCGCTGTGATACTTCTTTTTATGTCTCTCTTTATCTCAAGTTCGCGGAGAAACCCATCTCCCGAAATGAGCAATACCTGTCTTAGAATATGTCTGGATATCTGATGGGACCTAGTTCATAAATGAACTCCAAATCCAAACTTCTTAGACTGTATCGTCAACTGAACTTAATCAGTGTCCTGCGCCATGCCTCCCTCAGTATCCGCCTGGACCACCTGTTAGTTATATGTATGCCCTAGAGGCCATTACTGTACATTGGATGTACATTGTAGTGGATGCTGGGATATATATAGGGAGGACTTTCTTGCTCGACATGATAGTATGCTATCTGGTTGCTCTTTACCTTAACGTGTACACTGATTGTCTCTCTGTTACATGTTGGTAAAGCCCTTAGGATGTGTACTTGACTACCTGGACTATGATGCGGAACATACTAGTGGGGACATGGTAGTCCATAAGTACATCCTTCAAAGTCCCTAGTCGTGGGTGTATCGAGACGGGGCATCGATATACCAGAGTAGACTAGCGTATACCTTCTCGACCCATACAGATGGGCGATGGATGATCCCATATCCATTGGTGTTTGACATCAGAGATGATATACGGATGCTCAGTGGAGACTGGGTACACTGGACGGACTCGCCGAGAACTCCCAGATGGTATTATACCTTACGTCAGATGGCAGTTCTAAGGTGACACCGGTACAGAGTAGTCTGTTGACCCGAGATCGTCATAGAGTCTTGTGTGGTTCCCACTATGCTTTGATTTCCATCTTACCATGTCCAAGAGGGCCTGCAAAACGGTGGTTTTTGGGTACAGTCCCGAGTCACATGGAGGCAATGAGCGATAGGAGGGGATTCGTCTCTCCCGGTATTGGGAGTTGATGTTGCGCTGTGTTCGATTGGCTATAACCGGAAATCCCTGGCCAGGGTTGCTGAGATTTACTGATAAGTGTTACCAGTAGTTTCTCGAATTGTTATAGACCTCATATCGACACGACTTATCGAGCTATTGGGGTCTGACGTTTACCACCCCTAGGCGAGATATGCGACATATCAGACGATCAGACCGGACTGTACGGTAAGTGTTACTGGTTGGATTCACAGGAGTGTGAGCGGGCTTGCTCGTCGATCTTCTGATCGCTCAATACCCGGGTGGCCGTTACGTTTAGCAGACCGCTTGCGGCTTGTGGGTATTTGATATGATCATCATCTGCTGCCGGCGTATTGACGAGTCTTTAGAGTCCTACACAGAGCTTTCCTGGCTCAAGCGAAACGAAATAGGAGCGCATATGAGATATGTGCGGGACTGAGAATAATGCGTGTATGTGATACCGTATTCTATTCTCGCGATGAATGTATCGATTGGTTGTATGCGATATAACCTAGTTATCGAATCAAGGGTTGATTCGATAAGCCGATACATTGGATATTAGTCGGTTGTATGCGATATGACCGGATCGTTAAATCAAGTGTTGATTTAATGATTTAATGTATAATTATATATTTGATATATTACTTTGCATTAACTAGTATTGGTTCACTTTAAATGGATTTTCTCACTTGGATTGTGCATATTGTATATGTGATATACTTTTGTACACAAGTTTGTATCATGTTTGATAATACATGCTCACTAGGGTTTGTGTAAAGATTAAACCATGGTTGTATATTAGTTAGGGTTTTCATTTTCTTATTTATTTATTTATTTATTTATTATTTTTGGAAAATGAAAAGCATAAAGAGAAAATGGTGGCTAACTTTGTTTGATTTTGAAGCTTCATGAAGCTTTGACTAAGTCACCATTTTGTCTCATGCTGAACCCTAACCATTCCACTTAACCATGATTCATTCTCTACACTTAACCATGGTTTGAATATGATAAGTATTCATTTTTCTTTTGGATTTAATAATCTTATCATATTCATTTTCTTTCTTCTTCTTCTTCATGAGCAAGAAAGAAAAGCTTTCTACTTCAATGGCAACTTGAGCAAATGAGTGAGAAATCCATTTCTAAAGTGAACCCACTTCCTATTTCTTCATCCTCTACCTCTTGCCAAGTAGTATAGGGTGTTTTCTTCACAAGTTTCATGACTTGGTGAAGTGGGAGCTTGATCCTGTGATGCCTCGACGTAGATCATCTTCGGCACGAAGCCGACGACCTTGCCCGCCCATTTCTCCGATGAAGCCGACGCTAGAGCCCGGGTTTCCATTTGGACAGCGAGGAGACTTCATTGCGGAGCTATGGAGGTGGAGGACCGGATCTACAAAGGTTGTATTTCCGTTCACTTAGTTTAGTTGTTAACTATTCGCTTTTGTCGCCTAAATTTCTAGTTAACGATCCGTAGTCTAGGGTTTCTCGGCTCCGTAAAATTTGAAATTGGCATGGTTGATGCCTTGTGAGACCTCTTGAGAGTGCCTAGGAACCCTACAGTGGTATCAGAGCCTAGCTAGAGCCTTAGCCGATGCGTAGACGGAGTTTGAAGTCCGATCGAACCGAAACCCGATTTCCAAAATGCTCTCTGGACTTTTTCAAAAAACTGGGTTTTTTCCAGATTAAAATTCTTTAAAAATTCAGCAGGAAATTATAAGAATTACGATGCAAAATTTATCGGGTGATGCTGCTACAGTGCGGCGGAACCGCGGCAGAAGCTTGGCTTCTGCGGCGGTTCCGCGGCCAATATATGTGATCACCGTTTAATTTTTGCACAGTAACTCCTATATTTTGGTTCTGGATTTTCTGGGATTTTTTAATATTTATTCAAGAGTTGAATATTTCATGGTGTTTTGGAGCTTGGATGATTCGATCGGATTATCAGATTTTGTCTATGAGTTTTCCGGATAATTTTTGAATATGTTAAAAAGTTCGACCGGATATAAATACCCAACTTTTCCCCTGCCGAAAAATTTCCAAGTGTTGGATTTTTTCGTGGTTTAAAGACGTTCTAAGTAGTGCAAGTAACGCGATGGTCCCTCTAGAAGACAACAAACCTTAACTCGATTATGTGACCGTCTTGAACTGCCCTTTGAACCTCAGGGTTTGGGGCAGTACGGCGTGCCACATGTGAGGCGTTGGCTTGACCCTTCTACGGATGGACCGTTGGTACTGAGGCACGAACTGAATGTTTTTAGACTTGTTTCATGTGTTGATCTGTTTTGGGAAAACTTGGGTGTTCGATTGTTCGATCGGAAAGTTTAACATTTTCTATCTTATTCGGAATGTGATACAATAATTGGAATTCATAAGAAGTTATGAGATAACTGAATGAATGTTATAAATCTAGTAGTTTAGTCTCACTTGATCGGTTGCCACGGAATTTTGATGTGATCAAAAGTCCGTCGCAATCACGTAGCGTACGCAGATACTCGCCGGGTAAACTTAATGGACAGCCCCACTCCATAGCCCCGACCAAGTGACTCTAGGAGAACCCCGTCGCCGAAAGCATCCGTTCGGGTGCTCGCGGTAGCGGTGTTCCGTCTTGGTGCACTTCGTCGACGGTATCGGGGGTGCGGCCGTCTACTGAAGTTTGCGACGAGCATTCGATCAGGATGTCGGGAATCTTGTTGAATTGCCCGACTCGATATTGAAAAGAGTTTTCGATAATGAGACTAAAATGCGGGGTTTATAATTGTTAGGCATGCGATGTCTAAGGAATTCATTTGATTAGGCATGCGATGTCTATGTAGGTTGCGGATTCCAACTGTTGTAGTTTTACACTTTCTTTTCTGTGACCGTAAGTGTAATATGTGATATCGCCGGTTTCGTTGCTATATGTCAACGACAATTGGGATGCGCATATTTACTTACGTTGATGACATGTGATGTTATGTGTTGCTGGATATGTTATATTGGATCGTCGTGTTTGAATAGCCGGGGGTTTTTATGTGAGATGAGTGTTTTTCATTTTCATTCATGTAAAAACTTGTATGTAATATTCTTTTATTGGGGCACTTCCAGGTTATGGAAGATGTCACCGTTTGTATATTATTTACTTTTCCGCACTAGGATAGACCCAAGGAGGGGAGCACAAGTAACCGGGTTCTGGAGTCCAGTGGGAGACCAACTCGAGGAGTCGAGTCCGGGTCTCCTAACTCTAGAATTGGTAGGGTTGCTTGCCGCTCTTGTAGGGGTCTAGGGGTGTGGGTTTGGCTATTCATCACGACCGTGGAATCCGTGTTTTATACTGGCTCGTATTGAAAACACGGATGTCCTAGTATATCCAATGTTTCATATGTTTCTTCTGCTGCGATATCTGTGATGTGATCATGTGATGTTCTGTGATAGATACTGTATATAGTATATATGATATATTATATAGGCGTTACTTATGTTTTACACCCGCGCTAGCCCTGCCCCGCTCTGTCGTTAGTTACCTAACCTAACGGTGCATGAGGGGACATCGAGGCGAATGCGGATGGCATAAGTGTACGTCGTATTTATCTGTGATGTTTAGGTATTTAAATGATGGGACTTCATTAATGTGATTAATGAAATAAAAGAAACCTAAGATGTTGCAGAATCGAATTTCAAAATAAAAAAGGTAGCTACAGTTCTTGCTTTGCACAGAGGTATATGTGATATATCCTGCACCTTATTCGATGAGGAAAGGACCGAGATCCCTTCACCGGGAGTGACTCCTTTAGCAATAACTGGCAGATGCTACACACTCGGTTTCTCTTTTGATTGCTTTTAAGAGTTTTTGCTTTGCACAGTGATATATATGATATATCCCGCACCTCATTCGACGAGGAAAGGACCGACGATCCCTTCACCGGGAGTGACTCCTTTAGCAAAACTAGAAAAGCCTCCCAAACACTCCATTTTTAAAATCATTTGATTCTGCAACGATATCAAGTTCATTACGCAATAGGTTTTCAGAAAAACCTGTCGTAGCCCTCCGTCATTTCAGATAAGTCCTACTTAGTATTCGTGCTACGTTTGTTGACCTCCGTCAAGGCGTAGTGTGCGGTAGCTAACTAGTATTTATCTGCTTATGCATATGATGCAGATTGGATTAGGGTAGTCGTGCGGCCTTGTTGACCTCCGTCAAGGATCGTGCGGGTGGGTTTAATTCGATCAAGAAATGACGGGTTGAACTTGACTAGTAGCCTATGGTTTGTTGACCTCCGTCAAGGTCATAGGACGCTAGGGGCAAAATTATCGGGAATTTCAAGTGTTGAAATTTGCAATGAGATTGCATACCTTCTATGAGATAGTTGGATCCCGATACCCGCTGTGAGTAATTGTTACTCCTGGGAGAGTTTTACACATTACAATTAGCCGATCAAGTAGGTGTCTAGAAAAGTGTCAACGAGGTTACGCCTCTGGGAAAACGAGGTTTACATTAATTAGGTTCGTGCGAAAGCACGGGGGACCTCCCTCAAAGTACCGACACTGGCCTGGCTGAAAGATTGGCGAACTTGTAGTGTGTAATTAATCCCGGCTAGTCTTTCCTTTTAGGGTTTGAAGGAAGATTTGATAAAAGCAGTGGGAGCTATCCTGATTAGATAAAATAAAACCAATCTATTCTTGCAAGAGCGCACGCTGAGTGTTTTCTTCTCTCTCTCTCCAGGTAGCGACCATATCACGTCTTAATCAAGATAATAATACGGAATATTGACCGAACCCGCTTGTTATACTGAGCTGGGGAACGTTGGTCCCGCTCCAACTTATAATTGTTATAAGACAGAGCAGGAAATTGGGGATTACCAGAATTCCCGTGCCGCCCAAACGAAGAGAGTGCATGCTGATGCATCATCTTCGGGTGTGTTCATTACAGAGAACTGTTTCTCAATATCCTTTACATCCTGGGTATATGATACCGGATCAGGATCCCAGATATGTAATCTGTTACATAGGGCTACAAAAGGGTAGAAAAACTGAGAACGGGTGATAAGTTTCATGAGACAGAAAATGGGGCAAGTGTTGCAGCCAAGTCTGTTGGTCACTGTCACCCTGTATTACGAATACATTGATTCTGAACGAATGTTATTAGATACCGAACCTGATATACAAAATCATATCAGTCTCTTTATTAGTAAAGAAATGATAAAATTTTGTATTGTTGGATAATGTTTTGAACATTTCCTATATCAAAAGTTGATCAGTTCAGGCACGTTATCTAAAAGCATTGATGTTCTAAATCAAACTGCAGTTCTTAGTATACGGAACACACACAAGAGGAAGAGTTCAGAAATGAACGGATCCTTCTTCAGGTATTGTAGACTAGGTCATATCAATGCGACCCGACTAGCTGAAGTTACATATAGATGCATATTTAAATCAGTTTGAATTTACATCTTGTGAAACTTGCCAGTCATGTCACAAAGATAAGATGACCATAGCTCCGTTTACTGGAAACAGAGAAAGAGTTAGTGAACTCTTGGGACTGATACATGATGATGTATGTAAGGTCTCCTGTCTACACATGCCAGGACTGGTTCTTTATACTTCATTACCTTCTCTGATAATCTCTCAAGATTCAGACATTTGTTCATGTTGAAACACAAGTCCGAACCTTTTGAGATATTCACAGAATATAAGCTAGAAGTAGAGAACCAGAATATGGGTATAAGTATTATGTCCTATGATGAGATCATGATAGAGAATACTTGAGCACGAAAATCCTAGACTATTCTAAAGGAAAATGAGATTCTCTCTCAGCATTACTCCTCCGTATACACCATAGCACGATGGTATATCGGGGCGGAGCAATCTCACCCAATATGATAAGGTGTGCTCTATGATGAGTACTACTGAGTTACCTATTTCCTTTTTGGGAGTTATGCACTTGAGAAGCTGCATACCTATTGAATAGGGTTCAAATCAAATCAGTTGCCTACCATTTCATATGTGATATGATAAGGGAAGAGCCCATATCTTAAGTTGGTTAAGATTTGGGGTTGCCCGGGCTATGTCTAAAAACATAATCCGGACAGGCTCGAGGCAAGGTCTGTTATGTACAACTGGAAAGGTTCCAGCTATACAAACAACAGCAGATGATTTGGTAGAACCAAAGGATTCAGTAGATACCAACGAACCTCAGCCTCTCCGCCGATCTAGTAGGGTTTTCTCACCCACCTGAGAGATACTTCTGTTTCTCTATGACAGTGGGAGCGAGGATTGTATCATGAGATGATGACCCAACTAGTTTCGAGCTGGCCATCAGGAGTGGGACTCTGTAAGAATGGCTGGATGCTTAGCGATCTGAGAAGGAATCAATGTACACCAACAAAGTATGGACTTTGGCTTGCTTTATCTGAAGGGTTAAATCCCCATCAGGAGCAAGTATATCTTGAGCAGATTACATAGTGTAGATGGAAAAGTTGAGACTTTCAAAGCTAGACTTGTTAAAGGTTTGCATCATTGACCAGCGTTTGGATCATGATGAAACTTTTTCTAAAGAACTATGCTTAAGTCCATCCAGATCCTACTTGCCACGGCTGCATACCATGACTACGATATCTGGCGGTTGGGTGCCATGACTGCTTTTCTAAATGATGTTTTAGAAGAGAACGTCTATAAGTACACATCCAGAGGGCTTCGTAGACAGTGGGAGTAGCGGAAACGCGTACAAGATGCTTTATAGGATAAAGCAGGCATCGCGGAGTTGGAACATCTGTTTTGATGGATTAGTCAAAGAGTTTGACATCATCAAAATGGTAGATGAACCTTGTATAAACAAAAAGGTAGTAGGGAGTATGGTGGTGATCCTCGTAGAGTACGTGGATGTCATACTCTTGATAAGAAAGGAGTTTCTATGCTAACGCTCGGTCAATCTCCGCTTATCACAAGGATTCTCCATATAGGATCAAAGTGATACCTCCTAAATCCTGGGTTTTGGATCTATGAGATAGATCTAAATGGATGTTAGGATACTCACTAGTTGTAGTGAGATGGTATCAATCGATCCTGGGAAGAATCACTGGAAGTGTTCCAGGATGATAAGGACGACTGAATGTCAGTCACATGCATTGTCTTTACCCTCAGTAAAGGGACGGTATGTTGGAAGAGTTCCAAGCTAGATACCGTGGCTAACTTAGACGATAAAGGCAGGATACATCGCTACTTAAGATGCTACCAAAGAGGATGTTTGGGTGTATATTGGTTCATGAGATGAACTACGTTCCAACCATTGTGAGACAATGGAGTTGTGGCTTATGCCAAGGAACGCCGGTCCCATCAGTGATCCAGACATATTCTAAGGCAGTATCACCTGATCATGGAGATGGTTGATCTCCAAGGGATCAAGGTTAGGAGAGTAGACTCAGAGGACAACACGGCAGATCCACTCACAAAGGCCTTTTCCCAGAGAGAGACTTTCATGGGATGGTTGAGTATGAGATATCAGATGGCCCTAGTGCAAGTGGGAGATTGTTAGTTATATGTATGCCCCTAGAGGCCATTACTGTACATTGGATGTACATTGTAATAGGATGCTGGGATATATATAGGGAGGACTTTCTTGCTCGACATGATAGTATGCTATCTGGTTGCTCTTTACCTTAACGTGTACACTGATTGTCTCTCTGTTACATGTTGGTAAAGCCCTTAGGATGTGTACTTGACTACCTGGACTATGATGCGGATCATACTAGTGGGGACATGGTAGTCCATAAGTACATCCTTCAAAGTCCCTAGTCGTGGGTGTATCGAGACGGGGCATCGATATACCAGAGTAGACTAGCGTATACCTTCTCGACCCATACAGATGGGCGATGGATGATCCCATATCCATTGGTGTTTGACATCAGAGATGATATACGGGTGCTCAGTGGAGACTGGGTACACTGGACGGACTCGCCGAGAACTCCCAGATGGTATTATACCTTACGTCAGATGGCATTATACCTTACGTCAGATGGCAGTTCTAAGGTGACACCGGTACAGAGTAGTCTGTTGACCCGAGATCGTCATAGAGTCTTGTGTGGTTCCCACTGTGCTTTGATTTCCATCTTACCACGTCCAAGAGGGCGTGCAAAACGGTGGTTTTTTGGGTACAGTCCCGAGTCACATGGAGGCAATGAGCGATAGGAGGGGATTCGTCACTCCCGGTATTGGGAGTTGATGTTGCGCTGTGTTTCGATTGGCTATAACCGGAAATCCCTGGCTAGGATTGCTGAGATTTACCGGTAAGTTGTTACCAGTAGTTTCTCGAATTGTTATAGACCTCATATCGACACGACTTATCGAGCTATTGGGGTCTGACGTTTACCACCCCCTAGACGAGATATGCGACATATCAGACGATCAGACCGGACTGTACGGTAAGTGTTACTGGTTGGATTCACAGGAGTGTGAGCGGGCTTGCTCGTCGATCTTCTGATCGCTCAATACCCGGGTGGCCGTTACGTTTAGCAGACCGCTTGTGGCTTGTGGGTGTTTGATATGATCATCATCTGCTGCCGAGGCGTATTGACGAGTCTTTAGAGTCCTACACAGAGCTTTCCTGGCTCAAGCGAAACGAAATAGGAGCGCATATGAGATATGTGCGGGACCGAGAATAATGCGTGTATGTGATACCGTATTCTATTCTCGCGATGAATGTATCGATTGGTTGTATGCGATATAACATAGTTATCGAATCAAGGGTTGATTCGATAAGCCGATACATTGGATATTAGTCGGTTGTATGCGATATGACCGGATCGTTAAATCAAGTGTTGATTTAATGATTTAATGTATAATTATATATTTGATATATTACTTTGCATTAAACTAGTATTGGTTTCACTTTAAATGGATTTTCTCACTTGGATTGTGCACATTGTATATGTGATATACTTTTGTACACAAGTTTGTATCATGTTTGATAATACATGCTCACTAGGGTTTGTGTAAAGATTAAACCATGGTTGTATATTGGTTAGGGTTTTCATTTTCTTATTCATTTATTTATTTATTTATTCTTTTTGGAAAATGAAAAGCATAAAGAGAAAATGGTGGCTAACTTTGTTTGATTTTGAAGGCTTCATGAAGCTTTGACTAAGTCACCATTTTGTCTCATGCTTAACACTAACCATTCCACTTAACCATGATTCATTCTCTACACTTAACCATGGTTTGAATATGATAAGTATTCATTTTTCTATTGGATTTAATAATCTTATCATATTCATTTTCTTTCTTCTTCTTCTTCATGAGCAAGAAAGAAAAGCTTTCTACTTTAATGGCAACTTGAGCAAATGAGTGAGAAATCAATTTCTAAAGTGAACCCACTTCCTATTTCTTCATCCTCTACCTCTTGCCCAAGTAGTATAGGGTGTTTTCTTCACAAGTTTCATGACTTGGTGAAGTGGGAGCTTGATCCTGTGATGCCTCGACGTAGATCATCTTCGTCACGAAGCCGACGACCTTTGCCCGCCCATTTCTCCGATGAAGCCGACGCTAGAGCCCTGGTTTCCATTTGGACAGCGAGGAGACTTCATTGCGGAGCTATGGAGGTGGAGGACCGGATTTACAAAGGTTGTATTTCCGTTCACCTTAGTTTAGTTGTTAACTATTCGCTTTTGTCGCCTAAATTTCTAGTTAACGATCCGTAGTCTAGGGTTTCTCGGCACCGTAAAATTTGAAATTGGCATGGTTGATGCCTTGTGAGACCTCTTGAGAGTGCCTAGGAACCCTACACCACCTGTCCAAAATACTTCCCCTCGTCAGAGGGAAAACTATAACTCTGACAGTCACTCTGCCGTCCATTGTCACCTTGGAAGCCTAGAATGATAACTGTCTCCCAAAGGAGGCTGCCGTTATCATTTCCCTAGAACATCAACTTATGTTCTAAAAACTGGTTCCGATAGTTTCTCCAGGATTGGATTAATATCAACATACTGCATCTCGTGCAAAAACAACATCTGGTGTGGTACTTGACATCTCATGATTGACTCAATTGCCTAAGCAAGTAATCCGCCATCATGCATATCCTTCTCCCCTTTAGTCTGCAAGACACCTTCAGAGAGGGTGACTCTATTACCTGCCAGGTATACTAACCGTGCCTGGAGTCGTCCATTCTAAAACACCTTTAGAATGCCGTCAAAGTACCCAGATTGGGACACTTCCCAAATCTAGATCTAAAAACCATGGATCTAGTAACCAGAATGCCTGATATAATATCCAATTCCTATGTGGAGAAACCACTGTGTGACAACCAAAATATAACCGATTGTAGTATAGGAATTTCACTTCCTACTCTGTGTATGTCATCCAAATACCAGGGACATCACACCCTACTACCTTCTTAACATATCATCCCCTATTCTGCCGAAGTCAAACCTATGACTGTCACAATCAGAAATAGATGATCTATCTCCGCTGTATCTGCTTTAGTCTATAAATAGACATAAGCCACTTGTCCACCAATGCTTCCGCTGCTCCCACTGACTACGACAACCCTTTGGCAGGTTATATAGTCGTACACTTCTAAAGATAGTTTAGAACAACGCTATAGTCATCCTCCTGCCGGGTCTCACAGTCTGGAACAACAGCAATGGCAAGTCTGGGTAAACGAGAACCTCCCTGTCACCGTCCTTGAGGCTACCGGAGTACCTCTCGGGTGCCTGAGGTTACCCACCATTTCTGCGGAGTGGCCAATGGAATGTCAATACATATTGAATCTTTGGGTTCCTATCAAATTTTCAGTAATCGTTTGCGGTTCTGGAATCACTTCCAGTTCTACCATACTCCCACTACTGTTTTCTGGAAAAAAAAACCATTTTTATTAAAACTGTGGTGAGTCAAGAACAATATCACTATTGATCTTCCAGATGGTAGAAAGTTAACCCTCGTCATAGCCTGGGTCAACCCACAAACAACCATTTACAGAAACGTGCCTTGAGTTATCCAGAGTCTGGTTTTAAGCATAAGCCGGACAACTCCCCATACCTTAACATCGTTAAGATATGAACTGTTCTATATCCAATATACAACCAGAGGCACTGATTTAATTGAACCAGATTCAAATCATGCAGCTGTCTCTAGTGCATGTTAACTAAATAGAGAGAGGTCGATCAGTATTACTCAACTTAGGAGTGCTTCCATTTATGAGTAACCTGAAAGAGAAGCAAGTTCTCTTAATCATTACTATCAACTGAATACCTTTACACAAGTATCTACATCTTCGATCACCTTGAAGAATCTCGATACTTGCAATACCTGGTTCTCTACTTTAATCTTATACCTATAACTTCTCAAAACTTAGACCTTGCATTTCAACGAAACACATGTCTAAAGAACTAGAGAAGTCACAAGTAAACTGAATATATTACGAAGACCAACCCCTCTGTCCTAATGGACACTGGACAGTATACAAAACTCTGTATAAGTCTCTTGAGTCTAGTGACTCATTCACTGTGTGTCGTAAGGTTGAAAACTGTACTTATGGTTAAGAAGAATTACACCGCTGTTCAATGCTCCTTACCTAACCATCCACTGATATAGATAAATGTCATATACATAATTTCAAAAAGGTATATCTCACTCTATAAAAATAGACGTACAGATATATCAATTTGAAATTGGTGCATAACAACGGATATTCAAAAACCAAATATTTGCCGTCCGGCAAATAGCCCAGGCGATTTCCTCAAATATCACCAATTACAACGAATTCCAATATAATGAGGATGATCACCTAATTCCCAATAACTTACTCCCACTCATCATCCGTAAAACCATACAGATGTGAGAATCATACCTGCTAAATACATACCATGGAGTAAGGACTAATTAGGAAATTAGTTTTCTTTTAACAGTACACAGTGAAATTGAAACATTGAAATGTTTCGTAGGGGTATCCGGGTATTCCTAGTAATGCCTCTTCCATTATCCAGATTCACAACTGTAACCGTATAATTCTTTGACATCTCTCCAAATCCCTTTATATGTCTTTAGTCGTTACCTTCTGCACACCAGTTTAGGCCAAATGGTTTTCTTCCTTCCTCACCTTTCGGCACCAGCCTATGGTTTGGAAGAAGACTATCCAATAAGAATAATGGGTGTACTGTCCTAATCCTAGGAGCACTCGCAATGCGAGAGAAGGTGAAGATAAAAGACAACTGAATAAAACCTTATTCCTATTTCTCCCGAACCAGAATCCATCCCCGAACTGGAACAAGTTCCTTTCGAGTTCGTATATAACCATACGATGGAGTATCCAAATAACTGTAGATCTTCGTAGTGATACGGAGTGTCCTGGAGAAATACAAAGGTGAAGTGGGTGTGGTAATGAAATACTTGGTTTGGTCGTGAATAGCAGTCGCGGTTTACTTTGCCCTCTTACTAATCCCTTGATTTGTCTTTCCTTAATACCTTCTGTACACCATCGTTAGGCTAATTGGTTTTCTTCATTCCCCACCGTTCGGCACCAGCCTAAGGTTTGGAAGAAGACTATCCAATTTGCGTAATAGGTGTACTATCTCCTAAACCAAGGAGTACTCCCAACCTGAGAGAAGGTAAAAGGAAAAGACAACTGAATAGTCCTATTCGTTTTCTTCAGAACCGAAAACCATCCTCGAATAAATTCCTTCGAGTTCGTATATAACCATACGATGGTTTTGTCCAATGGAAGTGGACGTTCGTAGTAATACGGGGTGTCCGGGAGAAAAGGGTAAAAGTAGGAGTGGAAATGAGGTATGCAACTCTGACAATCCAAAAGCCAGTCTTATGAGAAGGTTCGGTTAATTTTGGTCACTGAGTCATAGTCAAGGGTCGGGTCATGGTTGCTGCCAAAGAGAGAGAGAAAAGAAACACTCAGCGTGCACTCTAACCTAGATCAGAATGGTTACCAATTTATCTAATCAGGAAACCTCCCACTGTAACGTCAAATTCTTCCCCAAACCTGAAAGAAGAATTAGTCGGGATCACCCGAGGAGTAAACCAACTCATTAGTGGGAATCGGGATCCAACTATCATCGCATGATAACGTGACAGAATCCACTCACGTTATCACCCTCCAGAAGGTATGCGCATATCTGGCAAGTTTCAGTTTCTTTAGAAACTCCCGATGTGATTTTTGCCCCATGCTCTTATGACCTTGACGAAGGCCAACATATCATAAGTCACATGTCAAGTTCTACCCGTCATTCTCCAGGTTAATTTGAACCCACCTGTACATACCCTTGACGAAGGCCAAAATAGTAGTACGACTGTCTCAAACCAACGCATCTATCTATGCTGCATATGAATACCCAATAGCTACCAAACACTGTGCCTTGACTTTGGCCAACAAACACAGCTTGAATACTATTGACTATCCATATGAAATGATGGAAGGCTACGAATGGTTTTTGGCGAAAACCTTTAACGTAATGAACTTGATATCGTTGAAGGAACCGGATAGCTTTTTATAAATATAGTGACGAAAACCTTTGCTAAAGAAGTCACTCCCGGTGAAGGGATCTCGGCTCTTTCCCCATAGAATGAGGTACAGGATATTCCAACTGAATACCACGATGCAAAGCAAAAGTAATCGACTATAGTGAAGTTATTGCCCTGACGCAAACTTTTGTCCAAGGGGTCACTCCTGGTGAAGGGATCTCGGCCCTTGTCTCGTTGACTGCAGGTGCAGGATATTCCAACTGAATACCACTGTGCAAAAAAAAAGTGAATGTCCTTGCAATAACAGCTTTTTGAAAAGTATTCCAACAACATCAGAATAGGTTTGTTTAGCTTGCATTGATCCGAATCAACGCAGTCCCATCAATTGATCACACCAATAAAGAACGAAAATAATGATGTACGTATATGCCGTCCGCATTCGCCACTGGGTCCCGTCATCACCCGTTAGGTTACTTAATTAACGACAGAGCGGGGAATGGACTAGCGCGGAATGCAAAACATATAAAACATCTACTAGTATATATATCAGTATATAATATTCGCTCAAGGCGTGATAAAATGCAACATCACAGAAATGTAATAAGCAGCATAGAACAATACAGATATTTGGGATCCCGGGTTTCATAGAGCCGCTACTGAAACCCGACGTTCCCCTGGTCGTAGTGGATAGCCTGTGCAATGAAATCCTAGACCCCTACGGGCGCGGCAAGTTACCCGCCAAAACCTGAAGCGAGGCAGCCCCCTTCAGCAACGTGAATGGACCACCCAGCACTTCACGGAATCCGGTAACTTGGGCACCCCTCCTGGGTCAACCTGTACCCCCTACGAGTGCGGTGAATAGCCCGCCAATTCTAGAGTAAAGCCCCCTCCGTCTCAACGCCATGAGATGCGGGCCCGTTGCCCTCTAGAACCCGGCTATCCGTGCACCCCACCGCGGGGTAATCTTAGTACAGAAAGTAAAATATACAACGGGTACATCGACATCAGCCCGGTCGTGCCCCAAAAGAATAATATACAAAAAGGCAGTGACGGCAGTCCACATGTCGGACGCTCGCCCCCGCAATATCAAATGTACATAATAAACCAAACTGTACTACCATTGCATCCAAGCTATCCCCCACGACCAATCCGCAACATCACGGCACAACACAGAACATCAACGTGAATGTCACGTTCGCAAATCCGTCTAAAAGGGGCTATAGCAGTTAAACAGGATTTACCGATCGAGTGACATTCACGGTCGCAGATATAATGTAAATACTGTGAACTAACATGTTTAAAATTTTCGATCGACTAAATTTACCGAAGTGGGGCCCCAAGCACTACTGTAGCACTCAAAGAAAATCTGGGCCCAAAAAGAATATTCCAAAAACCTCATTTCCAACTCAGAAGTCCACTGTAAAAATCTGATGCATTGATTACACTTTACCGCCCGCGGAACCGCGGCCCACAACAGGGGTTTGGCCGCGGTTCCGCGGTCCTATTTAGGAATCAGTGCATCGAATTTTTCCAGAATGCTTAAAATTCCCTGCACGTATATCTGCAACACACTGAAAAATTTTTAGAGCAGAAAACAAAATCGACAGAAAATGCACTTTTGAAATCGGGTTTTCGGAAAATCCGTTCGATCGAACTTGTAAACACGTTAGACCAAGCTAGACTAGGTTAATGGCATGGCTCTTATACCATTGTAAGTGCACGGCGGCGCCCCGGCCGTCAATCCGACGCCGGAATGCGGAAATGAAACTTTTCTAAAAACTAGAAACCAGCACACCACCAGCGCCACTAAAATCCCGGATCGGGCCATTAACCTAATGCTAGCAAACACGAGAAAGGAAAGAGAGCTATACCAGAGCGATCCGTTTCCTTCGGTCTTCGGCCTCCACTCCGATCTCCTCGCGGAATCTCTGGTCTTCAGCTCCTCGTCGGAACGGGCACCACATCGCAGGGTTCTTTTACGGGCTCCCACCTCTGGACCGAGGCAACTCGCAGCACGAAGTTGGCAAGCCGACGTGCCCAAGAAATGCTGTAGGCTTAGTGTAGTAGCTTTGTCTCATGGGGTATGAAGTTGCCATGATGGAGGAATGAGCTTTGAAGAGGAGCTAAGAACTTTGATACATGAAGAATGAAATCAATAATTTTTCCACACCGAAAGAATCCACTC